>JADMLD010001238.1:0-1200000 GCA_017589585.1 Phylloscopus whistleri
GCCGGGCAAGGCGGGGCACTGCAGCCCCGCCGAGTGCCTGGGGGCCGTGCCCGTGGAGCAGCCGCTCTTCCAGCCCAAGAACCTCAAGGGTCCCTTCGGCTGAGGGGCCCGCGCCCCCCGCCCACCCCCCCGAATTTGCTGTTAATATTGTTAATATTTGTTCCCCCGCTGTGCCGGGGCCGTGCCCGTCGCGGTGGGGGGCTCGGGGGTTTGTAAAGCTGCGTGGTGATGGCGGGGGCGGGTGGATCCTGCCCCTGAAAAAAAAAAATAGATCCTGCCCTGAAAAAAAAAAAATAGATCCTGCCCTGAAAAAAGAATTACACCTGTGCTGGTGGCCCCGCGCCTCCCGGCTCCGTGGCCGGACACGAAGGGTCTCTGCCCCCTGCCCAGCCCCGTCCCCAGCCCGGGGTGCGGCTCGGGCCGGTTCTGGTTGGGGACGCGGTGACCCCGAGCTGGCGGTGTCCCTGGGGCTGGTGGGGAATTCCAGCCCCGCTCCCGGGGGATCCCAGCCCCGCTCCCGGGGGATCCCAGCCCCGCTCCCGGGGGATTCCAGCCCCGCTCCCGGGGGATCCCAGCCCCGCTCCCGGGGAACTCCAGCCCCGCTCCCGGGGGGATTCCAGCCCCGCTCCCGGGGGATCCCAGCCCCGCTCCCGGGTGATCCCAGCCCCGCTCCCGGGGAACTCCAGCCCCGCTCCCGGGGGGATTCCAGCCCTGCTCCCGGGGGATCCCAGCCCCGCTCCCGGGTGATCCCAGCCCCGCTCCCGGGTGATCCCAGCCCCGCTCCCGGGGGTTCCAGCCCCGCTCCCGGGGATCCCAGCCCCGCTCCCGGGGATCCCAGCCCCGCTCCCGGGGGATCCCAGCCCCGCTCCCGGGGGATCCCAGCCCGCTCCCCGGGTGATCCCAGCCCCGCTCCCGGGGGTTCCAGCCCCGCTCCCGGGGGATCCCAGCCCCGCTCCCGGGGGGTTCCAGCCCCGCTCCCGGGGGATCCCAGCCCCGCTCCCGGGGAATCCCAGCCCCGCTCCCGGGGAATCCCAGCCCCGCTCCGGGGGGTTCCAGTCCCGCTCCGGGGGGATCCCAGTCCCGCTCCGGGGGGATCCCAGTCCCGCTCCGGAGGGATCCCAGCCCCGCCCCCGGGGGATCCCAGCCCCGCTCCCGGGGGATCCCAGCCCCGCTCCCGGGGAACTCCAGCCCCGCTCCCGCGGAGCTCCCGGCGCTGTCCCCTCCCGGTGGGCCCCACCGCCCCCGGGCGCCGTTGCCGCTTTAAGGCCCCTCGGGCGCGCGCGTCACCGCTCGGTCTTCGCATCGCCCGGGGGGGCGTGGTCAAGGCCAGGCGTAACCAATAGGCGCTCGTTCTCTCTGTGACGTCATCGGTGTGTGGTTGGGGCGGAGGAGCCGCTATGGCGTACCCGGGGCAGGTGCGGGACCGGGACCGGGATCGGGGTCGGGGTCGGGATCGGGACCGGGACCGGGATCGGGATCGGGACCGGGATCGGGATCGGGACCGGGATCGGGATCGGGGTCGGGATCGGGACCGGGACCGGGATCGGGATCGGGGTCGGGACCGGGATCGGGATCGGGATCGGGATCGGGGTCGGGGTCGGGATCGGGACCGGGACGGGGACCAGGAGGGGCAGCGGGGAACAGGGACCGGGACCGAGACTGAGACCGAGACCGAGACCGGCACCGGGACCCGGACCGGCACCGGCACCAGGACTGGGACTGAGAACCGGCACCGGGACTGGGACCGGGATCGGGACCGGAGGAGTGGGAGTGGCAGTGGGGAGCCCGACCGGGACCGGGGGTCGGGGACTGGGGACAGAGGAGCGGGACAGGGACTGAGACCAGAGAGGCACCGGGGAGTGGGACCGGGGAACGGGACCGGGAACCCGGAGCGGCGCCGGGGACCAGGGATGGGGATCAGGACTGTGACCGGGGCCCGGACTATGACCGGGGGCGAGGATCGGACCTGGGGTGGGGGCCGGGGGAGGCGCGCAGGGGGTCCCGGGTGGGTGACACGAGCTCCGTGCCCCTCTCGGTGTCCGGTGCCCACCTCACACCGGCTCTGTCCCCTCCGCAGGGCTTCCCCGGCGCAGGACAGCCCCCCCCGGTCGGCCCCTACCCCGGGGCTCCCTACGGCGGGGGGCCACCCCCGGGACCCTACGGGCAGCCCCCACCGGGGGGTCCCTATGGTGGGGGGCCACCCCCGGGACCCTACGGGCAGCCCCCATCGGGGGGTCCCTACGGAAGCCCCTACGGCGGCCCCCAGCCCGGGCCCTACGGCGGGGCGGCCCCGGGAGGTGAGTGCGGGGGTACGCGGGGCAGATGTGGGGAGTGAGGGGGTCCCCAGCCCGGTGCGGGGTCCCCAGCCCGGTTCGGGATCCCCAGCCCGGTTCGGGGTCCCCCAGCCCGGAGGGGTCCCCAGCCCGGTGCGGGGTCCCCAGCCCGGTACCCCGGAGGAGAGGAGGGAGTTCAGAGGGTCCCCAGCTCAGCAGAAGCCACCTCGAGAATGAAATTCACCCTCCCAGTTTATTATTTTGAAATCCTGGAGGAGGAGAAGGAAGAGGAGGAGGGAAAGGAGAAAGAGGAGGAGGAAGAGGAAGTGCCGGGCAGCCCTAGAACTTTACACCCCGCATGGGTCTGGCGGTGCTGCCGGGTTTGTTTGTGCCTCCCTCTCCACCCCGGAGCTCCGCCAGGCTCGCATTCCCGGCCCGCTCCCGGCTCCGTGCCCGTCCCAGCCCTCCCCGCCCCGTTCCCCCGGGACCATCCCGGGCTGTCAAACCCGTGCGAGGGGAAGCTCTGCCCGGCCCCGGGAGCCACCCCCAGGCCGTGGCCTGTCCGAGGGGAAGGTGACCGCTGCGATGGCCTCTCCCCGCGCAGGGAATGCCCCCCCGGGGGTGGATCCCGAGGCGCTCTCCTGGTTCCAGTCGGTGGACGCGGATCACAGCGGCTTCATCTCCGCCAAGGAGCTGAAGCAGGCGCTGGTCAACAACAACTGGTCCTCGTTCAACGATGAGACCTGTCTGCTGATGATCAGTGAGTCTGGGGTCTCCTGCCCCTCTCCCCGGTGGTTAATCTGGTTGGTTTGGGATTCGGGGTGAAGCCCATCCCGGCAGAATTCCCTTTGTTCCCTGGGCATGGAGCCGGAGCTGGGCAAACCCAGCGGCTCCCAGCTCGCACCAGCGAAGGGCCCAAAATCCTGCTTGGGAAAGGGAATGCCAGCCCTGCACAAGCCCAGATCCCAGAAAGACAGGGAGGAAAGGGAGGGAAAGCCCCAAAAAACACCGAGACTGGCCCAGAGCTTTCCCCAGCCTCAGCTTTGGTGCCGTTTCTTACCAGCCTTGGGGGGTTGAATCTCCCGATCTCTCACAGTCCCGGCGAGGGGGGATTTTGGGGATCAGAGCAGGAATTCCAGGGCGCCGTGGCGTGGATCCCCGAGCCCCCTGGAAGCTCCTGCAGCTTCCCCACCCCTCCCTGCCCCTGTCCCCTGCTCCTCCCTGCCCAGACATGTTCGACAAGACGCGCTCGGGGCGCATCGACGTCCACGGCTTCTCCGCCCTGCTCCGCTTCATCCAGCACTGGAGGAGCCTCTTCCAGCACTACGACAGGGACCAGTCGGGCTCCATCAGCTTCAGCGAGCTCCAGCAAGGTGGGTGAGGGGCCTGGCCCGGCCTGATCCCCCTCCCACAGGCACTGCCTGGCTCTGCTCCCAGCTGGAATTCCTCCTGGAGCGCTCCCAGGGAATTCCAGCCGCCCAGGGAATTCCAAAGCAGCTCGGGAATTGTCCAGTGGATAAAGCAGGGGTTTCCCAGGGGAGAGGAGGTGATGACTGCAGCAGGGCTGGGGCACAAACTCCCTGCTGGAAGCCCAGAATTCCCCCCCTCAGCGATGCTGGGAGGAGCTCTGGGGTGGGTGTGGGTGTGTGAGAAGGGAAAAAAAAAAAAAACGGCTGGAATTTGTGGTTTCATTCCTCTGAAGAGCCCTGCCCGTGCACACCCTGGGTGGGAAGGGTGGTGGGAGTGGGAGATGGGGCGTGTGGGACACGGGGGAGGAGGGGGAGGAGGAGGAGGAGGAGGAGGAGGAGGAGGAGGAGGGCTCAGCCACTCCCTTTGGAGGGCTCAGCCACTCCCTTTGGGCTGCTCCCTCTCCTTTCGGGAAGGTTTCATCCCGCTTTTCCCGGCTCCCAGCTTTCTCCCAGATGGGCTACAACCTGAGCCCGCAGTTCAGCCAGCTGCTGCTGGCCCGGTACTCCTCGCAGCGTTCCGCCAGCCCCAGCATCCAGCTGGACCGGTTCATCCACATCTGCATGCAGCTGCAGAGCCTGACCGACGCCTTCCGGGAGAAGGACACGGCGCTGCTGGGCAACGCCCGCCTCAGCTACGAGGATTTCCTCACCATGGTGGTGACCCGGATGCTCTGACAGCCCCGCTCTCCGAAGTCCCGGAGCTCTCCAGGAGCTTCAGCCATCCTCATCATCCCTCTGGGGCGGGGATGAGCCTCACTCCCTGCTCTGAGAGTTCCTGGAGCTCTCCAGGAGCTTCAGCCATCCTCATCATCCCTCTGGGGCGGGGATGAGCCCCTCTCCCTGCTCTGAGAGTTCCCGGAGCTCTCCAGGAGCTACAGCCATCCTCATCTTCCCTCTGGGGCGGGGATGAGCCCCTCTCCCTGCTCTGAGAGTTCCCCCCCGGGGCCAAATTTCCAGTTTGATCCACCCCCAGTCCTGCCGGGGGTTTGGATTCCTCGCGTCCATCCCGTGGGAGTCGGGGTGAACCCTCCCCCAACGCCAAACTGGGGCAGCCAAAGCGGCTCGGGGGCCGTGCCAGCCCCAAATTCCGGCCTCACCCCGGGGTGCCTGCAGCAGAACATCCCCGTGTCGGGGAGGGAGAGCCGAGCCTCGGGTTTGGGAGCAGCAGGAAAGGGGGGAAAGGGAGGAGGGAGCTCATTCCTTCCCTCTGTGAGTGCCCCGGGATCACGTCCTGCCCCTGGGAGTGCTTTCCCGGGGGTCTCAGCCCTGTTTGGGATGTGCTGCTGCAGCCCCACGGGATCGTCCCCTCGCTGTTGCCAACCCTGAAGCCAAATCCAGACAAAGTTTAGAGCTCAGAGTTTTTCCAGCTTTGGAATAAAAAGCCTCGTGCTCCGGCTGCTCTGTGGTCTCTGTGTCCAGGGGGGGCTCCAGGGGACGTCAGGTGCCTCCTGTCCCCCGTGGTGGCACCAGGGGACACTTCCTGTGCCTCCGTCCCTGCTCCCGGGGCTGGACACCAATCCCTGAAATCAGTTCTGAGGAATTTTATGTCAAAGTAGAGGAAATGAAGGGTTGGGGGGCTCCCGAGGCACAGAAAAATCCAACCCAAAGCCGAAGTTTTTCTCCCAAGTGACAAACCTGGAATTTGCCGTGAGGAATCTCCAGGAGATTTGCAGGAATTCTTTCGGAATCAAAGGTGAAAAGGTCTGAGATCAGAGGGAAGAGCCCAGGCTCGGTGTTTTCTGTGACCTCGGTGTTTTCCAGCCCCGGGCAGGACTGGCTGTTCCCAACCATCCCCGAGCATTCCGAGGATATTTCTCCCCTGAGCATTTCCAATGGTTCTGTTGAGTCAGAGCTCAGCCCTGCTCGGGCTTGAGGCAAAGGGGTATACACATAGATGTGTATGTATAGATAGATATATACATATAGATCAATATATATAATATATATATATATAAAAATATATATATAAATATATATAAATATATATAAATATATATATAAATATATTTAAAAGGGGGAATGTTCATGTCTGAACAAAAATAGGCACATATATATACACACACAGACATATCTATGCACATTTATATCTCCATCTATACATATAAATATTTTTTAAAATATTTATATATTTACTTATATATTTTATATATAATATATATAATTTATATATTTGTATATAAATGGTAAAATATTTATATATTTTAAAATAATTATATATTTTAAAATATATATTTAAAAATATTTATATATTTATATAAATATATTTACTTTTATATTTTTATAAATATAAAATAGATGTAATTTATATATTTATATATAAATTATAAAACATTTCTATATTTTAAAAATAGATAAACAGCTCTGCGCACATCCCTGCAGTTGCAGGAAGCCACCACCAGGTGGCATCGCAGCCCGCGCTCTGCGCGTCCCCCTCGGGCGCTGCGGGGGGACCCGAGGGAGGGGAGGGGACAGGGACAGGGACAGGGACAGGGATGGGACAGGGACAGGGATGGGACAGGGACAGGGACAGGGACAGGGACAGGGACAGGGATGGGGACAGGGACAGGGATGGGACAGGGACAGGGACAGGGACAGGGACAGGGACAGGGATGGGGACAGGGACAGGGATGGGACAGGGACAGGGATGGGGACAGGGACAGGGACAGGGACAGGGACAGGGACAGGGACAGGGACACGGACAGGGACAGGGACACGGACAGGGACCGGGACAGGGACGGGATGGGACAGGGACAGGGATGGGGACAGGGACAGGGACACGGACAGGGACAGGGACACGGACAGGGACCGGGACAGGGACAGGGACAGGGACCGGGACAGGGACAGGGATGGGGACAGGGACAGGGGACAGGGACAGGGACAGGGACAGGGGACAGGGACAGGGGACAGGGACAGGGACAGGGGACAGGGACAGGGATGGGGACAGGGACAGAGACACGGACAGGGGACAGGGACAGGGACAGGGACAGGGATGGGGACACGGAGAGGGACAGGGACACGGACAGGGACGGGATGGGACAGGGACAGGGATGGGGACAGGGACAGGGATGGGGACAGGGACAGGGACAGGGACACGGACAGGGGACAGGGACAGGGATGGGGACAGGGACAGGGACACGGACAGGGGACAGGGACAGGGATGGGACAGGGACACGGACAGGGACAGGGATGGGGACAGGGACAGGGATGGGGACAGGGATGGGGACAGGGACAGGGACAGGGACACGGACAGGGGACAGGGACAGGGACAGGGATGGGGACAGGGACAGGGACAGGGACACGGACAGGGGACAGGGACAGGGACAGGGACAGGGACCGGGACCGGGACAGGGACAGGGGACAGGGACAGGGGACAGGGACAGGGATAGGGACAGGGGACAGGGACAGGGGGACAGGGACAGGGACCGCCGGGACAAGGCGACACCAGCCCCAGCGCCACCCCGGGCACCGCGCGGGCTGCCTGCGGGGACACGGGGGCTCTTGTGACAAGCTTGGATGTGGTGGCACATCTCGCTGTGGTGGCACTTGGCAGTGGCACCTTTGGCCGCGGTGGCACACCAAGCCGCGGTGACACGGCTGGGTGAGGTGACAGCCCTGGCCGAGGTGGCCCGAGTGGCTGCGCGTGCCCGCGGCGCGTCCAGCGCTGGCCGCGGTGACCGGAGCGGCGGGGCCGGATGCCGGACAATGAGCGGGGCCTTATCTCACCCCCCCAGCCCTTCCCGAGGCCGCGCTGGGCCCCCCCGCACGGGGGTGACAGGGGCCGCGTGTCCCCCTCGGAGCACCGAGTCCACCCTCGGGGGCTCTGAGGCTTCCATAACTTTATTTACAAACAGTAAAAAGCCAAATAAATACAAAAAAAAAAATCTTAAAAGTACAGCCCTGGGGTTGGGGAGGGGGGGAAGGGGGGAGGTCCCGGGCTGTGCTGACCCCACCCGTGACCCCACCAGGACGGGGACACCACGGGGCTGAGCCCTCCCTTGTCCCTGCTGTCCCCAGGGGGGGTGGCAGGGCCATAGCACCATAGGGACGGGCTGGGGACGGTGGGGACCCCATCCTGGCGACACCCAGCCCTGGGGGGCTCAGGGGACCCCCGCGCTGGGGGATTTCACACCCCAAACTCCAGCGCTGCCCTGCTGGGGGGGGGGGGGGGCCCGGACGTGAGGGGCAGGATTTTGGGGGGGGAGGGGGTCCCTTCCCAGCCTCATCCTTTGGGGAAAAAGGGGGGTGTGGGGGGGGATGGGGGGGGGTGCAGCTGCCTTTGAAGAGCCCCCGAGCCCGGGGCGGGGGGATTAGCGGGTAAATCCCACGGGAGACGGCGGGAGCAGCCCCCGGGGCACCCCCCCCACCCCCCCGCCCCAAACCTCACGCCCCACCGCACCCAGCCGCTGAGTCAGCACAGCGGGGACAGCGCCAGACCCCCGGCCAGGGGACACAGGGGACACCGGGGACACAGGGGACACAGGGGACAGCGCCATTCCCCCGGCCAGGGGACACAGGGGACACAGGGGACACAGGGGACAGCGCCAGCCCCCCGGCCAGGGGACACCGGGGACACAGGGGACAGCGCCAGGCCCCCCGCCGTGCTGTGCCCCCCCTCCCCCACCCCAGGGGGCGGCGGTGGGGGGACAGGGGGGGACATCACTTGTGGGGCATGTCCTCCATGCTGACGCGGCCCCAGACGCCCACCACGAAAGTCTCCACCTCGCACTCGTTGACGCCGCGGGCGATGCGAAAGTGGCCGCCCTCGCCCCACGCCGTGCCCCACGAGTTGGCCGCCGTCTGCAGAGGGGACACGGGGCACTCTCAGCGTGGCGACCGCCCCCTCCCGAAGTCCAGCCGGACCCCAAAATGGGCGCGGAGAAGCGGCAGCACCCCAAGGCTGAGCTGCCCCAAACTGACCCCCAAACTCACCCAGTATTTTTGGGTCTGGCTGCCCCAAATTCACCCCCAACACTCACCCAGTATTTTTGGGTCTGGCCACCCCAAACTGACCCCCAACACTCACCCAGTATTTTTGGGTCTGGGTGCCCAAACTGACCCCAACACTCACCCAGTATTTTTGGGTCTGGCCACCCCAAACTGACCCCCAACACTCACCCAGTATTTTTGGGTCTGGGTGCCCAAACTCACCCCCAACACTCACCCAGTATTTTTGGGTCTGGCTGCCCCAAACTGACCCCCGACACTCACCCAGTATTTTTGGGTCTGGGTGCCCAAACTGACCCCCACACTCACCCAGTATTTTTGGGTCTGGGTGCCCCAAACTGACCCCCACACTCACCCAGTATTTTTGGGTCTGGGTGCCCAAACTGACCCCCAACACTCACCCAGTATTTTTGGTCTGGCTGCCCCCAAACTGACCCCAAGACTCACCCAGTATTTTTGGGTCTGGCCATCAGGCAGCTGCTCCTCTCCCCACCTGCAGCGGGGGGACACGGCGGTGAGGGGAGGGCGGGGGGGTCCCAGGCACCCCCTGAGCTGTGGGATCCCCCCCACCCAGCCCCGCGGTGGGATCGGGGGGGGGGAGCGCTGACCCACTCATTTCCTGCCCCCGGCACCTCCCCAGGGCCGGGCCGAGCTTTTGACATCCGCTCCCGGAATAGGGGCAGGAATATTTAGCCGCGGCAGGAGGAAGGAAACGGCGGCGCAGGGCGGCCAGGCCCGCTGCCCTCCCTGGGGTCTGCACATCCCTGGGGTCCGCTGCCCTCCCTGGGGGTCTGCACCTCCCTGGGGTCTGCACCTCCCGGGGGTCTGCACCTCCCTGGGGGTCCGCACCTCCCTGGGGTCCGCTGCCCTCCCTGGGGTCCGCACCTCCCTGGGGTCCGCACCTCCCTGGGGGTCCGCACCTCCCTGGGGTCTGCACCTCCCTGGGGTCTGCACCTCCCTGGGGTCCGCTGCCCTCCCTGGGGGTCCGCACCTCCCTGGGGTCTGCACCTCCCTGGGGTCTGCACCTCCCTGGGGTCCGCACCTCCCGGGGGTCCGCTGCCCTCCCTGGGGTCTGCACCTCCCTGGGGTCTGCACCTCCCTGGGGGTCTGCACCTCCCTGGGGTCTGCACCTCCCTGGGGTCCGCACCTCCCTGGGGGTCTGCACCTCCCTGGGGTCTGCACCTCCCTGGGGGTCTGCACCTCCCTGGGGGTCTGCACGTCCCTGGGGTCCGCACCTCCCGGGGGTCTGCACCTCCTTGGGGGTCTGCACCTCCCTGGGGTCCGCTGCCCTCCCTGGGGTCCGCACCTCCCTGGGGTCTGCACCTCCCTGGGGGTCCGCACCTCCCTGGGGTCTGCACCTCCCTGGGGGTCTGCACCTCCCTGGGGTCCGCACCTCCCTGGGGTCCGCACCTCCCGGGGGTCCGCACCTCCCTGGGGTCCGCACCTCCCTGGGGGTCTGCACCTCCCTGGGGTCCGCACCTCCCTGGGGTCTGCACCTCCCTGGGGTCTGCACCTCCCTGGGGGTCTGCACCTCCCTGGGGTCCGCACCTCCCTGGGGTCTGCATCTCCCCTCCTCAGGGGTCCGAGCACCGCGCTCCTGTCACTTGTGCCACCCCGTCCCCTCCCCCAGCTCGGGGACACCCCCAGGGGACATTTCTCCCACCCGGACCGACCCTCCCCGCGCCCCCCGGAGCCCCCCCCGGGCCTACCCGGTGATTTTGACCGAGTGGGTGCCGTGCCTCCGGTGCTTGGGGCCCTTCCCCTCGGCCACCGGCGTGTGCCGGTAGATCCCGCTCTGGTACATGAAGAAATCCTCGTGCACCTCCAGGATGGCTGCGGGGAGCGCCAGAGGGTTTGGGGACAATGCCACCGTCCCCAGGGAAGGGGCTGGGGGACACGGGGGCACGGGGGGGGCGCCGCGTTCCCAGCGGGAGGGAAGGCGGCAGCCGGATCCTCCCCGGGGCGATGCGACAACGCTCGGGGGAGGTTTCAAAAAGGAATAATAATAATAATAATAATAATAATAATAATAATAATAATAATAATAATAATAATAAACAAAAACAAAAACAAAAACAAAAAACAAAAACAAACAAAACTCAAAAAAAAACCCCCAAAACCCCCAAAAAACCCCCCCCAAAAAACCACAAAAACCCACAAAAACAAAAAAGAAAAAACCAAACCAAACAAAAAAACCCCACAAAAACACAAAAAAAAATATCCCAAAAAACCACCAAAAACCACCCACACCAAAACCAAAAACAATTAAAAAAAGCCCCCATAAAGTTCAACAAAGGCAGCTGCCAAGGCGGTGATTAAATCTCCGGAGTTAATGAGCAACCCCGGTGCCCGCTGGGGTGGGCAGCGTGACGGGCACCGGGGCAGCGCCGCCCGGGCGGGCAGAGGGAGCGGCTGAGGGGGCTCTGCCTCCCCCGGCAGCTCCCCCAGCCCGGACAGAGCGGGTTTTTCCCCCCCCCCCCCAGAGTTTTGGGGCGCACGGAGGGGTCCCCCCGCCAGCTGCTCACCTTGCACCGGGCCGTTCTCCAGCAGCTCCTTCATGATCTCCTTCTCCTGCAAGCACAGAGCGGGAGGGTGGCAGCGGGGCCGGGAGCTGCCGGCGCTGCCCTCCCCACCCTCGGGGGATGCGGCAGAGCTGCTCCAGCACCCGCGGAGATGCCGGGCGGGCTGAGGAGGAGCCGCTGCCCCCCGGGGCTCGGCAGCGGGGTTTTCCCAGCCGCATTCCCCGACTCGGTTTTCCCAGGTGAAGCAGCCCCAGCCAAGCCCCTTCCCTCTCCCCCGGGCCCGGCGCTCACGCTGGAGGAGAGGCGGTAGGCGGGGGTGGACTGGTAGATCTCGTTGGAGTGGGTCAGGGGGTTGGGGCACCGCGCTGTCGCCTGTCGCTTGCCGCGGCCGGTGGAGCGGCTGTGCATCATGCAGGGCGGCGCCGCGGGCTGGCTCTGCTGGCTCGTGAAGGGGTAGCACTCGTCTGTCACCACCCTGGGCACAGCGACAGCGCTGTGGGAGGGGAAGGGCCACCCGGCCCCAGCCCCGTCCCGAACCCCACTCCCATCCTCAGCCCGAGCCAAACTTCCAGCCCCACCCCAAACCTCATTCCCATCCCCGCCCTGAACTCCAATCTCATCCCCATCCCAATCCCATCCCCGTGCCAGGCCTGCTCTCCATCCCCACACCAAATCCCTCTTCCATCTCCATCCCCAAACCCACTCTCATCCCAATTCCCACATCCATCTTCACCCCAAACCTCATTCCCATCTCCACTCTGATCCCCACTCCCATCCCTATCCCAAACCCCACTGTCCATCCCTATCCCAAACCCCACTCCCATCCTGCCCTGGCAGCCCTCAATGCCCACCTGTACAAGGGACAGGATGAGCACGGGGATCTCTTAGGCTGGTGACCAGAGCCTCAAACGGCCTTTATCCCATCCCATCCCATCCCATCCCACCCCATCCCATCCCATCCCATCCCATGGATCCCATGGATCCCGCCCCATGGATCCCATCCCACCCCACGGATCCCCCCCCTCTCACCCCCTCCTCCGCAGGTACCACCAGGCCCCGTCCAGGCGGCCGCCGCTGCAGCCCCGCTGGTTTCGGGTGTCGCAGGACAGGAGGTTCTGCGGGGACAGCGCGGGGGTCATGTGTCCCATGGAGTGGATGGAGATGCGGTCCGAGGCCACGGCTGGGGACGGGCGGGAGGTCAGGGCGGGGGGCGGTCTGGGTCTGCTGGCTGTCCCTGCTGTCCCCGCCGTCCCCTCTGTCCCCTCTGTCCCGCCGACCCCGCTGTCCCGCTGTCCCCGCCGTCCCCGCCCAGCCCCGCTGTCCCCGCTGTCCCCCGCCGTCCCCGCTGTCCCCGCTGTCCCCGCCCGGCCCCGCTGTCCCCGCCCGGCCCCGCTCACCGGCCGTGGAGAAGGCCCAGGAGCCGGCGCAGTTCCCCTGGTCCAGGGGCTCGTGGATCATCCCGGGCCACTTGGCGGCGGCGTCGAAGTGACGGGGCAGCACCTCGTTGGAGTCCATGTTCATCTGCGGGGCACGGCCGGGGGGGCTCAGCCCACCGGGACCCCCCCCCCGGCTCCTCCTGCCGCCCCTGCCACCCTCTGAGATGGTTCCCAGACCCCTCTGTGGGACACCGTGTCCTCCTGCCATCCCTGCCACCCTCTGAGCAGTGTCCCCAGCCAGCTTTAGTGTCCCCCAGCCCCTCTGTGGGACACCACGTCCTCTTCCTGCCACCCCAGCCACCCTCTGAGCGGTGTCCCCACCCAGGTTTTGTGTCCCCCAGACCCCATGTCCTCCTCCTGCTGTCCCTGCCACCCTCTGAGATGGTCCCCAGACCCCACTGTGGGACACCACGTCCTCCTCCTGCCACCCCAGCCATCCTCTGAGATGGTCCCCACCCAGGTTTTGTGTCCCCCAGCCCCACTGTGAGACCCCTCAGGACTGGGGTGTCACCCTCAGTGACAAGGATTTGGGTTCAGGACAGGAACATCACCATGAGTGACCAAGACCTGGCTTCTCCCTTATCCCAGAAAAGCCCCACCCCTCGATTTCCCCTAAATTTGGGCTCCACAGCCCCAGCAGCTCCTGCGAGACCACCGAGTGTCCCGTCCCGGAGCCCAGCGAGGCCACCCCGAGCGCAGGGCAGAGGGTGACACAGCCCCTCGGGGTGACACAGCCCCTCGGGGTGGCCCCTGGCCCGGCCCTTCCGCTCCCGACCTTCCTGGCCGCGAGTCCCCGGCTGCTCCCGGCTCAGGAAGCGCCTCTAAAATTAAACCCCGGGCTGGGGAGCGCGGGGCTGGGCGAGCACCGAGCTCTGCCCGGGACCCCCGGGGGTGCCCACCCCGGGCCGGGGGTGCGGGCAGAGGCCAAGCGCTCGGAGCAGGCGGCTCTGCTGAGTCAGCAGCGTTCCGATGGGAAACCAGCGCGGAGGAGAGGGGGGAAAAAACAACACTGGCAAGCCCGGGGATTGTCCGGGGGAATTTGCTGAGCTGCTGTCTCCAAACACAAGCCCTGCCAGCCCTGCCTCCCCCCTGCCCCTTCCCAGCGACGGGGCTGGGAAACCCTCGGCGTGCCTCAGTTTCCCCCACCCCCGGTGGTGGGGGGGACACTCACGTGCATCTCGTTCATGTTCATGACGGTGGGAGAGGGGCGGAAGGTGCCCAGGCGGTGCCGGATCCCGTCCTCCAGGGTCATCCCCCAGAACTGGCTGTAGTTGGCGGCTCTCCAGCTGCGCGGGGAGAGGGGAGGACGGGGCTCAGGGGTGTCCCCCCCCCAAAAAAAAAAGCCCCGAGGGGGGTGAAGCCTCCCCGCCCCCGTCCCGTACCCGTAGTTGCCTCTGTTGACGGCGTCGATCAGCTCGCCGTCCATCAGGCAGGCGTGGTCCTCGCACTGCCACTGCCCGCCGGGGCCGCAGGTGCTGCGGAGGGGACAGCGGGGGAGAAGTGATGTCCCCGGGGTGAGCAGGGGGACCCCGGCCGGGCGCTGCCCCTCCCGAGCTGGGCAGCCAGCCAGGGGCTGGGGGCTGCTTTTGTCAGGGGTCAGCAGGGCTTGGCACCTCCGAAGGGTGGGCAGCCCTCTGGGTGACCCTGGGTGGCCTTTGGGTGACCGTGAGTGGACTCTGGGTGACCCTGAGTGGCCTTTGGGTGACCCTGGGTGGACTCTGGGTGAGCCTGGGTGGCCTTTGGGTGACCCTGAGTGGCCTTTGGGTGACCCTGGGTGGACTCTGGGTGAGCCTGAGTGGCCTCTGGGTGGCCCTGGGAGCTGTCCCCCCTCCCTCCTCCTGCCCCATCCCCCGCAGGAACCCCGAGGGCAGACAGGCCACGGGACAGAAAATCAGCTGAGAAGCTGCCAGGGCCGCAGACACCCCCGAGGGGCTTGGACAGCAGCCCGGGCCCCGGGGCTCGGGGCTGGGTGTCCCCGTGAGTCACCCACCGTCACCAGGTCACCCCGCGGGGACAGCCGGGCTGGAGGGGGGTGGGGCTGGGGGGGTCCCCTGGGGAGCCCCGGGCTGCGCTCCCCCCGAGCACTCAGCAATGCTCGGCACGCTCCCCTCCTGCCCGGATCGCGGCACTTTTCCCTTTTATGGAGCGGAGCGAGGCCGCGGCCGGGGCCCCGCCGGGCACCCCCCCGGCAGTGCCAGCCCCGCCGGCAGCACCTGGACCGCGGCGTTCCCACATCCATCCCCGAGCGCTGCCGGAGCTCTGCGCGGCGCCTGCGAGCACCTCGGGGTGCCCACGCTCCGTGTCACCCTCCCCGCCGAGGTTTTTGTCCCCTCCCGGCAGGGGCGGGGGCGGGGGCGAAGCGCCGCGGGGATTCCGGCTCGCCAGGTGCGGGGGAGGAGAGGTTGGAAGGGAAGATTTTTTTTTTTGGTGGGTCGGAGATGCTCCCCCCCGGGCAGCAGAGACACCCACGCGCGTGGCTCGGGGACAGCGCGACATCCCCCCGGGGATGGGGACACCCTCCAGCCCCGGAAAGAAACTCCGGGCTGCCCCCGGAGCTGCGGGGAGGCTGCTCGGGTTGGCTTTTCACCCGCACACACACACACGCACACACGCACACACATGTTCACACACGTGCCCGCGCACACGCCCCAGACGCTGCCTTTGATTCCCGCTTATCTGCCGCATCGCCCCGCCGGCTTCAACCCTCGGCTCCGGCAGCTCCGCGCCCGCGGGTTCCCCTCTCCCCCACCTCCGCATGCCGGCGGTGCCAGCGTTCCCGGAGAGCCTCCCACAGCCGGCTCAGCGGGGCGGCACTGCCGGACCCCGACCGCCTGGCACCAAACCGCGTCCCGGTCAGGCTTGGGCGAGCCGAGCCGAGCCGAGCCGGGCTGGGGGAGCAGAGCGTGGCCAAAACCCCCCCCGGGGGCAGCGCGGCTCCCACGCAGGCATGCGCTGAAAAACTTGGGAGCGGCTCAAGGCCCTTTGGCTCCGAATTTGTGGTTTTGGCAGCGGCTCCCACCACCCAGCTCGGGCCCCGCTCTCCGCCGAGCCCCTGTCGGGCCCGCGACACCTTCCCCCGGTGACGTGCCGGTGACACGCCGCAGGTGCCCGCGGAGCGCTGGCTCACCACAGGTTGCAGTTCTCCCGGTACGTGGCTCCGGTGGGATAATTGAGTCCGGCACGGGCGCAGCCTGGGTGGGAACGGGAGAGCCCCCGGTGAGCGCCCGGGGACCCGCAGACTCCCGGGGGTACAAACCGAAGGGAAAACCCACGCGGTTCTTCAATCCCGGCCACACCTCGGCACCCCCGGGGTTATTTTGGGGTGCCCCACGGGGCGGGGGTGGGAGCGGGGCTGGCTGGGCGCCGGGAGGGTTAAACGCTCTCGGGGATGAAGGGGCCGGTTGTGGCCGGGAGCTGGCTCTGCTCCGCGGGGACCTCTGAGAGAGCCTTGTGCTGCCAGCCGGGGGCTGCCCGCGCCCCCCTCCCCGCTGCCGGCGGGGTTAACCCGGGGCCAGCATCTGCCTGCCCCAGACGTGACCGGGCAAGCTGGGGTGGTGTCCCCGCGCGTCCCCTCGGGTCCCCGGGGGCTGTGAGGGCTGTGAGCTGCTCCCGCACCTTTTTCTGCCAGTCCCACCCTGCAGGAGCTCCCGCAGCTCCGAGGGGCGCGGAGCAGCTCTGCAGCGAGGGCAGGAAGGCGGCGGTGCCACATCCATCCCCCCCGAGGAGCACCGGCAGCGCCCCACAGCCCCCCCCGGGCTGCCCCACAGCCCCCCCCAGGGCTGCCCCACAGCCCCCCCAGGGCTGCCCCACAGCCCCCCCCGGGCTGCCCCACAGCCCCCCAGGACTGCCCCCCAGCCGGGCCGGGCGCTGCTGACCTGAGGGTTTGGGGAAGGGCGCCGGGATGCCCAGGCAGTACTCCCAGAAGTCGGGGCAGCAGTCGGAGACGGTGCGGTTGCAGAAGAGGTCGCAGTAGCAGAGGGTGTCGTGATAGGGCACGGTGCAGGCGTCGTCGCGGCCGTGGCAGCACACGTCCCCCCGCTGGCAGTAGGAGCCGCCGGCGTCGTAGACCCCGTGCTGGTACAAGCCGGGCCCCAGCTCCCGGCGGGTGCGGACCCGGCAGGACACCCGGGCCACCTGGGCCAGCAGCCAGAGGCACAGCAGGGCCCGCATGTCCCCGGCCATGTCCCCGCACCTGCAGCGGGGGAGGGCGGTGAGGTGGCGGGCTCTCGGCGAGCCCCGCGGCGCTGTGGGTGCCTCTCTCTCCCACCCTGCCCTCCCCGGGCTCCTGAGAACATTCCGGTTTTGTAACTCCCCTTGTGACCGCGCGGCTCGGCCTCCGGAACGCTGCTCGGCCCCGTGCCCGCCCACCCCTGAACCACCGGCTCCAAAAACAGACCCCCCCCTCGGGAAGGGGCTCCGCGGGACACTCGGGGGGGCCGCCCGGGTGCCGTCCCCATCGCCACCCCCTGTCCCCATCGCGGGCAGCGCCACGAGCTGCCAGGTCCCAGCCCGGGGGTGGCGGGGACCCCGAAAGGGACAACCCGGGGGGGGCACACGGGGGAAGGACCCCCCTCCCGCCGGGTCCCTCCCGCCGCCCCACCCGCCCCGCCTGCAGCGCGGGGACTCCCGGGGCCCCGGTAAAGCGGGGGAGAGGCTGTGCCGGGAACCCACGCAGCACCCACGGGGATCCCACGGGAGCCCCCTCCCCGTTCCCGGCCGTACCTGCCGCGCAGAGACCCCGGGAGCGGAGCGGGGGGGGTCCAGTGCTGGGATCCCTGACGGAACTCAGAGGGCGGGACCCCCTCTCTAACCCCTCCCGGCACCCCCCCAGCCCCCCGAGCCGGTGCCGTACCTGCCGCGCCCGCCGCTCCGCCGCCCCGCGCCCGCCGCCGGCCCCGCCGCTCCTTATAGCCGCGCCCCGGCCGGGGGGGCGCGGGGAGGCGCCGGGGCAGCCGCCACCGGCCCGGGGCGGAGCGCAGCGGGGCGGGGGTCGGGCCTGGGGCTGTGGAGAGGAGCCCCGAACTTGCGGTCCTGTCCCCCCCCGCGGGGCCGGGGTGTCCCCGGTGCTCCTGATCCCCTCCCGGTGCCCCCCCGGCTCCGCCCGCCCCAAATGGGGGGTCCCGGCTGTGGTGGGGGGGGGGGGAGCTGTCCTGGGGGCTTCTCCCGTTCCCCGGTGTGTGGAGAGGAGGGGAGGGGAGGGCTGGGGAGGGGAGGGGAGGGGGCGGCACTCCTGCCCCTTCCAGGGGTGCGGGCAGCTGGGTCCAGCTGGGACAGGGGCACCGCAGGGGCACGGAGCTGGTGTCACTCGGGTCCAGTGCCCAGCCCCTCGCTCAGGGACCAGCACCGGGGGGGTTTTTGGCCGCCCCCCAGGCTCCGGCCCCCCCCTCCCGCGGCACCAGCACCTGCTGCGGGACCTCAGCCGCCCGCTCGGGGCTCCCGCTGTCGCTGCCCCGCCGGGAGGGAGCATCTCCCGGCGCTGCCAGAGGATTCCTCGAGGGTTCCTCGCCGCAGCCAGGACGGGAGCACGGCGGGGGCCGGGCCGGGGGCCAGGGGCTGCTGGCTGAGCCCACGGGGGGCGGGGGGGCGATGCCGCGGGCAGGGTGGGCTTCACTCCGGGGACGTGAGTGGAAGCGGGGAGCACCAAATCCACCGGGCACGGGGGCTGCCCGCTCCCCGGGACCCCGGGGGGCTCTGGGCGCCCGAAGGAGGGTCCCGCGCGGCCCCATCCGCAGGGAGCCCCTCTTCCAAGCGCTCTTGGAAGGGCCTTTTCCTGTCAGCGCGTCCTTGGGCAGCGCACGGAGCGCGGAGCGGGCGGCCGGAGCGCCGCAGGAAGGAACTGCGTCCAGCCCAGAGTCCGGCTGTCTCCAGCATGACTGGGCTCGCAGGAATCCGCAGTGAGTCACGAATTCCCCCAAGACCCCCGGAGAACAAAGCGAAGGCACTGGCGCAAAGGACATCCCCGGGCGCTGCTCCGTGTCCTTGCGGCCCCGTCAGCGCCCTGACCGCTCGGAGGGCGCCCGGGGAGCGGCGGAGCCATTCCCGTAACAGCCCTGTCCCCCTGCCAGCTGATAAGCGGCGCTGCGCGGAGGCGTTTGGAGCATCCCCTCACCCCCTTCCTGCGGCCGGCGGGGTCGCGGCTCCCTCTGTGTCACCCCGAGGCTGACGTGTCCCCGCTGTCCCCTCGGCGGGGAGTGGCACGGCCGAGGCGGAGGGGGGACAAAGTCCTGCCGGGGCGGGCTGTGCCCGTGTGCCGGCGGGAGGCAGAGCCCGGGCTGGCACACACACACACCCGGCCCTGCCCGTGCCACCCGCCCGGCCCTGCTGGCTGCCACGAGCCCCCTCCCCACCCCTGGGAGCCGCGGGGTGACCCCACACCCAGCCGGGCTGGCCCGGGGTGCCCCATGGAGGCTCTGCCCGGCTGCCACCCCCGCGGGGTGCGGGGGGGGCGATCCCAGCGCTGCTGCTCTAGGGATGGATCCCCCCCAAACCCACCCGGGGAACCGGGACCCCGGGAGCGGCCGGCACTGAGGCTTTTGGGGTGCTGCAGCCTCCCGGGTGCCCCTCAAAGCCCCTCGAAGCCCCTCAAAGCCCCTCAAAGCCAGCCCCCCGGGGGTCGCAGCCCAACACACATCGGGATCCGGGGTGCTGGAGACCCCACGAGACCCCCAGCCCCGGGGCCGGGGCGGCTCTGGGGGCAGCGGGGCGGTGTGAGCGGGGCTGGGAGGTGCAGCAGCCGCGGTGCTCGGCCCCGGGGCGATCCTGGAGCGAAGTTTCTTGGCAGGAGGCAGCCAGGAAAGGCCGGGACCGAGCCGCGGCCAGCCCCGGCTTCCTCCGCAGCACGGGAAGGGGCCGCCCCAGCCCCATCATCGCGGGCTGGAGGAGGTGGTGTCCCCGCGGGGTGCCAGCTCACACCCAGGATTGGCCCTGGAGGGGTTTGGGGGGCTCCTGGGGAGGGGCGGACTCCGCCCTCACCTCCCTGGGGTGGCCTCGGGGACATCGCAGCGTCGTCACCGTTTGCGGGGGGGACACACCAAACGGGCAGGTGGGGCACAGCCCTCCCGGGGGCAGCGACCCTTCCCGGTCCGGTGCCAAAAAAGCAGCGCGCGGGCGGGGTGACATCAACCCTGCACCCCAAACACACAGGATGGAGCTGGGGAGGGCGAACGAGCTGGGGTCTCAACCCCATCTCGGTGGGTGTCGGCAGATTAAGGGCTCAGGGGGGCGGCCGGACATTTGTGCCCCCCGGCCGGACATTTGTGCCCCATGGCCGGACATTTGTGCCCCCCGGCCGGACATTTGTGCCCCCCAGCCGGACATTTGTGCCCCCTGGCCAGACATTTGTGCCCCCCGGCCGGACATTTTTGTCCCCCAGCCGGACATTTGTGCCCCCTGGCCGGACATTTGTGTCCCCTGGCTGGACATTTGTGCCCCCCGGCCGGACATTTGTGCCCCCCGGCCGGACATTTGTGCCCCCCAGCCGGACATTTGTGTCCCCCGGGCCGGACATTTCTGCCCCCCGGCCGGACATTTGTGCCCCATGGCCGGACATTTGTGTCCCCGGCCGGACATTTGTGCCCCCCAGCGGGACATTTGTGTCCCCGGCCGGACATTTGTGCCCCCTGGCCGGACATTTGTGTCCCCCGGCCGGACATTTGTGCCCCCCGGCCGGACATTTGTGCCCCATGGCCGGACATTTGTGCCCCCCGGCCGGACATTTGTGCCCCCCGGCCGGACATTTGTGCCCCATGGCCGGACATTTGTGCCCCCCGGCCGGACATTTATGCCCCCGGGCCGGACATTTGTGCCCCCCGGCCGGACATTTGTGCCCCCCAGCCGGACATTTGTGTCCCCGGCCGGACATTTGTGCCCCCCGGCCGGACATTTGTGCCCCCCGGCCGGACATTTGTGCCCCATGGCCGGACATTTGTGCCCCCCGGCCGGACATTTGTGCCCCATGGCCGGACATTTGTGCCCCCCGGCCGGACATTTGTGCCCCCCGGCCGGACATTTGTGCCCCATGGCCGGACATTTGTGCCCCCCGGCCGGACATTTGTGCCCCCCGGCCGGACATTTGTGCCCCATGGCCGGACATTTGTGCCCCCCGGCCGGACATTTATGCCCCCGGGCCGGACATTTGTGCCCCCCGGCCGGACATTTATGCCCCCGGGCCGGACATTTGTGCCCCCCGGCCGGACATTTGTGCCCCCCAGCCGGACATTTGTGCCCCCTGGCCGGACATTTGTGTCCCCGGCCGGACATTTGTGCCCCCCGGCCGGACATTTGTGCCCCCTGGCCGGACATTTGTGCCCCCCGGCCGGACATTTGTGCCCCCCCGCCGGACATTTGTGCCCCCTGGCCGGACATTTGTGCCCCATGGCCGGACATTTGTGCCCCCCGGCCGGACATTTGTGCCCCATAGCCGGACATTTGTGCCCCCTGGCCGGACATTTGTACCCCCCGGCCGGACATTTGTGCCCCCCGGCCGGACATTTGTGCCCCCTGGCCGGACATTTGTACCCCCCGGCCGGACATTTGTGCCCCCCAGCCGGACATTTGTGCCCCCTGGCCGGACATTTGTGCCCCCCTGGCCGGACATTTGTGCCCCATGGCCGGACATTTGTGCCCCCTGGCCGGACATTTGTGCCCCCCAGCCGGACATTTGTGCCCCCCAGCCGGACATTTGTGCCCCATGGCCGGACATTTGTGCCCCCTGGCCGGACATTTGTGCCCCCCAGCCGGACATTTGTGCCCCCTGGCCGGACATTTGTGCCCCCTGGCCGGACATTAGTGCTCCCCGGCCGGACATTTGTGCCCCATGGCCGGACATTTGTGCCCCCCGGCCAGACATTTGTGCCCCATGGCCGGACATTTGTGCCCCATGGCCGGACATTTGTGTCCTCCAGCCGGACATTTGTGCCCCCCGGCCGGACATTTGTGTCCTCCAGCCGGACATTTGTGCCCCCTGGCCGGACATTTGTGCCCCCTGGCCGGACATTTGTGCCCCCCGGCCGGACATTTGTGCCCCCCGGCCGGACATTTGTGCCCCCCGGCCGGACATTCGTGTCCCCCCCGGCCGGACGTCGCTGTCCCCCGGCCGCGGCTGGCCGGCAGGGCTGCAGTGCCACCTCCCGGGAGCGCCGGGAGACAGACAGACAGACAGACAGACAGACAGACGGCAGCAGGCGGGGCGGCCTCTACTCCCAAATTTTAATGAAACAAATAAATTAATCAAGTGAGGTAACTACCGCTGGCTCGGCGCGGGGGGGGCTGCGGGGACCAGCCAGCCCCGCCGGGGGGTTCCGAAGGGTTAATTTAATTTAATTTAATTTAATTAATTCCTGCGTGCGGCTGCGGGCAAAGCTGTCACATGCACCTCGGGCCACCCACCCAGCCGGCGCTGTCCCCTGGTGTCCCACCCCGGGGGGAGGGGAGGGGGCAGGAGCGGGGCCGGGGGTGGTTCGAGCAGCTCTGGCACGGCACGGCACGGCCCGCGCTGGCCTCATGCACTGACGGGGACAGGGCACGAGCGGGGCCGGGGGTCCCCCCAAGCCCGGAGAGGGGCGGCGAGGGGAGCGGGGGGAGCAGCCCAGGGCAGATCCCGGCGCTGGGGGGTCACCACCGAGCCCCTCCCGGAGGCTCGGCTGCAGCCCCAGCCCGGCGCTTCGGTGTCGCAGGGCTGGGAACGGCGAGCGGGGGCGGAGCGGGAGCTGCGGTGGCTCTGCCGCAGGTGACATGCGAGGACACCGCCCTGTCCCCAGCAGGCAGGTCCCCTCCGGGCCCGGCCCGTGCTGCCCGGACCGCAGAGGGGACAGGGACACGGGCAGGGACACGGGCAGGGACAAACCGAGCACAGCGGGACCCCAGCCGGGAGCAGGAGCAGGGGTTGGGACACAGGGGACGCTCCTTGGGGACAGCGCCCGTGCCACCCCCGCGGCTCCTCCTCAGCTTCCTGGCTCCAGGGCCACCCTCGGGAGGAGATTTTCCCCCCTCAGGGCCTCCAGGGCCCTCCCGGGCAGCGCAGCCCAGCCCTGGGGTTGCTTATTGCCTACGTCCCCTCGGGTTGCTCCTCCCAGGGGTGTTGCATATTCAGACATTATTGCATAAATATATAGATTTATCTCTATATCTCCTAGGTATGTATTGCCCCGGGAGCATGCACGGGCAGGCAGAAGGCTCTGCTGTGCTTCTGCAGAGCTGCAGCCTGGCGAGGGGGGACCCTCTGATGTGGGTAAAAGCACCCCTGGTGCCCCCCACAGCCCTGCGCTGGCAGCAAGAGGGAGGTGGGGCCTTGCATAGCTGGTGGTGGCCCCGGCTCAGCTCTGGGGGACCGGGCAGGACCTGTCCTGAGGGCTGGGGCTGGGGTTCAAACCAAACCCCAGGGGATGGGGCCAGCCCGGAGCATCCCCACCACAGCTGGGGAGCACCCAGGACCCCGGAGCTGGGCGGGTGTCATCCCACAGGAAGCCAGGAACATCCCAGGAACATCCCAGGAACATCTCAGGAACATCCCAGGAACATCCCAGGAGCATCCCAGGAACATCCCAGGAACATCCCAGGAGCATCCCAGGAGCATCCCAGGAGCATCCCAGGAACATCCCAGGAACATCCCAGGAACATCCCAGGAGCATCCCAGGAGCATCCCAGGAGCATCCCAGGAACATCTCAGGAACATCTCAGGAGCATGCCAGGAACATCCCAGGAACATCCCAGGAACATCCCAGGAACATCTCAGGAACATCTCAGGAACGCCCCAGGAGCATCCCAGGAAAATCCCAGGAGCATCCCAGGAGCATCTCAGGAGTACTCCAGGAAATCCTGTCCCAGGACAATCCCATCCCAGGAGCACCTCGGAGCCCGGGCTGGCCGTGCCACAGCGCCACAGGCACCCCCCGCTGCAGCCGTGTCCGAGCAAAGGAAGACTCGGTTCAAGTAACGCGGCCAGGGAACAGCGCGGGGACAGCGCGGGGACAGCGAGGGGACAGCGCGGGGACAGCGAGGGGACAAACCCCACGCCGCTCCCAGCGCCCCATCCCGGGCGGGCCGGCTCCGTCCCGCCGCCTCCCGCTCAGTCCATGTTGGCGCTGGCCGACCTGGAGATGCTGAGGGTCTGGGCGGAGGCGGAGATGTCGTCGTGCTCGGCGGGGCTGTGGTAGTCGGAGGTGCTGTCGGGCTCCCCGGGCGGCGCCCGCGCCGCCGCCAGGCTGAAGGAGTTGCTGGAGCCCTTGCGGAGGCACTGCGAGTAGAGGCCGAGCAGCAGGTCCAGCTTGTGCTCGATGGATCGCACCTGCCGGGGGGCGCGGGGCGGGCGGGGGCTCAGCCGGGCTCGGCCCCGCCACCCCGGGTGGGCTCCCGGGGGGCTCCGAAGGGACGGTGACATCCCCTCGCTGGGTGTCCCCTGCCCCTCGGGATGTCCTCTGCCCTCCCCTGCCCTCCGGGGTGTCCCCTGCCCTCCGGGGTGTCCCCTGCCCCCCCCCGGGGTGTCCCCTGTCCCCCGGGGTGTCCCCTGCCCCTCCGGGGTGTCCCCTGTCTCCCCGAGGTGTCCCCTGCCCCTCCGAGGTGTCCCCTGCCCCCCCTGGGGTGTCCCCTGCCCCTCGGGGTGTCCCCTGTCCACTGGGGTGTCCCCTGCCCTCCGGGGTGTCCCCTGCCCCCTCGGGGTGTCCCCTGCCCCTCGGGGTGTCCCCTGCCCCTCGGGGTGTCCCCTGCCCTCCGGGGTGTCCCCTGCCCCTCTGGGTGTCCCCTGCCCCTCGGGGTGTCCCCTGCCCCCTCGGGGTGTCCCCTGCCCCCAGGGGTGTCCCCTGCCCCTCGGGGTGTCCCCTGCCCCCCTCGGAGTGTCCCCTGTCCCCAGGGGTGTCCCCTGCCCCCTCGGGGTGTCCCCTGTCCCTCGAGGTGTCCTTTGCCCCCCCCGGGGTGTCCCCTGCCCCTCGGGGTGTCCCCTGCCCCTCGGGGTGTCCCCTGCCCCCAGGGGTGTCCCCTGCCTTCCAGGGTGTCCCCTGCCCCTCGCGGTGTCCCCTGCCCCTCGGGGTGTCCCCTGCCCCCCCGGGGTGTCCCCTGCCCCCTCGGGGTGTCCCCTGCCCCCCGGGGTGTCCCCTGCCCCCCGGGGTGTCCCCTGCCCCTCGGGGTGTCCCCTGCCCCCCCGCGGTGTCCCCTGCCTTCCAGGGTGTCCCCTGCCCCCAGGGGTGTCCCCTGCCCCTCGCGGGGTGTCCCCTGCCCCCTCGGGGTGTCCTTTGCCCCCTCGGGGTGTCCCCTGCCCCTCGGGGTGTCCTTTGCCCCCTCGGGGTGTCCCCTGCCCTCCGGGATGTCCCCTGCCCCCCGAGGTGTCCCCTGCCCCCCGGGGTGTCCCCTGCCCACCTGCCGCTCCACTTTGACCACGCGCCCCATCATGCTGAGCTCGTCCGCCAGCTCCGCCTCCAGCGCCGGCCTCTCGCCTTTCTCCCGGACCTTCCTGTCGGCGGGCAGCGCCCGCTCCCTGCCCACGATCTGCTCCACGCTGGCACGGGGGGAAAATGGGGCAGAGCCCGCCCAGAGTCACTCCCGCGGGCTCGGGAGGGTGGAGCTCCGGGGATGTGGTGGTGTGTTCCTCTGCGGAGAATGGTTTCTCCTCCCCCAGAAACCCCCTGGTGTCTGCACCTATCAGTTCCCCCCTTATCTCTGACCTGTGGCTCGGTGCCAGCTATCTGTCCTGGGACAGAGAATAGATAAAAACCCAGGTTCTCCCTTGTTCACCCTCTTGGACCCTCGGTATCCCTTCAGAACAAAGCCTTGGAATGTTACCAGGGGTAAGAGCCTCTTTTGGATTTCTTTTACCCCATCCCCTGAAGCATTCCTCCCAAAAGCTGCCCAGAAGCTGAGCCAGCACAGGAACCCAGGGGGCAGGAGGGAAGGAGAGCTTCACTGTGGGAGAAGCCCCGGGGGCACCTCACCGTGTCTGCAGGCTCTTGATCCTGCCCAGCATGTCCAGGTGGCCGGCCGAGTACTGCTCGATGACATCCTTGACGTCGTAGGGACGCAAGGTCTCCTTGAACTTCCTCTTGGCCACCAGGAACTTCAGGATCCTGCAGGGACAGCTGGGCTGTCATCCCACAGGAAGCCGGGAGCATCTCAGGAACATCCCAGGAACACCCCAGGAACATCCCAGGAACATCTCAGGAACATCCCAGGAACACCCCAGGAGCATCTCAGGAACATCCCAGGAACATCTCAGGAACATCCCAGGAACATCTCAGGAACATCCCAGGAGCACCCCAGGAAAATCTCAGGAGCTTCCCAGGAACATCCCAGGAACATCCCAGGAGCATCCCAGGAACATCCCAGGAGCACCCCAGGAAAATCTCAGGAGCTTCCCAGGAACATCCCAGGAACATCCCAGGAGCATCCCAGGAACATCCCAGGAGCACCCCAGGAAAATCTCAGGAGCTTCCCAGGAACATCCCAGGAACATCCCAGGAACATCCCAGGAGCATCCCAGGAGCATCCCAGGAACATCCCAGGAACATCCCAGGAACATCTCAGGAGCATCCCAGGAACATCCCAGGAACATCCCAGGAGCATCCCAGGAACATCCCAGGAGCATCCCAGGGGGGATTTCCGTGCACGCCGGGGCACACGGGAGGGCTCAGCCTCACCTGACGGCGCGGATGAGCGTCTTCACCGCCGGCATGATGTCCTCGAAGGTCAGCTCGCACGGGGAGCTCCTCTCCTCGCCGCTGTCCTCCGGCGGGCAGTCGGCTGTGGGCGCCCAGAGCGGGTGGATGCCAGACCCCGGGACCTCCCCCAACCCTGCAGCCCCCCCAAATCCCCCAAATCCCCCAAATCCCCCACTGAGGGTCTCACCCTCAGCCGGGCTCCGCGGCTTGAGCCTCAGGGAGGCGCGGAAGCGGGTGCGGTCGTTGAAGCTCCAGCTCTTCTGCACCTTGGTGGGGCTGGAGGCCTCGGCCACGTCCTCGGTGCTGGGGGAGCGGTGCAGGGGCGGCCCCAGGTGCTGCTGCTGCTGCTGCCGGCCGCGGCCGCCCTGGCGCTGGGAGCTGCCCAGCCGGATCCGCTCCTTGATGCCCATCTTGTTGCTGCGGGGGGACAGCGGGGGGCGGTGTCAGGGGACGGGGACAGGGACAGGGCGGTCCCTGGGGTGGAGTGGGGGTGGCCGTGCTGAGCTCGCAGAGCCCCCGGCAGAGGTGGGCGGGAGCCAGGCCGGGAGCAGGCGGCTCCTGCAGGGAGTTGCTCCTTCGAACCCCTTGTTTTGGTCCCCAGAGCAGAGAGAGGAGGTGACAGGCGGGGAGAGAGGGGACAGACAGGCGTGGCAGCAGGGGACAGACAGGTGTGGCAGCAGGGGACAGGCGGCAGAGCTGCCTCTGAGCTGAGCAGAGCTCTGCTCCTGCTCCATCCCTGCTGGCATGGGGTGTCCAAACCCGGCCAAGCTTCATCCTCCTGCTCCTGCTCCTCCTCCTCCTCCTCCTCCTCCTCCTCCTCCTCCTCCTCCTCCTCCTCCTCCTCCTCCTCCTCCTCCTCCTCCTCCTCCTCCTCCTCCTCCTCCTCCTCCTCCTCCTCCTCCTCCTCCTCCTCCCGGCTGCACCTCCCGGTCCAGGCTCTGCTCCTGCCCTAACGTGAGTTCTGCTCCCAAACCCAGCTGCCATTTCGGGCTGGGGGCAAACACCAGACACTGTTTATGCAGGACCTACACAAACCCCTCGCATTTTGCCTGATGAGAGACCCCAAACCCAGCTCAAGGGGACACACAGAGGGAAAGGCCCCAAAGCCGGGGAGGACCCGGAGTGAATCCCTGTCTTGGGTCGCAGTGTGGAACGGAACCAAAGTGTGTGTTCATTTATCAGCTGCTGACACCAGCTCAGGAGGTGTTTTTCTCTCCTCTGACCCACCCCTGGTGACTCCAGAGAGGAAGGGTGGGTGTCTTCTGTTCATGGGCAGATGTTAAACCAGCCGGGGCAGTGTTCTTTATCTCCTTTATCTTTTCTTTATCTCCTCATCTCCACCCACCCTCCCTGCAGGGGTATCTGCTGCTCATGGGCCATCCGGGCTCGCTGCAGGGCTGATCCAATTCCATTGGAGATGCTCCACCCAGGGGAGGAGCCCAGCATTCCCAGCCGGATCAGAGCTGGGATCCAGAGCCCCAGGGCAGCCTGTGTGCATTCCCAGAGGGACCCAGAGCCAGCTCAGCACCCCTGGACCTGCTCCAGGATCACCTCTGCTCCACCAGAGCCACTCCTGGCACTGCAGGAGGGCTTGGCTGGGCTGCTCCCAGCGCCCTGACCCACAGGGTGTCAGCTGTGTTCTGACCCTGTCAGGGTTTTCCTTTTGTTTGCTTTTTTGCACTGCTGCATTTTTATTTTAATGTTCCCCGTAAAGAACTGTAATTCCAGTTCCCACATCTTTGCCTGAGGGCCCCTTAATTTCAAAATTGCAATCGCTCAGAAGGAGGGGGTTTACATTCTCCACTCCACGGGGAGCTCCAGCTTTCCCTGGCAGGCACCCCCGTCCTTCCAAACCAAGAGAACCCCACACCCGCTGCAGGACGGGCTCCATCAAACCCAGGAGTTGGGGGACATTCCTGAATTTCCTCAGCAGGGGCAAGGCAGGGACCCAGGGAGGGGGATCCAAACAGGGATCCAAACAGGGATCCAGGCAGGAACCCAGGCAGGGACATCCAGGCAGGGGATCCAGGCAGGGGGATCCAGGCAAGAGATCCAGGCAGGGGGATCTAAACAGGGATCCAGGCAGGGGGATCCAGGCAGGGTCCAGGCAGGGTCCAGGCAGGTCACGGGGCTCCCAGCCCTCCCCCGTGCTGTCAGGGGGGCTGTCACACAGCCCCCACACCCCACACCCCCCACACACCCCACACACATCCAGGGGCAGTGCCAGAGCCTGGCCAGGGCTGTGTCCCGGGAGCCAGGCGGGACGGGATTGATGGGATTTATCCAGGTGCCAGCAGCCCGCGCTCCTCCGCCTTGCAACGGGGAAACTGAGGCAGCGAGGGGCAGTAAAGGGACAGCGGGGACAGCCAGCCCAGCCCAGCCCAGGCCGTGCACATGCTCAGCCCCCGGGCGTGCCCGTGCTGCCGGGAGCGCATCCGTGCATCCACCCGCAGGCTCCCGGCGGCACGGGCGGGACACGGTACCTCCGTCTCCACGTGCCCCACGTCTGCAAGAGCCTCCTCTTACCACTAAAGACGGGGCTGGAGGGGCAGGGCAGAGACACAGGAGAGAGAAGAGAATCAGCCGCGGCCGGCGGGGAGCGGAGAGTCCCGGGCCGCCTCCTTCCCGTCCCCCGCGGTGCCAGCGGGGTTTGTGTAGGTCCTGCATAAACACCTGCGCGGGTTCTCGGCGCTGCCAGGAGGGTTTTTTGGGCGCGGTCCCCCCGAGCAGAGGGACCCTGGTGGCCCCGCAAACCCCGGCGGGCTCCCCGCGGCCCGGGGCGGGCGTTACCTGAGGCGTAAACACTTGTGGGGCTGCGCGTCCTCCTCATTCCAGCTTGGGGGGTGATGGGGGCGGGTTTGGGAGGGGGGTGGAGGGATGGAGAGGAGGAGGAGGGTGAGCGGAGAGGGGAGGAGAGAGAGAAGATGAGATGTTATGAGAGGTGATGCCCGCGGGGGAGATGGGCGGGCTCAGCCCCCCCTTCTGAGGGGGGTTCGGTCCTTCCCCTGCCGGTTCCTGGTTGGTCACTGAGCCCAGGGAGGAGCCCCCCCGAGCCCCCAACTCACCTGGGGGGGGAGCAGGTCCCACTCAGCCCCACACCTGCAGCCTCAGCCTGGCTGATGTGGCGCCGCGGGGGAAACTGAGGCACGAGGCCTCTGCACACCTAACCCTGGTGCTGGCCCCGTGTCCTGCCGGGGTGGCCAGGTCTCCTCTTCAGGCAGAGGGGACAAGGGACACGGGGCAGAGCAGCCTCCACCAGCAGCAGGGCAGCCTCATCCCCTCTCTCCTCTCCTCAGGGGCACCGGGAGCCATTCCCAGCCCCAGGCTCGGGGATTTGCTCCTTCCCGGGCCCCGGAGCGCGGCCCCGGGGCTCCATCCCGCCGGGATGGCACCGCTGCCCTCGCCAAGGGATTTCCTGCCACCCTCGGTCACCCTGGGGTCACAGCCACACCGAAAGGGCAGCGAGGTGACCTCCCGGAGGTGCAGCAGCCCCTCAGGATCAGAGCTGCCCCTTCTGCAGCCGGGACAGAGCCGGGAGCAGCAGCAGCAGCAGCAGGAGATGCCCAGCAGCAGAGGGAGCAGGGCCAGGCTGTGACACCTCGGGGTCTGACAGTGACAGTGACAGGGACAGTGACAGTGACAGTGACAGTGACATCTCGGGAGGGCACAGAGGAGACAGAGCAGAGAGGGGGGAGAACTCGGGGGCTGCCCCCTCCTACCTTTCCCCTGGGCACACGGCCAGGCTGAAGCTTTTCTGGGCGGGGCTGAAGGAGTGATAGGGCGGTGGGGCTCTCTCGGGCCATTTTTTCACCTCTGAGTTCCTAAATCCTCCGTTGCGGGCCCGGTGCAAATGCTCAAACATAAGGAGCAGCTCTCTGGGGTGGGTGTGAAATAAAAACGGGGAGAAATCAAAATTTCCCAAGCAAACAAAAACCAGCAAAGCGAGGCCGAGCCGCGCTGGGTCCTCCTGAGCGCAAACCAAAGCAAAACCAGAGCAAAATAAACCAAAATAAAATAAAAACAACGAAAAATCAGCGTTTTTGTTCAAAGGACAGTTCCTTAACTGGGGCTGATGGGGCTGGGGAAGGGTCCTGGGACAGGATTGCACGGAAGGAGGGGTTGGAGTTGCAGAGAGGGACGGACCAGGCAAGGACAAACCCGGGACTGGGACATGGGGACCTGTCACCATCAGATCCTGGGCGCTGCTGGAGCAGCCAGGAGGGGAAAGCTCCGACCCAGCAGGGACCCAATCTGGCTCTGTGTGAATTCCACCGCAGGGAAAAGGGCTCCTGGCACAGCGGGAGGGGCAGCAGAGCCCCCAGCGATTCCCAGGATCCGGGGTGATGCTCGGGAGGTTGGGGCTCGGGGCTGTGGCTGTTCAAAGCCCTGCCCTGGGAAAATTGAGGGTGGGACAGAGGGACGAGTTTGTCACGCAGCCAGAGCAGAGCAGGACGCTCGGGCAGGGGGGCAGGGATGCTCACAGGGATGTGGCAAACCCTCGGGATCTGGAGGAGAGGGCTGGAAAACCTTTGGGGAGCCTTTGATCCACACCCAGTGACAAAATCCCAGGGACACGCTGCAGGAACGGGTCAGGGGCTCCCAGTGGATCCCCCCGTGTCCAGCCGGGCCCACACCTGGAACCAGCTCCTGCCCGGCTGCAGCTCCACCACCACCGCAGCCCTGGGGCTCCTGAGGCATCACCCCTGCGCTGCTGGAGGAAGGCATGGATGGGGTGAGAGGGGATGGGATGGGTGCTGGGCGCTGTGAGGATGATGAGATGAAGGAGGGTCCTTCCCATCCTGGGAAGCTGTCGGTGCTGCTCGGCCCCACCGAGCCCCCGGGGGTTCCACAAGGTCCCTCCTGATTTCCCAGGCTGTTCATCCCCACAGGGACCCCCCGGGACCCCCCAGGCCTCCCCCCGTCCCGCCTACCTGAAGGCGGGCAGGAGGCTGTCGTAGTAACACCAGGTGGCCGTCAGGTAGGCCCGGCCGGCATCCGTGGAGTACAGGCGCCAGGCAGCCTGCAGGGGGGCGGCATTCCCGGGAATCGCGATCCGTCGGGACGGGAGAACCGCCCCCAGAGCCCTCCAGCCATCCCGGCCCCCGCAGGCAGCAGGGACCGACCCGGAGGATCTCGGTGCTGGGTGTGGGGCTGTGAGTTTGGGTGCTGGATGTGGGGCCGGGTGTGGGGCCGGGTGTTCAGTGCTGGGTGTGGGGCCGGGTGTTTGGGGCTGGGTGTGGGGCCGGGTGTTCAGTGCTGGGTGTGGGGCTGGGTGTTCAGTGCTGGGTGTGGGGCCGGGTGTTCAGTGCTGGGTGTGGGGCTGGGTGTTCAGTGCCTCGTGTGGGGCTGGGTGTTCAGTGCTGGATGTGGGGCAGGGTGTTCAGTGCTGGGTGTGGGGCCGGGTGTTGGGTGCTGGGTGTGGGGCCGGGTGTTCAGTGCTGGGTGTGGGGCCGGGTGTTCAGTGCTGGGTGTGGGGCCGGGTGTTCAGTGCTGGGTGTGGGGCTGGGTGTTCAGTGCCTCGTGTGGGGCTGGGTGTTCAGTGCTGGATGTGGGGCAGGGCTGGGTGTGGGGCCGGGTGTTCCGTGCTGGGTGTGGGGCAGAGCAGAGGAGGGGAGGGCAGAGCATCCCCGGGGCGGGCCCCGCCGGCCCCGCCTTACCTGGATCAGGTTGGCCGCCGGCGTCCTCCTCTTCTCGAAGTGCTTCTGCCGATGCTGCTCCTGCACTTTGAGGGCGAAGCCGGAGCCCAGGATCCCCTGGGGACGGGAGGGGACAGGGCGCTGGGTGCCGGCAGAGGCGATTCCCCCCCTTTCCCCCCCTCTCCCGGGCCCTACTCACGGCGGGCAGGGCGAAGAAGGAGATGCCCAGCAGGGCGAATCCGGCCGCCAGCATCCGGCCCAGCCACGTCTGCGGCGCCTTGTCCCCGTAGCCGATGGTGGTCAGCGTCACCTGCCCGGGGACACGGCAGCGCGGGGCCTGCAGGGCGCTCCCCGGCCACGGGCCCATCCCTCCCTCCCGCTCCCCTCCCCGGGGGCCGCGCTTACCGTGCCCCACCAGAGGGAATCGGCGTAGGTGGCGAACTGCACGTTGGCGTCCTTCTCGGCCAGGTAGACGAGGAAGGAGGCGAAGATGAGCACCAGGAAGCCGATGTACCAGGCGGTGATCAGCTCCTGCGGGGCACGGCGGGCTCAGACGCGCTCGGGGGGCACCCGGTGGGGCTCGGGCCCAGACGCGCTCGGGGCTGGGAGCGCCCGACGGGGCTCACCCGGCGGCTTTTCCCTCACCCCCCAGCTTTCCCCTCACCTGGCGGCTTTCCCCTCACCCCCCAGCTTTCCCCTCACCCCCCGGCTTTCCCCTCACCTGGTGGCTTTCCCCTCACCCCCCGGCTTTCCCCTCACCCGACGGCTTTCCCCTCACCCCCCGGCTTTCCCCTCACCCCCCGGCTTTCCCCTCACCCCCCGGCTTTCCCCTCACCCCCCGGTTTTCCCCTCACCCCCCGGCTTTCCCCTCACCTGGCCGCTTTTCCCCTCACCTTGCTGTGGGCGTAGACGACGGAGCCCAGCAGTTTCCAGGTGCCGCCGCGGCGGTCCATGCGCACCATGCGCAGGATCTGCAGGAAGCGCATGCTGCGCAGCGCCGAGGTGGCGAAGATGTTGCCCTGCGTGCCCGCGGCGATGACGGCCACCGAGGCGATGAAGACGATGAAATCTGCGGGGGCGGGGGGGCGGCGGAGCTCAGGGGCAGGCGGGGGCGGTGGGAGAGACGGGCCCTGAGCTCCTCGCCTGCCTCGCGAGCACGGCCGAGGATGGAGAGTGAGAGCTCCGAAAGGACTGGGGCTGAAAGCTGAGACCCCAGTGCAGGAGCGCTGGCCTGGCTGAGGTGGGATGATTGCTGCCTGCAGGTGCACTGGCTGCATCTCCAGGGAACCCGGTGAAGACAATGGGCACGTCACCACAGACTGGTTTTGGACTGGTTTTGGGCTGCTCTGTGCTGTATGAGCCCTGTGCCGTTCCCTGAGTGGACATTTGCCCTGCTCTCAGCGCACCTGCTGACGCTGAGCTCACCTCTGCCTGTGGCTTGGGAAAGGACCATAAGAGACCCCTCAGGATGACCCGAATTTCGAGATCTCCCCACGGACAAAGACACATCTATGGGTCATCCTGCACCACGAGGACTCCGTCTCTCCGTTGGTAGCTACACCCCCTCTTCTCTCTCTCCCTCTCCCTTTATCTCTCTCCCTTTATCTCTCTCTCCCTCTCCCTTTATCTCTCTCTCCTTTCTCCCTCTATCTCACCAAGTGCTGTGTGCACTCAATAAGTGCGCTACTGTCGAGAGCAAATTGTTGTTGTTCTCCCCTGCCGTGCCTTTTTCTCTCCGAGATCACTGGAACCATCGCGACCCCCGCCTGCATTACCGGGTGGTGACGGGGCCGGCTCACCCCAAATCCCCCCCGCCTGGGTCCCCCCAATCCCCCCGGGCGCTGCCCCCGTACCGATCACGCAGAAAGGTTTCCTGGCGAAGCGGAAGCGGCCGCGCCAGCCGCGGTAGCGGCAGCAGCAGCCGGCGGCCCAGACGCGGACGATGTACTCCATGCCGAACACCACGATCATCACGAATTCCTGCCCCGGGGTGGGGGGAAAAAAAAAGGGGTGAGAGGGGCAGGGGAGAGCGGAGGGGCTGGGATTCGGGGCGGGGAAACACGGGGCGGGCGTGGTGTCCCCCCTAGGGGAGGGTCTCTCCCTCACAAACCCCTCCCCCAGAGTAACCTGGCCTGGTCTACCTGCCCCCTGACCCTGACCTGGACAGGTAATCTGACCCCGACCCCGACCCCGAGAGAGATAAAAATCCCTGTTTCCCCATGATCTCCCTCTTGGCCCTGGGATTCCCTTCATGGAATAAAAGCCTTGGAACACCTCCTGAGGGTAAGAGCCTCTTTTGGAATTTCCTTTCCCTCTCCTGAAGATCTCCTTTCCCCAAAGCTTCCCAAATCTGAGCTAGCTGCTTGTGTGAGGGGGGGCAGAGGGGAGGAGAAAATTCACCCGGCAAAGCCACCGGAGCCGCTCCGGGGGGATCGGGGCGGGGAGGGGACGGGAGCCGCCGCCCTCGGGGCAGCCTGAGGATCGCTGCTCCCCTCCCGGCCCCGAGCTGGGTCCTTTTCCTCCGCCGTCAGCATTGTCCTCCTACCTCTCGCACAAACAAGCCCCCGTTCTGCTTACCGGCAGGAAAAGTCACAAGGACCTTCCCAATTTAGCCCCCGTCACTCGGGGAGAAGTCCCTGCGTCAGCTCTTCCTGACAGTTTGGGGGAAAGCTGCCTTTTTTAGCCCCTCGTGCCCGGCCTCTTCCAGCGGTTGATGGGCGCGGGGGGACAACGGCGGGGACGGGGCCACCCCGGGCGGTGGTGACACCCCCGAGGCGCCATCGGGGTCATCAGCGGCGACATCCCGGCTGGGGACGGGGTCGGGGGGGGTCCTGCCCGTGGTCCTGCCCGGTTCTTTCAGGACAGAAAGCGGCGAGAGGGGACCCGAGGGGATCACTCACCAGGATGAAGAGGCACTGGTTGGCCAGTTTCTGGTGCTCCTGGATGGTGGAGAAGACCGACAGCACCAGGCAGCTGAAGACCAGGAGGAATCTGGAAGGACAAGGAGTCAGTGGGGGGCACAGGGACAGCCTGAGCCCCTCACTCACAGCCTGAGCCCCCCACTCACAGCCTGAGCCCCCCACTCACAGCCTGAGCCCCTCACTCACAGCCTGAGCCCCCCGGTCACAGCCTGAGCCCCTCACTCACAGCCTGAGCCCCCCCACTCACAGCCTGAGCCCCCCACTCACAGCCTGAGCCCCCCAGTCACAGCCTGAGCCCCCCACTCACAGCCTGAGCCCCCTCACTCACAGCCTGAGCCCCCTCACTCACAGCCTGAGCCCCTCACTCACAGCCTGAACCCCTCACTCACAGCCTGAGCCCCCCACTCACAGCCTGAGCCCCTCACTCACAGCCTGAGCCCCCCACTCACAGCCTGAGCCCCTCACTCACAGCCTGAGCCCCCCAGTCACAGCCTGAGCCCCCCAGTCACAGCCTGAGCCCCTCACTCACAGCCTGAGCCCCCCACTCACAGCCTGAACCCCCCACTCACAGCCTGAGCCCCCTCACTCACAGCCTGAGCCCCTCACTCACAGCCTGAGCCCCTCACTCACAGCCTGAGCCCCCCACTCACAGCCTGAGCCCCCCACTCACAGCCTGAGCCCCCCAGTCACAGCCTGAGCCCCTCACTCACAGCCTGAGCCCCCCACTCACAGCCTGAACCCCCCACTCACAGCCTGAGCCCCCCCACTCACATCCTGAGCCCCCCACTCACAGCCTGAGCCCCCCACTCACAGCCTGAGCCCCCCACTCACAGCCTGAGCCCCCCGGTCAGGACCTCCCCAGGTCCTGGCAGAGCCCCCAGGGCCAGGCTTTGCCCCTAGAGGGTGGCATGGAGCCTCCGGGGAGCTCAGGAGCTGCCGCGGGGCTCGGTGCCAGCTCTGCCGCAGCCCTGCAGCCGCTCAGCCAAAGGCAGGGAGGGAGCTGGGGGGGGGGTCCTGCACTCGGGGGGGTTCTGCTGCTGCAGGAAAGGGGCCAGAGCTGCTCTGGGCTGTCCCCAGCATCGCTGCCACCGTGGGGACCTGCCAGCAACACCTGGGAAGCGTCAAGCCAGGAGAAAAGTTCCCCAGGAGCAGCTCTGAGGCCGCTCCTCCCCGAGCGCCAGGCCCAGGCACGAGGGGCTTTGGCCCAGTTAAAATAAGGAGGGGAATTAAAAAAAAAAAAAAAAAAAAAAAAGAAAGAAAGAAAGTCGACTCTGAAGCTGAAGCAAATGAAACCTCCAAAAATACATTTTTTTCCCCTGATCCAGCGATTCTAAAAAAAGGAAAGCGGAGGGCTCGTGCTGCCACCGCCCCACGTGACGCCGAGCCCGGGGCCACCGGCGGCTCCGTGGTGGCACCGGCGGCTCCGGCCACGCCACGCCGGGTGGCACTGCCACGGCCTGGCCCAGCCCTGGGGGCCCTGGCACCGTGTCCTGGAGCTGGTGGCACCATCCCACCCCCAGCGCTGTCCTCAGGGTGCCACCGGGGCTGACCCGGGGCTGTGGGGGGCTCAGGAGCATGGTCCAGTCTCTTTGTGCTGTTGGTGTGGGATTTTTGGGCAGAACCAGCTGCCTGGGCCATGGGAGGGGTGAAACCTGTCCCAGCTGTGGTGGGGAGGCTCTGGGGGACACAGCAGAGAGGGGGCAATGCTCTGTCCCTCACAGGGACCAGCCGGACCTCCCCCTACTGACCCTGCAGCTTGGGGACTCTCAAACCCGGCTGTGGCATGAGGGAAGGGGGTCAGGTGAGTCCCCTTCCCCCCAAAATGCTGCTGGAGGTGGGACTGACAGCAAAAACTCCCCTAAAGGGGCAGGTGGGTCCCCTGAAGGGGACAGGTGAGTCCCCTAAATGGGCAGGTGAGTCCCCTAAAAGGGGACAGGTGAGCCCCCTAAAGGGGACAGGTGAGTCCCCTAAAGGGGACAGGTGAGTCCCCTAAAGGGGCAGGTGAGCCCCCTAAAAGGGGCAGGTGGGTCCCCTAAAAGGGGCAGGTGGGTCCCCTAAAAGGGGCAGGTGGGTCCCCTAAAGGGGCAGGTGGGTCCCCTAAAAGGGGCAGGTGGGTCCCCTAAAGGGGACAGGTGGGTCCCCTAAAGGGGACAGGTGGGTCCCCTAAAGGGGCAGGTGGGTCCCCTAAAGGGGACAGGTGGGTCCCCTAAAGGGACAGGTGGGTCCCCTAAAGGGGACAGGTGAGTCCCCTAAAAGGGGCAGGTGGGTCCCCTAAAGGGACAGGTGGGTCCCCTAAAGGGGACAGGTGAGTCCCCTAAAGGGACAGGTGGGTCCCCTAAAGGGGACAGGTGAGTCCCCTAAAGGGACAGGTGGGTCCCCTAAAGGGGCAGGTGGGTCCCCTAAAGGGGCAGGTGGGTCCCCTAAAGGGGCAGGTGAGCCCCCTAAAGGGGACAGGTGGGTCCCCTAAAGGGGGCAGCTCGGTCCCCTAAAGGGGACAGGTGGGTCCCCTAAAGGGGCAGGAGGGTCCCCTAAAGGGGACAGGTGGGTCCCCTAAAGGGGCAGGTGGGTCCCCTAAAGGGGACAGGTGGGTCCCCTAAAGGGGCAGGTGAGCCCCCTAAAGGGGCAGGTGGGTCCCCTAAAGGGGGCAGCTCGGTCCCCTTCCCCCCAAAACGCTGCTGACAGCAAAATCTCCCTGGGGATGGGAGCAGCGCTGGATGCAGAGCAGGGAGAAGGCAGAGCAGGAGCCAGGGAAGGGCCCGGAGGTGTCCCAGCCGTGTCACCACCCGGGACAGCCACCGAGGGCGAGGCTGCTCCCCGCCCGCCCGGCAGAAGGTTGGAGCCGGCTCCTTCTCCCTCTGAATTATTAATTGGGGTTGTTTTTTTTTTTTTCCTCGGGCGCAGCGGTTCTGGGAGGATTAACCCCCGCGGGGAAGGGCGGGGAGCAGAGCACGGCCCGGGGGCAGAGCTCGGAGCTTCCTGCAGCATCAGCGATAAAAGATGATCCCAGCAGGATCGAGCGGGCAATTACACGGGCAGAGGAGCACAAGGCAGAAATCTCCCCGGCTGCGAAGATTTGTGGTTTTCTTTGAGCAGGGAGGGGCTCCCCGGTGCCTGGGGGACCCTGCTGTGGGTGGCCCTGGGCTCAGGTCACCCACCGTGATGGAAACCTGCCCCCCCCGAGGGGTGGGGGAACCTCCCAGCCGGCGTCCCCGCAGGATTTGGGGAAGGATTCAGGCGCGAGAGGTGCCACGGGGGCTGGCTGGGAAAAAGGAACTTTCTGGGAAAGCATCACCTGCTAGGAATTAACGGGTAAAGCCCGGGCAGAGGCCCCGGCCCGGCCGCCCGGCAGCGCTTAAGCGGCTTAGGGAGGGGTCAGATGCCTGCGGGCAGCCGGGGGAGCCAGGAACCGGCATCCCCCCGGCCCTCCCGGGCAGCAATTCTGCTCCCAGCCGCTCTAAAAGGGGAGTTTTCCACCCTGGGGGCCGGCAGTGCCAGGCTCCCGTGGCAATTCCCGGCTCTTCCCAGCAGCAGGAGCTGAAAAAGCCAGGAATGCTGGCAGGGAAATGGGGAGGGGGCAGAGTGGGGCAGGAGCTTCGGGGCTTCCTCAGTGCCCTGCTCCGGGATCCCAGGGGGTGGAAGGACAGAGGATTTGCCGGCACTTTGCCTCTCCCAAAGAAAATTCCCAATTCCAGCCCCCTCCCCATGGGTCCCCCCCCCTTTCCCAGCACATGGACACGGGGACAGCGCCCAGCAGGAGCAGAGCCCGGCCCCAGCAGGAACGAAACCTCCCCGAAACAATAATGAAAACCCGGCGGGGAAGGCGAAATCTCCTCAATTAATCTTCATTAGGGGTGGGCTTCGCCATCTGCTGCCGCCCCAGCCGGCCCGGGAGCAGGTGAGCCGGGAAAGCTGCTGAGCTCAGGGCGAGCGGGGCCAAGCCGGCCCCCCCGGGCACCAGGCGGCTCCCGGTGCCCCCCCTGACACCCCCGGGCAGAGAGGCTGCGCCCCAAAACAGCCTGGGGTGAGCTGAGGGATCCTTGGAGCTCCTGGGGCGGGATGGGGATGAGCCCAGCCCTGCCGGGGTTTGTCCCCCAGCCCTTGGGACTGGCACGGGGGTGACACTGGCACTGGCACGGCTGTCCCGGTCCTGCTTTGCCCAAATTCCCAGGATTGGCACAGAGGTGACACTGGCAGGGCTGTCCTGGTTCCCAGTTTGGGTTTGCCCAAATTTTTGGGACTGGCACAGGGGTGACACCAACACTGGTAGGGCTGTCCTGGTCCTGCTTTGCCTGAATTCCTGGGATTGGCACAGAGGTGACACTGGCAGGGCTGTCCCAGTCCTGCTTTGCCCAAATTCCTGGGATTGGCACGGGGGTGACACCGGCACTGGCAGGGCTGTCCCGGTCCCCAGTTTGAGTTTACCCAAATCCCTGGGATTGGCACAGGAGTGACACCAGCAGGGCTGTCCCGGTCCCACTTTGCCAGAATTCCCGGGATTGGCACGGGGGTGGCACCGGCACTGGCAGGACTGTCCTTGTCCCACTTTTCCCAAATCCCTGGGATTGGCATGGGGGTGACACCAGCAGGGCTGTCCCGGTCCCACTTCGCCCAGACCCCCGGGACTGGCAGGGGGGTGACACTGACACGGCCAGGGCTGTCCTTGTCCCACTTTGCCCAGACCCCTGGGATTGGCACAGGAGTGACACCGGCACCGGCAGGGCTGTCCCGGTCCCATTCTGCCCGAATTCCCGGGATTGGCACAGGAGTGACACCGGCAGGACTGTCCTTGTCCCACTTTTCCCAAATTCCCGGGATTGGCACGGGAGTGACACCGCAGGGCCGTCCCGGTCCCGCTCTGCCCGAGCCCCGCGGGGATGTCCCAGCCCGGGGCACGGGCGGTGCCAGCAGGGCGATAACTCAGCAGAAGGAAAACACCAGAGGATGAACAGCTCGGCTGTGGGACCAGCGATCAAACAAACCCCGGGAAGGCGCGGATCCCTCCCCCGGTGGCACCCCAGCCCCTCGGCCGCACCCTCCAGCTGTGCCACCGCTGCAAACTCGGACCAAAGCCGCCCCAGGGCAGCCCCGGCGGGGACGGCGATGCTGTCCCACCCTCCGCGCTCCCCGCGCCGCCAGGCTCGGCCCGGCCTGCAGCTGTATAAACAGCACGTCCCATAAATCGCCGTCCCTCGGCCCCGCGGCCCTTCAGGAGAGGTGGATATAAATAACCGGGCTGCGGCGGCCCTGTTTGTGCCCGTCACCATGGCACGGAGCGTCCCACGCCGCCCGGGAGAGGAGCAGGAAAGCTCCGAGCGCTTCCCCACGGGCAGGAGCCGGGCACAGGATTTGTCCTCCAGCCCCTGGGATTGGCACGGGGGTGTCACCGGCACTGGCAGCGCTGTCCCGGTGTCACTTTGTCCCCGAGGCGCGGTGATCAGCGCTGCGGGAGCTGCTCCCGGAGCCCTCCAGGCAGGGCGGGACGCTCCCAGCACCCTGAGGAAGGCTGGAAGCAGAGCTGGGACTCTCCCGCACCCCGCGGGGTGACACCCATGCAGTGACACCCCCGCCCCAAACCCTGGGTGCTTTGGGGGGTGGATTTTGGCGGGGGCAGCCCCGCGCCCCCCGGGCCCGCCGTGCCCACGGGGGAGCAGGGTCACGGTCACGGTCACGAGGCGGCCGCTGCCGGTGCCAAGAGGCTCACACGGAGCAGCCGGGATAGTTTTGCTCTTGGATCATCTGGCAAGGAAAGGGGCTGGAGCGGGGGAAGGAACCGGGAGCGTTTTCCGAGGCGCCCCAGCAGAGGGATGGGGGCTGGCACCCTCCCCCAGCAGGGCGTGGGGGCATTTGGGGCACAGGGATGCGAGTGGCCCCAAGAGGTCACCCCAAAGCCCCTCAAAGGGAGGTTTGGGATGGCTGCTGCGGGGGACAGAGAGCCAGAAACTCTCCAGCACCACCCCTGCACCCCGCTGGGGCACCCAAACCGGCACCCCTGGCCCAGCAGGAGCGGGAAGAGGGGAAAAGGAAAAAAACCCAGAAGGAAAAAATCAATGCCCCGGTTCATGTTGCGCCGAAGCCGCTTAATTTTATGCCCTGGTGAGACCACAGCGGGCTGGGGAAAGTGCTGTGCCGGCTCCTCCTGCCGCCGGCAGCGCCCCGGGAGCAGCTCCCGTTTCAGCCCCCGGCAAGGTGGCCCTGGGGGCACAGCCCCAGCTGGGGGACACAGCGGTGACAGCGAGTTAAAAACCGTCAGCGAGCTGAATTCAGAGAGGTGGAAGGGTTGGGAGTTAAACTGAAGGGTTTAAGAGAGGTTTGAGGGTGAAATTCAAGAGGTTTTACCAAGCAGGCAGTGGAGCAAGTCAGCACGGAGCAGGGAGGGAGGGATTCTCCTGCAACCCATCCAGGGCTCCAGGCCCAGGAACTGCCCGGGGGTGGTGGCAGGGGCTGGGCACTGACCCTGGTGGCACTGCCAGCACGGCAGGGAGGTGTTCTCTGGCTCTCCAAGCAGTGCTGGAGGGATGTGACAGGGTCGGGGAGTGGCGGGGGTGACAGCCCCACGCTGCCCTGCACTCTGGAACGGGAGCCAGGCACAGGGATGCTCTGGGAAGGAGGGGCTGCCACCAGCCTGGTCCCTGGCCTGAGGGGGACACATCCCAGTGCCACCATCCCAGTGCCACCGTCCCACTGCCACCATCCCAGTGCCACCATGCCACTGCCACCATCCCACTGCAACTGCCCCACTGCCACCATCCCACACCAGCCAGGACTCCCCACTGGAGGCCAACCCTGAGCAGGGAGAGTGCCCTGGCATCCCTCACCCAGCACCAGGGGTGCCCTGGGACTCTGCCAGCAGCTGCCACCGCTCTGTCCCCACAACGACACCAAAATCCCGACAGGGACAAGGGGGCTGGGCCTGGCACGGGGGGTGGCTCCAGGCAGGGGGGGATTGCGGCTGCTCCCGGCGCTGCTGCTGGCTCAGGCTTCCCTGATCCGCTCCAGGTTCAACTGTTCTGGATGGAAACGTTCCTCCAGGAGCGGCGAAAAGTGCTGAGCCCAGCTGCCGGTGCACCCAGCAGCCGGTTCTGTTTCGTAACCACCGGCACCGGCTGCGGGGGGCTGGCCCGGGGGGGAAGAGCTGGAATTGGACACCTGGAAAAGCCCCTGGGGCAGCTCCGGGCTGCGGCAGCCCCCCGGCAGGGCAGCCCCTGCCCCCGGGGCACTGGGGGGGCACCAAGCCCGCAGCAGCTTTGCCCGGAGCCTTCCCCGCCGGCTGAGCGGGAGGAGATTGCAGAAGGGAAAGTTCTTATTTTGCCTCCCGGCTCCTAAAGCCTCTCTCGCTTAATGCTCTGGGCTCCCTCCCGGATTTGCTCCGTGAGCTCCGGGGTTGGGAATTCTCGTTCCAAACGGGCTCGGGGAGCCCGGGCAGCGCCTCTCTCGTGGTCGGCGCGGGGCTGGAGGGGCTGGGGGAGGCCTCGGAGCGGCGGATTTCCACCCGCACGGGCTCTGGTGTCCTCGTCATCCCCTTCCCGGGGCACGGGAGCGTTTGGGGACATCCACCAGACCCAAAAGCGGCTCCGAGCCCTCCCAGCCCCCCGGGCAGAGCTGCCAGCGGGCGGGAGGGCCGCAGGAACGGCGCAGCCACCAAAGCTGGGGTAAGGTTTGGGATCAATTCGGCGACAGAAGGAGGCCGGAGTTGGTCAATAAACGCGCTGGGCCAGGGGAAGCGCGTCACCTCTCAGGGTGTTTCAGCAGCTTCAGCCCCGTCTGGGAGCCGGGCAGGAGCGCAGCCGGGGCTCGGGCACCGCTCCTTGTCCCCCCAGCGCTCGGGCCGGGGTGTGGGGGGGAAAGGGGAGGGGGCAACACCTTCCTCCTCTTTTGTTCAAAACCGCGGGATTGCGGCGCACAAATCATCCCCGGCAACTTCAGCGCGGCTGCAACAGCTTCGCAGCTCCCATCTGCTGCGAGAGAGAGAGAGAAAAAAAAAACCACCAAAAAAAAACTTGGAAGGAGGCAGAAATGAGCAACATTACGGGAGAGGCTTCGCAGAACAGATGTCCACACCTTGCACCCACCGCGGCGTCTTCCCACGGGATTCGGGGGGTCCCTGGCAGGGCTCTGCCCTGCAGCTGCCTCAGCCCTGAAATTCAGCGAGCGAGTGAACAAAAAAGCCTCCCCGGCAAAGGCTGGAGAGGTTTGGCTGCTGCCGCCGGCGGCTGCACATCTTGTGGAACAAAGCCCAGCGCCCAGGAGCTGCGGGCCAGGCAGGCTGGGGGGGCAGGGGAGGGGCTGGGGGGGCTTGGGGGGCTCTGCAAACGGGGCCGCCCCTCTCCCCCCCCCCGTGGTTGTTTTTGGGGTGAAAAGGGCCCAGACTGGGAGCAGGAACTGGCGGAGGGCGCTCAGGGATGGACACCCCAGCTGGGGGATGAGCAGGGACGCGTCCCTTCCCCGCCCCACGGGTGCCATCAATCCCGAATTGCCATCCCTGGCAGGGGGGGTTTGGCCGCCTCTCCCTGCGGCAGCTCCGCCCGGGGTGGGATTTTCCACGCAGGGATTCTGCCTGCGGGAGCCCGCTGAGGAGGCGTCGGTACAAATCGGGCCCCGGGCTCGCGTCCCGGCTCCCCGGGGAGCTCAGGTGCCCTTTCATCCAGTGACAAATTCCTGCTGCCAGCTGGATCTGCTAACTTCGGCAAGACCCATTTTCCTGCCTCTTAACGAGCTCCCGCACCCCAGCAGCGGCGCAGCCCCGCGGCACCGCTCCAGGCCAGAGGCGAGGAGGCGAAATTTTGGCCGCTGCGCCGGCGGGGAGGTTTGTGCCCACCCCCGGCACGCGCCAGGCGAGGAGGGAAAACCCCTCCTGCCCCACGGCGATGTCCCCCGGGCAGTGTCCCCGGGGCAGTGTCCCCCGGGCAGTGTCCCCAGCAGTGCCACCGGGCCCTGTGCTTGGCACAGCCCCCCCAGAACGGAGCCCCCTCTGTCCCTGCAGCCCCCCAGGTGTGTTGGGGACCCCCCAGCTCCCTGTCCCAGCCCCCCGAAGCTGTTCCGAGCCCCGAGCTGAGCCCGCCTGCCAGGAGCCGTGGGATGCTCAGATCCCGCAGCTGGAGCAGCACCTCGGAGCTGAGGAGAGCACGCGGAGCGGGGAGAGGAGCAGGTGCGCTCCCCGGGAGAGTCCCTGTGGCCCTGGAGAGGGATTTCCAGTGCCGGGGATCCGTGGGGAGCCGGGAATGGGCTCAGCTCTCGGCCCCGCTGTCCCCCCATCCCCGCCGGACTCGGCTCTGGGGTGGCACCTCTGCCTTGTCCCGGCTCGGCCACAGGTACAGGAGAGCGGAGGGTCCCCAGAGCTGCCACCCGGACCTGTCACCCCTGGCGGGTCCCCCGCCTCTGAGGGTCCCCCACGCCCAGAGACCCCGGCCAGGCACAGCGGGACGGTGAGGCGGCTCCCCGCGGTGCCACCGGGACGGGGCTCTGGGCCACCCCGGAGCCCGAGCCCCATGCCCGGGGACGCGCTCAGCTCCTCGCCCCGGACCCGCCGCGGGACTCGCTCCCCCGGGGTGGCGGATCCCGGCGCAGGGACCGGGTCCGGCGGCAGCAGCGGCACCGGCGCGTCCCCCCCTCGGCCGAACGCAGCGGAGAAACTTCCCGGAGGAGCCCGGCGGCGCTCCCGGTACCCCCGGCGCTGCTTCGCCGGCCCGGAACGCAGCGGGCAGCCCCGGGGGTGAGGGTCCCGGCCGTGCCCGGTACTCACATGAAGGCGTGGTAGATGAAAGCCCAGCCGCGGGGCCGCTCCAGCACGTTGTACAGGCAGTTCTGGAGGCGGCGGCGGCAGCAGCGCGGGGCCCCGGCGGGGCGGGGAGCGGCCCCGGGGCGCGGCCCGGCCAGCAGCCCCCGGCGGCGGGGCGGGGGAGGCGGAGGAGGCGGCGGAGGCGGGGGGGTCCCGCTGCCGGGCCCGGGGGTCCCCGCGCCCTCGGTCCGCACCGCCGTCAGCGCCGCCCGCCGCTCCCCGCCCGCCGCCGCCGCCGCCCCGGCCATGGCCGCCCCGCTCAGGCCGCCGCCCGCCGCATGGCCCCGGCCGCCGCGGGACCCCCGAGCCAGCCCGGGGCCGCTCCCCGGGGCCACCTGCCTTTAGCTGCCCGCCGCCGCCGCCGGGCCCTCCCCCGCCGCCGGCCCGGCCCGCCCCGCCGTACCTGGCCCCCGCCCCCGGGGCTCCGCCGGACGGGGCGGGCGGGGAAAGCGCCGGGAGGGGCGGCGGCGCCGCGGGCGGAGGGGATGAGTGGCGGGTGGGGCGGCTGGCAGCCCTGCTCCCCCAGCGGGGCTCTGCCGGGGACGGGGAGAGTCCGGGGGAGTCCCGGGAGCGGGGATCCCGCAGCGCGTCCCGGCTGCGTCCCGATCCACGTCCTGCACCGCGTCCCGGCTGCGTCCCGCGGCTCATCCCAAACCGCACCCCAGATGCGCCCCAAACCGCATCCCGAACTGAATCACACCCAAAACCACACCCCAGCTTCATCCCACACTGCATCCCAAACAGAATGGCATTCCAAACCACGTTACTGCCTCCCAAACTGCATTCCAACCTGCATCCCAAACTGCATCCCAAACTGCATCCCACACCACACCGAACAGAGGGTGTAGGGCATCCCTGGAGTGAGAGTGAACCTCTCAACTGCCACGGGATGGAGCATCCCCGGAGGAGATGGAGCATCCCTGGAGGGGATGGAGCATCCCTGGGGGAGATGGAGCATCCCTGGGGGAGATGGAGCATCCCTGGAGGAGATGGAGCATCCCTGGGGGAGATGGAGCATCCCTGGGGGAGATGGAGCATCCCTGGAGGAGATGGAGCACCCCTGGGGGAGATGGAGCATCCCTGGAGGAGATGGAGCACCCCTGGGGGAGATGGAGCATCCCTGGGGGAGATGGAGCATCCCACCCCCTCTCATCCTCCAGGAGTTTCCCCACCAACACCCGCAGCCCTTTGCTCTTCCACCTCTCAGCCTCCCACCAGCACAGCGGGGAGCGAAGGCAGGGGGCCGGGAATTCCCTTTCCCAGCTGGATCCCAGCTGGATCCGTGTGCTCCCGCACCTTTGGAGAACCCGAACGCCGCCCCCCAACCCCTCCGGGCTCTCCCGGGGCAGAGATGAAGTTCAGGGCTTTGGGCAGTGAATTATTTAGCGGCAGTCAGAGATGCTGGCACAGCGGGGGCCCTCGTGAGCACTGCGGGATTTCGGAGCTCTGGGGAGTCACGCACAATAAATAGTTGGATTTCCTCGGAGGAAATGATGCTGCTGAACCCACAATTCCCCCCCGAGGATGCCACACAAAGCCCCACGCAGATGGGATAAGAGCCGTGGAGGCTGAAATCCTGGAATTCCGAACGGAATTCTCCCCAAAAATGCTTCCTGGAGCATCCCCCGGCTCGCCCGGCCCCTCTCCCAGCAGCAGCTCCAGCGGGAGCGCCCTGACCTTCATCCCGCTGCCTCTGGAGCAGCACATTCCCCTGCCTGGGGGTTTAGGTTTCACCTGGGATTGATTAAAACCTCGGGGCTGCGGCGGGGGCAGGGCTGAGGTGACCTGGAGAGGATTTGGGTGCTCAGGGGAGGTGGGGATGGGGCTGTTCCCGGGGCTGGGGGGCACCGCAGGCAGCGCGCGGGTCCCATTCGCACCTCGTCACCTGCCCAGACCCCGGGAATCTCCATCGATCGAGGGTTTGGGATGGAGCCAGGCACTCTGAATCAACACGGCACCAGCCCATCCCTCGGGAGCGCTGCAGGTTTGGGGAAGGCGTCCCAGTATTTGCTGACTTTGCCCCCACACCTGCCCGGCTTCGGGGGTCCCGCAGAGCCCCTCGTGTCCCCCGCCCCGATGAGGCTTTGGAGAGGATTCCAGAGGCCGGGAATGGCCAGGGGGAGGCCTCAGTGCTCGGAGCCTGCTGCCCTCTCGGGATTGCAGCTCGAGTTCCTGGCACGGAGCGGCGGCCAGGATTTGCATCCACAGGATTTCCAGTAAGTTTTGCAGGCTTGGAATGCAGCTGCGGGGCTGCGGGGCTGGGGACAGGGACTGGGCTGGGACGGGGGTTGGGGACAGGGACAGGGGCTGTGGGGCTGGGGACAGGGGCTGGGGACAGGGAGAGGGGCTGTGGGGACAGGGACAGGGACAGGAGACAGGGACAGGGGCTGTGGGGCTGGGGACAGGGACAGGGACAGGAGACAGGGACAGGGGCTGTGGGGCTGGGGACAGGGACAGGGACAGGGGCTATGGGGCTGGGGACAGGGACAGGGGACAGGGACGGGGCTGCGGGGACAGGGACAGGGACTGTGGGGCTGGGGACAGCTGGGGCCTCTCACCGGGACACGGACCAGGGCAAAGCCCCGGTCTGGTTCCCCTCGTGGGGAATATTTTGGGGAGATCGTGGAGAATTCACCCAACCCCTGTGAGCGGGGGGAGCCCGGCTGGAGGGACGGGACGGGCAGAGCTGGGGACAGCGGCCTCGGGGGTCCCCAGGGGTGGCCTTGTCGCGGTGGGGTGACAGCGGTGACAGCGGTGACAGCGCCGCGGGGGGAGCGGGCAGGGCTGAGCGGCACCTGCTCCAGCCCCAGGCTTGGCCTCATCCCAGGGCGATGAACTCCTGGCACCGCTCGCCGGGACAAAGCAGAGCCTGGGACAGCCCGGGCTGCTGCGGGATGGGGAACCCCGGGCTGGGGGCTGCTCTGCCCCAGAGCCCGGTCGGGCCCCGAGCTGGGAGTGACTCCAGCGGCACCGCCCGGAGCTCGGGCACGGCCCGGAGCGGCCCCGCGGGAGGAACAGGGAGCGGCCCCGCTCTGCCCGGCGGGGAGAGGGACGGGGCAGGGCTGGGCTGCCCTTCCCAGCTCCGCAGGCGAGGAAGGAAGGATGGATGAGGGCGCCGAGAGCTCCCGGGCTCGCCAGCGCTGGGACGGTTCTCAGCCAAACCCCTCCAGCCGTGCCAGGTCCTGCGGAGGTGGAGCAGAGCGGAGAAGAGCCAGAGCTGATCCCCGAGGGAACAGGACTTCGGTGGCGCTGGCTGCAGGTGATGACTCCAGAGCCTTCACCAGGAGCGCCTTTCCCTGCTCCAGTGTCCCTCTGGGATCCAGGACCCACAACGGCAGCGTGACCTTCACCACAGTGAGTTTTCCTTGGAAAAAGGTGGCCGGAGGTGGCAGCTCTGGAGGGGGACAGCAGCCCTGGAAGGGACAGCAGCCCTGGAAGGGACAGCAGCTCTGGAAGGGACAGCTGTCGGCAGCCAAGCCCGCAGCAAACAGAGCGTGGCACTGCCCGAGTGCCAGCGGCCGGTGCTGAGCTCATCACCCCGAGGAGAAACGGGATCTGGAACCGCTCCTTGGCAGGGAAGCGCTGCCTCCTCCTCCTCCTCCTCCTCCTCCTCCTCCTCCTCCTCCTCCTCCTCCTCCTCCTCCTCCTCCTCCTCCTCCTCCTCCTCCTCCTCTTCCTCCTCCTCCTCCTCCTCCTCCTCCCGGGTCCCTGGGGTGTGCCCAGCCCTGCTCCTGGCGCACTCGCCCCTCAGAGCGGTGGCACTCACTGTGTGTGTCACACGCAGAAGGGCCGATGTCCCTCCGGCGGGTGTCACCGCTCGCCCGGCCTCTCGAGGGACGCGTGTTCGCCTCTCTGTCACCCCCACGCCACCCGATTTGTCACCGCGGTGCCCTGGGCAGATCAAAGGGAGCCGCGAGCCCTTTGCGGGAAGGTCTGGCTGCTGTCAGTGCCCGGGGTTCCAGCCCCTGTGACAGACGGTGCTGGCTGGGTGCTCTGGGTGTCCCCAGCCCGCCCCAGCCTCCTCCGGGAGGGCAGGCAGAGCTTCACCTCTGCTGTCACCGAAATAAAAAACAACTTTTGTCCGATAAAGGCTTATTTCAATATTAAAATCCACGCATTCCATTTGCTAGTGAGGTTAATTAGTGAGCACGCTCTCACTCAGCTCTCTGCCCAGGTCCGTGTCCGAGGAGAAGATTCCCTTCTGAAGCTGTTTCTGTGCCCTCAATAAATCCTCTTTTTGTGCATCTGATCGAGAAGGTGTTCACTGAACGTGTCCGCGCCTCTCGTGCCCAATTCCACACAACCAGGAATTAAAATAATCAGCCCGGCCCCTCTGATCCCTCGGAGCTCAACAGGGTTCGTTTCCAGCCAAATTTCATTCACTTCATGCAACAGCTGGAAACTCCCTTCGGGAGCAGCTTCTCGCTCCCATTTTCTGCCCTTTGGGCGATTTATTCCCATTCAAAGTTAAACTATTTCCAGCAAACCCGCCTGCCGCGGGTAAAGAGCTTTTCCTGGGCAGAGCCTCGCCGGCCGCCGCTGCCGGGCGCTGATAAAGGCGAGCGGCGCCTGCTCCGCCGTCCCGCTCTTCCTTCCAGCCCTCTCCATCCCCACAAGCGGATTGCCAGCTCTCCAAGCCCAAGGGATGCTTTTCCAGAGGGGTTTGGGGGGCACGGGGGGTCACTGATCTCCTCTGGCTGCGGGGAGGGCGGTGGGGCAGCCCCCGCCGGGTGGGATCCGCTGTTGGGATCGGAGATCCAAAGCCCCATCCCGGCTGTCCCATCCCGCTCCAGCCGAAGGGCTTGGAGCGGAGACAGGGATGCGGATGCCGGGAGAAGGAACCTCCGAGACCCCAAATTCCAGGAAAGGGATCTCCAAGCCCCAATCCCAGGGAAAGGAGGGACCCGTAAGCGCCGAGTCGCAGAGAAGGCACCTCCGAGCCCCGGCTGTCCCATCCCCGTTGTCCCATCCCCTCTGTCCCATCCCGGCTGTCCCATCCCCTCTGTCCCATCCCGGCTGTCCCATCCCCGTTGTCCCATCCCCTCTGTCCCAATCCCCTCTGTCCCATCCCCTCTGTCCCATCCCGGCTGTCCCACCCCCGCTGTCCCACCCGGGGTGTCCCCGCTGTCCCCTCCCCGCTGTCCCATCCCACTCCAGCCCTTCCCACGGGGGCCCTCTCGTGGCCGATCCCCGCTCGGAGCTTTCCCAAAAATCCTTTTTCCTCCCCAATTCCATCTTTTCCCAGCCCCGGAGACGCTGCTCCAGCCCGGCACAGCCCGGCTCTGCCCGGCTCTGCCCGGCACAGCAGCGATGCTCCGGGAGCTGCATCCCTCCCCTCCCCTCCCCTCCCCTTCTCCCTCCCGCCGCTCCCAGGAATCGCGGGGTGAGGAAAACTTCGGGAATCAGGAGAACGGGCATTTCCAGAGCCCAGGAGGCGCCGGGAGTTGTGCCGGGCTGGAACAGCCAGGCCGGGACCCCGCAGCAGCCAAACCCCGGGGCAGAGCTTTGCTTCCCTTCCCGCCGGGCCCGGCAAGGGGGGCACCTGTGCCAGGGTGAGGGGACACCTGTGATGGGATGAGGGGGAAAAGTGGCACAAGGGGCATCTGTGCCACGACAAGGGGGACAACTGTGCCAGGATAAGGGGTCACTTGTGCCAGGGACACCTGTGCCAGGTAAAGGGAGGCACCTCTGCCCAGGCAAGGGGGACAACTGCACCAGGACAAGGGGGACATTTGTGCCAGGGTAAGGGGACACCTCAGCTGGGACAAGGGGGGTACCTGTGCCACAACAAGGGGGGCAGGTGTGCCAGGTGTGCCAGGTGAAGGGGACACTGCTTTCCAGGCAAGGGGGACAACTGTGCCAGGGCCAGGGGGACACCTGTGACATGATAAAGGAGACACCTGTGCCAGGGTAAGGGGGACAGCTATGCTGGGACAGGGGACATGTTGTCACTCAGGTCCCTGCCCAGAACAGGCTCCAGGTAAAGGAGGAGGGGTGAGGTTGGAGCCAGGTGGGATTCAGGAGGAATTTCTGTGTGGGAAAGGGGGCCAGGCACTGGAAGGAGCTGCCCAGGGAGGTCTGCAGGTGTCCAGGAACACCTGGATGTGGCACTGGTGACGAGGTGGGGATCGGGCACAGACTCCATGAACTTGGAGGGGTTTTCCAACCTTGATGATTCCAAGGGCAGAAATTCCACCCTGATTGGGAGGAAGACCCAAAAGGACCTTGGAATGACCTCCTGTCCCTCCTCCCAAATCTTCTTGGAGAGGTTTTGAGTCACCCAAAATCTCTGAGCTCTGCTGGCACACGGTGGGTTCTTTTTGTGCCAAATTTCACACATTTACCCCAAACCCCTGAGCTCTCAGCCAAGCCCTTGTCCAGGCACCCTGTGGCTGATTTCCCTGCTCCAGGTGTAACATTCCCAGGGATTCAGGCTGCTCCTGGCCCTGGATCTCACGGACAGCACACACAGGATCTGACAAAAGCAAATTTATTTATTTCCTTTTATGAAGCTTATATTACATGCATGGACCAAAGCCAGGACAACAGGTAACAGCAGGGCTGGGGTTTTGTCCAGATTCCATCAGTTCTTCTGGAATCCAGAGGCCAAATTCAAGGATTTTTTTGCTCTTAGAAAATACAATCATAATACAAGGAATGTTTGTTTGTTTGTTTTTTTAAATTTTGTTTCACTTCAATTCCTCCTCCTCCTATTCCCTGCATACAGCAAATGCTCCAAAAAAGGAGGCAGGAGGGAAAAATCTAAACCACACACACTTCCCCCCCTCCCCCCCAAAATTCCCTAAAACCCACTGAGATGGGAGGACCAAACCTAGCTCTATCCATAGAAAAAACCAAAAAAATACAAACAGAACAGCGGGAATAGAGCTCTGACAGGAGCAGTACCCTCAGGATTTTCCTAGAAATAAAAACCATTTCCCACATTTGTTCAATGAGATGCTCCAAACCCCTTCGGATGGCTCCTCCCAGGGTTTGGAAAAGCAGCCGGATGCACAAAGATTGGTTGGGAAAATAAAAATATTGCGTTCTTGGCAGAGCCTGCTGGGTGTGCTGGGTATTCCCACAGGCAGCAGAGCCAGGTGGAGATGGCAGAGCCCGCCCCAGGCTCAGTCTCAGGTGTGCTCCTCGGCCCAGGTGGGTGTGGATTTGGGGACACGGCACTGGCTCCCTGCTCAGTCCCCTGTCACCTGCGTGGCCTGGGCGTCCGAGCTCTGGTTGGTGGACTGGATGAACATGGGCTGGGTGATGTCCTGGCCCGCGGGCATCGTCACCTGCTGGATCTGGTACAGCTGCTGCAGACACAAAGGGGACACAGGAACCTCTCTCAGTGCTCAGCACACACAGAACCCCCCGGGCTCGGTCCCTCTGAGGCGCCCCAGAAACCCAAACACGCCAGATCTGCTGCTAATTCCCACCAAAGCCCTGCTGGGAATTCCTGAGGCCCAGGCTCACATCAGAGCCCTCCTGCCCCACTGATTTCCCAGAGCAGCTGTGGCTGCCCCTGGATCCCTGGGAAGTGTCCAAGGCCGGGCTGGACAGGACTTGGAGCACCCTGGGATAGAGGAAGGTGTCCCTTGCATGGTTGGAAGTGGATGAGCTTTAAGATGCTTCCAACCCAAACCATTCCATGATTTATGATACTTATGGAATATCCAGATGTTAAAACCTTTACTCCTGAATTGCTTAGGAATTAGGATTTCATCCAGAGTGCCAGGGACTGGATTAATTCAGAGCCAAGGCACCAGAACATTAAGAATCCACCTGAATTCAGACTGGCACGACATTCCCTTATCCAGCTGCAGGCCAGCAGTGCTTTATCAGGAGGAACACGCAGCTTTAGGCCAGGCCCTGTGCCCCCTGTGCCCCCCAGCTCTTACCTGTCCATCCGTGAACTGGCTGAACTGCTGCTGCCCCTGCTGCACCTCTGTCTGTGTTATCTACAGAGATAAGAGCAGCTGATCACTGCCAGCCCTTTCCCTGAGGGTCACAACCCCACCAACACCATCCTGCTGCTGCCTGGGGAGAGCTCCTTAACCTCGGCACCCCGACCGCGAGAGGAACGGCAGCCACGGACACCTCCAGAGCAAACACCGCCTTCCAGACCAAAACCAGGTCCTTCCAGACCAAAACCAGGTCCTTCCAGACCCCCAAACCAGGTCCTTCCAGACCAAAACCACGTCCTCTCTGCCTCCCCTGAGGAGAAGGTGGCCTCCAGGCCAGCGGGAAGGCAGAGGAGGCTCCCTCAGCCTCAACGGCGCTCCCGACGTTCTGCCTTTCCTGCACGGCTCCTCCCTCACCCAGGCAAGGAGGAGAAGGAAAGAGAAGGTTGATGAGCCCAAAAATGTTACCTTGCAAGCAGCTCAGAAGCAGCGGGAGCTTCACCCAGAGCCACACACACACACACAGACACATGAGCTTTGCATGCACCTCTCACAGACACCTACAGGAGGTTCCCGCTACGCTCCTTCGGTTTTATTTTTTAAAACTCTGACAAAACAGGAAGAAAAGAAAAGCAGGAATCCTAACCCAAGAGGTGGTCAAAATCCCCTGGAATTGGCAGCTTCAGGAGCTGGGGAAGAAGCCTTGGAGGCAGCCCTGTGGAGTGCATACCTGCTGTGCATTTGTTGCAAGCGTCTGGATCTGCCCCTGGACTACCTGGGTGCCTGACACGGGTTGGGCTAAGCGGATATACTGCAGCTGGCCAGCATTCAACTGGACCTGGAGACAGGTGGAGGGGGGGGCAGGGAAAGAAAATGAAACAGGTCACTCTGCACCCTGAACACACAGCAAAATTCCCTGCTCGATTTCCACCACAGGAGCTGGAGTTACGGGGGCGGGGGGAGCTTCCCCCAGAATCCAGGGAATTCCGAAGCAGGAACCACCACTAAAACCCCAGGGCACAGAGCTCCTGGATATCCCTGAGGCACCACATTCCTTTACTTTGTGTTGTTTTTCCAGGCTGGGAGGGGTCAGTTAGTAGCCAAAGCATATTAAAGGCTCAGTTTCTCAGGGAGCACTTTTGGTTACAAGAATTAAGCATTTCTCCTTCGAAGCAGCATTTCTCATCAACTGTCACCAGCTGGCAGCACCAAATTTATCCTACACCCCTATCCTATCCTGCACACCCCTGGAAATCACACCCTGCCAAAAAAAATGAAGGAATAATCAGGATTTTCCCCCCAGAAATAAAGCTAACAGAGATGGCAAACCCCAAAGGTATTTTTGGAAGCTCTGATGGCAGCGCTCTGCCAACACCTGTCAAGCCCCACCTGGCAGAGGCTCAGCTTTCTGGTGTCAGTGCCTTCATTGTGAGAGAATCAACCCCAAATTTATTCCCTAAATCCCTGAATTTTGGGAGGTTGGATGCTTGGGAATGTGGGACACCAAGAAAATACAGGTAATGCTGTAAATACACACCTGAGAGCAATAAAAATGTCACAGATGCTACTGCTGGGTTTCCTTTCTGTTATTTAACTTTACAACATTGAGATTTTCACAAGGGTAATTTTATACCAAAAGAAACACAAACCTCAGGTGTTTTTTTCTTTTTTTTTCTTTTTTTTTTCTTTTTAAGAAGGGGAAAGAACACACAGAACATTCTAAACAAACTGCTGACTGATAAAGAAGTGCCTGGAACGTGGTCCTGGCATTTCCACTAAAGCCACCAACTCCCCCACCATTTTTGTCTGCAAGCTCCAAAATTATTTCAAGAGCAAACAAATTCCCCCCTGAGCAACAAAACTTCAATAAAAAAAAATTGGTTTCTGCGTTGAGATCTGCAGGGAGGTCAAGTTTTCCATGCTGGGGGATTAGGTTTTAATTACATCATTAAATGATGGTGGAAGAGATTTGGGAAAGGTTCTTCCAGCAAGGAGAGGAAGCTCCAAAGAACCTGCCCAAAATGAGCTCTGGGTAAGACAAAGATTAAATTCAACATAAAATTCACGTGGCCAAACAATTATCACTTAATTGATGGGTTCACTTCCAGCTTTTCTCTGTTCAAAAATAAAATTGACTTTTCCACTTTATTTCTGGAATAAAGAGCAACGGGGAGTGCTGCACAGCACCAGGAACACGTGGAAAACCAGGAGTAAGAGATGCTCCCAACACTCCAGAGGCACTTCCAGTTTCAGGAGTTTCCAGTTCTATCTGGGTGAGCCAAGATTCTTTGCTGAGCTCTCAGAGTGCACAGAGCTGTCAGAAGATGGCTCTGACTGTGCCAAAAGAGAAAAGAAATAAGGGAAAAACATAAGAAAAGCAAAGCAGGAAGAGCAGAAAAGACCAAGGACTGGGATTTTGTGGAGCTAAATCCAAGTTGTTCTCTGAGTTTTATTTTATTTCACTTGCTGGAAGCTCCTTCAGCACCAACTGTGGTTCTTCAACAGAAGAATCCTCCTGGTTGCAGGCAAACAGGATCTCTGCTGGATGGGGAGCTGGGAATCGGGATTATTCCATCCCACACTGCTCCTACGTTGCTGGTTTGCAATCTTGGAGCTGTCAGAGATCCAGATATTCCCAAAAAGATTCCTCACTCCAGCCCCTGGCAGCTCCTGAGGAGCACGAGCTCCCTGTTTTTCCCCAATCCCAGCAAAGAGGGAGGGAAAAGCAAATTCCTGGTCAACACCAGACCCTAAAACCCCTCCAGTCTGTCCAAAAACACAGGATCATTTCCCAAAGGATCCCCCTGGATTTTCTTCAGGAGGTTTTGGCCCTGAACAGCTCCTTTGTAAGGAATTCTGTCTCCCAGGAGATGCTCAAGCCCCTTTCTGTAGTTCCAATGTTCTCTGGAGACAACTGGGGACAAATCTCAGCTCTTCTTTTCTTGCTGAGGATCCACTGGAGATCTCATTCCACAATTCTTTGAGGAGCAAGTCTCCCAGAGAGATTTTCATCAGGAAAAGAAGAGAAGAAATGGAAAAGAAAGAGAAAAAAGAAATGGAAAAGAAAGAAAAAAGACATGGACAAGAGAACGCAGAGATGAAAAAGGGTTCCTTGTAGTAAAAGAGCAAATTTGGGAATTTCTTCTTCCTGATCAACACCTCAAGGCAGCAGGAATCAGCTGAAGACTCAAGAGATGAAAAGAGCTGGAAAAATCTGGCAGCTCCCCCAGTGCAAACCCTTTCCAAGATGCTCTGGCACAGCACGAGCAGAGGGAAGCTCAGCAAGGCTGGAAAGGCAAAACCTGTGTGACTGCTCTGATTCCCCAGAAAAACTGAAATCCAAGTGGAATGTCTGGCCCTGGGTGACCTTTGGGTTCTGGAACACAGAACTGGCTGATTTTTCTTTTTCTTTTTTTTCTCTAACAGGTGTGATATTTTCCAGCTGGGATACCAAAAGCCACAGCTTTGTTGTGATTCTAAGTTAATGTGACTTTTTTTTGGCTGCTGTGTTTACTTAGGACACATTTCAGAAAGTTTTTTGCCCATTTTTTTAAGGCTGATGTAAAAGTGAGGAGGTATCTCCTGGTTCTACGAAGCCATTCCTCCAACCAGCTCCAAATATTTTTCAGGAATATTTCTTCTAACATCAAAGTTTATTAATAACTCCCAGATGGCACCTTTCCCACTCAGCCTGCCAGGTCATGACTTCAGATTGCAGAGGCACAACCAAGTAAAGGCAAAAGAAATGAATTCTCTTTTATTCAAACCAGGCTGTGGCGAAGAACTGAGGTTTAGTCAGGAAAATATTTGATTTACTGCTTCCTAATCACAACTATTTCACTCAGGGGAAGGTGTTTGGGGTGGCCAGTGAGCCTGGACTGAACGAGTTAAGATTTATTTCCCCCTTCATGTCACACTTGGTTGGTTTTCCTAAGTGCAGGAACCACACCACTCAATCCAAACTTCCTCTGCCAGTTAACGAAGCAAACAGAAACAAGCCTCATGCTCACAGAATTTGCTCAGAGAACTTCTCCACCTTTCCTGCTGGCCAAATCTTACCGGGATTTGCTGGATCTCCCCCGTGTTGGTGATGATTTGCTGCATCACTTGCATGGTTTGCCCCGTGCCGCTCTGAGCCTGCTGGCTCTGGCCCTGAGGCTGGGCCTGCACGATCTGCACCTGCTGCCCCTCTCCCACCTGCATTGTCACGGGGGTGGTCTGCACAAAAAATAAAAACAAACAGGGATGAGGATCCAGCTGGGAAATCCATGAGGTGCCAGGATTGGGGTGGACTGAGCCTGTCCTACACCCACGGCTCGTTGTTGGGGTTGGGGCAGGCCTGTCCTACACCCACAAATTGTGAGGATTAAACAACCACAGATGGAGCTCAGAGCCTGGGTGAGGCACTCTCCTGGAGGATCTGACCCAGGAACAGGACCAGGAACCACATTTGGCCCTGAAAAGCTGAGGTTGCCCCACAGAAATGTCCAAGGCAGGACAAGGATTGGAACAACTTGGGACAGCGGAAGGTCCCTGATCATGGAAGAGATTTAAGTTTCTTCCTTCCCTCCCAACCCATCCTATGGGTTAAACCCATGATTTCCATGCTGTCATTGATGTTCCTGAGCAATCCATCCCTGAGGACTCCCCTGGCCCAGCTCGTTGTTGGCGCTGGAGCAGGCAGCCTGTCCTGGACCCAGATTAAACCACCACAGATGGAGCTCAGAGCCCGGGTGAGGCACTCTCCTGGAGGATCTGACCCAGGAACAGGACCAGGAACCACATTTGGCCCTGAAAAACTGAGGTTGCCCCACAGAAGTGTCCAAGGTAAGGCAGGACAAGGATTGAAACAACTTGGGACAGTGGAAGGTCCTTGATCATGGAACAGGATGAGATTTAAGTTTCTTCCTTCCCTCCCAACCCAACCCATCCCATCCCACCCCAGAGGTTAAACCCACGATTTCCACGCTGTCACTGACATTCCTGAGCAACCCACCCCTGAGGATCTCCCTCGGCCCCTCAGGCCTGGCTCACCTGGCCCTGCTGGGGCTGGGCGATGATGATCTGGCCCGGCTGGATGGTGGTGGTGGCCGTGGTGGTCTGCTGGCCCTGCTGCTGGCCCTGCACCTGCACTGCTGCTGGCTGCTGAGCCAGGGTGAAGTAATACTGCACGGGCTCGGCCGGGGTGACGGCCTGGCGCACCTCCTCCTGCAGGGAGACACGGGAGTTGGGATGGGAACGTGGCACCCGCCCACCCTGCTGCTGAATAACCCCCCAAACACACCCTGGGGGAAAGGAGCTTCAACACCTCACTGCAAATGATGCCTGGAGTCTGAGCTTTGCTGTGTTTCAGGGTCTGAGCTCACAGACAGGGTCACTCAGCTCTGCACAGAGCAGGGACACAAAACAAATCCTGTTCCTGCTGCACACCAAGCACAGCTGGAACAAGTGTTCAGGCCCCAAAGCACAAACAAGGGTGGCTGGAGGGAGGGACAAGAAGGATGGGACTGCAGAACCTGCAGCTGGAATGGGACAATTCAACCCCAATGTGCAAATGGAGCAAAACTGATCAAAGTGTGAGACCTGGTGACCGTTTGTCCATTTTGTGTCCATTTTGTGTCCATTTGGGGTCCATTTTGTGACCATTTTGGGTCCATTGTGCCCACTTTGTGTCCATTTGTGTCGTTTGACCATTTGTGTCCCCCTTGGGTGCAGCCCTGGCCAGGCTGTTGTCCCGCCCAAGGTGCACCCTAAAGGCCTTTCAATCAATCTCTGCTTTATTCTCCAGCTCTGCTCGGTCTCTGTTCCAGCTCAGCCTTCCCAAGGCATCAAGAACAATTCAACCAAGTCAGTCTGAGCTGATAAAGGCTCAGTTATTCAGCTCCATGGAAATCAGGAGCGTTCCCAGTGAAGTGTGGATGATGTGGAGTCGCCACTGAGGTGGAGTCACCATGAGGAGGGGGAAATGAATAAAATTACCAGAGCTGAAAGCCATGGAACTTCCTCATGGGTGAAGGAATTGCAAATGCCCCAGGAAAAGTGACAGAGCCTCCTCTGTCACCCAACCCCTCTCCTGAGCTGTGTTCCCAACCCTCTACCGAGCTCTGATATCAAAGCCCTGGAAATAAAAATGATGGATTTGATGCTTGCTGTCGTGCCTGGAGTTATTTATTTAAATCCAGCTTTTCCAAGCTGACAACCATTCCCTGCTGTGGGAGCAGGGACATCTCAGCAGTGGGAAGAACCAGAGGCTCTGCTCTGCCTCCCTGGCAGCAGCAACGCCGCCTTCTTTCATCTCAGCAGAGAAAAGCCCCTCATGATCAACGATATTCCAGGATTTTCAGAGATTATGGGAGGTAAATACTCCAGGATCAGAATTCCTGAGCTCCCCAGAGCAGTTGGATGAGGGCAGATGCAGCTCCCAGACGTTCACTCCATGGCAGAAGGCGTAAACAATCCTCTCCCAGCCACCTCGAGTTCACAGCTGAGAGTGTAGGATGTTTACACGTGCTACAACATGGGACATTCCCACTCCCAGCAGCCTGCTGGAATCCCTGCTTTTCTCAGGCTTGCTCATGGATTCCCCTCCAAGTGATCCAGCTGGGCAGGAAAAGGAAAATTCACATTAAACAGGAGCATGTCTGGGTGGGCATCGGGCTGGAGTGAGGAGTTTGTTGGCTTAGAAGCTGTTTTTTGGGGAGCAGAACAACTCAGGAGTTACTCCTGGGAGGTTTCCCAGCAGAAAATCACATCCCAAAGATTGAACTGATCCCAGCTGGCTGTAAAAAAAGATCAAACTCTGAGCCTGGCTCTCAGGGCAAAAACATCATCACAACCACCAGCAAACACTTCCTACTCCTGCAGCTCCCTGTTGTTCCCATTCCCCTCATTAACTTCTCTGAAGGAAGGAGCAATAATAAATTAAAATTTATTTTCACCAGGGCAGGTCTGCGGTGAACCAGCAAGCCAGAGCCACTGAAGAGCTGGGGCTGCTCTAAGCCCAGTCCTCAGGTTATTTCTGGAGTGCTCCAATCCCCAATTCCAGCTCAATCCTGAAATAAATTAAGGCAACTGAATGCTCCTCTGAGCATCTACTCCAGGTTCAATCCCGTTTGCCACTGGCAGGAATGGCTTTAAATCCAAATCTGCTTCCCCTCCCTCCCCTCCCAGCGTTTGCCATCTTTTATTTCCAAGCCACAACACCAGGATTTCATTCCCAGCTCTTCCAAGAACCAACACTGACTGCCTTGTGAAGTAAGAGAGAAAATACAGATTGTAACACCAGCAAAAAAAAAAAAAAAAAATTAAAATTCCAGACACAGGCAGCCACTTTTGCACAGGATTTTCCCTGTAAATCCTTAACCTACATTCCTAGGGGGTCATCTAGTTTTCCATTAAACTTTTCCTGCTGGAAAAAAGCATTCCTGGTGATCCAGCAGCGGTCACGGATGGGTGAGGAACATCTCCCCAGGCTCATTTCCACCCCAAACTCCCCAGGATTTCCTGGCTGGGATGGATCAGCAGGACACATTATTCCAGATGCTCTAACACACTCCTGAAGTGCTCCAGGAATTCCTTGGATTTCAGAGCTTGGATGTTCTGTAATCGCAGTGTGCTGATGTGAATCAAGCAAGGAGAAGACTCAGGGAATGCTCTCCCTCCCAAACATGGTGCACTGCTAAAAATAGAGAAGTCCAGGAATGAGGCACCTCCAGGGAAGAAGAAGAAGGAAAAAAAAAAGTGGATTTCCAATGCCAGAATGGAAATTTCAATGATTCCAGCTGAAAAAGAAACTCCAGTTAAAGGAGAGCAGCTGTGAGGGCTGTTTTGTCTTTTAATTAACACCAAACTAATGATTTTGGGGGAAATCATGAGGATTTATGTTGGTATTTTTATTTGATGTCAAGTTCCCAGCACACCTGGCACGCTGATTTTAACCCCAGGAGCAGCAGGATGGACTCTCCTAGATTTCTGGGACATGGAGGAGTGTTTTCCTTATTTTCTAGACCTTCTGGAAATCAGGATGGGAAGTTAAACCCAGCTCAGGGCACCATCCCAAAGGGAGAGGTGTGGATTCCCTATTCCCTCCCTTTATTGTCACTCCAGGAGCACCACGAGGACACTTCCAGGCACAAAATCCAGCAGTAGCCTCCAAAATCCAGCTCCAAATGGGAATGCTGCTCAGAGCAGACAGAATTTTCCATGCTATCCAGGGTTTAGAGTGGAATAAGGGCAAAAAAAATCCATGTGAGAGACAAATTTCCAAATCAAGATGTTCCACAGGGTCCCAAATTCCCCAGATTTTAGGGACAACTTGGATTTTTCCACACTGCAAACCTCCAGAAGCAGCAGAAAGGAGTTTGCTTTAACAATTATTTGAATTTTTTTTTTGGATTGCAGGAGCAAGGAGCAGAATTATCCAAACAGGGCCTTGAGGGGGAACCCAGAGTTTTTCTCCAGCAGGGAAATGTTCAGGAAAAGGGCTGAGGAATCTCTGCAGCTCAGCTGAGAGCAGCAGCCTGCTGCTGTAAACATCCGACTGAAAGCTCCTTCCAGCACCTTCCAGCTTCCAGTCAAGGATGTTTACAGAGGCACTGACTGCCCCAAAGGATGCAGGAGGGGGATTTTTCAACCCACAAGTCATAAAAATGCAGATAAACACTTTTTTTTCCCCCCAAGTTAAATTTTTCCCACTGGCACCATTTGGGATCAGAAGGGTTCAGGAGTGGGTTTGGTTTGTTGGTCAGAGTTGTGTGGATCCTCCACTCAAGCTCTGTTTCCATAAAAACCCAGTGGTTCTTGGTTTTATTTTTATTTATGATTTCTATTTGTGATTTTTGTTTTTCTTCAAGAGTTTAAGAACCTGAAATTTAAGAATTTAAGAACCTGAAAACCACCATAAATAAACAAACCTCATGGTTAAATCCGTGTTGCTGCATCACCTCTGTTTTCACCAGAGGCTGAAACCACGCCGAGGAAAGGACAAAAAATCCTTAATTTTGTGTCTCACCTGCCTTTTTGGAGGCTTCAGCTCATCCCTGGGGACAATATCGATCAGGAAATCAAACTGATCAAACTTGGTGATTGCCATGGCGATGTCATTCCTCTGGAACAACAAAGGGAAGAGGATTCCTCAGCTTCAGGAGTGTTTTGGCACAGGATAAATGAACTTAGAGGTGGTTAAAGCTGAGAGAAAAAGGGGGGATTGTCTCCTGCAGGTTCCCAGCTGGTGGGAATTCAGTTTTGTGCTGAGCAAAATGTGCAATAAAAAAGGTTTTTAGCAATTTCAGCCCAGTTTAATGGAGATCAGTCATGGGTGTCCACCCCTACATCAGCAATTCCTGCCCAGGGACAGGAGAGCTGATGTGGGCCTGAATATCCCAATTTTTCTCCTTTCTCATTAATGGTTGTTGCATTCTGCAGTAGTCCTGGCTCAATTTGTAAGACTAAAAGTGAAAACCTCCTCTTTTTCTCCATAAAAAGACTTAGAAAGTTATATTTCACTCTCCAACCATTAAAAAAATGAATATTCTTGAGGGCCTCTCAAGCTACAAGGGGCCAATAATCTGTATTTTGTTGTATTTTCATTTTCACCTCCACACTTCCACCACCACAACCCAAACCTCTCCAAGTTTAGATCACAACTCAGAACAACAAAAAAATCAACCAGAAACCCAACAGCTGCAGCTGCACAGAGTTGTTCCAGCAGGTCACCATCAGCTGAGAGACAGAGCTCTGCCTTTGGGTGGGTTTGTTTTAATTAAATGAAGAAAGAAAAAAATAAAAAAAAAAGCCTTTCAGCTGTGCTGTGAAGTGCTTTGTACAGGGGTTGCTGTGTACAAAACCTGCCTGGTGTTGTGGAAACATGAGGCTGGGAGGGGATTTGGGAGCAGCTGGGATTTGGGAGCTGCTCTACCTGCAGGGTCCTGCGTTTGTTGTCCTCTGTGTGGATCCAGGCTCGCAGGGTCAGCTCGGTGATGAAGATCTGGGCGGCCTTGGCAAACAGCACGGGGGCTTCTGCACTGATCATCTGCCAGAAAATAAAATTATTTTGGGTTTTATCACTCAATTCTAACAGGGCAAAGAGGAATCCTGTCGCCTGAATAGAAGTTGGGTGGTGCAATGAGAATTTGGGGGAATTTTCACCTCAGGATTTCCTTGGGTCTGAGTGAGTTAAGATGATGGAAGAAGAGTTTGGGGCATCTAAAAGTTGGCTTGAAAGGCTCCTTCCTCATGGATTAAGGGCATAAAATCATGGAATTGGATGGTGGAATGGTTTGGGAAGGGACCTCAAAGCTCAGCTCATCTCAACACCTTGGACACCTCCAGGATCCAGGGCAGCCACAGCTCCCCTGGGCACCCTCACAGGGAGGAATTCCTTCCCAATACCCCAATTTCTTCAATTATCCCAAATTTCTTCCTGATTTCTGTCCTCCTGCCATTTAAAATCATGGCAACAGTGGATATTCAGCAGCAGCTTGTCCTGGCAGTGCCTTGCAGTGTCCAGAAAGGATTTGGAAATCGAGGGGGACAGGCTGAGGGTTCATTTTAAACCCTTTGCTGCTTTAACACTTAAATAATTTGAAATAAATGTGAAATGGCAAAGGAGGTTTGGAGTGAAGCCTCACTGCCTCACCAAATTCCTTTTCCTTAAAAATCATCTGGATCCAGTTTTACTAAAATGAAGCAGTTTTGCTATCAGCATTAACCTTATTAATTAACTTTTAAATAGGAATATTCCAGACAGGCCAGAGAGTTTCCCTGCTCTCCACCTTGCCTTAAAATCTCATTTCTCCCTTTATTATTAGCACAAATTTGGCATTTATTTGGTTCAGCCACTGAGCTGGGCCCTCAGAGGTCTGGTATCATCCTTTTCCAGGGAGTCTGAATAGAGAATTTTCAGGATGTTATTTAAATTAAGGGCTGTCCTGACAGAAGGAAAAAAGAAAAAAGGACAAAGAATTCTCTTTTCCCTCAGGAATTAAGTGACAGTTTTCCAAATTAAAAAAAAACAGGGATGAGTAGAGCAGCACAGAGTCAAATGCTGCAGGTGATTCCTTTTTCCTTCTTTCTGTGTCAGGGAGTTTTCATCAATTTGTGTGTCCTTGCCATCAAAATCCCAAATCCTGGGATCAAACCCAGGTTACTCACCTGAATTATTGCTTATTTTTCCATAAAGAAATAAAATAAGAGGCACAAATTTAAGTGGTGTCAATCTACTGGGATCAAACCCATGTTAGCCACCTGAATTATTGCTTCTTATCCCATAAAAATGGAATTAGGTGGCACAAAAATCACTCTAAATCTTTGTGAGAGTGGAGAAAAACAAAGAGGGAACTTGAGAGAAGACAGTTAAGCACTAGGAAAAACAGGAAATAGCCAGAATTATTTTTGTATTTATTATACCCTTAAAGTGGGATTTATCACAAGGAAACAAAACTGCAGAATCCAAATCAAAATCCCAAATGTTTCTGCTTTCCCAGCTCAGTATAATTACACAAGGCCAAGGGAATTTTGCTAAAAAAGCACTTTAAAAATAATAATAACAGTGAGAAGAATAATGAATTTCAAGGAACAATAGGTAAAATACCATAAATCATTTTCCAGGATCATAAATTCCAGGTAAAAACCCTGAATGTACCTTCACATCCTCATCCAGCTTCATGATCTTCTTGATTCGAGCCAAGGGCAGCTCCTGAACTCTGAAGTCTTTCTGCAGAGAGATTTGAGAGACTTTTTACTGATATTAAACTGAAAATAAATGTTAAAAAAATGCTGAAATAATCAGTGTTTTATAGAATTGAACTGGCTAAAAATCAGATTTATTCTCTTTCAGGTGTGGCAGCTCTTCCTGAGGGCTGGAAAATCTCTTTTTCGTGTTTTATACTGACATGTTTCTTCTGTCAGGCATTTATATTCATTATTTCACTTCCAAGCTGAAGTTTTCCTGAAGAACAACGTTTCTGATGTCACACATTTATCCATCTATTTATATTTGAAACAACTAATTCAATTATGTTCCCTGGGCCACAGAAACCATTGGAATTTACAAAAAAATCACAGGAGAAAATGAAGGTAAACAAGAGCTGGATGAAATCCTGGCTTTATTTGTACTTCTCCCTTGCCAAATCCCAATTTTGGTGTTAAAAACCTTGCAAGAACCTGGTTCAAAAGATCAATTTTATGTTTTTTTGGTGGATTTCTCCCTGTTTTCCAGTCAGGAATGGTGGTTTAGGAGCCTGGGTTATCCTGCCCTGAGACCAAATTTGCACCCTGGAGAGAATTCCTGAGCTCAGGAAACCACCAGGAGGCTTCTCCTTTCCCTGAAGACAAAAAAAGTGGAATTAAAATAAATAAATTCATCCAGTGTATTCCTGCCAGGACCCTCTTTAAAAAGGGAGAAAGGCTGAGGCTACATCCCACTGCATTGGGAATGCAGAATTCCTACTCACAAAAGACTTCTTAAAAAAATAAATAAATAAAAATCATCTTCCCTTCTTAACAAAAATGTCACAAGAAAATAATGGGGAAGTCATTTCTCTGGGGAAAAAGCACTGCAGGATGTATTAGGGAAACAAAAGAGGGGGGGGAAAATGATGAAAATGCTTTTTTTTTAATTCAGAATTTCTCTTCTGTGCTTCTTTCCAGTGAAGAAAAACGTGGATGTTGTGCCTGGCCCAGCCAGCACTTCAGCAGGGGCATTTAATTTAATTAATATCCAGCACCTTTATGAATATTTATATACATTATTTTATCTGTATATATAATTAAAAAGCATTTTGTGCCTCATTCTGCAGAGAAACCTGAGTGGTTTCCTGTTGTAAACCAGAGTGAATTTGCTGTGGGAGATGATGGAGAATGTGGAATTTTGGAGGATTTGGGGCGATAAAAGGGCTGGGACCTGTCCTTAAACACACACCACCCTCAGGGACCACCACATAAACAAGTGAAGGGGTTGCTAGGACATGAAAAAATACCCCCAAAGGGTTTTTTTGTTGTTATTCTTGGGTTTTTTACTATTTTTTCCCTCAGGTCTTTCCTTTTTATGAACTTTGAGCATCACAGAAAGCTAAGGGGAAAATTTTTAACCTCCAACACTTCAGTCTTAATTTCAACCTCCATGAACTCTGAGGAGATGTGAACAGTTAAAATAATATTAAAATATTTTGATTTAGAGGACAAAAAAATTAAAAAAAAAAAAATTAAAGCTCTTTTATTCCTTTAAGGCAGCCGGGCCACATCCCATAAATCAGAAGGAGCAGCGTGGTGGGGAAGGGAAGCAGGACTGGCCCCAAACCAGCAGGAAAAACCTCAGACACCAATTCCTCAGCTTTTCTTTTCTCCAAATTAGGGCTCGTTGTCTCCACAGGCCTCTTGTGGAGCTGAAGTGCTGAGCTCAGCCTAGGCCTGGTTCTTATTTCTCCAGGATTCTGCTGCGTCCTTCCCTTCTTTAAACAGTTTATTCTTGGGTTGGTTTGGTTTTTTTTCCCCCTGAATTTTAGCCACCAAAAAAAACCCCACAAAACCAGGTAGAAATAACCCCCAAAATCAGGGGATCAACACAGCTTTAACACCCACAGCCACAGGAGCAATTTCAATAATAAACAGAATAAATTTCAGGATTTGATGGTTCCACAGCGTTGGGATCTTTTCCTGTTATCCCTTTTCCTTCCCTGCCCTCAGTTCCCAAAAATCAGGGACCAACACAGCTTTTACACCCACATCTACAGGAGCAATTTTCAATATATAACATCCAAATTTCAATAATATTCAACAGAATAAATTTCAGGATTTGATTCCATAGCACTGGGATGTTTTCCTGTTATCCCTCTTTCTTCCCTTTCCCCCATTCCCAAAAATCAGGGGACCAACACAGCTTTAACACCTACATCTAAGGGAGCAATTTTAATAATAAACAAAATAAATTTCAGGATTTGATGATTCCACAGTGCTGGGATCTTTTCCTGTCTTCCCTTTTCCTTCCCTTCCCTCAGTTCTCAAAAATCAGGGGACCAACACATTTTTCACTCCCTGCTCTGCCACTTTCATCCACAGGAGCAATTTCAATAATAAACAGAATCAATTCCAGGATTTGATGACTCCACAGTGCTCTGGATCTTTTCCTGTTCTCCCTTTTCCTTCCCTGCCCTCAGCTCCATTCCCTCAGTGACTCCTGAGCTTGCAAAGCAACCAACAGATCCCACTGACAGCTCAGAATTAAGCTGCCCATACTTGATAAGCTGCATAATAAAACCCCTTTCATGTGGAGATGAAACTCCAGCTCCCCAACACAAGAATTCGCTTGTGCTGAAAAGGGAAAGTAATTAATTCTGGTTATGCATACAAATTTCTACATCTGTTTCTTTAATCAACTATCTGCACACAGGGAAAAAAAAAAGAAAAAAAGAAACAGCTTATCCTGGTGGATTGGGGGGTTTTTACTTTGAAGAGCCTGGCTTGGACTTGAAGTTCTTTTGTTTTCAGCTGCATTAAAAGCACCAGGAGAGTGATTTTTGGATCACAGGAATCCATCAAGCTCTCTTCAAAAGTAATTTTTATTATGTGCCCTTGTTCCCACACCTCTTGTGGGGATGGAAAAAAATAGAAGTTGCTTAGTCCAGTTGTTATTCTCAGCCTAGATGGGATTTTTTTTAATCAAATGTCTTTAATTTAATAAAGCACCTGATAACGACACACTTGGCATTTGAGTGATTTCAACGCTTCAGGGCTGTCAGAGGGAGGTGGTTTGGGACTAGGGCAGGAGCCTAAACTCAAGAATTCATTCAGAGAATTGGAATTAACAGGGAATTTAGGGAGGAGGGGGAAGCCTGAGCTGTATTTTGACAGTAAAAACTCGGTGTGGACGAGGGTTCCCTCACATGTTTCTAATTCAGAGCATGAACAGCAGCACAACGTGAGGTTTATCCTCAAACCCCTCAATCTTCTGGTACCTAAAACAGCCTCTGGCAGCTCCTTTTACACCTGCAGCTGATTTAGAATCCCTCCTCTTTCCCCTCTCAAGAGGAATTCCCCAGGAGGCAGCCATGGCCATCCCTGAGCCTGATACAAGAACTTTTCAATCATTTTTGGTGGTGTTGTTTTAGCCCAGAAGGAGCTGCAGGTTTGGTTGCTCCACCTCCGAGAGGGAACATTCCCTGGAATGCTCCAGGCCAGGCTGCACGAGGCTTGCAGCAACCTGGGACACTGGAATGGATAAACCCTGAACATCTTCCCCAAGCTAAACCATTCCATGATTTTATAACTCTGCTGCAATTCCATTTCTCTGAGATCTCCCCCTGGCTGGGGAGATCCCCAAACCACCTCATCCCACAGAAACACCCAACCTCCCGAACCCCAGAGCAGGAACGCCTTCAAGCTGAGCTCTGACAGGAACTTTTCCCTGAGGAAAAACTATATTTTAAGGAATTCTGTGGTGCCTGGGGGTGCTCACCACGGTGAGGTTGCGGATCTCCTCCATCACCCGTGGCCAGAAGGACTGCAGGCTCTGCTGGGCGTCGCTGTTCCCCGCCGTGCCGAAGCCGCCGTCCGTGGACATCCTGCCAGCTGGGAGAGGGGAACAAACCAACCAGGGATGAGCAGGATTCGAGGCAGGAAAGGCTTCAGATCGATGGGTTTAGGGCAAAGATTGGGAAGAAATTCTTTCCTGTGAAAGGGTTGGGATGGATTTCTCTGGGATGGTGTGGATGTCTCATCCTTGGAGGCGTCCAAGGCCGGGTTGGAGCAGCCTGGGATAGGGGAAGGGGTCCTATGGCAGGGGTGGGATGGGATGGGATGGATCCCTAATGTCCCTTCCCACCCAAACCAGTCCATGATTCTGTCATTCCATGTCCCAGGAACTCAGGGAAGGGCTAATCCCTCTGGAAAACGAACAAACACCAGTGCAGGTCTCACACTGTCTGGATTATTTTAAAATTAAATTTATTTTTCCATAAGGAAAAGTACAACAACCATTTGCTTCCGTGGCTGTTTGACACTCAAGTGTCACTTTTTGTGCCTTTCCAGCAGTTCTCAAATCCCTTTTTTCCCTGGATAGGCTCAACAGGAGGAATTAAGAGTCTGTACAAAGCAGGACAGCAAAAGCAGGAAGATTTAAATCCCAAATCTTTTAACTGAAGCTGTTTTCCAAAGGGGTGATCAGCCTGGGGTGTTACTGCTGATTATTCCATTAATTCCAGAGGATATCCATGCATCCAGGGAGATTGGGCTCACTGCAAACACTGAGAAGGGAGGAGGTGAAAGCAAAGGGAAACCCACTGGGATCAGCCTCTCCCTAACCCAGGTGAGGAGCTGGCACACCCAGCACTCCCTGCCCTCATCCCTGGTGACCCAGGGACACTTCCAGCTCTGGCTCAGCCAATTTTCCCCCTCAATAAACCCTGGGTCAAGCTCTGGGACAAAGAACTCTTCAAGCAACTCCAGTTGATATTAACACCGAGCTGGAGAAACCCCTGGGAGCCCCAGGAGATCCCTGAGCCTCCTCTGTGACAGGAGCAGGTGGCTCCAGCAGGATCCCCACAGCCTGGAAAGATTGGGAATCCTGGGAGAGTCCCCAACATCAGACACCCAGAGCAGCTCCAGAATATCCACAGATCCCAGGGATGGAAAATAAATCTGCCCCACAGCACAAAAAGGATTTTCCATAGGGAAAGATCTCCAGGATGTTTGTGTGGCTTTTTTTTTTTTTCCATTCCATGGTGACACACGAGCTGATTCCCCTCTGGAAACAGGCACAGGAATTGGCCAGGAAGTCCCAAATCTACTCCAGGCAGGAACTCCAAAATCTCCTTGGGGCCAGGAATTCCAAAATCCACTATTCCAAAGCAAAGAGGAGCTCTGAAATGGCACTGAGGGCTCAGACAATCCTGCAGCCCACACTTCCCAAGGAAGACTTGGAATGGTTCTACTTTAATTCCACACTTCTCAAGGAATTTAATTTCATACTTCCCAAGGAATTTAATTCCACACTTCCTAAAGAAAACTTGGAATGGTTCTCTTTAAATTCCACACTTCCCAAGGAATTTAATTCCACAATTCCTAAGGAAAACTTGGAATGATACCATTTTAATTCCACACTTCTCAAGGAATTTAATTCCACACTTCCCAAGGAATTTAATTCCACACTTCCTAAGGAAAATTTGGAATGGTTCTATTTTAATTCTACACTTCCCAAGGAACAGTTGTATTTTAATTCCAGTAACCTGGGTGTGGGAAGAGCCAGAGGGAATTGTGACAAGGAAAAAATGTCAGGGAATTGTATTTTCAGTCTGTGAGCAAGGCAGGAAGAATTCCAGGTGAAGGAACCTCTGGAATTCAGTGACTGACACGTTCCTTGCTGACTCTTCCACAATTATTTGCATTAGAATGGAACCTGCCCACAGACTGAGATATTCCAAGTATTTATGAGAAAATCAGGGATAAAAATATTCCAAGTGAGGATTTAATTGGCATTTGGATGTCTCTCACCTCGATCAGCATTGTCAAAAAAAATAGTTTAGGGACAAAAAACCCAATCCAAAATTCCCAACCTGAGAATATTTCAGTGTTCCTGGAATTTGGATGTAATTCCTTTTGGAAACAAGGAAAATCACTTTTAAAATATGAATTATATGAATTTATCCCATTTAAATGCTGAACTGGAACATAACACTGCCCATAATCCCAGGAAATAACAGTTAAAATTAAAAGGAAAAAAAAAGTTATGGAATAAAGAGGAAGAGAATTTCACCACCATTCAATTTCTTGCATTAAATATGCACATTTCAGGATTGGTTTACCCTGGTCATTTATAATATAAAAATCCTGCTGATGGATACAAAAAAATTTCTATTTTTAAGTGAAACACAGAAGTGATTTCAGAACAATGGGACAATTCCTGCTTTCTGTGGCTGTTTAGGATCGTTTTATGATAAATTGAGTAAAAGCAGAAACAGGAAAACCCACGAAATAAAATAAATATAAACCCCAAAATAAAAGTGGAACTGCTCAGCACACTACAGGAATTTTTTCTCAGTTAAAATGTGGATATAGAAGAGGTTTGGAGAGGATTGGGAGGAAAGGGAAAAATCCCAAACTGTGACACAAAGCTCCAGAGGCAGAAACCCCACAAGGGAATTCCTTCTCCTCCTTTAAAACTCATCCCAGGATCAGAGCCAGCAAAAAACTCACTGGGGGTGAGATGAGCTCAGCAGGGCCAGAGGAATCCTTGGGTTTCACACCTGTGCCTAAACCTGTTTGGGGTTTTCATCTGGGAAGTTTTATAGGGGAATTTTCCAGCTTAACTCTGCTCCATCCATCCACAGATCTGTAAATGGATCCTTCCTTCCTTCCCTGGATTTCCTTCCTTCCCTGGATTTCCATCCTCAGGATCCCTGAGCTCACCCAACAAAAGCTCCCAAGGGGTTTCAGAAGAGGGAAGTGGCTGCTCCAACCCCCAATTCTGCTGGAAAACAGGGACAGGACCCCAGGGAAGGGCTGGAGGGGATTTAGGTCGGATTTAGGGAAAGGTTCTTCATCCAGAGGGTGCTGGGAACATTCCCAAGGCTGCCAGAGCTCCAGGAATGTTTGGACAAAACGCCCAGGGATGCACAGGGTGGAATTGTTCAGGGCTTGGACTGGATGATCCTTGAGGATCCTTCCAGGTGGGCTGGGATGAGCTGAACCACCCCAAATCCTGGGAGAATTCCAACGAGGAGATCCAAGGACACGGCTCTGAGGGAAACGACCCCATCCCAAAAAACCAACCCCACACAGCCAGGAGTGAGGGAAAAGCTTTCCCAGAGGGAAAAACTACAACAACCCCACACAGCCAGGAATGAGGGAAAAGCTTTCCCAGAGGGAAAAACTACAACAACCCCACACAGCCAGGAATGAGGGAAAAGCTTTCCCAGAGGGAAAAACTACAACAACCCCACACAGCCAGGAATGAGGGAAAGCTTTCCCAGAGGGAAAAACTACAACAACCCCACACAGCCAGGAATGAGGGGAAAGCTTTCCCAGAGGGAAAAACTACAACAACCCCACACAGCCAGGAATGAGGGGAAAGCTTTCCCAGGGGGAAAAACTACAACAACCCCACACAGCCAGGAATGAGGGGAAAGCTTTCCCAGAAAAGCTGCCCTGGATCCCTGGAAGTGTCCAAGGCCAGGCTGGAAGGAGCTTGGATGGAGCTGGGATGGTGGGAGGTGTCCCTGGGGGTGGAATCCCCTTCATCCCAAAATTCTGTAACCACCAGGAAAACTGGGATTCACCTCCAGCCCATCCACACACTCCAGGCAGGAAAATATTTTTCCAGACTGAGGGGAAAAACCCCAGAAAAGCCAGGAAAAGCAGAGGCCTGGCTGCCTGGAGCTGATTCCAGAGCAGATCCCCAGGAACATCCCAACAGCTGGCGGAGCTTTTCTGCTCGCCGGAGCACGACACCTCTGGCAAACATCAAAACTCCCCAAATTCCCAAATCCTGAGGCAGCTGACAAAACCTGGGAGAGCTTCCCTTCGTGGGAGAGCAAAGGAAGCGTGAAGACACCTCTGGATGGGAGTTTTTTGGGTTTTTTTGTGGAACAAATGCTGTTTTTCTGCTCTTGGGAAGGGGGAAGCAGCCAAATGGAGCCATCTCCTCCTTGGAAAATTCGCCACTTCAGCTCCTGGAAAACACAACCTTGGGGAAAACTGCAAATAAACCCAAAAACCTCTGAGCCTGCAGTTCCACCCTGAGCAGCATCCAGAGTTTTTTTGGTTTTTTTTTCCCTGGAAAAACACCAGGTCCATGTCCCAGGCATCCAAGTGAGGTGGGAATGGGAATAACGTCCCCATCCAGCATCACAATTTTTGCCATATTTTAAATCTGATTTCATTTTAAACGTGATTTTAAACTTTTGCCAAGTTCCCCCTTGAGTAAGGAGCCAAGCAAAGAGGGTGGAGGGCACCTCCAAAGGAGATTTATCCAAATATTCTCCAAGGGGTTTGCAGACAGGGAATGGCAGAGGGAAGGAATGAGCCAGGAGGGAGGAGGAGCTCAGATTCCAGGTCCTGTCCACACAAAACAGCCACATTCCCACGATTACAGGGAAAATCCCACGGTTTGCCACGGAAAAAGCAGCACATTCCACGCAAGGATCCTAAAAAAATTGCTAAAGCACCAAAGCTCCAAAGAAACGAGGCAGAAATCCTCAAATTTTGCCTGGAAATCCTTAAATTGTGGCTTCAAATAAGGATAAAACACAAATATTTTGGGAAAAAGTTACCCCCATCTTCATCCTACCACATGACAAATACAGATTTAACAATTCCAAAGGTTTCCAATCCTCCAAAAAAAAAAAAATTCCCACAAAACTCCTTTGAAGTGGTTTTATAACAACCAATATCCCACAAAAGTCCCAAATTATTTATTTGTTATTTTGTCCGCTATGGACAGGCAACAACAACAAAACCTAAAAAAACCCCAAAAAACCAAACAAAAAACCCCCAAAACAAACCCCAAAAACCCCAAACCAAACCCAATTAAAACCAATCAGAATAATTAAGGCTTTTTACGTTGAACACTGATTTATTTATCCAAAAAGATTCTATCAAATGATGTTATCAAATCCAACGGAGCTGTGGGGAAAGGGGGATGGACACAAACTCAGGGGAGGCTGAAGCTCTGCTTAAAAAAAACTTAAATCCCCACGTTTTAAACACTTTAAACCCAATTTTTAAGAGGTTGAAAGGTTATTTCCAGATTGAAATGCTGCACTGAGCCAGCCAGTGAGGATATCTGGGGGGTTTGGGTTGCAAAACTTCGTGTTGATCTTGGAAAAATCAACAGCTGAGCACCCCAGGTGCCTCCCAGCCGCTTTTCCAAGGAATATTTTGGATTATTCCACCTTCAAACTCCAGAAATCCTCCAGCACGTTCCCTCTGTTCCATCCCCAGCCTGGGATTTGCCTGGATCCCAACTTCCAGCTCCTTATTCCAGGGAAATTTGGGACAAATCAGTGATTTTAAGGGGCTGTAAATTTATATAAATTCACTTATTTCATCGCTCATTTAAATCACTATTGATAAATATCTATTGAATCCTATGATTCCATTGAATATTCAATATTCCCATGAATGTCTTCACTCAATTTTAATAATGAAATCATCCAATGGGCATCACCCAGAAGCTAAAATTAATTATTTTCATACAAGTTCTTCCCTCTTGCTTAAATCCAGCCCAAGCTGAAGTGCTCAACAGGCAGCCAGGATGGTTTAATTACTTTTTTCTCTCTCTTTTTTTTTATTTTTTTATGGAAATAAAAATGCTTTGGTGTCATAAAGCTGCAAATCTCCCACCTTCATGGCATAAAAAGGGACAATTCCTGCTCTGATTTAAGCAGGAGGTGACCAAACAAATAGAAAATACAAGAAAAACCCTTCAGCTTTTGGGAATAACACCCCCTCAAAAAAATCTCCTTTTTTAACTCCTCTGGAGATGTCCTGAAGTTTGTTCCTGCTGTGGTTTTTAACCCTCTGAAACAAAAAGCAAATTATTCTCGAGCTAATTAAAGAGTTGAACTAATTAAAGAGTTTTAAAATTTTAAATAATTCACCATTTTAGGTTCCAAATTGAATTCACTGACAACACAAATCAGCCCTGAAACGAAGGAGCCAACGTAATTAAAATACAGATGTCAGCCCCATGATATAAATACCAGATCTTAGCCTGATTAAATGAAATCAAACCCAAATTTAGTGGCTGGAAGGTGACCTCCTGTGGGCACCCAAACCCCTGACACGCTCAGGCTGGGGACAGCAACGTCCCCTCCCCAAAATTGTCCCCAACACCTTCACCTTCAAAATAGAAGGGTGGAAAATTAAATATAAAAATATTAAAATAAATTAAAAAAAAAAAAAAAAGGAGGGGTTGTTTTCCAAGCTTGAGGTTTCCAGGTTAAAATTTTAGGAGAAACTAAAAAAAAAAAAAAAAATAAAGTTCACAGCGAAAAGCTTCCTGGAAAATCAAGGTAGAAAATCAGATTTATAGAGAATAAAACTAAAAAAAATCAAACTTGTATCAAGAATAAAGCTAAAAAACCACAATATCATAGGGAATAAAGTTAAGAAATCAAACTTCTAGAGGATTAAGGTTAAAAATACAACTCTCTAGGAATAAAACTAAAAAAATCAAATTTATAGGGGATAGAACTAAAAAAAAATCAAACTCAGAGAGAGAATAAACCTGGAAAATCCAACTCTTAGAGAATAAAGCTAAAAAAATCAAATTCATACAGAGAATAAAACTAAAAAATCGAACTCATATAGAGAATAAAACTAAAAAAATCAAACTTCTAGAGAATAAAACTTCTAGAAAACATCAACAACAACAAATCATCCCTGGAGATCTTTGGAGCAGAAGGGACACCCAAACTTCCCTCCTTAAAATGGGACCTTCCTACCCTTCCAAAGCTGGGAAGAAAAAATCAAAAAAAAAACCCTGGAATAATTTGTTAATAAATCCATTTAAAGATTTCCCAGGCTCTTCCTGCTGCTCTTGACCTAGAAAGATCAAGCAGAACCAAGCCCTGCAAGCTGAAGCCACCCAAATGTGCCAAATATTGGGTGGAACCGAGATCTCCTCAGGATTTTTATTCTCATTTCTGGGAGCTGCAGGTTAAAAAGCTGGATAGACCCTAAATTCAAGGGGAAGATATTAAAATATCTTAATTTTTTTTTTTGCTTCAAGATGCTGGCAGTGACCTTCACGCTCACAGCAAATCCCCCACAAGTTCCTCCAAGGTTCCCAAATTGTTCAAAGGTGACTTTTGGGGATATTTCTCCTTTTATTCCCTTCCTCACGCCGAAACTTGAACAACCCCGAGATGAGGTGTTGGGAGCCTGAAATTTGAATTAAAACGCCCCAAATCCCACTGGGAGCCCAAGGAAATCCTGACAGGAGGAGAAGCTCAGCTGCAAGGGCCTGGACCTAAAACTCTTACAAGAAATTGTACAAGCTAATTATCCTTAATTTTCCCAAACAGCGCTTTTAAGGTCAGCGATCAACACGAGAGAAGGAGGGGGAAAAAAAGGTGTTTTTTGGTTTTTTCACCCTGAGAGGGAAAGGCCGGGGGAAAAGCATCTCGGCGGAGCAGGAATGTCGGCGATGTGCTCGCCGAAACCCAACTTTAATTCTAATCTCCCAACTATCCCCCGTGTCCTTGATGCCCTCGGCCACCGCCAGCGGCTCCGTTTTTTCCTCCCTTTTTTTTTCTTTTTTTTTCCCTTTTCTCTCTCTCTCTCTCTCTTTTTTTTTTTTTTTCCTTTCGGTCCAAAGTGCCGCAAACAAACTTTGTCCTTCAGAGTGGCGGCTCGGAGCGCTGGGATTTCAAGGTCACTCGTGCAGGCCCCGCTCCAAGTTGGGGCTGCGGCGGCGGCGGAGCCGGAGCGCGGCCGGCCCGGGGGCTCCCTCAGCCCCGGGGACCCCTCAGCCCCCGCCGGGCCGCCCCCGCCCCGGACACCGCGGCTCCCGTGACCTTCGGCGCTCAGTTCCCGAGAAAAAAAAATAACAAAACAAAACAAAAAAACAGGACAACAAAGGGCTGCCAGCACACGCCGGGAGTTTGGGGGGTGTCGCGGCTCCGCTGTCGCCCCCCACCCCGAGCCCCGCGGGGCCACCGCGGCCGGGCTGAGGGCACCGGGGGAGCCCCCGCCGCGCTCGGGGCACCTCAGGGTGGGGGCACCGCTGCTTTGTCCCCCCCCGTTCCTATCGCTGCCCTCTCGCTGTTACCGGCGCTGGGGGTGGCTCGGCGGGGAGCCCCGGGCAGCACCGGGGGTTGAGCCCCGAACCCCGCAGCGGGCGCCGCTCGCCGCGCCCCCTCCTCCCACACCGGGACGCACGAGCATCCCCCGCCGCCGCGGCCTGTCCCCGGCGCACGGGCCGCCCTCCCCCGCCGCCGCCGCAGCGGCAGCGCCCCCGGACTCACCGCCGGCCGTGCCCGCGGCCGGGGGTTCCCCGCCATGGCTTTGTCTTTGAGTGACCCCGGGAGCCGCCGGGGCCCCCCCCCCGGGCCGGGCCGTGCCCGCGGCCCCTTTAACGGCGGCGGCCCCGCGCGCCCCGCTGCGCGCGCCCGGCCCGCCCCGCGCCCGCGCCCATTGGCCGCGCGCCCCGCGGCCGCGCTCTCCCATTGGCTGCGCGCCCCGCGGCCCCGCGCCCCTATTGGTCGGCGCCGCGGCGCAGCCTCGCCGGCCGCTTCCTGCTTTAAAGTTACCTTGAGCGGCGGCCGCAGGGGTCAGGCAAGCCCCGCCCCCCAGCCCCGCCCCGATTGGCCGCCTCGCCTCCTATTCAAACGCCTGAGGAGGCTGGCGGGGGCGGCCGCTGATTGGTCCGCACGCCTGTCAATCGCGGCGGTTCCCGCCACACCTTCCCGGCGGGGCGCGGGGCCGCACGTGCGCGAGGCGCGGCGGGAGCGCGCGCGGCCGGATCCCGGAACCCCAGAAATTTTGGGATCTTTGGAGGTCACCCGGCCCAAAACCCCCTGCCAAGGCAGGGTCACCCGGAGCAGGTGACGCAGGGACAGCTCCAGGTGCGGTTGGGATGTCCCCAGAGAGGGAGACTCCAGCTGTCCCAGGGCTCCAGGGAATGAAGTTCTTCCCCAGGGTGGGGTGGAACTCGTTGTGTTTTAATTCATGGCCACTGCTCCTCGTCCTGTCCCTGAGCAGAGCCCGGCACCATCCTCTGACACCCCTTGGGGACATTTGATGGGCTGGTGGGATTCTCTCCCAGCCACCCCTTCTCCAGATCCAGCTCCCGGTTTTTCCTCACAAGGATCCGTGAGAGCTCCAGCCCGGACAAACCTGGCGCTCCTCGGGAATATTTAATTCCAGCAGGGCCACAGCCAACACAACTCCCACTGTCTGTCCTCATCAGGGAGATCCTCCAGACCCCAAATCCCCTCCGTGACCCCTCTGGACCCTCTCCAGCAGCTCCCGAGTATCCCAGAACCGGATCCCTTGTGGCCGCAGCCCCAGATGGGAACAGGGATCGGGATCCCACAGCCCTCCCGCGAGGCTGCACCGCCCCACAAACATCCCACGGGATGAGGAGAGGAAAGGAGAAAGGGGAAGGGGAAAGGGAAAGGGAAAAAAAAGAGGCGGCTTTTCCCACTCCCCGGGCGGGACGGATCCCAGCAAACCCCCGGCAGGAAGCGCAGGTGTTGCGCTCCCCTCCCACCCCGAGGATTCCCCTTCGGTTTTCACCACTCGCGGCCTCGCTCTGCCCCCTCCAGCAGCGCCTCGGGAGCCCTGGGATGGGATGGGAATTTGGGAATGCTGTGGGTAAAGAACGGGAATGGCTCACAATAAAAAGGTTGTGGAAGCCAGGTGATGTTTGAACCTCTGGAGGCACAAATCCCGGGTTTATCAACAGCACCCCGATGGATTTCCAGCTGTAATTCTCAACCATCATTTCCTGCTGTGACTGGATTATCCAGGGGGGAAAAAATATGGGGAAGCACAGCCAAGCCTCGAGGATTAAATCACTTGGAATCTGATAACGAGGAGAGATTAATTTAAAAATAGATCTTCCCCATGATTTTGGGGGGGGAATAGAATTGGTTAAAACGTGGCCTTAAAAAAAAAAATAAAATAAACACGCTCTGTTCTCTTCCTGTGGCATTCCTCAGATAAAAACCAGCGCCTGGAAGCTGCGGAATTCTGAGTATTGGAATGATGTGAGGTGCTTTGGGTGGTATGAAAAACAAAGCCAGCACCTTTCCTGCAGGACAGAGGAATGCCTGGCTGGGATTCCGGAATTCTGAGGGGCCAAACCATTCCCTGGTGCCTCGGACACCTCCCAAGGGACCCTAAAGCTGCTCTGCCCTGCTTGGGGATGAGCCCCAGGAACAGCTGATGCTCACAGAGGGTTCAATAATCCCTCCTGACAATCAAAACTGGTTAATTTGGGGGAGTTCTGCGGTAGTGGGTTTATTTGTGGGGGGATAAAAACCCCCAAATTAATTTTAGGAAGACCTAGGGTAAAGGGTTTGTTTGTGGGGGAAAAAAAAAACCCCAAACTGAATGAATTTGGGAAGGCCTAAAGGGTTTATTTTAGTCAATCTGTGGGGGGATAAAAACCCTCAAATTAATTTTAGGAAGACCTAGGGTAAAGGGTTTGTTTGTGGGGGGAAAAAAAACCCAACTGAATGAATTTGGGAAGGCCTAAAGGGTTTAGTCAATCTGTGGGGGGATAAAAACCCCAAATTGATTTCAGGAAGACCTAGGGTAAAGGGTTTGTTTGTAGGGAAGAAAACAAACCCAACTGAATGAATTTGGGAAGGCCTAAAGGGTTTATTGCAGCCATTGCAGCTGTTCTTGCTCTGGAATCGCAGAGGGTTTGGATGGGATCTGGGGAAGGAATTCTTTCCTGTGAGGGTGGGGAGGGGCTGGGCTGGAATTCCCAGAGCAGCTGTGGCTGCCCCGGATCCCTGGCAGTGCCCAAGGCCGGGCTGGAGCAGCCTGGGGCAGTGGGAGGTGTCTGTGCCCCGGGAATTGGGTGGGACTGGCTGGGATTTAAGGCCCCTCCCAACCCAAACCATTCCATGAACTCCGGAATTCCTGGGAAAACGTCAGGAGAGAGGAACGTTCTGAACCCTGTGCCCCTCTGAGGCACTTCTAGGAATCCACCTCTGCCCCCGGGGCAGGAAAAGGGCCTTGGACAAACAGGAATTATCCTGATCAAGCACAAACTAACGAGGGACAGGCAAGGCAGGGAAAGCGCCCGGCTCAAGGTCACTGCTGGGATCACCCCTGTCCCTGCCTGGAACAGCAGCCAGGGGTTCTGCTGCACCCCAGAACCATCCTGGGAAGGAGCCTCAAGGATCAACCGGAGCACAACCCCACCCTGGGAGTGTTGTGCAAACATTCCTGGAGCTCTGGCAGCCTTGGGAATGCTCCCAGCACCAAGAACCCCCAAAACCTTTCCCTAAATCCAACCTAAAGCCCCCCTGGAACGGCTCCAGCCCTTCCCTGGGATCCTGTCCCTGGTTTTGTTGTCACCACGATGCCCAGGTGAGCTGAGGCTGTCACAGAGCACCGGGACAAACCAGAACCTCATTTAAGGGAAAAAAAAAACCTAAGGAAAGGCCTGGGGTGGTGCCAAGGAGGTTTGGTGGTTTGGTTTTGTTGGGCTGGAGGAAAAGGTAACGAGCTCGAGGGCTTTGAATTGTCCGTGCTCAGACAGCCATGCAGACAGGGAAGAGATACATTCCCAAATCCACAGAAAAGAATCCATTTACCAAGAGAAAAGTCACATCCCAGCAGCAGCCAGGGCTGCTGTTGCTTCTTCTGTGAGCAGCCTGGGATGTGCCAGAGCTCCGGGGGCTGGGAGGTGGCGCTGGGACACAGCTCAGCCCCCCCACAGCTCCCCGGACACCCCTCAAACACCCACACGAGGGGCCCTGAGCTAAATCCCAGCCAGCCCAGAGGAATTCCCCGTTATCCAGGCCCCACACACACTGCTGGCACTGCCCTGGCATTTATCAGTTACCTGGGGGTATTTCTTTTATTCCCTCAGCTTGGGAACGAGCAGGATTTAGGGAGGCCAAAGGTGTTCTTACAGCTCTTGCTGCTTTTTGAGCAGAGATTAAAAAACACCCAAGGCAACAGCAGAAACTCTTGGCTGCTTTGTCACAGTCCTGCCCCTCTTGGTGCCAAATGCTGTGGCAGAGCCTGAAGAAGCTTCTCAAGGCTTGGATGGCAAAAATCCCAAGAATTATGGAATCATGGAATGGTAACACGTTAAGGGTTGGAAGGAATCTTAAAAATCACCGAGTGCCACCCCGTCATTGGCAGGGCACCCCTCAGTGTCCCAGGCTGCTTCAAGCCCCGTCCAGCCTGGCCTTGGACACTGCCAGGGATCCAGGGGCAGCCACAGCTTCTCTACAAAATCCATTCCAGCCTCTCACCACTCTCACAGCCAAGAATTTCTTCCTAAACTCAAATCTAAACCTAAACCTCCGAGCTCCTCTCTCACCCCCTCCCACTCCCTTCTCAGACAGCTCAGGATCACAGCCTGCCTTGGAATCACACAACCAGGAAGGGTTTTGGTGAGAGAGACCCTAAAGCTCAGCCCATTCCACCCCTTCCACTACCCCACGCTGCTCCAGGCCTCATCCACCTCGGCTTTGGACCCTTTCCAGGGATGAGGCACCACAGCACATCCCCTGTGGCGGCCCGGCAGATCCCACCCGGGAAAACACCGGGAGGCCTCCGCGCTCGGTGTCGCCCGCCGGCCGTGAGGCAGCGCGTTCCGCGGGCGCTGCCAGCCCCGCATCCCGGCTCTCAGGCCGGGGGTCCCGGGCTCCGCCGGCCCCGAACCCGCCCGGGCCCGCCCGGGCCCCGCCGCCCCCCCGGGCCCGCCGCGCCCGCGCGGGACAACGGTCCGCTCGCTGTCCTCTCCCCGGTCCGCGCCCCGCCAGCCAATCAGCGCCCGCCTCCCCGCGCCCGCCTCCCCCGCGCCGGCCAATCAGCGCGCGCGCCGCCGCCCAGCCAATCGCAGCGCAGCCGTTCGTGAAGCGGGGGGGGGCCCGTAACGACCCCTCGGGCCGCCCCCGCCCCGCGCCCCCTCACGGGCCGCCGCCGCCTCCCCCCACGCCGCGCTCCCCCGCGCACTCACCGGGGCGGCCGGCGCCGCGAGCTCCGCCTGCTCCGCCCGCTGCCCGCGCTGCCTCCGGGGCGGACGGCGGGAGGCGGGTGGGGGGGGGGAAAAGGGGGGCGGCCGGAGCGGAGTGAGCGCCGAGCGGCCGAGAAACAAGATGGCGGCGGGGCCGTGAGGCGGCGGGGCGGAGGCTCCGCCCTTTTTTTGTTCCCCCCCCCTTCCCCCTCCCCGGGCTGGGCCGCGGCGGCGCGCGCGGGCGCGTGACCCGGCGGGGATCTCGCGAGATTTGCCGGTGGGCGGGAACGGGCCGGGATATCGTGAGGGACCGGGACAAATCGGGATAAACCGCGACAAACCGGGACAAACCGGGACAAACCGAAACGGATCTCCGGCGCGACCGTGCCTTGAGGGCCAGCCAGACTCTGGCTCTGGCACAGATCTGCCCTAAAGCCCCGCGTGTCCCCCTTTAGGCCTCGCGTGTGGAGCCTTCCAATGTTTTTCCTGCTTTATAAAAGAAAAAAACCCCAAAAAACAAAACAACAAAACCCAAACAGGAGCGCTGCGATGTTTTCCAACCTTGTTTGCTTCTCTGTAAAGTGTCCTTGTGATGAATTGGGTGGTAAATAAATGCGTTAGGGATGTTAAATAAAAATTCTTAGGGTGGGATGAGTTGCGATGAAATGCAGAAGCATTTTCTCCACACCAGGATTTGGCGTTTTCTGGGAATTTTTTAAATAGTTCGTTTGAAATGGAATTTAAATCCATCCAGTGTTCCTGAGTTGACTCACTCCCACAGTCCCATTATGTAGTTCAGCTGTATCTGCCCACAAAAGAAGCAAAAGAACTGTTTTACATATCTGGGAGACCACAGAGTTCTGATTGTTCACATTATGGGAGAAAAAAAATATCCCTGAAATCGACTTAAATAGATAAAGGAGCTAAAGATCCTTTTTCTTTCTGAGTGATAATCAGAAAAAAAAAAAAAAAAAAAAAAAAAAAGCTGATAATCAGAAAAAAGCTGATAATAAGAAAAAACCCAAAAGTGTGTTATCATCCATGGCAGGAGCCTCAGGAAATCTCTGGAATTCTGCTTTAATGCATTAATTATTAATTTAGCAATACTAGTTTAATTAAGAGAGCAGTAAAACAGGTTTTTATTGGAATTTTTTGCACTTCCAATACAATTTTTTTGCCTTTCTGCACAACATCCATTTAACAGCAGCTCCACTCCACTGGGATATCCCAAGGAATTGATTCCCACCCCTGATGTGTTATTATCCATGGCAGGAACATCAGGAATCTCTGGAATTCTGCTTTAATGCATTAATCATTAATTTAGCAATTTACTAATTTACTCAGTTTAATTAAGAGAGCAGTCAAGCAGTTTTTTATTGGAATTTTTTGCACTTCCAACAGAATTTTTTTTGCCTTTCTGCACATCCATTTAACAGCAGCTCCACTGCCCTGGGATATCCTGGGATATCCCAAGGAATTGATTCCCACCCCTGGATGGGTGTGTGCTATTATCCATGGCAGGAGCCTCAGGAAATCTTTGGAATTCTGCTTTAATGGATTAATCATTAATTTAGCAATACTAGTTTAATTAAGAGAGCAATAAAGCAGTTTTTTATTGGAATTTTTTGCACTTCCAACAGATTTTTTTTGCTTTTCTGCACATCCACCTAACAGCAGCTCCCCTGCACCGGGACATCCCTGGCAGTGCCATCCCGGGGATCATCCAGGGACATCCCAGGGAATCCTGGCTGAGCACAGGAAGATTTTTCTGCCATCCTGGAGCTGCTTCAAGCCCAAATCTGTGCCCTGCTCCCGCCAGCTCTCCCAATTCCCAGCTCTCCTGGCTCCAGGACACACCGAGGAGTGACTCAGGCTGCCTCAGGACTTTTCCCATGAAAAAAAAAACCACCAAAATTAAATTCCCTTTTCCTTTTTTTTTTGCCTCCTCATTCGTCCTTCTGCTGGCCCAATTTGCAGCCCGGGCCAAGTTTCTTTTTTTAAGAAAGGTTTTGAATCTCATCGTTCAGGTTATAAAAATAAAAATCCCTCGGAAATCTCGTGCAAGATGAGAAAGGAAAGTCGGATCCCACAGGGGATCCCACTTCCAGTCACCCTTCCCAAAATTGATGGCTGGGGCTGCCCTGCCAGAGGACAAAATCCCATTCCCTGCAAGCACGGGGGATTTGGGATTTGGGGAAAAAAATGGAAGAAATGGGACAAATAATTTCTGTGTCCTCCCTGGGCTGGGAGCTCGGCTGGCAGTGGAGTGGGAAATGTCTTGCAGCAGAATTCCTGCAGTTTTATTGGAAATCTGGAGCCTGAGGGCACTGGCGAGGCAGCCAAGGGAAATAAAATCGGGATCAGGGAGTGGTTTGGGTTGGAAGGACCCTCAGGATCATCCAATTCCACCTCCTGGACCTTTCCCACTCTGCCAGGTTTGCTCCGAGCTGGAATTGAGCCCTTCCCAGGATGGGGCAGCCACAGCTTCCCTGGGAAATCCAGAAATCCGTTCCCCACCCTCGTGGCTGCTCCACTTTGGGGTTGGTTTGTTTTGGTGGGGGTTTTTTGTGATTTTTTTTGTGGGTTTTTTGGGGTTTTTTGGGGGTATTTTTTTGTGGGGTTTTTTGTTGTTGTTTTGGGGGGAGTTGGGGTTTTTTTGTGTGCGTGGTTTTGGTTTTTTTGTTGTTTTGGGGTTTTTTAGGTTTTTGTTTGGTTTTGGTTTTGGTTTTTTTGAGTTTTTTTTTTGGTTTTTGGTTTTTGGTGTTTTTTGTTGTTGTTGGGGTTTTTTGTTTGTTTGGTTGGTTGGGGTGTTTTGTTTGTTTTTGTTTTTGTTTTTGTTTTTGTTTTTTTTTGTTTGTTTGGGGTTTTTTTTGTTTGTTTGTTTTGTTTTGTTTTTTGGTTTTTGTATTTTGTTTTTATTTTGGTTTGGTTTGGTTTGGTTTGGTTTTTTGGTTTTCTGGTTTTTTTTTTTTAATTCCCAAATTCCCGAGCCCTTTCCTTCCATTCCAGCACCCAGGCCGCCGCTCCATCCCCACAATTCCCTGAAAAACTCCTCATCCCTTCATTCATCAATCACCCAGCACCGCTGCTGCTGCCAGCCCCGGCTGCCCGGAGCCCCCAGCCCGGACCCAGCCCCTCTCCCGGGATTCCTGCACCATCCCCTCCTCCTCCTCCTCCTCCTCCTCCTCCTCCTCCTCTTGTGCTCCCTTCCCTCCCCACCTGCTCCCTTTTCCAACGCATCCATTGTCTGGAGCTGCTCGGCTTTTCCCCGCGGGGATCGCAGCTCCTGGCAGCCAAGGAAAACAAGAAACAAGGGGGAAAAAAAATAAAAATAAAATTAAAAATAAAAATAAAGATAAAAATAAAAATAAAAATAAAAATAAAGATAAAGATAAAGATAAAAATAAAAATAAAAAATAAAAATAAAAATAAAGATAAAGATAACAATAAAATAAAAATAAAAAATAAAAATAAAAATAAAAATAAAAAATAAAAATAAAAATAAAAATAAAAATAAAGATAAAGATAACAATAAAAATAAAAATAAAAAATAAAAATAAAAATAAAAATAAAAAATAAAAATAAAAATAAATAAAAATAATAAAAAATAAAAATAAAAAATAAAAAAATAAATAAAAATAAAAAATAAAAAATAAAAAAAACAAAATAAAAAGAAAAAGAAAAAAGAAAAATAAAAATAAAATAAAAATAAAAATAAAAATAAAAATAAAAATAAAAATAAATAAATAAAAATAAAGATAAAAATAAAAATAAAAATAAAAAATAAAATAAAAATAAAGATAAAAATAAAAATAAAAATAAAAATAAAGATAAAAAATAAAAATAAAAAAAAATAAAAATAAAAATAAAAATAAAAATAAAAATAAAAATAAAAATAAAAATAAAATAAAAATAAAAGGAAAGGAGAAAGAGCTTTTGCAGGATTTTGGTGTCACTTTGATGAGTTTGGACTCACCCAGCACCTCCCACCTGCTCATCCCGTCCCTCCCACGCTTCCCCCCGGATTCTGCCTGGATTTGGGAGCCGTGGGTTCCTTTTTGGCACCGAGGAAAAACGAGCAGAGAGCAGCAGGGACGGGGCCGGCCCTGCCCAGCTCAGCCCCCGCCATCCCCCGGGACCCCAGCAGGGCTCTGGGTTCATCCCAAACGAGCTGCTGCTGCTTTGGGGCAACGATCCACAGGCACGGGAAAACCTGGAAATGAATCCTTGCTGGCCGTGGGCACGCTGCTTGATGGAGCTGCAGGGAAAAAAAACCCAAAAAACGGGGCCATTTAGGGCCAGATTTTGGGAACTGACCCTTTGTGCCACATCCTACCTGTCCTAGCTGGGATGATCCATATGATATTTAAGAATATTTAAGGATATTTAAAGATATTTAAAGATATTTAAAGATATTTAAGGATATTTAAGGGTATTTAAGGATATTTAAGAACATTTAAGGATATTTTAGGATGTTTAAGGGTATTTAGGAATATACCTGTGCCTGGACACTGATTTTATTAAACTTTCTGCTTTGAAATTAAACCCCCTGAGAAGATCATTTGGGTGTTGCCCAAGGATTCCTCGGGAGCCCAGAATTCCTGAGGGATGATCCAAGGGTCAGCTCTGGGCTTGTGGGGCCTTGGGAAGTTTTACCTTTTCTGCTCCAGATGGGAATTCCCAAAGGAATCCTGCTCTCCCTAAATCAGGAAAAAAAAAAACCCCAAAACTATAGGATCAGCCCTGGGGGGAATGAGCCCTGCCAGGCCTCATTCCCGATATTCCCAGGAGATTTTCCAGCCTCCTGCTCCTGCCAGAAGTGGGACAGGGGAGGAGCTGAGGCAGCTCCAGCAGCTCATCCCGCTCAGGGCACTGCTGGAGGGGCCAGGGCTCATCCCGCAGCCGGGGCAGGCACTGGAACATTCCCAGGGCAGGGTTGGTCCCAATCCAGCCAGGAACCTGCACCCTTCTCCAGCTGCAGCTTCTCCTTCCCGAAATGCAGCTCCAGCACCTCCAGAGCGGCCTCAGAGCCTCCAGGACAGCCCCAGGAGCACCCTGGGGAGCCCCAGGGCAGCCCCAGGAGCACCCTGGGGAGCCCCAGGACAGCTCCAGGATGCTCCTGGGAAAGCTCAGTCCTCTGGAAAGCTCCAGGACACTCCTGGGAATCCCCAGCACCCTCCTGGGAAGCCCCAACACTTCCCTGGGGCAGCTCCAGGATCCTCCTGGGAAATCTCAGTCCTCTGGAAAGCTTCAGGACACTCCTGGGAATACCCAGGACCTTCCTGGGGAGCCCAAAAACCTCCAGGGAAGCTCCAGGGCAGCTCCAGGATCTGTCTGGGATATCTCAGTCCTCTGGAAAGTTCCAGGACCATTCCTGGGCAGCCCCAGGACACACTTAGGAAGCCCCAGCACCCTCCTGGGAAGCCCCAAAATCACCTGGGGAACCCTATGGCACCTCCAGGACCCTCCTGGGGAGCCCCAAAATCACCTGGGGAGCCCCAGAGCCCCAACATCCCCACCCTTCCCCTGTCCCCGTCCCCATTCCCTCCCCCTCTGCCCGCAGTGCCCATTCCACGGGCGATTTCCCACCCAGGGGGGCTGCGGATCCCGGGGTCACCCTCACCGGGACAGCTCTGCCCGCTGTCCCCCGGCTCCGGGAGGATGATCCCGTGCACAGCCAGCCCCGGGAATCCTCTTAGCCCCGGGGGTTTTACCGGGATGATCGCGCTGAGCCGCCGCCGCCAGCCCGCCCGGCAGAGGAGAAGGTGCCCGGGAGCCGGCAAAGCCGAGCTCCTTAGGGAATTAAGGGACATCGGAGACGGGAGAGCTCTGATGGGATCTCGGGACAAGGCTGGAGCCGCGGGTTCGTCCGTCCCACCCCGGGAATCCCACCCCACGCAGCCCCACAACCCCAAACTGAGGTTGGTGATCCCCCCCAAAAAAAAAAGAGGGAGCAAAAAATCTTCCAATGGAGCAGAGAACCCCATTGCCCTGAAGCTTCCTATCATCAAAAAGCAGCTGGGGGGAAAAAGATCCTTTGGAGAATCTTTTAGGGACGTTGTTTGCGTTATCTCTCCCCCCCAACAATGCGTTCCCAGGAGTGGCACTTCCTCCACAGAGCTGGGAATTTCACGGAATGTCCTTCCCTGCTGGGAGAATCCCAACTCTTCCTCACCAAGGCCCCTCTGGACACGCTCCCTCCTCCCCGAGTTTGTTTATGCGCTCCGAATCCCGTCAGGGAACCATCTCCCCCCTTTCCGCGCCGCGTTCTCCCCGTTTCCATATTTAGTTCTTTCAGCCGTTCCCGTTCCTGCCCCGGCTTTTCCTGCCGCATCCCGGCTTTTCCCCTCCGGCCAAAGGGAATCATCCCACATCCTCCCTTGGATGCTGACCCCAAATCCCGATCCCAAATCCCTCCCTAATCCCGGGTTTGGGGCGGTTCCGCGCAGCCCCGCAGGTGCCGCCCGCGGGCTGGGGAGCGGGGAATTGCGGGATCCGAGGGAGGGACAGAGTTAAAGGCGCTGCAGAAGGAGGGTTTTCCTCCCGGCACGTGGCTCCATGTCAGCCGGCGGAGGCAAGGCAGGGAGAGCGCCGGAGGAATTCACCGGGAGCCGGGAGACGCCGCTCGCAGGGAAATCGGTGTTTGGAGCCCGGCAGCCAAGGTGAGCCCAAGGGCAGCGCCGGAATCGCCGCCTCTCCGCCCCAAGTTCCTCCTTGGGCAGGATCGCGGGCACCGGGGGTGTCCCCGAGGTGTCCCCGCGGTGTCCCCGCTCCCCCCGGGTGCTCCAGCGGGATCGGAGCTGAGGAGTTTGTGCGTTCCCAAACCCCAAAGGCTGAGCGGGGTCGGCTGGGGGGCTCCCGGAATCCCGGGGGTCTGCCTGGGGGCTCTGGGGGTCCCGGTGACAGCAGGGGCTCGGCAGCTGCTCTCGGGGTCCAGCAGCGACACAGGGGGCAGGTGGCAGCTCCAGAGTCCAAGGGGTGGCTGGAGGGTCCGGCTGGAGGGTCTGGAGCTCCAACTGAGGGGTTTGGGGTCCGGCTGGGGGCTTTGGGGATCGTGTGGTGGGTGTAGGGTCTGGCTGGTGGGTGTAGGGCCCAACTGGGGGCTCTTGGGGTCCCACTGATGGGTGCAAAGTCCAACTGATGGGTGTAGGGTCCAATGTGAGGCTTTTGGGATCCAGCTGATGGGTGTAGAGTCCAACTGGAGGCTCCAGGGGTTCGGTGAATGGCTGTAGGGTGGGGTTGGTGGGTACAGGGTGCAGCTGGAGCCTCTCGGGGTTCAATCGATGGCTGTAGGGTCTGACTGAAGGGTGCAGGCTCCCTCTGGTACCTCTCGGGGTTCAGTTGCTGGGTGTAGGATCCACCTGGTGCTTCTTGGGGTTCAATTCCTGGGTGCAGGATCCACCTGGTGCTTCTTGGGGTTCAATTCCTGGGTGCAGGCTCCAGCTGGTGGCTCCCAATCTCCGTTAAAGGCTCCGGGCTCCAGCTGAAGGCTGTAGGGTCCAGCTGGAGGTTTTTGGGGTCCAGCTGGAGGTTTTTGGGGTCCAGCTGCTGGCTGTGGGATCCGCTCGAAGGATCCACCAGGAGGCTCCTGGGGGGCCCGGCCGCCGCTTTCCATCATCCCTTGGGGGATCCACCTGATGGCTGCGAGCTCCGTTCGGGCTCCGGCCGCTCCCTCGGGGGGTGCCGGATCCCTCGGGGGGTGCTGAGTCCCTCGGGGGGTGCCGGGTCCCTCGGGGGGTCCCGGGTCCCTTGGGGGGTCCCGGGTCCCTCGGGGGGTGCCGGTCCCTCTCCGCTCCGCCCGGGGCCGTCGGGGCCGGGCCCGGGGCTCCCCCGCCCGCCGCTCCCAGCAGCCCGCCGGGGCCGGGGGAGGAGCGGGCACGGGCGGCGGCGGCGGCGGCGGCAGCGGTGAGTGCCCGCGGGCTGCGGCGCTCCGGGACGGCGGCGACAACCCCGGGCCCCGCGGCCACCGGGGCCGCACCTGCCCCGGAGCATCCCCGGCCGGCGGCGGGAGGGGGGAGCGGGGAAGGTGAATTTGGGGATGCCCGGCGCGGCTGCGGTACCGCGGGAGCTCCGGGAGCTCCGGGAGGAGGAGGGTGGAGGGAGAGGAGGGGTCTCGACCCCCCGTGGGGACAACCCCGGGGGTCCCTCCGTGCCCCACGGCTGCCGGCACCCCGGAATCACCCCCCAGGCTCTGAGCCGGGGTGCGGACCCCCCGAAATCAGCGCAGCGCCGATAACGGGAGAGCTGCGGCCGCGCTCCCCCCGCTCCCCAGGGCTCCCCGGGCCGGTTCCCCGGAGCCTTTCCCGGTGCGGGGCGGGCAGCGCTTCCCGGCCGGCCGGCGGCGGGGCACCGGGAGCTCCTTCCCGTGCCATCCATCATCCCGCTGAAAGCCCGTTTACGTCAACCCCGTCCCGTGCACGCCGGTCCCGGCGCCGGGAGAACCGGGAGAGGCACCGGGAGAACCGGGAGAGGCACCGGGAGGGTCCTGGGGAGGGTTTGCCCCCGGGGCAGCTCCCCGGGCTCAGCTCGTCCCGGGCTCCCCGGCGTCTCCAGCCTGGGATTTGTGCGTGGATTTGTCTCTTCCTCGATCCAGAGCCTCCCCTGCCCTCCGTGGGGTTTGGGGCAGGTGCTGGGGTGGGTTCTGGAGGGGAAAATTGTGAAGGGAGGGCTGGGGAGGAGTGAGGGGTCGCCCTGGGATGGGCAGAGCTCCCGGGCTGCTCCCTCGGGCCACAACCAGGGGGGACAACAAGTGGGGACAGCCCGGGGGCAGCGTGGGCATCACCCTGGCACCCCAACGGGCCTGGCTGGCCACAGGGTCCCCTCTGTGCCCCCAAATGGTCCCCAGGGCCACCGTGTGGGGGCTGGCACTGAGCTGCAGGGTGACCCCCGCGGGAGGTGGTGCCTGTGAGGGGCTCTGAGGGGCTCTGTGCTGGGCAGTGCCCATCCCTGGGGGTCTGAGGGGCTCTGTGGTGGGCAGTGCCCACTCCCGGGGGTCTGGAACCCACGGGGAAGGGGCTTCTGAGGCTGAAGGCCCTGCCTGGGTGCCCAGGGAGCCCCCAGGGCTGCGCTGCTGGTTTGGGTTGTGAGCTGGGAGTGGGAGGCTGCGGATCCTCCAGGAGCACGGGATGAGCACGGGAGCCGGGGGTTGTTCCTGCACCACAGGACAGGGGAGCAGCTGCCCAAACCAGCCCTGCCTGATCACCCCAGCCATTCCCAAACCAGCCCTGCCTGATCACCCCAGCCATTCCCAAACCAGCCCTGGCTGCATCCTCTGTCCATTCCCAAACCAGCCCTGTTTTCATCCCCCTGTTTTTGTCCCCTGGCTGTTCCCAAACCACCCCTGCCAGATGCCCAGGCTTCCCCCAAACCATCCCTGGTTTCATCCCCTGGCCATTCCCAAACCATCCCTGTTTTCATCCCCTGCTGTTCCCAAATCCCTGGCTGATCCCTGGCTGCTCCTCTCCTCCCCAGCCCCAGTTCTCCGTGTGCCCGTTCCTGCACCGACACCTCCCCAAGGCCGCTCCTGCTGTGCTCACACCTCTCCCTCTGTTCCATCCCTTTGTCAGGCCAAGCTCTGCCACCTCCCCCGTTCCCAGCCCTGTCCCCGTTCCAGCCTTTGTGGGGCAGGGACAGAGGGTGACATTGCGGCACCCGGGGCTGCTCAGCCCCGCATCCGGGGATGGATCCCCCTCATTCCCTGGAGCTCAGCCCCCCGTGGGCAGCACAGCCCTTGGGGAAGCCTCACACGGGTACAAAATGCAGTTTAAGGTGATGAAAATCCCCCATCCTCCTGCTGATTAAAGCCAGAGCGGGGTGGCAGCGGCTCTTGGCGTCCCTGCCGAGGCTCTTCCAACGTTTTGTCACCACGAGCAGGGAGAGAGCCTCGGGCAGGAATGATTGGGAAGGGATTGACAGCCCCGCTCCTCCGGGAGCAGGAGCTCCTTCCCCGCCCTGGGATGCTCTGCTGGGAGCCTCTCCAGGCTCCTCATCCTTCCCACAGATGAAAAGGCTCCTGAGAGTGGAAGTTTCACCCCGAAAAGTGGGAATTGTGCAGATTTTTGTTGTTGTCGTGTGGTGAAGCGACACCAGAGCTTTCGGCCTCATCCTCTCACAACTTCTCCGGGGAGCAGCACCTCGCTGGGATCATCCCGTGTCCCTCCATCCCATCCTCCCGCTCTTCCAGGGATGCAGGAGCCGCTGCCAGCCCCGGAGCGCCTCCCCAGCTCCCGGTGCCACAGCCAGGGGGGTTTGCTGCAGCCTCTGCCCCTGCCTGGCGTCGCTCCGGCTCCCAGAACTCTTCCCAAGTTTTCTGCTGATCCCTGAGGAAGCTGGGGGGATGAATTGTGCAGCCTTAGCAGTTAAAAAAAAAAAAGCGATTTTTTCTGCAAACAAAGCTGCTCACCCCCGGCTCCTGCTGGGACCTGCGGGGTGGATGTGGCTGGGCAGGGAATGTTGGATCCAGGCAGGGAATGTCGGATCCGGGCAGGGAATGCCGGATCCGGGCAGGGAATGTCGGATCCAGGCAGGGAATGCCGGATCCGGGCAGGGAATGTCGGATCCAGGCAGGGAATGCAGGATCCAGGCAGGGAATGCCGGATCCGGGCAGGGAATGCAGGATCCGGGCAGGGAATGTTGGATCCGGGCAGGGAATGTTGGATCCGGGCAGGGAATGCAGGATCCGGGCAGGGAATGCTGGATCCGGGCAGGGAATGCAGGATCCGGGCAGGGAATGCCGGATCCAGGCAGGGAATGCCGGATCCGGGCAGGGAATGCCGGATCCGGGCAGGGAATGTTGGATCCGGGCAGGGAATGTTGGATCCGGGCAGGGAATGCAGGATCCGGGCAGGGAATGCTGGATCCGGGCAGGGAATGCTGGATCCAGGCAGGGAATGCAGGATCCGGGCAGGGAATGCAGGATCCGGGCAGGGAATGTCGGATCCAGGCAGGGAATGTTGGATCCGGGCAGGGAATGCAGGATCCGGGCAGGGAATGCTGGATCCAGGCAGGGAATGCAGGATCCAGGCAGGGAATGCTGGATCCAGGCAGGGAATGCTGGATCCAGGCAGGGAATGTTGGATCCAGGCAGGGAATGTTGGATCCAGGCAGGGAATGCTGAATCCAGGCAGGGAATGTCGGATCCAGGCAGGGAATGTTGGATCCAGGCAGGATCCAGGCAGGGAATGCCAGATCCAGGGAGGGAATGCCGGATCCAGGGAGGGAATGCGGGATCCAGCCAGGATCCAGGCAGGGAATGCCAGATCCAGGGAGGGAATGCGGGATCCAGCCAGGATCCAGGCAGGGAATGCAGGATCCGGGCAGGGAATGCCGGATCCGGGCAGGGAATGCCGGATCCGGGCAGGGAATGCAGGATCCGGGCAGGGAATGCAGGATCCGGGCAGGGAATGCAGGATCCGGGCAGGGAATGTCGGATCCGGGCAGGGAATGCAGGATCCGGGCAGGGAATGCAGGATCCGGGCAGGGAATGCAGGATCCGGGTAGGGAATGTTGGATCCAGGCAGGGAATGCAGGATCTGGGCAGGGAATGTCGGATCCAGCCAGGATCCAGACACATCCCGCTGCTGGATGTGGGTTTGGTGGCTTTGGTGACCCAGCCTGGAGCTGGGTGTCCCTGGAGACCCCAGGAGCACTGGGCAGGTGCCATCGGCCAAGGGTGGGACCTTTGGAGCCTGAGGGATTCCAGGATCCGGAGCCCCTGGAAGGCAGAGGGTGCGGAGTGGGGAGGCCGAGGGCGATCTGCCGGGTGCTGGTGGGAGGCAGTCAGACCTTCCCTGCTGGTAGGAGCAGCAGCAAGCCGGGGCTGAGAGAGCAGCCCTTCCCCTGGAGGAAGCAGCTCCATGAAATATTGATGGGATTCACAGACAGCAGCCGAGCCCTGCGAGCTGCATTGCAGAGCTGGGAGCCGAGCAGCCGGAGAGGCAGCGGCGGCCGGGAGCGGGAGCAGCTCCTCCTCACATCCATCCCCTCCGTGCCGGGAGCTCAGCCCGGCCCTGGCACAGCCCTGGCTGCCACCAGCACCAAGGGTTGGCACCTGAGTGGGGCAACCCCCTTCCAGACCCATCCCAGCGTTGGTTTCTTGCGTCCCCACGGAGCTGCCCCCCGGGTTTTTGGGGGCAGGCGGCTGCAGCATCCCCCTGCCCACGGTGCCACCTCCTGCGTGTCCCCAGCAGGGTCCTGCCCCCTCCCCAGCTGCCCGTGGTGGGCACAACCAGCACCCAGGTGCCAGCAGAGCAGATCGTCCACGCCGTGTCCTGCCTGGGTCATCTCCAGGATGGGTTGGAGCGCGGGAAGTGCCCGGTGCTTGCCGCAGTGTCCCCGCGGCTCCGGTGGCCAGCTGGGCTCGGCGGGCACTGGCTGTCCCCCAGCCTGGCCCTGCCGGGTGGCTTTTGCTCCTCGGATTCCTTGAGGTTGCCAAGGAAACGCTGGGATTCGGCGCGGATCTGATTGAACCGGGCGCAGACGTCACGCAGGGACACGGGGGACAGGGACAGGGCGTGGGCTCCGGTGCCCTGCAGCCCCTTCCCCACCGGGAAGGGCTCGGACCCATGGGTGGCCTGGAGTCCCAGACCTGTCCCACCTTCCCAGGGGGTGCAGGAGGACGCTGGGTCCCACTGGTTCCCCGTCCTGGTGCTTCAGGATGGATCCTTCTGGAGCTGTGGCATCCGGAGATGGACACGTCCTTTGGGAATGGGGATGGGGAGGGAATTGCCATGACTGAGGTGGACACAGTGGGGCTCAGGAAGATTCCCATGGGATATTTCTCCTGTGCCACTGCTGCCTGGAGAGCCCACGCTGGGCTGTGGCTCCTAGCCTGGATCCCACTGGTGCTCCCAGTCTGGATCCCACTGGTGCTCCCAGCCTGGATCCCACTGGTGCTCCCAGCCTGGATCCCACTGGTGCTCCCAGCCTGGATCCCACTGGTGTTCCCAGTCTGGACCCCACTGGTGCTCCCGGTCTGGATCCCACTGGTGCTCCCGGTCTGGATCCCACTGGTGCTCCCGGTCTGGGTCCCACTGGTGCTCCCAGTCTGGATCCCACTGGTGCTCCCAGCCTGGGTCCCACTGGTGCTCCCAGCCTGGGTCCCACTGGTGCTCCCGGTCTGGGTCCCACTGGTGCTCCCGGTCTGGGTCCCACTGGTGCTCCCAGTCCATCCCACCTGCAGGAGCAGATGGAAGCGTGGGGAGCACCTGGAGCAGCCCCAGCTGCTGGAGCAATGTGACCCCACAAGAGCCATTCCCAGTCTCTGGAGGAGCTGGGCCCCTGGGGACAGCCCTGGTCACTGCCACCACCACCCCAGGGGACCCTGAGCTCCTCACCCACACCACGGCCACCAGCACTTCCCATCCTGGTGGAAAACCAGTCCAGGCTCCCATCCCAGCACCTTTGGAAAACCATCCTGGCCAGAGCCATCCTGTGGGATTTGCTCCAGGGCAAATCTTCCTCCTCTTCTTCCTCCCCTGCTAAACCTCGCTCACCCATCAGCCAGGCCTTTTCCCAGAGGCAGCAGCTGCTCCTGCGGGGTCCCTGAGCACAGCCCCACCCAAACTCCCCAACTTTCCCAAGAAATGGAGCACACTTGGACCCATCCTTTAATTCTGAGCCGGTGCAGCAGCAATAACGCTGCACCTGCAGCAAATTCCAGCCAGGACAGGACTTTGCTAAGCTGCCTGAGCCAGGAGAAGCTGAATTCCAGGAGCTGCAGTTCCTCCCAAATTCCCAGCTCACGTGCATGCAATTATGCCCCTTGTTGGGCAATTAAAATCATACAAGCAGCTGCCTATCAAAGCTGAAGCAATTAATTAGAATGAAATTCTTCTAGGGGAAATAAGCCTTGCCTTATTCCCAGATTCTTGGAGGAGCACCTGCCTGGGAGCTGGGATGCTGCAGCTTGTCCCAGTGTGTGTTTGCCCAGGCCTGGCAGGGTCTTGGGGTGGCAGCTCTGGCTTTTTATTCCCCCCCTAAAAAGCTGATTTTAGGACCTACCTGCTCTAGAGACCCACAGTGTTCAGTGCTCTCCCTCCAGGCCGGGGGCAGCCCCAGCGCAGGGGACAGGAAGAACCTCCTGCCCCACTCCCGGGGGTTTCCAGCCCCGTTTTCCCCTGGGAACTCCCACCTTGGTGGTTTTGAGGGAGCAAACAGCTCCCAAAAATCCCTCTGCCTCCTTCCCTGGCAAGGCAGCGTTCCCAGCCACCCCCACCGTGCTCGTTTCACACCTTCCCCCTCCTCCTCCTCCTCCTCCTTTCCCACCTGTGTGGGGGCACCTGCGGGGCTGCTCCCTCCTCCTCCAGAGCTTTTCCCGAAGCTTCCATTTCCCCCCCTCGATATTTTGCCCCCCATTCCCGTTTCTGGGGTGTATTTGGGGCCAGCTCTGCCCCCCAGCCCCGGGCTGTTCCTTCCCACACCTGCCCCTGTCCTGTCACCGGGATCCATCCCCTCCTGGGGTCACCTGTGACCCCTTTTCCCAGCCCTGCCATCCCCAAGGGCATCTGGAGCTGCCTGGAGGGATCCGGGGGGGCGATGGATCATCATTCAGCTCCCTGAATCCCGGCCCAGGGATGCTCCCAGCACATCCCACCCCGCCGGACCACTGTGCCCCTGCTCGGGGCTGGGAGGAGAACTGGGTCAGCCGTGTAACCATGGAGATGCTGAGGGAGATGCTGAAGCAGCGCCAGCGCAGCCCCGGCTCTCCAGAACCCTGGAAGGATTCGCCCGCCCTGGCCCCCTCCGGATGCGGCCGGGATGGGGCTGGGAAGCTGAGCGGAGCCGCCTCCTCCCCGGCGCAGGGCCGGTAATTCGCCTCCATCTCCTCTATTTTTTAAATTTTATTTATTTTTTGGGGGGGGGGTGGCGGGGATGCCACCAGCGGGGAGGGGCAGAGCTCGGCAACGCAACAGGGACCCCGCTCTCCCTGCCGCCCGCGCTCATCCCTCGGCCCCAGCCATGACGCGGCTCCCGGCGCTGCCCGGGGGCTCCGCGCCTCCCTCGGGATCCGGGTTGAGCTTCCCGGGGCTGCCGGTGGTCGCCGTTCCCCGCCAGGCCGGAGCGCGGTGGCGGTGAGCGCTGCGCCCCGGGAGCTCCGGGAGCGCGTTCCCGTGGCGGGGCAGGGGGCGGCCGGGATGCGGCGTCACGGGGGATCGCTCCGGTGCTTGGGGATCCAGGGGATAAATCCGTGCAGGGGAAAGGGGGGAGATGCGTGTTTGAAGGGAAAATCGGTGCGGTTCCCTGCCGGCCCCCGCGCTGCCGGGAAGGGGGAGCCGGGGCAGGAGCGGGGCTGGGGTTCAACAGGGGGCTGAGGGGGCACCGAGGGTGCTGTGACTGTGCTGAGGGGGCTGTGGTGGCATCGAGGGTGCTGTGACTGTGCTGAGGGGGCTGAGGTGGCATCGAGGGGGCTGTGGCTGTGCTGAGGATCCTGTGGTGGTACCAAGGATGCTGTGGCCGTGCTGAGGGTGCTGTGGTGGCATCAGGGGTGCTGTGGCCATGCCAAAGATGCTGTGGTGGTGCTGAGGATGCCGTGACCATGCCAAGGGTGCTGTGGTGGCACCAGGGAGGCTGTGGTGGCACCAGGGAGGCTGTGGTGGCACCGAGGGTGCTGTGACTGTGCTGAGGGTGCTGTGGTGGCATCAGGGGTGCTGTGGCCGTGCCAAAGATGCTGTGGTGGTGCTGAGGATGCTGTGACCATGCTGAGGGCACCGTGGTGGTGGCAATGATGCTGTGGCCATCCTGAAGGTATTGTGGTGGCACCAAGGAGGCTGTGGTGGCACCAAGGGTGCTGTGGTGGCACCAAGGAGGCTGTGGCCATGCTGAGGGCACTGTGCTGGTGCTGAGGATGCTGTGGTGATACTGAGGATGCTGTGGCCATGCCAAGGATGCTGTGGCCATGCCAAGGATGCTGTGGCCGTGCCAAGGCCGGCTCGGCTGTGGCAGCCACAGGCTCCAGCACTCAAACCCAATCTCCAGCCCAGCTCACCTCAGCACCCCCCGAACCCCCCAGGCAGCAGCGCCGCGGGCAGAAGCAGATTGAGCAGAGAGATAAGGGGTAAAATCACGGGCAGGGGAAAGCAAATCCTCCCTTCGGGCGGAGGAGCGGCTCGGCTCGGCTTCCTTTGCGGCGGATTATCCCTGTGTGTGTTGCATTGGAAATGATCCCATTAGCGCTCTGCTCTCCTGATCTAATTTGCTCCCACCAGAGCCTGGTGCTCTCCGGGCGGCCGGAGCGGAGCGGAGCGGCGGGTGGGGAACAGCAACAGGAGCCTTTTGTGTTCTCCTGGCCCTCCAGGGTTGGGTCGTTGCGGGGATTTCTCACCTGGAACGGGAGGAATTCACCCTCAGCCCGGGCCTGGCTGAGCCCCCGTGCAGAGGGAATTGTGTTTGTTCAGGCACGGCCTAAGCCGGGCTTGCCCCTAGGGAAACTGAGGCACGGGGTGGGGAAGGGTTTGGGATCCATTCCCTGTGTCAGGTGCATCCTAAGGGAAAACTCAGAGATTGCAGCAGGTTTGGGGATGGAGAGTGGCGGGAGGCGTTGGAAAGTGTCATCCCAAAGGTCCCCAAGGCAGCGGGTCAGCCCTGACCCCTCCTCGAGGAGGTGCTGGAGATGGGCATGTGGCTGTGGCGGGGCAGCTCCGGAGCTGGGATTGCCCTGGTGCCAACGGCTCCATCCCTCTGGAGCTGGGATTGCCCCTGGTGCCAACGGCTCCATCCCTCCAGAGCTGGGATTGCCCTGGTGCCAATGGCTCCATCCCTCTGGAGCTGGGATTGCCCTGGTGCCAACAGCTCCATCCCTCCAGAGCTGGGATTGCCCCTGGTGCCAACAGCTCCATCCCTCCGGAGCTGGGATTGCCCTGGTGCCAATGGATCCATCCCTCCGGAGCTGGGATTGCCCCTGGTGCCAAGGGCTCCATCCCTCCGGAGCTGGGATTGCCCTGGTGCCAATGGCTCCATCCCTCTGGAGCTGGGATTGCCCCGGTGCCAAGGGCTCCATCCCTCTGGAGCTGGGATTGCCCTGGTGGCAAGGGCTCCATCCCTCCGGAGCTGGGACCATCCCACACCGATGGCTTTATCCAAGGGGCTCCATCCCTCTGGAGTGGGGCTCATCCCACACCAGCAGCTTTATCCCAGAGGATCCATCCCTCTGGAGCTGGGGCTCTGTGCTGAGCCCCCCCTGGCACGAGGAGTGGGGGGAAGGCCGTGGGTCAGTGCCTGGGCAGAGCCAGGGGGCAAAACCCCAGCCAGGAGGGAGCTCATTAATGATATTAATGACTAATCACCCACTCACCCCTGGGACTGATAAATCCACGAGTTCAGCGGTGCTGGAGCTGATCCCACAGCTCCTGCCAGGCCTCACCCACCATTCCCATCAGGTCCCACCCACCATTCCCATCAGGTCCCACCCCAGCTGTGGAGCAGCAGAGCCCCCACCCCGCCCTGCCCCGCAGCCTCCCCGTGCTCGTGTCCATCCCTCTCCCCTGCAAGGGAAACATTTTCCCAGGCGCTGCCTCCATCCATTATCGCAAAGTGGCTTCACTCGGCCCGCAGTTAATCATTCACCTCCGGCTGGAAGATGGATGCTCCATCCCGCTGGAGTTTAAATATTCATGGGCGAGGGGAGGAGGCAGGGCCGTGGGGGAGGTCTGGCATCCACCTCCCCTGCTCCAGGGATCCCCACCTGGAGCAGGCTGACCTGGAGGGGCTTTGGAGAAGGGGATGTGCTGGGAAAACTTGGCCTGGTGTGGTTTTGGATGCCCTCAGGGCTGGGTGGGGCTGTACCCAAGGGACCCCTCATCCCTGGCTGGGCGGGTTGGTGACACTCGGAGCTTTCTGCCCGTCCGGGTCTCTCCTGGATATTGGGAATGTCCAGGTCCTGCAGGGAGCTGAGGCAGGGCTGGATGTTCACCTGACCCCTTCCCACTGCTCCCACGGGCGGGGAAAAAAACCTCGGAGTATACAGAGATGAAAGGAATCCACAAGGATCACCCAGTCCAACCCCTGGCCCTGCACAGACACCCCAAAATCCCACCCTGTGCATCCCTGGTGTCCAAACACTCAAGGGAGCTCTGGCAGCCTCAGGAACGTTCCCATTCCCTGGGGAGCCCAGGCAGTTAGGGTTAGGGTTAAGGGTTAGGGTCAGGGTTAAGGGTTAGGGGTTAGTGTTAGGGTTAAGGGTTAGGGTTAAGGGTTAAGGGTTAAGGTCAGGGTTAGGGTTAAGAGTTAGGGTTAGGGGTTAGGGTCAGGGTTAAGGGTTAAGGGTTAGGGGTTAAGGTTAAGAGTTTGGGTTAGGGGTTAGGGTTAAGGGTTAAGGTTAAGGGTTAAGGGTTAGGGGTAAGGGTTAGGGTTAGGGTTAGGGGTTAAGGTTAAGAGGGTTAGGGGTTAAGGGTTACGGTTAGGGTTAAGGTTAAGGGTTAAGTGTTAGGGGTTAGGGTTAGGGGTTAGGGTTAAGCTTAAGGTTAGAGTTAGGGTTAGGGGTTAGGGTCAGGTTTAGTGTTCCTTTCCCTGATTTCCAACCCTCAGTCGGTCCCACCCCCCGAATGTCCCAGATTTGCACCACCCATCCCCGTGGGGACGCGCCAACAACCCCCGGCCGCCCCTCAGCGTCCCCGCCTTGTCCCCGCAGCTGATCCCGGGCAGCAGAGGCGGCGCCGGTGCCGGCGGGAGCGCCGACCATGTTCAACGGGGATGCCAGCTCCTCCTCGGCCCGGAATGTGGTGCGCAGCTCCAGCATCAGCGGCGAGATGTACAGCCTGGAGAAGAGCGCGCGCGGCAGCGCCGACTCCGTCAGCGTCACCGCCAGCAAGAAGCGGCGCTCCAGCCTGGGCGCCAAGATGGTGGCGATCGTGGGGCTGTCCCAGTGGAGCAAGAGCACCCTGCAGCTCAACCAGACCGGTGAGAGGACAACCTGGTTCCCCCACTTTGGTGGTGGCCGTGTTTTCCCTGGCGCTGCGGGAAGGGAGGCAGCTGAAAAATGGCGCCTGGAAAACGGCACCCAGAAAGGACACCCAGAAAAAAAGGCACCCAAAAACACGACACCCAAAAATGGCACCTGAAAAATGACACCCAAAAATGGCACCAAAAAAAGCTACACACAAAAATGACACCCCAAAAATGGCACCCAAAAATGACACCCAAAAATGGTGCCAAAAAAAAAAAACTACGCCCGAAAAGGACACCCAAAAATGGCGCCTGGAAAACGGCGCTTGGAAGTGGCGCCCAAAAATCGCACCTGAAAATGGTGGCCAAAAATGGCACCCCAAAAATGGCACCCCAAAAAACTACACCTGAAAAAGACACCCAAAAATGGCGCTTGGAAATGGCGCTCAAAAAAAGGACGCCCAAAAATGGCACCTGAAAATGGTGGCCAGGAAAAGCTACACCCAAAAATGGCACCCAAAAAAACTGCACCCAAAAAGGACACCCGAAAATGGTGCCCAAAAAAGCTATGGCCAAAAATTACTCCCCTAAAAACGGCACCCCAAAATGGCACTCAAAAATGGCACCCAAAAAAACGACACCCAGGAAAGACACCCAAAAATGACACCCGAAAATGACGCCCCAAAATGGCACTCAAGAATGGCACCCAAAAAAACTACACCCAAAGATGACGCCCCAAAAATGACACCCAAAAATGGCACTTGGAAATGGCACCCAAAAAAAGACACCCAAAAAGGGCACCCAAAAGTGTCGCCCGAAAATGGTGTCTGAAAATGGCGCCCAAAAAAACTACACCCAAAGATGACACCTGATAATGGCACCCAGAAATGGCACCCAAAAAAACTACACCCAAGAATGACACCCCAAAAATGGCATCCAAGAATGGCACCCTAGAAAAACCTAGAAAAAAATGACACCTCAAAAAATACACGTCAAAAAAAAAAAAAAAATTACACCTAAATAACGACACCAAAAAATGACACCCAAAAAATGACACCTAAAAAAAATACACGTGAAAAATGACACTGAAAAAATGACACCCCCAAAAATACATCTGAAAAATGACAGCTGAAAAAGCCACCTAAAAAAAAAATCACATTTTAACCCTCTCTGGCGCTTCTCCAGGTGCCAGTTTGCAGGTGAGGGTGTCGCTGGAGCTCTGCACAATTCAGTAACTCCCAGTCCCGGACTTCTCCAATTCTCTGCTTCTGGGAAATGTTTAAATGCTTTAAAAAGCTGTTCAAGGGGCGGGGGAAGCACCGAGCTGCTTTTAGTGCAGCTTTTCTCCTGCTTATCGCTTTTTATCCCGCTCCTCGCTGCCATGCCGCGATTTGGGAAAGGAGGAGTTAAACCCGGAGCCCTCCCGCCATCCGGGGTGGCTCTGAAGGGGTTAAATTTATCCCAAAATCGCGGAATTTGGGTTTTTTTAATTATTATTTTTTATTTTTTTTCCCATGGAATGGCAGGAGCGGGATGCTCCGGGGGAGCTGCCAGGACCGGGCAAACCCTTTGCGTGGGGACAGCCCCGGGCGAGCAGGACAGAGCTGGCGGTGACACACACATGGTCACCCGGCGGGGCGCGGGGACAGTGCCAGGGGGTGGGACAGTGCCACCCTCCTCCCGCTGCCATCTGTCACCGCCGGCGGGGAGCGGGGGGGGGCAGGAAAGGGGACATCGGGCGGTGCTGGGGCCGTGCCCGCACCTGTGGCATTGCGGGTTCCTGTCCCCTCTAGCCGAGGGGACAGGGACAGCGGGCAGCGCTGGGGATGTGCCCGCACCTGCGGGTGGCTGTCACCGCCGGCACGGGGACAGGGATTTTGGAGGGTTAGGGGGTGGAGAAAAGGGGGCATCGGGCAGCGTTGGGGCTGTGGCACAGAGGGTTGTTGTCCTCTCGGGTATTTTTGGGGATTTTGGAAGCTGAGGGGTTGGAGAAGGTACGTTAGGCAGAGTTGGGGATGTGGCATTGCAGGTTGTCCCCACTGGCACGGGGACAGGGGCACGGCCGAGGGGACATCAGGCAGCGCTGGGGTTGTGCCCACACCTGCGGGTCACTGTCACCTCCGGCACGGGGACAGGGGCACAGGGAGGGTGCAGAAAAGGGACATCGGGGGCGCTGGGGACGTGGCATTGCTGTCCCCTCTGGCACGGGGGCTTTGGAGGCCAGGGGACGGTGCCAGCGCTTGTGGGGTCAGCGGGACAGGTCTCGGGTCAGAGGGGACTCTCAGCCGTCCAAAGGCTCGGTGACACCGGGACAGAGCGAGGCTGTGGCACGGGGACACGGGGACACGGGGACACGGGGACACGGAGCCAGCTCTGCTGCGATGTATCCGCGCAGGATCCCGTGGGGATTCACGCGGGGAACATTCTCAGCGCCCTGGGGATGGTGGAGAAGGGGAAGGCAGGGAAGGGCGGGGGGCAGGAGCTGATCCCGGCTCCCTTTGCAGAGGGAGGCCCCAAAAAGCTGCGCAGCACCATCCGCAGGAGCACCGAGACCGGCATCGCCGTGGAGATGAGGACCAGGGTGACCCGGCAGGGCAGCCGGGAATCCACGGACGGCAGCACCAACAGCAACAGCTCCGACGGCACGTAAGGAACGGGCCGGGGGTCGGGAACGGCGCCGGGAGCCCTCCCGCCGGGCCCCCCCCCGGGACGGGCGGAGGGATGCTCCATGAAAAATCCTTTGCAGGTTCATCTTCCCCACCACCCGGCTGGGAGCAGAGAGCCAGTTCAGCGATTTCCTCGACGGGCTGGGGCCGGGGCAGCTCGTGGGGCGACAGACCCTGGCGACCCCCCCGATGGGTGAGCAGGGGCAGCGCCGGGGAGGCTCCGGAGGGGAGGGGAAGAGGCCGCGTGTTTCTTCCCAGGGCTCCATCCCGGTCCGGGAATGCTCGGGAATGCTGTGCCCTATACAGGGCTCCGAGCAGGGCATCCCTGAGGAGCAGCAGCTCTGCCTTTTCCCGGGGCTTCCTTTTCCCGGGGCTTCCTTTTCCAGTATCCTGGAACCGAAGCCCCACCTTTGGTCCTGCTTTTCCCTTCAAAATCCCAAACGGGGATCCAAAGTTGCACCCTAAGTCTGAATTCCACACCCCAAGGTGGCCCCCTGATCCTGCTGGGGCTGGAGAGGCTGGGAGTGGGAAGAGCTGCCCGGGGTCCCCTGTGGTGTCCCTGCTGTCCCTGTGGCACTGGGAGCTGGTCCTGAATAAATCCCTGCAGGGGGGAAGGGAAGGGAAGGGAAGGGAAGGGAAGGGAAGGGAAGGGAAGGGAAGGGAAGGGAAGGGAAGGGAAGGGAAGGGAAGGGAAGGGAAGGGAAGGGAAGGGAAGGGAAGGGAAGGGAAGGGAAGGGAAGGGAAGGGAAGGGAAGGGAAGGGAAGGGAAGGGAAGGGAAGGGAAGGGAAGGGAAGGGAAGGGAAGGGAAGGGAAGGGGTTGAACCTCTCAGAGTTCCTGGCCCCTGATCCCTCCTGTCCCAGCCTCTCCTTTCCTGGGGAATCACCCTGCCAAGGCCCAGGCTGGGTAAATCCCAGCCTTATTCCCATCAGGAGGGATAAAATCCCAGTCACAGGGATGGGCTGATGGGGACAAGGGGCTCCCACCCAGATCTCTCCTCACTGCTCATCCCAAGCTCCTCCCCATCCACCCAGCCCCTCATTCCCAAGAAATCCGGCATCCAGTGGGGCTCTGGCTGTGAGGATGGGGGTGCCCAGTTCCCAGTGGGGACGAGGACACTGTGGCTGTCCCCAGGGGCAGGTGACCGTCACCTGAAGGTGTGTCCCCCCCTCCTTGCAGGCGATGTCCACGTCGGCATGGCTGAGCGCAACGGGCAGCTGGAGGTGGACGTGATCCAGGCCAGGGGGCTCATCCCCAAGATGGGCTCCAAGTGCATCCCTGGTAGGTGGCAGCGGGGGCAGCGGGGTGGGTGCCGTGCCAGGACCCTGCTCCATGTCCCTGTTTGTCCCCGCTCCCCACGGCAGCCACCTACGTCAAGGTTTACCTGCTGGAGAACGGCGTCTGCCTGGCCAAGAAGAAGACCAAGGTGGTGAAGAAAACCTGCGACCCCTCGTACCAGCAGCCCCTGCTCTTCGAGGAGAGTCCCCAGGGCAAAGTCCTGCAGGTGGGCAGGGACACCTTCCCTCATCCCAGGTGGCTCCGAGCCCCATCCAGCCTTTCCTTGGACACTGCTGGGGGTGGGACCACCATGGCTTCTGTGGGCTGGGATGCCCTCCTTGGAGCTGGGATGTCCTCCTTGGAGCTGGGATGTCCTCCTTGAGGTCTGGGTGCCCTCCTTGGGGTCTGGAATGCCCTGCCTGGGGTTGGGGTGTTCTCCTTGAGGTCTGGGATGTTCTCCTCGAGGTCTGGAATGCCTTGCTTAGGGTTGAGATGCTCTCCTTGAGGTCTGGGATGGTCTCCTCTGGGTTGGGATGCTCTCCTCAGGGTTGGGATGTTCTCCTTGAGGTCTGGAATGATCTCCTCAAGGTTAGGATGTTCTCCTCGAGGTCGCAGATGTTCTCCTTGAGGTCTGGAATGCCCTGTTTGGGGTTGTGATGCTCTCCTCGGGGCTGGGATGGTTTTCTCGAGTTTGGGATGCTCTCCTCGAGGTTGGGATGCCCTCTTTGGGATCTGGAATGTCCTGTGCCAGGGTGATGGGAGCATGGCCAGGGATCCCCAGAGCCCTTCCTGCATCCCTCAGACCTTCCCAACCCCGACCAACGAGCTGGTTCTTCCCTCTGGGCACCATTTCCCCAGAGTTCCCAGCCCCACCCACCCTTCCCTGCCCGCAGGTGATCGTCTGGGGCGATTACGGGCGCATGGACCACAAGTGCTTCATGGGGATGGCCCAGATCATCCTGGAGGAGCTGGATCTCTCCAGCGCCGTCTCGGGCTGGTACAAACTCTTCCCGACCTCCTCCCTGGCCGACTCCAGCATCGGACCCCTGACCCGCCGCCTCTCCCAGTCCTCCCTGGAGAGCTCCACCAGCCCCTCCTGCCCGTAGAGGCTGGGATTGGGAAGGAGACATCCAAGGAGACCTTGCAGAACTGATCGTGGAGAGCTGTAAATATCCTTCTCTTTTTTTTTTTTTCCTTTATTTTTTTTTTTTAATTTTCAATCTCCTTTTCCCACCCCCCACCTCCAGAAAAAAAAAATCTGCCCTGGATGCCCTCCCCAGGAAGGGAGAGGGAGCGAGGGCCGGGTGGGAAGGAGAGGTGAAAATTCCCTCTGAGGGCTGCGACTGCCAACGATCCCAGACTGTTCCCAGACCTCGTCCTGGAGGCTCCCAGGTCCTCTCCCCACCCTGCTGGGAGCAGCTCAGTCTGGCTGAGGACGAGGTTCCTTTTTCCTCCCGCTCCCTTTCCCTGCCTCCCAGGAAAAGGCGGCTTTCCAAGGGGAGAACCCCACGGAACTCGGAACAAAACCCAACTCAGCACTATTTTTTTTTTGTTCTCCAAGGAATGTAGCATCTTCTCTTATGTAGCTTTGCCACGTGCTAACAACACACTCACTGCAATACCCAAGAGAACTCCGGATGGACCGGGAACATCTGCCAGTCTCATCCCGTTTTGGTCGCTTTCCCAGCACTTTTGGTGGCCATTTCCCTGCCCTTTTATTTTTTTTTTTCCCCACCCTCCAATTTTTTTTTTTCGGTTTTCCCGGGAGCATGTAGCCTGTGACCATTGCCAAAGCAAGAGGGGACAGGGAAAGGGGCGCTGGCCTCCCCTCGGCGCCCGCTGGGCTTCTCCTCGTGTCTCACCGCTGACCGCGCTCGGGTCCGGCCAGAACCGGACCCAAAGGACAAACTCTGGGAATGCCTCTGGGGAGGCGGGAGAAGGCGACCCAACGGAGCGGGAATACCCGGCTGGAGGGCTGGGATGCTCTCCTCGAGGTCTGGAATGCTCTCCTCGAGGTCTGGAATGCTCTCCTCAGAGCTGGGATGTCCTCCTCGGAGCTGAGATGTCCTCCTTGGAGCTGAGATGTCCTCCTTGAGGTCTGGAATGCTCTCCTCAAGGTCTGGAATGTTCTCCTCGAGGTCTGGAATGCTCTCCTGGGAGCCGGGATGTCCTCCTCGAGGTCTGGCTGTCCCTCCTCGGGGTTGGGATGCTCTCCTCCAGGTCTGGAATGCTCTCCTTGAGGTTGGGATTCCCCTCCTCAGGGCTTGGTTGGTTCCAGACCTTCTTGGGGTCTGGAATATCCTCCTTGGAGTAGGATGCTGCCCTTCAAGGCTGGGATTCCCTCCTCAGAGGTTGGGGTTCCCTCCTCAGGAGTTGGGATACCCTCCCTGAGGGCTGGGATGACCTTGCCAAGATCTTGGATCCCCTCCTGGAGATGCCCTCCTTGGAGCTGGGATCTCCTCCTTCTCCTCAAGACCGGGCTGTCCTCCTGGAGGTGTGGGATTCCCTTCCCGGGCTCTGGGATTCCCTTCCCAGGCTCTGGGATTCCTTTCCCGGGCTCTGGGATTCCTTTCCTGGGCTCTGGGATTCCCTTCCCAGGCTCCAGCACGCTCCCCTCGGGGTCTGGGACATCCTCCTTGGGGATGGGACACCCTTCTGGAGAGCTGGGATGCCCTCCTGGATACTTGAATTCCAAGCAGGAGCGGAATCCAACCCTGGATCTCTCCAGGGGAACATCTCAAGAGCAGCTCTGGAATTCGGGGGACAGACAAAGGAGCGGGAGTTCCTGAGCGGGATGAGCGTTTTTGGGGTTTTTTTGTTCGTTTTGTTTGTTTTTCCAAGCAGCATTTTGGTTCCCTCCGAGGGATCCAGTTCTTGTAGCAAACCCGGGAATTACGGAAGCTTTTTTTGAAGGTGCCTATTGAAATTTGCTGAAATTACTCAGGGGAGACACCACTAGAAACTCTTGGTTTCTTCATCAAATATTCCTAAATCCAATGACTGTCCTGAAGGATCAGTTCCCAAGAGGGAAGGAACAAAAAATCCCGACAACACCAAAAGATGAGGAGACTGGAAGAGGACAAGAGGTTCATGGGGAATTTCATGGGGCTGGCTCTGACCTTCAGTCTTCACCACAAAGCACCCCGCAGCACGGCTGGGGTTTTTATAGGATTATTTCCTGGCAGAACACGGAATTCCACGATGCACAGAGCACAACAAACCCACCTGGGCTTCTCCTGGTGGCACCGGGAATGAAGAACCAGCTCAGCCACAGCGGAACAAACCCAAACCCGAAGGAAAAGACTCGTTGGGATGAAGCTGTTCCCTCCACAAACCCAACCCCAAACCTGCGGGGTCCATAAAAAAACAAACCTGGGAGTCCTCAACCCCAAATCTGGGCTCCACAAATCCAAATCTGGGGAATCATAAATCCAGTCCCAGGGGTCCACAAACCCAAACCTGAGGGTTCACAAAGCCAAGCCTTGAGGTTCGCAACCCCAAATCCGGGGGCCCAAGAGCCCAAACTTGGTGTTCCATAACCCCAAATCTGGGGTTCCACCAACCCAGATCTGGAAGTCCACAACCCCAAACTTGGGGGCTCACAAATGTAGATCTGGGGAATCATAAATCCAAAGCTGAGGGTTCACAAATCCAAACCTTGGCGTGCACCCACCCAAACCTGGGGTTCCACCAACTCAAATTTGGGGTTCCACCTACCCAAACCTGGGGTTCCACCAACTCAAATTTGAGGTTCCACCAACTCAAACCTGGGGTTCTGCAAACTCAAACCTGGAGCTCCATAACCCCGAAGTTCCACGGCCCCAAATCTTGGGGGTCCACAAATCCCCAAACTTGGGAGTCTGCAAACCAGATCTGCGGCTCTGCAAACTCAAACTTTGGGGTCTGCAAACCCACACCGGGGGTTCCACAGCCCCAAACCCGTGGCTGGCAGGACTCCTCTGTGCCGTGGCCGATTCACCCGGCACCGCCGCGACTTTGGCGCCGTCGTGCCCTGGACTCGGAGCCGCTGCCGTGACTTTGCCAACCCCAAACCACCGGGAAGGGAATTGGCCGGATCCTGCTGAGCTGGGATGGGGAAAAGCTCATCCTTTCCCCCCAAGGAAGGAAGGATGAAATCCTCCTGGATGGAGACCTCTGGGAATGTGGGATGCCCTGAAGTTGAGGTGGTTTGGGGAATAAACTCGGTGCCCTGAGTGCTGAGAGGGGAACAAACAACGGCTTGGACTCGGTGTTCCCTCCAGAACAATTCCATGAGGCTGCTGGAATCACGGCAAACAGAATTCCACGAGGCTCAACCTGGCTGAGCCTGTGCCTGATTTTTAACTCTCCATAAGGGAAAGCACCCCCAGAAGGAAAAGCTTCCCACTCTTCCCTCCGGGCTTCAGATCCTGACAGGAAAACTCCCAATCTGCCGCGGTGGGATTGTCCCGGCCGGAGCGGGAGCGTGGGCAGAGCAGGGAGCTGAGCAGGGACGTTCTGCTCCCGTTCTGCTCCCGGCAGGCGTGGGCACAGCCTCCCACCCCCTGCGCATTCCCGCATTCCCGTCCCTGCCAGGAACATCCCACGGCTGTGCCAGGCAGCAGGGAGGAGGAAGAGCAGCTCCTGAGGGGCAAGGCCAGCAGCCCTGGGTTTCTGCTGGAAAAATCCCGGTGGAATTCCGCCCCAGGGAGTGAGGGAAACCCGAAGATTTCGGAGATTTCAGCTCGCGGATCACCGAGGATGGGCTGGGGGTGACGAGGACAAAGCAAAGCCCGCGATGGGGAGGGGCTGCTCCTGCTCCTGGAGAAGTGGGAATCACAGAATCACAGAATTTCTAGGTTGGAAGAGACCTTCAAGAGCATCAAGTCCAACCCAGCTCTGACACCTCAACCAGACCATGGGGACGCCGTGGAGTGACACCAAAACCCAGGAAAACGTTCCCTCCTCCCCTTCCAGTCCCCCAGGAGCTGCCACTGGCTTCCCAGCAGGAGTGACCCACCTCAAACTGGTGTGGGAAACCCAGACTGGGGGGGAGATCTGGGATTGTGCCACGCTGGGGTTTGTTTCTCAACCCCCAGGACCTCGTGTCTGATGTTTTCCTTCCTCAAACGATGAGGAAAACGCAGCCAAGACACCCAGAAATCCCAAACTGAGCCCCCTGCCAGCTGCTGAGGAAAGGAACTCCATCCCAGGAAAAATTCCTGCACTCCAAGGTTGTTTTTTGTTGTTTTTCTGGGGGAATATTTTCCTGCAAAGGGCATTTTTTTTTTTTTTTGATGTGCAATATGATTTGTAAAATTCCCTGGAAGGAATTTTGAGTTTGATGATTTCCTCTGCTTTCTATGAAGAGAAAAAAGAAATCCAAACCACCGGATTTGGCACAGATTTTTTTTTTTTTTCCTGGAAAGAGGAATTCATATGGAATTAAATCAGTTTTTCAGCCCGTTTGACACCCAGCCCCCAGCAGGGAGGAGCAGCCCCCCACTTGACACTGCCAGAGCTGAAATCCAAACCCCCAGCTGGAATCACGAGGATGGAGCTGACAAAAAAAACCTTGGAGTGATGCAGAAACATCCCCTAAAAGCTGACAAAATTCACACAAAGCACAGAAAACACTCCAAGATTCCAAGCCTGAGTTATCCCTGGTTTTTCCACCAGCCTGGAATGGGCCAGATTTGCCAAAGTCCAGTGAAAATCTCCAAGAAATTGGGATCTGTCAGAACCCAGCTCCTGTGTTATCACCATCAGGGCACGCTGGAAACCTGGGAGAGGAGGTTTGGGTGGAGTTTTCCCAAAATCCAGAGGAATTTCAGCACCAATTCCCTGAACCTACTGCCACAGAGCACCGGGGAGGGCAGGAGAAATTCCCTCCTCCACCTTTCCCAGCTCTGCCAACCTTTCCTCCAGGAGCCGGGAGCTCCTGCTTCCAAACAGCCCAGGAATTCCTCAGGAACGGGATCAGGATTCCTGGGAATCTCTTCTGTTCACTGCCTGACACCACAACTTGGGAAATCCAGCCTGGATTCCACAATTCCCACCTGGACTCACAAACCCCAGCAGGGCAAGGGAAGGTTTTTTCCTGAAATCATCCCAAAAAAACTGCACCAGGGATGTTTTTCCAGGAGGAAATTTTTGTTTTTCCAGCTTCTTTCCAGAAGGATGGGAAATGCCTGGATGTGGGAACCTCTGGAAAAATCACAGAATTGTGCAAATCAAGGACGAGTGGCCAGGCTGAATCCAACCTGAACGTGTTTTTCCTCATGGATGGGAAGAGCTCTCCCTGCTTTCCCTGGGGATTTCCTGGCTGCAGATGGATCTGGAGAATTCCCTGCAGGAACACAAAGGTTCCAAGGGCATTGCCCAGCGGTTTTGTAGCAAAGCTGTTCCAACTGGAAGTCTTCTCTCTGCCCCACAGGATCCCTGGCTGGTTTGGGTGGGAAAGACCTAAAAATCCATGGAATTCCAGCCCCTCAGAGGCTGCTCCAAGCCCCATCCTGGGACATTTCCAGGGATAGGGCAGGATTTCTTTTTCATGGAGAAACCCCCTCCCAATCCTTGGCTGGTTGGTTAGAGGTGTGGAAAAAAAAAAATCACTTTTAGGAGTTGAAAAGCTGCAGGAAAGACTTTTTAGGGGAAAAAAAGAAAAAGCATCCCAAATCACAGGGGTTGGAATTTTTGGGGGGTTGGGACAATCCCGCTCACCTGAGGAAGATTTTGGGTTTCAAAAGCCTTGGAAAAGTGTCCCAAGTGTTGGTCTGGGTGTCTGAGGAACCTCCACGTTGTGGGACCCCCCACCCCGAGCATCCCTCAGGAACACCGGGATGGACTCCAGGAATGCAGGAGAATCCAGGAGCTCCCAGTGCTCCCCCAGGGCCTGGAGCTGCAGTGCTATACCTCATCCTTGCCTTCCCCTTGGATCCTTTCCCTTTTCCCACTTTTTCCATCCCTTTAGGACCCAGAGCTTGTGCACTCGGCCACATCCAGGGGTTTTTTGTTTGTTTGTTTGTTTGTTTGTTTCCCTGTGGAACGAAAAGCAATCCATGATTGGGGTGGGCAACTCCCAGCCCTGCTCCCTTTGGGGTTTGAGCCCGAGGCAGGGGAATCCTGGGGTTGGAGGGATGATCCTGAGGGATCCCTGTGCCCCTTTTCCATCTTCCCTGGCCAGCAGCCCCTCCAGGGCTGCCCTGAGCCCCCAAAACCCTCCCAGGGGTGAGCCAGGGGCTCGATTCCAAAATCCAGGGCTGCTCCTTGCCCTTGGAAGGGCACAAAACTCTTCCCAAATCCCTTTCCAAAGCCCTTGGAAGGGCACAAATCCCTTGGAAGGGCACAAATCCTTTTCCAAAGCCCTTGGAAGGGCACAAATCCCTTTTCCAAAGCCCTTGGAAGGGCACAAATCCTTTTCCAAAGCCCTTGGAGGGGCACAAATCTCTTCCCAAATCCCTTGGAGGGGCACCAATCCCTCTCCAAAGCCCTTGGAGGGGCACAAAACCTTTGGAAGGGCACAAATTCCTTTCCAAAGCCCTTGGAAGGGCACAAATCTCTTCCCAAATCCTTTTCTAAAGCCCTTGGAAGGGCACAAATCCCTCTCCAAATCCCTTGGAGGGGCACAAATCCCTCTCCAGAGCTCCTGGATGGAGAAGGAGCCTCTGGAGCAGGCAGGGAAGGTGCCCCTCCCTTGGGAGAGGGCAGGTGTGGGGTGCTGATCCCATTCCCTACAGGATCCCAGCTCCCTCTGGCTCCAGAGGGAATTTTCTCCCGTCCCAGGGAAGATCCCAAAGGAATTCCTGATCCCTGACAGGAATTCCCCATCCAGAGAGCCTCTGGAAGGCCGGGGGGAGCCCCTGAATGTTCAGAGCACTTTGAAGTTGGTGGCCTTGTTTTCTTAAAAGGGCTTTGATCTTTTCATGAAAGGAGAGAATCTTCCCCATCCCATCGTCATCGTCATCATCATCCTCCTCCTCCCCCCCAGCTCGAAATTCATCCCAGGAATGTTCAGGATGATCCAGGACTCCGGAATCTGTCATTAATCCCTCAATTCTGCACCTCAAAGCAGCTCTGGGGAGAGCAAAGTTGGGAATTTCTCCTGGAATTTGGTCTGGCAGCAGCACCAGGGAAATAAAAGTGGGGGGGAAAGCCCCAGTGGATTTTTAGGAGTAGGCAAAGTGAAGTTTGGGAAATCCAAAAAATCTGGATTTCCATTCCAAGCGAAGGGATTTTATCCATAGTGAGGAATCTTTCAACCCAGCTTCCCCCTCGAAAGTTTGAGGGGGAATGAAAAGGGAATTGTGGAATTCCAGACTGGTTTGGGTGGATTAAAATTAAAACAATAGGGAATAAAAGGGTGGGAATGATGAGGGGTTAAAGGCAAGGAGGTTCTCCCAGAGCTCTGCCAGAAATTCCAAACCTATGGAAGCTGAGGCTGAAAGGAGGGATGGGGGGTCAAAGTGCAAAACCCCACAAGGACCCCAAAACCCCTCACACTTCCCAGCCTCAAGCCCCCCCCAAAATTTGCATGGAAAGGCATCACCAGGAGAGGTGGGCAAGTGTCAGAGCTTAATTAACCACGAGTTAATTGGCACTAAACGAGAAAGGGACAGCTGAAGGGGGGGACAGGAGAGCCAGGGGAAGACTTTCCTGGGATATTTGAGGATTTCTGGGAGCTGGGGTGGGGAGCAGTGACTCCACCCCCCCTCAATTTGTGCTGAACTTGGTTTAATGACAGATTCCTCCCATTCCACAACTCCACCCTCCCCAAAAAATCACCGGGAAAGGGAGGGGGAACTGGAGCATCCTTGGAGCCCCAGTCCCACATCCAAGAGAAAGGGGGATGGGTTTGGGAGGGCGACAGAAAAAAAGTGGGAATATTTAAAAAAAAAAAAAACAACAAAAAAACGAGCAAATGGAATTTTCTACCTGTGTCCTGTCCCGTTTTTCTATGTGTGTGGTCCTTTCTTAAATGTCAAACTCTTGTATTTTTTGTGGTTTCTATCTGCGGGACCGACGGCTCTGAGGGCGCACGTTGTTTTGTAAAATATTCCTGAATATTTTTCCTTCCCAAAAAAAACAAACAAAACAAAAAAAAAAAAAAAAAGGGAGGAAAAGCTGAATTATTTCACCTTTTAATTGGCTTTGCATGTACAGTATCGGGGCAGCAAGTGGAGATGATTAAAGCCAGCTTGAAAACTTTTTTCTGTGCTTGAGTTGAGTTTTTCCCCCCCCACCAAAAAAATCGTCCCACAACCCCTCGTGGATACTCTGGGAAAGGGGGGAATGGGATAAAATCTCCTTTTTTTTTCCCTGGAGAAAGCAGGTTTGAGTTGAGGAAAGAAAGCCCAAAATGAATCAAAGATCCCAAACCCCTCTGCTTCCCAAATCCCCTCCAGCTTCCTGAGAAAAATGGGGAAGGGGATGGGAAAAGGGGGAACGGGCAGGGGTGGGTGGGATTTGGGGATGGAATTCCCAGGGAAGCTGTGGCTGCTCCACCCCTGGAAGTGCCCAAGGCCAGAGAAACCTGGGATTGGGAAAGGGCCAGGGGAGTGGAACAGAACCCAAACCATCCTGGAATTCCCCAATTCTCTGATTTTTTTCCCTGTTCCTTTGGATTTTTGAATGAGCCTCAACCAGGTTTTGTTAAACCCCAGCTTTAAGCTCGAATTAAAGCTGGAATTAAATAATTTAATGCTGGAATTCTGTTCCACCTTCCCCCCCAAGCCAGAGCTGAGGGGTTTGTATATAAAAGTGTCAACTTTGGATTCTTCCAGGCCTGGCTCTGCTCCCTCAGCTCCCTTGGCATTTGGGACAGAGCCCAAACAAAGCAGAGGGAATTTGGGCTGATTTTTTTTGGGATGGCATTCCCCAAATTCCCACACCTGGAGTGACCACCAGCACCAGAGGAGTCCACTGCAATGTTTTATTTGGGAATTTACATATCCACAGGAGAGAGCAGACCACAAGTCCGACTTCTTGCTGACTTCTGAAGCAGTTTTTGGGTTCTACTGGAGATGAGAAAAGAAATCTGCCTAAGATTAAAATGTCCCAAGCGAGCCAGGAAAAGGGGGGGGGGAGGGAACCAGGATTTTACACAGGAACAACGACAACGAGAACGAAACAAAACAGAGAAAAAAAAAATAATAATAATGAAAAAAAAAAAAAAGTATAAATTAGGATGTCATTTTTAAAAGTGTAAGAAAACTTGCACAGGGGCTCTGGGCCCCGGGAGAATTAACTCTGGTTAGATTGTTAGAAGTGAAATGCCACCAAATCCCAAGAACCAGGCAGAAAAATTCACTCTGCAGTGCAAGTTTTTCACATTCCATCGGCTTTGCCCCCCGCTCCGGGCGAGATTCCTGCTTGCTCAGGGGGGGTGGGAGAGGGCTTTTCCCAAGGACTTTGGTTCCAAGGAGGGTGGGAGCAGGGAGAGCTCCCCTCGAGGGAGGAGGTAGCAAGGCTTGCTTGCCCCTGGGCTCGGCTTAAATCCAGTTCCTCAGCACCAAACGAGGTCCCCCCACCCCCTTTATTCCCCCCCCCCCACCTCCCACCAGAAAAAAAAAAAAAATAAAATAAATCTGCTAACACTGGAGTTGAAGTGAGAAATCCCAGCTTTCTGGGCGGGATTCAGTCCAGATTTCCCAGTCCCACCTGTGCCCAGGTGCCCAGCAGGGCATCAAGTGCTACCCAGGAGCTCTTGGTGCAGGGAGGGAGCCCCTCCCCGTGTGCATTGACTGTGCTGAGGACGGGGCGCCGGCGGCCTGGCCGCCCGAGCCGTCCCCGTGGCTGTGACAAAGTGGAAAAGGCAGAGATGGAGCTCAGGGATGGAGAGAAAACACAAAGTTATATTCAGGTTGGGCCGGGTGGCCAAACCCGAAAGCAACGAAACCCTGAAATGTCTGATGGAGCAGGTCTGGAGAACAGAACAAAGGCAGAAATGGTCACGTGCGAGCGAGGAGGGCTCATTTCCACAGCGGGGAGCTGAGGGAGGGATTGCTGCCCTGGGCTGCTCCTCCTCCTCCTCCCATGGACTGTCCATAGCCCATCATCCCGTTGGCTCCATAGAAGTTCATCCCAGCCATCTGCTGGGTCATCTGCAAACGGGACAGCAGAGAGGTCAGGGATGGGCCTGGACGCTGCCCACGGCTCCAAAAACTGCAGAGCCCTAAAGGGGAGCAGGGTGTGGCTGCCCAGGCATGGGGGGACTGCAGGGAAGGTTGGACACCAGCAGGAATTTCTCCATGGAAAGGGTGGTCAGGCCCTGGAATTGCCCAGGGAGGTTTGGGGTCTCCAGGCACATGAGGATTTCAGAGCAGGTTGGACACCAGCAGGAATTTCTCCATGGAAAGGGTGGAATTGGAATTCAGGCCTTGGAATTGCCCAGGGAGGTGTGGAATCCCCAGGGACTGGAGGATTTCAGGGAAGGTTGGACACCAGCAGGAACTTCTGCACGGAAAGGGTGGAATTGGAATTCAGGCCTTGGAATTGCCCAGGGAGGTGTGGAATCCCCAGGCACGTGAGGATTTCAGGGCAGGTTGGACACCAGCGGGAATTTCTCCATGGAAAGGGTGCTCAGGCCTTGGAATCCCCTGGGGGAATTTGGAGTCCCCACCCCTGGAGGTGTCCGTGGGCTCTGGGAGATGAGGTTGGGATCAGACTCACAATTCTTCCCCACCCTGACCACTCCTGGCATTCCCAGGCGCTCCCACCCCCGCACAAGCCCCACACCAAACCCCACACCAACCCCAAACCCCCGCAGATCCCACCTCACTCCTGCACCACCACCACCACCACCCTTCCCCAAAACCCCACAAAAAACCCTGGAAAAAACCCCTCCAAGAGCCGCCTCACCTGGGCCAGGTTCCACTGCAGCTGCTGGGCTGGCTGGACCCCGTACACGGCCTGGGGCACCGCCGCCACTCCGGCCACGTAGCCGGGCTGCTGGGCGCCCATCATCCCGTTGGGAACGCCCAGCACGTTGCCCACGTAGCCCGTGGGGATGGCCATGGGTGCCACCATGCCAGCAGCTCCGGGCTGGGCCAGCATCCCCACGGATGGGGCCACCATGCCCCCCAGCATGCTGCTGGCAGGGGGAACGCCCGGGAAGCCGGGGAAGGGAGCGGCGGGGTAGCCCAGCTGAGCCGGCGCCATGAACATCGCTCCTGGGGAAGGCAGGGGAAAGGGGGGATCAGCTCAGGGGGCTGGAAGGGCAAAATTCCGGTCACAGCCTGGGATGGGATGTCCAGGCTGAGCTGCTCACAGTTCAGGGGCTGGAAGGGCAGAATTCTGGTCACAATCTGGGTTGGGACATCCAGAATGAGCTGCTCCCTGTGCTGCTCACAGTTCAGGGGCTGGAAGGGCAAAATTCTGGTCACAATCTGGGTTGGGATGTCCAGACTGAGCTGCTCCCTGTGCTGCTCACAGTTCAGGGGCTGGAAGGGCAAAATTCCCCACAATCTGGGCTGGGATGTCCAGACTGAGCTGCTCCCTGTGCTGCTCACTGTTCTCAAGGAAGCTGGAGAGGGGATTTGGTCAGGGATATGCAGGAATGGATTCCCAGTGCCAGAGGGCTGGGTTGGGCTGGATATTGGGAAGGAATTCATGATTCCCAGTGCCAAAGGCAGCATTGGGTTGGATATTGGGAAGGAATTCCTCCCTCATTCCCAGTGCCAGAGGACAGGGCTGGGTTGGATATTGGGAAGGAATTTGTTCCTGTGAGTGGATTTCCCATTCCTGGAAGCGCCCAAGGCCAGCCTGGAAAGGGCTTGGAGCACCCTGGGACAGTGGAAAGCGCCTGGCTGGAAGGGGATGAGCTTTACACTCCCTTCCCACCCAACCCACTCTGGGATTCTCAGGGACCACCCACGCTCCCACTCCTGGAAGTTTGTCACCCCACCCACCCTCCCCCGGTGCTCCCCAGGCCCCAGCTCCTGCCAGGGTTACCTTGTGCCGGCACCTGGGACGTCTGGGAGCCGTAGAGGGACAGGATGGAGTCTTTGGAGAGCTGCTTCTTCCCCACCTCCTCCCCTTTGCCTCCGGGCTCTGGGAAGAGGTTCAGGTTCTCGGGAACGGAGCCGGCGCTGCCCGAGGTCGGCATGGAGCCAACGACCTGGGGCAGAGAGAGGGATCAGGGCAGAACCCAGGGCCAGGGGATGGGGAATATCCACCCACGGCCAGGGATCTGCTGGGGGGCTTGGAACACAAACCCTGTGAGGAACGGCTGAGGGAGCTGGGGGTGTTCAGCCTGGAGAAAAGGAGACTCAGAGGTGACCTTATCAATCTCTACAGCTCCCTGAAGGGTGGCTGTGCTCAGCTGGGGGTTGGTCTCTTTCTCCAGGCAACAACGGACAGAAGGAGAGGACACAGCCTCAAGCTGTGCCAAGGGAAGTGTAGGTTGGATATCAGGAGGAAGTTTTTCCACAGAAAGAGTGATAAAGTTCTGGAATGGCCTGCCCAGGGAGGTGGTGGAGTCGCCATCCCTGGATGTGTTTAAAAAGCCTGGATGTGGCACTGGGTGCCATGGTCTGGTTGAGGTGTTAGAGCTGGGTTGGACTTGATGATCTTGAAGGTCTCTTCCAACCTGGAAATTCTGTGATTCTGTGATGTGCTGGGGGGATGGCTTCAGTTAGGAATTTAGGATTTCATTAAGGGAAAGTTAGATGAGGCAAGGTTTAGGGCAGACAGTTGTGGGGTGGAACAGCATTCCCAGATGGACACCCCATCCCTGGAAATGTCCACAGCCAGGCTGGAGCACCCTGGGGTAGTGGAAGATGTCCCTGCCCTTTAATGTCCCTTCCATCTCAAATTTCCCTGTGGTTCTACGACCCAGCCAGGCTTTTCCAAGCACCAGCATTCCCAGCTCACCTTCCTGGAGTCCGAGCCGGATCCCATGGAGGCAAAGAGGTCCAGGTCCTTCTCCAGGCTGCAGGGCCGGCCATTGGTGACGGGCGTTGTCACCGGAGCGTCTGCAGGGGCAGAGACCCAAAAATCTGGGCTGGAATCCTGCCCCAAACCACCCCAAACCCCTCAAGTTTGGGGTAAAATCCCCCCAGATAACACCTAAACCCTCAAATTTTGGGGGGAAAATCTCCCCATAACCTCCAAATTTAGGGTCAAAGTCCCCCCACCAAATTACTGCAAAACCCACGAATTTTGGGGTGAATCATCCCAAAACTCCCCCAAACCCCCAAATTTGGGGTAAAATCCTGGGTGTCCCCACCCAGTGACCTGATCCCGAGCTCCCTCATCCCTCTGGAGTTTGGAGCAGGACTTGGGATGTGCCCCTGGCTCCTGTTTGTCCCACAAACCTCCAGCTGCTGCTGGAACACCCCACAGGCTCCAGGAGAAAGGGAAAACCCACGGAAACATCCTGGAACTGCCCATCAGCAGGATGTTCCTTGGGGATTTATTGCCTCCCTCTTCCAGCCACACAAACCAACCAGCTCCAAGAGGAAAAGGCAGGAAAAACCAGGAATTTCATCCACCCAGAACACTCCAACCCCCTGAGCTCTGTGATCCTGATTTTTCCCCTTTTTTCCTGGATGACCTGGAATCAGCTCCAGAAGATTCCCCTACACCAAAATCCCACCCAGCATCCCCTCAGTGCTGGGCAGGAATTCCCAAGCAGCACTGGAGAAGTTCAGGCTGAATATTCCTGCAGGATTCCTGGAATTGTTCATCTGACAGGGAAAAAAATGAGCACTGGAGCTCCTCAAATTCCCCCAGTTTCTATTCCCATTTCTCTTACCCAAGCCCAGCAAGTCCATGACTGGCTCAGATTTGGGGGAACTTTTCCTGGATTGCTGCGTTTCGTCTTTCTTTTGAGGCTGGGGGAAAAGAAAAAACACAAACCTTGTGCAGCTTTTGGCTTCACTCTGAAGTGTCAGAGGTTTTAACCAGCTTAACCCTTAAAAAATCCCTTCTTTCCAGTGGATTTCAGTCAAAAAAAAAAAAAATAAAAGCAAAATTCTCTTTGCTCTTCCAAAATGAGAATTTCAGAGTGAATATTTCTGAGTTTTTTTCACTGTCCCAATAGGTTGCCCAGTCCAAGCAGGCTCTAAACCAGGGAGAAGCAGCTGCTGGAGCTGGAAGGATCAGCAGGGAATTGCTGGATTCCAACCTGCACATCTGCTCAGTGTCTGGTCAGCAGAGCAAAACAAGCTCCCAGCAGTGACTCAAAGCACCCAGGCTGTGACAGAGGCCAGAAAAATGCTCCCCAGAGCAGCCTGGAATCTCTCTGCTCTGCCTCAGGGATGTGCTTCATGATTTTCCTCCTGATCTTACCATTTTCACCTTCTCAAAGATGATGGGTTCCAGTTTCCTTTCTGACTCGTTGCTCCTTTTCCATTTGTCGTCCTTTTCTTTCTGTGAGGGGAAAAAAAAAAATCACTGACATGAGGGGAAAAGTCCTGATTACACCAACAAAAAACTCAAACCTGGTGCTGTTACTGATCTAAAACCCCTCAGATGTAAAATCCCTCAGAAACAGCTGAATTTGAGGTAGATTTTTGCACTTTTGCTGCTCTGAGCAAGGAATTGGATAAAATCCTTCCAATCATTATCCTTGGAGATATCCACCCATACAAACCAATCAGCCAGGATGAAGAAGAGGGAAGAAAACAGGAATTTAAACACCCAAAACACTCCAACCCCCTGAGCTCTGCCATGTCTGTGATCCTGATTTATTTTTCCTTTTTTTTTTTTTTTTCCTGGATAACCCAGAATCAGCTCCAGAAGATTCCCTACAGCAAAACCCCACCCAGCACCTTCAAATCTCCTCAGTGCTGGGCAGGAATTCACTCCATGAAGCTCTGGAGAAGGGATTGCCCCTGACAAAAGGGAACATTCCCAGTGTTTTCATCACAGATTTTGGCCTCCAGACTCACCCTGAAGGCGTTGATGTCGATGCTCCTGTCCATGTATTTCTTCTTCTCGTATTTATCCCGGATAAAACTCTCCACAGCTCTACAGCAGCTGGTTAAGGACAAAGGATTCCAGAATAGAAGCCTTGTTTGACAGGGAGGAACAAGGTACAGGCTGTAACTTAAATTAAATCATTGTTTAAAGAGCATTTCCAGCAGTAACTTTCTTAAAATAATTTACTGCTGGATCCCAACTCGTTTTTTTTTTTTGCCCTGTGGGTTATTCCAGGTTATTTCAGTGCTATAAAAAGGGAATTATATCAGGATTTAGGCTATGGCTGTGTTTTCTCCACTGGTGGTAGTTTTTTTTTTGTTTGCCCCAAGCATCCCCTCAGCACATTCAGGTCACCAGCACAGATCAGGATCTTGTACCTCAAAAAAACACCTCAGGTACTGGATTAGCTCACAAAATGATGTTGTGGGGTTTTTTTTAAGGTTCACATCATTCTATCCCTGTTTACTCAGCATTCCTGCAAGGTGGGAGTTACAGCTGAAGCTTTCAGGAGCATTAAAAACTCCATAAGAGAATCCCAGGCTGCTTTGGGTTGGAAGGGACCTTAAAGCCCACGGGCAGGGGCACCTGCCACTATCCCAGGCTGCTCCAAGCTCCATCCAGCCTGGGGAACACTTCCAGGGATGTGGCAGCCACAACTTTCCTGGGAAAAATCCATTCCAGCCCCTCCCCACCCTCACAGGGAGGAACTCCTTCCCAAAAATCCCACCCAATCTGGCAGTGGCCATCCACCCTCTTTATCCTTTGTATTCCATCTCTCTTGCAGCTCCTTCAGGTCCTGGAAGGCCACAATCAGGTCTCCACGGAGCCTTTGGAATACTCAGCACTTTGGAAAACCCAAACCCTCCCACACATTCCCCTCCAGGCTCCAAAACCTGCAGCAGCCTCCTGTGGGTGACCTCAGTGTCCCGGTTCTCCACCCCCAGAGCTCGGCAGCAATTCCTCCATTCCCATCCCCTGCCCCAGGGAATTCCTCCTCTTCCTTCAGGGAGGTTTAACCACACAGCTCCAGGATGCAGAAGCTCCAGGGTTTTTTTTTTCCAGGGAAAAAAAAAGAAAATAAAAAAGGATGCTGGTCTGTCTGGGGCCGGCGGAAGTTCTCGGGCAGGTAGGCTTCGTAGAGGCGATTGGCTTTGCCGTTTCCCATCTCCTGCACGCACTGAAATCCAGAAAAATCCCTTGAAATTTTCCTTTCCTGGACATTAAAACTCTCCCACAGCATCCCAGGGAAGAGAAATCAAGGAAGGGAGATCCTCCTGAAAGCCACCCTTCGCCCCCAGGGGATGCTGAGGCAGCTGCTCCAGCCCCTTCCCATCCCATCTGCCAATCCTAAGCAATGTTGAGTCCAAGGCAGGATAAACATCCCCTCAGCCATCCCAAATCCCTCTGGAAACCCCTGAGAAGCTCAAGGAGAGGTGGGAAGCACCTCCAGGCAGGAATGGGTGATTTAACAGAGCTCCTTGCAGCTCCTTTAGCTTCACTCCCTGCCGTTTGTCAAGCCTGCAATGAGGAATTCTATCCCAGCTGGAATTCCTCTTCCCCCTCCGCTTCCCACATTTTCTGGGCTATCCTGGCTTGGTTGAATTCCAAATTTACAAAGCCCCACTAACAAAAAAAACCCAACAAACCCACCCTGAGTGTGCTACCCCAGGCCTCACCTGAATCTGTTCCTGTGTCCACTGGTCGAGGTTGACGGATTTGACCCTGGAGATGTGAACGCCCAGGTTCCTGTGGATCCCGGCACAGCGGATGCAGATGAACACCCCCAGATTCCAGGAGGCCCATCGTGGCCCTGGCAAGGGACAGCAAAGTGTTTCACACCAATCCAACCCCCTTTTTTTGTTGTTTTTTTAATGCCTGGAGCAACTGGGAAACTGCACCAAGTGAACTGGGATTGAGGCCTTTGGATTCTCATCCAGGCTGGAATTCCCCATCAGCAGGATGTTCCCAATCGTTATCCTTGGGGATTTATTGCCTCCCTCTTCCATCCACACAAACCAACCAGCTCCAAGAGGAAGAGGCAAGAAAACAGGAATTTAATCCACCCAGAACGCTCCAACCCCCTGACTTCTGCCATGTCTGTGATCCTGATTTTTTTCCCTTCTTTCCTGGATGACCTGGAATCAGCTCCAGAAGATTCCCCCTACAGCAAAATCCCACCCAGCATCTCCTCAGTGCTGGGCAGGAATTCCCAGCTGAGCCAGGAGAGTAGCACCCAGCCCAGGATTTGGCCCCCAAAAACCAATCCCAGCCCAAGGAATGATCAGTTCACTCCACAGTTTCCACGGCTCTGACGGAGATTTCCCAATTTTCATGCGGCTTGGACAGGCAGGACAGCTCCAAGGTGTGGATGGGAGATCATGCCAGGGATTAAAAAAAAAAAAACAACAAAAACCACCCACAAGGGAAAGATTAACGAGCTCAGATGGACTCAGTGCACCCAGGAATCCCAGCAGGGCATTCCCAGGGGATACAGAGATCCACAGGAATTCCCACCCCTCTCCCAAGCCAGGCCAGACCCTCAATCCTGCTGAATATTTTAGGAATTTTTTTTTTAAATTAAACCCCCTGCTCCCAGTCCAGAGCTCCAGCTCCCAGCACCAACTGGTGTGCATGGGAAGCTGGGAAAACAGAGAATTAGGGATCAAAGAGCCTCCACCAGCCCTTTTCCCAGACATTATTCTGGATGATGAAGAGTTATCCTGCTTTTCTTGCCACAGCTAAAATAGCAGAGCCTCAAGTTAATGAGAGGGAGGTGGGAGGGGGAAGAGGGGGAAATTTCGAAGCCCTAAAAAAGCAGTGCTGTATCTGAGATGCTGTTAACAGTTTAATTCCCAAAGCCTGAAGCATCCTGAGGGATTTGGAGCTGATAATGCAACCAGAGCACGGGTATCCATCCTCTAACAGGTAACTCCAGCACCTCTTCCAGGGAATTCACTTCAAAAATGCCTTTATTAAGTTTTCTGGACATTGTTTGCTGATTTTTCCCCCTCCAGGAGCAGCCTTTGGGAAAAAATACCAATTTAATGGAGCTGGGGAATTCACTTCCCAAACACCTTTGCCTACACCTCAGTCCCTTTATTGCTTCCTTCATTATCAAAGCAAAACCCACAACTTCAGCACCACCTAAACACCTCCCCCCCAAAAAAAACCTGGGAATAAAACCCCCGAGCCAGGATCCTTCCTGGGATTTTTACACAGGAATTCTCCCCCAGATCCACCCCCAGGGCTCTAACGTGAGACTGCTGGAAGGATTATCATGAGATTCAAGGTTAGATTTAAACTCCAGATAAATTTAGCCTTGATAGGACTAAAAGGATTAACAGGGGCAGCTCCTGGAGTAATCAGCTCACTGGGTTTTGTCACATGGACCAGCTCAAGCCACCACCACCTCCCACTCAAACATGACTCAGGGGTAGTGTCACACCCTCCTGCTGGCTCCAGTGTCCCCTCAGGGGTCTTGGGATGACCAGGGAATCCCAGCTGGAATGTGCTCCAACTCCTAAATCCAAGTCCTGGGAGAGCCATTATGGGGCAGCTTCCAGCCCCACTGAAATTAAAAGGAATTATTTTCGGGCTTTTTTGAACTCCTCCCAGCAATAAACACATTACACAACCAGGGGTGAGCTCTTCCCTGGGGAGATTCCAGCTGGGATTTGGGTGTCCTGGCACAGCCAGAAGGTGCTGCAGGAAAGGCTTCAAATCTGCAGGGAACAGAGGAGCTGGGGGATGTGGGGTTGGTTTTATCCAGAGCCAGGGATCACAGATTGTGACCCCAGCAGCTCAGGATTCTGCTCTGTGACAGGAGGGAATCTGGATTTTTCCAAAATGCTCCCTGAGCCTGCAGCCACAGCAAAACCCCGGTGGGGTCAGGTCGGATGATGCAACACCTTCCAACACCCCCCTCCCAGACCTCCCAGCTTAACTAAAGCAACATTTTAACCTTCAAATGCCTTCTAAAAACGTCTTTTTTAAAACATCTCATAAAGCCCCGAGTTTGTGGGAGGGGGGAAGGGTTTGGTGCAGATGTAAACAACCTCCCACTTCCCTCTTCGGAGCAGCTCACACTGCAACATCTCCCACTAAAAAAAAAATCTCCCTGCAAGTGCCCAGCGGCTCAGATTTGGCTTTTTTAGGGCTTTTTGCAGGCATTTCCTCGGGGATTCACAGCTCTTCTCAAGGTGACTTGACTCGAAAAAGCCCCAGATGTAATTTTCACCTCATGCTGCTGCTGTTCACTTCCCCAAAACCCAACCCCAGCTCAGACCCTGCAGCAGCTCCGGTGACAAAAGGGAGAAAAAAAAAAAAAAAGCCTGGGTAAAATTTTTTTTCTGAGGAAAAAAACGGGTTTATATCATAAATAACAACAGGGGCAGCTTTAATCAGCACTGCTGAGCTGCCTGGGAGAAATATCAGCCCTCACAAAAACTGGGCACACCCTGATACCCACCAGCAACTGAGGACAGGGAGCACCTCACCCCCCTGGCTCAGGAATTAGGGATTTACCTCCCAGAGGGTTGAGAACAGGAATATTCAGCTCCTTCAATCAGACACATACAAAAAAAAATAAGTTTCTTGCATGAATCCTCTGATGTTATAAAATCAATTCTGAGCGCCCTCAGAGCCACCAGGCCGAAATGGAAACCCCGAAAAATGAGGGTTTGCTCCAGTGACCACCAGTATCAGCCCTGCCTGGTGCTGCCACCACTTTTGCCTCAGCTTTAGGGATCACTTTAACATCCATGGAAAGCAAAGTCACCTGGCACCAACCCTGCTCTGCTCTGGTGAGGTTGGTGGCCCTGGGCTTTGCTTCAGGCCTGCACAAATCCCTCCTGGATTGAAGGAAACATCACTTTGGGGTATCCTGATGCCTGAAGTTTGAGCTTTGATGTGTTTCAGGTTCTGTGCTCACATTCAGGCTCACTCAGCTCTGCACAGAGCAGGGACACAAAACAAATCCTGTTCCTGCTGCACACCAAGCACAGCTGGGACAAGTGTTCAGCCCCAAAGCACAAACAAGGGTGGCTGGAGGGAGGGACAAGAAGGATGGGACTGCAGAACCTGCAGCTGGAATGGGACAATTCAACCCCAATGTGCAAATGGAGCAGAACTGATCAAAGTGTGAGACCTGGTGACACTTTGTCCATTTTGTGTCCATTCTGTGACCATTTTGTGTCCCCCTTGGGTGCAGCCCTGGCCAGGCCCTGTCCTGCCCAAGGTGCACCCTAAATCCCTTTCAATCAATCTCTGCTTTATTCTCCAGCTCTGCCCAGTCTCTGTCCCAGCTCAGCCTTCCCAAGGCATCAATCCCAACATTTTTCAGGGCCTGGATGCCCACTCAGCTCTGGCACAAGACCTGGCTGAGCTCAGACCCCTCTGGGATGTGCTCCTGGCAGGGGCTGCAGGAGCATCACGAGCTCCAAAGCATTCCTGGCTGCAGGGAATTTTTCCTTTCCAGCTTTCCTGAACACTTGAGGGCATTCCCAAGGGAGGATGCACCAGCCCAGCCGGGATCCAGTGCTCAGGGAGACAATTCCAGAGCCTGTTTTACATCCCAGCCTGTCAAAATAAACTCCACATACCGAGCTGCTCCTGCCAGCTCCAGTCCCCATCTAAGCCCTGCTCATTAATGCCCCAAGGGCTGCTGAACAATCTGAATGACTGAAAAGGATCCTAATTCCCCTTAAAACCCCGGGCTAATTCCCTTTTCAACGCCCAGCCTGAGGAGCCTGCTCCAAATGAGCTGCACTTGCTCCAAGTTCACACCCCGGAGTGGTTTTAATGGAGAAATCCCGAGGGGATTCACTCCTCACCCTTTACTCAGGCACAAAATTCTGGCCCGAGTTCCTGAGGCAACTTTTTTGCAGTAATAACTCTGCAGAAAGCATTTTAAAAATAAACCAGGAGCTGGCTGCAATGCCATAGCTCCTTGGAAAAGGAAGAGCAGGGGGGAAAAGAAAAAGAAAAAAATAAAAAAGAAAAAAAAAAGAAAGAAAAAAAAAGAAAAAAAAAGAAAAAAAGAAAAAAAGAAAAAAAAGAAAGAAAGAGAGCTGCTTTCAGGGGCAGGATTGAGGGAACATCACAAATGATGAAATATTCCCAGTGGAAATGAGCAGCAGCCAGCTGTTCCTCATCCATGGATCCCAAAACTGCTCCATGTCTGTCTACAGAGTCATCCAACCAGGAGAATCCCTGCCAGGGGACATTCACACCCCCAGCTTTTCACCCAGGGAAAATTTCCTGAAAATCCTCATTTCTTTGCAGAAGAACCCAGGATCCACGAGGTTCCTTTGCCTTGTGGTTTCCTTGTTCTGGAAAGAAATTGCTCAAGGATTTACTGCCATTCATCCTGTGACAAAGCCTCTCTTGCAAAACAACTTCCTCTGCTGGAAATGCCTGTTCTGCACTCCCAGGACTTTTGGGGAAGTAAAGGAAACTCTAAAAACCCATTTAAATCAGCTTCAGGACCTCTAAATTCTGTTATTTAGTTATAAACACCATTAATCACTGAGGTGAGCACGGGTCCTGCTGCAGGGCTCACCTCAGATTTGGGATTAATTAATCCCACCTGCACTCCCAGATTGAGGCCCAGACTGAGGGATCTGTGCAGCTTTCAGGAGATGCTAAAGCCAAACCCTCACTTCAGCACACACAAAAAGGTGTTGGATAAAGACCCACACCAGATAAAGCAGCTGAATCACCCAAAAATTCAGCTTGATACCATCCTTTAAAACAAAAACCGGCCGTTTGGGGGATTTTTTAGTCCTTTTTTTCCCCTTGTAAATAACTGCAGGCCTCAACCACATTTTTTCAAGAAAAACAAAGGTGTTGGCTCTGATTTCTGCCAGGAAAGGCTTGAAATCTTCCAGTTTACCAGAAAAAAATCTAATATTTGAGGGCCTTGTAGCCTTGAAGACCAAGCTTTGTGTATTTTTGAGTGGAGAGGAGCAGCTTTCAGTGCAGCTTTATCGCCGCTGCCATCGTGTTCTTTGAAGTGCAGCTGGAGGAAATGAAAATTTTCTGTGAGCAGCAGGGTGGGGCCTCCCTGCTGCTGCAGGAAAGTGATGGTTGTTCCTTCAGTCAATAAAAGGGTGACAGGGACAATCTCAAGCAGTGAAAATCATCGGGATCCGTGAAAAAAAAAAAGAACCGGGTGACGTCACCGAGGCTGATGGTGACACAGCTTAAAAATGTAAATATACATTAAAAAAAAATAAAAATCAGTCAAGGCCACAATCCACAGACTTCCTCTGGCATCATTTTTGACAAAACCATGCATCAGTCAATCCTAGAAATTTCAGATTCCAAGGAGGCCTGAATTTCCATGAAATGCAAAAAAAATTAGGTGATAGGTGCACCTGTGAACAGAGCAGCAGGACGGAAGCTCTGTCATCACTGAACTGACTTTGGATGCTGTAAATAGAATTTTGCTGCTTTTTAAGATGGTTTTAATTCGTCACTTGGTGTTCAAAATATTTAGGCTCTGTTCTCCAATTTAATTTGAGCTGGGGATGTTCTAGAAGGCACCAAGTCCTTAAAAAAAGCTCCGAGCAGAGGAAGGTCCTGGGTTGGTTTTTGATGGATTGAGAATTTTTTTCAATATCTTAGAGCTAAACATGGACTATCCCTTGAAATTCCTAGGGAAAGGGGCTGGGAGGAATGGCCTACCTTGCCAAAAATACAGATAAATCGATTTATTAAGGCCCAGGTAAATCCAGCCTCGCACCCACTGCTCCGAGACAGCTCCTCCCCAAAGCTCCAACTTTGTCCCAGATTTCCTGGGACACAGGGAACAATCCCTGCCAGGGATCAACCTGAAGGAGCCCCGAGCTATTCCTGACTTTTTGCTTGGTTTCAAGACCTACTTTGCATTTTGGAGCACGAGCTCCCTTTGCACACTGCAGCTGCCGTTCCTTACGTAACTCCAGTTTCTATAGGAACAAACTTTACTCCAGCTGGGAAATCACGTGGCAATTTTTTTTTTTTTTGGGTGGGGGGAGAGCTTTCTTTTTCCCACCTCCACTCCCCAGGTGGGTCAGCACAGGGAGCCCCAGGTGCTGCTGCTCTGAGGATTATCCCTATTTCTGGCAGATGTAGGGCCAGGGATCCAAGTGTGACTCAGAGCTCTGCTTAAAAGGGATCTTCCTACAACTAATTCCACACTAAGTCCCTGTTGGGAGCACTGATGCTTTTTTCCCCTTGCTTGAGTGGGATGTTACAGCTCCAGGCAGGCTCAGGGTGGACAGAGCTGTGCCCTCTCCCTCTTTTACCCTGCTGAGGTGAAGATCCCAGAGGGATAAAGTGAATTTCAGAGCATTTCCACTCCCTTTGTGCACAAACCTCTCAGAACAAAATTGGAAAGAGCAGAAAAGCAGTAGAATGGAAGAACCCAGAATATTGTGGCTGCAGCTGAGGATTCAAATGAACACACAACCCACATGCATCCCTCTCTGGCAGGACTCCCTTGCATGAGGCTGAGCTTTCTCCTCACCCCAGATTTCCCAACCCAAGCTGAGCAGTTCCAGCCCCACCACTCTGGGTTTTGGAAGGCACAGGCTGCACCACTCCCCCTCCAGCAGCCCTGCCACCCTGATCCTCCTTCCTCCCATGCAGCTGTTCCAGCAGCTATTTAAAAAAAAAAAAGTTCCTCTTGGAATTGCTCTGACTGCAAAGGAAATTCAGCTGCAGCTCAAGAGGCTGCTGGAGGAGGAGGAGGAGTTGAGTCACGCAGATTTTTCAGGGAATATTTGGTTTGGATTAACAGGAGTTAGGCTGGACTAAAGCAAATAATTCCCAAATTCCACTGGAAATCAGCCTCTCCACACCACCTACTCCAGCCCCAAGCTTGTCCCCCTTCCCATCCCACATTTAACCCCCTCTGGGCAGGGATTTCCCCAGTCCCCACACCTTTTTCCTTTCAGTGAAGAATTAAACCTGGATTTGTGTTCAGCAGCACTCCTCCCATCTAATCCCAAAGGATTGATCTGGGCCTGGATCCCATGGATCTCACAAGACAAAGGGATGGAGGGAAGAGCCAGACAAACCAACCAGGGGGAGCACAGGGGCAACCTGAACCTCTGGGCAGCTGCTCCCTGGGGCTCCCGCTCCGACGTCAGCGCCCCGGGATCCACCGAGCCTGCTGGGGGCAGGGATGGGGCTGCAGAGCAGAGGGGAGGGTTTGGGAGAAGGAGAGAACCAGACACAATTAGCTGGGGGCTGCACCAGGGCAGAGCCCCAAAAAGCTGCAGGAATTCCTTGGAGCTCCAGGCACCACATTGATTAAAAGCACCAAAACTGCCCCAAAAGCTGCAGGAATTCCTTGGAGCTGCAGGCACCACCTTGATTAAAAGTACCAAAAGTGCCCCAAAAGCTGCAGGAATTCCTTGGAGCTCCAGGCACCACGTTGATTAAAAGTGCCAAAAGTGCCCCAAAAGCTGCAGGAATTCCTTGGAGCTCCAGGCACCACGTTGATTAAAAGTACCAAAATTGCCCCAAAAGCTGCAGGAATTCCTTGGAGCTCCGGGCACCACGTTGATTAAAAGTGCCAAAACTGCCCCAAAAGCTGCAGGAATTCCTTGGAGCTCCAGGCACCACATTGATTAAAAGTACCAGAAGTGCCCCAAAAGCTGCAGGAATTCCTTGGAGCTCCAGGCAGAGGCAGCTCCATTCACCAAAAATACCAAAATTGCCCCAAAAGCTGCAGCAATTCCCTGGAACTCGGGGCAGAGACAGCTCCCATGGCACCACACTGATCAAAAGTACCAGGCAGAGGCAGCAATGAACCAATCCAGCATCTCTCCATGGGAATTGTCCAAATCTGTGGAGATTTCACCACATCCCTCCCTCCCTCAAACCATCCCAGCTCCAGGTTTCCTCTCCAGGCAGGGAATGTGCTGCTGGGAGCTCAGCTCAGGCTGTGCAGCAGCTCTGTTATCTCCCTCACACACACACACAGAGGGAACAGCAGCACCACAGGAATGGCACCGGCAGGAAAAATCCCACCTGCCCAGCGAGTGCTGCTCCTTCCAGGTGCTTCCCCACAGCAAAAGCCTCCAGGGAGAGGATTAGACCTCAGCAGTGCCCACCCTGCCCTGGCCCAGCTCCCCCAGACATGAGGTTGGCAAGAAAAAGAGGAAGAGATTTCACCCCATTTCCTGCAAAACATGAGCTCTGCCTTTGCAGCAGCAGCAAAACCACGCTGAGGTTTCACAGAATCCCACGCTTCAAGGAAGGACCTTCAAGCTCATTTAATTCCACCTCTGCCGTGGGAAGGGGACACTTCTCACTACCCCAGGTTGCTCCAGCCTGGCCTGGGACACTCCAGGCCCTGCAGAGAAAGGCAGTTTGCTTCCAAACATCCCTGGGAGTGCTGAGGGCACCATCTGGAGCCACCACGGGGCTCCCCTCCATCAGCAGAGTGGAATGTTGCAGTTATTCCAGGAGGAACGTCAGGCCTTCGTTCACCAAAAATACCAAAACTGCCCCAAAACTGCAGCAAATCCCTGGAGCTCAGGGCAGAGACAGCTCCATTCACCAAAAATAGCAAAACTGCCCCCAAAACTGCAGGAATTCCCTGGAGCTCAGGGCAGAGACAGCTCCATTCACCAAAAATACCAAAACTGCCCCAAAAGCTTTGGGGATTCTTTGGAGCTCCAGGCAGAAGCAGCTCCATTCACCAAAAAATACCAAAACTGCCCCAAAATTGCAGGAATTCCTTGGAGGTCCAGGCAGAGACAGCTCCATTCGCCAAAAGTACCAAAACTGCCCCAAAATTGCAGGAATTCGTTGGAGCTCCAGGCATCACATTGATCAAAAGTACCAAAACTGCCCCAAAAACTGCAGCAATTCCCTGGAGCTCCAGGCAGATACAGCTCCCATGGCACCACATTGATCAAAAGTACCAGAACTGCCCCCAAACTGCAGCAAATCCCTGGAGCTCAGGGCAGAGACAGCTCCCACATGCCCCGAAGGAGGAGATTTCCCACTTCCAGGAATCTCATTAGTGCAGGGGGTAATTAGTGGATCAGATAACTGGGGACAACCCCAGCCTGGTGCAATCCCTGTGCCCCGACAGGAGCAGCTTCCAGCTTTGGAAAGGCTGAACTCCACACTAAAACTTCCCCATAATTATGATTCTAATCATTAATTAACTGGAATCCCACACTTCCAGGACGTGCTGTGACCAGGAGGGAGAAGCACCCCGAGCTGTGGGGTTGAATTTATTCCCATTTTGGTGGAATTTGCTGTCTCAGGCCTGGGAAGCAGAGATAAAGGAGCTATTTCTGCCCTCGGGGCTGGCAGGAGGTGCCAGGAGATAAAGGATTGGCAGGGCAGGGGAACATCCTGATCTCCAACATCACCTTCACCCCAAAGCCAGGTGTGCCCCAGGCAGGTGGGGAGGATGAAGAAGTTGTTGTTTGGGGTTTTTTAGGGTAAAAAGAAACCACAATTATTTTATTTTTTAATGTTGCTCAAGGGGGCTCTGCAGTTTCTGAGGTCACGCCGAGGTGAGCAAGGCCTTTGTTTACAGATGGATTTGGCCAATCCCTCCTCCAAGTTCACTTCCAGCAGCTCTTGGGAAACGAGGCTCAAGTCCAGATCTCCAAGTGATTATGGCAGCTCATTAAAACGGGATTTTGGGCAGCTTTTAACTCTTTTGCTGCAGGGAAACAAAGCAGCAACCACAGGGCAGCACCCGGGGACAGGGAAGAGTTTGACTCCTTTGTTTTGTCCTCTGGAATCCAAACATTTCAGATAGATCAGGGTCACAACACGCCTTGGAATGAGGAAAACACGGAATGGTTTGGGTTGGGAGCGACCTTAAAGCTCCTCCTGCCCCTTCCACCATCCCAGGGTGGCCTTGGGACACTTGCAGGGACGAGGCAGCCACAGATTCCTGTGACAGGGAAAAACCCAGGTGGGAAAGGAGGCAGAGGACAGAAATCTGGAATTCCTCCTGTGGTCCACGATGCCAGGGCGAGGTGACAGCTCCTTCCCAGGGCAGCTCCTGCTGCCCACATTCCAGCCCCGGGTGACAGGATGTGACTCCCCAGCTGGAATTCCCTCCATCCCGCAGCGCCCCGGCTTTTCCGGCTCCCTCTCAATCCCTGGGGTGCTTCCCGGGATTCCCTGGGGGAGATCTGGGGCCGCTCCCTCCCCACCTCCCCCCGGCGGCACCGGGAACCGCGGCTCCTCCCGGTGCCACTCGCACCGAACCCAGCTGTGCCGCGGCCAGAAACTGCGGGGGTTTCCCCCCCAAAAACACCGAGTTCTTTCCCCCCAAACCACCCTGTTGTGCCCCCAAAACCGTTCTGCTGTCTCTCCAAAACACGGCGGTCTTTACCCCAAAACCACCCTGTTCTTGCCCCCCAAACCACCGCGTTCCCTTTGCCAAACACAGCCTGTTCTGCCTCCTAAACCGCTGAGTTCTTTCCCCCAAAACCACCCTGTTGTCGCCCCAAAAACCACCCTGCTCTCTGCCCTAAAAAACCCCTGTCCTCTGCCTCAAACCCACCCTGCTCTCTGCCCCCAAACTCACCCTGCTCTCTGCCCCCAAACTCACCCTGCTCTCTGCCCCCAAACTCATCCCGTTCTTGCCCCAAAACCACCCTGCTCTCTGCCCCAAACCTATCCTGTTCTTGTCCCCAAATCCACCCTGTTCTCGCCCCAAAGCCACCCTGCTCTCTGGCCCAAAACCCACCCCGTCCCTGCCCCAAACCCACCCCGGTTTTGTCCCCAAACCCACCCTGCTCTCTGCCCCCAAACTCATCCCGTTCTCTCCCCAAATCCACCCTGCTCTCTGCCCCAAACCTATCCTGTTCTTGTCCCCAAATCCACCCTGTTCTCGCCCCAAATCCACCCTGCTCTCTGCCCCAAAAACCAAGCCCTTCTCTGCCCCAAGCCCACCCGGTCCCTGCCCCCAGCCCCACCGTTTTCTCCCCCCCAGACCCCGCGCTGGTTCAGCCGCTGCCCCCGCGCAACCCCCGTAACCGCCGGGGCAGCACCGTTGTCCCCCGGCGCTCCCCACCGGGCCCCGGGGCCGCGACAGAGACCCAACCGGGGCTGTCCGACCCTCGGCGGAGCGGCGGCACCGGCGAGCACCGAGCGGCGGGGGGGCACCACGGGGCTGCATCCGGCGCGGCGCGGGCTCGGCAGGCCCCGCCGCCCATCCGCGCTACCTTTGGCCTGGCAGTCGGCGCAGAACTTGTTCTCGTCCTCGGCGAGCAGCCCGGCCAGCACCGCCTGGTAGCGCTCCACGTCCCGCACCGATTTTCCCGTCATGGCGCGGCCGGCGCTGCCCGCCCGCGGGTCACGGCCGGCCCGCCCGCTTCCTGCTTCCGCTATGGGCGGGGCTACAGCCGGGGGAGGAGCCAATCAGCGCCGGCCCCACGCGGGAGCGCCTCCCACGCGCGCCGGCGGGGATGGTCGCTGATTTGTTGTGGCGCGCCGGCGGGAGCCAATAGGGAAAGAGGGGGGCGGGGCCTCAGGGGTATGAATGGGGAGGGTCACGTGACGCGAGTGGGGGGACAATGGGGGACACGGGGGGACAGTGGGGGGGATCGGGGGGAACAGGGGGACACAGGGGTGCGGAGGAGATGGCCTGGGGGGGGCTGGGGGGGAGGTTTGTGGGTGCTGGGTGGGGGTTTGTGGGTGCTGGGTGGGGGTTTGTGGGTGCTGGGTGGGGGTTTGGGGGTCTCAGGGGTGCTGGGTGGGGAATCTTGGGGGGCCCTGGGGCGCTGGGATGCTGGGTGGGGGTCCAGGGATGTGGGATGGGGGCGATTTGCAAGTTCAAAGGTGCTGGATATGGGGTTGGGGAGGACTCGGGGGCTCAGGGGTGCTGTGTGGGGGGTTTTGGGGGGCTCAGGGGTGCTGGGTGTGGGATTTTGGGGGGCCCTGGGGCGCTGGGGTGCTGGGTGGGGGTCCAGGGATGTGGGATGGGAGGGGTTGGAAGCTCAAAGGTGCAGGTTATGGGGTTGGGGAGGACTCAGGGGTACAGAGGTGCTGGGTGGGGGTTTGGGGGTCTCAGGGGTGCTGGGTGGGGAATCTTGGGGGGCCCTGGGGCGCTGGGGTGCTGGGTGGGGGTCCAGGGATGTGGGATGGGGGCGGTTTGGAGGCTCAAACGTGCTGGTTATGGGGTTGGGGAGGACTCGGGGGTACAGAGGTGCTGTGTGGGGGGTTTTGGGGGGCTCAGAGGTGCTGGGTGGGGAATCTTGGGGGGCTCTGGGGCGCTGGGATGCTGGGTGGGGGTCCAGGGATGTGGGATGGGGGCGGTTTGGAAGCTCAAAGGTGCAGGTTATGGGGTTGGGGAGGACTCAGGGGTACAGAGGTGCTCTGTGTGAGGTTTTGGGGGGCTCAGGGGTGCTGGGTGTGGGATTTTGGGGGGCCCTGGGGTGCTCTCCCTCGGGCTGGACGGGGACCCGGCGGTGCACGCAGCCGTGCTGAGGAGAGAATTCCAGCACTGGCAGTACCCGACAAACCGCGATAAAACGAGCAACGGCACCGACAGGAGACAGAAACCTGTCACTGAAGTACTCCGAGAAACAGCCGGAATTACATAATCCTCCCAAAAGTGACACTCGTGTCCCAGAAAGGGACACAGGGCACGGGCAGGAACATCCCAGCAGCTCCGGGAGGGAGAGATCCCAAAGGAGATGCTCCCAGCCTGGATCCTTTTTTGCCCCAAATCCCCCCCAGGTTTTGGTGGAATTGCTTCCCTGTCAGGCTGGGACATGGAGAGGATCCAGGAGCGTTCCCAGTCCCAACTGGTCCGTGCTGGGAGGGCCCCGTGCCCAGCGGGGAGGGTGCCCAGCCCTGCTCCCAAATCACCGGGGCCCCCAAAGGAGGAGGAGGAGGAGGATCGGGAAATGGCCGGGATGAATCATCCCGGGTTCCCTGGGAATGGGGGGCGGCTGCCGGCGGAGGCGGGAACTGGGAATGGGAGTGGGAAAATGGGAATGGGAATGGGGATGGGAAAATGGGGATGGGGATGGGAATGGGAATGGGGACGGGAATGGGAATGGGAAAATGGGGATGGGGATGGGGATGGGAATGGGAAAATGGGAATGGGAACGGGAATGGGGATGGGGATGGGAATGGGAAAATGGGAATGGGAACGGGAATGGGGATGGGGATGGGAATGGGAAAATGGGATTGGGAATGGGGATCGGAATGGGAATGGGGATGGGAAAATGGGAATGGGGATGGGAATGGGAGTGGGAAAATGGGAATGGGAAAATGGGAATGGGAATGGGAGTGGGAAAATGGGAATGGGGATGGGAATGGGAAATGGGAAAATGGGAATGGGAATGGGAATGGGAAAATAGGGATGGGAATGGGAATGGGGGTGTGACATCCATCCTCCATGGGAACTGCCCCTGTGACCCCCCCATTTCCCTCCCAGCGCCGCTCTGGGGACACGGGGACACCCCCGAGGGGCTGCAGGAATTGGGGCAGGAATCCCCCCGGAGCTTCCCTGGGGTGGCAGGACCTGGTCCCCAGTGCCACCCCCACCTCAGGGTGTGGGGGAGCTGCAGCCACGACAGCCAGCGGCGCTGGGATGGCACCGTGACGGGGACACCGCGGGGACAGCTCATCCCCGTCCTGTCCCGGCCCCTCCTCTGGGCCAAATCCTGTCCCCATCGTGCCAAATCCTGTCCCCATCGTGCCAAACTGTCTGCGTCGTGCCAAATTCTGTCTCTATCGTGCCAAAACCTGGCCCCATAGTTCCAAATCCTGTCCTCATCGTGCCAAATTCTGTCCCCATGTGCCAAAATCTGTCCCCCTCGTGCCAGATTCTGTCCCTCTCGTGCCAAATCCTGTCTCAATCGTGCCAGATCTGCCCCCGTCCTGTCAAACCCGCTGTCCCCACCCAGCCCACGACAGCCGCGGGCTCACCTGAGAGGGGCGGGGACCTCCCCTCATCCCTCTGCTTCATATTAATGAGCCCCTTCCTCCTCCTCCTCCTCCTCCTCCTCCTCCTCCTTCTCCTCCTCCTCCCCCGGCCCTCCCGGTGTCCCGGAGCGCTGCGAGTCGGGGCGGCGGGCGCTCGGTGCCAGCCCGGCTCGCCATGGCCCGTGTCACCCTGGTGTCGCGACTCTGGCTCCTGCTCCAAGCCTCCTGCCTCTGCCTGGCCCAGCTGGTGAGCGCCGCGACCGGCCCCGGGCTGGGGTGGGGACGGAGAGGGGATGGAGAGGGGATGGAGGGGGGGCATTCCCCATCTCCGCTCCCTGCAGTGCTGAGCACTTTGGGGTTATTCCCCCCGCACTTTCCCCTCGCTTTTCCCAGAAATTCCCCCCTTTTTTTTCCCAGGAATTCCCCCCCTTTTTCCCAGGAATTCCCCCCTTTTTCCCAGGAATTCCCCCCTTTTTTCCCAAGAATCTCCCCCCTTTTCCCCAGCCACCCCCGGACACCTCTCTCTCCGCCCGGACTCGGGAATTGTTGGTTAAAGAAGTTGGGTTTGATTTCCCCCCCTGTCTTTCCCACTGGATTTTTTTCTGGGAATTTTGCCGCTGCTGCTTTCCCGGGATGTGCTGCAGGTCCGGGCTGAGCGGGGCTGGGGGGGCTCGGACCCGCCCGGGGGTGTCCCGGGGCTCCGTGGGGTCCCCGCGGGCTCCCCAGACTCACCCAGGGGCAGGAGAAAATGGATCTGGAGAAAGGGAAAGTTAGCCCTGGAGAGGGGCAGGCAGTGGGATCCCACCTGGAAAAACTCTCCTTGCCTTACAACTGCAAAAAATAATAATAAATAAATCAGGTTTTAGAGGTTTGGGGAATTTTGTCCATGTGGCTCCTGAGCTGCTGTTGGAAACTGGGGGACAACTCCTTCCTAACCCCCCCGGCTCCCCACGGGCTTGAGGGGGAGCGGAGCGAGGGGGATGTGGGAATTTCGGGAACAAGGAACCCTTTGGAATTGGTTCCTTGGGCAGGACAAAGGTGCCATTCAGGGGCGATCCCAGGGATGGGGACCGGCTCCCTCCCCGGCCCGGGGATCGATCCAAGGTGCTGCCGGGGCTCTCCTGTTGTGTGCATGAACCAGCAGCACCTCTCATCCCCATCGATTTACATTTATTCCTGTATTTAGTTTATTAAAATTTATTTTTAAATTTATATTTTTAATTTTCTTAATTAATATTTTATTTTAAAATTAACATTTTTATTTTAAATTAACATTTTTATTTTTAAATTAATATTTTATTTTTAAATTAATATTTTAAAATTTTAAATTAATCTTTATTTTAAATTTGAAATTAATATTTTAATATTTATTTTATCACTTATTTTTAAATTTAATTTTATTTATATATTTAGAAATAATTATATTTAAAGTTATTTAATATTTATTTTAGTTTGTTTAAAAATTAAATTTAATTTATTTAAAAATTAAATTTAATTTATTTAAAAATTACATATAATTTATTTTAAAAATTAAATTTATTTTAAAATCACATTTAATTTATTTAAAAATTAAATGTAATTTATTTAAAAGTTAAATATAATTTATTTAAAATTTAAATATTTTTTTAGATTTTAAAAATTATTTATTTTTTTAAATTAATATTGAAAAATATTCTTTTTTTTAAAATTAATCCAGCCTGGGAGGCTGGAGGAGCCCCAGGAGTGCAGCCCAGCCACCGTCTGCTTCCCATTTCCAGGAACACCAGGGCTTCAGTCTGCAGCACTGGAATCTCTTCCCCCTGAGCTCCCTGTTAGGATAACAGAGGTTTCTTTGCCCAGCCCTGTGCAAACCTCAAAGCCTGGACGGGGCTGCGGGAGCTTCCCTGAATGGAGCTTTTGTCCAGAGCCCGGGAGCGGAGCCAGCCCGGCCCAGGGAGGGCTCGCATGGAGGGGCTGGGGGTCCCCACCTCATCCTGGGGTTTGGGGCCCCTAAATGCTGCCAGTGCTCTCAGAAACGCCACTCGGGGCTAAAAGGGGCCTTGGGAAGGGCTGCTGTCACCCCACGGACACCCCTGGGCTCTTGGGGCAGGAGCTCTGCACAGGCAGGGAAAGGGGGGACAGAGGTGGGGTGGAAATGCTGAGAGATCCTGCTCCAGCCAGGCAGGGGCAGCAGGGAAAGAGGGAGCAGGGATGGGGTCAAAATGTCATCCCAGGGAGATCCCTGATCCATTGGGGCAGGAGATCCTTGGACACCGGGGAAAGAGGGAGCAGGGATGGGGTCAAAATGTCATCCCACAGAGATCCCTGATCCATTGGGGCAGGAGATCCTTGGACATCAGGGAAAGAGGGAGCAGGGATGGGGTCAAAATGTCATCCCACAGAGATCCCTGATCCATTGGGGCAGGAGATCCTTGGACATCAGGGAAAGAGGGAGCAGGGATGGGGTCAAAATGTCATCCCACAGAGATCCTGCTCCATCAGGGCAGGAGATCCTTGGACACCAGGGAAAGAGGAAAGGATTAAAAATGCTGCCATCACCCCATGGAGTTCCCCACGGACACCAGGGCAGGAGATGGGAGAAATGGGATAGAAAAAGGCAGAGAATGAGGAGCTGGAGGTGCCAGCGTGAGGAAATATCCCAGATTTCCCAGATTTCCCCATCCACGGGAGAAGCAGAGCTCTGCCCCCTCAGGGTGGTCTCCATCCCAGCTCCCTGGGAGGGCATTCCCAGCACATCCCCACACACCCTGAGGTGGATCCCATCCCTTTTTTCCACATCCCCACACACCCTGAGGTGGATCCCATCCCTTTTTTCCACATCCCCACACACCCTGAGGTGGATCCCAACCCTTTTTCCATATCCCCACACACCCTGAGGTGGATCCCAACCCTTTTTCCATATCCCCACACACCCTGAGGTGGATCCCAACCCTTTTTCCACATCCCCACACACCCTGAGGTGGATCCCAACCCTTTTTCCATATCCCCACACACCCTGAGGTGGATCCCAACCCTTTTTTCCACATCCCCACACACCCTGAGGTGGATCCCATCCCTTTTTCCACATCCCCACACACCCTGAGGTGGATCCCATTCCTTTTTTCCACATCCCCACACACCCTGAGGTGGACCCCATCCCTTTTTTCCACATCCCCACACACCCTGAGGTGGATCCCATCCCTTTTTTCCACATCCCCACACCCCCTGAGGTGGATCCCATCCCTTTTCCCCTCAGAGAGGGCCTCCAGGAGAGCCTGGCCCACGAGGGCCCCCCGGTCCCCCAGGAGTGCCGGGAGCCGATGGCATCGACGTGAGTGACCTGTGGGGAGGGAGGGAGGGAGGGGACACGGGGCACAAAAGGGACATTGTGAGTGCCACAGGGGCTCCCTGTGCCCTTCCCACTCCTGATTTAGGGCAGCCCCAGCTCTGCAGGGGATGCTGCACCCCCGAATCCAGCCCCAATTGGGGCCTGGGTTGGTTTTTGGAGAGGTTGGGGTGCAGGGGAGGGGTTGGGACAGGGACCAGGACAGTGATGTCCCAGTGGGGTTCCTGCGGAGGGATGTGGGTGGGTTTTGTGGCTCTGGATGCTCCAGGGGTTGTGGGGTGGGGCCCCGAGCAGAGGGGAGCCCTGTGGAAGTGCCCATTTCTCCAGAATTTGGGGTTATTTTGGTGTTATTTGTACCCAGAGCAGCCACAGCGCTTTGGAAACCCCATCGAACCCTGACAAAACCCTGGCACAACCTGACAAAATCCCAGCAAAACCCTCAAAAATCTCCCCTCAGAAACCCCATCAAACCCTCACAAAACCCCACTTCACAAACCCCTGTAAAACCCTCACAAAACCCCATCAAACCTTCACAAAATCCCAGTAAAACCCTCACAACCCCCCTCTCAAAAAGTCCCAGTAAAAACCTCACAAATCCCAGCAGAAGCTTCACAAAACCCCCCAGCACAGCCCTAACAAAATGCCAACCCTTCATAAACCCCAGAAAAACCCTCTCAAAACTCTGAGAAAACCCCCAAAACCCCCAGCACAGTCCTAACAAAACCCCAGTACAACCTTCACCAATTCCCCCTCACAAAATCCCAGATCAACCCTCAAAAAATCCCAGTTCAACCCTCACAAAATCCAAATAATACCCTCACAAAAACCCTCAAAACACCCCCTAAAAAAACCCAGCACAGCCCTAACAAAACCCTAGTACAACCTTCACCAATTCCCCCTCACAAAATCCCAGATCTATCCCCAAGAAATCGCAGCTCAACCCTCACAAAACCCAAATAAAACTCTCACAAAACCCCAGTAAAACCCTCACAAAAACCCTCAAAAAAAACCCCCAAAAAACCCCAGCACAGCCCTAACAAAACCCTAGTACAACCTTCAGCAATTCCCCCTCACAAAACTCCGATAAAACCCTCACAAAACCCCGATAAAATCCTCACAAAACCCTCAAAAACCCTCAAAAAACCCCCCAAAACACAACCCCAAACAAACAAACAAAACCCCCACAAACAAAACAAAACAAACAAAAAAAACCCCAAAAAAACCCCAACCCCCCCTCCCCAAAAGAAAAAAATCCTAACGCAACCCAGTACAACCTTCACCAATTCCCCCTCACAAAACCCCAGTAAAACCCTCACAAAAACCTTCAAAAAAAAAACCCTAAAAAACCCCAGCACAGCCCTAACAAAACCCTAGTACAACCTTCACCAATTCCCCCTCACAAAACCCCAATGAAACCCTCACAAAACCCTGAAAAAAAACCCTCCCAAAACCCCAGCACAGCCCTAACAAAACCCTAGTACAACCTTCACCAATTCCCCCTCACAAAACCCCAATGAAACCCTCACAAAACCCTGAAAAAAAACCCTCCCAAAACCCCAGCACAGCCCTAACAAAACCCTAGTACAACCTTCACCAATTCCCCCTCACAAAACCCCAGTAAAACCTTCACAAAACCCCAATGAGTCCCTCACAAAACGCCAGCCCAACCCACTCCTCCCAACCCCGGCCCCATCCTGCCCTGCCCGTGGGGTCCCTGCTGTCTCAGGGTTGGGACAGGGACCCCGCTCCCCCAGGACCACCCGTGGGGTCCCTGTCCCAGCGTGTCCCCTCTCCCCAGGGTGACAAAGGCCCTGCCGGAGCCCCCGGCGCCCCGGTGAGTACCCACCCCTGCCTCAGTGACCCCGCTCCCTCCACAGGGGCTGACCCCGAGCTGAGCCCCAGCTTTTCTCTCTCCCAGGGTCCCAAGGGCGAGCCTGGAGCCCCCGGCCCGGATGGACCCCCAGGGAAGCCGGGCATTGATGTGAGAGCTGAGCCCTGTCCCCTCCTGCTGGAACTGCTCATGTCCCCAGTGTCTGTGCCACGTAGAAAGGGGCCCAAATCCCTTTGTGCAGGAGCTGAAAGCACCTTGGGAATCCCAAATGAGCTCAGGAAGAGCTTCTGCCACCTTTTCCCACCTTTTGGATCCCTAATGAGCTCAGGAGGAACTTTTGCCACCTTTTCCCACCTTGGGAAACACAAATGAGCTTGGGAGGAGCTTTTACCACCCCTTCCTACCTTTGGGATCCCAAATGATCCCAGAAAGAGCTTCTGCCACCCTTTCCCCACCTTTTGAATCCCAGCAGAGCTCAGGAGGAGCTTCTGCCACCCTTTTCCACCTTTGGGATCCCAAATGAGCTCAGGAAGAGCTTCTTCCACCCCTTTCCCACCTTCGGGATCCCAGCAGAGCTCCTCTTTGTTTCCCCCAGAATAAATCTGCAGCAATTCCGTGTCCCTGCTGTCCCCACCCACGAGGTGGCAGCGGTGACTTTGCCACTGTCCCCTCCCGGGCACAGCCCGGCAGAGGTGGTGGCAGGAAGGGGACGGAGCTGCCACCTCACCCTGCCTGTCCCCAGGGTCCCCTGGGTGGGGTCTCAGGGGTCAGGGACGGGTGGAGCTCCCCAGGTGTCCCTGCCAGGGCTGGGAGGGTCCCTGGGCCAGGAGATTCCACCCTGGGCCCCTCCTGATGTGTTCAGCCCAGCAAAACCTCCTGGCTGGAGAGCAGGAGCAGTGGGGATAACTCCCTGTGTGCCTCCCCTTGCAGGGCCTGACGGGAGCCAAAGGGGAGCCAGGACCCATCGGCAGGCCAGGGGTTAAAGTGAGTGAGGGGCAGCTCCGGGCTCCCTCAGTCCCAGGATCCCTCATTCCCAGGCTCTCACCTTCCCAAATTCCCACCTTCCCAATTTCCCACCTTCCCGAATTCCCACCTTCCCAAGTTCCCACATTCCCAATTTCCCACCTTCCCAAATTCCCACCTTCCCAAATTCCCACCTTCCCAATTTCCCACCTTCCCAAATTCCCACCTTCCCAAGTTCCCACATTCCCAATTTACCACCTTCCCAAGTTCTCACCTTCTCATGTTCTACCTGCCCAGGCTCCCACTTTCCCAATTTTCCACCTTCCCAAATTCCCATCTTCTCAATTTCCTACCTTTCCAAGTTCCCGCCTTCCCAGGCTCCCACCGTCCCAAATTCCCATTTTCCCAAATTCCCACATAACCAAATTCCCACCTTCCCAGTTTCCCACCATCCCAGGCTCCCCCCTTCCCCTCCCAGACCCAGCCTGGGACCATCCCCATCCCTCTGGAAGGGATCCGTGGGTGCAGGAGGTGCCTGGAGGAGTTTTTGGCCCTGAGGAGGGGGAATTGGAGCAGCTGCCGGAGCAGCTCCTCCTTTCCCAGCTCCTGACTCTCCTCTTGTGTCCTGGCAGGGCCAGCCCGGACTCCCAGGGCCACCAGGGCTCCCTGTGAGTATCTGCTGCTCCCAAGGGTGGGGTGGGCACCCCTCTGCTCCATCCTGGGTGGTGGGGTGGGGATCACCCTCCTCGGGGTGATTTGGGGAGTTTGAACCCATTCTGGGTTTCTTTTTCTTGCAGGGCCCTTCACTGCCAGGACCCCCCGTAAGTGCCGCACTGGGGCTGGGATGGACGGCCCAGGATCCTGCTGGGAATTGTGCAGGAGGAGCCCAAACCTCAGCAGCCCCAGAGGGGAGGAATTGGGATGGGACCCCTCTCACTCCATGAATTTCTCTCCCTTCTCCCTAAGGGGCTTCCAGGCCAGGTTGGACTGCCCGGGGAGATCGGGGTGCTGGGACCCAAGGTGAGGAGTCAGGGGTGGGCATGGAAAAACCTCCCCAACTTCCACCAGGAGCTGCCTCCCTGCCCCTCAGGGCTCCTGGGATAATCAGGGATGATCCTGAACCTATGGGGATGGAGCTTCCCTGGTGCCATCACCCTGGGCATGTCCCCGTTCCTGCTGCTGGGACGTCCTGGCTCTCTGGGTCTCCACCTCCCCATCCCAAATTCTCCTTTCCTGGCTTTCCTTCCTAGGGTGACCCCGGACCCGACGGCCCCAGGGGGCCCCCAGGCCCTCCAGGGAAACCTGTGAGTATCTCCAGGAGGGAGACGCCTTTCCCAGGCTCATCCCAAGGACTGGGGCTGGAATTCGGGCTCTGGCTCTCGCCTCCCGCCCCGCTCCTCGCTCCCTGCTCCTGTAAAACCTCCCTGATGTAAAACCACGGGATGGTTTTCCATGGCAATGATTTCCAGGAAATCAGGGATGGTTTCCTTCCCCTGCAGGGCCTCCCGGGACACCTCCAAGGCGTGGAAGGCAGCGCTGATTTCCTGGTGAGAGCTGCTGTGACCCCGTCCCCTGCTGTGACCAGGGTGTCCCCTGTGCCCTGCCCGGAGCAGGATCCCTCCCTCCCTCTCTTCCCAGCTCATTCCCAACTCATCCTTGTCCTTCCTCTCCTCCCAGTGCCCCACCAGCTGCCCCCCAGGCCCCAAGGGCCCCCAGGGACTGCAGGGACTGAAGGTAAGGAAGTCCTGGAGAGTCTGTGGCAGGGGGGAACGGGAATTGTCCCCTCCAGGACGTGGTGGAGTGAAGGATCCTTCCCTGGGATCTCTGGAGCACCAGGACAGGGAGGCTCGGAGGAAAAGGTGCTGTGGGAAAGGTCCCTGTGGGTCCCCAGCCCCTTCCTGGGGGTGGCACCCTGTGCCAAAGCCCCCAGCCCCAGCTCAGGATGTCACCTGTGGGATTCTGATCCCCCCAATGTCACCTGTGGGATTCTGATCCCCCCAATGTCACCTGTGGGATTCTGAGCCACCCGATGTCACCTGTGGGATTTTGAGCCACCCCCAGTGTCACCTGTGGGATTCTGAGCCCCACCACATCCCCAGCGGGCACCCCAGGGCGGGGTGTGGTGGCAGGGTGGCTCTGTGGGACGTGGCCACCAGGATGGTGCCACCACCCTGCAGGGATTGTCCTCATGGATTTCCTCTCCCCCCGCAGGGACACAGGGGCCGCCCCGGCGCCCTCGGAGAGCCCGGCAAGCAGGGAGAGCCGGTGAGTGTTCCAGCAGGAATCCAGCAGGATCTCAGTGGGATCCCAGCAAGATCCCAGCAGGATCACAATAGAATCCCAATAGGATCTCAGCAGGATCCCAATAGGATCCCAATAGGATCCCAGCAGGATCCCAGCTGGATCCCAGTGTGGCTGTCCTGTGGGGCTGGACCCAAGGGAGGAGTTTTGGGAAGGGCAAGGAAGAAGGGAGGAAAGAGGAAAAGTGGGGATGGGAGACCAGGGCGGCCTTCCCACGGTGGCTGGGCCACCTGTCCCCACCCCCTGCCGGGTGCCAGGTGAGGGCTGTGGTGTCCCCAGGGTGCCCTGTCCCCCCTGTCCCTCCAACATTCCCTTTTCTCTCCATTCCCAGGGCCCCAAGGGGGACGTTGGTGCCTCTGGAGAACAAGGAGTCCCAGGCCCTCCGGTAAATCCGTTGTTCCTCTTTTCCCCTGTCCCCCAAGCACTGCAGGACCCGGGGGTGGCCTCTTTGTCCAGGGGGGTGACAGCGGCGTGTCCCCGCTCCCAGCACTGGCACCGAAGCAAAGCCTTCATCCCATCCCCTCCTCCTCTCTCTCTGGAGAGCTCCGAGGCACCCGGGTCGTTCCCAGGGATAATTTGGGATAAATCCCTGCTGTCCCCTGAGTCCCCCTTGCCCCCGGGGGGAACGGGAGCTGCTGGAATTCTCGGAGCACTTTGAAGATGAAAAGCAATTACCGTGCTGAGCCCTCCAGGCCAGGAAAGGGCAGGACGGCTTTGAAGCCCAGAGCTCTGGCACCGGGAAGCAGCTCCAATTTGGAGTTATGGAACTGACGGCTGGAAAAGCACCTGGTGGGAGGCTCTGGAGTCAGGAGGGACTGGAATTCCTCATGTTTGGCAAAGCTGGTGGATTCCCAGCCTCGGGTTTTGCTGTAATTGCTGCTTCCCCCGGGGCTGCTCCCAGTTTTTGGGGTTTTTTTTCCCAGCTAAACTGGCTGTGGTTTCTTTCCCTGCAGGGACCTCAGGGCCTCAGGGGGTATCCAGGCACGGCAGGGCCCAAGGGAGAGGCGGTGAGTGGCATCCCCAGGGCTCCAGATCCCACGGAGAGCATCCCCAGCAGCACCCCTCCCCCGCTGGGCCAGCTCAGGGGTGCTCCCTCTGGAGCAAGGATGGATTGGGGTGGGGATTGGACCTTTCCACGCTCTCTCTGCAGGGTCCTGCTGGCTACAAGGGCATGGTGGGCAGCGTCGGAGCCGCCGGGCGGCCGGTGGGTGCCCCCTCACCCCTGGGTGCTCTGGGATCCATCCCGCTGTGCCCTGCTCAATCCCCGTTTTCCCCTCTCCTCCAGGGCAGGGAAGGCCCCAAGGGACCACCTGGGGGCCCTGGTGACAAGGGAGAGCTGGTAGGTGACCCCCCCACACAGTGCTGGTGTCCCCTTTTCCCGTTCCCACCTGGGAAGGGCTCTGTCCCTGCAGGGCCATCTCTGCCACCCAGCGCTGTCCCCTGCACCAGCAGGACACTGACACTTGTCCCCTCCTGCTCTAGGGTGGCCGTGGCATCAGGGGACCCCAGGGTGACGTCGGCCCCAAGGGGGAGAATGTGAGTGCAGCTGGTGGCACCTGTGCCCTGCCTGGCCACGAGCCCCTCGGCCCTGGCGGTGCCACCGCCTGTCCTTGTCCCCTCCAGCACAGACCTGGAATGTTCCTTTCCCTTCCCACCCTTTCCTTGTCCCCACCATGAGCCCTTGAGTCCCTTCGAGGGGGTCACACCAGTGACCCCTCCCCTTTTCCAGGGTCTCCCGGGCATCGATGGCAAGGATGGCACCCCGGGCATCCCAGGAGTGAAGGTGACAGGAGGTGGCACAGGGAGTGCCACCCGCTGCTCCTCGGGAAGGGCAGAGGGAATAACGGCCCTTGGCATGGCAGCTCCTGCCCGGGGGGCCAAGGGCAGTGTCCCCCCCTTGGGCAGGAGCCCCTTGCCCACCCGTGGGCACCCCACTGCTGGTGACACCCCCTCTGTCCCCTGCAGGGTGGCACAGGACAGGCGGGACACCCGGGAACGCCGGGACACCGGGGACAAGCTGTGAGTGCAGGACCCCCCAGCCTGTCCCCTGAGGGGGGACACCCTGTGCCAGGGCCAGCACCCCGTGGGGACACCGAGCTGTGCCTGGGGTGACACCCAGGGCCAGCACCCCGTGGGGACACCGAGCTGTGCCTGGGGTGACACCCAGGGCCAGGGCCAGCACCTCATGGGGACACTGAGCTGTGCCTGGGGTGACACCCAGGGCCAGGGCCAGCACCCCGTGGGGACACCGAGCTGTGCCTGGGGTGACACCCTGTGCCAGGGCCAGCACCCCGTGGGGACACTGAGCTGTGCCTGGGGTGACACCCAGGGCCAGCACCCCGTAGGGACACCGAGCTGTGCCTGGGGTGACACCCTGTGCCAGGGCCAGCACCCCGTGGGGACACCGAGCTGTGCCTGGGGTGACACCCTGTGCCAGGGCCAGCACCCCGTGGGGACACCGAGCTGTGCCCAGGGGTTGACCCCGGCTTTGTTTCCTTAGGGATTGCCGGGCCAGCCGGGAAGCAAAGGCGGCCCAGGTGACAAGGTGGGTGACACCTCTGAGCATCCGCCCCGCGGCTCCTGTCCCCTCCCTGTCCCCGCTGTCCCCTCCCTGACCCGCCTCTCTCTCCCCTCACAGGGTGAAGCGGGTCCTCGGGGCCACCCCGGTGCCACCGGTGCCCCAGGGCAGCTGGTGAGTACCGCGATGTCCCCGTGTCCCCGTTTTCCTTTTCCCCATTTCCTGCGAGTTCAAAGCGGACCCGGGCTCTTCGTCCCCACCCCGCTCCTCCCGGGAATGCCCCCGCTCCTGTCACCACCCTGCCGTGGCGACAAGGACAGGGCCACCCCTCCCCGGGGGAAGGACAAAGCGCGCACGGCGAATCCCCATCTTTTGCGGAATTTTTTTTTTTCCTTTCCCGTTTTTAGGGCGAGCCGGGACCTCGCGGCGAGCAGGGCCCGCAGGGTGTCCCCGGGCCGAAGGTGAGCTGGGGACACCGCGGGGGTGTGGCCGTGCCGGGGGGGCTGGCACTGACTCCGCTCCTTCCCGCAGGGTGACAGGGGCGAGCGCGGCCCGGTGGGGCCCCCCGGGGAGCAGGGCAGAGCGGTGAGTTGTCCCCAAAGGCGGTGAGTTGTCCCCAAAGCCGGGGTGGGACACGGGACACACCCTTGTGTGTCCCCAAAGCTGTGCAGGGACACTGGCGATGCTCTGAGTTGTCCCCAAAGCCGCTCAGGGACAAGGGACATACTCTTGTGTGTCCCCAAAGCTGTGCTGGGACACTGGGCATGCTCTGAGCTGTCCCTAAATCCGGTGAGTTGTCCCCAAAGCTGAACAGGGACACAGGATTTGCTCTGAGCTGTCCCCAAAGCCGGGCTGGGAGATGGGCCATGCTCTGAGCTGTCCCTAAATCCAGTGAGTTGTCCCCAAAGCTGTGCTGGGACACTGGGGATGCTCTGAATTGTCCCTCAATCTGGTGAGTTGTCCCCAAAGCTGCACAGGGACCCGTGGGATGCCCTGAGTTGTCCCCAAATCCAGGCTGGGACACGGGGGCCGCTCAGCCCCGGGCTGGGGGATGCTGAGCCCGGCCCAGCCCCGGGGCACAGCCGGGCCTCCCCCTTTGATCCCGGGCTCAGTGCCGTGCCTGTCCTGCTGCCAGGGATTAGGGAATAGCTCAGGGATTAATGGGACCCCGGCCGGGACAGGAATTTCCTCCCATCCCAGGAGGTGGCCCAGCCCCTCTCCAGAGCTTTTCTATGCTGGAAAAAACAGCCAAAAAACCGGATTTTTTGGTGCTTTTCCTGGGGACAGGAATCCATCCCTGGGAGATCACTGCTCCTGGTGTGGCTTCTCCACAGCTTTGTGCCCTGTCCCCCCTGGGAGCTGGGATTTGGGGTGCTGGGATCAGCTGGAGGATGGGGAGCTGCCCTGGGGAGGATTCCCTGATGGGAAAAGCTCTTTCCATTTCCCCTTCTCACTCCTTTTCCCGTATTCCTTGGATTTCCAGGGCCCAAAGGGCGAGCAGGGCCCACCAGGCATCCCAGGACCCCAAGGCTTACCTGGAGTCAAAGGAGACAAGGTGACAGCTCTGGGGACAGCGAGGTGGCTTCTCTGGGTGGCTCTGCCCTGAGCTGGGCTGATCCCACTTTTCCCTTTTTCCAGGGCTCTCCAGGGAAAACCGGCCCCAAGGGCAGCGTTGTGAGTACAGGCTGTGCCAGGGGTTTAACAGGGCTGGGTTTAACAGAGCTGGGTTTAACCCAGGCTCCAGGAATTCCCCCCTCATCCCAGAGGGTGACTTTGGGAACGTTCCCATCTCCCCTTCCCTTCCCTTTAGGGCGATCCCGGTGTCCATGGCCTGGCAGGGCTCAAGGGAGAGAAGGTGGGTGCTTCCAGATGGTTCCTGGGAATGCTGGGGGGCTCCTGGCATTAAATCCCAGCCCCATCCCTAAATCCCTGCTGTCTCCTCACTGCCTGTCCCGTGCCCTCTGTCCCCAGGGGGAGTCAGGAGAGCCAGGACCCAAGGGACAGGTGAGTGACGGGGATTTGGGACCCCAGGGGGTGGGAGGGTTTGTGGGATCCTCAGCCAGGGGGGATCCTGCTGGGGATCCCTGGAGCTGCTGGGTGCTGAGGGAATGTTTTCTCTGGAGATGGGGGCAGTGACCACAATCAGCCCTGGATTCAGGCTCAGTCCCAGTTTGGAGTTAAACCCTGGATTCAGGCTCAGCTCCTCTTTGGGGTTTAAACCCTGGGTTCAGGCTCAGCTTCTGGGCTCAGCTCTGGATTCAGCCTCAGCCCCAATTTTTGGGATCCAGCCTTTGATTCAGGCTCAGCCCCAGTTTGGGATCCAGCCCTGGGTCCAGCCCCAGCCCCGTTTGGGATCCAGCCCTGGATTCAGCCCCAGCCCAAATTTTTGGGATCCAGCTCTGGATTCAGGCTCAGCCCCAATTTTTGGGATCCAGCCCTGCCTGTGTTTTTGGGGAGGTTTTGGGCTCTCGGGGTGCAGCCCCCGTGCTCAGCCTAGCCTGAGCCCCTCCCGCCCCTCTCTCTCCACCCCTCCTCCAGCAAGGCATCCAGGGAGACCTCGGCTTTCCCGGCCCGTCGGGGGATGCGGGAGCTCCGGGAATTCGGGGCTATCCCGGCCCGCCCGGCCCGCGGGGGCTGGCGGGGGAGCGCGGCGTGCCGGGGATGCCGGGCCCGCGGGGCACAGCCGTGAGTATCCCGACCCCACATCCCTCCTCACCCTCTCCCCGTGAGTATCCCGATCCCAAATCCCTCCTCACCCTCTCCCCGTGAGTATCCCGATCCCAAATCCCTCCTCACCCTCCCCATGCCCTCAGCTCCTCCAGCTCCACAGGGATTCCCTCTCCTTCCCACCCAGCTCCTCTGGGAAGGAGCTGCAGTTCCCTCAGGAGCTGGGAGGGCTGGGATCCTTCCTGGCAGGAATTCTGTCTGTCCCACTGTGCGTGGCATCCATAAACCATCCCCACACAAACCAGGCAGCGGCAGGGATTTGTGGGGTTGGGATTTTTTCCTAAAAACCTCACTTTGTCCTCAATGCACTGGGACAGAACGGGGAGGAGCAGGGTGGGAGGGTGACCTGGGATTCAGGGAGGGGATGGGGATTTGGGCTGGGAATGGCTCGGGGAGGGGGCGGAAGGAGCGAAATTCCCTTTCCTGGCAGGGCCGGGACGCTGGGGACCAGCACATCGTGGACGTGGTGCTGAAGATGCTGCAAGGTGAGGGCTGAGCGGGGCCACCACTTCCCATGGATCCCATCCCATGGATCCCATGGATCCCATCCCATGGGTCCCATGGGGCCCATCCTGTGGATCCCATCCCATGGATCTCATGGGTCCCATCCCATGGACCATGTGGATCCTACCACATGGATCTCATGGATCTCGTGGATCCCATCCAATGAATCCCATGGATCCCAGCCCATGGATCCTGTGGAGCCCATCCCATGGATCCCATGGATCCCAGCCCATGGATCCTGTGGATCCCATCCCATGGATCCCATGGATCCCATTGATCCTGTGGATCCCATCCCATTGACCCAGTGGTTCCCATCCCATGGATCCCATTGATTCCATGGACCCCATGGATCGCATCCCATGGACCCCATTGATCCCATCCCCTGGATCCCATTGATCCTGTGGATCCCATTTATCCCCTGAATCCCCTGGATCCCATCCCAGCCCCTCTCTGCCCCACAGAGCAGCTGGCCGAGGTGGCCGTGAGCGCCAAGAGAGCCGCCCTGGGCGGGGTGGGGGCCATGGGACCCCCCGGCCCCCCTGGGCCCCCAGGGCCCCCCGGTGAGCAGGGTCCCCACGGCCCCATGGGACCCCGAGGCGTCCCCGGAATCCTGGGAGCCGCCGGGCAGATCGGGAACGTCGGACCCAAAGGTGGGTGGTGGCACGGTGCCGGGTACAGACCCCGCTGGGGTGGCACTGCCACGCTTGTCCCCGTCCCCGGGCGGGGCAGCGCCCTCCGCTCCCATCCTGGGTTTCCATGGATCCCTCCCTGTGCCCACAGGGAAGAGAGGAGAGAAGGGCGAGCGGGGAGAAGTTGGCCGTGGCCACCCAGGAATGCCGGGACCTCCAGGGATCCCAGGTGAGAACAGGTGTCCCCAAAAGTGGCCTTTGTCACCTTGGGGTGATGAGCACGGTGGTGGCTGGGGGCCTTCTGATCTGTCCCACAAAACTTGTCCGAGTTCATCCCACAAAAACTGCCCGAGTTCATCCCACAAAATCTGCACAGATTTATCCTGTAAATCTGCTCACATTTATCCCACAAAAACTGCCCAGGCTCATCCCACAAAATTTGCAGAGGTTCATCCTCTAAATCTGTCCAGGTTCATCCCACAAAAGCTGCCCAAGTTCATCCCATAAAACCTGCATGAACTCATCCCACAAAACCCAAACAATCTCATCCCACAAACCTACCCAGGTTCATCCCATAAAACCCGAACAGTCTCATCCTACAAACCCACCCAGCTTCATCCCATAAAACCTCAAGTTCATCCCACAAAACCTGCCCAGGTTCATCCCACAAACCCACCCAGGTTCATCCCATAAAACCTGAAGAGTCTCATCCCACAAACCCACCCAGCTTCATCCCATAAAACCTCAGCTTCATCCCACGAACCTGCCCAGGTCCATCCTATAAATTTTCCCATCTTCACCCCACAAAACCTGCCTGGGGCTCATCCCACAAAGCTCCCACCTGGATCATCCTTCCCTTCCTTCCCCCCCGCTCTGCCCGCACATTCCCAACCCCCAAATCCCCATCTCCCCCTGCCTCCCCTCCTCTCTCTGACCACCCCATTCCCATTCCAGGTCTCCCTGGCATCCCCGGCCAGGCTGTGGACGGCAAGGCGGGCGAGCGGGGCGTGCCGGGCGCTCCGGGCGAGGCGGGCAGGCCGGGCTCCGCGGGCCCCGCGGGGTTCCCGGGGTTCTGCGAGCCGGCCGCCTGCCTGGGCGCCTCTGCCTACGCGGCCGCGCGCCTGCCGGAGCCGGGCGGGGTCAAGGGGCCCCTGTACTGAGACACCCCCGGGAGAGAAATAAAAACCAAAACCCCGACCCCAAAGGCACCGGGACACTGCAACCCCGCGGGGAGCGGCTGCCGGGCTTTCCCGGATTTTTGGGAATGCTAATTTTTGGGAGTGCCGATTTTTGGGAATGCCGATTTTTGGGAATGCTGATTTTTGGGAATGCTGATTTTTGGGAATGCAAATTTTTGGCAATGCCGATTTTTGGGAATGACGATTTTCGGGAATGCGGTTTTTTGGGAATGCTGATTTTTGGGAATGCCAATTTTTGGGAATGATGATTTTTGGGAATGACGATTTTTGGGAGTGCTGATTTTTGGGAATACCGATTTTTGGGAAAGCAGTTTTTTGGGAGTGCCGATTTTTGGGAGTGCTGATTTTTGGGAGTACCGATTTTTGGGAATGCCAATTTTTGGGAGTGCCAATTTTTGGGAGTGCTGATTTTTGGGAATGCCGATTTTTGGGAGTGCCGATTTTTGGGAATACCGGGATGAGGGCAGCCCTGGGAAAGTGATTTTGAGGTGATTTTGGAATAAAGTCAAGTCCCATTCCCATCCATGGAGTTCCAAACCTGCTCCCTGCACCCTTTCCTCCCCTAAAAAATTTAGATTGTAATAAATTTTACAAACCCCTCTTCCCTGTGATGTTTTCGAAGGAGCTGCTGGAAATTCCCTTTTTATCCCTCCCCTTTTTTTGCCTTTCTTTTTTAAATCGGAATTTTTCAAGCCCCCGCCAAAATCATGGTTTGGTTATTTAAGAGAATTCCCAGCTCCAACCTGGTCACTCCCAGAGCTGTAAATCTTTGTACAATAGGGATTAAAAACGGGAATGTTTTATAATTGTGACGAGGAAAACCACCAACTCTTGGAAAAACTGGACAATAAAACCAAGCTGGATTCTTAAAAACGGGAATGATGTCTGAATTTCTTTGGATCAAAGCAAGGCCGTGGTGGGGGAACAGATTTGTGAGGGTTGAAGTTGCTTCATCCCATGAGGAAAAAGCTTGGATGCCATTCCAGAGGGATTGGAACCCAAGTGTGGAGATGGAGCAGCTGGAAAATCTCCAACCCTGTCCCGAATCCCAAAAAATCCCAGTTGGGAGAGGGGAAGGAACAGCCTGGCTGAGCCTCCCTCCTCGGGGCGATGCATCCCGGTCCTTCTCCCTGGAATTCCCGAGGAATTCCCGTTGTCCATCCCCTGCGGGGAGCCCCGCTCCAGCTGTGCCGCACATCTGGGGCACAGCCCAGCTCTTCCCGGCTGTTTTTTTTCCCCCACGAGAGGGAGCTGCCAGCCCGCGGAATTCGCTCTTCCAGCCGGCGATATTCCCGATAAAAGCGGTTTGGTTTCCTTCTGGAAGGGGCTGCAGCGTCATTCCCCGGGACTGGGCTGAGCTCCCGGCGTCTCTTTGGGGGGGAAAAAGGGGGGAATTTCCGTACTTTGGCCATTTCCCACTTTTGGGATGGACATGGAAGGGCTGGAAGGGGCTGGAAGGGGCTGGAAGGGGCTGGGAGCTGAGTTTTTGTTCCTGGAGCAGGAAAAGCCATTTCCAGGTGGGATCGGGGCTGGAGCAGGGAAAGGACAGACCCTGGAAAAGCTCTGCTGTGCCTGAGGAGCGTCCCGGGCATCCAGGAGGATTCAGGAATCCCAGGGAGCTCTTCAGTCCCACAACTCCCGGGATGGGATGGGATGGGATGGGATGGGATGGGATGGGATGGGATGGGATGGGATGGGATGGGATGGGATGGGATGGGATGGGATGGATGAGCTCCAGCACATCCAGGGACGCTGCTCCAGCTGATCCTGCTGCTTCCAGAGCCAGCACAGCTTCCCAAAAAAATGCCGAGGGAGCTCTGCCTTGGCGAGCGGCAGCTTTGACCTTCCCGATCCATCCCGCACATCCCGGGAGGCGCCGGGAGCTGGGAATCCGGAGCTTGGCAAAGCCGACGTCTGGGAAGACGAAAAAGATCGGGAATTAATTAAAATTCCGGAAAGCAGCCGTCTGGAGCTCCTGCCTCTCTCTCTCTCCCACCTGCTCGTGCCTCGTGGGCTCTCCTGGGAGCCCGCCCAGCCCTGTCACCTCAGCTGCTCCCTGCTCCAGACATCCAGACCTCCAGATCCCAGGCAGGGCCTCTTTTCCAAGCGAAACCCGCTGGAATCTTTCCAAATTATCCCGAGGGCTGTAGGAATCGGCTCCTGCAGCCACAAAATCCCCGGGAATACCGAGGGGCGGAGCCCGGCGTCCCGCCTGCCTTCGGTGGGATGGGAAGGGCAAAAAGGGAAGAAGGGAAATCGAGGAATCCCTTTGGGATTGCACCAATTCCTCCTCCAGACCCGAGACCTCCCGCGGGAGCCTCCCTTTGCTTCCTGAGAGGAAGAGGAGAGGGAGAATCGGGATAAACGACAGCCTGGAATAAATAAATGGAAGGGCTGGAAGGGGCTGGGAGCTGAGTTCTGGTCCTGGAGCAGGAAAAGCCATTTCCAGGTGGGATCGGGGCTGGAGCAGGGAAAAGCCACTTCCCAGGACAGACCCTGGAAAAGCTCTGCTGTCCTGAGGAGCGTCCCGGGCATCCAGGAGGATTCAGGAACCTTTAAATGGGCTGGGCCGCCTTCCCTATCCCAGGTTGTTCCAACCTGGCCTTGGACACTTCCAGGGATGTGGCAGCCACGCTTTCCCTGGAAAATCCATCCCAGCTCCTTCCCAGGGAGGAATTTTTTCCCCAAAATCCCATCTTAAGCACCTTTTTTTCCCCCAACAGGCACCATATCCCCCTCGGTTCTCCAGGGTCGCCCACCGGGACCATCCCGCCATCCCAGCCCGGGGACATTCCCGTGGCCATGAATAATTCAGGAACAGGGGAAAGTTTCCCGGAGCTGCCGCGCTGATGAGCCCGAATCACCTGGAGGGGGTGAAGATGAGCTAATCACCGTTTGTTCTCTCTCGATAGCTGATTAACCGCTAATTAGAATATTAAACAAGGGTTTAGATACGCAAATGAGCAGCTGAGGATGGAGTTCGTTGTTGGAGGTGCCATAAAATCCCTGATTTTTATTCTTGGATTATTGTTTGGTGGGGAGGGGGGGCTTTTTGCCTCCTAAAAAGAGGGATTTGGTTTTTTTCAATGCGGTTTGTTCTGCTGGATTGTTGGAGGAGCTGGGATAAATGAATCCCAAACTCCATCGAAACATCGGGAATGGCGCTCCCAGCCCCACAGGGAGGATGCCCAAAGTTCTGATGCTGCTTCTCCAGGAAAAAAAAAAAAAAAAAAAAGGCAAATTTTGGATCCCTGCAGAGCGGGGAGAGGGAGCGGGGAGTCAGGGGGTTAATTCCATCCATTTCCATGGAATTGGCTGCGGGAATGAGGCTGGGGAACGGTGAGAGCCCAAATTAAATGTTGGGGAGGGCAGGATTGGCCTGGCAGTGACACTGGGGGAACAGAGGGGACAGCGGTGTCACACACCGGGGTGGCACCCAGGCAGAAAACAGGGATGGAAAACACGGGAATCATGGAATTGTGAAGGCTGGAAAAGATCTCCAAGATCATCAATCCCAACCCTCCCACATCCATCCTTCCACGGAGCCCATGAAAAAGGATGGGATGGAACGGGAAAACCCTTTGGAGGCGCAGCTGGAATGTTGGATCCTGGAATGTTGGATCCGCCCCCACCCCAGGTATCCCCGCAGGGCAATTCCCGGCACAAATCCTCCCTGTATGGGAAGCAGGCAACAGCTGCCTCCTGACTGTAAATGAAATAATATTAATTAGGCCTCTTAATGAGGGTTTGTCGTGGCGTTAATTCACCCCCAGGCCCAGCAGTTCGAGGAATTCCCAAAACCCCAATTCCCGAGGTTCCCGTTGTCATTTCCCCTGCGCTGCCCTCAAATCCTGGCAGCTGTCCCTGCTCCGGTCACCTCTCCGGGCTGCCAAAATTTGGGATGTGAGTTCCTTAAACCTCTCTCTGCTGCCAACACCATTTTGTTCCCATCTGTTTTCCAAGGTTTTTTGTGTTTTTTTTTCCAAAGGAGCTCAGCCCAGCCCGGCTTGGCAGCACCACCCTGCTCCCAAATCACAGAATCACAGAATTTCCAGGCTGGAAGAGACCTCCAAGATCATCGAGTCCAACCCAGCTCTAACACCTCAACTAAACCACGGCACCCAGTGCCACATCCAGGCTTTGGTTAAACACATCCAGGGATGGTGACTCCACCACCTCCCTGGGCAGACCATTCCAAACCATTCCTCTGGAGCAGCATCGATGGAATCTGGGAATTCCAGAGGGGTTTGGGGTGGGAGGGACCTTAAAGGATCATCCTGGGACACCTTCCACTATCCCAGGGACACTTCCAGGGGTTTGGCAGCCACACGTTGTGGGGAATATTCCCTTGGAGCCTCGCTGGGATTTGTGTCCCAGGAGCTGGGAAGGGCAGATGCCATCCTGTAGCCCCAGTTGGTGCCTGTGATGTTTGGGTTTCTCTGAAACTCTTTTCCCAGAGAGTTTTCTGCCAACAACAGACACGTTTTCCTGACTGTGACCTTTGTTTGCATTCCTTTCCCTAGGAGGGACTTCTTGCTGTCCCTCTGGTTTGACCAATGTGATTGAAGAAGTTTGTTTCACCCCTTGGGTTGTTCTCTGTAAAACAGCATAAAGGGAAGAAATTCCTGGGTAATAAAGATTGGAGTCTGGTGTCTGGGTTTTTGCCGTTCTCCTCTGCCCCCTTTAAGGAGTTTGGAAAAGTCTTATTTTTTTAGCCTTCTGTGTTTTGGAGTCAGATACACTTTTGTATAAACAAGCCACTTGTTATTGTAAAATCTGGCAATGCTTACATTCTTTTCATAAGGAGCAGACTGTTGATGGGCTGTTGGGTTGTCCAGTGTGGTTGGAGAAGAAGATTCTCTTCCTCCAATCCATGATCACTGCTGGAATTCAATAAATGTTGATTCTGTAAATAAACCTTGCTCTTTTCTGCCTGGGACATCACAAGGTGTGGGTGTGAGTTCTTTATGTGGTGTGCGACAGGAGTCACTGTCAGCCTGCTGGAGTCCGAGTCATTGTCGTCTTGAACAGCATCACCACCCCAACCCATCTGCCCACGGAATTCCACCCTGGAGTTCCTTCCAGTGTCCCCGGTTGTGTAATAATAATAATAATAATAAACAAACAAATAAATAAATAAATAAAAAGAAAAAAGTACCAGGGGGCTGTAAGAAAAAGCAATGCAAAAATCGAGATTTTTTTATTATCCGGAAATCCAAAATCGAAAATAGCTTTGAAATTCCGCAGGGGAACGCCGGGAACACACGGAGAAGCCTCATATACAGAGACAGATAAATTAACTGGGAATTCTGCAGACAAGCCAGGGGCATGGAGAGATTCCATATGTACATTTTTATGGAAACCATTTATACACTTTATTACATTTACAAAAAAAAAGCTGCTTCTTTTTTTTTTCTTTTTTTCTCCACTACTTGTTTTGTTTTGTTTTGTTTTTTCCCTACGATAATGAAAAAAAAAATTACATTTTGGTTTTTTTTATTTATTTTTTTAGCTGTACAAACTTTTAATTAATAAAAATATATCTCTGTACAAAAGAGGGATTTGAGCTTTTTTTTGTGGTTTTTATCGTTTTTCTCATTTTTTCCTTTTTTCTTGATTTTTTTCCCTTTTTTTTCATTTTTTTCCCTTTTATTTCTATTTTTTCCCCTTTTTCCCATATTTTTTTTATTTTTTTTTTTTACCATATGCAAGTCCTCTGGGCACAAGGATGGAGAATGGCATGGAGCAGATCCCAGCCAGCTTGCAATAAAAAAAAAAGGGATAAACCCCTTTTTTCCACTTCCTTGGCTCCCTGGGCAACAGCAGGAAAAGGGAATTCATGGATTGAGCTCCCCCTTCCCCCTGCCTGGGTGGTTTCGAATATTTTGGATTTATTTTGCACTCCTGGATGTGAGTTTCTCCTGGTTTTTCCATGGAATGAGTGGGAGCCAGGTGTGGGAAGCCAAGGTGCATCACCTGGAGCAGGCAGGAGAACATTCCCTGGATTCCCTGGAAGGAATCCAAGCTCTGCTTCCAAGGATTCTAGGAGTTTTGGGCTCTGGGATCGGGATCAGGACATGGTGGGGCAGAAGCAGAGCAGGGGTTTGGGTTGGGCTGTGGGGTTTTTTGGGATAATTGGGCTTGGAAAAGAGCAGGGATGGGCCAGGAGAGCCCAGCTGGAGGCAGGGTGGGATCCAAGGATTCCAAGGGTTTATCCCAGCCTTGCTCCAGCAGTGGGAGGGTGGAATGATGGAGAGGGGACAAGGGAAAAGGGGAATATTCCCTTGGGTTTGTGTCCCACTCTTCCTCTGCTCAAGCCCTGGGGTAAAAAAATCCAACCAAGAAATGACCCAGAAAACCCAAATCCTCATCTTGTCCCATCCAGGTGTTTTCCATAAATCCAGCCAGGAATGCCCAAAGGAAAATCAAACACAGGGAAGAGGGGAAAAGCTTCCCAAGGTTTGGAAAGCTCCCGTTTGAAATCCCTTCCTCTGCTCCAGCCCTGGGGCAGGAAATCCAACCAAAAAAATAAAAATAACCCAGACACACAAATCCTCATCCTGCCCCGTCCAGGTGTTTTCCATCAATCCAGCACCTTGTGCACAACCCTCGTTGTTGCCCAAGCTCTTCCCAAAGTTTGGGAAGCTCCTTCCAGGAACGCCGGGAGCAGCTCGGGAAAGCCTTCCCACCAGCAGGCCTTCCCTGGGCTCGGAGTGGAGCAGAACCTTTGGCTTGGAGATCCAGCAGGGTGGAGGAGATGGATCCAGCAAGATGGAAGAGGAAGATCCAGCAGGATGGAGGAGGTGGATCCAGCAGGACAGAGCAGGTGGATCCAGCAGGATGGAAAAGGAAGATTCAGCAGGACGGAGGAGATGGATCCAGCAGGATGGAGGAGATGGATCCAGCAGGATGGAGGAGGAGGATCCAGCAGCCCCTGGGGAATTCCAGGGAAGGCGCGGTGACCTCTCCGCAGCCTCAGCAGGGGCAGGAGCAGGGAGGTGGGGAGGGGGTGGGTGGATGGATGGATGGATGGATGGATGGATGGAGAGGTGGGACAATCATCCACTGGACACCGACCCCGGTGAAAGCATCTGGGAAAGCAAAGGGTTGGTTATGGCACGTGGGAATCCTGGGGAAATGTTATCCTAAAATTGGAATATTCCAGGTGGAAGGGCTCTGCAATCCACAGTGAACTTTGGATCACTTGAAGCTGGTAAATCCCAGATCTCGGTGCAAAATTCCCTGTCTGGAGTCACCCAGACATGACCCCACCAGAACCTTTCCACCCCCATGATCCCATGAGAACATTTCCAACCCCATGCACTCCATGATCCCACAAGGACCCTTCCAACCCTACACACCCCATGATCCCACTGGAACCCTCCGAACTCCATGATCCCATGAGAACATTTCCAACCCCATGATCCCACCAGCACCCCTCCAACCCCATGATCCCACGAGAACCCTTCCAGCTCCACACACCCCATGATCCCACCAGAACATTTCCAACACCATGATCCCACAAGAACCCTTCCAAGCCCATGGTCCCACCAGAACATTTCCAACCCCACATGCCCCGTGATACCATGAGAACCCTCCCAACCCCATGATCCCAGGAGAACATTTCCAATCCCATACACCCCATGATCCCAAAATAACCCTTCCAACCCCACACACTCCATGATCCCATAAGAACCCTCCCAACCCCACACACTCCATGATCCCACCAGAACCCTTCCAACCCCACACACCCCATGATCCCACCAGAACCCTTCCAACCCCATAACCCCACCAGAACATTTCCAATCCCATACACCCCATGATCCCAAAATAACCCTTCCAACCCCATGATCCCATGAGAAACCTTCCAGCTCCACACACCCCATGATCCCAAAATAACCCTTCCAACCCCATGATCCAACCAGAACATTTCCAACCCCACACACCCCATGATCCCAGGAGAACCCTCCCAACCCCACACGCCCCGTGGGCCGTGCCCGTGCCCCTCACCGTGTGGCCGGCGCTATACGGCCGTGCAGACGGTGCTGACGGTGAACTCGGCCTCCCCGGCCATGATGTCCGAGGGCTGCAGGTTGCGGTCGTACATGGGGTTCTCGAAGGTGCCCCTCACGTTGGTGTTCTCGTGGCCGGCGTAGCCGTTGAAAGGGACTTTGGGTCTCCTCCTGGGGGACAAAACCCACACAGGGGTGGGGGACAGCCCTGAGGGAGGGCCCTGGCAGGGGAAGGAAAATCCCGGCAGCGAACCGGGAGGAACTCGCGTCCGGGAGCACAGAATAAATCCAAAATATTTCAAATTTACACTGCATTCAGAGCCATTGGGGAGGGGGGAAGTTTGGTTTTTGTCCTCTTAAACGTGGCCACAAATCCCATTAATGGCCAGCAAAACCCTCTTGGCTGTCCTCTCCCAAACCCTCATCCCGCCATGCTTTGTTCTCCCACCTCCTGAACTAAACCAGACCTAAAGGGGGGATTTTAAGCCCAGCTCACTGATATTTCTCTCAAATCCCTGAATTCCTTTCACCTTTAGGAATTCTTCCTCCAAACCCACCTGTGTTTGTAGAGATGAAGCACAAACCCTGCAATAACCTCCCAAACCCTCTGTTTTTGTCCCACCTCCTGAATTAAACCAGCCCTAAAGGGGGGATTTTAAGCCCAGCTCACTGATATTTCTCTCAAATCCCTGAATCCCTTTCACCTTCAGGAATTCCTGCCCCAAACCCACCTGTGTTTGTAGAGATAAAGCACAAACCCTGCAATAATCAGGGCGATGAAAGGCACAAGGATGGCGGCTGCCACGGAGCTGCTGTTGGATGCAAAGTGGTGGCCTATGGACTCGGGGTCGTTTTCCATCATGCTGATGTCTGGAACACAGCAGAAAGGGACACATTTCCCACATTTCCCACATTTCCAAGCCCCTGCTGGGGGAAAAGGGCTGGGCTCAAGGTACAGGTGGCACCAGCAGCAAAATAAGTGAAGCGGTGCTGGAAAAGGGAATTTAAAAATGGATGTGCAAGGATGGAGATCCAGGCCTGATCATTTATTTAGAGCTGCAATTAAAGAGAAGTGTGAATTGATTTATTTTGCCAAAAAAGGTCCAACTTGGGTGCATAAAGCTGGGCTTTCAGGAGACTCTGAAATGCTGCAGTAACAAGCATCCATAAAGGTGACGAGATTCCAGCAATCCTGAGGGATTAAAGAGCTCAACCCACGCTTTAAGAGGCATTTAGGAGCTTAAACTTCGGGTGGTTTAAGCTCCCAAGAGCCTCTGTGATTTCTGATGGAGACACTTGCTGTGGTGGGAACGGGATTTGGGCTTGGCAGGGATCTGGGAATTTGGAAAAAAAACCTCACGTCCAGGTGTTGTCTGTGCTTCCAAACTCTCCCTGCCTTTGGACAGCAGCCTGGTTATCCCTCATTTTTGTTCCCAAATGATAAATTTTATCATTTTGCTGTTTGTTCTGTGCTGTTTGTCTCTCACAGACCTCGCTCCAAGGTCAGCAGGACTCGGAAAATGCGGAAAAATTCCAGCCAGGGACTGGAGAAACTTTCCCAGCCTGGAAACCCCCAGCAGGCCAAGATGGAGCTTTTGGAATCGAGGGGGAAAGTGCAAATCCCAGGAATTTTACCCAATCTCTGGAGGCCAAACTGCCCGAAGCCTTTGCCACGCACAAAGCCCTGGTACACGAAGGTGCCGCTCGAGGACTCCGACGAGACCTGTGGAGGGTGGAAATAAACAGATTTATCCAACATCCCCCTGGATTTAACACCCAGTTCATCTCAGCCCCTTCCAAGAGCATTAATTTGATGCCATTCCCCAGAAAATCCTGGCATTTTTTAAGGAGTTTCACTGCCCAACAGCTGAAAATTTTCCCGTTTCAAGGGAAGGGAACCCAAAGAAAATCTTGTTTGTGATTAACTGGAGAGGACATTGCTGATTCCAGAGGGAGAAGGGAAAAGTGGCCGTAGGTCAGTCAGATCCACATTTTTTCCAAGCTCCAGTGGATCCCTAAATGGGCTTGGGAAACTCCCAGACATGGGCAGAGGGTGGGGAGTTGGCTCCATTAGGGAAAATCAGCTTTTCCAGCCGAGGTGTTGAGCAGATATAAAATATCCACATGGAATGGATCCTGTTGGGTTTCTCCTCCAGAATTCCCTGGGAGATGATGGATTCCAAACCCCAGGGCAATAAAACCAAGCCCCAGCTGCAGCAGGAGCTGTCACCTGCTGGGAAAAGGCCACTCCCAGCAGTGGGGCAGCTTCACCCTGCTCCCTGCTCTGGGAATTATCCTTCAGCTCCAGGGAAGGGAAATCCGGGCTGGGACAGGCACAGGAGGGTGGATTTTGTGCACTCACGTGTCCATCCAGAGCCCATTTGTCGTTCCTGAACTTGCTGGCAAAGATCTCCAGCGGCCCCATGATCTGGTACACCTGGAGCAGCAGGTGCACGTCCTCCTTCTTGTAAATCCCTGGAAAAGAAGGGATTTTGTCAGCTCTGGTTTGGAAATACTGAAATAATTGAGTGGGAGGGCAGAGAAACCATGCCAGGATATGAGTGGACACCAGCCCTGTCACTGGGATGCACTGGGAAACACAGCCCAGGATACTGAAGATATTTTCCACATGGGAAAGGACTCGATGTTTAATTAATAAATATTAATGGTGCTCCAGGAGGGCAGGGACATGGAGCACTCATGGAATCAGGAGCTGGAAGGGACCCCCAAGGGTCGTCACAGTCCAACTCACACAATTTCACGTTTTTTGCCAAAAGCTCCAAGTCCTACCTTGGACACCTCCAGGGATGGGCACTCCAAACCTCCCTGGGCAGCTACAAGGCCTGAGCACCCTTTCCATGGAGGAATTTTCCCTAATATCCAACCTGGCACAGGTTGAGGCTGTTCCACCCTGGCAGCCCCACCCTGGCTGCCCCCTCCTGTCAGGGAGTTTTTGGGAGCCCCCTGAGCCTCCTTTTCTCCATCAGGAATTCTCCAGCTCCATTCCCTTATCAGGACACTCTCCATCCCCTCAATGTCTCTCTGGCCATGAGTGACCAGATGTGGACACAGCCCTGGAGGTGTCCCAGCAGTGCCACCTGTCCCCAAGGCCGTGTCCCTCACCGGACACCTGCAGCTCCACCCCGCTGTGGTCGATCAAGGTGGCGTTGACCTTGCTGGTGGCAGGGTCAAAGCTGGTGACAGAGAGCATGGCCGGCTGCTTCTTGCCCATGTACTCGTAGGAGCCTTTCCACAGGGAATTCCTGGCGAACACATCCGCAGGCACTGGAATTACAGCGATGGGAGATGCAAAAAAAAACCAACCAAAAAAACCCCAAACAAATAAAAACAAAAAAACCAAACCTAAACCAAATCAAGAAAACCCGAAACAAACAAACAAACAAAATAAAACCCCAAAAAACCAACCAACAAATCAACAAATCAACAACAAAACAACAACAAACCACAAAAAAAACCCCAAAAAACAAAAACAAAACAAAAAACCCCCCAAAAAACAAAACCAAACCAAAACAAACAAAAAATAACAACAACAACAACAAAAAACCAAAAAAAACCCCAAAACACCAAAAAAACCAAAACCACACCAAAAAAAAACCCACAAAAGGAGGACTTACTGTGGGCTGCTCCCAACACCCAACAGGGTGTCAGTTTGTACCTCTGACTCTGTCAGGGTCCCTAGGATTGTTGTTTGCTTGCTTTTTTTGTACGACTACATTGGTATTTTTTAATATTCCCAGTCAAGAACTGTTATTCCTATTCCCAAATCTTTGCCTGAAAGCCCCTAATTGCAAAATCATGATAATCCAGAGGGGGTGAGGGGTTTACATTCTCCATTCCAAGGGAAATTCCAGCTTTCCCTGGTGGCTGGACACCTGTCTCCCCAAGCCCCACGAAGCCTCACCTGAGACCTTGGCGAGCGGCGGCTCCCGCGCCGTGCCCACGGGCCTCCCGCTGGGACGGACGTCGGCTGGACAGACAGAGGGCAAAGCACAGCTGGTGAATGCTGTGGGCTCGGGCACTGCCCATCCCAGAATTCCCGAGGCTGGAAAAGCCCTCCAAGGTCACAGAGTCCAAGCTGTGCCCGAGCCCCATTTGACACCCAGGGCTGAGTGCCACGTCCAGGCCTTCCTTGGGAACTCCAAACCTCTCTGGGCAGCCCCTGCCAAGGCCTGAGCACCCTTTCCAGGCAGGAATTTTCCATAATATCCAACCTGGCACAGATTGAGGCTGTTTCCTCTCATCCTGGCAGCACAGCCCACCCCACCCTGGCTGGTTGGACTCGATGACCTCAAAGGCCTTTTCCAACCTAATTTTGGGATTCTGCTGTGGACACCAACAGTGGAGACCCTCCCAGCAAGCGAAAATCAGGCTGGGCCACCCCACAACTTTCTAGGGAAAAAAGTCACGACTGAAAACACCTCCCCTCCCTCCTTGGAGCTCTGACCCCAGAACTGAACCTTGGGGTTTATCTGCAGGCTGAAAACCACCTCAGAAGGACCTCGAGGCCCAGGATCTCTCCAACCTGAGACCCTGGGGAGGGTCTCTGAGCCTGGCTGGCCCCCCCAGCCCCTCACCCAGGCAGATGGGGGGTTTCCCTGTCCAGCTGCCGTCGGCTTTGCAGGTGCGGTGCTCGGAGCCCCCGGTGAGGTAGAAGCCGCTCTGGCAGGAGTAGATCAAGGTGTAGCCCAGGGAGGGCAGGTCCAGGGCGCCCACGTTGGCGTGGGACGGGGTCTCGGGCTGCTTGCAGTGGTGGGCTGGAGGGGACAGGGAGAACAGGTGAGAGAAACCAGCCAGGTGGGCGCTGGGAGGGTGAAAAGTGACGCTGTGACATCAGCAGGGGACAGAAACCTCCTGGAGGAGTTTCCACACCACAGCTCACAGGGCTGAGTTTTTCCCAGCTGGAGGAATTAGTGAGGAGCTTCCCATGCTGGGTTTCTCTTCCTGGCTAAAGCTGAACCTGGCTCCAGCTTGATGGGCTGAAAATCAGGATTGGCCACCCCCATTTCCAAGGGAAAAAGGCGAAACCAAAGGATGCTGAAGCAGCTCTGAGCCCAGAACCGAGTGCCAGGTGTGGCTGCACACTAAAAACTGCCCTGGCAATCCCCAATTCTCCCTGAAATCCAATGCATTTCCTCCAGGGATTCCTTCCCCAGAGCCTGGCTGAGGGCCCCAGCCCCCTGTGGCATTCCCAGGACTCACGGACGCAGTCGGGCTGGACGCCGCTCCAGGTCAGGTTGGGCAGGCAGGTCCTGGTGGTGGAGCCCTGCAGGAGATATCCCTTCTGGCACCTGAAGAACAGGATGCTTCCCACCTGTCCCAACGGGAGACAATCACTCAGCTTCCCAGGCATTCCCAGGCCTTCATTCCACTGATTCCATTCCCTTGTCACCACCTCACCCCTCACTGGAGCAGCCCCACTCCCAGAGAAGCTCCCAGCTGAGCAAAAATCCAACTTATGGTGTCTCCAAATTAATTAAACCTAAAATTAATTAATTAAACCCCAAGATTAAGGTAACTAATTAGCGGGAAAACAGAAGGATCCTCTCTGGCATCCACTGTCCCAGCAGGGAATGGGTGGGACTGGAGCCCCCCCAGAAAGTCACTGTGGGATTTTTGTCCCCATTCCAACGATTTCCTGCTGGATGAGAGCTGGGATTAGCAAAAGCACCTGCAGGATTTGGCCTGAAAATTAATTGGGAATTAATGCGAATAGCAGCAACTATTAATGAGCACTGTAATTAATTTCAGATACAATGCACTGCTAATTAATGCTGTGCGAACACACTCGGAGGGCTGAGGGAGCACGTTGGGGTGTCCTGCTCCCAGGAGGAGACAGCAACCTATGGAAGGAGGACACATGAACACATGGGATGAGACAGGAATTCATGGGAGGAGACATTAATCCATGGGAGGACACAAGAATCTGTGGGAGGACACGTGAATCCATGGGATAACATGTGAATCCCATGGGATAACGTGTGAATCCATGGGATAACATGCGAATCCATGAGGGATTTGCTCATGGAAGGACACTGGAATCCATGGGAGGAAACATTAATCCATGGAAGGATGCATTAATCCACGTGTGGAGAACACAGGAATCCATGGGAGGACACGTGAGTCCATGGGAAAACACAGGAATCCATGGGAGGACACAGGAATCCATGGAAGAACATGTGAATCCCTGGGAGGACAACATGAATCCAGCCAAGGTCGGAGCAGGGCTGGTTTTGTGGTGCACCCCTCTTCCCTGGGCGTACCTGGTATCCCTGGGAATTGTTCTGCATCCCAAAAAGAGGCACTCCGGGATCGGCACAGGTGGTGAGGCTGGGATCTGTCAAAAACAGGAACAGGGATTTACGGGAGAGCTCCGACCCCTGCAGGCACACGGATCCCGCTGCACCTCCGGAGCACAAGCGGGGTTTGGCTCCGAAGGAAAAAAACAAGGAAAAAACCACACGGATCTTCTTGTTCCTTAAATCCCTGCCTGCTGCAGCAGCAAGTAACTAGAGAGGCACTTCATCCCTCAGGAGAAAAACCGGGAACACACGCCTTGGATCGGCACAGCTCCTCCCCACACCCACCCCGTGCCCTCTGCTCCCAAGGGCCACCCCAAGCATCCCTCCCTCTGCTCCCACGGCCCATCCTGATCTCCAAGGACCACGGGATCGGGGTTGGAAGTGAAGCGAGCCCCCAAACCCTGCGGGTGACCCCAGAGGAGCCCCCAGACCCTGCGGGTGACCCCAGAGGAGCCCCCTCACCGATGCAGCTGGGCTGGGTCCCGCTCCAGGTGCCGTCGGACTGGCAGAACCTCCGCGCCGACCCCACCAGCACCAGCGGGGCCAGGCAGGAGAAGGACACGGACGAGCGGTAGGTGAAGCCTCGGTCCTCCCTCCTGCCCTGGGCCGGGGTCCCTGGGTCCCCACAGAACACGGCTGCAACAGCAAAGGGACGCGGATGTGGCCACAGAGCCCTCCAGGAATGTCACACCCCACCTGGGTCTGTCACAACTCCGTGATTAACTCGGCTGCATTCCTTGTAATTCGCTCCTTTTGTCAACGGCTCTTAATTAACTTCCACCTTCTCCCCCGGATTTGCCTTTTTTTTTTTCACCCCCACTTCTTTTTTCTCCCCTAATTGCACGGTGTCACTTTGTTCCTCGGCTCTGTGTCACACGGAAAGCCCACTAATTATCCCAGCTCCGGGGAAAGGTGCGAGGAACGGCGAGGGGCTTGTGGGATTTAATATGAAAACGGATATTGTGCAGCTGGAAAAGGAACTCAGAGCTGCCTTTAGCATCAGGAGACGTTTAATTCCCTTTTTTTTTTGGTGCTCACTGTTGTATCAAACCCACCCAGTGCCTTCACAAAACATTCCCAACTTCTGCTGCAACACCGTGCCCTTGGCCAAAGGAATTTTTTGGCAGTTCCACGAGTCCTGATTGCAGAAGATTTGGTCACTGAGGGCAAACACAGAGTTGTGAGGATGTTTTGTAGGCAGGAACGTGGAAAATGCCCGGGTTCATCCCAAATGTGGCCTCACCCCTCTGTCACAGGGGTGGAGTGACCACCCGTGTCCCTCCCTCCTCCTTCCAGGTGCCAAACCAATGCTCCCAAAAACCCCCAAGGCACGTGGGAGGTGGGAGAGCAGCCAGGCTTTGGCTCCAGGCTCCCGAAGCATCCTCACATCACCAAAAAATTCCCACCCCAGCGAGGGAAAAACCTCATTTGGGAACGGGGCAGGAAGCCCAGCACTTTTAAACGCTGAGCTGGTGACACAGAGCCTGGGGGGAAAAAAGCTGTGAAAAGCCCCCAAAAACCCCTGGATTTCCAGCAAAACGCTGCTGATTCCTGGCGGAAAAGCGACTCACGGAAGCACTGGGGGATCTCCCCGCTCCAGGAGCCGTTGCCCTCGCAGGTGAGCACGGCGGGCAGGGACAGCTGGTAGCCCTCCAGGCAGGCGTAGCTGACGCTGGAGCCCCAGCTGAAATCCGAGCCCACCACCTTCCCGTTGGGAATGGCCTGGGGAGCTCTGCAGGTGATGGCTGGAAGGGAAAGGAGGAAAGGGAAATGGAGAAAAAAGGGATAGGAAAAGGAAAAGGGGAATAGGAAAAAGAAAAAAGGAAAAGGGGAATAGGAAAAAGAAAAAACAAAAAAGGAAAAGGAAAAAAGGAATAGGAATAGGATAAAGAAAAGGAAGAGGAATAGGAAAAAGGAAAAGGAATAGGAAAAAGAAAAGGAAAAAGGAAAAGGAATAAGAAAAAGAAAAGGGAAAAAGGAAAAGGAATAGGAAAAGGAATAGGAAAAGGAAAGAAGGAATAGGAAAAGGAAAGGGAAAAAAAGGAGAAAAGGAATAGGAGTAGGAAAAGGAGAAAAGGAAAAGGAGGGTCAGGTCTCTCCACTGCTTAATTATTTCCATTTACAAGCAAATTCCAGCAGGAGCAAAGTCGCCTCCTGTTCTCCAAGAGCATCTCCCGGGATTGGCACGAAGTGGGGTCAAACCCTTTGAAGTTTGGGGTTAAACCCCAAATCATAGAACATCCTGTGGGAAGGGATCCATGAGGATCATCCATCTCCACAAATCCCATTTTGGAGTCACTGCTCGCTGGCAGCTGAAGGTAAAAATCCGCCCTGACGTGGCGTGAAAACTCATCCCAGATTTCCCCAAAGATTCTCACATTTTGGACAACCTGGCTGAGGCTCAGACGAGCAGTTGAAGGCACAACCTGTCGGGTTTTCACCCACTCTGGGGTGTTTTGAGATGACATTTTTGCAGCACTCTGCCTTTCAGCTGAGAGGAGCTAAACCTGTGCCTCCAAATGAGACTCCTGGCCACATTCTGGATTATTCCTGCAGCATTTGCTGAGTGCAGAGAATGAAAAAGGAGAGGGAGAATTGCTCTTTACAGCCTCTGAAGGAGCTGGAGTGCATTTGAGAGTTTTTCTGTGGCCTGTGTTTGTATCAATGCCGTGACAGGTGAATTTTCCAGATTTTTAAAGGAGCGCAGAGATGCTGCCACACATCTTATCTGCACTGGGGCGTGAGCATAAGAGATCCAGTCTGCCCAGCCACTGCTTTCTTATTTCCCTTTTCTACCTCTGAACCACAGGAGCCACCTCAGAATAATGAGAAGACTCGCAGGGAACATTTTTCAGCTGTTTCTGGGTGATGCCAGCAAAGCGCCTGCTGGAAAAACACCATATTTCATCCCAGTTTGAGCCGGGCTTTTTGTGCAAAATCACTTTACTCCCTGGGCTTTGCTCCTCCAGCACGAGGAGAAGAGCAACTCCCTCCCTCCCAGGCACAGATTGATAGCCCTGAAGACAGCAAGGTGCTGCTGCTCCCTGAAAAAAAAACCCAAACAAACTGTGGGTGGAATGAGGGAGCCAAGAAACGCCCCAGCCGGGCTTCCAGGGAAACTTCAAAACTTTCCAGGGAACTTCAAAACTTTCCAGGGAAATCTTTCCAGGGAAACTTCAAAACTTTTCCAGGGAAAGTTTCATTACCTGGAGCTGTAATTGGAAGATGAACCCCCAGTCTGCAAATGGACCAAACTGATCCAAGTGTGAAAACCTGGGATCATTGTCTATTTGGGGTGCAGCCCCTCGGGGACTTTGTCTGCCCTGAATGCACCTGAATAATATTCAATATTCAATAGTCAAATCTTCAAATCTTTCCAGGGAAACTTCAAAACTTTCCAGGGAAACTTCAAAACTTTCCAGGGAAAGTTTCATTACCTGAGGGTGTAATTGGAAGATGAACCCCCAGTCTGCAAATGGACCAAACTGATCCAAGTGTGAAAACCTGGGATCATTGTCTATTTGGGGTGCAGCCCCTGGGGGACTTTGTCTGCCCTGAATGCACCTGAATAATATTCAATATTCAATATTCAAATCTTCAAAACTTTCCAGGGAAACTTCAAAACTTTTCCAGGGAAACTTTTGGCGGCCTGCAAAACCTGTCCCCTGCAATTCCCCAGGACCCCCACCCTTGCAGACGGGTTTGGTGCCGTTCCAGGTGCGGTCCTTGGTGCAGGTGAGGGCGGCTGCCCTGTCTGACTCCATGGTGAAGCCGGGGCTGCACTGGAACACCACGGATTTGTTGTAGGTGAAGTCGCTGCCCAGCCGGAGCCCGTTGGCCGGCACGCCGGGGTCGCCGCAGTTGATCACTGCCCAGGGAGGGGAAAAAAAAAGAGAATTTCTGGCAGCTGGAACCACGCCTGTGACGGCCCTGAGCGTTTTTCCAGGTGGGATTTAAACAGTTAAATGTGAAGATTTGTGATCCTGAGTGTTTTTCCAGCGTGATTTAAGCAATTAAATGTGAGCAGGTTTGTGGCCCTGAGCTGTTTTTCCAACGGGATTTAAACAGTTAAATGTGGAGCAGGTTTGTGATCCTGAGCGTTTTCCCAGCATGATTTAAGCAGTTAAATGTGAAGGTTTGTGATCCTGAGCTGGTTTTCCAGGCAGGATTTAAGCAGTTAAATGTGAAGTTTTTTGGCCCGGAGCTGTTTTTCCAACAGGATTCAAACAGTTAAATGTGAAGGTTTGTGGCCCTAAGCATTTTCCCAGGCAGGATTTAAACAGTTAAATGTGAAGGTTCGTGGCCCTGAGCTGTTTTTCCAGGCAGGATTTAAACAGTTACATGTGAAGGTTTGTGGCCCGGAGCTGTTTTTTCAGGCAGGATTTAAGCAGTTAAACGTGGAGCAGGTTGGTGGCAGGGCGGATGTGGATTTTAATGGCTCATTAAGGCCTTGCAAGGAGTTGGATTAACACTCATTAAACATTAAAGCCAACTCGGGTCAAACCCGGGTGAAGGGAAGGCAGTTTGCCCACAGGTCCCGCCTCTGATGTAAACCCACCTTTGTCAGCACCCGGAGCTCACACACATCCCTGTCCCCAGTGTCACACTCAGGAGCAGCCCCGGAGAGCCCCTGCAGCTCGGCCAGCATCCCCTCCCAAAATGATTCCAGAGCTCCCTCCACCCAGCTGGAAAAAGACAGCCCTGGAGCAAGGCTTTTCTGTGAGATCCCAGCAGAATTCCCAGGCTGCTGCTGGTGCCAGGGTTTAGCAGTTTCTCAGGGTGGCACTCGTGTGTCGGTGCCTTAGGATTTTTAGCTTTTAGATTTTCCATCTCTTTGTAACCCTGCAGTTCTTTAGTGTGTAACTCTAAATTCCATTTACAGAGTGAGCTGCTGCTTCCCCACTTTGCTCAGACACAACGATTCCTCTGCAGGGAAGGGACCTCACTGCCTCAGGCCCCCAGAGATGGAAACAAAAGTGAGCTGGGGGCAGCAAACTTGGGGTCAATGAGTTCATTACCTGGAGCTGTAATTGGAAGATGAACCCCCAATGTGCAAATGGACCAAACTTATAAAAGTGTGAATACCTGGGATCATTGTCTATTTGGGGTGCAGCCCCTGGGGGGCTTTGTCTGCCCTGAATGCACCTGAATAATCTTCAATATTCAATATTCAATATTCAATTATTTTCAAGAAACAGAACTGCTTTTTATCCCCTCAGTTCTGTCTGCTCTCTGTTTCCAGACAGCCCCAAAAGGTGTGGGCCCAGCTGTGCCTGGCAGCTCACCCTTCCCCCGTGCCAGGATCCCATCCCAGTGCTCACCAGTGCACTCGGGGCTGGTCCCAGTCCAGGTGCCGTTGACGGTGCAGTGCCTGCTCAGCACCCCCGTGGAATAGAAGCCCTCCCTGCACTGGTAGATGATGGAGCTGGAGAACACCAGGCCGTCGTTGAAGATCACCCTGGCGTTGCTGGGCGTGCCGGGGTTCCCGCAGGAAATCACTGGGAAGGGAAAAGGTGTGAAATTCCAAGGAGTTTTGTGAAACGAAAGGAGAAATGAACAAACCAACCCCCCGCCCAGAACTGCCAGGGTTTCCTCCTGCACTGCCTGTCCTCAGGAAAGTTCTGGGGACATGAGAACGCTTCTGGGGACACTGGTTCTGGGGACATCGGAGGAATTCTGGGGACACCAGGGCAGTTCTGGGGACATCAGGGCAGTTCTGGGGACACTGGAACATTCCTGGTGAAACCAGAACAGTTCTGGGGACTCTGGGGCACTTCTGGGGACATTGAGGTGGTTCTGGGGATATTGAAGCTGCTCTGGGGACACTGGGGCAGCTCTGGAGGCATTGAGGCAGCTCTGGGGACACCAGGGCAGTTCTGGGGACATTGAGGCAGCTCTGGGGACACCAGGGCAGCTCTGGGGACACTGGGACATTCCTGGGGACACCAAGGCAGCTCTGGGGACACTGGGACAGTTCTGGGGACCCCGAGGCAGCTCTGGGGACATTGAGGCAGCTCTTGGAACCCTGGGGCAGCTCTGGGGACACTGAGGCAGCTCTGGGAACCCTGGGGCAGCTCTGGGGACCCCGGGGAAGCTCTGTGGACACTGGGACAGTTCTGGGGACATTGAGGCAGCTCTGGGAACCCTGGGGCAGCTCTGGGGACACTGAGGCAGCTCTGGGAACCCTGGGGCAGCTCTGGGCACCCCGGGGCAGTTCCGGGCACCCCAGGGCAGGTTCTGGGCACCCCGGGGCACCCCGGGGGCTGTGGCACAGGCAGTACCTTCGCACTCGGGCTGTGTCCCGCTCCAGGAGCCGTTGGCGTGGCAGAGCCTCTGGGAGGAGCCCCGCAGGCTGTAGCCGGGCTCGCAGCTGAAGCGCACCACGCTGCCCACGCCGAAGGCGTCCCCCAGCCCGATCCCGTGGGAAGGGATCCCGGGGTCGCCGCACACCCCCTGGCTGCCCCCTGCCCGGGGAGAGCACACAGTCACTCTCGTCCCTTGTCACCCTCATTGGGAATTCCAGCCCCAGCAGAGCTGGAATTCCGGATTAAACATTCCCCGGCTCCAGGAGCCGCCCGGCTTTGAGCTGGATGCAAACACAACTCCTGAATGCCAAGGGGGAGCCTCCAGCATCAGACACAGGGATGCTTCCCCTCCAGGAAGGAATTCCCATGTGGAAAGTGGGAAGGGAAGGGAAGGGAAGGGAAGGGAAGGGAAGGGAAGGGAAGGGAAGGGAAGGGAAGGGAAGGGAAGGGAAGGGAAGGGAAGGGAAGGGAAGGGAAGGGAAGGGAAGGGAAGGGAAGGGAAGGGAAGGGAAGGGAAGGGAAGAGGAGCCCCCTTAAGGCACAAGGAGTGGGTGATGATGGGTGGAAGGTGATGACATTGGGTGGATGACCACAGCTGGGTGACCATGAATGGGTCACCACGAATGGGTCACCACGAATGGGTGATCACAAATAGGTGATCACAGCTGGGTGACCACAAATGGGTGACCACAAATGGGTGACCATGAACAGGTGACCATGGCTGGGTACCCACGGCTGGGTGCCCACGGCTGGGTGACCATGAACAGGTGACCACAGCTGGGTGACCATGAACAGGTGACCACGGCTGGGTGATCACGGCTAGGTGACCATGGCTGGGTGCCCACGGCTGGGTGCCCCCGCAGTGCCCCCTGCCCAGCCCCTCACCCGAGCAGTGTGGCAGGGAGCCGCTCCAGCGCCCGTCCAGCTGGCACATCCGCGTGGCGTTGCCGACCAGCGTGCGCCTGCCCAGGCAGCTGTACCTGACCACCGAGCCCACCGTGTGCTTGTCCCCCGAGATCTGCGCGTGCGGGGGGGACCCGGGGTGGCCACACGACACCACTGCAAGAGAGGCACCGCCTTCAGCCCCCGGAATTCCAGAATTCCGACCTTAACACCAGTTAATTCCAATCCTTTCCACGGGCAGGGACACTTTTCCTTATCCCACTTTTCCCCCTGTCCTTGGCCTTGGATATTTCCAGGCATGAGGACACCTCCAGCTCCTCTGGTGCCAAGGCCTCCCCACCCTCACAGTTCAACACACAGGAAACAAAAACATAACAAAATCTCACTTTTTTTAAAATAACTTTTAAGCCCAGGAATCCACGGAATCAGTGGTAAAATTGATCTGGGTTTGCAAATGCCCACAAATCCTCCGAATCCCCACATTTTAAGGAAGGAGACCCCTTGGACTCAAGGGGGCTGAGGGGGGCTGGGATGGGGGTTTTAACAGGAATTCCCTCCCGGCTGTGGGAACATGGATCATCACTCTCCAATTCCCCAGGATCCATGCAAGGGGTGAGGACGGGACAAAAGGAAAGGAAAATGTGCCCAAAACTGCTTGGTAGGGTTTGGTGTACAGGGAGAAACATCGAAAAAACAGAAGAACAGTGCCAGCTTTGGAACAGCTCAGGCCAATTGGAATTTCTGGAGGCCATTCCCGAGGGCAGGGAATGGGATTGCAGCTGGTTCAGTGCCCAAAGGGATGAATTGGTCATGCTGGGGGTGGGGCTGCTCCTGCCTGCACCTCCCTAAGGCAGCTAAAATCCACTCTGGATCCTCAATTCCCACTGTAAGGCTGGGACTCACTCACTCAGGTGAGCCCTCACTTGGGTGTGTCCTCACTCAGGTGAGCCCTCACTCACTCAGGTGAGCTCTCCCTCACTCTGGTGAGCTCTCCCTGTGCTCCAGAGCTGTTCCTGTTCTTTCCACCTGCAGCACCAGAGCTGGATCCTCTCCTCAGCCCCCAAATCCATCGGGATCTGCCTGTCCCTACACAGAGAACCCCCTCCAGAAGGATCCTCTCCTCAAACTCCAAAATCAGTTGGGATTCCACCTGGAATCCCCCAAATCCATTGGGATTCCATCCAGAATCCCTCAAATCCATCAGGGTCTGCCTGTCCCTACACAGAGAAACCCCTCCAGCAGGATCCTCTCCTCAAACCCCCAAATCAGTTGGGATTCCACCCAGAATCCCTCAAATCCATTGGGATCCACCTGTCCCTACACAGAGAACCTCCTTTCCTCAAACCCCAAACCCCCTTCCCTGGGAAGCTCCAGAAACCACTGGGATCATTGCCACACCCATTTTTTTGGGATTTCCCCTAACCAATCCTGCTAAACCCCATTGGGACGAGCGGCTGGGCTGGACAGGGAGGGGCTGGGGCCACTTACAAAGGCACTGGGGGAGGGCTCTGTCCCAGGTGCCATCGCCCTGGCACGTCAGGACGTGCGTTCCCAAGAGATAAAATCCGTGGATGCATTGATAGGACACGGTGGTGCCGAAGCTGAATCCCCCAAATCCATTGGGATCTGCCTGTCCCTACACAGAGAACACCCCCAACAGGTTCCTCTCCTCAAACCCCCAAATCAGTTGGGATTCCACCCAGAATCCCCCAAATCCATCGGGATCCACCTGTCCTTACACAGAGAACCTCCTCTCCTCAAACCCCAAACCCCCTTCCCTGGGAAGCTCCTGAAACCACTGGGATCATTCCAACATCCGTTTTTTTGGGGGGATTTTCCCTCCCCAGTCTTGCTAAACCCCATGGGATGACCAGCTGGGCTGGACAGGGAGGGGCTGGGGCCACTTACAAAGGCACTGGGGGAGGGCTCTGTCCCAGGTGCCATCGCCCTGGCACGTCAGGACGTGCGTTCCCAAGAGATAAAATCCGTGGATGCACTGATAGGACACGGTGGTGCCGAAGCTGAATCCCCCAAATCCATTGGGATCTGCCTGTCCCTACACAGAGAACACCCCCAACAGGTTCCTCTCCTCAAACCCCCAAATCAGTTGGGATTCCACCCAGAATCCCCCAAATCCATCGGGATCCACCTGTCCTTACACAGAGAACCTCCTCTCTTCAAACCCCAAACCCCCTTCCCTGTGAAGCTCCTGAAACCAAATCCAAAAATTATTTTTTGGGGATTTTCCCTCCCCAATCCTGCTAAACCCCATGGGACGAGCGGCCAGGCTGGACAGGGAGGGGTTGGGGCCACTTACAAAGGCACTGGGGGAGGGCTCTGTCCCAGGTGCCATCGCCCTGGCACGTCAGGACGTGCGTTCCCAAGAGATAAAATCCGTGGATGCACTGATAGGACACGGTGGTGCCGAAGCTGAACCTGTGGGGGCCGCTCGGCTGCACTTGCCGGACGCTGTTCTCCAGGTGCCCGGGGTCAGAACAGTTCACAACTGCAAACAAACAACACAACAACACCCCCCAAAAATAACGGGAGGAGAAGGGTGGGGCAGGAAACGTGGGGTTCTCCAAAAAAGAAAAAAAAAGCAGGAAAAAAGGTGGGAAATTAAAGATTTTATGCTGTGATTCAAGGTTTTTGTTGTTGGTTTTTTTTGGGGGGTTTTTTTTCCCCTGAGAGTTTTGAGGGTGGGAGTGGAAAAATTCCGTGTGAAAAAGGGGAAAAAAGGGAGTCCAGGCAATCCTGCAGGTTCTCACCCAGCAGCAGAGCCTGGGATCTCCAGCCCCAAATTGGGATTTAGATTATCCAGCTGGGAATAACTGACCCCAAATTGGGATTTAGATTATCCAGCTGGGAATAACTGATCCCAAATTGGGATTTAGACTATCCAGCTGGGAATAACTGATCCCAAATTGGGATTTAGATTATCCAGCTGGGAATAACTGATCCCAAATTGGGATTTCCATCCTCCAGCAGGGAATAATTGATAATCCAGCATGGCCAGAGATCCTGGATTAGGGGAATGCAGAGGGAGGGAGTGCAGGGAGGGGATTTGGGAAGTGAACCTGAGTGCTGATCCCATGGGGAGAAAAAGGGAAAGAGGGCTCTGCACCAAGCTGTGGTGGTGGAGAAAAAGCTGCTCCAGGGACTTCTGATCCCAAATTTCCTCGTGTTGCCCCCACTTCCAACACACTCCAACACCTCAGAGGACGCAGCGAGGTGAGAACATCCCAAAGTTTGATCCATGGGATTCAGGGCGGTTCTGGGATCTCCAACATCCCTGGACATCCCCTGGGTGCTTTCCAGGGATTTCTGGCTGGGGAATCCTGGAGGAAGGCCCAGACTGACCTCGGCAGGAGGGCAGGGTGCTGCTCCACTGGCCGTTGGCCAGGCACTGGGACTGGGAGGCTCCCTCCAGGCGGAAGCCAGGGGTTGCACTGGAACTTGGCCACGTCATTGAGGTTGAACTGGGAGCCCTGGGTGAGCCCGTTGGGGGGGTTGCCAGGGTGGCCACAGGTGATGGCTGCAGGCACAAAATGGAAATGTCACTTGGTTTATCCCTGGGGGGAAAAAAGTGGGTTATTCGTTGGAAAAAGGCTCTGGAGGTAGGAGAGAGTAAAATCCCCCACATCAATCCCAAAACTCAAAGATTTGGGGCGTGCTGTGTTGAGAGAACAAGAATTTTGTAGGTTTTTCTGGCACCAGGAATTCCCTCTCCAGGCAGCTGAGTGCCAGGATCCCACTGATTTACACCACATCTCCCTCTCCAAAAATCCCAGCTCCTGCTCTTAATCCCACAGCACCCCAGGCATCCCAAATTCTTGTTCCTTCCCTCACTCCTCATGCCAGTCCTGGCTGCTCCCTGCAGGGAAAAGTTACACCAGGAAGCACAGGGAAAAGAGGGGAAATGGGAGGAAAATCAGAATTCCAGCACAGGGCCTGAAGAGATAAAATCTGCCCAAGTGGGAGAAACTTTGTGGGAGAAATTTTACTTCCAAATCCCTGAAGTGAGGATTTTTCTGGAGTCTTTTGGGTTTTTTTGTCCCTGTGGTTGGTGTTGGCTGGGGATGAGGTGAAGGGCACAGGAGCTGCCCTGGCAACTCCCAAGGAAGCAAAGCCAATCCCAGCATCCCAAATTCTTCTGGGAAGTGGCTGGAACACTCAGCAGGTGACACAGGGAGGGCAGAGCCTTTTGATCCCAACCAGTTCCAGGGCACAAAAGGAAACTCAGGATGAGCCAGCAGGAGATTCTTGGCTGCCAAAGGAATGTGACATCCTGGGACAGCTGAGGACAAAGCTTTATTGATCACTGTCACACAGAATGCCCTGATTTGTCCATCAGGACAAACCCGGGGTTCCTGGACAGCTGCCAGCACCAGGAGATTGAAGGGAAGACGAAATTCCCACAAAAAGATCCAAAATAACAAATCTGGGCTGGAGCACGGGGATGGGGATTTATTCCTGATCCAAGCTGGTGCCAGGGAGAAATGGGAAATAAGGAGTGCTGCAGGAGGCAGGGCCAGGTTTGGCATATCGTGTTGGGAAACAGGAGGGATTCTGGCCCCAGGAGAAGACAAAAAAGGCTTCCCAGAGTTGTGGATCAAACAGAGGAGGGGACTGCAGCAGGTTGGGAGGGGAAATACCAGGAGAGCAGGGAATGGTGCTGTGCCCTGAGGGGGTCAATAAAACCCTGAGGTGCCTCACTGCAGAGCCCACCAGAGCTGGATTGACAATCCCGAATTTCTGTCACCCCCCCAAGGCCTAATGTGTGTAGTAACTCACAATTCCAGAATGGTTTGGGGTGGAGTTTAAAGCCCATCCCACTCCAGTCCCTGCCATGGAAGGAAATTCCACCCCTTTCCAACCATTCTTTTCCCAAAAAGTCTCCAGCAGGATCTCAGACACCCCTTGAATTCTGGAGTCACTGCTAACTCTGCCAACTTAATCCTTGTTTTTTTGTTGTCAGGCTGGATTCTGCCAGGTCATTCCCTCCCTCCCGTCTCGTTCTTGTTGTGCCCCAGCACAGGAAGCTCCAAACCAGACAGGAGAGATGGGAACAAACAACTGGAGCACCACGATATGAAATGCACGGATTGTGCTGCCCGTTGATAAGAAGATGCTTCAACTTATCAACACCTGAGAGCTGCAGGGAGTTGGTTAATTGGGTTATTTCCCGGGAAGATAAACCAGGAGGTTGGACAAGGTGATTTGGGGGGGAGCAGAGGAGAGATCCTGATTTTCTGTGGACACGGAGCAGCTCTCAAGGACTGTGACCAGCAGGGTGTGCCTGTGGGGCTGTGCCTGCCTGTAACACCCTCTGACCCCAAAAGAGTCTCCTCTCCTCTGATCCCACAGCTTCAGCTGGGCTTGGGAAGGAGAAATCCAACAGAATTTTTGAACCACAGAGGATCTTTTCTTGGAGACACCCAGGGACGATCCTGCAGGAACACCCAGGGATGATCCTGCAAGAACACCCAGGGATGATCCTGCAGGAACACCCAGGGATGATCCTGCAGGAACACCCAGGGATGATCCTGCAGGAACACCCAGGGATGACCCTGCAGAAACACCCAGGGATGACCCTGCAGAAACACCCAGGGATGACCCTGCAGAAACACCCAGGGACAGAAAATCCTGCAAGAACACCCAGGGACAGAAAGTCCTGCAAGAACACCCAGGGATGGTCTTGCAAAAACACCCAGGGACAATTCTGCAGGAACACCCAGGGACAGACAATCCTGCAGAAACACCCAGGGATAGACAATCCTGCAAAAACACCCAGGGACGACCCCACAGAAACACCCAGGGACGTGCATGCCTGGCCACCCCACAGCCCCGGGGCTGCGACCTCTGCCCAGCCCCTTCCCCAACCCCTTCCCCAACCCCTTCCCCACCCTCCTGGCTGGAATTCTCCCTGCCAGGGGCTGAAGGAACGACAAGTACTTACGCACACAGACAGGCGTCTTCCCGGACCAGCGGTGGTCCTGCTGGCAGATGCGCACGGACATGCCGATGAGGCGGAAGCCGGGCTGGCACTGGTACACCACGCTGCCCCGGTAGTTGTAGTTCTCCCCGTTGATCTGCCCGTTCACAATGGGGCTGGGCACGCCGCAGTGCCCGGCTGGAGTGGGGGGAAAACAGCAGGAATCACCCCGAGATGCCACTGAAGGAGGGGAACCCAAAAGGTGTCGCCCACAGCCCTGGATCTCTGCGGGGTCACGGTGAGGAGAAGCCTGGGCTGGGTTGGGTTGGAAGGGAATGGTAAGGATTGACCAAAGGGACACCTTCCAATCCCTGTCCAACCTCTCTTTGGGTGGAGGTTGGAGGAATTCCAGGGATGGGGCAGCCACAGCTTCTCCGGGCATGGATGGGGTTGGAAGGGAAATAAGGATTGTCCACAGGGACACCTTCCACCATCCCAGGTCACTCCAAGCCGTGCCCAAGCTCTCCTTGGACTCCTCCAGGGATGGGGCAGCTACAGCTTCTCCGGGCATGGATGGGGTTCAGAGACACCCAGACTGGGTTGGGTTGGAAGGGAAATAAGGATTGTCCACAGCGACACTTTCCACCATCCCACATCACTCCAAGCCCTGCCCAAGCTCTCCTTGGATTCCTCGAGGGATGGGGCAGCCACAGCTTCTCTGGGCAGTCCATGCCCGTTGTTTATAGGGAAGAATTCCACCCCAACATCCAACCCATACTCGTCCTCTTTTAGCTCCAGGCCTTCAACTCCAGACTCTGCTGCCATAAACAAAGATCCCCATCCCAAAGCTCTCCCAACACCTCACACCTTATTGGAGAGGCAGGAATCAAACTCTGCTTCCCTTTTACACCCACTTAAAACCCCACGGCGTGGATTCCTCCTAAAACCCTCCCGAGGTGCCTCCAGGAGCCCCTCCCACACCCCGTGGGTGCCAGCAGGAGCTCCCCAAGGGACACCTACCCAGGCACCTGACCTCAGCCCCGCTCCAGAGCCCGTTGGCCATGCACTCCCGCACCCGGGAGCCCACCAGGGTGTAGCCAGTGTTGCAGGAGAAGATGGCAGTGGCCCCGTAGCTGGTGAGGGTCCCGATCTTGTTCCCGTTGGGAGGGGTGGGCAGGTCCCCACAGGAGATAACTAGGACAGATCCCAAAGTACAGTGTGAGAAGACAGGCTGGGAGGGGTGGGTTTTGAGGGAAGGCATCCAGGCACAGCAGCAGGAGTTATTGCTGGAGTGGGCAGGCTCATTAAGTAATTCCAGGAACTGTAATAATTCCAGAGCCATGTTAGACGAGGTGACCAAAGTAAGAGCTGTTAAATATTTATGCTTCAGGGCACCAGGGAAGCACTGAAGGCAGGCTGGGAAGGAACCAGAGGAGTTCTTCACACCAGAACTTCCCCACACAGGAATATTTTCCTGTCATTGACCCACTGCTGGATGCAGCAGGGAGCCTGATTCCCAGAGAACCCACAGAATCATGGAATGGGGTGGGTCAGAATGGACCTTAAAGGCCACGAGTAGGGGACATCTCCTGCTGGGCCAGGCTGCTCCCAGCCCTGTCCAACCTGTCCAGACAATTCCCCATTTTACACCTTTCTCCTGTTTACCTCATAGCCCACAGTTTGATAATGCTGCAGTTGTTTCCATGTACAACATGTTACCAACTTCTAAAATAATATTTTTTGTCTAGAGAAAGCATTCCATGCATTAAGGCTTCAACTTCCTGCTCCAAAGATTGACTAAACCTAAAAATTTAGTTTCCAATTAAAAGTGACACCCAGCTTTCCCCCCTAAAAGCTGAAAATTCCAAGACCTGCATATCCCAGCTGGGTTTGTGGGATGCAGGAGCCCCTGCAAACCCAACTCCCCCTCAGAACTCCAGCTCTTGATTTCATCCTCAATTTTCTCTGCCTTCAAGCTCTGCAAACCCTCCGGAGCTCCCGCTGGGTGCTCCTGACCTCGGGGCACTGCCAAGATCCTGTCACTTGGATTTAGGTGGCAATAAGGCTGAGGGAACAAAAGGAGGTCAGGCTCCTGCTCCTGGATCCAGAGGAAGAGCTGGCAGGGGGAAAAGTACATCTGTCACCCACGCTGGCAAGTCACAGCTCCACAAACAAAGGCAGGCAGCAGGAAAGAGAGATTCTGGTGTCTCTGTCTGCACTTGGAGAGAAAAACCCTCCACCTCTGACAAAAGGAGAGATCCAAGGCACAGCAGTGGTGTCAGAACAACTGAGAGCTGCTGCTGTGCCCCGTTGGGTTTGATTTGCAGGTGACACTGTTACCCTTGTAAACCTGGTGTTTGTGTGAGAGCTGGGGCTTGGCAGCAGAATTCTTTATTTTTCCTCCTTTAAAAGCCCTGACTTCAGAGCAGCTGTGACAGAGAAGCTGCTGGGACCCCACAGCAGCAGCTGAGCTGAAGGGCTGGAGATCCCAGGGAAGTGCTGGGATTAAACCAGGAGTCAGATCCAGACGTCTCCCTGCACCCCAGCTCTCTTCCAGCAGCTCTGCTGCCTCCACCTCAGCTGCTGCCAGGAGTAATTAAATCCCACACAACAACAGGGACACATCCCATTATCCCAGGTTGCTCCAACATGGCCTGGGACACTTCCAGGGATGGAGCAGCCACAGCTTCTCTGGGAAATCCATCCCAGCCCCTCCCTGCCCTCACAGGGAAGGATTTCTCCCCAAAATCTGCACCAAACCATCTCACAAATGCCCAAAAGACCAAACCATCCTCCACAGCTCCACCTCAGCTGCTGCCAGGAGTAATTAAGTCCCAATCCCACAGCAGGGACACATCCATTGTCCCAGGTTGCTCCAGCATGGCCTGGGACGCTTCCAGGGATGGAGCAGCTTCTCCGGGAAATCCATCCCAGGCCCTCCCTGCCCTCACAGGGATGGATCCTCCCAAAATCTGCACCAAACCATCTCACAAATGCCCAGGAATTCACTGAAATCACATCAGGAAAACATCACAAACCCCCAAACCCCCCTGGGCTGGGGGCTTTGCTGAGCCCAAACACAAACCCCAGCCCCGCTGCCACCCCCGGGCTGTCCCTGCTCTTACTTTTGCAGGTGGGCACGGGCTCCCCGATGCTCCAGGTGCCGTTGGCCTGGCAGCTGATGACCCTCTGGCCCGTGTAGTAGTAGCCAGGGTCGCAGATGAGCATCAGCTGGGCGTTGTAGTGGTACTGCACCTCGTAGGTGAGGCGCCAGCGGCCGTGCTCCACCGCGATGCTGCCCACGTCGGGGCACGTCACAGCTGGGAGGGGGGAAAGGCACAGAGAGAGTGGCACAGAGAGCTGCTTAATTGAGGTTTCAAATAGTTCCCTTCCCCCTCAAAAAAATAAAAAAAAAATTCCAGGTGTGGCAAGTTTTTAACGAGGGGAATATCCGAAATATCCTCAGTTGTTGTACTTGAATTTTTTTCTGATTGCTTTCAGTTCTTAACAAGAGTCATGCATTTTTTCACCCCAAAAGGCCTGGCTGCTGGCTGGGCAGCCCAAAGCCCCACTCACCCAGGCACAGAGGGGGCTGGTTCCCGTTGCTCCAGACCCCCTCCTGCAGGCACTCGGCGCTGGGCTCGGCGCCCGGCTGCAGCTGGAAGCCCTGGTTGCACTGGTACACGGCCTTGGTGCCCACCGTGTACTCCTTCCCAAAGACAACCCCGTTCCTTGGGGCTCTGGGGACTCCGCAGGAGAGAGCTGGGAAGGAAAAAAAGAAAAAAAAAAAAAAAAGCACACACCAAAAAAAAAAAAAAAAAAAAAAAAAAGAAAAAAAAAAAAGGCAATCAGGGTGACGCTGTTAAAGATCACAACGACACCGACTCTGACTCAAAAGGCTGATAATGACTCCCTTTATTTTGGGGAATTTTTTCTTTTTTATGTTATTCTACAGAGAACAACCCAAGGGGTGGAAGAAAGACAAACTTCTTCAATCACATTGGTCGGAGCAGAGGGACATCAAGAAGTCCCTCCTAGGGAAAGGAATGCAAACAAAGGTTACAGTCAGGAAAACGTGTCTCTGGTTGGCAGAAAACTCTCTGGGAAAAGAGTTTCAGAGAAACCAAAACATCCCAGGCACCAACCAGGGCTACAGCAGGGAGCTGCTGGTTTTATCCCAAACCTGGATCCCGAATTTTCCTGCTGGCAAACCCCAGGTGCTGCAGGGAGTGCCCACCCCTCACAAATACCGGTTTAAAACCAGTATTAAGTTTTTCTCTACAGAAGCAGAGACATTTGATTTTTGGGGTGGCAACAAACCCCTTCGTGAGGCTCAGCCTGAGGGCACTGCAGCCTGCTGGAATCTGGGATGAGGGAGATTATCCCAGAGGGAATCAAATCAGTGTTTGGTGTGGAAAAACCAAGGGAAAAAGGAGAAGGCAGAGGCTGGGAAAGCAAACCTCCCTCATAAAGGATCAGCAAAGCCCATCCTGAACTCCAGTTTCTCCTGGAAGAGGCTCTGGCTCACACTCCCCACAATATCTGTGCCACAGGAGGCATCAGCTCCTGAGTTTCCATGTGGGGATGAAGGATCCGACAGCGGGAACGCTCTGTGTTTACACCCCACAGCAGCACCGACCCCAAACCCCTCTCCAGGAGCATCCCATAAGGCAGCCAGCTGTGTCATTATGGTGTGGCAGAAGGGAGGCTGAATTCAGCCTCAGGGCTGAGGAGGTAGAGGAGGTGAATTTGGGGGGAAATGGCAAAGCAGGCGGGGTGCCAGCAGCGCTCCGGGGGGAGGCTCTGCACCACTCCTGCTGGAATCTGCTCCCTGTGCACAAAAACAGGGCTGGAAAAGCAGGAAAAGTCACTTTTTGGTGACACAGAGCCCAGACTCTGTGTGTGCAGCAGCAGCAGCACAACCCTGGGTCTTTCCCCGTGCCAGTCCCAGCTTTTCTCCCAGTGCTCCCACAGCAGGATCCCAGAGCAGCTGGCAGTGCTGGAATCCTGATGGGTGTCAGCAATTCCAGAGGCAGGATCTGCTGCTGGTGACAGCAGTGTCACTGCAGCCAGCTCAGGGCTGGCCAATCCCTCTCCAAGGCCTGGTGTCTAGACAGGCTGCCAGGCTGAATACCAATGGCCCTCCCAGGGAAAAGAGGGCACCTGGAATTTCCAACCTTCTCCCTGCTACCTCTGCTGCTCCTTTTTTCCTGGAGAGTGGGGGGAAGCTGAGCCCTTCCCATCCCCACCAAGGTCTGCTCCTTTCTGCTTTTCATTCCCTTAATGCTTCCAAAAAATATTTTGGAATTTTATTTACCCCCAGGAATCTGAGGCACAGGGAGGGACAGGAGCTCCAAGCCAGCTGTCCTCAACATGGAATTCTTAACTGGAATTCCAACAGCAGCATCTCCACACAGATGGGGACTTTTTTCCTGCCTCATCCTGAGCCCTTCCCTCTCTTCCCACTCCCAGTTACTCCCTTCCCTCTTTGCCATCTATTCCCAAAGTCCTGGAGACGAGGATCACCCCTTGGTGCTCCCAGCCTGTTCACAACACAGAATTACCAGAATTCCAACAGAGATGTCTTCACACAGATCCCATCCTCCCATCCCAAGTCTTTCCTATAGAGATGTCTTCACAGGGATGCTTTATTCCCTCCCATCCCAAGTCCTTCCCTCTTTTCCCACTCCCAGCCATTCCCTTCCCTCTTTGCCATCTATTCCCAAAGCCCTGGAGACAAGGATCACCCCTCGGTACTCCCAGCCTGTTCTCAACATGGAATTACCAGAATTCCAATAGAAGCGTCTTCACACAGATCCCATCCTCCCATCCCAAGTCCTTCCCTCTTTTCCACCTCCCAGCCATTCCCTTCCTTCTTTGCCATCTATTCCCAAATCCCTGGAGACGAGGATCACCCCTCGGTGCTCCCACCCTGTTCACAACACGGAATTACCAGAATTCCAACAGAGATGTCTTCACACAGATCCCATCCTCCCATCCCAAGTCTTTCCTTCTTTTCCACCTCCCAATCTTTCCCTTCCCTCCTTCCCAAAGCCCTGGAGACAAGGATCACCTCTCAGTACTCCCAGCCTGTTCTCAACATGGAATTACCAGAATTCCAATAGAAGTGTCTTCACACAGATCCCATCCTCCCATCCCAAATCCTTCCCTCTTTTCCACCTGCCAATCATTCCCTTCCCTCTTTGCCATCTATTCCCAAAGCCCTGGAGATGAGGATCACCCCTCGGTGCTCCCACCCTATTCACAACACGCAATTACCAGAATTCCAACATTTTGGGTTTTTTTTTCCCCCACCGCTTTCCCAGAGCCTGCTGGAACTCAATCCCAACCCACTCCTGCTCTCACCTTGGCAGAGGGGGATGGCCTCCCTCCAGTGGAAGTGTCCCTGGGGGTGCTGGGCGCAGGTGCTGGTGCTGTGTCCCACCAGGCGGTAGCCGGCGTCGCAGCCGAAGCGCACAGAGCTGCCGGGGCGCAGCCCCGAGTGGCTCAGGATCATCCCATGCGCTGGTGGCTGCGGGAGGCTGCAGTAGGGAGCTGCAGGGAGGGCAGGGAAAGGCAGAGCAATCACAGGGGGAGCAGCAGTGGGGTGTTTCCCTTCCCACCCCTCAGGAGTTACGCCCAGCTTGCCCCAAAAATGGGGAACTGGAGGGGGATAAACACGGGGTAAAAGCAGGGAAGGCGTGTAGGGTTCTGAGCCTCACCCTGCTGCAGGAATAAGGAGCCCTTGCTGACAGTTAAATATTCCTGAATTCATTTCCTGAGCAAAGCCTGGACAGAGCTTTCCACCCCCTCATCCAGAAACCTTTCCCAATATCCAGCCCCTGGCACCAACGACTCTCCACATCAGGCTTCTGACTCTGAAGAGTGGTTGGGAAATGAGCCAAAGCTCCGAGGTCTCTCCCTGGAATTTCTCCTGACTGTGATCCCACAATCCTGCTCCTGACTGTTCCAGAGTGGCTGAGACACGAGCCAAAGCTCCAAGGTTTCTCCTGGACAGATCCTGCCTTTCCCAGCCTCCCTAGCTCGGAACACACCCGGGGCTTTGTGCCTCCCCCGCCTTGGCAGCTCCTGCCCTCACAGCTGGACCTCTGCAGGAATTCCACGGATTCTCCTGGCTGTGGAGCTGCTCCTGCTCCTGGCAGGGGCAGCTGGGACTCACCCCAGTAGCGGATTTTGAAGCCTTTCCTGTTGTAGGCGTGGTCGGAGGACCAGCGCAGGAAGACGCTGTTCCCGCTGCTGGTGACGGTCAGAGGGGCCGAGTAATTCCCACTGAGGGACAGCAGCAGGGGGCTCTGGCCAGAGGGACCTGCAGGGATGGAGGGGACAGGGACAAAGGGAAAAGTCACAGCAGCAGGGGGCTCTGCCCAGAGGGACCTGCAGGGATGGAGGGGACAGGGACAAAGGGAAAAGTCACAGCAGCCACGGAGCCACTCGGGGCTCGGTGTCCCTGCAGGAGGAACGGGCACAGGGAGCATTTCCCTGAGGAAAGGCAGCTCCCAGCTCCCTGTGGGCACGAGTTCCAGGGCTCACATCTCGTTCCTGGGGATCCGGGAGCAAAGCTGATCATGGGAAAACTGGGATTTGCTCCAGGCAGGAGCTGAGGTCCCCGTGGTGACCCCAGGAGCACCAGCACAGCCGTCGTGGTCTGAATTGGTCACCCTGAGAATCCCCTCCTCGCTCCCAAAAACTCCTGGGCCTGGAGAATCTGTTCCCTGTGGCCTTCAGGGATGAGAATTCCCACTTTCCCAACTCAGCCCTTGCAGCAATCTCTGCTGCCATCCCTCTCCCAGGAATTTCCCAGCTCCTGCCCCTGGGAAAAATCCTTCAGATCCATCCAAAAAAAAAAATCAAATTGCAGCTATTTCCATGTGCAAGGCATCAGTGAGGAGCTTTCTGGAAGGCCAGCAGGAGATTCCAGGTGGGAAGCTGGCCCTGGGATGCTCCCTCCCCCTCGATTTCCATGGGATTATGGAATGCCAGGAAGGTTCTGGGGTGAACCTCTTACCATCGAAGATTTCAAACTCATCGAACTGCTTCTCGCTGAGGAAGTACTCGATGGTGAGGGAGATGTTGTAGCCTGGCTCCACCTTCACCACCCAGGAGCAGGTCTGGAAGTGGGGGTAACTCCCCAGGAAGCTCTGGCTTAGGATCACCCCGCTGGAATCCGTCAGCAGCTGGTTCATGGGGCAGTGCACTGCAGAGGGAAATGAACATTCCCAGGGTTTTTCAGAGGGAGGATGGAAGCACAGGGTCTGAGCTGGTGAGCCAGCTCAAGGCAGAGCACGACCCCTGCACCCCTTGATCCCTGGGGCTCGGAGAATCCCAAAATCCCACAAATCCCAATAATTGTCACACTTAAAGGAGCAAAGCCAACAAACCATTCCCACTGCCTCAGTTCCCACCTCTCCCAAGACAAGCAGCATCACAACCTGAGGCACAAAACCCAGGAATCCCTGGAAACTCTGTTAGAACCAAGGCTGGAATTACAGCTCAGCCCATGGAATTGTCACCTGGGACATGAGAACTCCAATTCCTGCTCGGGGCGGGGAGGTTTCACTCCCTCCTCCCAAAATCCTGGAGATGGGAAACTTCACCCCAAGGATGAAAAATGAGCTGGGAAACCTCCCCCAGCTCCTTCCCTGAGCAGGGAAATCAGGGATTTAGGGAAGCTTTACCTTCACAGGTGGGTGGGGGCCCCTCAAACTGCAGGTGGGTGCCCAGTTTGCAGGTGAGGATCTCGTTCCCGATCAGGGTGAAGCCGGGAAGGCACCGGTACCTGACAATATCACCTGGGAAGGGATGGGAGACAGGGATGGGAGGGGAGAAAGGCACAAAAAAGGGGGAAATTGTGGGAAAAAAGGGGGAATTGTAGAGATAAAAGGGGAGATAGAGAGATAAAAGGGGAAAATCATGGGATAAAAGGGGGAATTGCAGAGATAAAAGGGGAGACAGAGGGATAAAAAGGGAAATAGAGGGATAAAAGTGGGAAATGCATGGATAAAAGGGGGAAATGCAAATATAAAAGGGGAAATAGAGGGATAAAAGGGGGAATAGAGGGATAAAGGGGGGAAATATGGGATAAAAGGGGGAAATGCAGGAATAAAAGGGGAAATTATGGGATAAAAAGTGGAATAGAGGAATAAAAGGGGGAATTGCAGAGATAGAAGGGGAAATAGAGGGATAAAAGTGGGAAATGCATAGATAAAAGGGGGCAATGCAGGGATAAATGGGAAAATAAGGGGGATAAAAGGGGAAATGCAGAAATAAAGGGGGTAGGTGCAGATAAAAGGGGGCAATGCAGGGATAAAAGGGAAAATAAGGGGGATAAAAGGGGAAATGCAGAAATAAAGGGGGTAGGTGCAGATAAAAGGGGGAAATGCAGGGATAAAATGGGGAAATGCAGCGATAAAAGGTGTAAATCAGAAATACCGATGTTGAACTCCTCGTTCTCCGTGATGATCTCGGCGTTGGGAACCATGGTGGGAGGCTGGCAGCGGAAAAGCTGGAAAGCTGGGGAAGCAAGGGAAGGGCAGCACATCCTGAAGGGATGGGGTCAGGGAAATTCCTCCCCCTCCACAAGGAAAATCTCCCCCTCCACCAAGGAAAATCCTCCCTCTCTACGAGATCTCCACAAGGAAATTCCTCTCCCTCCACAAGGAAAAGGGAATTGGCAAAATCCAGCCAGGCCTTTCCCCTCACAAATCCTAAAGAGATGAAGGCAGGAATTTGCATCCCAACATTTCTTCCACCCCAACAGGGAGGATTTTGGGCATTCCTGGACACTGTTTGTCCTTTGGGAATGTCACCAGCACTTCTGGGATGGTGAGAAAGGATCTTGGTGCCCTCAGTGGAATTCAGTCACACACCCAGCAGGGAGAGCCTCAGGCTGCTCCAGCACCTCATAAAGAAAATAATTATCCAGGGAATTCCATCCCTCAAAAAGTCACTGATTTTTATTTATTTATTTTTTAAAACCTGGAATTAGTGATTTCTTCCACAAAGAATTCCAGGAGTGAGAATGTTCCCAGCTGTAAATCCTTGGAGTTCTCATTGTTACCTGAGCAAGGTGCAAGTCAGTGCTCAAGGAAGGTGAAAAAGGGCAAAATTCGGAAAACTTTGTGGAAGCAACTGGGCTGGAAAACTTCCTGCAAAAAACGGGACTGAAAAACTCTGTGGGGAAAAAACAAAATAAAAACAAACAACTGGTTTGAAAAATTTTCGTGGCAAAAACTGGGTTGGAAAACTGAATGGAAAACCTGGGCTGAAGAACTTCCTGGAAGAAACTGGGCCAGGAAACTTACTGGAAAAAAAAGTTTTGAAAAACTTTATGAAAAAAAAAAATAACTGGGCTGAAAAACGTCCTGGAAGAAACTGGGCTGGAAAACTTCCCAGAATAAAAATCTGGTTTGAAAAACTTGGTGGGGAAAAAAAAAACCGAGCTGAGAAACTTCCTGGGAAAACCCAGCCTGAAAAACTTCACTGAACAAACTGGGCTGAAAACTTGGGGTAAAAGGGATTTTTTTTGGTTTTTTTTTTTGCATTTTCCCAGGACTATTCCCCAATATTCCCCCATTTCCCCCAAGCCAGGAAGGCAGCAGTGCAGACCAGAGAAGTAAATGGCGAAGATGCCCCCATTGGCGCCGTCGCTGTGGAATTTCAGCAGGACCTGGTTGGAGGAGCTCTGGGCAGATTTCTTGGCTGAGTTGCCTGTGAACACCCCCAGCTGGGGGGCTGTTTGCTGGGGCCCATCCCTGGTGGCAGGAACACAAGGAAAAGAGGATTTTTTCCAAGGATTTAACCCGCCTCCTCCTGCCCTACGTGCCCAGGGAATTCTCCCTTCCTCACCCTCCCTTTCCCACATCCACATCTCAGCCCCTACAACCTCTCTGGCTCCCAGTGCTCACCCAGCTGACAATCAGAAACACAAATTCCACTTTCAACCTCAGAAACTGAGGATTCAGGACCTGTTTCCCAAAGGAATTTTGCCCCCTATTTGCCCAGCAGACACAGGGATATTCTGAAGGTCAGACATTGAGTGCTACGAGCTCCAAATTTGATCACAACCTCTTTAATCAGAGCTCTCCTGGCTGCCTGAAATTGATAATCTCCATTTTTACACACAAATAATATATTTTTATTAATTCACATTAAAAGAAAGCTCAAAAAAAAAAAATTGTAACTTCTCTTCCCTTCTCCAAAGCAGCAGGAAGCTGCCAGCCTGCATTCCCCAGGAGTCCCACTCCCAGTTTGCTGCTGTTTAAAAGCCAGGAGCATTTCCCAAAATGAGCCTTTGGAGTGATCCCTGCCCCTCTGCACCCACCAGACGGTGATGAAGTCGTTGTAGGGCTCTGTCTGCAGCAGGGTGAAGTTCAGGTGGATCCCATAGCCCACGGGCACTGTCAGGAGCCAGCTGCAGTCCTGGGAATTCGGGTACTGGTTGGGGAAGCCAGGAGAGTAAACTGTCCCGTTCTGGGCAGTGACATTGCCCCCACAAGGCACTGCAGGGGAGCAGAGAGAAACACAAACCCAGTGAGGAAACATCCCCTTGAACACCCTCATATGCCCAAAAATCCCTCCCTGCTGATCCAGGTGTGAGGTTGGAGCCAAGCTCCAGCTCTGCCCAGCCCGGCTCTGCTCCCCAGGGTGTTCAAGTAACCCCAAAAATCCTGAGGGGCCAAGTTCCAGCTCTGCCCTGCCTGGCTCTGCTCCCCAGGGTGTTCAAAAAACCCCAAAACTCCTGAGGGGCCAAGTCCCTCCCTGCCCAGCCAGGCTCTGCTCCCCAGGGTGTCCAAAAAACCCCAAAACTCCTGAGGGGCCAAGTCCCTCCCTGCCCAGCCAGGCTCTGCTCCCCAGGGTGTCAAAAAACCCCCAAACCCCAAAAATCCTGAGGGGCCAAGCCCCTCCCTGCCCTGCCCAGCAGCAGCCAGGCTGCTGATCCCTGGGAAAACTCCTTGGGAAGCTGGGAAAGCTGAGCCCCTGTGCCTTGATTGCAGAATTACAGCTTCACTTTTAATTAGAGGAGCTGTCAGTGCTGGCCTGTGAGGGTGAGGTGAGGGGTGCAGCCCAAGGCAGCTCGCCCTCCCTGCCTGCTGCCAGGCAAAATGGACAAATTCAGGGGAAAAAAAGGCAAGAAAAGGCAAATCCTCCATTCCTTTAGCAGCAGGAAGGGCCCAGATGTGCTCAGAGAGCAGCAGCAAAGGGGCCAGAACCTTCCCAAGCCTCACCCCTCTGCTATTTGCAGAGCCAGAAAGCCTCTTAAAAACACCAAACCAGGGCAGAAATGGTTGTTTGCAGCTGGCAGAGCTGCTGCCTGAGGGAGGTGAGGGTTTAATCCCACCTCCAGTATCCCCCAGTACCCCTGGAATCCAGCTGGGCACAGGACAGGCTCCCCTGACCCAGCACTGAAAGAGCAGCTGAGGATTCAGCTCTTTGTGCTTTGTTCTCTGGGGTTCAGGGACTTAAAAGAGGGCAAATATCACCCCTCTCCCTCCGTGCACAGCTCCTGCAGAGCCAGGGCTGGGATAAAGGTCAGTGCTCCTGGGAAATGGGCAGGGAAATCTTCAACAAGCAGGTCTGAGCTCCTCAAAGGTTCATCTGAAACCTTCCTGGGAGCAAAGCCCACAGAATTCCGGCCACCAGCCCGAGGGGTGGGAGGGTTTGCAAGAAAGCAAACACTCCTGGGGGGAGGAGGACTGTTTTAAAAGTTTCATTTTAATTCTCATTTTCTCCTTTTAGTGCGTGTTAATAAATCTATCTTTATACCCTTTAAGTTTTAAGCCTACTTCATTTCTCTCCTAATCCCGTCTCACCACAGAGCTCTGGTAGGCACTCAAACCACCACACTAAACCCAGCAAACAAAATCCAGCAAGCCTAAAACCAGTACACAGTCCTGTTCCAAGGCAAGGAGCTGAGCTACTATGTCCAGGTGAGCTCAGGTGAGCGCAGGCGAGCTCAGACTGTGCCCAGGTGAGCCCAGGCCATGCCCAGGTGAGCCCAGGCTGTGCCCAGGTGAGCTCAGGTGAGCCCAGGCCGTGCCCAGGTGAGCCCAGGCCGTACCTTCACACCTGGGCAGGGGGTGGTCCCAGTTCCTGTTGGTGCCGTGCTGGCAGGTGAGCACGGGGTGGCCGATCAGGCGGTAGCCGGGCAGGCACTCGAAGGAGATGGACTGGCCCACGTTGTAGCCGGCTCCCCTGACCACCCCGTTGGCAAAGGGCTCGGGGTCAGGGCACTCCTGCAGCTCGTAGGCTGGGGAAACACAAGGAGGGACAGTTTGTGGTTGTCTGTGTTTCATTTCCCAGGGGAAAAGGGACAGGATGAGGGGAAACAGCCTCGAGCTGGACACCAGGAGCAGTTTCTCCATGGAAGGGGCTGCCCAGGGAGGTTTGGAGTCCCCATCCTGGAAGCGTCCAAGGAAGGGCTGGGTGTGGCACTGAGGGAGAAGGTGGGGATTGGGCTCTGCCACCTTGGGGGGCTTTCCCAACTGCAGCCCTGGTTGGTGTCTGAGATGTTTTGCTTTCTCTGAAACTCTTTTCCCAGAGAGTTTTCTGTCAATCCACTTGTAACTTCTCTTCCCTTCTCCAAAACAGCAGGAAGCTGCCAGCCTGCATTCCCCAGGAGTCCCATTCCCAGTTTGCTGCTGTTTAAAAGCCAGGAGCATTTCCCAAAAGGAGCCTTGGAGTGATCCCTGCCCCTCTGCACCCACCAGACGGTGATGAAGTTTAATCCACTGGTTTGGATTAAAGCCTCAGGGAATGAACTCCACGGCCACCCCCGAGGGCAGGACTGTCCCTGCCCACCTTGGTACTCCAGCTTGAAGCCGGGCTTGTTCTGGGAGTGGTCGCTGTGGAAGTAGAGGGTGGTTTCGTGGGAGGTGGAGAGCAGGGAGCCGGGCAGCTCGGCGCCGCTGAAGCGCCCAATGACGCTGCTGGTGTCGTAGGGGCCGTTCCGGATCTCCACAAAGTCGTGGTTGGGCTCCGTGGAGAAGTTCAGGAACTGGATGTGGGCACCTGGAGAGGGGGAAGGAAGAAGGGAGGAGTTGGGCTCTAAAACTGCAGCTGGGCTTTTGCACCGGCACCAGCAGCAACCTCAGCACCAACATCAGCACCAACATCAACATCGGCTCCAACCCGAGCACCAACCCCAGCACCAACATCAACTCCAACATCAGCACCAACCCCAGCTCCAACCTCACTCCACCTCCAGCTCCAACCCCAGCTCCAACCCCAGCTCCAACATCAGCACCAACATCAACATCAGCTCCAACTCCAGCACCAACCCCAGCACCAACATCAACTCCAACATCAGCACCAACCCCAGCTCCAACCTCACTCCACCTCCAGCTCCAACCCCAGCTCCAATCCCAACCCCAGCACTGCCCACCTCAGAGCCCAGGACAGCCTGGGCACTCAGCAGGACTTCAGCTGCCCTGGGGACCCAGAGTGCCCTCACAGTGACACAGAGCAGCTTTGGAGGGGACATTAGGAAGGCATTCCTCCCTGGGAGGTCCTGGCTGAGCTGTCCCAGAGCAGCTGTGGCTGCCCCTGGATCCCTGGGAGTGTCCCAGACCAGGCTGGAGCAGCCTGGGATAGTTTCTCCTGGCAGAGGGTGGAATGAGATGACCTTTGAGGTTCCTCCCAACCCAAAGCAGTCAGGGATTCTCTGATTTTTCACCCCCTCTCCTGCCATAGCACCAACACAAACCCAGCTCTCTCACCAAACCCCACTGGCAGCAGGATCCTCCAGGTGCAGTCCAGGTTGCTGGGATAATTTCCTGGGAAGCCTGGGCTCAGGAGCACTCCTTCCATCTCTTCTGCTGTTCCTCCACACTGGGCTGGGAGAACAAGAGGGTTCATGGTCAGGATCCAGTCCCAGGATCCCTTCCAGGATCCCTGAGGGGTCTGCCTGGATGAGGGCCGTGGGAAATGAAGGAATTAAAGACTCAGCTGAGAAAAAGGAACCAGCACCAAGTTTCCAGGCACTGCATGGCCACATCAGGAATGGATGTGCCTTTCTCCTGCCCTTTGGAGATGAAGACTGAGCCCAGGGAGGCCGGAGGGAGAGCCAGATCTGAGCGGTGGGAGAGGGGATGGACCCCTGCTCTGCCCACAGACATTGCAGCAAATCAGGCACCAGCACTGCTTGAAACCTCAACCAGCTCAAAAAAGGGCTGTGAAGGAGCTGAGTGATCCTATTTTGACTCCAGTTAGAGCCTCTCCCTTTTCCTGGGCAGTCAGTGACTGCCAAATCCAGCACGGAGCGTTTGCTCACTGCCTGCAGCCCAGTGCCAGCCACCACAGCCCAAAAACACCTCTATAAAAGGCACCACTGCTGTGAAATTCAAACACTGACAGCACCTTCTCATGCTCATCTGGGTGACCTCCACCTGGTCCCAGCAGCACCACCCAGCCAAATCCAGCCAGGTGCTCCCCTAACAGGCTGTGACAGCCAGGCACAGGCTCTCTGTCCAATATCTCATTAGCCAGGACTTGCTCCTAACGAGGCTTCTCCCAGAAGATTTCTCTTCCTTTTTCCTCCTAATGGCTCTTTAATAGAACTGCTGCTGAATTATTTAGAAGGCCAGCAGCTGGAGGAAGCAGACCAGGAGAAAACCAGCACTGTGCTTGGAGCAGGAGCTCTGGTGGGACAGAGAGCCCCAGGAGTGTCACACCCACCAAGGGGACGGTCACTCCTGGCTCCAGAATGTCTTTCTGCCTCTCTGCCTGACCTTTCCCAGCGATGTGGAAAGACAGGCATAGCCCAAGCTGCCAAAATCCTGCTGGACTGGGAGGCTGGTGCTGATTCAAAGCACCAAACCTGTGCTTTGCCAGCTTTTGGGAGCCTCCTCCATGCTGGGATCTCCCAGCTGAGCCCAGGGGCTGCTGCTTCCATTCAGAGCAGCTCCCAAGGGAACGGGTCCTTTAGCTCAATCATTCTCCTGGAAACGTCTCTCTATTTATTCTTGGCCCACAGATCATCAGATAAAAGAACTGTTGGCTCTTATAATTACTTTAAAGCCAAATGATGTAAGCTGGAACAGCAGGAGCCTGAAATAACTGTTAACTAAAGCTATTAAATGCATAAATGCTCTCTCTCAGAGCTGCAAAATGTGCAATATGAATATTAAACATCTACACTTGCTAAAAGCAAATGACTGAAAATAATAAAAAAAAACCTCTCCTGCAAGTTCCCTTCACCTCCAGGCCTCTTCTCCTCAGGGATCTTCCACAGGGAAAATGGAATGTCCAGCCCTCTCCAGGCCTGAACATCTGAACAGATCTGAGGGTAAAGAGCCACCTGGACAAGTGACCTGTGGTCACCTGCTGGACACCAGAGTGGGCACAGCAAGTTGGGACCCTGGGAGATACCTGGCCCCAGTGAAAGAAGCAGCTTTGGTGGTGTCAAATGCATTCCATAAAAATAAACCAAGCTTCAGATGGAAAAAACATCCTCAACCCATAAAATAACCCACTTCCAGCACGAGGAAATTTTAGGTTTTTAGGGGGACAATTTTAGGAGGACAATTCTGTGTCACACTTTGTGCTACAGCCACATCCCCACCACCCAAAACAACCCACGGGGACTCCTCGGCCGAATTTCCCTGGCAACAAACAAAGATTTTTTTCCCCCCACACTCTCTCACACTTGCAGAAACAACCTGAATTTCTCTAAATCAGCTCTTTATCCTTGGTTTTGGTTAGTTTTTTTTTTAGGGGAGTGTTATAAATACCAGGCAGGTAGAAAGAAGCTGAGTCCTACCGATGCAGAGGGGCGGGGGGTAATTCCAGCGGCGCACCGTGCCCGGCATGCAGGAGATGTGGGAGTGACCCTGCAGGGGGGGAAAACAAGACAGGCAGTTGGGGGGTGCTGTTGTCTGGGTTTTTGCTGTTCTCCTCTGACTCTTTAAGAAGTTTTTCTAAAGTTCTATTTCAGCCTTCTGTGTTTGCCTTTTGCAATGGAGTCAGACACGATTTTACATCAACAACTTTCTTGTTATTGTAACCATCTAACCATGTTTACATTCTTATAAAGAAAAAACTGTTGATGGATTGTTGGGTTGCCCAGTGTGGTTGGAGAGGAAGATTTTCTTCCTCCAATCCATGGTCACTGCTGGAATTCTATAAATGTTGAAGTTTGTAAATAAACTGCCTCTTCTCTGCCTTGGACATCTCAGGGTGTGGGTGTCATTTCTTTGTGTCGTGTGTGACAGGGTGGATGGAAAACAAGGAGGGGGAGCCTGTCCCTGTCCCTGTCCCTGTAGGAAAGAATTCCTTGTGAGATGGATCTGATCTGATCCAAAGGGAGGCTCTCCCAGGTCCCTGTCCCATCTGGGGTGCCAGGAAAAGTGATGCCTTAAAGAATCTAGGAGTAAAACAGCACACTGAGGAGATACTGTTAGTGTAGGAGGTACTCTAAAGGCTGGTCCCTATTGGAGGATTTCAAGGGAAGATGGGGGAAAATGTCCATAAAACGCCCACCCCTGCAAGGGGGGTGAATACAGCTCTACAAATTTAGCAAATTAGCATAATTGACAGAGATCACCAATTAGAGACATAAACAGTGAGGCAATTCAGCCATCTCTGAATCCTCCCCCTCAGACAGGGACTAAACTTTGTTAATGGAAATGTGTCTCCAAGAGCTGGCTTCAACTTTGGCTGCCAGGAAGGACAGGAACCTCAGACCCCCAGCTCGGAGCTCTGGGATGTATTTTGTTTTTCTGCCTCAGGAAAAGGCAGGGAAAAGTCTGGGACTGGCCATGAATACAACAACAGGACACAGAAAAGCGGGAACCCTTCTGGTGATGCCCAAAGAGGCCACCTGGAACAGAGGCTGGACAGAGTTAAAGAATAAAGCAGAGATTTATTAAAAGGCCTTTAAAGGATGCACCTTGAGCAGGACAAGAGCCTGCCCAGGGCTACACCAAAAATGGACCCAAAATGGACCCAAGTCACGAGTTTTCCCACTTTTATAAGTTTGGTCCATTTCCATATTGGGGTGAATTGTCCAATCCCAGCTCCAGGTGATGCAGTCCCACCCTCCCAGTTTGCTCCCCTCCAGTCGCTGCTGGTTGCACTTTTGGGGCCTGAAGCTGCAGTGGTGTCCCTGGGCTGGAAAAGGATTGTTCTGACTGAACCCTGAGGAGAACTGGCTGCCACTCCAGATGAACTCAGAGCTGCACACCGAGGCAGGGCAGGCCCTGGAGGGCAGCAGAGCAGCAGTGCAGCCCCCTGGCAGCAGCAGTACCTGCAGGGCGTAGCCGGGCTCGCACTGGAAGGACACCACGTCGTTCACCAGGTAGCGCTCGCCGATCTTCAGCCCGTTCCCAGGAACCGGCGGCTCCGGGCAGCTGGAGAGGCCCACGGCTGTGGAGGGGAGGGAGGTGGGAGCTCAGGGGGTGGGCACAGGGCTGTGCTGAGGGCTGGAGGGATGGGAACACACTTTGTGTTTCACCAACCGCCACCACCGGCTCTGGGTGGGGAAGTTCCGTTTCCTTTGGATTCTCCAAGGACAGCCCATTCTCATTCCCACCTTTACAGCTGGGAAATATCCTGCTGCAAAGCCAATTCCCATCTCCTGTGGGGTGATGGGCTCTCCTTCTCACAACTCCTTCTCACAATTCACTGCCTTTCCTCCTTTTCCCTTTTCTTTTCTCTTTTCCCTTTTCTTTTCCCTTTTCTATTATCTTTTCCCTTTTCTATGCTTTCCCTTCCCTTCCCTTCCCTTCCCTTCCCTTCCCTTCCCTTCCCTTCCCTTCCCTTCCCTTCCCTTCCCTTCCCTTCCCTTCCCTTCCCTTCCCTTCCCTTCCCTTCCCTTCCCTTCCCTCCCTCCCCTTCCCTCCCTCCCCTCCCCTCCCCTCCCCTCCCCTCCCCTCCCCTCCCCTCCCCTCCCCTCCCCTCCCCTTCCCCTCCCTCCCCTTCCCTTCCCTTCCCTCCCTTCCCTTCCCTTCCCTTCCCTTCCCTTCCCTTCCCTTCCCTTCCCTTCCCTTCCCTTCCCTTCCCTTCCCTTCCCATCCCTTCCCATCTCCCTCTCTCCTCCCCACATCCTTTTCTCCTTCCCCTCACATTTCCCCTCTCCCATCTCTCCTCTCCATTCACCTCCCCTCTCCTTCCCCCACCTCCCTTTCCTTCCCCACCTCTCTCCCTTTTCCCTCTGCACACCCCGGGGAGATAAAAGGAATCCTGCGGGTACTTCCCTCCCTCCCCTTGCTGGCAGCCGCCACTCCCCGATAACCTCCCGCATCCCTGCAAGGGCTCCTGCTCCGCTCCGACCCCCCCGAGCCCCCAGCAGGGGGAAAACAAAAGAAAAAAAGGAGCGAGGAGAGGCTGAGTCTCCTCCCGAAGCCCAGTCACGCTTCCCAGCGTGTTCCCTCCCCGCTCCTGGATGTGCTGCTTGACCTTCAGAGAGGCAGGAGGGAAAACGGCTTTAAATAACTTCCCCTTCACATCAGGGGCTTTCACTCAGTCCCAAATTGTTCCCGGCTTTGGAGCATGCAGAGGGAAGAGCTCAGCCTGAGTAACCCAGTGAGGGAGGAACCAGAGTTTTCCTGCTCTGCTTTAGCTCATCTCTCCCAACTTCCTCCCAAAAGGGACACAGAAAAAAAAACAACAAAAAACCACAACAAACCAGGGCTCAGGGCTGGAAGACTCCAATTGTACAAACAGAGCAGAAATCACATTATTTCCAGCTGCCCTGAAAATCAACACCTATTAATTTCCTCAGCCAAGGGAACAGACAGGGCTGATAATCCCCAGGCTCATGAAAAACCCGGCCATGATTTTTGCAGGAAGGTGCTCAAAGGATTTATTGATTGGAATAGAGGTGGAGAAGAAACAGAGCCACGGCAGGAGGATTCCTGCAGCTCCCAGAGCACAGGCTGGGCACATTTTTTTCTCTCCCAATCCTGTGGTGGCTGTGACCCTGCTGGATTCAATAATGGACAAGGTTTCAGTGTGCAAAGGCAGCAAATCCTGGGAGGTTTGGTGCTGGTTGGCCCTAAGGCACAGTCCCAGCTGTGCCACTGCAGAGCATCTCACGCTGCTTTGGGTGGGAAGGGTCCTGAATCAGCCAATTCCCCCCTCCCACCATCCCAGGCAGCTCCAAGCTTGGCCTTGGACACTTCCAAGGATGTGGCAGGCACAGCTCCTCGGGCAGCATTCCTGTGGCCACTTTACAGAATGAACTGCACCGTCCAGAACTCCATTTGCAGCCTTGGCAGAAAGCCAGAGCAGCAGAAGGTGGCTCAGCTCCAGAGAGCAGAGCCGTGCTCAGCACCAGGGATCAGCCCCAGTGGCCAGCAGGAAGCAGCCCTGCAGTGCCCCGGGGAGGACTTGGGGACACAGACAGAGCTGTCCTCACGTGTCCCAGCAGCTCAGCACTCCCTGCTCTGCCGTGGGACACGGCCAGGCCAGCCTGGATGAGCCGGGGAGCTGCAGGAGCTCCAAGCTCAGGCTCCATCAGAATGTGAAAATCGGGTTTGATCTCTGTCCTGACCCTGCCTTCCTCGGGATGACTCTGAGGGCCCTTCCAGGCAGGATTTTTGGGATGAGGCCGTGCCCAGGCCTGCCTGCTGTTCCCAGCAGGGAATGCCAACAGCTGGAAGTCTCCCCTGGCAAAGCAGCACTTCCCAAAATCTAATCCCAGCCCCATCTCCATGGATGTTTTTTATCAGACAGACACAAAAAGGTGTCACCAAGAGCACAGGGAGGCTCACCCCAGCCCTCTGCTCCATCTTTTCTCAGTGCCTCACTCCCTCCCTGAGAGCAGGGAGCCACAGCAGCTCCTTCTCCCACTTCTCCCGCTGGCACCCGCCCATCTCCCGGGAGCTGCGGGATCAAGGCTGGAACTGCTCTTACTTTTGTATTCCAGGTGAAAGCCGGCAGCCGAGACGCTGATGTCGGAATAGAAATGCAGATAGAGCTGGTTTGAAGTGCTGTTGAGCAGCGCAGGCACCGTGGTTCCTGGCAAAACAAGAGGTGCATAAAGCCAGTGCAGAGGATCTCTCCTCCTCCTCCGCAAATCCTCGGAGATTTGCGGCAGGAGAGGCTGAGAACAGAAAGTCCTTTCAACTTTAACGAGCTCCTCTCGGTTTTGATCGGGTCCTAATGAGGCCAACTGAGAAATACCCAGGGCCCTCGCGGTGGCTGCTCCCGGGTTTCAGCCTGTGCAGCTTCGGACAAACAGCACCGAGGGATGGGAAACAGCGTGGGTGGAGCACAGGTCCAGGAAAATTCCAGATTCCTTCATTCCCTGGAAGCTGCTGCAGCAGCAGGACAAGGCAGTTCCATCCCAGACCCTCAAGCTCAGAGCACATTTGTTAAATAAATGAGATTTTAGGCTGTTCTGCCTGTGGCGCTGCGTTTGAAAGCCTCTCAGAGCTCCTGGGCCCTGGCTCCTCCCTGCCCTGCTAAGAGCCACAATCCCCCAGCATCCAAGGGCAAATAAAGTTTGTTTTGCAGCCCTTCACCCATTCTGGGGTGCATCAGGCAGGTCAGCTCACCCTGCCAGGCGTGGTGGCCTCACATCCCAGCCAAACTGAGGGAATTCCCATTTCCAGGAATAAAACCCCACTGCTTTTGTGATTCAGGCTCCCTCTCAACCTTCCCCACAGGCAGACGGGGTTGAAATTCCCAATCCAACAGAGCACACGACTCCCTTCAAATCTGTTTCTAGTTTTTGGTGGCAGTTCAGTTTAATTTTGTGAGGAACTGAAGGGTGGAGTGCCACGTACCAGAGAAGCTCCCCAGCATGGTGGCTGTGTTGTCCCCTCCATCAAACACTTCCAGGGAATCCCAGTTCTGCTCCGTGACAAAACTGATCACCTGGATCTGCAGAGAGAAACGAGATAAAGAAAATAAAAATAAAATTAAAAAAAAAAAAAAAAGAACAGCACAATTCCTGAAATAATGGTAATAAATTAATAGCAATTAAAGGGTCACTGATTGAGTTTTACACACCCTGGGGATTCAGCACGGGCAAAACTTGGAGATTTCTGCCTTTGACCATTCCCACTGGGATTTTCCAGCTGTTTCTCCCCCAAACTCCCAGACAGGAATGCAGTTTGCTCCTGCAAGTGCCCAGCTCATTTACAGCTGCTGAGAATCCCAGCCCTTTTTTACCCCGTTTGGAGAAATCCCCGAAGACTTTGAGCCCTTTTAAATGAGAGCAACCAGCAGCAACCCGGAGCTGAAATAAACCCCAAACCCTCCTCACGTTGAACAAGAGGATTTTCAAAAGTCCCTGCCTTGTCCCTCAGCTTTCAGTGGAATCACCCGAGCTGCACTTTCAGGTTTCATTTTCAGGTTTTCACCTCTCCCTGACATGCCCCGCAAGGTTTGGAAGTCGCTTGACTCCATTAGCTGGAACATCAACACAAATCCTGGGATGAGAAACATCCGGAGAGCTGAGAAATCTGCATTTACCCAAAAGCAGAGCTGAGAAATCTGCATTTACCCAAAAGCAGAGCTGAGAAATCTGCGTTTACACCCGAAAAGCAGCTCGTGCTTGAGCGAGGATCTCCGTGGAATTGCACAGCTTTGTTTGCCGGGATTACCATTAACGGGGATTTTGCCTAAATCTTAAAATGCTGGTGGTTCAAAGCCTTCAGTGTCCCATTAAAACCTCAAGTTTGGTGAATGGGGTGAGAGTGAGGCAGAAAATCTGAGCAATTTTTTTGGGGGGGGAAATCCAAATTTGATCTGTGAGGTCTGGATGAGATTTTTCAACACTGAGTATCTCAAATTAAATTGGCAGGCAAAAAAAAAACCAACCCAAAAAACCAAAAAAACCAAAAAAAAAAAAAAAAAAACAAAAACACCAAAAAAACCCCAAAACAAAACAAACCCAAAAGGAGCCTTGAAGATAAACCAGGAGCATAAATGAGTTGGAAGACTTGGCTCCAAACAAGGAGAGTGCTGGAAAATTGGGAAAAATGAGCCGTGAGGAGAGTTCACTGCCCTCAAACTTTGACTACACACGTGTGAGCCCCCTCCCTTTTCCCCTAAATCTTATTCCTTGATTTCCTCATCCACCCCAATTCCCCACTTACCTCTGCCTTGCCAAATATCAAATCAAAACGCCCCGTTAGAAAATAAAATAATTTTTTTTAAAAAAATCAATCCCTCCACTTCAGCCATTTAAACCCATTTCTCCTTGATTTACTCCGGGTAATAAAACTGGCTGTAAAGTTCCTCCCAAGTTATTTTTTTTAGCAGAAATTGAGTGGAGTTCATCCAGCAGGAATCGCAGTGACCCCCACGGAGCCATCACTGCTCCCATTGACCCTTTTTTCCCTTTTTTCCCTGCCTCATTACACCCCTATCGTGATTTACATTATTGGAAGTGGAGTGAGAACGAGCGTTTTGTTTGCTCTTTCGCCGCCTAAATTATTTATTCTCCTCTCTCCCCCCCTCCCTCCTCCAGCTTAACGGAATAAACATTTTTAAGGTCCTAATTCTAGTCTGACATGTGGATTCACAAGGGATCTGCATCTATTTACTGCCACGTGTATAAATTAATTCACTCAGGAAGGTTTGCTCCGGGAATGAATAATTCATGGCAGAAGTGCCAGCTCCTACCCTGATTACATAAAAACCCTGCTCCTGAGTGCTGCTACCGAGAAAGCTTCAATTTCACCTCCTCCCCTGATTTACAGTTGTTTAACCTTTAATTGTTGTGCAAAAAGAGGGGAAAGTGATGCTGGAATTAGGATCTAATAACGGAGGACCCAAAGGAAGCGGAGCCAGGATGGATCCAGCGGCAGCTCCGTGGTCATTCCCTCCCTGGGAGCTGCCCCTGAGACCCTTCCCTGCAGCTCCTTCAGGGTCCAGGATCATCTCTGCTCCACCAGAACCACTCCTGGCACTGCAGGAGGGCTTGGCTGGGCTGCTCCCAGCACCCTGACCCACAGGGTGTCAGCTGTGTTCTGACTCTGTCAGGGTTTGCTTTTTGTTTGCTTTTTTGCACTGCTGCATTTTTAATTTCCCTAGTAAATAACTGTTATTCCTATTCCCACATCATTGCCTGAGGGCCCCCTAATTTCAGAATTATAATAATTTGGTGGGAGGGGGTTTGCAATCTCCATTCCAAGGGAGGCTCCTGGAAAGACAGCATCCTGTCCTGGCTGTACCTGAATCCCTGCTCCCTCGGGCACTGTGATCTTCCAGACGCAGTTGAGGCTGTTCAGGTAGGGCTCAGGGAAGCCCGGGGACAGGATGGTTCCTTTCCTCTCCGTCAGGTTCCCCCCGCAGGGCACTGCAACGAGAAGGGCAGAAGGAATTGGCTTTGTGCTAAAAACATCGTTAAAAACGACAAGAAATCAAGAGCTGGTTGTGATTTTGATTTCAGGATGAGGTTTGTAGGAATAGTCCTTTTTCCAGTAACTTTTTCATGCAACTTTTGGGGCACATTCCTCGGGTTTGAGGAATACATGAGGATGATCTTCAGGAGCTGCTCTCCTTCAGAGGAAGTGAAAGCAGCTTTCAGCCAGATCTGACTTATTCAAGATGCTGTCTGGCTCAGATCCCACAAAGAATATTGGATCAAAATGCCAATTCCCTGGAATTTGGGGTTAAACTGCTCTCATTCAGAGCCAGGCTGGGCTTTGTATTGTATCAGACAATCACGGAATGGTTTGGGTGGGAAGGGACCTTCAAGATCACCAAATCCCTTCACCCAGACACTCACAGGTTCCAACCCCTGTCCAACCTGGCCTGGGACACTTCCAGGGATGGGGCAGCCACAACCTCACCGGGCAGAACTGCAGGAGGCTTTAAAGAAGTTTTTCCATTTCATTAGCGCCTCTGCTAGCATCCTAAGTCAGGACTTAGATATTTCTTTTCTTCTTCTAACAGCCTTTTTTGTTTGTTTTTTTGTTTCTCTGTTTGTTTGTTTTGTTTTGGGGTTTTTGGGTGGTTTTTGTTTTGTTTTTTTTCTGTTTATGTTTTGTTTTGGTTTTGGTTTTGGTTTTGGTTTTGGTTTTGTTTTGGTTTTTTTTCCCCCTCATTTTTTTTCCCTGCCTTTGTTTCACTGTTTGATTTTTCCCAGAGAACACCCCGGGAGCTGGAAGAGACCCACAAACACCACCAACAAAGCCCAACCCATTTCCAGGACAACCCGCTCCCAATTCCCCGGCTCTTTTCCCTTTTCCCACCCCGTCCCCACCTCCCCGGTGCCCCCTTACCCACGCAGGTGGGGACGGAGGAGTTCCACTGCGCCAGGGCGCCGGGCATGGCCAGGCACTGGATGGCGGGGGAGCCGCGCAGGCCGTAGCCGGGGCTGCACTCGAAGCGCACCAGGGCGCCCACGGCGAAGTCGCTGCCCAGGCGCCGCCCGTGCCGCGGCTCCGGCACCGAGCTGCACTGCGTGGCGCTGGTGCGGGGCACGGCTGCGGGGGAACGGAGACACGGCAGCGTCAGCCTGGGCAGGGCTGGCTGCTGGAGTCAAGATCCAGAGTTTTACACAGAAATCCCCAAGTGTCGGAACCCTGGGGAGGTGTTGGAGGCAAGCTTGACCGTTGGTTGATTGTGCATAAAACACCAAAGTATTGGGTCTGAATCCAAACTTGACCACTGCCTGATTGTACCTAAACCCCGAAGTTTTTAAACCCCAAAGTATTTAAACCCCAAAGTATTTAAATTGTACCTAAACCCCAAAGTATTTAAACCCCAAAGTATTTAAACCCCAGAGAGGGGCTGAATCCAAACTTTACCACTGCCTGATCGTACATAAACCCCAAAGTATCATGGCTGAATCCAAACATGACCACTGACTAATTGTACATAAACCCCGAAGTATTTAAACCCCAAAGTATTGGGGCTGAATCCAAACTTGACCACTGCCTGATTGTACCTAAACCCCAAAGTATTTAAACCCCAAAGAGGGGCTGAATCCAAACTTGAGCACTGCCTGATTGTACCTAAACCCCAAAGTATTTAAACCCCAAAGTATTGGGGCTGAATCCAAACATGACCACTGACTGATTGCATCTAAATCCCAAAGATTGGCTTAATCCAAGCATGACCATTGCCTGATTGTACCTAAATCCCAAAAACTGGTCGAATCCAATCATGACCATTGACTGATTATACCTAAATCCTAAAGATTGGTTTAATCCAGGCATGACCATTGAGTGATTACTCCTAAATCCCAAAGTATCTAAATACTAAAGGATGCCTGAATCCAAGCCTGACCATTGACTGATCAATTCTAAATCCCAAAGCATCCAAACCCCAAAGAAGGGCTGAATCCAAGCACGCCACTGAGGAGAGAAAGAAAAAACATTTCAATCCCAGTTCTGCCAGATCGAGTGACCCCAGCCCAAGTGCTTCCACGCCAGACCAAGTGGAGGTGGCACTTGGTGACATGGCTGGGTGGGCATGGGGGCACTTGGATGAAGGCTGGGCTTGAAGATCTTGGAGTTTTTTTCCAACCTTAATGATTTCATGATTCTATGTGGGGGTGGGTGGAGCCCCAATGACTCTGCCTTGGAGGCAGCCCTTACTGAGGAGTTAAAAAGATATAGTGCAACCCCACCCAGACCCTGAGATAACAAAGCTACCCCCAGCTCACAGCAACTTTCCAGGGACTCCCACAAACACCCTCGGGATCTTATGTAGATTCATTGTAACTGATTGGTTTTGTACCCTTCCCCCCTCCCACCTAGCCCCCTATAAAACCCCCTAGAAAATCATCCCGAGTGGGGTCTGTCCCTCAGCCCCTTCGCGGAAGCCCCCACAATAAAGCTGCTTCTGTGCAATCTGCTGAGACGGGCCCTCACTCTCTCTACACCCGGAGCCGGCTCCAAGGGGAAAGCGAAGCTGCACAGCAGGCAAAGGCTGGAATCACCAGCTGAAATCACTGAGAGCTGGATACTTGCCCTCCTGTGAGCTAGCTACCCCAGCTGAGAGGAGCGCCTTCCACCCCCTAGGGAGTGTCTCAGAGGAGAGACTTTCTGGGGTGGCTCGGCTCTCCTGGGGGGTCCAAGCCCTACGGACCCCCCTTCACCAGCTGAGGACAACAATTCTATACCTGAAATAAAAGCAGCTGGGACATCCAGAACCCCCTCCCCTGTTGCCTCCCTGCAGAACTTTCCCCACATCAAGAGGTTGTTTTTACCCAGGGGAACCAAAGGATTTGGCAGTGGCTTCCCAAAAAGTTGTTTTGTCACCCAGTGCAGGCATCTGTGGGGAACCCTTTGGGTTCCTCAGCTCCCTGGGCCTCGTGGCCACGAAGAAACATCAATTCGAAAAAAATCTTCTTTGGAAAAGCAAGAAAAGGGGGATTTAAGTTGTGATGGTGCTGAAATTGTTGATATTCCTGTTGAGTAGTGGGAATTACAATCCAAGATAGGAAGGAGTCTGGCAGATAAGTGAGGAGAAAAACTCATCAAAAAAACAGGTCTGCTGCTGAGGAAGAATTCAATTAATATTTTCCTCTGAGTTGCTGTAAATTTGTGAGTGTTTAGCTAATTAGAGTCTGGCCAGGCAGATCCAAATCAGGGCCAGCTCACCCTCTTCCTCTTGCTCCCCATGCAGCTCTTGCAGGAGGGAGGAGGAAACCTTCCCTGGTTTCATCACAACCTTTGCTCTGCTGAGCTCTTTGAAGATTACAATCACAGCCACGGCTGTTTCACACTCATTAGGCAGGAATTCAAGAGAACAGATCTCTAACTGCTCCAAAATCCAAACCCTGCTTGGCTTCACCCCTGGAGAAGGCTCAGGTCATGCCAGTGTCTGTCCCCTCTGTGCAGCAAAAGCCTGGATGTTCCCACAGATAACTCCAGGGAGCACGTGGGTGAGAAATCCCTTCTGCTTCCCCACTGTTCCGTGCATCATTTACTGTTTACTCCCATAAAATCCCCGAGCTGTTCTCGCCCAGTGCAGCACAAAGCTGCTGCTGAAAGGATCAAGGGGCAGGAGTGTGACAGCCCCGAGCCTGTGACATGCACAGAGGGAGGATTTCCAAGCTGCCAGACGGGATTTCAGCTGCTTACACCCAGCAAAGTGCTAAAAAACGCCACTGGGAAGAATTGCTGCGGGATAAATCTCCAAATTCCCTGCATGACTCCGGGCACCACGCCGCCGGTGCTAATCCTGGGATGTGCAGGGTTCAGGCTGAGTGGGAATCAAAGGGAGGAATACGAAGTACCCGCAGCAGCCAGACAGCCCTGCTGGAGCTCTGCTCACAAAGGAATCCTAATTCCCTGTGACATTCCCTGCTCAGAACCCCCAGGCACCAAAAGCAGCTCAGGACACTCAGGACAGCCCTGAGAGAGACCCGAGGACACTTTCAGAACACACCTGAACTCACCTTGGTAGACAAAATGAAAGCCTTTGGCTGTGGATTGACCCTTGGAGCTGAATTTGATCAGGATCTGGTTGGTGGTGGCCAATGGCAAAGATTCCCCTGGATGGGGAGGAGGGAAAACGGGAGAGACAGAGCTGAAGGGATGAGCGAGACTCAGGGGACACAGGGAGCAGCTGTTGGGTGCCAGCTGTGACAAAGCTGCTTCCCCCAGCAGGGACAGGGACAGGGACAGGGACAGGGGACAGGGACAGGGGACAGGGACAGGGGACAGGGAGCAGCTCCCTACCTGAGTGAGAGCCCGAGAGGGAGCTGAGCAGGCGCGAGTGCTGCGTGGGGCCATCGTGCACCTCCACCACATCATTGAGCGCCGTCTGGAAAAAGGCAAACTGCCCGAAGAGCACTGCAGGGACAGGGACAGGGAACGGCTGGGACTGGCCACTGCTGTCCCCAGGTTAGTGTCATCCCACTGCTGTCCCCAGGTCACCACGCTGCTGTCCCCAGTGTCACCACACTGCTATCCACAGTGTCATCTCACTGCTGTCCACAGCATCATCATGCTGCTGTCCCTACATTGCTGCCCCCAGCATCACTACACTGCTGTCCACAGTGTCACCACGCTTCTGTCCCCAGTGTCACCACACTGCTATCACCATAGTAATTTTATTGCTGTCCCCATTGTCACCTGTCCCACTGCTGTCCCCAGTGTCACCCCACTGCTGTCCCCATTGTCACCCCACTGCTGTCCCCAGTGTCACCCCACTGCTGTTCCCAGTGTCATCTCACTGCTGTCCACAGCATCATCACACTGCTGTCCCCATATTGCTGTCCCCATTGTCATCACATTGTCCCCCCACTGCTGTCCTCACTGTCATCCCATTGCTGTCCCCCTGCCACCTCCCTGCCATCCCCCTGCTGTCCCTACCCCTACCCCACACAGCCAGGCCAGGGAGCCCAGGCATTTCCATGGAATCACAGAACCCCCTGAGCTGAAGCAGACCCCAGGAGCACCGAGTCCAACCCCTGGCCCTGCACAGGAGGATTCCCAGCGTTCCAAACTGGGATCTGTTTTCCCAGCACAGCCTTTGTCCCGTGTTTCTGCTGCCTTTACTCCAGGCAGGGACAAGGCCTGAATGACAGCCTGGAACAACAGGAGCCCTTTATTTATCCCCCAGTTCCAGAGGCAGCACCAGCCTCCCCCAGGTTCATTGCCACGACATTTTCCCACTGATTCCCAGCCCACTGGGAATTCTCTGTGACTCATCCCCTTTCCCTGCCTACAGAACTCGAGGTGCAGAATTCCACCAAGGGACAAGAGTTATTAATTAGCTGTAATTGGCTCCCATTAAGGTTGAACTTTGGACAAAACCTGGACAAATCCAGAATTTTCTCCAACTCCAAAGAGCACAAAGAGCACCCAACAGCACCACTTGCCACTCTCCCATCTGCCTTATCTCCAGCTCTGGATGCACTTATCAAAAATTATCATTAAAAACCCCAGCAAATAAGAGTTGCAAGAAGAGAATCCCATAAAAATTCCAAGCATGGTACCATAGTCCTTGGGCACGACGATGGAGTACAGGCACACCTGGCCACTGGTGTAGTTCTGGGGATAATTTGGGGACAGGACGACCCCATCCGAGCCCGTGTACTGCCCTCCACAGGGAGCTGCAAGGGAAAGGATCATGGAGCGTCCCTGGAGCCTGGGAATGTCCCCAGCCACCATTCCCTGCTCCAGCTGCTGCTCCCTGAGAGTTCTCATTGGAAAAATCAGGTTTATCCCACCCCGAGCTTGTGCTGGCTCCATGAATTACCAAACCATGCCATTCATGTGGGATCTGCACTGTTCCCCACCTCACAGCTTGGGATGAGCTCCTTTTTCCACTTTTCCTCAGTTTTCCCTGCCAGAACCTTCCCAAATCAGTGATTTCATTCCTTCCCCCCACCAGCTGCCTCTTGATTCCCTTCTCAGCTCAAGTCTGACTACAAACCATGAAGTCAGAAAAGAAAAGAAAATAACCACAGACAAACCCTAAGAAAAAAACCCCTTGTTTTGTCACTGAGCTCTGCCCTGGCTCAGGAACACCCAAGACTGAGGGTCTGGATTAGCAAGGCTGAGGTTTAGCCAGGGTTTAAGTGGGTTCCTGACTCCTGTCCTGTGCCAGGCACCCAGGATGTGTCAGGCACTGGATCAGCCATGCCCACTTTCCCATCTGTCTCCACAGAAAGCTCCCAGAAATCAGCTCCTCCTGTTAAAAGAGCTGTTAAAACCCTGACAAAAGATGAAAAAAATTTCCCCTGAAGAATTATGGAACACTGAGAAACCCCCTGTAAATGAACACCCAGTTTCCCACGTGTGACGTGCCCCAGGCAGATCCTTCCCCCTGCCCCTTCCCCCAGGATTTACCTGTACAGGTGGGGCGAGGCTTGTTCCAGGTGGGTTTTCCATCCCCTCCCATGACACAGGTGAGGGTGGGGCCCCCCTCGATGTCGTAGCCCCCGTCACAGTAGAAGGTGATGGTGGAGCCCAGCTTCAGGTCCGTGCCCACCCTGGTGCCGTTCTTGATGGAGCCCGGGTCAAAGCAGGACTCCCGAGGGTTCTCTGCAGGGATAGAATTCCCAGGGGTTTTTATTCCTTCTGGCACAGCTCCTCTGCTGTTTGGATCAGTGAAATGGGAGGGGTTTTAGGCTTTTTGGGGGGATTTTCACAAGGACCATTTGCAGGGGCTGGATTTTGGATTTGGTTTGGATTGCGGCTGCTCCAGAGCCTCCCGTGGTGCTCAGCACTGGGAGCGGGGAGGCTCCAGTTCCCATACAGGCACCCAAAGCCCAAGCAGGAAGGCAAAACCTTCATTTCACACACTCCCAGGATGGCTGAGACTGGAAAGTCCCTTCAGGATCATCGAGCCCAAAGCTGTGACCCATCCCCACCTTGTCACCAGCCCAGAGCACTGAGTGCCACGAGGACAAATCATATTTGAGATGGGGAGGCCCTGGCACAGACAAATCCTGGATTCTCCATCCTTGCAAGTGTCCAAGGCCAGGCTGGACGGAACTTGGAGCAACCTGGGATGGTGGAAGTGTCCCTGCCCATGGAGCTGGACAGGTTTGAAGGTCCTTTTCAACCCAAACCAGTCTGGGATTCTTTTATTTATTCCTCATGCCATGTCCTTGGATGGGATTCCACCCCTCCCAAGGCCTGACCACCCTTCCCAAGCAGAAATTCCTGCTTGTGTCCAACCTGAGCCTCCCCTGACACAACTCAAGGCTCTTCCTTCTCATCCTGTCCCTGTTCTCTGGGAGCAGAGGCCAAACCCCATCTTGTTCCACCCTCCTGACAGACAGAGAGTAAAAATTTCTCTGCCCTACAGAGTTTAAAATCCCATTTCCATATAAAAATTCCAGGGAACACTACAGAGCTGTCAGGACTTAGATATTTCTTTCCTTCTTCTTCTTCTTCTAAAGGCTTTTTTTTTTGGGCTTTTTTTTCCCTTTCTCTTATTTTTTTTTCCTGCCTGCAATATAATTAGAGGCTTTGATTAATCCTGCTCTTTTGTCATTTGGAAATTGCTCATTAAAGATGAGGGCTTTTCTGAGAGCAGTGGCTCTGGGAACAATTCAAGTGTGCTTAAGCATTAAATCAGGGGCTCTTAGATTTTGGGGAAGGTGTGGAAGGAGAAACAGGAAATTGTAAAACCCACAGGGCTTGCTTTTGCTTTTCTGCATGAAAAATCAGATGATCCCATGGTCTCCTGTCCACAGCAGCTGCACCAGGTGATGGGGACACAAAAGGATGGGATTTTTTTTTCTCCCAGAACACCAATTCCCTGTTTTGGGAGTCAACCCCCACTGCCCATCACTCATTTGTGTCCTCAGCCTTTAAATCCTGAAATCCTGGGTTCTCCTGGACTCAGTGGGGTCTTGATGCACCAAGTCTGGACACTTTAAGCACCACTTTTCCTCTTTGCCTGTTTCACTCCATTCCTCTTCACCTCCCTCTCTCCTCCCCCTGCTGAGAGGAGCTCCCTCCCTCCCTTCCTCCACCTTTGGGGTGGCAAAACTCCAAAACTCCCCCAGGAAGGAGCTTCCCACAGCATCCAGAGCTGTTGTCTGAGTTTTTGCTGTTCTCCTCTGCCTCTCTACTAAGAAGTTTTTCTAAAGTTCTATTTCAGCCTTCTGTGTTTACCTTTTGCAATGGAGTCAGACACCATTTTACATAAACAACTTCTCTTGTTATTGTAACCATCTGACCATGTTTGCATTCTTCTCATAAGGAGGAGGCTGTTGATGGACTGTTGTGTTGCCCAGTGTGGTTGGAGAGGAAGATTTTCTTCCTCCAATCTACGGTCACTGCTGAAATTCTATAAATGTTGAAGTTTGTAAATAAACTGCTGTGGCCCTGGTTGGTGCCTGAGATGTTTTGGTTTCTCTGAAACTTTTCCCAGAGAGTTTTCTGCCAGCAAGAGACACGTTTTCCTGACTGTGACCTTTGTTTGCATTCCTTTCCCTAGGAGGGACTTCTTGATGTCCCTCTGCTCTGATCAATGTGATTGAAGAAGTTTGTCTTTCTTCCACCCCTTGGATTATTCTTTGTAAAACAGTATAAAGGGAAGAAATTCCCAGAAATAAACACAATCATTATCAGCCTGCTGAGTCAGAGTCCGTGTCGTTGTGATCTTGAACAGCGTCAAACTCTCTCTTTTCTGCCTTGGACCTCTCAAGGTGTGGGTGTCATTTCTTTGTGTCATTCCAGATTGTTCCAGCGAGGTAGAACAATCTGGAACAAGCAGAGGGAGAGCCCCAGGGAGAGGCAGGGGTGCCCAGTACCTGTGTACTCGATGACGAAGCCGGCGTTGCTGACGGAGGCGTCGCTGCGGAAGGCCAGGAAGAGGCTGTTGCTGCTGCTCTCGATCCTCTCCGGGAGCTGGGAGCCATAAAAACTCCCAATCAGGGGGCTCAGGGAGTCGGGGCCATCGTAGATGTGCAGGAAATCATAGCCAGGCTCCAGGCTGAAGCTGCAAAAGCAAAAGGAGGAGAGCTTGGGGTAAGGGACATATCCCCGGAGGACTCTGGGTTGAGGTCCTGGGATGTGGAACCCCAGGGCAGGGATTGATTGCTGCTGCTCCAAAGTTCTGCCAAGCAGGACATTCCTGCCAGCTGCTCCTGCTCCAGAGTCCTGCCAGGCAGAGGGGACATTCCTGCCTCCATCCCACGTGGGAGGAATCGAGGAGAGGGGATGGAGTCAGGAGACAGAGGCTGTGCCAGAGCTGCTGCAGGCAGGGCTGTCCCAGATCCTGTTCTCTGCTTCAAAGAGGAGCTGCAGCTGGAATATGAAGATCTCCCCCCAAAAGATCATCAGATTATCCAGGGGCATGGGACAGTTCCAGCTTTGGGTTTGTTCCTTCCCAGAGGGAAGGACATCCACCCCCAGATGATCCCTCCCCAGGGCCACGGCACCAACCCCTTGGCTACTCACACGTTGAACACCAGGGCAATGACATAGTCAGGGGACACTGTCAGCTTCCAGTCACACTCCTTCCCTGGGGGATATGGCTCTGGGTACTGCGGGGACAGGATCACCCCGGCCGGGCCCGTCAGGATCCCACCACATGGAGCTGCAGGAAAACCAGCCAAGGGTGAGGCCTCGGGGCAGAGAGAGGTCCACAGCAGCAAAAGGGAAGCAGGAATGGAAAAAAGGGAGATGTGGATAGACAGGGGGGCGTTAAGGCAGCACAGAATCCCAGGATATTTTAGTGGGAAGCGACCCTGAGGCTCACGTGTGGCACGAGGCTGTGGTGGCTCTGCCAGGGGAGAGCTCTGTCATTCCACAGCACAAACAGAGCTCTGGATGCCACCACAACCTCCCTAAAACCTCCCTAAAAACCTCTCCAGGAGGAGAGAGAAGGGAACCTTCCGCTTTTCTGCTGCCTTTATGGAGCTCCCTGTCAAGGCCTGTTCATTTGTAACGAGGTGAAAACACGTCTGGGCCTAAATGGCTCGGTCGTGTTTACTCCACTTCCCAGCACATTAAATGCCAAGCTGATTGAAAAATCAATTATTACTTTTTTTAAGGCTCAAAGTGCCTGCTCGTGTTTCCCACTGTGGCAAAACATGACTGATGTTTTTCCTGGTGGTTTTTTTCTGCAGGCTTCTTGCCAGATCAGCCCTCCAGATAATCCTCACACATTTGGGATGGGGTGAGAGGAAAAGGGGCTCTGACAGCAGCTACAGAGGGGGAAATGAGCTGAGATAGGGCAAAAAAATGATGGGATAAATCGTGGAAGGATTTTCCATGAAGGAGCGATCGCGTGGGATTGCCCTGTGGGCTTTGATAAAGAAAAAAATTAAAAAAAAATCAGGTAAAACCCAGTGGGACTGGTATAGAAATGTCATAGTAGGGATTAGGGCTTCTCCAAGTCCAAGAATGGAGAAACGTTGTCCTTCTGGGACACAGCAGGAAATCACAGCACAGATACGGAAGATTTGGCTGGAAGTCACCCAAAAATCCTTTGGAAGAACCACCAACCTTCCCACATTTGGGATGGGATGAGAGCAAGGAGAGCACAGCTTGTGGGAGCTCTGACAGCAGCTTATGGAGTGGGAAATGAGCTGGGATGGGGCAGAAGTGATGGGATAAATCTTGGAAGGATTTTCCACAAAGGAATGAGCACATGGGATTGTCCTGTGGGCTTTAATAAGAAAAATATCAGGAAAAACCCAGTGGGACCGTGCCAGAAATATCTGAATAGAGATTAGAGACCCTTCTCCAAAGCTTTCAAGCAACTTCTTCAACCAAGTCCAGACTCAGGCACGGAGAACTTTCATCCCTCTGGGACACACCAGGAAATTACAGCACAGACATGGAAAATTTGGCTGGAAGTCCCCCCAAAAATGCCTTGGAAGAAGCCACCAGCATCTCCTCTGTGCCCATTCATCCTGATTTTAACCCCAAGGGTGCTTTCCCCTCCCAGACTGTAATGTCAGGGGAAAACTCAGAAGGAACTGAAATCTAAGGACTCGTTTTTGAAAAGCCTGAGGGAGACAAGTGCTCAACACCCTCGGATTCCTTTGAAAATCCCACCCGGAGTCTCCAAAGGATTTGGAGCAGGAGCTGGACCCAGCCAGTGCTGCCTGGGATTGGGAGGGATGCAGACTTCAAATGGCCCAAACCCCACGGGGGTTCTCCCAGCCTGGATTGTTTGGCAGTTGTGCCACAAAGAGGGGAAAACGCATTTGAAATGCTAAACACCCCAAATCAGCCCTAAATTTAACGCTGAATTTTCCCAGTTTAGCTCCAACCAGGCTGCCTCTCCCCCAGTTACTGATATTTCACTGATTATTCCTCCAACATACTTTGTCACTTCTTATTAAAACTGGCTGGAAAATAAACTTTAAATACAAACTGAAGTGTTAGAAAATCAGCATTTTTTTTTTAATCACAGCTCTGGACACCTGAAGGATGTTTTTAAAATATTTCTTAGTTTTTTAAGAAAATGGAGTGGGGTGAAATTTTACAAGAGAGCTCAGGAGATGGATCTGTGTCCCTGGATTCAGGACAGGGATGTCTGTCCCTGGGTTCAGGACAGGGATGTCTGTCCATGGATTCAGGACATGGATTTTTGTCTGTGTGCCCAGGACAGGGATCTGTGTCCCTGGATTCAGCACAGGGATGTCTGTCCCTGGATTCAGCACAGGGATGTCTGTCCATGGGTTCAGCACAGGGATGTCTGTCCCTGGGCTCAGCACAGGGATGTCTGTCCATGGATTCAGCACAGGGATGTCTGTCCCTGGATTCAGCACAGGGATGTCTGTCCATGGATTCAGCACAGGGATGTCTGTCCCTGGGCTCAGGACAGGGATGTCTGTCCCTAGGCTCAGCACAGGGATGTCTGTCCATGGATTCAGCACAGGGATGTCTGTCCCTGGGCTCAGGACAGGGATGTCTGTCCATGGATTCAGCACAGGGATGTCTGTCCCTGGGCTCAGGACAGGGATGTCTGTCCATGGATTCAGCACAGGGATGTCTGTCCCTGGGCTCAGGACAGGGATGTCTGTCCATGGATTCAGCACAGGGATGTCTGTCCCTGGGCTCAGGACAGGGATGTCTGTCCCTGGATTCAGTACAGGGATGTCTGTCCCTGGGTTCAGCACAGGGATGTCTGTCCCTGGGCTCAGCACAGGGATGTCTGTCCCTGGATTCAGCACAGGGATGTCTGTCCCTGGGCTCAGCACAGGGATGTCTGTCCATGGATTCAGCACAGGGATCTTTGTCCCTGGATTCAGCACAGGGATCTTTGTCCATGGATTCAGGACAGGGATCTGTGTCTCTGGGTTCAGCACAGGGATGTCTGTCCATGGATTCAGCACAGGGATGTCTGTCCCTGGATTCAGCTCAGGAATGTCTGTCCATGGATTCAGCACAGGGATGTCTGTCCCTGGATTCAGCTCAGGAATGTCTGTCCATGGATTCAGCACAGGGATGTCTGTCCCTGGATTCAGCTCAGGAATGTCTGTCCATGGATTCAGCACAGGGATGTCTGTCCCTGGATTCAGCTCAGGAATGTCTGTCCATGGATTCAGCACAGGGATGTCTGTCCCTGGGCTCAGCACAGGGATGTCTGTCCATGGATTCAGCACAGGGATGTCTGTCCCTGCATTCAGCACACGGATGTCTGTCCCTGCATTCAGCACAGGGATGTCTGTCTCTGCATTCAGCACAGGGATATCTGTCCCTGGGCTCAGCCCGCAGCCCCGCGGCCGTACCTGTGCAGGTGGGCGGGTCGGGCTGCCAGAAGAACCTGTTCTCGATCTGCACGCAGGTGATCTGCGCTGCCCCTTGCAGGGCGTAGCCGGGGTTGCACTGGAAGGTGATGGAGTCCCCGGCCTCTTTGCTGTCCCCGCTTCGGCTCCCGTTCTGCGGGATTCCCGGGTCGTTGCAGGAAGTGGCCGTGGAGACTGCAGGGAATCAAAAGCACATCTTAGATATCGATGTTGGTTTAAGAGCAGGCCTGCAGCACCGGCTGTCCTGAGGCTCTGTCCCTCCCCAGACACCCAGGCCATGCTTTGTTCCCCATCCCTCCTCCCTCAGCATCCCAGCAAGTTCCCCCCACACACAAAAAGTGCTTTTCCCTTTGCTCTGAGCATCTGCCACGCCAGCTGGGAAAGGCTCTGGGGAGCAGCAAGTTCAAGAGCAGCACCCAGGGAGCAGCTTTGATGTAGAATTGTGCACATGGCTCTTTACTCCATCAGCCCAGACACCCACTGATCATCTACGGCGTTTTTGGAGAGCTCCGTGCCAGGCACATGCTGCAAAATCAACTCAGCCACCAGCACTTCACGCTTTCCCCTGAGTGGCAGGGAAATTTAGCCTCCAGAGCTGTGAAGCATCAAGCCTGACCTTTCAGAAATGTGTTTGTTTCCCTTCCAGACCTGTTGCTGCCTCTCTTTGAGGTCTGAGATGTCCCCTGAGCTGGGGACAGGCGAAGCTTCGCTGCCGCCTGAGCTCAAGGTCTGCCAACGCCACAAGGATTTACCAGCAGGGAAAATCCTGGGGTAATAGGAGTTTTGTGAGCTTATCCACCTCATTAAAGCTCCCAAGATCCCAAAGTGGACAGGTCTGAGCTCAGGTCTGGCTGCTTAGTCACACCTGCTGAACAAAGGCTTTGAGCAGGAGCAGTCAATAAAGCCCAGCTCCAGATCAGGAGCTTATTTCCTGCTAAGTTGATGAGAGTCTGTTACACCCAGGCAGTTTAGAGAAAGCTTCTCTTGAAAGAGCCAGAGGAAATCCCTCTCTTTCTGTGCAGCTGGAGATAAGGAAGTTAACAGCCCAGGCTGGTCCTTCCTGGCAGGATGAGACACAAATCTGGCAAAAAAACCCCAGGATGGCACCGCTGTGCTGGGTGACACAAAGCTCTGCCTCTGTCTGGATCATCCCAAAGGTTTGAAATCCAGCAGAAATCCTCCCCAAAATGCTGGCTTGTTCTCCCAGCCAAGCAAGGCACCCTGGACAGAAAGTTATGGAAAAAAAAAAAAACCAAAACAAACCAAAAACAACTTGGGAAGAGGTTTCAGTGTGTCTCAGTCCAGGGAAAGTCACATCATCACTCACCCAACCACTCCCTGTTTGGTCAGGTTTTTCTCTGGGTTTGGCTGGGTTTCCCTCTGGGTTTGGTTGGGTTTTACTCTGGGTTTGGTTGGGTTTTCCCCTGGGTTTGGTTGGGTTTTACTCTGGGTTTTGTTGGGTTTTCCCCTGGGTTTGCCTGGGGTTTCTCTCTGGGTTTGCCTGGGGTTTCTCTCTGGGTTTGCTCTGGGTTTCCCTCTGGGTTTGGTCGGGTTTTTGAGGAATCCCTGCACATCCCACCTGAGAACTGGATGGCAAAGCCCTGCTTGCTGGTGAAGAAGTCGGTGTTGAACTGCAGGATGACAGAGTTGAAGGTGCTGTGGATGTCCCCGGGCAGCCCTGAGCCGCTCATCTCCTTCAGCAGGATCCCGTTCTCCACCGGCCCGTCCCAGATCCGCAGCACGTCGTGGAACTCCTCCGTGTGGAAAACCAAGAAATGGAGCCTGTGGGGCAAAAAAACACCTGGAATTCACACCTGGAATGTGGTTTGTGTCCAGTTCAGGCAGCCAGGCCCACGTGGAATGTGTTGTCTCATCTGGAATTCAGGCCTGGAATGTGGTTTGTGCCAAATTCAGGCAGCCAGTTCTGGTGCTGGGTTGCAGCACCTCCAGGACTTTGATGTGTTTTAGGAAGGTCTGGATGTTGCAGAATGGGGTTTAGATCAGCAAACAGAGGAACTTCAGCAGAGAATAGAGAGAAAATGAGGCAGCAGGAGCCAGAGCTCCAAAATCCACACCAGGAAGGGAAGGAAAACAGGAGTTGAGAAGGCGACAAGGAGCTGACACTGAGGGGTTTGTTTTGGTGCTCTGAGGGCAGATTTCATTCCCTTCCTCTGGATTTCAGAGTTGGGTCTGTCCTGGAGAGAGGGCTCAGGGTTTTCAGCCAAGGCACTTCCACAGGGAATTCCTCAGGGAAATTCACCTCATGGTGAGGGAATTCCCACTGGAGTCTGGGCCCAAGGGGATGGGAGAGGCAGGAGGTCCCTCCGTGCCCAGGTGAGGGCTGGTGGCACTGCAGGACAGGACAGACATGGTCCCAACACATCCCTGGTGGGATCTCACCCTGCTCCTGGCCAGGCCCAGCCCTGCTGTGGGAGGATGGGCAGCAGATGGATCCAGACTTTTCCAAGAGCTCTGGGATCTTCCCAGGTTAGAAGAACCATCCAAGAACAGGATCCTGCCCTGGTTATGGTGGCACCTGGGGGAGTCACCAGCTGAAGGCTGCAGCTCTGAGTCATGGAATGTCCTGAGTGGGAATGGACCCACGGGGATCATCAAATCCAATTCCAGGCCCTGCAGACATCCCCAAATCCCTGCAGACATCCCCAAATCCCACCCTGTCCTTGGGACTGCTGGTGGCAGTTCCAGGGTGTCCCCCCACCCCAGCTCGACCTCTGGCAGCCTCTCCCTGATCCCAAGGTCTCCAGGGATGAGTTTTTTTTCCAGCATTTCTGCCTCGCTGGGCCCAGTTAAGGCTGGGAACAAATGCAATCACACCGAGGCAGCCGTGGAGAACAGCTCTGCACCATCCATCCTGATTTTCCTCAAGCCTGGCTTTATTTCTCTTTGCTCAAGGTCTCTGCTCAGGAGATTTATGATTCAGCTCTTTTGGTTTCTCCCAGCTTCTGTGGGCATCATTTTGTTGCTGAGGATTTTGCAGTGGGGCTTTTTTTTTTCTCCCCCCTTTTTTTTTTTAATGGCTCTCCCTGATTTATTTATGTTTGCCCCAGATAAATGGGAAAGCAGCCAAGTGAAATCTTCCCTGGGCTGGCAGGGATTTCAGCACAGCACCTGATGGGTTTCTTTTTTACAGATTTTTTTTTTCTGTTTTTAGGTTTCTGCCCCCATTTCACACTGGGGTTGAGCTGCCCATGGTTGGCCTGATTTTGTTGTTCCAGAGGGAAAATGGGGCAGTGACAAACAGGGACAGGGAAATTCCTCCCCTCCAGGTGGGGGCTGAGTGCAGGAGTGATCAGCTCCTGCTCCATCCCCAGGGAATGGTCACATTCCCAAGGCTGCCAGAGCTCCAGGAGTGTTTGGGATGCACAGGTGGGGTTTGGGGGTGTCTGGGCAGGGCCAGGAGCTGCACTGGGTGATCCCTGTGGTCCCTTCCAGCTCTGGGTGTTTTCTCACTCCTTTTAGACAAAACTCTGGGAAGTGGAACCTGTCAATACCCATGGAAGTGGGATGGATTACCAACATCAGTGGATTTTTACAACGCTGGGATCAGGGATGGACCACAACTCACCTCTGCCATGTCTCTGCATCCCCTGCTCCCAGCTGGGCAACTTCCATCCATTTTCCAGCACGCCCTCCTCCTTTTCCTCCTCCTTCCCCCTCTCCCCCAGCTCTCCCAGCCCAACCAAGGCACTCCATGTCCCAAATTAGTCCCCTCTGCAAGAGCAGCCCTTTCCCTGCCACGGCTCTAAAGTGCAGACTCATTTTTCTCCCTGTCTCGCCCCCCTGCCCTTCCCCTGGTGCTGTGCAGATACAGCTTCATTCCAAAGGCTCTGGTGATTAATTTTCATGTAAGTTATAAATGAGAGCTTTATACAATTGTATCATGCGTGAAGAGGATTATTTTTCCAATGGATTACCATAAAAATGAAGTTGCTGGGAATGTGCTCTCTCGACTCCCCTGAGATCATCTGTGCTGCTGGAGCTGGGCAAGGAAGGGGCAGGGAAAGGGAGCTCTGATCTCTGGGAAAGGCAGGGCCACCAGGTGTGTGTGGCTCTGATACCTCCTGGAACCTTTTCCTTTCCCTCCTGGCCCTTTCCAAGCCTTTGGCTGATCCCAAATATCTGCTCACGTGGGTGCTTTTAGGGATTACAGGAGCAAAGTTGCTGAAGCAGCCTTTGGATGGGGGAAAAAAAGGGGCCTCCCTACTCTGTCCTATAAAAACCTTCTCCAGGAGAATAAAAATAGAGGAGATTTCAAGTGGAAGTTGCCTGTGCAGGGTTTTAGCTGCTTTGGCTGTGCTTTTTCCCTCTCTGTTCACACCCAAACCCATCCATTATTGAGCCATTCCGAAGGGCAGTGCTAATGGAGGGGATTTCTGCATTAAATAAAGATGAAAACACTGGACCAAACCTGCCTCCAGCAGAAATCCACGGGCTAAAAGCAGCAGAGCTCACCCTGAGGGACAGGCTGTGCTGCAGAGGTGATGGGTGCTGAGGCAGCAGGGAGGAGAGAATGGGATTGAGAGGGAAGGAACTCAGGATGGAACAGCCACAGGCTTGGGATGAGGCAGGAATGGCTGACAAGCACTGGGAACTCTGATGGGAGAGGCTGGGAGAGGATTATTATTATTATTTATTATTATTATTATTATTATTATTATTATTATTATTATTCAGAACTTTTAAGGTGCATTTCTCCCCCCCTCAAATCCCACCACTCACTCAAAGCTTGGCTTGCCCAAATATTCCAGTTTTCTGGGGGCTTTGGCCAGAAAACCTGGAATCTGTGGGAACAGCCAGGGCAGCCCTGAAGGGCTGGGCAGGGCTAGGCAGACATCCCTGTGGGGGTGGTGGGGCAGAAGTGAAGGATCAGGGAACTGCCTGGGTTTCCTACCACACCCTCATTCCAGGATTGTGCCCCTTGGGCATTCAGCACTTTTGGGAAGTTCCTCATTAATCTGGTGGAAGAGAAAAGAGGTTTGATTCTGGATGCATCCCATCAAGGAGAGGGGTGGAAAGCTCCCCATGGACACCAAAGCTCTGGGGTGTTTGAGCACAGGAACACCACGGGCAGGACCAGGACATGAGCTGGTGTCACCACCCAGGGCTGTGACACACAGGGGACACACAGGGCTGAAAACAGAGGAGCAGTGATGCCACTGGGGGCTCTGAGCAGCCTGGGCTGGTGGGAAATGTCCCTGCCCACAAATCCTTAATCCCAGCCCAAACCACTCCCTGATCCTGGAACCAAAGCAGTGACTTTGTCCCTCTCAGAGTGACAGGAGCTTCTCCCTCCTTGCTTTATTTAATTATTGACCTGGAAAAATCAGCTCCACGTGGGAAAGAAGCCAAACCACAGGGCCCAGCTCACCCAATGGTGCATCCAGGCTCTGCCTCGATGGTCCAGATGCAGTTGAGGTTGTGGTCATAGGGAGTTGGATATCCTGGAGAAAGGATCCGTCCCGAGGCCTCTCCTCTGATTGTCCCTCCACACTCAGCTGGAACAAAAACATTTGTGGGGTTAGGGAGAAGATTTGTGGCTTTCTGTGGCTCTTGCTTGGCAGCAATCTCAGCCTGCAACTGAGGTTGTTCCTGGCTTTTCCCCGGGATTGGAAAAGCTCACAGAGATGTAATTCAGCCGAGTTATCAGAATTATTCTGCGTTTCTGTGCTCGTTCTGAACACCTGGCTAAGCTTCTCTCCACCTTCCTGAATCCCCAGGGAGGGAAGGCAGAGTCTGCCAGGATCCTGCTCCACACGTGGGGGGTGAAGGAGCTCTGCTCCTCTGCTTGGATTCATCGGAAAATGAAGGATAAGAAGGCAAAGAACTTGTAAATGTCGCTGTAAATGAACTGCAAAGAACGTGAGGATTTGGAATAATTTCCATAATATATCCATTCCAATTCTGTGATTTTCATTTCTTTGAGTTTTCTTTCATCTCTTTTTAATTTCCACACGCTCAGACACGGCCTCATATCCAACACGTGTTAGAGCAAACAGGGTGAAGGTTGAGAGAGTGCACAAATGACAGAAATTTATCGTTTTACATCAATAAATGAGGCTAAAATTCCAGCCAAGGAATGGTCCTGCCTCCTGGGAGAGAGAACACGGAGTGCCAGGGGCTGAGCACATCCCTGGCTGTGGAGATCTCCCAGGGGACTCAGTGTCCAACAACTCCCCCAAGTCCTGGGCACAGCAGGACAGGAATCAGGAATCAGCCCCATTCATTGAGCACACAAAACCCCAAATCAGAACCTTCCAAGCACGAAGAGCTGCAGTGAAAGGGAAGCCAGGACTCAGCAGAGGGAATTGAAGTGTCTGGGGATGGGATCAGATGTCAGGCAGCTCTCAAATAAACCTGGCTCTGAGCTGTCACATGCCAGGACACACACGGATGTCACTGTCAGGAGGTGCCACTCACTTGGACATGTCCAGAGTGAAGGGACAAGGGCTGGAAAAGCACAAGGAAGCAAAAAAACCCCTCATCAAATGTGTGTTTAGGGCAGAGAATTGCATGTCCAGGCTGCTCCACGTGCTCTCTGTCTCACACATCATCCTCACCACGTTAATTAGTGCAGATGGGTAATTAACAGCAGAGTTAATGTCAGTGGATCAGCAAAGCAGGGACAAAGGGTGGTCAGGACATGGAATCCACAAGGAAATCATTTCCTGGAGGTTTTGGAGGAGCAGGAGGTGTCTCCATCTCCAGGACCCTTACCACACACAACTTAATTAGTGCAGACGCAATTAACAGCAGAGTTAATGGATCAGCAAAGCAGAGACATAAAATGGTCAGGGTGAGGAATCCACAAGGAAATCATTTCCTGGAGGTTTTGGAGGAGAGGGAGGTGTCTCCATCTCAAGATGCCTCACAGAGGACCCTCACCACAACTTAATTAGCGCAGATGCAATTAACAGCAGAATTAATGTTGATAGATCAGCAAAGCAGTGAGCAAGGGTAGTCAGGGTGGGGAATCCACAAGGAAATCACTTCCTGGAGGTTTTGGAGGAGCAGGAGGTGTCTCCGTCTTGAGGACCCTCACCACACTCACCACAAGTTAATTAGCGCAGAGGCAATTAACAGCAGAGTTAATGTCAGTGGATCAGCAAAGCAGTGAGCAAGGGTGTTCGGGGTGTGGAATCCAAGGAAATCTCTCCCTGGAGGAGGAGGAGGAGGAGGAGGAGGAGGAGGAGGAGGAGGAGGAGGAGGAGGAGGAGGAGGTGTCTCACCCACACAGGTCGGCAGGGGCTGGTCCCAGGCTCTCCTCTCCCCGGTCAGGCACAGCAGGACCCTGGTGCCCCTCAGGGTGTAGCCGGGGTCGCAGCTGAAGGACACGGAGCTGCCAGCAAAGTGCCCCTCGTCGTGCACCTTGTACCCAAACTGGGGGATGCCGGGGTCCTCGCACTTGATCAGCTCAAAACCTGCAGCAGGGAGGAAGGGCAGCTCTGGGTGCTGGGAGTTTCACACCAGGAGGGTTTCACACACAAAGCTGTGGTGGTGTTCCCCTCTTACAATCGTTTGTAAGGGGGCATGTTGGAAATTAGCAGGGTTTTAATTAATGTTGGAGTTGTGATCTGAGTTTCTGGATGGCTACAGCCTCGACAGGAAAGGTTTGATGGTATCCCAGGGAATAGGGACAGGATGAGAGGGAATGGCCTTGAGCTGTGCTAGGGGAGGCTCAGGTTGGACAGCAGGAGGAATTTCTCCATGGAAAGGGTGCTCAGGCCTTGGAACTGCCCAGGGAGGTTTGGAGTGCCCATCCCTGGAGGTGCCCAAGGAACGCCTGCATGTGGCACTCAGTGACAAGGTGGGGATCGGGCACAGCTTGGACTTGATGGGCTTGGAGGGCTCTTCCACCTTCAGCAACCCCGGGATTCTGATCCTTCCCAGCTCCACTTTGGGTACAAGATCACCACAGAGAGGACCCTCACATGCAGCACAAAAAACACACATAATACACCCTGGCCTGTGGGACTCCCAGCACACACACACAGGGTTGGGGACTCACTGGAGAACTGCAGCTCGAAGCCTTTGCTGGTGTTGGCGCTGTCGGTGATGAACTCCAGCCACATGGAGCTGGAGGTGCTGTTGATGCTGGTGCCCAGCAGCTCCGAGCGGCTGAAGGTGCCCAGCAGCCGGGCAGAGCTGTTGGTGCCATCGTAGACCTGAGGAGAACGAGAAATCCAGCCTGGAAAAGCCACCCCTGTGCTATTCCAGGGATCAAACCAGCACTGCCCAGAGAGGCTGTGGCTGCCCCTGGACCCCTGGGAGTGTCCAAGGCCAGGCTGGACAGGGTTTGGAGCAGCCTGGGACAGTGGAAGGTGTCCCTGCCCATGGCAGGGGTGGCACTGGATGATTCCTAATGTCCCTTCCCACCCAAACCCTTCCAGGATTTCTCTGCAGTTTCACTGAGCTCTAGAACAGAGAAATGCTGAGAAATTTATTCCAAAATGAGAATGAAGAGAGAAAATGTGCTGAGGTCCCTTCAGACACCTCACACCCCCTCACCCCATTCCCACCTTGTCCCTGCCCTGCTCACAGCAACACCCTGGGCTGTCCTTTGGCTTTTTTTGGTGGAGCAGCTTCCTGGGAAGAGCCAGCAGCTCCTGATAAATGCCCTGATTTGGGGTCACCTGCACTCAGATGAAGGAATTTGCTCCTGGGACTGAGCTGATCCCGGGTATTGGAGGGAAAAGGGAAGGAAACAACAAACCCCACGCTGAATTCCAGCAGGAGGCTGGAAAAGCAACTCCAACCCTTCAGAATTTGTGCCACAAGAGGTCCATGAGCGACCCCTGGATCCTCCAGTGCAAACAGGGACAAATCCTTTGGGCAATGTGACCTGAGACCCAGGGATCTCAACTAAAAGTCTGACTTGATGGAACTCCACAGTGCTGCCCTCCTGAGGAGCAGGATTTCCACCCTGGAGGATCTGCACCCTCCTCCTCACCCCTGACGTGCTCTGCACGCAGGGCTGCATCTCCTCTGCTCTCTTTCCCAAGGAGCAGCTACTGAAAAAACCCAATTTTTTTTCCCCCCAGACTGACTCAGAGATGAGCCTTGATTTAAAAAAAACCCACGAATTTTTTTTTTTCCCTCCCTCCTTTCCTGAGGACCAAGAACAGCTCCTCACTAGTAGAGATCGATAGGAACTTCCCTCAGATGAGCAGTTGATGACAAACCTGCTGAGAGAACGTAATTCCTCTGACAAGGAGTACCTTCCTTGCATTAACAGGAAATCTTTCTCCCTTTCCCATCATTTGTGGGCTGGATTACACCTCTCTTGGAGTGTGACACTTCAGTGAGGACAGAGGCATTCCTGGGAAGATGCCTCAGCACATCCCTGTAATATTAATGCCTCCTCCAACACCATTCCTTTGGTTAATAAAAAACTCAGCCTAGATTTGTCTCCTCCTCCACAGAGTCCTGGAGCTTGAATAATCTGAGAGGAGTCTGGAGTGCTGCATTTCAATCAGCCCCTTTGTGGGGCAAACCAGCTTTGATTCTCCAAAGTACAAAAAGAATGCTCAACCCCTCACACTTCTGATGGATGAGGAGCTTTTCCTCTACAAATTCCACAGCTGAGAGCTGAACTTCAGCTGGTCTGGGGCAAATTCGGCCTTCCAAACTGCCATGGCAATCACTCCATGGCACTGCAGCATTCCTGGGAGGACACAGCTTTTCCCAGAGGTCACTCCCACCTCACCCCATGAACATTTGAGAGCATTTAGAGACCATGGGCAGCTCCACCTCCCCAGCCAGAATTACCTTGAGGACATCTCCTGCCTCCAGCTCGAAGGTCCTGGCTTTCAGCTGGATGCCTTTCCCTGGCTGGCTCTGGATGGAGTAGATGCACTCGTGGTTGTTGTTGTAGTTCAGGGGGTAGTTGGGGGACAGCAGCACCCCCTGGGTCCCCGTCACGGACGAGCCACACTCAGCTGCACCAGGACACAGAGGCACCTTTCAGTGACCCCACGCAGGTTCTGGCCACACCACACATGCAGGTGACTCCTCTGAGGGCCACAGCTGCTCAGCCCTTCCTGCAGCAGGAAGGAAAGAGCCTTCTCCCTGTTGTTATTGACTGCTGGTGCCTTCAGTCTGAGCTTTGCTGTGTTTCAGGTTCTGAGCTCACAGTCAGGCTCACTCAGCTCTGCACAGAGCAGGGACACAAAACAAATCCTGTTCCTGCTGCACACCAAGCACAGCTGGGACAAGTGTTCAGGCCCCAAAGCACAAACAAGGGTGGCTGGAGGGAGGAACAAGAAGGATGGGACTGCAGAACCTGCAGCTGGAATGGGACAATTCAACCCCAATGTGCAAATGGAGCAGAACTGATCCAAGTGTGAGACCTGGTGACCGTTTGTCCATTTTGTGACCATTTTGGGTCCATTTTGTGACCATTTTGGGTCTATTTTGTGACCATTTTTGGACCATTTTGGGTGCAGCCCTGCCCAGGCTCTTGTCCTGCCCAAGGTGCACCCTAAAGGCCTTTCAATCAATCTCTGCTTTATTCTCCAGCTCTGCCCATCTCTGTTCCAGCTCAGCCTTCCCAAGGCATCACTACAACCTGCAGTCTGTCTGTCCCCTTTTCCACCACATTTACCCAGCCAGGCTTCTCTCCTCCTTCAGAGCCTGTGTAAAATGTGAATCTGTGGGGAATCTGTGGGGAATTTGGGGGTAAAACTGTGGGAAGCTGTGGTGATTCTGTGTGTATCTGCTTCTTTCTCTGCTCTGAGCATTTGACTTCCAGCCAAACCTGAAGGCAGAAGATTTGTGGGCCTCAAAACTTGGCAGGAGGATCCTGGGTATGGGAGGAAGAGGGTGGCAGCTCTGGAGGTTCAGCCTGTCTGGGGGAATCTGTGGGGAATCTGGGGGGAATCTATGTAAATGTAAATCAGTGTGAATCTCTGTGAAATCTGTGGGGATCTGTGGGAAATCTGTGTGAAATTGGTATAAATCTGTATAAATTTGGGTGAATCTGTGGGGAATCTGTGTAAATGTAAATCTCTGTGAATCTCTATGAAATCTGTGGGGGTTTATGGGAAATCTGTGGGAAATCTGTGGGAAATCTGTGGGAAATCAGTATAAATCTGTGGGGAATCTGTGGGAAATCTGCATGAATCTGTGTAAAATTGGTATAAATCTGTGTAAAATCAGTATAAATCTGTGTGAATCTGTACAAATCTGTGTAAATCTGTACAAAGCTGTGTGGATCTGTACAAATCTGTGTGGCTCTGCCTCAGAACAACCCCACGCTGAGGATTTTCTGTTCCTCCTGCCGAGCTCCCACACGAGCCAGCCGTGAGTCACTGTTTTCCCAGCCTGTTTACCCTGGAAGATTTTCTGCTGTCAAACACTGGCTGCCTGCTCCTCTGGGGCTGTGCAGGCAGGGCTGGGGACAGGCAGGGATGGGGACAGTCACTCCAAAGTCCTCCCTGAGCAGTTTTTGGCATCAGCCTCGTGTCCCTGAGCCCCCACAGCTCCTGGGGCTGAGGGAACCATGCCAGGGCAGCTCCAGACTCCTCCAGGGAAGGGTTTAAGGAAGGAGCAGCAGCAGATGCACCCAGAGGAGGCACTTTGGAGGTGACTTTGTCCTCTGCCCTTGCCATGGGATGAAAAGCAGGGTTTTGGCACAGAATCCCCAGGCTGGCTGGCAGGAGCTGCCCCAGCAGGGAGGAGTAGCTCTGGAGTCACTGGGGCACACGGGGCTTCTGGGGACGTGTCACCTCCTGGGGACGTGTCACACATCCCAGGGGTGTCACCCATCCCTCCCAGGGGTGCTCCCATCCATCCCAGGGGTGTCACCTATCCCAGGGATGTCACCCATCCATCCCAGGGATGTCACCCACCCCAGGGCTGTCACCCATCCACCCCAGTGGATGTCCCCCATCCATTCCAAGGGGGCTTCCATCCGCCCCAGGGATGTCGCCCACCCCAGGAGTGTCACCCATCCATCCTGGGGGTGTCACCCATCCATCTCAGGGGTGCTCCCATCCATCCCAGGGGTGTCACCCATCCATCTTGGGTCTGTTACCTATCCCAGGGAACATCACCCACCCCAGGGGCTTTCCCCCACCCCAGGGGCTGTCCCCCATCCATCCCTGCCCACCTCAACAGTGCAGCACAGCGGGGGCAGCCAAGCAGAAGGAAAGCACATGACCACCTACCAACACACCTTGGCAGAGGCGAACTCCACACACGCCGTCTCCCGCCCAGGCAGGTGATCCGGGCCGCGCCCTCCAGCCGGTACCCCGGGAAGCAGGAGAAGCTCAGCACGTCCCCCACTCCGAACTGCAGCCCCTTCCTGATGCTGTAGGCTGGCACTTCAGGCTCCTCACACGGCTCCAGGTCGTACTCTGGAGGGGATGAATGGATTGGATGGGATGGCATGGAGGGCACTTGGGGTTCTGTGCTCTCTAGAGAGGACATGAGGGTACAAGGGAGCTCTGAGCCTTGATGCAGTGAATTCATGAGGATTCCAGGCCATGAAAAGCCACCTGGATTTCACCCCTAACCTAAAACTTAGGGGTTCTGTCTTCTCTGGAGAGGACACGAGGGTGCAAGGGAGCTCTGAGCCTTGATCCAGCTGCAGTGAATCCATGAGGATGGAATCCTGTTCGAGCCATGAAAAGCCACCTGGATTTCACCCTTAACCTGAAACTCAGGGGTTCTGTCCTCCCTGCAGAGGACACAAGAACCCAAGAGAGCTCTGAGCCTTGATCCAGCTGCAGTGAATCCATGAGGATTCACTGAATTCATGATTTTCATGGTTTGAGCCATGAAAACCCATCTGGATTTCACCCCTAACCTACAGCTCAGGGGTTCTGTCCTCTCTGGAGAGGACTCAAGGACCCAAGAGAGCTCTGAGCCTTGATGCAGTGAATCCATGAGGATTCCAGGCCATGAAAAGCCACCTGGATTTCACCCCCCCACCTACAAATCCCCCCCAGCACCTGGATCCCAAGCACCTCCAAAAGCAGCAGGTCCCAGTTCCTGTCCCAGTGACACCAGTGGGGATGGGAATTTGTCACTGTCCCTCTGCTGCAGCCCAGTGAGGATGGATTGATCTGGGTGGGATTTCTGCTGCCTCTCCACTTCTAATCCTGGAAATGTGTGATCCTGCTCAGGGAATGCAGGAGGACACTGAAGCTGCTGCTCCAAGAAAGGTCACATAGGATTTTGGCCAACAGACATATTCACGTCTCTGACCCCAAACCAGCTTGAAGGAAAACTCTTTTGAGGGTGTTTCTGGAAAAATCTCCAAGTCCAAAGCCTGTACATTAACATATATATATGTAAAGGAAGCTAAAAATAGAACTGACTCCCGTTTTTGCTTTCCAAGATAGGAAAGAAGCCTTGAAATACACTGAAAATGAGAGTTATAATTAGAGGCGAGCTTTTGAAAGGCAAAAAAGCCATTTTCCCCTCATCAAAATGGGAGTTAATTGGAAATTTTCTGACTGGTTTCCACATTCAAATCCCTGACTTCAGAGGCCAGGAACAAAGGCACTGGGAACCAGGTTTCAGCTGCATCTATGGCAACAGCTCTGCCCGTCAGGGAGGGTGCCAGACCAAGCTCCACAGGAAAAAGGGGAATTTCTCTCCTTCCCTGGGTGCTGGACTGGCAGCTCAGGGCTGGGAAGGGCACAGGGCCAGAGGCAGGAGCAGCACCAGGGCAATAAAGCTCCTGTCCCTCCCTGACTGCAGCAGGGGATGGCTTCTGGGGCACTCAGGCAGCAGAGGCTGACATTCCCTGGGACGGGAGCACCTGGGAGTCATTTGGATGATTCCAGCCCAGACCAAGCAGTCAAACACCTCGTGCCCTTCAACCAGAGGCTGCCCTGCACTGCCACTGTCCCTTTTTTGGGTCCCTCTCCAAGCCCCCATGCTCCTTCTGACCGACAGCTGCGGAAAATCAGGATTTCTTTGGAAAAATCTGCATTTTGGATCACCACATCCACTGAGAGCCACCATCACCGTGATGGTTTGGCGAGCACAGCTCAGCATGGGACTGCTGGAACTTTTCTGGGTGGGAATTGTGTCCCTCAGCCTCCTCCTGACTCCTGGAGTCTGGAGGATCTGGATGCCTCAGAGCCCTGGGTGCAGCAGGAGGGGGCTCCCATCTGCTACCACAACAGAGCAACTGAGCCAGCCCAGCCAGGGGAAAATGCATTTTCCAGTTCCCTGGGAGTGCCAGTGGGATCATGGAAAGCCAGCCTGGGGTATGCCAGGTGTGGGTTAAAATCCTGGAAGGTTTGGGGTGGGAAGGGACATTGGGAATCACCCAGTGCCACCCCTGCCATGGGCAGGGACAGCTCCCACTGCCCCAGGCTGCTCCAAACCCTGTCCAGCCTGGCCTGGGACACTGCCAGGGATCCAGGGGCAGCCAGAGCTGCTCTGGAAAACTCTGCTCTGGATGAGTTTTGAGGTGCCTCCCAACCCAAATCATCTGCAGGAAAGTGGGAAGGGAAGGAAGGAAGGAAAGAAGAAAAGGGAGGGAAGGGAAGGAAGGGAAGGGAAGGGAAGGAAGGGAAGGAAGGGGAAAAAGGAAGGAAGGGGAAAAAAGGAAAGGGAAGGAAAGAAGGGAGGGAGGGAGGAAGGGAGGGAGAAAGGGAGGGAGGAGGGAAATAAAAGAGGGAAAGGAGGAAGGAAGGGAAAAAATTAAAGGGAGGGAAAAAAGGAAGGAAGGGACAGAAGGGAAGGAAAGAAAAGAGGGAAAGGAGGGAGGAAGGGGAAAAAGGCAGGAAGGCAGGAAGGCAGGGACAGAAGGAAGCCCTGGGGCAGTGTTCTCACCCGAGAAGGTGATGTTGAAGCCCTCGTAGGACATGGAGAAGTCGGAGATGAAGCGGATCTGGGCCGAGAAGTTCCCGAAGAGGCCGGCGCTGAGCGGGGCCGGCAGCCGGGAGCCCGTCAGCTGCTTCAGGGGCTGGGCAAAGCTGGAGTTCTCTGTGATCAGCAGGTAATCGTGGCCATTCTCCAGGTGGAAGGTGTGGAAGGTGAAGAACACACCTGCAAGAGGGGGGAAAGCCACAGGTGGAGTCATCTCACAGTGCTCCACGTGTCCAGCCCCTGCTTCCCACCCACAGCAGGGGGAAAATCACCCTGAAATCACCCTGAATTCCTGGATTTTGTTGTGTTAGAAGTGAAATAAATAAAAAACCCGAAAGCCTGGGTGTAGAACCAGGCTCCCAGAGCAGGGATAGGCCCTGGAAATGTTGGATCCCTGTGTCCTTGTCAGGGATGACACACACTTGTGCTCCAGGGGCAGAGCAGAGGCTGAGGGAGCAGCCCAGGGGAGCCTTTTGTTCTCAAAGTGTTGGCTTTTAAATGGAGAGCAAGAGCAGCAAGGCTGGAGCTGGGAGGGCTGGAAAACAAGCGTGCTCCAGGAGGAATTCCTGCCTAGAAAAGCAGGATTTAAGCCCAGCCTCAAGGTCAGGGAGGCTTTTCCACAAGTGTGTCAGTGATGCAGCTGCAAGGACCTTCCCATGATGGGCCGAATCAGAGAATCATGGAATGATTTGGGTGGGAACGACCCCAAAAATTGTCTTGTTCCACCCCCTACCACGGGAAGGGGCACCTTCCCCTAAACCAGCTTGATGCAAGAAAAACCCTACTTTTATTCACCTTTCCTTGCCCAAAACAAACCCCCACAACAGCTCCAGCCACGGAAATCCTGGGCAAACACGGCAAAACTATTTTGCCTCTTCCTCCCAAATCCAATTGGAATGATCTGAAACATTTGGGGAGAAGGCTGTGACCTTGCTGTGCTTGTAAATGAGCCAGAGAGGAGTAATGGATTACTTAAAGTCCCCTTCACACCTCCAGACACACAATGGGAAGCACTTCAGGCTCCTGCAGGAGCCTCCAGCGAGGTGATTTTTCATGCTGGAATTCAAACACCATTAGAAACACTTATTCTCTGGAAAATAATTCCAGCTTGGAAGTAAAATAAAATAAAAAAAAAAAATCAACAACAAAAAAAATGGCAGTGAGAGAGCAGAGGCAGGCAGGATCTGAGCTCAGGAACTCTGTCACAGCATTGTCACACCGACTTAACAAGGCAAGGAGATGCCAGGCAATAAAAAAGCCTCTTTGCATTTAGATGGATTTTTCCATCCTGATCTCCCGGCTCCTGGAGCATCCAGGGCAGGCTCCCGAGCCCCTGCTCCTGTGGGATTGGGATTTATCCAGCTCAGAACCCCTCTGGAGAGACACAGACAGCTCCAGGCAAACCCGAGGGTGGAAATGGGGGAGATCCCTGCTTGGCTGGACCAGGTTATTTCATTTAACCCAGTGATTCCCACCCCCAGGGCTGGCTCTGCACCCCAGCATTCCCAGAACACAGCAGCCCAAAGAAACAGCAGCAAAGCTGCAAATGAAGCCCAGGGGAAGATCCTCACTGGCCATTCCCTGTTAATTTCTGGGGGTCAGGGAAAGCTCTGGAGATCCAATATCCAACCCCACAGCATCAAATTCCAGCTGAACATTCCAGTTATCCCTGGCTCTCTCCTGAAGGTTTGCTGCTCACATGGAGCTCTTCCCTTTCAAGAAGGGGCTGAAAACCAAGCAGGAGCTGTTCCCATGGGGTTGGGAATGAAGGAATTGTGGGATCACCCCAACCTTTATCCCTCTGCAGCACTTCAGTGTCCCAGAAGGATTTTTATGACCCAGAGTTTGGGACTGACCTCGATAATTCCTTCTTTATATCCAATCTGTGGAGAGCATTTTAGTCTCACTCTCCCACCCCTGCAAAATTCCACGAAAGCAGGAAACTTTCAAGAGTTTCCAAGTGTTTGTTATTCCTACCAGAAGCACAAAACAGAAATAGATCTGACCTGAAAACTGGGATGTGGGGAATGCAAAATGACTTTAATTCTCCCCTGACAGCGAATTTGTACCCTCAGCTTTACCAAACCCAGCTTAAGGGACAGAGATAACATCACCCCTCTGGAATCAGCACCAGAATAATTCAGTTACCCTGGAGAACACACCCAAATTCCAAGTTTTTTAAGGTAAAAAAAGTCCAAGCAGAGGGCACGAGGCTCCTCCAGCACCGAAGGGCTGTGGGACTGTAGCAGAAAGGGCTAATTACAAACTCATTTTAAAGGATTTGTGACCAGTTAAACCTTTGCTCTGCTCTGTAATTTACTGTGGCACAGAACATCTCTGCAAACACAAGGCTTGGCTTTTTTTTTTCTTTCCCCCCCCCCAGTTCTCTGCAGGAGAAACAACAAAACAAATTAGAGGGGAAAGAAATCACTTTGAGGTGGTGAGATTAAAAATAATGGTCTCTCTTTAGGCATTTAAATACCTTTAAAATTAAGCTGCTTTTAAAAGTGCATTTGTACAGCCTGGGGGTCCATGAAGTGTCACAGGACAGGAATTGTTGGAGCAGTTGGGGCAATTCCAGGGCTCCTGCGTTGGCCATGTGGGAGATGTTCCCCAAAAAAAAACCTTTGGAGGGAAGGAGCTGAACTCCTCCATCAATCCCTCAGGAGGGGCAGATCCCTCTCTGTGCCAGGGGCAGGACTCAGGGAAAGGTTTTTAGGATATCTGGATGCACATCCATCCACATCCTGACTGCCAGGAAAGGGCCACAGAGCTCTGGAAGAGCAGAGAACACGAAGCCCCTGTTGGATGGGAAGAACTTCCCCTTCTCCCCTTCAAAAGGACAAAGAGGTGACATCAAAACCCTCTGGATCTTGTCCAATGGAACCATCACTCCTGAGAGGAACTCTTGGATCCCAACAGGGAGAAGTTTGTCCCCCCTGCCCACCCCCCTTAGTCCTCTCCAGGGTCTCACCTTTGCCATGGGATGTCTCTATCGTCCACGTGCAGTTCAGGTTGTTGGGGTAAAAGTCAGGGAAGCCTGGGGAGAGGATGGTGCCACTGGAGCCACGGATGTAGCCCCCACAGAGAGCTAAAAACACACACACAGAAAAAAATAGGAGAGAAAAGAGTTCAGTAATCTGGAATCTTTCACAAGCTGGGAGGAAAAAGGAAAGCCAAAACAGTGCAGGAAAATCCAGTGAAAGACACTGATCAACCCAAACTGGCTTTTGTTGGTCAAAATCCATCAAAATCCATGGATTGACCCACCAAAATATATTGGGAGCTTTCCAGCTGCTGCTTTGGCAGTGAAAAGGAGAGAAAGAGTTAAAAAATCCAGAATCTTTCACAAGCTGGGAGGAAAATGGAAAACCAAAACCCAATGCAGGAAAAACCAACAAAAGAGACTGATCCACCCAAACCAAATCAACCCAAATTGGGGTTTTTTTTGGCCAAAATCCCCCAAAATCCATCGACGAAAGGCCTCTGGGAGCTTTCCAGCTGCTGCTTTGGCAGTGAAAAGGAGAGAAAGAGTTCAATAATCCAGAATCTTTCACAAGCTGGGAGGAAAACAGAAAACCAAAACCCAGTGAGGGAAAATCCAACGAAAGACACTGATCAACCCAAACCAAATCAACCCAAACTGGCTTTTTTTGGCCAAAATCCATCGATGAAAAGCCTCTGGGAGCTTCCCAGCTGCTGCTGTGGCAGTGGCTCTGCAGGAGAAGGGCGTGCAGAGGTGTGCTCACCCTCACAGCTGGGCAGGGGCCGGCTCCACTGGAAGTTGGGCTCGCACTCCAGGGCCTCGCTGTCGCTCAGGGTGTACCCGGGGTCGCAGCTGAACCTCACCAGGGCTCCCACGTAGAAATCATTCCCGTGGCGCTGCCCGTTCACCGGGATCCCCGGGTCCAGGCAGTGGTCAGACTGCAGCTTCACAGCTGGGGGACAGACAGCAGGGTCACAGCCCCCAGCTGGGCAGCTCAGGGCGCCCAGGGGAGCCTCCCAAATCTTGCTGGTTATCCCCGAGGTCAGAGGGTGAAGGGGAGAGAGGGAAGTCCCTGAGTGAGGGGATGGAGAGAGGGAAATCCCAAAAGTGAGGGGATGGAGAGAGGAAAAGCCTCAAAGTGAGAGGAGGAAAGGGAGATAGGAAAAGCTTCAAAAGGGACAGAGGAAAATCCCAAAAGTGAGGGGATGGAGAGAGGAAAATCCTCAAAGTGAGAGGAGGAAAGGGGGCGAGTGAAATCCCCAAAGTGAGAGGATGGGGAGAGGAAAATTGCCAAAGTGAGAGGAGGAAAGGGACAGAGGAAAATCCCAGAAGTGAGAGGATGGAGAGAGGAAAATCCTCCAAGTGAGAGGATGAAATGCAGAGAGGAACTGATATGGGATTCTTGGGCCTGTCCTGTGCACGACCCCTGTGGAATCCAACTCTGAATATTCCAATTCTGTGAGCTCAGCTCTGCCTCCTAAAACCAAGAACATTCTGCAGATGCTAAAATAAAAACAAAAAGCTTCTACAACCAATCAGAGGGGGAATGGCTTCAGATTGGAGAAGGGGAGAGATTTGGGTGGGATATTGGGAAGGAATTCTTCTGTGAAGGTGAAGGACTCCAAACTGTAAGGGTGAGGAGGGGCTGGAATGGCATTCCCAGGGAATCTGTGGAAAGGTCTCAGTCCTTCCAAGTGTTCAGTCTTGGAAGTGTCCCAGGCCAGCTTGGAGAGGGTTTGGAGCACCCTGGGACAAAGAGCTGTCCCTGCCCGTGGGTTTTACATTCCCCTCCAAGCCAAACCAGTGTGGGATCCCAGGAAAAGCAGAAACTGCTCCAACACTGGCAGCAGCCCCTGAGCAGTGTGAGTGCCTGGCACGGGGAAAAAAGAGACCCAGGGGTGCCCTGAGCGAGGCCAGGGCGCTGCTGGAGCCCGGGGAGTTCCAGGGAATCCCAGGGAATCCCAGGAATGCCGGGCAGTCAGGAATGCCCTTACTCTCGTAGCGGATCTGGAAGCCGATGTCGGAGTGGCTCTTGTCGGTGGTGAAGAGCAGGTAGAGGTGGTTGCTGGTGCTGATCAGGAACTGGGGCACCTGCGTGCCGTCGTAGACCCCGATCAGGGGTGAGGAGTAGGAGCGGCCGTCCCGCACCTCCAGGGTGTCGTAATTCACCTCTGTCTTGAACCTGGAAGGGACAGGAGGAGACTGGAACCCCCAGAGCTGCTGAATTCAGTCCTGGCACCACCACGGGGGCAGGGGTGGAACCTTTCTGCTGCCAGTGTCTCACTGAGGGCACCTCACATGAGCTTGGGATTTTTTTTTGGGATCTTTCACCTCTTCACCTGCTGACCCCCCATCCCAGGCTGGCAGCCTCTCCAGCCCTAAAATGTTGCCCAAGTGCTGAGCCAGCAAATGAAGCAGGGCTGAAAGAGCCGTTTTGGAGCCCCCAATGTCACAGCTGTGGTGGCAGTGGCAGCTCCTCTCTGCTCTCTGGGGCAGGATCCAGTTTTCAGGATATCTGGATCTGTATCCATCTACACCCTTGTGCCCCCTGAACAAGCCCTCCCACACAGCCCCAGGGCCACCAGAGCACAGCTCTCCTCTGCCAGGAAATCCAGGGAAAGCCAAACACCTCAGCATTCCCTGCTGCTCCCCCCACCCAGGGAATATGTGAGAGCTCAGCCCCCCAAAAAAGTGCCTAAATCACCCCTGAAAATGAGCAGGAGGGGTTCAGACAGAACCTTTCCTTCCCCAGTGCTGGGTGAGTTTGAATTCCCTGCCAGGAGCTCAGGAATAAAAAAGGGGAGAGGGAAGAACCTCAGAGCTGGACACGACGTGGAGTAGCTCATCCATCCCCTTCCCTTGGCTGCACCTGGGAATCACCAAAACCACCCAAACCCAGGGAATTTGGGGGCTGCCCGTGGTGGTGAGCACCTGTCAAAGGTGATCTTGATGGGGTAGCCTGGCTGGGCCTCGATGACCCAGGCACAGCTCAGCGAGTCCTTGTAGAAGCCAGGCCAGCCCGGGGACAGGATGGTTCCGCTGGGTGACGTCAGGTGGCCCCCACAGGGTGCTGGGGACATCAAAAGGACACAAATCACACAATTACCCAGGCTGGGAAAGACCCTCAGGCTCATCCAGCCCGACACTGCCAAGGCCACCACTAAAACCACGTCCTCGAGTGCCACATCTTTGAAATTGGGGTGAAAAAAATGTCGGGGAGATGTGCCCACCCTTGAAACCCCCTCCCTGCATTTCTGTCCCCCCAAAGAGTTAAAAATCACCAGAGCCAGATGGAAAACCAACATTAACTGCTCAGAAATTGCCTTTTCAGCTCCAAACGCAGACACTGTCCTCCTGGGAGCCAGCAGGGCTGACCTTGGGCCCCGCTCGGAGGGGCCGGGGTGTAAAATGATGATTGGATATAAAAGCAGAGGAAACCGCAAGGTCACTCGGCATTTCAGGTGCCAGAAAAATCCCTCCCAGCCCTGCTAATTGAGTCATGGCTTTGCTGCCACCAGGGACAGCCCCGGAGCAGGGCGTTAATTCCACACCGCCGTCCCCAGTGCCGCCAGCAGGAGCTGCAGGCGCTTCGTTGCATTTTTTTTTTTTTTTTTCCAGGGAAAAAGGACACCGGGTCTGAGGGCCCCCGAGGCACAAAAATCCCGCAGCCCTCAGGAGAAAATCTGCCAGGTTTTGTCCTCCGAGGAGTGACCCAGGGCCAGCCCCAATGTCACCCTGGAGGTGCCCCAAAATGTGCCAGTCCCAGCCCCACAGCTCCCTCGCTGCTCTGAAGGGTGGCAGATGAAAGTCATTTGATCTCAGCTGGCTCCAAAGCAATTATTTTCTCCTTTCTGCCCCAAAGCTGCATCGTCTCCTGTCAGGATTTCCATCCTTTTCTCTGTCTCCTTCGTTCCCATTAATTTTTTTTTTTTTTTTCAAGTGCTGAGCAGGACTTTAGATCTCTGGGTTTTTCTCCTTGATAAAAAAGGGTAATTAAAATGTCCAGACTGAAGGGTGAGTCAAAGAAAATCACCAGAGTGATCAGGAGGAGAAGGCAGAAGGTTATCAAATATAAAAGTTGATTAGAAGTGTGTTACTTAATGAATGTTTCCCTTCCCTACTTAAAAATATGTAAATTTAAAGGGTCATGCTTTGAAAGTAACGGGAGCCTTGAATTAAACCCACATTTTTGTCAGGAGCAAAATTATGTAAGAATACAGAAAGTCCAGCTTCTTATTCCATAAAAGCTGTGGAAGACAATTGATTCCTTCCTCCAACCCCAAAGACAATGGCCAGGATCTGCTGCTCAGGCAATGCAGGGCCAATTACTCCAATTATTTCTCAATATTTCGGGGCTGTTTCTCAAGAGCTGAGCACTTGTTATTCAAATTGCTGCAAATACCAGAGCAAGGCATCACTTCCCTGAGAACACAGGGCACAGGGAGATTTTTTAGCCTTAATGAGCTCCTTCTTCACTTCTCTTTTCCAGAGGAGAGGCTTGAAAGTCCTAAAAAAGCTTTGAAATCTGAATTAAAGCCTTTCATTCAGCCCAGCTCCCCTCACGGCAGGGTTGGCTGTTGTGGCCAGGAGATGGAAATGCAGGGGCTCTGCCTGGAGCTGCCAAAGACAGAACTTCTGTCATTACAGAAATATCAGATATTGCTCATGGATCAAAAAGCAGGATGGGAAAAGATCACCCTGGATCTTCCATTCCCCTGATAGCAGCAGCAGCAGGGAAGCTTTGAGTCATCACTAAACCAGAATCTTCTTTATTATTGTTGTTATTAGGAAAAACACCTGTTGTAACAAGAACTGATCATCAAATAAATACAACAAAAATATTCCCCAGCCTTCATTTCACACCAAAAAAAATTCTGGAAAATAAACGGAGCTCAGGAATATTTGAACTGGAATTTCCTCCCCAGCAAACTCCTCTGTGCAGACAGCACCTCCCAGAGGAGTGGAAAATGCTGGAAGGTGTTGGCTGAACACTGTGGGATGGGAGAGTGAGACCCTGACAGGCAGAACCCTGATTCTGGATCCCAAAAGGCTGCAAAACTCCCCCAGAAATCTCTGTCCCTGCAGGAATGTTCACCTGGAGAGGAGAAGCTCCAGGGAGAGCTCAGAGCCCCTTCCAGGGCCTGAAGGGGCTCCAGGAGAGCTGGAGAGGGGCTGGGGACAAGGGACGGAGGGACAGGACACAGGGAACGGCTTTGAACTGGAAAAGGGGAGATTTGGGGATATTGGGAAGAAATTCCTCCCTGAGAGGGTGGGGAGGAGCTGGCACGGAATTCCCAGAGCAGCTGTGGCTGCCCCTGGATCCCTGGAAGTGCCCAAGGCTGGACAGGAGCAGGCTGGGATGGTGGAAGTGTCCCTCCCACGGGAAGAGGTGAAAGGGGATCTTTTATTCCCCTTCCACACCAAATCACTCCAGGACTCCCCTTTGGGATCTTTAACACCCCTCCCACCCCAAACCACACCAGGACGCCTCACTGGGATCTTCAATGTCCCTCCCACCCCAAACCACACCAGGACTCCTCATTGGGATCTTCAATGTCCCTGCCACCCCAAACCACACCAGGACTCCTCACTGGGATCTTCAATGTCCCTCCCACCCCAAACCACGCCAGCACTCCCTGTTGTGATCTTTAACTCCCCTCCCACCCCAAACCACGCCAGGATTCCTCACTGGGATTTTTAACACCCCTCCCACCCCAAACCATGCCAGTACTCTCCTTTGGGATCTTTAACCCCCCTCCCACCCCAATCCATGCCAGGACCCCCCTCCCAGCAGGGCTGGCTCACCCTCGCAGCGCAGCACGGCGTTGTCCCAGACCACGCTGCCCTCCTGCAGGACGCAGGTGACGCTCTCGGCGCCGTGGGTGCGGATGAAGCCCTCGTCGCACAGGAAGGACACGGAGCTGCCCAGCTGCAGGCTGTCCCCAAAGCGCTTCCCGTTCACCGGCACGCCCGGGTCCGGGCACTCGTTGTGCCGGAACGCTGCCGGGAGCAGGAGGAGAGGAAAAACAGGAAGAGGAGAGGAGGAAATGAGGAGGAAATGAGGAGGAAAAGAGGAGGAGAAGAGGAGGAAACAAGGAGGAAAAGAGGACAAAACAAGGAGGAAAAGAGGAGGAGAAGAGGAGGAAATGAGGAAGAGGAGGAAAAGAGGAAGAAACCAGAAGGAAACCAGGAGGAAAAGAGGAGAAGAGGAGGAAATGAGGAGGAAAAGAGGAGGAAAAGAGGAGGAAACAAAAAGGAAACAAGGAGGAATTTTGCATCACCCAACTGCAAATCCGACTTAATCCCCAATTTTCAGGGTTACCTTGAGAATTCCAACAGTGTTAGCGAGACCCATCGCTGCACTCTCCATCACAAATTTAGAGTTCAAAAGGAGGGAAAGAAGGGCAGAAGGAAGGGTGGGGCACTTTTATATTTTAGCTTCTATATTTTAGCTTTTACATTTTAGCTTTTATAGTTTAGCTTCTATATTTTAGCTTCTATATTTTTCATTTATATTTGTAACCCTGCAATTCTTTAGTGCAATTTTCTCTGGCCTCTCTTTTTAGGCAGCCCCCACCCTCCCCCCCCCAAAAGAGAGGCCTCACTGCTCACTGGTGAAGGTGATGTTGAAGCCTCTCTTCTCCATGGAGTGGTCAGTCTGGAACTCCAGCCTGGCCACGTGGCCGCTGCTGGTCAGCGAGGAGGGGATGTGGCTGCCCGAGAAGGTGCCCAGCACGGGGGACTCGGCCGTGCCCCCGTCCTTGACGGCCAGGAAGTCGAACTGGGGCTCCACGTCGAAGTCGTTGAAGGCCAGGTGGATCCTGCTCTCGGGGTTGGCGATGATCAGCCACACGCAGTGCAGGCTGCTCCCGTACTCCTCGGGGTAGTTGGGGGACAGCACGATGCCCGAGGGGCTGGTGAAGTTGAAGAAGCAGGAAACTGAAAAGGGAAAGGGGCCTCAGTCCCACAGCTGGCCCTGCCCTGGGCTGTTCCCACAAATGTACCGCCCCGGGAGCGAGTGGAAAATCGATTTCCAGGCTGCCCCAGCCCACGGACAGCACTTCTGTCATCATGTAAATATCAGACTCGTCAGGTGGGTCGAGAGCCAGGAGGGGAAAACCCCACCCTGGCTCTTCCATTAGCTCTCTCCTGTTAATTCTGCAATTCCCTCCCTCACAGGAGCAGCAGAGAAGCTTTTGGTCACCTCTGAATCAGAAGCGTTTGGTCCCCATTAAATCAGAATCTTTTTGTCACCATGGAATTGGAATCTTTTGGGCTGAATCAGAATCTCTTGGTCATCACTGAATCAGAATCTTTTGGTCTGAATTAGAATCTTTTGGTCTGAATCAGAATCTCTTGGTCATCACTAAATCCAAATCTTTTGGTCACCACTGGATCAGACTCTTTTATTATTGGGATAAGAAAAACGCCTGTTCTTCGGGACTTTGGGTGGATTTGCCATTTCCCAGTCCCTTCCAGGTTTCTTTAACAGCAGGAGGAAAATGCCTCTTAGGTGGGATCTGACATTTTCCAGGTGATTTCTCCTGCACGTCCCTCTGCAAAGCCTCCCAAGGATCCAGCGGGTGACTCGAGCTGGTACAAAATAAAACCAGCACGAAACAAGCTAGGTTTTGCCTCAACACTTCTTGCTGTGGCCACAGCCCAGCACCTCCCACAGAAGCCGGAGCGAGGAGCCAGCTCAGCCACCCCTGAGGCTGCTCCAGCCTCCCCTGCTGCTGCTCCTGGCTCAGCTCAGGTGACAAATCCACTCCCAGGGTGCTGCGGACTCCTCGGGGCTTGCTCACCATAAAATCTGCTCTTTCAGCTGCCCTTTCCATCTGCTGAGCTCATTTTTTCCCCCCACCCCACCGTGCTCCTCTCCAGATTCGCCCACTGCATTCACCAAACTCCTTCCATCCGCACCCCGCCCGCCCCGCAGGGAATATTTGGGGGGATACAGCAACAAATGGGAGTCCTTGGAGAAGGAGCTGGGAGTTGATTTGCTCTCTTTGTGTCCTTGGGAAGTCGTTTACACCTGGCTGAGCACCGGCGGGATGCAGGATGCTCCGTGGAACAGCCCAAGAACCTTCCCAAGTGCCAGGGGTTGGGACAAAGCAGAGGAATCTGCAGCCCAGGTGGAGGGGAAGCTCTTCCCACCACAAATAAACCCCCGACTCCCAGAAAGAGGCGCCCAACCAGGCTGCCATTGCCACGGAAATAATTAAAACCAGGCTTGAAAGGAAGCTGAGGGGAAGAGGCATGCCTGACAAACCCTCCAGCTCTCCAGGGCTCCCAAGGCCCATTAATTTGGGAAGGCAAGGCTGCCTCTGAAGTGCTACCTGCCCAAACCTGGGGATATTTTATGTATGGCTGCTCTGCTCATCCTTCTTCCCCACCGCCACCCTTGGTGAAGCCCATTATTGGGAACATCCATCTCCCTAATTCCTGGCACAGAGGATGAGCCTGGCTCGGGCTTGGCATCCAGACAATTATTTGGATCGCTGCTCTGCCTCCCTCTGTTATTTTCCCTCTGTCTCCCCTCACCACTTTAATGGGCTGGGATCAAATAACTCGGACGTCCCCGTGACGTTATCAAGGCCAGGGAGCTGCACAATCCATTCCCTGCTCTCAGCCACAAAGAGAGCAGATTAAAGAGAAAACAAACTGAGAAACATCCTCAGGATTTTTTTTTTTTTTGGGCTCTCTCTCTCTCTCTAGCAGACGCTGAAATATCAGGGGATGCTGTCAAATAATTCTGTCAGCATAAGCACGGTGTAATCTGCCTGGGGAAAATTGAAAATAAATGCCTTTGCACCCAGGGAAACGTCTCAGCTGCAGGGATGAGGTGTCTCCTCTAAATTTTGAAATCCAGCGGGGTGAATTAGCATTCAGCCAGGACCTCCAGCAGCCCAGCAAGAGAGAGGTGCAGTCGCCAGATCAGAAAATAAAACAACAAAGGACTTGCTGACAAAGGGGAGAGGAGCAGAGCGAGGGAAGAATATAAAATTAACCTTTGCCAGATAAAACAAAGTGACAGATTAAAGAGGAGCTGATAAAAAAAAAAAAAAATACAACATCCAAGAGTCTCCGCTGCAGGGAAGTAAATGAGAGTTTTGATTTTCCTTAAGATCAGTGAGGAGAGAGGCGAGTTGGAGCTGGAGGAGCAGGGCCACTGGCCCAAGCTGTGGCCAAGAAAAAGCTCTTCTCGATGGAAAGGGGAGCTGGAATCACATTCCAGAGAGGAACACACAGCCCAGGAAGCCACAAGGTTCATGAACAAGACCATGGAGTCTGTGAGATGATGATTTTCTTCATCTTCTGAAGCAGAGAAGGGTTTTCCTCACTGTGGAAGGAGATTTTTCCTCATATTGGAAAGAGACTTTTCCTCACTGTGAAAGGATTTTCCTCACTGTGGAAGGTTTTTCCTCATCGTGGAAGGAGATTTTTCCTCACTGTGGAAGGAGGTTTTTCCTCATATTGGAAGGTTTTTCCTCAATGTGGAAGGAGGTTTTTCCTCACTGTGGAAGGAGATTTTTCCTCCCTGTGGAAGGAGGTTTTTCCTCCCTGTGGAAGGTTTCAGCTCTGGCTCTGGGATCCACGCCAGCTTCCCTGGAGCTGGACACTGGGACAAACCAGGAGCTGTTTGACACAGGCAGGGCCAGGCTGTCAGGAGGAAGATGATGGCAGCAGCAGGGAAGGTGGGAGACAGCCCAGCTCCACCTGTCTGGTGCTGCTGGAGCATCCCAAAGAGCCCTCAGCAGCAGGAGTCACCCACAACATGACAGAGGCCAGCCCTGCTGTCCATCAGCAGCGCCAGGCTGGGAGCAGCCCTGGCTGTAATTAATATTTATTACCCTTGTTAAATGCCAGGAGAGGCCATTTCATGATGTGCTCAGCACAGGGGGCTGTTTATAAAGCTGATTCAGTCAATAATGGTTCTATTTGTCAATAACTGTATTGGTCAATAATTGTTATTGCTGACCAAGTGCTGCAAAGGCAATGAGAAAAATCCCTTCATTAAATACAGAATAAATCACAGAGCAGTGAGGCCACTGAACCAGCACAGGGATTTGTTCAAGTTACCACAAGCAGCACCAGGATTCTGCCTTGGTTTAGAGCACGGAAACAATGAAGGAGCAGCTCCTTGGTTCTTCCCTCAGGAGAGGGACATGGATGTGAACATGGATCAGGCAGGAAATCTTCAGCAGGAGAAGTTCCTGCAGCTCAGCTCTTCTCTTCTCTTCTCTTCTCTTCTCTTCTCTTCTCTTCTCTTCTCTTCTCTTCTCTTCTCTTCTCTCTTCTCTTCTCTTCTCTTCTCTTCTCTTCTCTTCTCTTCTCTTCTCTTCTCTTCTCTTCTCTTCTCTTCTCTTCTCTTCTCTTCTCTTCTCTTCTCTTCTCTTCTCTTCTCTCTTCCCAAGTTGTTTTTTCTCTTTTATTCTGCCTTCCCCATATGCTGCCTCCTCCCAGCCCATCTCTCCTCTCCTGTTCCTGGCTCCAGACACTCCATCCCTGCTGATCCTGCAGCAGAACCCAGGGCTGATCCCAAGGAGAGGTCATGGGAGCAGGAAAGGCAGCGGGGTCAGGAGCTGAAACCCAGGCAAGGAATCACTGGAATAACTGCAGTTTCCATGGAAACAATCCCAAACTCCTGCCTTTCCTCTCCGTTTTTAGATCCTGCTCCCACAGACTCTGACCTCTTGGGAGAGAGCTGGGAGACTGGAGTGGATTTTCTGCTTTGCATTTCCTTTTTTTTCCAAAAATCCCTCCTCTGGGCAGAACTTGGTGAGGGCCTGGAATAGCAGGAGCTCAGCAGGGCCCTGGTGAGTGCCCAGCATTCCTGACTTGGGAAGAGCTGGGCAGCAAAGTGCTTCACATTTTGTATTTTCCTCTTTCTCTATCTGTTATTCCAAGGGAGGGAAAAAAAAAAATAAAAAATCTGCATCTTACGGTGCCTTTTCCTCCTGAAAACCCTGAGGCACCACAGGGCAAGTGGGAGGTGAGGGAAGGAGTTTGGAGCAAAATGCACTGGGAGCTTTTTGTTATGTCAGAGCAACAAAACTCAGCTCAGTCCGGGGGTGGGACTGCAGGTATGAGGAGAAGAAAGAAAACCAAGGCAAGTTTTGGGAACCAAAATCTTGAGGAAAATATCACTGAATTTAAAATAGGGAAGAGCAGGTTTCACTGCCACCCACTCCAGCAGGAGCAGGGATTGGCTTTGGGAACGAGCTGAAGTTTTTTAAAAACTTCCAGGGAGCTGCTGATCCACCCTGGGACGGGGATGGGCTGGCTCCTGCCAGGGATCCTGCACTTCTGCTCCTGGGTGTGCTCCAAGGCTTCTGCACCAAGATCCTCTCCCGAGCTCCTGGGATTCCCAACAGAACTCTCCCACTCCCAGCAGTCTCCCTTGGGAATTTCTGCAGCAGCCACAAGGAGCTGGAAGTTTGTGGCCATTTTTTGGGTCTAGAAAAGGGCTGTGAACAGCAGCTGCAAGCCCCAGGTGGGATCAGGGGAATCCTGCCTGCAGCTCTCTCCTTTGCTCCCTGCCAGGACAGGCTGGATCTCTGCCCAGGGCCATGAGGAGCATTTCCCCAGGGATTTGCTGCTCCAAACCCCTGGGATCAAAGGCAGGGAGAGGGTGAGGATGGGTCCTCAGGGACTCCCAACAACCTCAGGGCCCATCCCAGCCTGGAAGGGATCCAGCTGCTGGGCCTGGGCTGTGCTGGGTGCTCCACCAGGGGCAGGGGGGGCACTTTTGGCCACCCACCACTCCCCTGTAGCAGATTTTCTTTTTTTGGCAGGAACAACTGGAATGTTAATGAACACATTTATCCCCAATCCATTCAAATACACCCAGCAGTGAACACGTTTATCCCCAATCCATGAACACATTTGTCCCCAACCCATTCAAATATTCCCAGGAATGAACACATTTATCCCCAGCCCAGTTAAACAGACCCAGGAATGAACACACTGATCCCAAATCCACTCACACATTCCCAGGAATGAACACATCTGTCCCCAGTCCACTCAAAACCAACCAGGAATGAACATGTTTATCCCCAAACCCCAACACTCCCAGGAATGAACAGATTTATCCTCAAACAGAATCCAGCATTGCCAGGGAATGAATACATTTGCTCTCAATCCATTCAAACCTTCCCAGGAATGACCACATTTATCCCAAACTCCATCAAACATTCCCAGGAATGAAGAGATTTATCCCAAACCCAAATCAAACATTCCCAGGGATGAACAGATTTATCCCAAACCCAAATCAAACATTCCCAGGAATGAAGAGATTTATCCCAAATCCATGCAAGCATTCTCAGAAACAAACAGATTTATCCCAAACCCCAATCAAACATTCCCAGGAATGAATTCCCAGGAATAACCACATTTAACCCAAATCCATCCAAGCATTCCCAGGAATGGCCACGTTAATCTCAAACCCAAACATTTCCAGAAATGAACGTGTTTGTTCCCAATCCACTCAAACATTGCCAGGAATGTACAGATTTATCCCCAAACCCAAGCATGCCCAGGAATCACCACTTTAACCCCAAAACTCTGCTGAGCGACGCCAACCAGCCAGAACTTCCCCCTCCCCAGGATTTTTTTGGCATGAATTCCCCTCCTTTTACTCCCCCACCACTGCATTCCCTGTCAAACACGAGACAGGTCCAGAAAACCTGGATTTTCCCAACAAACTGCACCAGAAATCCCAGCAATTCCCTGGGATGACTCTCCCAGAAATGGCAGAGGGCACCTAAATCAAGGCAGGAACTCTGCCTTCGCTGCCCAATGCCCAAATTTTGGCATTTATTGCCACTCCTGGTGCCACAATCGTCCCCCACGGCGCTGCCTGGCACGGGTCAAGCACCCAGAAGAAAGCACAGGATGGAAACTTAGGAATGGCAGGAGGAGCAGGGAAGGGAATAACAAAGATCCTTGTAAGACTCTCCTGGCTGCAGAACCACCCCCCAGGAGCAGCAGGGCCCTGCTCTTTCTGTCAAATAAACCTCCTGGAGAGAATTTTGGGGACCTCCCATTGGAAATAAAATCAGAAAATGATTTTTTTGGTTTTTTTGGGGTTTTTTTCTCTACTCCACACGAAGATGTTTGAACAGAAATTCCCACCCTGGATTTGGAGGGTTTGGCAGCTCTGGAAAGTCCCTCTCCCTCAGCACATCTTCCATCCTCAGTGTCAGCAGAGAGAGAGCAACTCCAGAGCTGGAATTATGGAGCTGATTCTCTGTTTATAAACAGAGATAAATAATCCCCTCAGCCACAGGAAATTTCAGCTGGAATATTCTATCCCCAAATCAGAGCACGAACCTCAGCTGAGGGGGCACAACGAGGGGTTTCCCTCAGGGATATTAATCTGAGTCTGTTTTGCTTAGAAAAGGGAACAAACTCTGGACAAAATCGAGCTCTGGGTGTGGAACTGCCCTGGCCTGTGGCAGACACCACATCCCCCATGGAAATGCCAGTTGTGGAGACAACAACAGAACTACAGAGCTGATCCCAGCAGTGCAGGGTGGTGAGGGACAGAGAGAAGTTCATCACCCACAGCCAGACACTCCAACTGCAGAGAAAGACACCCAAAGTGTACAGAAACAAACACCCAGACACCCAAATGGAACAGGAACAGACACCCAGACACAAAAATTGTACAGAAATAAACACCCAGAGACCCAAATTGAACAGGAACAGACACCCAGACACCTGCATTGTACAAAACAAACACCCAGAGACCCAAATGGAACAGGAACAGACACCCAGACACCCACATTTTACAGAAATGAACACCCAGACACCCAAATGGAACAGGAACAGACACCCAGACACTTGAATTGTACAGAAATAAACACCCAAATTGTACTGAAATAAACACTCAGACACCCACGTTGAACAGGAACAGACACCCAGACACCCAGATGGAAAAGGAACAAACAGATACACACAACTGCACAGAAACAGACACCCAGGCAATCGAATTGTACAGAAATAAACACCCAGACCCTCACAAGGTACAGGAACAGACACCCAGACACCCAAATCCCAGCTCCCAACTTCTGCTCCCAAATCCCTGCTCCCCAACTTCTGCTCCTCAACTCCTGCTCCCCAATTCTTTCTCCCAAATCCCAGCTCCACCTCCAGCTGCCCCTGGCACACACCAGAGCCCCCAGATTGCTCCCACAATCCCAACCAGCAGCTCCCAAACGGGGTTCCCTCATTTCCCCCCCTCACATCCGATGCTCTCCCAGCATTTCCCACCTGGAATTCAGACTCATTCTGTCCTCTGGCCTCTCCTGCTCCACAATAAATCCACAAAAAATAAAGGGGTGAAGGTCTGGAGGGGCCTGTGAGGGATTTCCCCCCCATAAACATCCCAAGAGCCACAGAGAACAGATCCCACTGGGATTGTTTTAACTGAAAGATTCCTGCCAGGCTTTGCATGGATGGGGCTTGGTTTGACCAATATCAAGATTCCTGTTTTACCAAAAAGTCTCCTTTCTGTTCTGCTGCGACAGCCCCGGTGCCCTGAGCACACACCACAGGTTTTACTCTCACTCCAAACTCTCAGCACGAGCCTCAACCACACCCAGTTGTCCAAAGTCACCTGAAATTCCGGGAAATTCAAAGGAAAAACCAGCACAGAACCAGTCTGACACTCCCCACCTCCCAGATAAGCAGGAAAAACTCCAATATTTCAATATCCAGCTGATTTGCTTACAAAGGGAAAAATAAACCAAATGGGAAGGGAGGGATGGCACCTGGAAAAGGACTCAGAGGAGTTGCTTCCTTTCCCCAGGCACTTCTCCGAGCTTAAATCAGTGTTTGAAAAGACTTCAGACTGGTTTTCCCCCTTCTCCACGACCCCCAGTTCTCCCCCAGCTCCTCCAGAGCCTCACCCAGCTCTGCAGGATCTGCTTTTCCCACCCCCAGCTCCAGGAGCAGCTCCTGCCACACCACATTTCCACTGGGATCTCACCCAGCTTGTCACCTGCACTTCTAAAAACAACATTTCTGCTTTTTTCCACCCTCTCTCCATTCTCCCCTCCCTCACGTGGGTTTTCCTCTCCTGTTTTGTTTTTTTTTCAGGCTCAGCCTTGCTCCCCTGCACCACAGACCCTGCCCCGAGGTTTTAACAGAGCCAACAAAGCAGAAAAGGAGATAAAAAGTGAGGTTATCACCAACCGGGGACACACAGAGCTCCTGCTGGGAGCTGTGGCAGTGCCCAAACCCAGCCTTGCCCCTGCAGGAAGGTCCTGGCAGGGCAATAAAGCAAATTGTCCAATGTATCTACAGAGGACACTGAGAGCATTGAAAGCCCATGGGGACTGGGCAGTAACTCCCATTTCCACCCCCAAAATGTGATCCTGAGCCACCAGGGAGAGCAGGATGTCCCAAACCTGCTGAGAACTCGGGCAAGAAATGCAAAACCGAGGCCCAGCAGGAGGGAGCCTGGAGAGCGCTGGATCAGGAGGGAAAACTGAGGGGCCAAGAGCAGAATCCAGGCTAAAATCTTGAATTTGGCTCTGTCCTGTCTGTGCCACAGCCACCAAGGAGTGAGGGCAGGGCAGGCAGAGCCCAGCACAGCCCAAATCTCCCTCTGCACACAGAATCCAGGGTTAAATCCGTGTCCTGTCTGTGCCACAGCTATGGAGGATTGGTTTTCCCTGAGGGCAGGGTGAGCCCAAATCTCCCTCTGCAAACAGAATCCAGGGTTAAATCCCTGTCCTGTCTGTGCCACAGCCACCAAGGAGTGAGGGCAGGGCAGGGAGAGCCCAGCACAGCTCAAATCTGCCTCTGCACACAGAATCCAGGGTTAAATCGTGGATTTGGCCCTGTCCTGTCTGTGCCACAGCCACCAAGGCGTGATTTTTCCTGAGGGCAGGGGAAATCAGCAGCCCCAAGCTCCCTCTGCCCTGCCCAGGGAAGAGCCCCAAGCTCTCCCCAGGCTGGCTGCAGGTGCCACCACGGCGGGGTCCCCTCAGAGGGCACGGGGCGCTGCCCTGGAGCTCCTGGCCAGACTTACAAACACAGACAGGTTTCTGAGCAGACCACTGGCTGCTCTTTTGGCAGGTTATGCTTTTGTGGCCCTTCAGCTCGAAGGCGGGCTGGCACTCGAAGTGCAGCGTGTCCCCGTGGCGGAAGGTGGAGCCTTGTCTGCGGCCAAAGGCGGGGATGCCCGGGTCACCACAGCTGCCCTGGTCGATCTCTGCAAAAAAAAAAGAGAGAATTTGGGTGTGGGGAAAGGGCTGGAGGAGAGAAAACACAGAATTTGGGTGTGGGGAAAGGGTTGGAAGAGAGAAAATACAGAATTTGGGTGTGGGGAAGGGGCAGGAAGAGAAAACAGAATTTGTGTGTGAGGAAGGAGTTGGAAGAAAGAATTTGGGTGTGGGGAAGGGGCTGGAAGAAACAACACAAAACTTGGGTGTGGGGAAGGGACTGGAAGAGAGAAAACACAGAATTTGGATGTGAGGAAAGAGTTGGAAGAAAGAATTCGAGTGTGGGGAAGGGGCTGAAAGAGAAAACACAAAACTTGGGTGTGGGGAAGGGGTTGGAAGAAAGAACACAGAATTTGGGTGTGGGGAAGGGGCTGAGGCCCAGCTGGTGCAGCTCCCACCAGATTGTGGCATCCCAACCCCGATTCTCTCTGACAAACGCCTCCTGAAGGCTCCCCAGCCCCAAATCCAGGGCTTCAGGATGAGGGAAGAGAGATTTGGATTAAATATCAGGATGGGATTGTTTCCTGGCAGGGTTGGGAGGGGCTGGGATGGAATTCCCAGAGAAGCTGTGGCTGCTCCTGGATCCCTGGAAGTGTCCCAGGCCAGGCTGGACAGGGCTTGGAGCAGCCTGGGACAGGGAAGGTGTCCCTGCCCATGAACTGGATGATCTTTAATGTCCCTCCCAACCCAAACCACTCTGTGACAATGCCAGCTGAAACGAAAAAATAAAATAATAGGGAATAAATGAAAAACATAAAAGGAGCTCCTGCTCTGCAGCTGCTCCAGGAACTTTCAGATTCAAGGGCCCACATCTCAGCAGGCAGCATCAACCCTCAGCTCCCTGGCACAGGGACACAGAGGGAATTTGCTGGGTTGTCCCCCCAGCCCCAGCCCCACTCCTGCCCTGTCCCCACACAGACACAGAGCTCACCCCTCTCTCCGTGTGCGTTTTGTCCCCTCCTGCTCCCTCCAACCCCAAATTTCCTTGGGGCTCCCTGCCCTGGATCACTGCTAGCTCCAAACCCCTCATTCCTCCTCAGTGTTCCCACATTATTTCTCTGCTCCACGCTCCTCTCCCCTCCCAACCCTCTGGTTTTTTTATCCCCATCATCTCTGATCAGCCTCGCTGTCTCTCCCTCCCAGCTCCCAATTTCTCGCACCAAATTGGAAATCTCTTTTATGACACTTCCTTTACAGAGGCAAATCATGGGAGCCAGAGATTTGCATGACTCCCTCTAATACCCCAATTTGGCTGGAATAACAATGAGCACCCTCATTATCATTCTGGCTCCAGGCAGCTCCAGATCCAGGTGTGTATTTTCGAGCAGAAGTCACACAGCATTGAGCTGCTGCTGCATCTCGAGCTGAAAACTCACTGCTAGCTAATGAAGCATCCCCCAAATAATTTAACATAAATTAATATTAAAAGTTTTCGGGAAGCGGGCTGCGTTTTCTGCCTCTCAGGGAAAGCACTTTTTGCCAGGATTTACGGATCCTCCTGCACAGTTTCCAAGTCCAAACTGCTCAGGAGCTGCACTTGCGTGTCAGGGATGGAAAATGAAAATTTTGGGTGTTAAAGCTGCACTGAACTGTTCATTCCTCCCCCCCCTCAAAAAAAAAAAAGCACAAGGCCAACGGTGCCTAGCTGGAAAACTCGAGGAATAGCAAAGAGCTGGGATGGGAGGGAGAGGATCTGGAACATTTATCAGCGTGTCTGACACGGCCCCGGGGGCTGGGGACGCTCCCTGCTGCCACTCAAACCCCCAGGGCTGTTATCCCTTCCCTCCCCACACCTTGGAACCTGGAAATGCAGTCAGCAAGTGCCAGAGATGGCCCTGGGGGCAGCAGGGGGCCTGTCCCCAGTGTCCCCAGTGCTGCTGTCACTGGGGCAGGAAGGAGCTGTTGGATGTCCTGGGATCCCTCTGGTTGCTGGCATTTGGTGAGGATTCCCCATCCCTGGGGGTGTCCTAGGCCAGGCTGCAGCACCCTGGGACAGTGGGAGCTGTCCCTGCCCATGGACTGGGATGGGCTTTGAGGTCCTGGCTGATCCAAACCATTCCATGATCCTGTGACACCAATGCACCTCCCTCCAGCCATCCCTCAGAATGTGGAGGAGGGGTGGATTCACCTCCCAGCCCATCCTGTGCCAAAAAATTCCCATTCTGGCAGCCCCAGAACTCCACACAGGGACACAAGAAATTCTCATTGTGGCAGCCCCAAAACTCCTCCACACACAGACACAGAAAATTCCTGCCCAACCCCATTGTGGCAGCCCCAAAACTTCACACAGAGACAGAAGAAATTCCCATCCTGGCAGCCCCAAAACTCCTCCACAAATGGACACAGAAAATTCCCTTTGTGGCAGCCCCAAAACTATGGATATAAAAAATTCCCATCATGGCAGCCCTGAAACTCCACACAAGTACACAAGAAATTCCCATCCTGGCAGCCCCAGAACTCCTCCACAAATGGACATAAAAAATTCCCATTGTGGCAGCCCCAAAACTCCACACAGGGACACAAAAAAATCCCTGCCTGACCCGTGGCAGCCCCATCCTCCTGAAGCCCACGGGAGCCTCCCCAGAAAGGTCAGAGATGCCCAAACCCCACAGGCAGCCCTAAATGTTTCCCTCAGCTGGGGCTGGTGGCTCTTCAGGGGTGGCAATCCCAGGAGTTCTGCACCAAGCAGCTCCAGAGAAGCTCCAGAGCTGTAATTCCCAAGGGAACTGGGAATGTGCAGCATCAGTAAAACCAGGACGTGCTGAGGGCATCAGGAGCTCGGAAGAAAAGCAGCCCAGTGATGTAAAATCAGAGCATTTTGACCCTTGGCTGAGAGAGAACAGAGGCAGCACTGAGGGGTCTCCTCCCTCCTCACCCTCTGGTGTTGCTCTGCACGACCCCAGCTCAAACCAGGGGGTTAAAATGGGAGAAAAATGAGGAATTAGAAAGCTCCCAGTTCCCACCCTCTCCTCGTTAGCAGCAGGCAAACACAGCTCCAGGTTCCAGCACCTTACAGAGGTCAGGAAACGGAATTTATTTGGAAATTCCATTTTCTGACCCAAGAAAAAATCCTCTGGTTCCTGCATTTCTTTGCACAGGGAGTAAAACCCATGAAATATTTAGCAGGGCAGACGTTCCATAAAAAGAAAAAAAAAAAAAAAAAAAAGTAGTGATTCCAAAATATCAAAACACTTTACTTCAGTAAGATTGAAACATCCCTCCTGATGAATGTTTGAAGCAAAAAATCGCTGCCACATTAGAATAATAAAAGTCAAAACTAAACAAGAACATCCAAACCAAGTGTTTTGACATTATTGGAGGGGAAACAAGTTGACATGAGCCTTTCACAGCTCCTCCATCAAATATTATTCATGCAGGGGGAAAATTTTGACAAAACGGCATTTTCTGAGGGAAAACCTGGCAGCAGGGATTTTTTGCAGAGCTCTTTGTGCCGGCTTGGCTGTGGGTGGGAAATGGGGTGAGGAATGAGAGCAAAGCCTCCCTCACACGCCCTGCAGGCTCCCCAGACCCCACTGCTCCTCCCTGGGGATTCCTGCTCCTGCCTGCCTCAGTCCTGGGGGGAAAATTGAGGATTTTTTGGAGCTGGCAGCAAGGCAAACTCTGGTTTCTGGGTGGGATAGCCACGGGGTGAAAGGATTTGTGAGACTGAGGAAACCCCACAAATGTTGCCCCCAGCCAGGAAAGACTCAGCAAAATATTTTACCTCACGCCCAGGATTTTGTACTTCAATGAACTTTAATTCATTAAAGCTAACGGTGTCCTTAATTCATTAAGGAGTTTTGGGGTTGCTAGGATGGGAATTTCTTGTCTCCCTGTGTGGAATTCTGGGGCTGTCAGGATGGGAATTTTTTGGCACAGGATGGGCTGGGAGGTGAATCCACCCCTGCTCCACGGAATTTGGAGGAATCAAGAGCAGTTGCTTCTGTTGCCTTTTAGTTTTTGCCTCCAAGAATTAATAAAAAATGGGAGCATCTCGTCCCAGCCCAAAGGATTCTCTGGTTCTGACCCCATGGATCAGAACAGGAACAGGATGGGCTTTGGGCCCCTTCCAACCCAAACCAGTCTGGGATTCCTGGGTGAGGGAAAAAAAGGATCCAAAGAGGAAACACAGCAAGGAGGGGATGAACTAAAAGGAAAAAAAACCTTCCTGCCTCTCCCTCCCACCAGAGCAGAGCCAGTGCAGCTCTGGTAGGATCAGCATCACCTCAAACCCTGTCCTGAGCTCTGGGCCAGGCTGAAACGCCAGGAACAGGACCCTGGCAGAGCTCAGCTCAGCTCAGCACCAGCTCAAAGCCCTCCCGTGGCTCAGGCCCAGAGCTCCGGGTTGGTGACAAACTCATCGAAAGTTCACAGTTCACAGCTAATTTAATGGGCGAGCAGAGCGGGAGGATAGCTGATTAACCGCTAATTAGAATATTAAACAAGAGCTTAGATGTGTAAATGAGCAGCTGAGGATGGAGTTCGATAATAAAAACTCCTGATTTTTATTCTCGGGTTATTGTTTGATGGGGAGGGATTTGTTGTTCAGAGTGGTTTGTTCTGGATTCCTGTAGGGATGGAAACCCCTTGCCCTCCTTCCAGGCCCCACCACCAACGATACTGGGGGAAAGGAGATGCAGAACCCCCCAAAAATAAACCCAGGGCTGGATTGCCACCTGGAAAATTGGCAAAAGAGCTGCAGGAAGCAGCAGCAGGTCATCCCGGCAAAGTTTGAAAAATCAAACCCCTTTATTTCCTCTGCTGGTGAACCGGAGTTGATTCCAAGCAATAGCATCAAAGTAAATCAATGGTATCAATTCCCGCGGTAAGATGAAAAAGTCTGATTAAAAACACAAAGGGCAGGGGAGGAAATCTCCAGCTCCAAGCCCTGCAGAGCTCCTAAGCCTCTTTAGCACCCTGGGGCTGAATTCCAGCTCGGCACAGCCAAAGCCTTGCTCAGCACTCCCCCGACAATAAACAGCTTTTAATCATCCCCTGCCGGCAGCAGGGGGGCTCAGACCTGACTCAGCTCCTACCCAATTCCAGCAGAAATCCAAATTAAATTAGTGTGGGAGTGTCCATAAATCTGCCTTTAATTTGAAATTCTCGCTTTCTATTAAAACAATACAACCCCAAATTAATGTTTGGCTTCGTTCTGGGTTTTGGGTTGGTTTTTTTTTTGTTTTTAATGTTTCTGTTTTTACGACAGGGATTTATAAAATTAATTTACTTTTATGCTGTTGCTTGGAATAAACACGGGTTCATCAGTAGAAGAAATAAAGGTTTGGTTTTTGTTTTTGGGGGGTTTTTTGAGACTTCAGTCCATTGATGGGGAATACCCTGAGAAGGAGGAAATGATGGGAGTCTGGATCTTCTTTAATCAACCCTAAATTTCTCAGGCACTTCTGAAAAATGTGGCCTGAAGGAATCCTTCATTCCAGCCGTTACAATGGGCTGGGAATTCTACAAGAATATCCTGATGGGTGTGGATGGGGAAGGAAGCAGCAAAGATGCCCTTAAGGAGAAAACAAAACAAACAAACCAACCATCGATTTATTTAGAGAAGCTCCCTTCTCTCCCAAATCCCTGCACTCAGCTGGCCCCTGATCCTTGGGAAAAAGGGGAATTTGGGAGGGAGGAGCCTGGATTACCTTCGTAGGTGGCTTTGAAGCCCAGCAGGTTGCTGACACTGTCGGTCTGGAAGAGGAGCCACATCTGGTGCTGGGTGCTGACGATGAGGTCGGGGACGGTGGTGCCCGTGAGGCTGCAAAAACCGACAACAAAAACAACAAATCAACAGCCCCAAAGTGGCCTCAGTCAGCCACCCTCAAATAAAGGCCTCTGCAGGAGCAGGGAAATGCCAAACTAAGTAAGGATCACCCCGTGAAAGTGGGAATTTTTGAAGCCTGATGAAAAATCCTCTTGTGTTCTGCCTTCTACCCCCAGGCTGAATCCTCTCCCACCACCCTCCTGCAATGATTACAATTCACGGCCATTATTGGAACCGGCAGCAAAAGGGAAAAGGGATCGTTTCCCTGCTCGCTGAGGCAAAACATCAGCAAACAAATAAAAATCCCCAGAAGCCAAACTGTGCCCTGACTGACTGAATCCCCTGAACTGCCCTCGCAGCAGTTTCCAGCAGTACCAAAAAAAAAAAAAAAAAATATAAAAAAGTACTTTCCACCCGTTCCCTGCTCCATTTCTGCCCCGAGAGAAGTTTCTACAAGGATCTAAAAAAAGGCAAAAAAGCACCCAGCGGCCAAAATCTGCCGAACACCCCGTGAGCCCTGGAGAAGTGCCACAAACCCCGGCAGGATCGGGGCTCTGCCTTCCCCTCAGGATCCTCCCAGGAGGGCTGAGGGGGATTGAGGGAAATGTCACTGATCTCTCCCTATTAACGAGGCTCATTCAGCCTCTGGGATTAATCACCTCCTCGTGGTTCAACACGGCTTTAGAGCTTTTTATCCCCCACCCACGGCAGCATCTTCTGCACAGGGAGATGCCCACGTGGAGCTGAGCTCGCAGCAGCAGCGTTTGTGTGGGCAGGGTGATGCTTGCAGGAGCAGGGCTGCTGTGTTGCCTGTGTTTAATGTTGTGATTATCCCCTTTCTGCTGAGGTATTATCTGCCAGGAATTCAGAAACGAGGCGCAAGTGGGGAGGGGTGAGAGGGTTTGTTTTTGTGTGGTTTTTTTTTTTTTAATCTTTCCTGCAGTGTTTAAATAAATCCAAATTCATCCCCGGGTTGGGTCTGGCCCCAGGTACAACAGCAGCACTTGAAAGGCTCCTGGATGGAACTCAGCTCAAGAGAGGAGGGGCAGGAATTGCTGGAGAGAGGCCAGGGGAGGGATGTGAAGTTGAGAAAGGGGCAGGATCCCGGCTGGGAGAGTTGGGAATGTTCAGGCTGGAGAAGAAAAAGAAGGTTGAGTGGAGCCCTGACAGCACCTGCCAGGACCCTGCATCAGGAACAGGAGCACCAGGACAAGGGGGAATGGCTTCAGACTGGAAAGGGAGAGAATTGGGTGGGATACTGGGAAGAAATTCCTGGCTGGGAGGGTAGGCAGGGCTGGCACAGGGTGCCCAGAGCAGCTGTGGCTGCCCCTGGATCCCAAGGCCAGGCTGGATGGGGTTTGGAGCAGCCTGTGACAGTGCAAGGTGTCCCTGCCCATGGCAGGGGGTGGCACTGGATGGGCTTTAAGGTCCTTCTACCCCAAAAAACATTCCAGGATTCTGTGACAGCTCCAAGGGCTGTGTCACTCACCCAGCTTAGGTGACATCAACACCGCTCCCTGCCGAGTGCCAGCTCCTCTCCAGAGCTAAAATCTCAGGGAAATGGGACCTCCCTGGACATCACAGCCCCTTCCTCCCCATGCCAGAGACCCCACAGGCCCAGGGACAGCTGCAGCAGCCACTGCTCAGCCTCTCCCAGAACCCTGAGTGAGTTTTCCCTGCAGTCACAACCCCAGCAAAGCTCTCCCAGCTCTGCCTTTGCTCCGGGACTGCTCTGATCTTACTGATCTGATTTTATTGATCTCAGGGTGCTGCTCAGTGAAGAAGTGATCTTGTTTTAGTGCCTGTTTTGCATCCCAGAGATGTTCAGGAGTGTTTTTGTTGATTCTCAGTTTATTTATTCAAGCAGCAGCCAGGCAGGAATGAGGAACACTCCAAGAGGGAAAACCTCCAGGAGAAGGTGCTTCAGAGCTTTCTGCCTCCTTTGCCACCCCACTTTTAACAACCTGGATGATCGATTTGGGTGCTTGTTACTTCAGGAAATCAAATTCTTTCTGCAAGCCAGGAAGCTCAGCCTAAATCTGCTCTGTTCCCCTTTTCCAGGGATGGGAAAGAGCCTGGAAAGAAATGGTCCCTCCCAGCTCCGTTTGGGATGGAATCTGCTGCAGTGCAACTCCACTCAAGTGCATTCCTTGATTGGAGAGGCAGCAGGGCTGAGCTTCTCAAGAGCCAAGGAGAAGAGAAGAGCAGGAAGGAAATTGGAATTGCTGCCTTTGACAGGAGTTTCTGCGTTTTGATTCTTCTAAACCCCAATATGCAAATGGAGCAGAACTGATCAAAGTGTGAGACCTGGTGACCGTTTGTCCATTTTGTGTCCATTTTGTGACCATTTTGGGTCCATGTTTGGGTGCAGCCCTGGCCAGGCTCTTGTCCTGCCCAAGGTGCACCCTAAAGGCCTTTCAATCAATCTCTGTTTTATTCTTCAGCTCTGCCCAGTCTCTGTTCCAGCTCAGCCTTCCCAAGGCACCACAGGAGACAGAGGGATCCAAACAGCTCCTGGTGTGTCCCTGGGGTGCTTTTCCTTTTGTATCCCAGCTTTTCCCAGCTCCCTGGAGAGCCTCAGCCTCTCCCCGAGGGGCAGGGAAGCACAGAGGGGAGAATTTTCTGTCCCCAGAAGTGACGACCAGCCCTGAGAGCTCTGGGTGCAGGGCCAGCTCCCGCATCCATCCCAACCCCGCAGCTCCACCTGGCCAGGTGGGATCCCCCGGGAGGAGTTCCTGGGCACTGTTACTCACACATAAAGCACAGATTTCTGGTCTCCGACCTGGCCTCCATCCCCCACCGTCAGGGTGTCGTAGCCTCTCTCCAGCTCGAACTCCTCGAAGGTGAGTTTGATCACCTGCCAAAGACACGGGCGCAATTAACGCCATCGAGCAATTAGCGCCGAGCCCTGCCCTGCTCGGGCATCCCGGAGCAGCTTCCAGGAGCATCCAAAATCTCCAGGACATCCCCAAAAATAGTTTGTATTTTTGCAGGATTTTTAGAGGTGATTCAAGGCGATTTGAGGTGATTTGAATCCCCTCTGCTTTATCTCCAGATGACTTCAGTGATACCAATATTTGTGTGCTGGCACCTCCATGTGCCTTCCCCCATCCTTTCCCCATCCTTTCCCTCCCCAAAGCTGCAATTCTGGAGGGGGATTTGTGCAGAGTCTTTGCCTTTGTGGCTCAGGAAATTCTCCTGGTTCGTGGCCAGAGCAGGAGAGAATTTATGGATTTCTGTGATTTATGTCAGGGAGTTGTCCCCAGCTGTCTGCAAACACAACCCTCAGCACCCCCACACCCTTGTTCCCTGGTTCTTCCTCTCCTGTTCCACCCAAACTTTGGGTTTTTTGCAGCCTCTCTGCCACATTTAGGAGCAGAACTCCCCTGGTTGTGCTCCAAGGCTCTCAGCTGCTTTGGGAATCTCTGCTTTTCAAATCTAATTTAGGGGCCAGAGTCCTTAACCCAGCCTGGGACAGGCTGAACAAACAGAAAAAGAAATTAAATTAAATTAGAGTTTCACATTCCCCCATCAGCAGAAATCAATGGAATTTTGTTTCTTGGACTCTTTACCTGACCAGCACAAAGCACAAAACCAGTCAGGGGCACGAGACCTTTGTAAATACATTCGATTTCCTGCCTTTTATCAGAGTAAATCACCAAATGGGGGATGATGCTTCTTTCAGCTGCTTCACACAACACAAAAATCATCAAAAGCCAAGGAGAAGGAGCCAGGTGAGTGCCAAGGCCCACAGAGCTCTGGGGCCACTTCCCACCTCAGTTTGGGGCAAGGAACCAAAGCCCAGGAAACCCCAAATCTTCCTCTTGTCCTTTCTGGCTTTTAGAAGCAGCACCTCCTGCAAAACTCGAGCAGCTGTGGATTCCCAGGGGGATCCAAAACCCCAAAGTTCGACCCAAAAGTGAAAAAATAAAATGGTGTTTATACAGTCCAGGCTGAGCTGTCCTGAGTTTTCCTTTCTGCAGATAAGCACAGCATTTTTCAATGCACAGAAAATTAAATTTGGAGATTTTATTCATCGTGAAAAGAGGGGGTTTTCCCCCCTCCAATGCCCCTGGAAGGTGAACCAGGAGCCTGGGTGATGCTTCACACAACTTCAATTCGTGTCTGGCACCCAAATATTAACCTGTGCAGCCTAGAAAAGCAGGAGATGCTGGAATAATGTAATTAATCCCCAGAACACCGAGCTGCACACACCATTACTTCAAACCAGCCACTCAAGGAGCTGCATCCTGAGCAGTCTGACCCTAATTAAACAACTAATTACATCCCAGCACACCCAGGACTGCAACCTCCTGGCACGAGGTTGGGATGCTGAATATTGTATTTATTTACCCATTTTCCTGGATGGTTTTTTTTTGTTGTTGTTTTTTTGTTTTGATTTGGGTTTTTTTGTTTGGTTGGTTGGTTTTTGTGTGGTTTTTTGTTGTTTTTTTTTGTTGGTGTTTTTGGTTTTTGGTGTTTTGTTTTGGTGGGTTTTTTTTGTTTGTTTTTTTTCTCTGAAAGCTGGAAATTTAATCCATTTAATCAAATTATTTAATGATTCCTTAACCAGTCACAGAGCCACCAGCACCCCCCCCAAACCTGGAGCTGCTGAAGTGACAGGGAGCCATCAGCAAAGGCAGGAAAATGGGATGGGACTCCTGATTCTGAAGTGATTGGAAGTTCAGTCACATTCCCAGGAGCAAAAATCCACAATAATTCTCTCCAGGAGAACGGTGCAGCTCTAACCTGAAGCTTTACAAGCACATTCCTCATTTCCCTGCTCCCCAGGCTCTGGAATTTTCCCCTCCATCCCAGATAAATCATCCCCTGAGGGGCCCTTCTCCCTCCATCAGCTTGGACAGGGTTTTTTTTTTTGGCTGCAGGTGGGAATAACCCCAGGAGAAACCTCAACCAGCAACATCCCCTGTGTCAAAAAGGGCCAGAAATAGCTTTTATGCAAATTCCCCAATTATCATATGCATTTCTCAGCTCTCCAGTGATTTATTTTCCCACTGTGGTTGGAAATAATTCCCAGGGCACCAGGGACCAGCTAAAAAAAAATCTGAATAGGTTTGATGTCCCCACCTCTGCACAGGAAATAATCCAGATTTGTCAGTGAGGAGGCTTCAGCCCTACGGATGAAGAATTCCCAGTAAATTTGGAGGGGATCTGGGGGCTCAGTGGATTTCTGGCTCGAGGTTCTTTGCCAAAGACAGAGCAGAGGACTTGCAAATGAGTCCTAAATGCAGCTCCCTGCTTTTCCCAAAGCTCCAGGGAACAGGAGCTGACCCAAAGGCCTCTGGAGCCAGTGAAATGATCCCAGCCATTCCAGCCACTCCCGCTCAGGCACCAAATGCTCCCCATCCCCAAGGGATTGGAAATCACTCAGTCCCAAGCCTTCCCCCAGGCAGGCTGGGAGTGGGAAACGCTGGGATCATCCCTGAGGGACAGGCAGGGAGAGCTGTGGCCTCCCCACAGGGGTTGGTGCTTTTCTCCCAACCCTCCCTGCTCCAGGAGAGCTTCTCCCAACCTGGACATGGAACTCCCAGCACGAAGCACCTAAACCCAAGGTGCAGGAATGTCCAGGGGCAAGGGAGGATAAATGGGAGCTTGGAGCCTTGGCAGGCTCAGGATTCACCCAGAACAAGTGGAATGATGTTTGCAGGGATCCAGGCACTCCAAGGAGCAGACTCTGTCACCTTCTGAGAGCAGAGATAACACCTCAGAAAGGGTTTTTGGAGCTGCACAGCAAAGTGATTCCTGTTCTGCTCCAGAGCTGGAGGAGAGACAAGGGCTGGGACTGGAAAAAGCTGTGAGGGCACCAAACAGGGCCCTCAACTCAATCCCCACTGCCAGGGGAAAATGGACAGGGACTGAGCTTCCCAGGCCAGGGCTGCCACAGCTCCTTCCCTCCCCACACACCAGGGTCACTCCTCTACAGAAAGGGTTTGTGCTTCAATTTATAACGGTGCAAAAATGTGAATAAATTTACAACGCTGCAAAACCAGCACGGGACAGACCCAAAGCTCCCTCCGGTGCCCCTGGGGGCTGGAATCCTGCTGGGTAAGGGCCAGCCACAGCCCAAAAAACTGGGAAAAATCAGCATTCCCAGCACAGCCTCCCTGCCCTGATGAGCTGCTTTGCTGGGCACCTCCCAGCCTTTGAGATATCAAAGGGGCTTCGATTACAAATAATTACACTCACTTTTAATTAAAACCCTTGACAAAACGAGTGCTCAGCAGGGAGGGGAGGTCAGGGATTTAAAGAGAGCTGGGGAGAGGCTGTGTGGGGACAGAAACTGAGCCTGAGGCCAGAAACTTTAATGTGAGGGTGAGGAGGGGCTGGGATGGAATTCCCAGAGAAGCTGTGGCTGCTCCTGGATCCCTGGGAGTGCCCAAGGCCAGGCTCCAGGCTGGAGGGGACTTGGAGCAGCCTGGGACAGGGAAGGTGTCCCTGCCCATGAACTGGATGATCTTTAATGTCCCTCCCAACCCAAACCACTCTGTGACAATGCCAGCTGAAACGAAAAAGTAAAATAATAGGGAATAAATGAAAAACACAGGGATCCAAAGCAGCTCCAGGAACTTCCGGATTCAAGGGCCCACATCTCAGCAGGCAGCACCAACCCTCAGCTCCCTGGCACAGGGACTGTCTTGGGTTATGGAACCAAAAATGTGGATTCTATTTCATCTGCTGAAAGCAGTTGGGGAAATGTTTTTTTTTTCTTTATCTCTTGTAACTCTGGGAGGAAGACTGGACCCTTCTCACCATCACTGGACCCTTGTTCTACAGGATCATCTCTGCTCCAACAGAACCACATCTGCAACTCCAGGAGGATTTACTTTTGGACTGCTTCCAACAGCCTGACCAACAGGGTGTCAGGTTGTAGCTCTGACTCTGTCAGGGTTTTCCAGGATTGTTCATTGTTTGCTTGTTTATTTGGTTTTGTTTTCTACTACATTTGTATTGTTAATACTCCTAGTAAGGAACTGTTATTCCTATTCCCAAATCTTTGCCTGAAAGCCCTTCATTGCAAAATTATAATTTGGAGGGGGTGAGGGGTTTACATCCTCCATTCCAAGGGAAACTCCAGCTTTCCCTGGCAGATACCTGTCCTTCCAAACCAAGACAGGGACAGAGGGAATTTGCTGGGTTGTCCCCCCAGCCCCAGCCCCACTCCTGCCCTGTCCCCACACAGACACAGAGCTCACCCCTCTCTCCATGTGCGTTTTGTCAACCCCAGACAGGATCTGCTGTCCCCTCCAACCCCAAATTTCCTTGGGGCTCCCTGCCCTGGATCACTGCGAACTCCAAACCCCTCATTCCTCCTCAGTGTTCCCACATTATTTCTCTGCTCCACGCTCCTCTCCCCTCCCAACCCCCTGGGTTTTTTTATCCCCATCATCTCTGATCAGCCTCGCTGTCTCTCCCTCCCCGCTCCCAAATTGGAAATCTCTTTTATGACACTTCTCTTACAGAGTTTTGGCTCCAGACCAAACCCCAGACGGGATCTGCTGTCCCCTCCTGCTCCCTGCAGCCCCAGACCCCCCGGGGCAGCCCCCCAGGACCCACCTTGGCGGGGTTGAGGGCAGTGATGACCCAGACGCAGTAGGCGTTGTTGTCGTACTGCACGGGGTAGTTGGGGGAGGTGATGACCCCGCTGGGCCCGCGCAGGTAGGTGTCACACATCCTGGCTGGGGACACAAACGGGGCACACTCAGCACTGGGGGGGAGCCTCTGGGTGGGGAGGGAGGAGAGATGGGGCTTGGGGTGGAAGTGGGAGAAGGGGAATGTTGAGAAGTCGGTGTTTTCGCGGCCTAAAGGGCTCCCTTGTTGCGCCCGTGTGGGTGAAATGAGGGGTTTCTCTGTGAGGAGTGGGGCCAAACCCTGATCCCAGAAAAACCTGATCCCAGAAAAACCTGATCCCAGAAAAACCTGATCCCAGCAAACACTGATCCCAACAAATCCTGATCCCAGAAAAACCTGATCCCAATAAACCCTGATCCCATCAAAACCTGATCCCAGCAAACCCTGATCCCAGCAAATCCTGACCCCCTTAAACCCTGATCCCATCAAAACCTGATCCCATCAAACTCTGATCCCATCAAAACTTGATCCCACTCAAACCTGATCCAAACAAACCCTGATCCCACCAAACCCTGATCCCACCTAACACTGATCCCATAAAAACCTGATCCAAACAAACCCTGATCCCATCAAAACCTGATCCCACCCAAGCCTCATCCCATCAAAACCCTGATCCCACCAAAACCTGATCCCCTCAACCCCTGATCCCACCAAACCCCGCGCCCATCTCCCCTCAGACCAACACCCAACCACTCTCTACTGCTCCCACTGATTTATTTCCTTTTCTTCCTCACAAAAACCCTTCCCCATCCAGGCCAGAGGGACCAGGAATGACACGACTCCTTCCTGACGTCCCCAAAAAGCCACATTCCCTTTCTTCCTGCAGATCAAACCCCCAAACACTGCACAGCCAGGATTTATTAGGTCATTATTAAGTATTTATCAGCTGGTTTCCTTCTGGGGGCTCAGAACTAAGGTGGAAACTCAGCTCTGCATCTTCAAAACATCTCAGGTAAAGGAAAAGCTGGGAAAAGTGCTTAAGCAGGGAAAATTTTGCCCGTGGAATGCCTTTGATGTAATATTTAGCTGAAATATTCCACCAAAAAAATGTGGGGGAAAACATCCTGGTTCTGGAAATGTTCCCTGCTGCTGTGATGGAGCCTCAGAAATTAATTTATTTGTGAAGTTTATTTAAATTTATAAGTTAATTTAGGAGGGGAAAAATCATCTCCTGGCCAAGCTGTGGGAACTTTGGGAATGGCTGGGAAGCAGCTGAGGAAGGAGCTGAGGTCACTTATCCAGGATCTGAACCACTCCTGCCTCATCCTGGAGCTCCCACTGAGTGAAAAAAAAAAGGGTAAATCCCATTATTCCCATTTTTCAAGTGGGATTAAGTGACTCTCCCAGCAGGAAATGCTGAAGATGGGGAAGTTGCAGAACTTTCCCCCAAAGTTTGCTCAGTGGAGATTAAGAAATTTTCGAAGCCCAAGGGGTTAAAATCTGGGACCGACTCTGGAATTTGAGAGAAACCCAATTTAAAAAAATGGAACAAACTGGGAGAAAAAAAAAAAAAAGTGTCAGAAAACTGAAATAAAAATCAAACATTAAAAAAAAAAAAATAACAACCCCAAAACATGAAAGTCAGCAGCTAAAAAAATTGATTCACAGAAACAGAATAATGCAGGCAAATCCTTTCTTATCTCTTGCAGGAGGACACCATAAATTTCCTTTATAGTGTCACATATTTATGCCAAATATCCTCTTACACTGATTCAATTTATTCCAGGCTTGTTTCAAGAATTACATGGGATTCCAAAGCCCTGAAAAAAATCTGCAGATGAAATTAAAGAAAAAAAAAGAACTGGGAGGAAAAAAAAAAAAAAACCAACCCAAGCCCTATTTATGATTTTAAGAGCTTTAAAGGGATTCAATTAAAAAATATTACAAGTTGTTCTTTATTAGCATTACAAATATCACAATGTGACATTTCAGAGAGGGAATGGAAACAAAATGGCCAAGGGCAAAATGGCAAAATGGAAAAAAAAAAATAACAAACTCCATTCCCTGAGGGCTCAGGGGACAGGATGAGGCTCCTGGGGAAGCACAGCCCCAAAATCCCACATTTCCAGTTAAAAATCTCCCTCCATCTCTGCTTTTCCAGGTTTTATTCCAGTCTTTCCTCTTAGAGGATAAGAGGAGAGGGGAGGAAGCAGCTGGAATAGGGAGAGGGGTGACCTTGCTCAGGTTTTACATCCCTGACCAGAAGGAGGGAGGGAAGGGAAGGGATTTAGGGACGGTTGGGAAACTCCTGGAAGAGTCTGTGAGGGGGGAAGGGGGTGCAGAAACAGGGACTGAGGGGCTCAGTAAAGCTTCAGTGTGAGGGTAGGGAGGCCCTGGAAAGGATTTCCCAGAGAAATCCTGGATGCCCCATCCCTGGAAGTGTCCCAGGCCACCCTGGGATGGTGGAAGGTGCCCCTGGCCATGGAACAAGATTTGCCTGAAGGTTCCTCCCAACCCAAACCACTCTGGGATTGTTTGACTTGAGGGCAGGACGGGTGAGGAAATGGACACAAAGGAGCTGAGAATTCCCAAAAATCCCCAAATCCAGCCGGGCTGAACCCCCTCAGGCTGCCTCTGGATCCCTGGGAGCGTCCAAGGCTAGCTTGGAGCAACCTGGGAGAGCAGAAGGAGCAGGATGATCCTCAAGATCCCTCCCAACCCAAACCATTCTGGGATTCTTTGAGCTGAGGGTAGGATGGGGTGATGGGAAAGGGCCAGGAAGGAGCTGGGAATCCCCAGAGATGGCCAGGTCCAGGCAGGCTGAGCCCCCTCACCTCTGCAGACGGGCCGGTGGTCGCTCCAGGCCACGATGAGGTCGCTGACCCTCTTGCAGGTGATGCTCTTGGAGCCCTGCAGGTCGTAGCCCTCGTTGCAGGAGAACTGGATGCTGGAGCCCAGCCTGGAGAGGGGACAGAGGGGACATCAGCCTGGTCCTGCCCCCTGCATCCCAGCATTTGGGGCCAGAGCCACCCCTGGCCCCGCAGGCAGCAGCAGGGAGGGAGGAGGGAGCAGCTCTGCCTCCCCCTCTGCTGTGCCTGCCCCAGGTGCTGATGTCCAAATCCCAGCCTTCAGTGACATTTCCCTAAAGAAATTTCAGTTCATCCACAGCCCTGGGAGAGGACACTCTTAGTGTTCTTATAAAGTGAAAAAAAAAAATAATAAATCTTCTTTATCGACTGCTGAGAGTTCTGTTCTTTATTCTGTGGTTTGGATTCTGAGCCTTGGCTGTTCCAGCTGCTCTGTCCACTGAGGCGACACAATCCAAATTGGGAATTCCTCCCGTGGAATTTGGGAATTCCCTTTCCCCTGCCCTCCCTTCTTTGCTGGATTTGAGCAGAGTTTGACAGATTCGATGGAGACACGCTCTCCATCAGCAGAACAGCCAAAATCAGATGGAATTTTGGTTCCCCACGGCCAGCAGCAGCTGGGGCATCCCTGCCAAGGGGAACTGGGGGAACTGGAAAGGAACAGCAGCACTGGTTGGAACTTTATAAACCCCAATTAGCTGGCACCACACAGACTCAGTGACGAGGAGCTTCAGTCCCCTCAAATCCTCTCAGGGCAGGGCCATGCTGGGGCTTGAAATAATTTGAAAAGTGATTTTTTTTTAAATTTTTTCGGGCTGTTTCAGTTTTCCAGGGGAGGGACGACAGCACGCAGAGATCCCACAGATGGGGAAAGGATAAAAATACCCCAAGAGACCTTCAGAGATCCTCACGTGGAGCAGCACACAGGGGCAGGGTTTTACACACACGTTCCCCAAAACTGGGCAGGATTTTGGGAGGGGGGCAGAGCCAAGAGGGGAGCACAGCCAGGGACACAGAGGAGCTCTGCAGCATGCACAGAACACACCTGGAAGAAAATGTCCTTACCTAAAGTCGTTGCCTATCCTTTTGCCTCTCTCGGGAATCCCAGGGTCTGGACACAAATTATGTCCCTGGGACACACCAACCTGAGTTACTACAAAGCAAAGAAAACAGCACATACAGAGACAGAATAGCAAAAGGAACATTCTTTCAGCAGCTGTCTTGGTGGATGTGGCGAGAAAAAATGGCAACTGGGAGCTCAGAGACCTCAAGGTGTTCGGTTTTATTCCGGAAAAAAACAACAAATATCCCGCTCAGTTCACACACCCGAGTGTTTTCTAGGAAATGCCAGCTAGGGACACAGTTTTCCCTCAGTTCCACTACAGAAATACCTCTGGAAAAAGTTGTTTTTTTGTTGTTTTGTATTGTTTTCATTCTGCTAAATGACAGCGATCACAGAGCCCATTTCCTGTGATTAAAACCTCCGAGGTGACCTGGTAGCCCTGCAAGCCCAGCCCAGTGTGCCAGGGAAAGAAAACAACTCCATGGAGAGGCAGGGGGGGTGATCCCAGGGAGGGAAAAAACCCAAGCACAGAAGGAGAGGGAGAAAGGAGAGAGGAGGGAATGAGAGTCGAGGGTTTTAAAGCGAAGTCATTTAGTTGGAACATGGAAAACCGTATGGAGCAACCTGGATGCCAACAGACATGAAATCCATGGGGTGGTGAGCAGCACTGAAGGAACCTCCCAGCTCCATCCTCTGCCTCCCCAGCCCCAGCCCTCCCCAAGCTGCCCAAGGGGGGTTCAGGTGGGGTAACCCAGGGGGTTCCTCAGCACAATCCTGATTCCCAGTGGGAATTCCAGCACAGCAACACGGGGCCAAAGGGGGAGTTTGCCACAGGAATTCGATGGGATTTTGTTTTCTTTGCAGCCAAGACAACCCCACACTTCCCAGCCCTGATGCTGAACCACTGAAACAACCCCGTTCCCACTCCAGCTCTGGATTGCAGGGAAGAAAATCCTGATTTTATTCCAAGCAGGGTGGCCAAAAGGCCACTGCTTGGAGCAGGGTGACACTGAGGTGACACTAGAGCAGGCACAGGGACAATCCAGCCAGACTGGGCACACACAAAGCCAGACCCATCCAATATTTGGGAATTCACCACCAGGCAATGCCTGGTGCATCCCCAGCTACAGCTGTTCCTACAGGGAGGGAAGGACCTTCCCAACTCCTGCTGATCCCAAAAACATTCCAGCTCCTCCTCAGCACCAACACCTCCTCTGATGCCCTTTAGGTCATTTTCAGGAATTTCCTTTTTAAGGCCCTTTTTTCCTCCCTTCAGGAGGAATTTTTCAGGAATTCCTTTTTCAGGAATTTCCTCTTTAAGGCCCCTTTTTCCTCCCTTCAGGAGGAATTTTTCAGGAATTCCTTTTTCAGGAATTTCCTTTTTAAGGCCCTTTTTTCCTTCCCACCACGCTGGGATGGGGCTGGGATTGTCCCCACACATTTTCTCTCTGTTTTCCCACACGATGCTTTGGTGCTCTGAGTGTGTGTGAGGGCACAGAGGTGACAGAGACGTGAATTCATGGAAAACCAGCCCCCCGAGGGATTGTTTCCCCACTTTTCCCCTCGTTAAGCTCAGTCAGGTGAGGAGGCAGCAGCACCAAAGCAGCAATCCCGCATCCCTGGATATTTTTATTTGTTTATTTTTTTTGCTCTGCCACTTTTCACAGGCACAAAGAATTCCAAACCACCCTGGAGTGCGAGGGAAGGGAGCCCATGGATTCAGCTCCCAGCTTCGGGCAGGAGAAGTCTGGCTGAACAAAGTCCTCAGGTGCCAGCATCCTCCTGAGGAATCCTCCCACACACAGAGGTGATGCTCCAAACAAAGGAAAATTCACCTCAGCATCAGGGACCCAGCGAAGGTTTTATGTCCCAAGGCCATGTGGGAGTGAAGGAAAGTGCTCAGATTCCTGATTTCCCTGCAGTGTTGGAAAACCCCTTTTTCTGACCCAGAGGTGGGGCACCTGAGGGGCCTTTTAAAGACTTTTATTCCATTTCCAGTCTCGTGAAAAGGGTGAGACAGTGCAGATGTTACAATTCACACCACCACAATCAGAAGCCAAACTCTTTCCTAATTACAATCCATGATAAGCGTTTCTTGGCCCATCAGCTTTTCCCACAAAATGCTGTTAATGCTTCTAAACTAATTATCTATTGAAATACCTCACGCGGGCTTGGTACAATGCATCTTTCATAGTTCTATTTCTCCAAAATATCTATTTGCAAAGTCATCATTTGAAACTTGTTTCCAGTTCCATTTCTCTCTCAACAACGTCTGTCCTATTCCAAGTCAGCATTTTTTATCTCAGAGTTTGCACACAGGTGCACAGGACCGTGTGAGCCTTCAGCCAGGCTTTGGGAATCCTCTACAAATCCATTTCTCCCACTCCTGTAAAACCCCCCTGAGCAGACACAACCACCACAGCTCGCAGGGCTGCACCCCAGCGCCTGGGACCTCTTCCTTGGAGAAAAATAAATAAAAAAATCACATTCCCACAGCAAATTCCTCCTGCCACGGTCAAACCCCCACAGACCACCCCTTTGTGCCCCCCCGAGTGGGTCACTGCTGCCACACCCTGTGATTATTTCCTGAATCAGATAAAAACAAAGCCCGGAATTAGGAATTTTGGGAAGAAAAGAGGAATCCCAGATCCCCAGGAAACCCTGGAGGAGAGTTTGTCAGTCCCTTGCTGAGGCCTAAGCCCAGCTCATCTCCTGGAGATTCATTAACACCTAAACCCAGGCGTAGATAAAGCAGAGAACAGGGAAGATAAAGCCGAGCAAAGGGAAGATATCTCCACACCCTGGGAGCTGGGGAATTTCCCTTTTAAAGGAGAGCGAAAGAAAAGGAGGAGATGGGTTAGATGCTCGTTTACAGAAACTTTTGTTCTCCGCCTTTTGTCCTGAACACACAAACAGAACAGCCCAGAGGTTATAAAGTGGATTTATCGTGCTGAGAATCCGCTGTCGGTGCCGTGTTCACCTTCCCAAAGCTTCATCCGGGCTGTTCCCAAATGAACCCTCCAAGGTTACTGGAAAAAAAAAACCCCAGATCCCAAAAGTCGTGATGAACTGCTCAGTTTCTGTGTCAGGAGCTCAGGAATCCTCTCCCTGCCCCAACCAGGGGATTGGTTTTCCATCCCCTCGTTCTCCTGATTTTTTTTTCAGTTTCTTTCTCCTCGTGAATTCAGTGACAGCCAGTTCTGATTGTTCACTGTGCCACTGGAATTCACTGTTAAAATCTTCTGTAGTTCTAGCTCTCCCTTAATTAAAAAAAAAAAACAAAACAAAAACAAACCCAAAACCTCAAAAAAAGCCCCACCAAAAAAAAAAAAAACAAACCAAAAAAAACCACCAAAAAAACCAACCAACCAAGCAACCAAAAAAAAAAAAAAAACAACAACAACAACAAAAAAAAAAAAACACACCAAAAAAACCCCAACCAAACAAACAAAAAACAAAAACAACAAACCACAAAAAAACCCCACCAAACTTCACTGACAGATTCCCAATTCCTCACTGAATTTCGGAGCTACAAAATCAAGCAGCACCTGAAAACCCCTTTGACAAAGCCCCAGCATTTCTCAGCATGAGAAACCCGGTGAAAGGAGGTGATGCTCTCCCCTGGCAGGAGGGGTGGGAGGGACTGCAGCAGGAACGAGAGGGTTTGAAGGGTTAATCTGTGTGCTCACACCGGGGCTCAAAGTAATTCCAAACCTCGGGGAAAGATGACAAAAACCAGGCCTGAGAGCAGGGAGCTGGTTGGTGGCTCACCCCGAGGAGGCCCTGCTGCATTTCCAGCCCCCAAAGATCCTTCAGCCCCCGAGAAACAAAGGGTTAAGTGATTCCAGAACCTCAGTGAACACTCAGTTTTAGCAGCACCAGGAGGGAAAAGGGCACAGCGAGGCCCTGCCAATGGGGAAAATCCAATTCCAGCTGGAAATGTTCCACCTGGAGAATTCTGCACCCCGATTTCCCACCCTGAGCTATCCCAGAACAGCTCAGGAGCTGCAGCTTCACCAGAATTCCAGAATTCCCACAGCATTCCCAGAGTGTCCCAAGCCAAGCTTGTCCCCAAGGTGGCTCCTGTGTCCCTCAGAACCCCACTCACACCTCCCCCAAAATCCAGCAACTCCCACACGCTCGGCCCAGACCCCAAAACTGCTCTGTCCCCCCCCAAAATGACTTTGCAAAGAGGATTTTGACCGAGCTGGATACGCACAGAACTCCCAGCCCTTCATCCAAACCCTTCCAGCCACCCCCACATCACAAAAAACCACTTTGATGCTGTTTTTTAGAACCAAAACACCACTTTTTTTTTTTTTTGGGACCTGGAATATCCACATTTGCATTCCTCATTCAATGCCAGAAACAGCCTCCAAAACGTGACCTCAAATTCCAAACTCCTTCTTTTCTATCTTCTTTCAAACTTCCTCTTTTCTGCTTTATTTGTCTCTCAGCATTATTTTCCCTCCCCAAAGTGATGAAAGCAAGATTTCCAAATATTTTTACTGATGGTGAGCAGGACGAGGCACTTGATTACGAATTCAAACAAACACAGTCAGCCACCCCACCCCCAGAATTCTGTATTTTTATGGATTATTTCTTTTCCCCCTGCAGTAACACGAGCAGCTGTCACATCACAACGTTTTTGCCTCCATTCAGCCACACAAAACACACAAGTTTTAATCTGATTTTAATCCCAAATCCAAACCCTCTGCAAGACCTGCAGGATTTGAGTGTGGATTCTCCCAGGGAGGATTTCAGGGCAAGGTTTAACAAAGAGCACTTGGAAAAGAAAACGTTGCTGGTGGGAATAATCAGAAAGAAATCAGAGACTTGAAGGTTGGAGTTGATCTTTTCTCAGGATTCTGTGGCACAGCTTTAAGTGTTACCAAGAGACACAAGAATTCCTGAATTTCTGGGATTTGAGCCACAGCAGCTGGAAATTGCTCTGGGATAGGAGATTTCTTTACCCAGCCTGTCCCACCTGTGTAATTATCTGTGATGCAGACTCAGCTCATGGAGGTTTGGGAGCACAAAGGGGCACAAATCCCTGTTGGATTTGCCAACCCTGCAAATCCAGCAGGGAACAGGGCAGAGAAGGCTTTGGGAAAAAAAAAAAAATCCCAATTTTCCTGCTGCCATCTCCTTGGGAATCAGCTTTTCTGCAGCTGGAAATTCCCTGTGGGAGCAGAAGGCTGCAGGAGATAGGGATGGTAACCAGGGCTGAAAATCCAGACCTGATGGAGAGCAGGGCACGGGGAAGGAGCTGGAGGTCTCAGGGGACCATGGAATGGGGCCACCACCCCCATTCCCATTATTCCAGCTTAGCAACTTCCAGCCTGAGCTCTCCTCCATCAGCAGGACGAGATTGGAGCTCCCCAGATGCTGGACTGGCATCCCTTGGGATGGGATAAACCAGGCAGAGAGAATGAATTCCTGCTTTTCCTCCTCAGGAGTGCAGCAGGACTGGGACAGGGCAGGGTCTGCTGGAAGGGGAAGCTGTGTCCCCCTCAGTGCATTAAAAATGGGTAAAACTGCTCCAAAGGCCACTCCCAGGAAGGAGAAAGGGAAATTCTGTGCATTAAAACTGCTCCAAAGGCCACTCCCAGGAAGGAGAAAGGGAAATTCTGTGCATTGATAACGCCAGAACACTTCATTAAACCAATGATTTCATCATCACTCCCTTCCCCACATTCCCCAAAACCCAGTACACCACAGCCCCCACTCCAAACACACTCCCCTGTCCCCACACCAAGCCAGGGGGGGTTTCCAGCTGGATTTCCCACTCACTGAAGTGCCCTGGGATGTTCATTCCAATTAAATTCTTCCTGGCAATGTAGGCATCACCCAGCCAGGAACAGCTTGGACTCAGAGTTTTCCTTTAATTATATAATAAATGTAATAAATGGAATTATTTTCCCCAGTGTTTTCTGCTCTGGAGATTTTTGGGTTGTTTTTTACTTTGTTGGGGCCTTGCTCCCAGAAAAAAAAATAAAATTCTAAACATTCTCCTGGGAGCTGGGAGGGAGACCCTCCTTGCAGGCAGATTCCAGACCCATCCACGTCTCTGCATTTTGTGTGCAAATGTCCAAACTGCTCCTCTCTGATGGGGGTAATGGGCTGTGCAACAAATGAGCAATTCCAGCCTCTCCCTGAAAATCCATTTGGAAAAATGCTGCACCCTGCTCCCCTAGGAATCCACATCAAATATGAACTCAGAGCCCTCCTGTTTCATTTCAGAGTCGCTGCAGGAGCTCGAGGTTCAGGGACAAACCCCCCAGGTTCTGCTCCTGACTGGGGAAGAACCTGATGGGAAAATCAACGATTTCCCACCTACCAGAGGTGACCCCAGATGTTCTGCCCCTGACACACCAAGCCACTAAACACAACCTGAAAAAGCAGCATTACAAACCCAGAGTTACCATTTATTTTTTTCTGCAGGGAAAACGAAATAACACTCTCACAGAGAAAAAGGAAGACGCTGCTGCTGCCTGTAAATTTTCTGATATATTTTTTTTTATGTTGTTCCTTATCCCTGCTCCTTATTTCCAGCAATAACATCGATCCCATTCCCAAAATTCTCTGCTTTCCCCACTAAAAGGAGCCCAAAGCCACGAGCCTGGAGCACAGAATCCACCAAATCCACAGAGTCCAAGCCCCTGCAGCCCCTTGCAGGAGTTAGTAAATGCTTGTGAGCAGAGCACTGGGAGGAGGGGGTGATGCAGAAATGCAGAGGGAAGAGAGGGGAAAGCACCCAAACTTTTCAGAGTGGCAAAGTTTCAGAGATTACTGGACAGTCCAATGAAATGTTCCAGGAGATTGTTATCAAAAAGACAGCGAAGGAAGAGCCAGAATAAAAACCAAACTTACACACAGATGTCTTCTGGTTGTTGTCCTTGCTGGGCATGAGCTTCACCCCTCTGGATTTCAGCTCCATCTGCTTCTTGACTGCAGGGATGGGGAAGGAAGGGAAGATGAGGAAAAGGTTTAGCTGAGCTTCAGGGGCTTTGAAGTTTTTGTTTTAAAAGGAAAAAAAGTGAATCAGGCACATCCTGCACCCTTCCCGTTGGGATCAGCCAGGTTATCCTGAGCCCTCGAAGCCAGCAGGGATTTGTTTTCCATGTTAGGGCTTTGGGGAGGGATTTGTTTGCCATGTTAGGGCTTTGGGGAGCTTTAATTTCAAAATAAAAAATGGGGCCCAACCCCCTCCCACCCTCTGTAACCCGTTATAAATGGGAGACAGGCAAAAGGGAAGCTCTAAGGAACTTCAGGGATGCTGAGAGGGAAATGCTGAGCTGGTTTCCCCCCCAAGTTTTTCTGCTGCAGGAATTTATCCCAGGAATCCATTACACAGCAGAGCCAATCCAGGGGAGCAGTCACAGCCTAAAAACTGCAGAGCTGGTGTGAACAAACAGCAGGGGAAAGGCAGGAAAACAGCAGGGAAAATAAAATCAAACCCCATAATCAGCAAAGGGAAATCTCAGCTTGGAGTCCCACGTCTGGGGGATTTCTCCCAAAGTGTGACCATTCCCTCCCTGCTCCAAACCTCCACTGAAAGGGGAGAAAAACCAGGAGAGGGAAGAAGAATTCCATCCATCTCCAAGAGCCCCATCCTGTCCCAACAGGCAGCTCCCCACACCAGGGAGCAGCAATTTGTTTTTCTGCTCTGGGCTTGGCTGCTGCTGCCGAGGGTTTGACACAAACCCCACCTGGCAGAACCATCTGGGAGCAGAACAACCACCTGGATTTGGGATCATTCCAGCCTCCAGAGGCAGCAATTGGGATAATTCCAGCCCTCAGTGCAGGAATTGGGATAACCCAGCTTTGTCTGGCAGGAAATGGGATAACCCAGCCCTCACTCCAGGAATTGGTATAACTCAGTTTTCTTCGACATGAATTGGGATAACCCAGCCCTCATTGTGAGGAATTGGGATAACCCAGCCCTCATTGTGAGGAATTGGGATAACTCAGTTTTCTCTGGTAGGAATTGGGATAACCCAGCCCTCACTGCAGGAATTGGGATAACCCAGTTTTTTCTGTGAGGAATTTGGATAATCCAGCCCTCACTGCAGGAATTGGGATAACTCAGTGTCCACATCACTTTCTGGGAGCCTTTTCCTGACGGGCCAGCCCTGATCCCTCTGCAGGAACCCAGCCCCTCTCCCACTTCAAAAACCCTTCTCCCCCGTGTTCTTCATCTTGTCAGGCTTTCATCCCTAAATCAGCGCATTCCTAAGACAAAGCTGTCAAGAACAATTACCCATGTAACTAATGAGGGGGGTTTTAATCATTCTGGGTTTTTTTGTTTTTTTTTTGGCTTAAAACCTGCCTGTTTGGAACAGCTGTTGCAGGAGGCTCAGCCAGGGAGAGGCTCCTTGCAGCTCACCTGAGGTGCTGCTTTGAGGGAGATGCTGGGTGCAGCTTCTCACTCATCATCTCCTCCCAGCTTTTGGCTTTCTCTTTAAATAAAGCAGCAATAACTTCAAACTCAGGGCTGCATTAGCTGGAAAATATTCATGAGGAAAAGCTGCTGCTGCTGCTCCTGTCTTCCTCACCAGCTTCAATCTGTTCAGGGCAGCTGCCTTTTTTTATTAATTTAAGTCGGGAAAACTAATTAACAGCAGGCTGCTGTCAAAGCAAATCGAACTCTTTGTTTCTTTTTACTGCAAATGCACCTGCAAGTGAGGCACGAGGAAGAAGAAGCAGCAGGTTTGGGGATGCCCCAAAGGTCCACGTGGATGGGAATCACAGGATGTTTCCAGCCTGATCTCAACGTTTTTAATAAATAGATAAAAAAAAAGGACTTGGGGCTACCAAACCTCACTCTTTTTTGGTAAAAATTTATTTCTGCTTCAAATAAAACAGTGACAGAGCATCCTGCAGTGATTCCCCAGCTTTTTCCAAGCAAACACAGGGATAACCCCCCCAATCCCAGCCCTACGTTCCCTCCCAGGCAATAAAACCCAGGCAGTTCCAAGTTCCCAAGGCTGAATTTGGGGTTTGATTTGAGTTTTCCCAGGATGTGAGTTGGGACTCTGCGGTCTCCAAGTCGCTGCTCAGTGGCTGAGCTTTGGGGCACGATCACTGGAGGAGCAGCTTTAGAAAATAATCCCCATTTCTGTATTCTCCACGGCTTCCCAGGGCACATCCCCTGATCCAGCCCCCGGGGAATGGCTCCAAAAGCTCAGCTTGGATGATTTGTGCATGATAAAGGGAATTTAGAGGCCAAGCAAAGCTTCCCAGGCACTGGTGAACCCCACCAGAGCTGATGGTGGCACCAGGGCTGGGATGAGACATCCTTAGGAAGGTCAGCTTTTCCATCAGGACACAGCAAGCTGCAGGGATTCCCCCAGTGCTGAAACCCAGGAGGAGGCAGTGGAAGGTGGCAGGGGGTGGAATGAGAGGAATTTCAAGATCTCTTCCAATCCAAACCATTCCAAGAATTCACAATTTGGATACACCCAGACCTGGAAACTTTTCAGGGAGACATTTCTAAGCAAGGTTCTCCCAGAGCCCTCCCTGCCAGATCCCATCCAACACTCATCCCCTTCCTGATGGAAAACCTGGCTCCCAAACCCCACAGCAATGGGAACAGGCACCAGACACCAATCCCAAAACTCAGAGCCCGAGCTGCATCCCCAGGAGGCATCTCCTCCCCTAATTGCAGCGTGGCCCTTTCCAGGAGAACTGATGAAGATGAAGTGGAACAGATAAATTGATAAAGAGGGATCACTGCATCCTCTCCTCCTCATCCCTCATGCTGGAGCCCTAATGATGGAAGTCAGACTTTACAAATGACTCCATTTAGATCAAACCCAGGCACAGTAAAGCACCACTCGTTTTGTTGCCTTTTTTATATTATTTTTTTAATTAAATAAATAAGAACAATTCTCCCACTCCCTGCCCTCGAAAATCTCGCTGTTTGAAAAGCTACTTTGTTTGTAAATTGGAATGTGGAGCAGCACTACAAAGGCCTGTGTCAGGATAATTGGATGAACAGAAACTCCTGTTTTCTGGAGGGTTTTGCTGCTCACACGCATCCAACAGATCTAATGGAATACTCAGCATCCTGTCAGATTTGAGAGATGACATTACAAAGCTCTGCCAGCATGGCAGGCAGGCCGGGCTGCTCCTTTTAAACTGCTCCGTGTTGCTCTAAATGAGAATTTAAGCAGACATTTATTTATTTTTAATTTGGAAAACAGCCTTTCAGCAGCAACAACAGGAAAAAAAATAAAAAAAAAAAAATCTGTTCCGTGAAGCTCTGCTCTCCTGGTTTGGGGAATTGCTGTGAAATCCAGATCCTGCCTGGATCTCTCTCTCTCCTGCTGGGATGGTTCTGCAGCAGCTGGGATACAGCAGGTTCAGGGGTTCTTGTTCTTGGAGGTGAAGAGAAATCCCCTCAAACACAACCCTTTGGAAAAATCCCTCTTTTGGCTGCCTGAGCAATCGATCTTTGGGAATCAGAGCCTGCTCAAGCACCAGAGTTGCCCAGAATTGCCCAGGAAGACTCCACAGGTTGCATGGCAGGAGCTAAAAATCCCTTTGGAACCCAAGGGAGTGATCCAGGGTGAGGAGTGGGAGATCCAGAGTGAGGAGCAGAAGATTGATGATGAAAAGGAGAAGATCCAAGATGAGGAGTGGAAGAATCCAAGAGGAGAAGTGGGAGATCCAAGATAAAGAAGGGAAGATCAAAAATGAGGAGAGGAAGATCCAGGATGAGGAGGGGAAGAGGAGTGGGAGATAAGGATGAAGAGCTGAAGATCCACAATAAAGAGTGGAAGATCCAGGATGAAAAGGGGAAGATCAAAAATGAGGAGGGAAAGATCCAAGATGAGGAGTGAATCCAGGATGATCCAGGACAAAGAGGGGAAGATCCAGGATGAAGAGGGGAAGCTCTGTCCAAACTGAAGCCCTGCCCATGGACAGATCTGTTATCAAGGCCAGGGATGGGGCTGGGAGCACCCTGGGAGATCGCTGCCCATGGAAGGGGATGAACCAGCTGGGATTTAAGGTCCCTGCCATCCCAAAAACCATCCCAAAGCCATTTGTGTGTCTCTGGTGTGCAGCAGAGAGTTCCCCAGCCCCTCCCCGAGGGAGGCAGCCCTGCTGGGATCTGCCCTGTGCCGGGGCTGGAGCTCATCCCATTTATCCCATTTATCTTCCTCGAGGAGGGAAGGGAAGCGGCCGGGGCGGGGGGATCGATAAAAGCTGCAATTACGTGTTGGTCACAATCAGCTCCAGAGCAATTAGGGAGCCAAGTTCTGCCATAAAATATGTGCAGAGAGGGGCAGCAGCAGCAGCCAGGGCAGCATTCCCATCTCCCTGCATTTCCAGCCCCTCTAAATCCCGAGGTGCTGCCACCTCCCCTGATTAAAACACTTCTATTTTTATTTTATTCCACTTTTTGAGGAGACGGGATGGGGAGGAAATAATAAAAAATAAAATTCCTATGCATGGATTTCTCCCAGTCCCTTTGATTTCCTTACATGGGGAATGAGGGGAAAGCATTTGCAAAAATCAAGATTCACCTTAACGAAAGGGAAAAGGGAAATATTTAACTCTCCCAGGAAGGGAACGAAAGGAATTTGCTGTATTCAACAACAACAAGAAAAAACCCCCTCTCCACAGCCTGATTGCATCTAACCTTGCTTTTACATTCCTAAAGTGATTTCCAAATGAGGGCACGGATTAGGGAGAGCGGGGAGGGAACAGACAGCCAAGGTGTTCTGCAAAACTCGGGATCAATTTAAACAAGCTGGAAGGGAAATTGTTTTCTTATAGATTATCAGCAAAGCCAGACCCCGTCCCCGAGGACACGAGGGGTTCATAAATGATGTACAGACACGTCTTTGGAAAACAGACAGCAAATTAGAGCCACCCCAAAGCCTCCCTCCCCGCTCCTGGCCCATCCTGATGCAGCTCTCCTGATGAAAAATGCATTTCAGCTGCTGTGCTTCCCGTGGAATGACACGGCCTGTTTTGTAGGGATTTATCTCCAGTGAAATATTTATGTCCAGGCCAGGTTGTGGAAAGGGTTACAGGGAGGTTTTTAAAGTATCAGCATCTCCCGTCCTACAGATCCCACTTCCCCTCATGCCTGGGAGCTTTTATTGCTCGGCTGCTTGTTTTGCCTTTTTGGTTTGTTTTTTTTTTTTTTTAAGCAGTGAAAGGCAGAAAAAAAGCTGCCAAACTCCACAAAAACCAGCAGGAAAAACGAGGGCAGGTCCCCTCTGGCAGCTGGGCCGAGGTCCTGCCTGGATCCCAGCTCAGGAACGGGGAGTTCAGTTCATTTTGGAACACTGCATCCCCAGTTCATTCCCTCTGCCAGACGAGAGCCCCCTGACATTTATCTAATCAGGGGGAATTAGAACATTCATCCTGACTCCTCTGGGGAGGGAGAAAGGCTGACTCAGACAGGTGCTCTGGAGAAAAGCAGCAATCCTGACAGCCAGGGGAAAGGGAAGCTGCTTTTTCCAGGCGTCTGTGCTGCACAGCAACAACAAAAGGGGTTTTGGTTTTTTTTTCCTTGCAGTTTAAAGTCATTTACAGGTTCAAGGAAAGCAGGGAAGCTAAATAATGATGTGTTCATGAGGTCTGAACATCCAAACAGAGCAGCTCTGAGGATTTATCCAAGGAAAATCCTTTCCCTGGACTCCAGAGCTTTTTCCCAGCAAAGTCCTCTTGAGAGGAAACCTGCTGAGGTCCCCTGGGCCCATTCCTGCTCCTTCCCTGCTTCACTTCCCCTCTCCTGGATCCTGCTCCAGAGCCAGCTGCACCCACAACCTCCTTCAAAGACACCACAGGGGATGGTGGGAACACTTCCAAGGAACCCACCCCATCCATTCTGCTCCCACCAGGAGCTGCCACAGCCTCGAAGCAGCTGCCAAAGGATCTCCTGTCCCTCAGCAGCACCTCAGCATTCCAATCCTGAAATCTTTTTATCCTGATCCTGAATTCTCCCCTCTCAGGGTGGGGAGGGGCTGGGATGGGTCACTCAGCTCTGCACAGAGCAGGGACACAAAACAAATCCTGTTCCTGCTGCACACCAAGCACAGCTGGGACAAGTGTTCAGCCCCAAAGCACAAACAAGGGTGGCTGGAGGGAGGGACAAGAAGGATGGGACTGCAGAACCTGCAGCTGGAATGGGACAATTCAACCCCAATGTGCAAATGGAGCAAAACTGATCCAAGTGTGAGACCTGGTGACCGTTTGTCCATTTTGGGTCCATCTTGGCTGCAGCCCTGGCCAGGCTCTTGTCCTGCCCAAGGTGCACCCTAAAGGCCTTTCAATCAATCTCTGCTTTATTCTCCAGCTCTGCCCACTCTCTGTTCCAACTCAGCCTTCCCAAGGCACCAGAAGAGCAGCAGGACCATGCAGGGAGGCAGCTGTGGGTTCCTGGGAGAGCTGGGATGGGAGAGGCCAGGCAAGGGCATCATTTCTTTCTTTCCTTCTCTCTTTACCTTGGTACTGGGCACTGAAGCCCTTCTGCCTGTGGTTGCCGTCCGAGGTGAAGTGGAGCCGCAGCCAATTTTTGCTGCTGATCACAGGGGCTGGCAAATTCATCCCAGTGAACCTGCAAGAGAGCCAGCAGCACAGCCACGTCAGGAGGTGGGAGTGACACCCCAAACCCGCCTCCCCTCCTCCCCCAGGGATTTGGGAGCTCCTCCGTGGGTACCACACACCCAAAGGAGAGCGCCCTCCCCACTCCAGGGCTGTTTCCAGCCTCACATCCCTGCTGGGATTCCCCTCTGAGAGCTCCAGGTCTGTAATTACACAGGTTTCCATTCCTTTTTCCTGAGGCAAAGAACATTCCCAGGCTTACTCAGTCCCTCTCTTCACGTTTGCTTAACCCCACTAGAAAAAACTCTCTTTATTTTAACTCAGGAAGGGAAAGGATGGCAGGAACCTCTTTATTTTGGATTTTATTTATGGCCAATCCCAACCTGAGGAAGATTCCAGCCAGTAACTGAGGTGGGCAGCAGCCCTTCACATCTGTTTATAACTTTATTTCCTTTTCAAATATGATGTTGTTCGCTTCATTTAACACATAATTCCTGGCTGAGCTTTGTCCCAAGCCAAGTTTTAGGCTGGAACAACATTTCTCCCAAGTCTCAAGACTCATTCTCCAAGTCTCAACATTTCTCTCTGTCTCAGCACTTGGACCACAATTCACCATGGTGGGGACACCAAAGCTCTCATGGAACCCTCTTCCTGTTGATGAAAGTTAATTACTTAAATCTCCAATTATCACTTATTTTAAAATTACTGGAATTTCCACACCCATTATTGCCATTCCAACACCTTTTATTGCCATTTCAACACCCATTTTTGGCATTCCAACACCCATTTTTGACATCCCAACACCCATTTTTGGCATTCCAACACCAATTTTTGACATCCCAACACCCTCTGCTTTTTTTTAATGAAGGCAGAAGGATCCTGGGGATCTGTTCCAGTTCAGATTGGATCATTAAACATTTTTTAGCAGCAGATCTGGCAGCCCACGGAGCATCTGAAGAGTCCTTCAGTCACCCAGCCCATCCAGAGGTGACCTCAGCTCCTCCAAGTGGGAGCCAGGCTGCAATTGGCAGCGTTAATTAACGGCAGAGGGGCTGCCCTGTGCTCCTGGCTCCTTAATGAGCTGGCAGGGTGATTAGTGCATAACTAAAGCATCTCTGCCACCTACAGTACAATCCAAACCCCGGATTATCCCGTGCCTGGATGCTCTGAGGCGTTTGAACGCTGGGCTTGGAGGTTGTTCCCCGTCATTTCCCCAGGGATTGTTTCCAGCCCCGTTCCCCAGCCCTTTCAGGAGAGGAGGAGGAGCAGAAATGGATCCTCTGTGGCTTTTTGCCATCCTTGGGGAGCCCAAAGGCAGCTGAGCTGATGTCCTGGCTGCTGGGGATGGAGCCCAGAGGGAATGGCAGGGATGAGAAAAGCAGGGAATCATCCCAAATTTCCTGGCAGAGGCTTGGGGACAGGGCAGGCAGGTCTTTGTTTTATTTCATGTTTTCCTTTGCTGTCACCACCCTGCCCCCCAAGCCCCACCTGAACTCTGATCAGCCTAAGGAAAAACATTTCATCTCAAACAATTTGATTTTATCCCAAATCCTTTCCAGCAGCGTTTTCAACCAGGAATGTTTTTCCCTTGAGTGACACCGAAGCCTCCACATTAAACCCAATTCCTTTACTGGTAACAGGGAGGGGTTAATGCCATCAAAACCCTTTTTTTTTTTTTTGAGAAAAAGCACTGAAGTGAGGCCTTCTCAACTCTTCCCTTTATTTCTTTCCTTGCTCTCTCACTCCCCACCGAATCCAGGCATGAAATATTTATCCCATTCCCTCCCCTGGCACAATTAGTATGGCTGTACATGGCTGGCACTGATTGCTCTGCATTCACCTCCCATTATCTATTTACAATCCCAATTCCTGCTTTAATTTGTTTCCACGAGGAGAGGAAGAAAAGGAAGGGGGGGAAAAAAAAAATCAATGAAGTGTCACAAAGTGAGGCAGAAGCACGGGAGGAGCAGGAGGAGGTGTTTGCAGGGGGATTTTGAGCACCCTGAAATTTGATTATCATCAGTTTGGCCATCAGTTCTTCTTCAATGGACCCAGGGACAATGAGAATTCCTGGTGTGGATGCTGCAAACCCAGTGCAGGAGCCAAAGGTCATGACTGAAGGCAGGAATTCCATCTGAAATCCTCTTATTGCAAGTGAAATATGTGGAGATGATGGATTTGAACATGGATTTGAAGGTGCCCTGGTGCTGCCCAGAATCAGGGTGCAAACACCAGCTTCAAATAAAAGCAAAGGACATCACTGGGGATGTTTTATCTTTTTTTTTTTTTTTTTTTTTCCCTTGAACTGCTTTTGTTGATTTAATTGAACCTCTCTGTTCACTTCACCTCTGTTTCTACACCCCCTTGGATCTCTGCTGATAATCCCTAACATCAGCCAGGCTGGCTCCTGGCTCCTCCTGGAGCCTCCAACACAAATTCCTGGTGAACCTCCCTGAAATTTCATCTTCCTGGAGCTCAAATCCACCTTTTCCTGCCTTGGCTGTGTTTGACCCAAAGTGAGAGCCACTGGAGTGGCTGGGAGGAGCCAAGGGGAGACCCCAGCAGCATTTCCAGGGATGGAGGAACCAAAGGGAGATCCCAGCAGCATTTCCAGGGATGGAGGAACCAAAGGGAGATCCCAGCAGCATTTCCAGGGATGGAGGAGCCAAGGGGAGATCCCAGCAGCATTTCCAGGGATGGAGGAGCCAAGGGGAGATCCCAGCAGCATTTCCAGGGATGGAGGAGCCAAGGGGAGATCCCAGCAGTATTTCCAGGGATGGAGGAGCCAAAGGGAGATCCCAGCAGCATTTCCAGGGATGGAGGAGGCAAAGGGAGATCCCAGCAGCATTTCCAGGGATGGAGGAGCCAAAGGGAGATCCCAGCAGCATTTCCAGGGATGGAGGGGCCAAGGGGAGATCCCAGCAGCATTTCCAGGGATGGAGGAGCCAAAGGGAGATCCCAGCAGCATTTCCAGGGATGGAGGAGCCAAAGGGAGATCCCAGCAGCATTTCCAGGGATGGAGGAGCCAAAGGGAGATCCCAGCAGCATTTCCAGGGATGGAGGGGCCAAGGGGAGATCCCAGCAGCATTTCCAGGGCTGGAGGCGCCAAGGCTGGCAGTCAACATGAAATCCAAGGAGAAGAACACACCTGGATCATCCCTGGAAGTGCCCCAGGCCAGGCTGGGCAGGGCTTGGAGCAGCTGGGATAATGGGAGGTGTCCCTGCCCGTGGATGGGGTGGCACTGGATGGGATTTCAGGTCCTTCCCAACCCAAACCATGCTGGAATTCCACGATCCACAAGGAGATTTGGCGCTGTGGACTCTCAGTTTACCCAGAATTGAGGGCACAGAACTGAGCCCAGCCCAAATTTCACTCTGAGCTCCACCCCCGGCTCAGGCAGAGCCTTTTCCCTCCCAGCCTTTACTGCACTGATCTCCTGCCAATCCTGATTCATTTCCCTCTCACTGCAACTCAGGGACACCTCTCAGCAGCTCTTTATCTCCCTGTGTGTTATTATTCACTTCACCTGTATTTTTAACTTTTCATCCAAACCTCTCCTCAAATTATCAGGAGAGCTGTACCATTAATTCTGAACATCTTATTTGAGCTTGTCTGCTCTCTTAAACAAAATATACTTAAGCACCTCTAGACCTCATTTCTCGGTCGCAGGAGACATCTCCTCACAATGGATGGACTTTTACAAGGAAAATGAATAATTAGATCCAGTTATTGTTCCTCCTTTATTGCTGCAGGGATGGGAGGAGCACTCCTGCATCTCAACTCCACTCCAGAGGCTGCAAGTGCCTGAGGAAGTGCAGGGAGAGATCCCACATCATCCCATACCTTGGGACATGGAAATCCTCTGATTATAGGGAATTCTGGAAAAAAATCCCTACAAGCAAAGAGAAGGAACTTCTGGGACCAGTCAGGGATTTCCCTGGGAAGGATGTGCCCCCCTCCAGGCCCAACCTCCCTCACTGGAATGTTTCCAAGACTGGAATTCCTCACTGGAATTTTTTCAGACCCATCTTAACCCCCAGGACTGATTTAAACAAGATTTTTCCTGCACTGTGAGGAGATGTCTCCTGTGACCAGGAATGAGGGCTGGAGTAGATTTTGCTGAGGTCCATTCCGTTTGAGAGAGCAGACAAGCTCAAACGAGAGGCTCAGAATTAATGGTGCAATACCAGGTCAGGCCTTGGAAGTGCCCCGGGAGGTTTGGAGCTCCCAGCCCTGGAGGTGTCCAGGGAAGGCCTGGATGTGGCACTGGGCTGGGGACAAGGTGGAGATCTTGGCTGGTGACACAAGAATTGGTGACAGCTTGGACTGGGTGACCTCGGAGGGGCTTTTGCAACCTCAATTATCTCAGAAAAGAAAACAGGTCCTTCCTCCTCCCTCCTGTGCCAGTGCTGCAGCCACGGGGAGACCTTTGGGCTGGGTGCAAACGGGGACAGAAAGGGCTCCTCCCAATTAAAACCACCTCTTAACGAATCCCACCCTCGCTGCTAATTACCCCAATAAAAGAAGTCGAGCGACAGAACCGAAGCGCCGCCCCATTATCTATTTACAATCCCAATTCCTGCTTTAATTTGTTTCCACGAGGAGAGGAAGAAAAGGAAGGCGCGGGGGGGAAAAATCAATGAAGTGTCACAAAGTGAGGCAGAAGCACGGGAGGAGCAGGAGGAGGTGTTTGCAGGGGGATTTTGAGCACCCTGAAATTTGATTATCATCAGTTTGGCCATCAGTTCTTCTTCAATGGACCCAGGGACAATGAGAATTCCTGGTGTGGATGCTGCAAACCCAGTGAAGGCTCCCACCCGCAAACCAGCCTTGGTTCCAGTCACACCACAACGAGGTGACAAACGCGATTATATTGATTCCATTCGCAGCAAAGCGCCCCTAATTCAGCACAACGGAGCGCGATCCGGGCTCTCTGCACCGCAAATCCCCCCGCCAAAACCTGCTACAGCTTTATTAGAATTTCCTCTGAAGCCTGGATATCAGAGCGGCAGAGATTGTTTTCCCCGGGCGGGCAGAGGGAGATGCGCTGATAAGGATAAATAAGCAGATAAATAACAACCAGCCCTCCGCGCAGGGCGGGCAGCCTCACTCCCGGCTTTGTCACCCTAACAATGCACTTAAATTCCATTAAACCCCGAGTTTTATTGGCGAGCGGGGCTGGGGAGGGCAGGCAGGGATGTGGGGTGGGGAGATGTTTCAGCCCAGTAAAAGCTGCAGAGGGAGCCCAAGGAGCTGCAAGGGAAATTCTGGAGCTGCAAGGGAAATTCTGGAGCTGCAAGGTGTTACAAATGCACGTTCTGGAGTTGGCTTTTCGCACACAGTAAGATGATTGCTTTAGGTATAATATGGGAAGGTTGTATTGTGTGTTCTTTCATTAATAGAATTTGAAAAATGCGATAAATGAATATTCTTAGATTGTAACTAAGTAGAGGGGGGGGGGTTGTACTTTTTTTAACCTTTCAGCTAGATAGAGGACAGAAGGGACGTCTGGCATTCCTGAAACTAGAAAGACAATCGAGCCTTTAAGAGTTTGAATCTTCGGAAGACAGATTTACAACATCCCTCCAGACTGCGTGGAATCGTACAGATAAATTGTATTTGAATCATGCATTAGCTTATTTTAAAGATGTAACACAGGGGTCCTTAAAACAAAGGATCTGAAGAGGGAAAGTGTGCTGATCTCGCTGCTGGTGGTATCAGCACCTCGGCCGAAAAAGCTTTGTTTTTCTGTCTCCTAATTGTCTATTTTATTTGACTTTTATTAAACTTATAAATTTTACACGAAAGCGAATCGTGTTTTTCACAAAGGGAAATTCTGGAGCTGCATCCTGGCGGTTTTCCAGCTCGCCGGGCACAGGGGTGGCTCCCTTTGGGAACTGGAGCACAACCGGATCACCTCAGACACGGGGGAGGCGTGGGGTGATCCCGGCTGGCTCCGGGGTGTCACATTCAGGGTGGGAGAGGCTCGGTGGATGTGACAAACTCGGTGGAGGCGACCTCGGCTTGGTGGCTGTAGCCGTGGTTTGTGCTGTGATGTTTGGGTTCTCTGAAACTTTTCCCCAGGCACTGTTCTGTCAGCAAGACACACGTTTTTGTCACTGTAACCTTTGTTTACATTCCTTTCCCTAGGAGGGACCTTCTCCTGATGTCCCTCTGACTTGACCAATGTAGTTGAAGTAGTTTGCCTTTCTCCCACCCCTTGGGTGGTTCTTTGTAAAACAGCATAAAGGGAAGAAATTCCCGGGGTAATGAACATTGGAGTCATTTTCAGCCTTCTGAGGTTGGAGTCCGTGTCGTTGTGATCTTGAACAGCGTCAGGTGGCAGCTTCACCAGGCACGGGGTCAGCCCTGTCCTGTTCCCTGCCCTGCTCCCAGCCCGTCCCTCTGTGCCCGGCAGGCATCCGTGTGACATTCCCGGAGCAAACAGGGACACTGGCCACACCTGCACCCCCTCACCTCTCAGCTTCCACCTTTAGGAAAGAGGGGGAAAGGAAAATCACCTTGTAAAGGAGCTCTCCCATCCCTAAAGATGCCACCACACACAAGGATTTCAGCCACTGCAGGTGTCACCAAACCGGCCCAGGTGTCACCTCTGAACGCTCCTCGATTTTTTTTTTTTCATTTGTTTCTGTAGTTTCTACAAATCTCTTTTACAGAGCAGGGAAAAAAAAAAAAAAAAAGTCACAGGAACCGGGAGCAAACAAGATTTGGGAAGTGCAACTCGGCTGCCTGACAGCTCCATAAAAACCCGCCGGGGCTCCAGCAGCAGGAATGACAATGGAATGCAAAGCAGCCCCGGCAAGGAGGGAAGCAGCACCCGGGAGAGTTCTCTCGGTGATTTTCCCTCTCCCCTTTGGCACCACGGCCTGGGAATGTCATCGGGGTTTTGTGATCCACTCTACAAATCCTGTTTGTCCCTGCACCTCTGTCCCAAACCCCTCTTACCTCCAGGGAACATCAGGCACGAGGGCTTCTCCCATCCCAGCTCCTTCCTCCTCCTCCAACCCCTGCCTCAATCCCGGCCCTACAAAACTCCAGTCCTCCCACAGGATCCCAGCACGGCTTGGTTGGGAGCAGCTCAAGGATTATCCAGTCCCACCCCTTCCCCCAGCCCAGGTGCTCAGAGCTCCTTCCTTCCCCTCAGCAGGGCAGCCTCCTTGCTGATTTACACTAAAAAAAAACCCAAAAAACCCCCAAAAGACAGCAACGAAAGAGATTATCTGGGATCACCGAGAGGAATTTTTATGAGGGAGCAAAGCCTGGGTAATGATGATGTTGAAGGAGCAGTCGTTTGCTCCCAATGGTCCCCCTGGTAATTCCTGCAGTGTCTCCAGGAGTTTAATACCCGGGATTATTGCAGGGAAGGCTCTCAGAAGGAAGCAGATCCTTAACTCGCTTTGACATTGGCATTTTGCACCGCAAAGCAATAAATCCTCCCTGTGCCAGGCTGTGGGAGCCCTGTGAGAGGTGCCAGCCACCAGCTGAAGCAACAAATTGTTCAGCTAAATTCTCATTTCTGCCCCCAATTCCACCTTGTCCTCAATGACTCTTCAAGAAAAAAAACAAAACAAAACAAAAAACCCCAAGGAGTCACCTGCTTAAAGCCTACAGGAAGCTCTGAGATTTCATTCCCTGATAAACTCAGGCTGGAGCTTTAATTTAACAGCAGCAGGGACAAGAAAGGTGCTTTTCAGTAACTTCCACTCAATGAAACCATGAGAGAAATAAAACTTTGGTTTTTCCCCTTTTGCTCCTTTCCAAAGTCGTCCTTTGCAACCCAGCTTTGGCTCTTCCTGCCAAGAAAAACATTGTGAAAAGCTCTTTGCAAACGTCCTATTTATTTAGGGAGCAAGTGAGTAACTTGAGCAGGAGAGCATAAAACAGGCCTGGCCTCATCATTTTGGGGTGAATTCTTTAGAAAAAATCCATTTTCAATGTGTTTGCTGTTGAGAGAATTCCTGGAATTCACCACGAGTGAATAAATTGTTGTTTCTGGGGATGGAGTGGCACCTCCTCAGCAGCAAAGTGAGTCCATCCCAACCTCCCAGCACCCACTCAGCATCGACTCCTTTGGAGATTCCCTGAGTGAGAGCTCTCAGAAAAGGGGAAAAAACTTCATTTTAAATGTCACCTGCCCCTGTGCTCCCACCTGCAGCCAGCCAGGAATTCCCAGGTGGGTTTACCAAGTTCCAAGGTGGGTTTACCAAGTTCCCAGGTGGATTTACCAAGTTCCCAGGTGGATTTACCAAGTTGCCAGGTGGGTTTACCAAGTTGCCAGGTGGGTTTACCAAGTTCCCAGGTGGATTTTTCAAGTTCCCAGGTGGATTTACCAAGTTGCCAGGTGGGTTTACCAAGTTCCCAAGTGGGTTTACCAAGTTCTCAGTGCTGTTTGTTTCCTCCTTAGACAAAAGATGATGCCTGATGCACTCTGGCCGTTACAAAATGCTCATTAAAATCTCCACGCTGTGCACAATTCCTATTTCACACCCCAGACAGGGCACAGCCTGCCAAATCCCAAAATAAAAAACCCCTTTCCACCTGCCACTGGCAAAACACGGGAAGGAGGCAGAGATCAGCCAAGGTCACACAGATGGATTGGAGCAAAGTGTGGAGCCCAGAAAAACCCAGAAATCTGACGGGTTTCCAGGAAACCCCAAAAATCTGTGGGGTGATTTCACATCCAGAATGCTCCACAGAGTACCTGAAATTCTCTGCTGCACCCCAAGCTGGGGGCAGGGGGTGGGATCTGTTCATCCAGGCGGTTTGAGGCTGTCTGCTGGTGGAGTTGGACTCAGGAGGAGCAGAGATTTCACTGGCACAACTCCCAGGGCAGCCTCTGCCAGGAACAGCTGCTCCCTGTCTGGGAGGACCGGAGCCATTCTTCTTGCCCAGGTCTCCCAGAAGCAGCACTAAAGGGCTGGCAGGGCTGAGTGCTGCATTCCTGACGTGCCAGGCTGGCCCAGGAGCTGGGGACAAATCCAGGAACTCCGGGAAAGGGCTCTGGGGAGGAGCATCCTGGGGTGGGATGCTCACAGGGAGAATCTGCCTCTGTCTGCAGCTCTCTGCTGGACAGACAGGCACAGGCCACCCACAGAACCTTCTGGAAACTTCTGCCTGAGCACAGCCAGCCGCTGGTGGCAGGCAGGACAAGCTGGGGCAAGGCAAGGACTGAAATCTCCACCAGCTGCCTCCACACTCCCATCCCTCATCTGCTTTCTTATTCCCACTCCCCATCTGCTGCTTCTTCCAGGGCAGTCCTGGGGCACAGCACAGGCTGCCCCAGCCCTGGGAGTGTCCCAGGCCAGCCTGGAAAGGATTTGGAGCAACCTGGGGCAGGGGAAGATGTCTCTGCCCATGGCAGGGGGGGTGAAGGAGAAGGATTTTAAGTTCCCTCCCAACCCAAACCACTCCAGGATTCTCTGGTTCTGTGAAGGACTGAGAGTTTCACAGGACACGTGTCAAGGTTGCCTCAGCGTTGCCTTATGTCTGAATTAATTACATCATCCTTAATGAGAATTGAAAATTATTAACTCTGAACAGCCCCTGAGTGCCCTGGAGCTCCTCAGTGCAATCCCAGAGGGAAAGCAGAGCTCCCAGGGCTGTGGAGGGAAAAGGGTTTGGATGGAGTGCCCAGACACGGTGCTGGGATGCTGCTGTCACTCCAGAACAGCAGCAAGATCTCCTCCAGGGCAGGAAAACGTGGGGTCAGCTGAGAATCCCAAATTCCTGCAGTGCCTGCAGCACCTTCTCCTGCCTGTGGCACCTCAAGGACGAGAGCCAGCAGCAGCTGATGGCCACCACCTCCTCAACACACTCACAGCTCATGGAAATGCTCCTTTTGCTCAGCCAACAGGTCAGAGTTCCCTGGTCAGAGTTCCCTGGTCACAGCAAAATCGGCTCCCACAGGGAGCTCCTGCTGTCCAGCCAGCAGTGGGGGGAGCACAGGGAAAAGGAGCAGGTGCCACATCCCAGCAGGGATTCACTCATCCAGGAACCAGCCCCAGGAGCTGGAGCTGAGCTGTGCCAGCTTCCCCTGGGATAACGGGATCAGTGCTGAGGAGCTGGGGAGCTCCAGCTCTCCCAGAACACCCCCCAGCCTCTCCAGGCTGCCAATTTCCCACATCCCAACCCCCTCATTGTCCATTTCCAACGCCCCCCGACGGCTCCTCAAGGCACTCATTTCCCCAGCTACCCAAGACAGACAAAACCAGCCAGGATTTACAGGTTTGGGTTCGTTCCAAGGGAGAATTTCTGTTCTTTTCCTAATATCTACATCTCCAAGGATTTCATCTTTATCCTGAAGGCAGCTGGTGACCACCCAAAATGTTCATTTTACAGGAGATCCCGCTCTGCCCTTGGAATTCCTTGAACAAATCCACCCTGATCCAAACCTGGTCTTTCTCCTCCAGTCAGTTTTTTCTTTAGCTCAAACAAAAAATGGTTATTTTATAGCACCCTGGACAACTGCAGGTGAAAATTCTGCAGAGAGGGCAGCTATTAAAAAATGTTGTTAAGATCTGGAGGACAATCAACACAAAAAAATGGGAAAAAAAAACCCCAAACCCAATTGTTCCAGGTGTCCATCAAGCTGTGAGCACCATCCTGTACCTGTGGGTACACATCACCCTTCATTATGACAACTCCATCAAAGTGCACTCGAGTCATTTCATATTTGCTGTGTCACAGTGAAATTATCAACAAGTACAGGCAGAAATGGATTTTTACAGCCGGGAGATTAAATTACACACCCTCCCCTCGCTGCCTCTCTCATGAAAATCCCCGGAACAAACAGCAGGTGCCTTAGAACAGAAATCAAGGCATTGTTTGGTCTGTTCTGTTGACAAATATTACCCAAATATCCACCCCAAACCACAGCAGGCAGCAGAGGGAGGTCACCTGGGAAGGAAAAGGAATCAAGGAGAAGCAGGCAGTGAATCCCACCCCAGCAGAGCTGCCAGCAGGAAATATCCCCAGGATCAGCCCTCCCTGAACCTTTGTTATCTCACCCTCCCAGATCTTATCTGGGGACTCACAGCTCTCCCACATTTGCATGCAGCATTTCAAGCCATTCCTCCCAAATCAGCTCCTTATCAGCTCCAGCGTCCCCTGGCCTGGCTCACAGGTGGCTCTGCCTGTCCTTTCTGTCCCTCCCTGCTCTGTGTGAGCCACCAGAGCCGGGCTCCACCTGAGGAGAGGCTCAGGATAAAGCAGAGGGATGCTGGTGACAAGTGCTGGCATGGCACAGGGAGGGTTCCCTTCCCTTCCCTTCCCTTCCCTTCCCTTCCCTTCCCTTCCCTTCCCTTCCCTTCCCTTCCCTTCCCTTCCCTTCCCTTCCCTTCCCTTCCCTTCCCTTCCCTTCCCTTCCCTTCCCTTCCCTTCCCTTCCCTTCCCTTCCCTTCCCTTCCCTTCCCTTCCCTTCCCTTCCCTTCCCTTCCCTTCCCTTCCCACCCAGGGACACCCAGGGATGGACAGGGACACCCAAGGACACCCAGGGTCACTCAGGGCTGAGGGTCCCTCTCAGCATCTCCCCATCCCCAGCTCCCTCAGCCTTTCCTGGGCAGGGAGCTGCTCCAGGCCCTTCCTCAGCTCCAGGAGCTCCCTGTCCCTGCTGTCCCAAGGATCTCAGAGCTGAACAAGCCCTCCAGATGTGCCTCACAGCGCTGACAATTTATGTTTTTAACTCTCACTGCAGACAACAACCTGCAGCCCAGCTGATCCCACCCGCCCCACACGAAACCACTCCTGCCTTCCCTCCTTCCTCAGAGGACAAAAACCCCAGGAATGCCCTTGCCTCCCTTCTCCCAGAGGCCCTGGGGTGGTCAATAACAATAAAAAAAAAAACGCCTGCAGAGCTTTCAGCCTCCAAGGCTGATTCTCCAGGCGCTCTCCTGCAGTTCCTCTGTAATGGCATTTTTTAATGGCCGGGCCGAAGGAACCTAATCTTGCAATTACTCCCCTTAATGCCATGTAATGGCTGGGCAGCTTCCTGGGATATGGGGAAGGAGAAGTGTGGCATAATTGCATTAAAGTGGGAAACAGGAGTAACTGCTCACATTAAAAAGGGTCAGGAATAAAAGGCAACATGGTGTGAATTGTAGAGGAAGGAAGGAGTTTTTATGACGTGCAGCTTTCAGCAGCACCAGAGGCACCGTTCCCCTCCCGTCCCTTTCACTTCTCATCAGGACAATAGAAGGGGGAAAGGAGGGAGTTGGGAGCATAAAATCCACAGGGCTTGCAAAGGGGATAAATTGGGTTTGAGGACGGAGTGAGCGGGTCAAGAGCAAGGCACCTCCAGGGAGGTTCTCCTGGTGCACTGCAGCATTGCCAGGAGAATCTGGCAGCACAAGGTCCTAGAGATGGGAAACACCTGCTGAGCAGCCCCAGTTCCCAGGACAGAGACCTTCCTGATCCCTGACTGCACGGCAGGAAAAAGAAAAAAAGGGAATAAAGGTTGTAGTTTGAAAAGCCACCAGGGTGACCCTCAGCAGTGCAGCAGGGATGGCAGTGGGTGATGAATTCCTGAAGGGAAGGACTGCTCATCCAGCTTGCAAAAGCCATAAAGTCAAGTCTCCCAGGCTCTGGAATTCAGGCACAAAGAGGATTCAAGGAATTCTCAAGGAATGGAGTGAGAGAAATCAACAAAAGAGAAATCAACCTTAAGAGAAAAAAATCAACAGAAGTGGGAAGGACTTTTGTCCCATGTGTTCCACATCTTCCAACCCATCCCATGATCCCAAGGTTCTACTCCCCTTGGCTTTGCACGAGGAAAAACCACAAAACACGCCACAAAACCAGCTGAGGCACCAAGACTGGGCTGAAGGGAGCCATGTGCACACCTGAGCTGCAGAGGGACCTGCTGGGATTCAAACAGAGCTGCTGAGCTCAGCTTTACACTCCTGAGAGCACCTGTGCCTGTCATAAATGCAAAAACTCACCCAAATGCCACCAGATTATAAAATACAGTATTTTCCATTCAGCTTGGCACTTTTAAGGCCCCATCCCCGTGCTGAGGCCTTTTCCTGCCATCCCAAATCAGAGGGAAGAGTCCAAGACACGAAGCTTTTCAAAGCTGGGTTCACCCTGTGTAATCACGAGAACCAACAAAGAAAACACGGGACCTTTTTCCTTTCTTCTGCTCCTGCAGGGATGGGAATCTTCCAGACATTTCAGCCTCTCCCTCCATCAGACTCCACACAGATCCTCCACACCTTCACACGTCTGATCCTTTCAGCTCAGCTCTCAAATGTCAACATTCATTTACCTCCTAATTAACATCATTACGAGCAGTGACATTTTTCTCATCTTCCTGCTTAGGTTTGGGGTTTGTTTTTTTTTTTTTTTCCTTAGTGCCTCTTGATGGTTTCTGTCAAGAGGCTGTTTTCACTTCCAGCTTTTTTAAAAGTAACAGTAAAAACTTGTTATTTCCAATGAGGAGCTGCTGTGTATTCCAAGGATTGCTCCTGACAAGGAGGGACTGGGAGCGCTGCTGGGAGCGCTCTGGCAACAGCTTTACCTCAACTTTAATTGCAATTCACCGAGAGTCTTCTCCTCCTGTTAATTTTCCTGGCTTGCCTTTGACGTTACTCCTCCTGGCATGGGATTTTCACCCACCACAGCAAACTGGAGCCAATTCCATCCCCTTCATCAAGACTCATTGCCTAATAGGGCAGGCAGAGCAGTGGGCAAGCTCTGTGAGGGGTTTCTGGGAGGTTTTGTGGCATTTTGGGGTTGGTTTTGTTGTTGGTTTTTGGTTGTTTTTTTTTTTTCTCATTTTGCCTCTTTGGATACAATATTATCTGCTAAATACAAGCTTTGCAAATTCTGCTTTTTGCTGCAAATCGAAAATCCAAATTCTGCTTTTCGCTGCAAATCCAAACAGGTCCACAACCAAGATTTAGTTTCTGCCAGGACTGGTGGCAAAATCTCCCTCCTGGTCAGGTCTGGGCAGTCTCAGGACACACCTGGACCCTGTGCCCTGATGAGATCAGGCCACTGAGAAGGTCTCAGCACAGCCACAGGCCTTGTTCAGGTTCAGGCAGGCAAATGGACACAAATCCCCCATGATTAAACAAACACCTGGAGCAGCCACGGGAAAAGCTCTGCGGTGTCTGAACGTGACCTGGTTTTCCTGGGCTCTGCTCCCCACAAATGATTTGCCCTTAACAATCCATGTGAAAATCCTCCAATAAAAGAGGAAAGTGGAGCAATAAAGGTGCTTTGTTCTGCTCTCTCTGCCTGCAGAGGCCCCATAAAAGTGGTGGTGGGTTAAACCCAGCTCCGTGCTGGAGAGAGGATCGATGGATGTGTCCCACCCCAGCACTGCCCTGTGTTTATTCCAGCACTTCTATCCCAGATTTCCCTGGACCCAGATGACCTGTTTGGATGGAGTGTGTAGGTAATCCAGGGACACGAGCAAACACTGTGCTGAGTTCAGATAAATGGCCTCGATTCAAAGTGAATTTTATAAATGACCCAGCCCAAGTGGGACAGCGCTGCCTTTATGTGCATTTTAACACAATGCACCCCTTAAGGCAATTGGGCTGAACAGCATCAATTCCACATTTAAATATAATTCCTGGGGAGGATCTGGAAAGAACACAGGGAAAAAAAAAAAGAGGCTAAATAAACCAAATCAGGGAAAGAGCAAAAGAGTTTTATTTGTAGCTCCTGAACTGTGGGAATTGGGGAGGCTGGAAAGTCTCTTAGGCTGAATTATTGAGATAATAAAGCACCTGCTGAAGGGACCTGTGACTGCTGGAATGAAATTATTTCATTGCCCCAGAATAATCACCAGGGCAGGTTCTCTTTGGAGAGCAAAGGAAACAAGGGAAGGGAGAGATAAATGGAATGCAAATCACCCTCTCCACTCGCAGGGGGAGCAGGGACATGAAAGGAACGAAAAAACGGAGTTTATTTACCAGGCTGAGGCCACTGGAAAACAACCTGGAGTAAACACAGCAGGGGAACTGGGAAGTGTGTTCTGCCCAGGCTGGATTTTGCCATGAGCCTGACTAGGCCCTCTCTGCCAGGATTAACCAGCCCAGCAATTCCACAAATGCTGGAATTACGCAATCCCAGAGTTACCCGTGTGCAACTCAGGGATGACTCCCGACTTCCAAGGCTTCTGCTCCCCCATCTTTACCTCTCAGAGAGACAAGTTCCACAGAGCAGGGGCTGTTTCATAATTTAGCACTTATGCAATCGGCTACATATGAATATTTAACACTACTGGGAACTTCAATAAATCACCTTGTACTCGGAATGAGTGGTCAAAATTTCAATTTGTTTTATTCATAGTCCTGTCCTCAGTCACAAGAATTCTGACAGGGACAGCCAAGCTCGTCTCTACCTGCGAACGACTGATTTCACCTTCTGGAAACAACCAAACAAACCACTGGGAATTTCTTTTCTTCCCAGACGAACCTGCAGAACCTCGCTGCATTCCCATCTGCTAAAGCGTAATTAATGAGGGCTTTTAAACCTGCAGAACCTTTCAAATTAATGAAAAGTCCACCCAAATAAATTAGCCATGGAGTCCAAGGGCTGTGGATTTAAATAACAGTGGTTCTGCTGACAGGAACCAAGGAACAGCTGTCACAGACAATTATTTTTAGGGCTGCTACTAAACCATTTTCCCATTATCAGCTGCCACCTCGCAGCGGCGAGCGGCGGCTCCACATTTTATCATGACAAAAAACCCGAGGGCTCCGCTCCCCTCCCGGGGTGTTACAGGTTTGTAAAACGCTGGGTGAGAGACAGAGCCAAAATCCCAGAGCGGGGACACGGTCCTGGGTGAAGGGGTGTGATGTCACCACCACGGCTGTGATGTCACCGCTGCTGTGACATCATCATGGCTGTGACATCGTCACATCCCTCCAGCCAACAGGGTTACAGGAAGGGGATGTGGCTCCTTCTGGTGGGCTTGGGAGACCATGTGTCACCATGGCACTTCCCAAAATTCCATCCATGGGATATTGCCTGGCTCCCAGCTCATCCGAGACCTGCTCTGCCAGCATGGCGATGACATTAGCACATCCCTCCCACCCACAGGGTTACAGGCCCGGCCTGTCCTGCTTGGCCTTGGGAACCTCGTGTCCCCACTGCACAGTGATTGTCACCATGGCACGTCCTAAAATTCCACCCACAGAACACTCCCAACTCGTCCAAGACCTGCTCCGCCACCATGGCAATGACACACAGGGACCAGGCCTGGTCTGTTCTGTTCAGCCTTGGGAACCTCGTGTCCCCAGTCCACAGTGATTGTCACCATGGCACATCCCAAAATTCCATCCAAGGAACACTCCCAACTCATCCAACACCTTCTGGGCCACCATGGCGATGAGATCAGCATGTCCCTCCAGGCCACACAGTTATAGGGACGAGGCCTGGCCCGTCCTGCTCAGCCTCGGGAACCTCGTGTCCAGGCCCTGGCACCGTCACTGCTGCCCACCCCAACCTTCCGTCCATTCCATCCACGGCAGCGCTCCCACATCAACCCAGACCCGTTCCACCACGCCGACTATGACATCAGCACGTCCCTCCAGCCAATAGCGTTGCAGCCAGCCAGGCCGGCCCGTCCCGATTGGCCCCCGCAGGCTGACGTCACAGCGGCGCGGTGACGTCGGCGTGGTGGCCTGGCCCGTTGCCGCCCGGCGCCGCCTCAGTGCGCTCCGGCAGCCGGCGCTGAGGGGCAGCACAGCCGGGCGCTCCTCCGCAGCCTTCCCGCCCAGGAGCTGAGGGCAGCCAGGCAGCGGCAGCGGCAGCAGGAGCGGCCCAGCCCGGCCGGCCCCGCGCGGCCATGGCGCGGCCGGCGCGCTCGGGCCGCAGGCCCACCACCACCATGCTGTTCCGCATCACCATCCAGAGGTCCGGCCGCACGCTCAGGAGATCCATGAGGGTGCGCCGCGCCCTGAGGGCCAGGAGGGGAAGGCGCTATGGGAAGAGCGTCCGCTTCAGGTCCAGGCGCGCGCTGCCGCCCTTCTTCCTCTTCATGGAGAGGCACCGCCGGCGGCTCCAGAGGTCCTACCCCCGCGCCACCCAGGTGCAGCAGGCCAAGAGGCTGGGCAGGATGTGGCAGAGGCTGCCCGAAGAAGACAAGGAGGTGTACAAGGAGATGGCCGAGAGCTTGAAAGGCAGGAGGATCCGCCGCAGGCTCAGGAGCAGGAGCAGGAGCAGGAGCAGGCGCAGGACAAGGGTGTCCAGCCGGAGAAGGGGCATGAAGGACCTCATGATCTCCTTCACCACCAAGGCGGCGAACCTGCGGAACTTCCTCCTGTCCTACCTGTGACTGCGGTTCCTGCCTGTGATTGCAGCTCCTACCTGAGACGGCAGTCCCTACCTGAGATGGCAGTTCCTACCTGAGATTGCAGTTCCTACCTGAGATTGCAGTTCCTTGGAAAGTCCCAATAAAATTCCGAGTTGTTATTGCAGCAAACCCTGGCCCACTGTGGTGCCTTTGGGCAGGGCAGGAATTTGGGTTTAATGAGGAGGCTGGGGCGGAGTGGGGATGGATGTTCCTGCACATCCATGAGGGAAAGAAACAGCAATGACTTCTCCAAACCAGGAGTTAAAACAGGCTCCTTCTGCAAAGGAGGGATTTTGGTCCTCCAACAGCAGGTCCTGGAGCTGGGGAGGAGGCACAGTGAATGCAGATGGGGAAACAGGAGGGTGCAGGGAACACAGGAACACAGCTTTGCCCAGGAAAAAGCCTTGGGAAGGTGCACAAACTCAAGAGTCCAAACCCACACAACTCCCTGACACCGCTGGAGGAGCCTCAGAGAGGTTTCTCCTCTTGACCACAGCCTTTGTCCAGGTTCCTTTTAAGGATGGTCACAGCCTGTTCCCAGGCAAGGTCACATCCCAGAGTCCCAGTTCAATGCCACACTTTCCCCAAGCTCCAGAAGTCTCCAGCAAACAACTCCCGAGGATTTCCTGTCCCTCATTCCACACACAGGATTTTGTCAGTGACTGCACACCTGTAACACCAGGACACAAAACCCACGGCCAGCACCTCTCCCTGCTGTGAGAAACATAAAATCCCAGGATATGGCCTAGGATATCCCCAGGATATGGGGACAAAGGCTGGGGATATTAAGGGAAAGCTGCAAGGCTGCCACGAGCTGGTAGCAGACTGTTGAAGTGAGCAGGGACAAGAAATCTCACTTTAATGGTTCTCCTGCCTGCACGGCCGCTGAGAGCCTGACAGGATCCATCAATTAAAATCTATTCCCAGCTGCAGCAGCCGTGGCTCCAGCAGAAGGAGCAGCTATTTTTGGCACGTTACAAATATGAAGTGGTCAGAGAGGCCCCAGACATCACCCAGCCAATTACGCTTTCCACGGAATCTTCGCGCGGCCCGGTCCCTCAGCCCGTGAGACAAGTGGCACTCGGGCAAAATCAGGCCTGGGGAAGTTGGAACGAGGGTTCCACTCAATTGAACCCATCACACAGGACTGGTCCTGAGGGACGGCTCCAAGCTCCTGCAGCTCTGCCCGCAAACATCCACTTCTTACAAGCACACCCCAATAAATTCCCAGTCTGGCCTTTCCCACCAGTCCCCTCAGCTGAAATGCCACCTGAGAGGCTGAGGGGACAACTCTGGCAGCTCTGAACACACAATAGAATTCCAGTTATCTGCAGCAGGAGATCTTCTAGTGACAGGGAAACGGGGAGGGGTGGGAAAGAGTGCACTGGAAATTGGTCGTTATCCACCTGGATGTGTTTGCCACTCATGGTGTGGAGACTGGAGATGCAAATAGCTGTGAGAGCAAAGCATTAACGAGGAGAAATAACAGTTTGGGAGATGCCTTCCAGCAGCAGAGAGGAAACAATGACCCTGGAAGAGCTGCAGGCAGCTGATGGAAGAGGGGGGGAAGTGATAAATATGGATATTATGGGGGGAACGTTTCTCGGGGGCCTGGGGTGGGTTCCTTCCTCTGCTTTCCACGCTGTAGTTAAAACCTGCAATAAACCAACTGCAGAAAATGGTTTCTCTCAGTATTGGCACAATTTTGGCTTGTTGGGAGGCTTGGCACCTTTTTCATGTGCTCAGAACTCACATTACTGGCATTGTTCCAGACCCAGGAATGTCATTTTTATCATAATGCTGCCTGTGTTGTCATTGCTCAGGGGCAAAAATGATTTAAAAACACCTTGGGAATTGCCTGGACAACCTTCCCTTCAGGCCCGCCACATGGATTCACCTGAGAGCTGCCCAGGATGGGATTTGCTGTCCCTGTCCATGGCATTTGCTGTCCCTGCCCTCTCCATGTAGGGCCTTCAAAGGGGATGAGTTCCAGGGCAGAAGGGAAAAGCCAGGAGTGACAGATCTTTATCTGAAATGTGCCCCTGTGCCTGAGCAGGGGCACAAACACACCACAGGTGTCAGATCACAGCTACCTGGCACACATTTGGGACTTCAAAGTTTGGGTACACAAACCCCAGAATTTCCTGTACTCCCCCACACCCAAACTCAAAAATCCAATTACTGAGCACAAAAGCACCAAGACGTGGCTGCTGCACTCGTGGTCCCATTGAGAGCTGTGCCTCTGCAGAGATCCCCTCTTGTTCTGAGGGAACAATGGCCCTTCAGCCCTCCTCCCCAGGCAGCTCCACTCTCCTCATGCCAGCAATTTTCATTTTTGTGTGCACGAGATGCTCTTGTGTGGCAGCAATAGCAGGGGAAGCACTGGAGGACTGATGAACAGCAGATTTATTTAATGCATTTCTCTGCAGTGATGCTCCCACACGTGGCCTTGTCTGTGTTCATGGATACACCAGGAGTATCCCACAGCTTGGCATCAAAACAAACCCCAAACCCAAGCCCTGCAATTCTTCCTCGAGGCTGCAGGGAGGATTGGAGCCTTTGTTTGAAGCTTTGGGGCTGAGGTTGTGTCAGTGCCCCCAGAGGGTGATGAGAGTCACCCCAGTGAATCCCAACAGCAAGAAGGGATTGGAGGAGGACCCTCTTCTCTCTTCTTGGCCACCCCAAAAGGTTTTTGGGACCAATCCAGACCTGGCAGAAGCCTGCCCTAAATCCCCACTTAGGAACAGATTAATTCTGGATGACTGGGAGGCTTTGCAGGCTCCTTGTCACGCGTTAACTGAGATGTTACAACTTCAACACCCTTCGAAAAATCAGAGCCTGGAAGAGTTCTCTGCTCATTAACTGCCTGCCAAAGGATCCTCCTGCTCTCAAGAATCAATAACCTGCTTTTGTTCGCAGCTTGATTTTAATGGGACCAAAAAGCCACAAGACGCTGAGAGCCACCAGGACCGCGGCGAAGGGAGCAACAGCTCGGCTCTTTGAAGCCCATCTTGCAGGCAGGAGAGGCACAGATTGAGCATCTCCGAGCTCATCCCCATCTGCACAGCTCGGGGAGAGGCAGCACACCCTGCCCCCCTTGTTAGCTTTGATTTACATCACAGATCGCCGCAGGAACGAACTCCTTCCCCGCAGCCCGCGCCGGGGACTATCCCGACGAGGTTTTCCAGGCGGTCCCACCCCCAGCGGCAGCAGAGATGATGTCCCCCTGCCCCGCAGTGCTTGGGGACAGGGAATCCCCGGCCTCAGTTTGAGGGGAGGTAATGGAACGGGTCTTCCGAAGTGTGCCACCCCCACCCAGCTCCAAACCCATCTGTTGCTTTTAGTCTCCCAAAAGAAAAAAAAAAAAAAAAAAAGGGAAAAAGGAAAAAGCAAGCAGCTGAGTTATCAGAAGTGCAATTGGAGCAGCAGCTTGACAGACCCAGTTTTGGCTTTCCCTGAATTCAACACTTACATTGATAAAATATGGGTTTGCTCGTGAACCTCCTCGTTCCACTTAAAGCCACAACACTCCAGAGTTCCATTCCAGCTCCATTCCAGTTCCACCAGAAGCCCCAGAAGTTCCAGCAGCAGGGAGGGGAGCAGCTCTCCTGGGGAGGGTGTCACACACACCCCACAGCGTGTCAAATACCCCAGAAGGTGGGCAAGGTTTTTATGGGCAGGGGTGCCCAAACCTCCCGGGCTGACAGGAACCCCTGGTGCTGAGTGAGAGGCAGCCCTGCCTCCCAGACACACCAAACTCAGCAATTCCTCCTCTGCTCTCCAGACCAAAGCCCTGGCAGGGCTGAGCATCACAACCTGAGCTGAGCAGGGCCCAGGGCTGCTCCAGCCCTCGGTGCTCCGTGGCTTTCCTGGGAGGATGAAGAGCTCTCAACACCCGAGTGCACAGATCAGAGCTGCCAAGGCAGCAGAACGAGAGCTGCACAAGGGCAAAATGTCCTTTTTTTAAGACACTCTGTGGGTGACCTTAACACAAAGCGAAGTCTTTCCAACTGCAGAAACTCTTGAGCGCTGCCAGTGCGTTCTGCTTTGTTATTTCCTGCTTTTTAAAGCTGCTCTCTGTCTGCCCTTTGCTGCTCTGAGCTTCTCTTCCTCTCCCAGCTCCTCAGAGATCAATCTGCACCTTCTCCACTCAGTCTCCTCAGCTGATGTGAGTTGTGCCACTGCTCACTCGCCTATCATTCCCTATTTCCAAGGGTCTGATCAGATAATAAATCCTGAAATGTTCCCCGGTTGGAAATGAAGCAGAATTCTGGGAAAGGCAGCAGACAGCGAGGCCACTTTCTGCTGGGGAAAAACAAATAAAAAATCCACCTTGACAAGGTGGGGCCAGCGATGTTCTGATGTTCATTAATGATGTGGGAGAGGGGACAGAGCCGTGCAAACCTCTGGGAGCAGCTGAGGGACCCCATGGGCACATTCCCACCCTGGAAAAAGGGGGAAAGGAGCAATCCTGTCCAGTTCAGAGGGGAACACACGGGGAGGAGAGATCCCATGGAGCTGGCAGAGCCCTGAGATCCTGAAGCAGGCAGGACAGCGTCACCTCACAGCACAGCCAGCAGCATCCTGGGCTGCAGCCAGCCTGGAATTCTGTGGAATTCCATGTGTTCCAGGAGGATCTGAGCATCTTTTGTTTTGCAGGATCAACTCAAGCCAGGGCACTCAACAAGAACCTGCAGCCCCGTGCAGTGACAACTTCATCTGTGCTGCTGCCTTTGAATCCAAGCCTGGTGCAGCCTCAGGGCAGCCAAACCCGCCAGGAAATCCCCAGAATTCTCCCCAGTTTAGATGAACTCGCTCCCCTTTCAATCAAGAAAGTGCCATGAAGAGCCTGCTCCGAGCTGGGTGCTGCTGACAATGTGTGAGGAGTGCAGAGCCTGCTCCAGATTTTTTTTTATCTGGATTGGATTTAATTTGGGTTCAATCTTTGCTGGGAAGGGTCTTCAAAGCACCAACTCTGCAAACTCTGAGCCCTCCTCACCTGCAAGCCCAGGGGAATTTTAAAGCTCTGCTAGGCCAGGTTCTGGTCTGGGATTTCACACACTCTGAAATATTTCCCACTGCTTCTGCTGCTCCCTCTAAACTGCTTTGGGATCGCAGGGAAAGATTCAAGGGGGGTAAGAAAGATGAAAATTCACAGCTCCAAATGTTTCAGGCTGGTTTATGTTCCAGTCAAGGAAACCTCCAAGCTTCAGGACACAACCAGGAGCCCAGCCAAGGCTTTTACATGCCCAGAGCAGCTTGTTCTGAACAGCATTTTTAGAAGGAAAACCTAAAAAAAATCCAACTTGGAATCTCCTGAACTTCCCACCAGGAAACACCTTGGAGTCAGTGGAGCCTTGCTTGTCTTTCCCAGAGATTTGCTGCAGTCTTTCCCAGATTTTAGGAAGATGGATTCTTGGCAGTTTGGCAGAAAAAAAACCCAAAATAAGTTACTTTCCTGGCAACTTGCTAAAATCAGAACTTGCAGAAAGAAAGAGGAAAAAATGCCAAAAGCAAAGCAAGGCCTGGCATCCACAGCAAATGCAGAATCCGTGAGTTTGTCCCTTTGGACTCAATTAGTCCAAATTTACAAAGAATGACACCCATAAAGATGTTAAACATTAACAAAACTTCTGCTAACTCACTTCAAAATGAATTTTAATTGCAAGCTGTTTGATCCATTGCAAAAATTTAATGAGGGTTTTTATTCTGCCCACCATAATTCCGATATATTAATTTCAGGCTAAAAATCTATAGTTCCTTAAAAGCCTGAGAGAAAAAATAATCAATGACAGAATGTTCTAAATGCCAATCACTGAGGCTGTTCTGCTTCTGAGTTTCTAGGGGGGGGCAGATATTGAGCACAGCCTCTCCTGCTTCAACATTTCTGCCTCTAAATGGGTTTTTGAGGGAATGTGGCAACACAGATCATGGAGTTGTTAAGGCTGGAAAAGACTTTTAAGATGATGAAGTGCAGCCATCAGACTCAGGAGCTTTTTCTCTCTTCAGCTGGAGACGAGGCTCAAATCAGAGGGTGAAGTATCAGAGTTACAGAAGAGCAGCAGATTTTTCCTGAGCTTGCCTCAGCCTGTGCATATCAAAAAATATTCAAAAAATCTGAGAACTGCCCAGCCCAGGGGGACTCCCTGGATCAGGAGCCCCTTGCCAAGCACAGCTCACAGGCAGGGGGATCAGGAAACATTCCCAAATCCCAGGCTTGGGCTGGAACAGGGATCCAGGCACTGCTCACCAGCAGGGAGATGCAAAGCCCGGAGAGGTTTCACTGGGAACCTTCCAGTTTGCACTGGGACAGCAGAACTGGCAGCACCAACAGCAGGTGTGGGCACCCACCTGGGCACAGGACACAGCACCCACCTGGGCACAGGACACAGCACCCACCTGGGCACAGGACACAGAATCTACCTGGGCACAGGACCCACCTGCTTTGGGATCGCAGGGGAGATATTCAAGGGGAAGTAAGAAAGATGAAAATTCACAGTTTCAAATGTTTCAGGCTGGTTTATGTTCCAGTCAAGGAAACCTCCAAGATACAGGATCCACCTGGGCACAGCCTCCACCTGGGCACAGCACCCACCTAAACACAGCACCCACCTGGGCACAGGACACACCTGGGTACAGCACCCACCTAAGAACAGCACCCACCTGCCCAGGACACAGCACCCACCTGGGCACAGGACACACCTGGGTACAGCACCCACCTAAGAGCAGCACCCACCTGCCCAGGACACAGCACCCACCTGGGCACAGGACACAGAATCTACCTGGGCACAGCACCTACCTAGATACAGGATCCCCCTGGCACGGGAAATTTCGGGCACAGCACCCACCTGAGCACAGCACCCACCTGCCCAGCACCCAGGTGCCCAGCAGCAGCAGCAGGAAATCCAAAGGACCAGCAGAGACCCCTGAGCATCCCCAATCCCCTCCCGTCCATCCCAGCCCGGGAAGCCTCCCTGGGGCAGCAGCAGCAGCTCCAGGGAGCAGCTCCAGACCCTTTCCCTGTCCCACCACCCCGCTCCTGCCCCACTCTCCCAGATCAGCTTTGCCATCTCCAGCCTCCCCCTCACCCATCACAGAGCAGCTTTGAAACCCCTTTCAAGATTCCCCCCTCCTTTCCCCTTGCCTTTGATTCACTTCCAGGCTCTAGAAATTCCAGTGTGGCTTTGAACAAATATCCTTTGGTTTTTAAACTCACATCAAGCATCTGTGACTGGGCAAAAAAAAAACCCCCTGAATCCTCTCTGAACACTCCCCTTCCCACCAGGCTCTTTGGAGCACAGGGCACTGCTCCAGGATCAATGGGGGTAATTTATTCTCTGCCATTACACAGGGAACAACCTGATTTCCAAATTCCTTCCTGCCAACTTCCAGCCTGAAGCACTCCTGTTATTTTTTCCCCCCTTTTAAGAACAGCTGACTTATCAAAACCAGGTTTTTCCAAGAGAAAAGCACAAGCTAAGCCACATTAGAATAATTGAAGCTATTCATTACCTTTATGCCTTTCTTTTTTTAAGGGAGATCTTTAATGCAGGTAATTCTGGCTAAAGGAGCTAATTTGAGCTGCTCCATCATTTAAAGGATGATTATAAAATTAATTTAGAAAGAGTGGGAGAAAGACAAAGGGATAAAGGAGAGCAGGAAGGGCTGGGTATTCCCCCTGTGCTCCAACTGGGAATTATCAAAGGAACGGGATTGTTTTAGAAGTGGAGAAAGGGCTGGTGGAGTTCTCAGGTTTTATAACAGTTCATTGGATTTTCCAGAGAGGCTGTGGAAAACACATCCAGATTAACAAACACCAGCACTGAAAACACAATTCCAATTCCAAATTTCAGGAGTTTTTCCATGTTGTGGCCACACTTTGTTCCCTCTGCCCTCTCCAAGAGGAACTGCACCAACGCACCTTGGTGTTTCCCTACTTTCTGAAACGCTGACATTTTCCTCCCCTGAGGCCCAGAAAAACCATTTTAAGGGCCGAGGGATGAATCCAGCACGGAATGGATCCATCAGTGGTGATTCCCAGCTCCAGGGAGGGATGGAAAAGCGAGCCCAGGGAAGGGGCAGGTGCTGGGATCCGGGGAGCAGCTGCAGCAAAGCCAGCCAGGGAAAAGCCAGCAGGCGAAGAGCGTTTAAAACCAGATTTTGTGAGGCAGCTGACATCTGAAAACAAAGTGATCCCATCCTTGAAACAACTTGTAAATAGCAGAAAAACATCCCCGAGTGGGGCCTGGAGAAAGCCCAGCAGGGAGAGGCCTTTGAAAGCAGCCGAGGTGTCTGCGCTGCTCCCTTTGAAGCTGCAGATAAGGGAGGGTGTAGAACACGAGTGTTATCAGCTCCGGCAGACAGATCCTGACACCAAAACACTTCCCTGGATCCCCGTGCAAAGCGAGACCTCCCCGCACAGGCACAGCCGCAGCCCGGCGGCGCCGGAGCGTCCCCAAAATGACAGGAATTGGTGTCTGAACATGAAAAACCGCGCTGGGAAGGCACAGACAGCTCCTGGAACACCTCGGAGTGAAGGCACTGATCTCTCCCACCAACGTTTGTCCAAATCCTTGCTTTAGCCGGGAGAAATCAGTGTTCTGCTGTGACAGTGTTTTAAAGAGAATCCCAAATATCCGACTTTTTACAACCCGCAGCGTCATCTGCGCTTACTTAAAGCCTCCTTCCCCTGCCAAATCTGGGTATTATTCACTGCTTTACAGTCTATATTTTGGGTCACATCCTGAAGGAGGCTCCAATATTTTTCTCAGCTTCCAGCCAGGCGTGTCAGACTCAGTCTCAAAAAAAAAAAAACCAACCACCCTCTTTTTAGATTACAGCTATTGAGGCTTCTTGCAAAAACCTCTCTTTTTTTTTTTTTTTTTTTTTTTTTTTTAGAGGACATGTGTTTGCAGGACAAACACGGAAAGAAATTAAGAATTAATGACCTTCAGGGATTTTTTTTTCTCCCTCCACTATCACAGTCCCTCATTCCCTGGCATTCAGGAGCACACAGCAGTGGCCTTTCCGCGGGGATCTTTGCCCCTGAGGTGACCAGACAACAAAGAAGGGACAAATTGGGATAAAAAAAGGGCAATTAAACCATTATCAGGGTCGTTTTTGGCCTGAAAGCATCTGCTTCCCAGCCTGAATATTCACTAAAAGCTTTCCACTGCTGCAGCAAATGGAATTCATCTGTTAATGCACGGAAGAGTAAAACTGGGGGAGAGTGGGAACGGGATCGGATCCTGTTTGATCGGATGGAAGGGAGAGCTCAGGGCCGTGGTCACAGCAGCTTCTCTCTCTCGCTGCCGTGTCCCAGGGCAGGGTTTGGGAAGCAGAGGGGTCCCAGGAGAAGGAAGGGCAGGCAGGAGCAGGGGAAGGTGAGTTCTGCTGCTCCGCGTTCGGCCGCGGCCTTGGGAAGGAGCTGCCAGCTTCCCTCCCCTCCAGGAGCACACACAAACCGTGGAACCCCTCCATATCCCATCGGACCCATCCTTCCAGCATTCCCGGGTATTTCTGCAGTGCCAGGAGCTCTGGGACGATGTGGGAGCTGGAACCTCTCTGCCTAAAGCATCCCCAGTCCTTGAGCTTCCCAACAGCACCGAGGATGCTCGGGGGTGGCTGGAGTTCCTTTGGGAAGGCAGCGGCTCTGCCTCCTGCAATCCAGGGCTCCCTGACCTACAAATTCCTGCTCTTCACAGAGGAAATCCAATTCAAATGAGGCCTGGAGGGCAGGAATTCCAAAGGCTGGAAGTTCCCCACCAGCGCTCCCAGGAATCGGAACTGCTCCGGTTCCAACTTCTCCAGAATGTTCTCTGCAGGGAACGCACCTTCCAAGAGAAAAGGGATTTTGTAAAGAGACCATTCCCCACTAAAGCAAAGGTTTAGGGCTTTGAAGCCTCTGTGAGATTCGTTTCCAATTAAAACCACATAAATGCTCGGGAAGAAAAACGATGGGATTAAATAAGGAAGTCGATTTTGCAGATCCTGAAGAAGATGTAACTGACATTTCAATAGGGATTTCAAAAGGTACTTCATCCCTGTCTCCCAGCCCTGTGGAAGAAAAAACATCTGAATATTCCAGATAAAGCATCCAGGAGCTCTTGCAATAAGGAAGCTCCAATCATTGCACAGGGAAAGGAAATTTTCCCATTTTTCTGGGTTTTAAGTGGTGATGAAAGAAGTTCTTTCAAGAGACACAAAAACCTTCCCAGCCCCAGCCTGGTGCACGCCCAGGGCAGGATAATTCTTGTCAACTCGCAAATAAAAGCAATTACAGCCTGGGAAAATTCTGCCAGAGAGTGGCAAGTGTGAGATGAGAATCACTGGGAAGCAATCTGCTTTTCAGGATCCCTGCGAGGAGCAGCAGCTGCTGGGGAGGCACAGGGGGGGCAGAGAGGGACCCTCCTCAGATGCGATGATTCATTGGTCTTAAATCATCTTTAAAAGAGGAGTTAAAAAAAAGAGAGGCACCATCGGATGTCCCTGTGCTTCACAGGTGTTTGAGCTTGAGATTTCCAGGAAACCACAGGACGGAGCCAAAAGGAATTCTCCACAAACAAAGTGAAAAAAAGAGAGGAGAAAAGATTTTGTGCAAGGGAGGAAAATGCAGCGCCCAGGCTGGAGAGGCAACACGGAGGCACTGAGGGGGAGGAACTGAACTCAGACAGGAATAAACTCCCTGGATTTGGCCGTTCCTCACTTGCAGCCCTGCCTCTCCCACCGCATCCCCTCGGCATGGGATTACCAAGAGAAAACCAAGGAGCAGAAACTGGCTCCCAGGGGGAATGACAAGGGAAGGCTGAAGGAGTGGGAGGCACTAGGGGCAATGTGACAGCTGATGCAACTTTCCTAAAATAAACCCCAAAAGGCTCGGAGCATTCTGTGCTCTGAAGCCCACGACAGCAGGATAAGGCAGCAACAGCAGCACAATTCCCAACAAAAATCCCAGTCCCTCCCACCCACACAAAACACAACATGGAAATAAAAGATCTGGAAAGCCTCGTTATTAAAGCAACCATCTCCATCCTAAAAGTACATTTCCCACCTAAATTTTCCAATCAAACATCTCCTGAAGCTCCTGAACATCCCAGCCAGTCTCTGTCAGACACATTTTTGGGGTGTTCTGGGTGCTCAGTCTGACAGGTTTTGGGGTGTGAGGCTCAGGGGGAAGGGGAGAGGAAGAGAAGAGAAGAGAAGAGAAGAGAAGAGAAGAGAAGAGAAGAGAAGAGAAGAGAAGAGAAGAGAAGAGAAGAGAAGAGAAGAGAAGAGAAGAGAAGAGAAGAGAAGAGAAGAGAAGAGAAGAGAAGAGAAGAGAAGAGAAGAGAAGAGAAGAGAAGAGAAGAGAAGAGAAGAGAAGAGAAGAGAAGAGAAGAATCCCAAGTCTGGAAGCAAAGAAAAAGTCTGGGGGCGAGGATGCCAGAGAACCCCAGAGTGAGCTGGGTTGGAAGGGACCTCCAAGAGCCTCTGTTCCCACTGGAGTAGGTGCATTCCACGCCCTGGGGATGGGGCAGGGTCACACCTGGAGGAGAACGGGGCAGCTCCTGCCCGGCTTCCCATCGCACCTCCCAGCCTGGAGACCCCGCTCTGCCCTTCCCCATCCCGCCGGCTCATCCCACCCTGCTCCTTCTCCCTCCTGCTCCCTGCTCAGCAGGATTTGATTTCTCACCTGTCAAGGCTCAAGGTCTCCCGGCAGAGCCGTGGGAGCAGCTGAAAGAGCTGTAAATGTGTGTGATTTTTATTAATCTGTCTCAAACAGCTGCTGCTGCTGCTCTGCCTGGCACAGCCCTTCCCCCTGGAATTCTTCCTGCAGGATTCACATCCAACAGGTTGGGGAGCAAAGAAAACCCAGCTCAGGACTCTCCAGGCCGTGGGATCAATGTGAAGGCACATACAGCAAGCTGGCTCATTAAAAAAAACCCCCAAAAACCCCAAAATCCCATTTTTAAAGCTGGGAGGGTGAATGGTAATGCAATTTTTTTTTTCCAAGAGCAGGTCAAGCCAAGGTTACTTGAAGTGCTGAGTTAATGGGCTCATAAATACCATCATTAGGTGCCATTCCATAGCTTGGACACACACAGGAATTATCCTCCTGATGAAATTGGATGTTATTTATTTGTGCCCAGCCCTGGCCATGACTAAAACTCCTCAGAACGCTGGGAAAATGAAATATTTGAAATATTCAGCTGCGAGAGGCTTCAAGAGAATTGGCTGCGAGTCTCTCTGCCCTATTACCAATAATTAAAACTCGTTTTTTCATAGGCAGAAGGGGGGAAAAGAGGTTTGAGTTCTCTGTTCCTGCTGAATCACATCAGCATGGTTAAAGAGGAGATAGGAGCGCCAGGTTTTTTTCCCCCTAGGGGAAAAATTATTGAGAACTGACTCATCTGAATTTAATTACCGGGCCAGCTCGGGAGAGATGAAATTCCAAACAAGACTTCTTTTGAAATTCCAAACAAGACTTCTTTGCAATTCCGCTTGTGGGGCTGCAAAGTTCCCTTCAGGAATGCGAAATGAGATCCCCTGGAATGGGCTGGGGCTGTGGGTGTGGAATTCAGGGATGCACCTCAAAAAGCAGGAACAGCTCCTGCCAGGGGGGAATTCCTGCCGATGGGGCCAGGGGATCCCAAAAAGGGCTGAGCTCATCCAGGGAAAGGCGCTGGGAGGAAAGGCAGCGCCAGGGGTGCAGCACAAGCACACCTGGAGGGGCAGCAGGGATGCAAATCCATCCTTTTTCCCTCCAACAAGCCCCAAAGTGACACCTGTAGGACTTAAACCAAGCTTTAACCTCAGTTTTAAGGACTGTGTGTGCACTACAGGCTCAGCTCAAAGCCAGGCTTACATTCCCCACAACTGGCATTTTAAAATTTTTTTTTCCCTGCTGTATTTATGAGGCATTTATTAATTTTATTTTACTTTAATATTTTTATTTTTATTTATTTTTTTTTCCCCAGCAGGTTCCCTCTGCCAGGCTTTGTTTTATTTTTGACATGACAAGACACAGCTCTGCTCTGGCAACACCTCCAGGCTGAATAATGTTTCTTAACCAACTCCATCCATCTTTCCCAGCCCAGGCACAGCTGAGTGCCTACGAACCAACAGTGCCCTAAAATATTAATGCATTCTAATAAAACCAGCCCGGGCTTTTGGTTTTTTTTTCATCAAACAGCAACATCTAATTTTCCAAGGGGGCCTGGGAAGGGTAAACAATTGGTAACGTGGTAAATGGCAACTTCCCTCCCATCAATACACCCTAAACACTCCAATCCTGTTCCCTCCGAACTGCCAGCCAGGATAAATCACTCAAATAAATGGGATTTGCAACGGGATCCTCGCAAATAATCACAATTTAACCGGCTGCTGATCATCCCAGGCAGCACCTGGTCATCTCAAAGGCTTCCTTCTTCACTTCCAGAGGGATGTTGGGTTTAAATCCAACTTCCAGGACCTTCCACCTGCTGCCAGTTCAGGATTTTTAACCCTTTGCTGGGTGCAGTTTTAACCCTTTGCTGGGTGCAGTTGATCACCGCGTCCTTTGCTACAAAACCAACATCAGGAACACACCAAATTCCCTCTGCAGTTCCTTATCTCCCCTGCCTTCAGAGCACTGGGGTAGCTCCTGAATATTGGAAATATTGGCCTTTATCCCAAATCAAAGCAATATTTCTGAGAGCATTTTCCAGGCAGCCCCTGGGATGAGAGGGGGGGGTTGGAATTCTGTCTCCTGTCCCAGGCACAAGTGGATCTGGTGAAACATTTCCCAAAGTTCATCAACAGCAACAGGTTTAGCAATAATCAGGACATTTGGCAAAACCAAGGCTTGAGTGTGGCAGGGTTTGAGGGGTTCTCAGAGGTTGGGGGATTTTGTTTGGGGTTTTTTTTTTTAATCTTCCTTTTTCTACCCAGCCACACTACGGACTCCCATTGCAGACAACAGGATTCACAGCAGCTCACTGTGGAGTTTGCCAAGCAAATCCCAAGTTTCAGAAAGAAGCCACTGGGGATAATTGGGAATTTCCCCTCCTTCAGGCACAGACTGCTCACTCTGAGCACCCAGTGAAGTTTGGCTCTGCCCACACAGACCACGAGCATCCTGCAAGGGGTTAACACCTGCAGGAACCTACCAGAGCGAGGAGCCCTCCGTGCCAGCAACTTCCAGGACATCGTATCCATCCTCCAGCTGGAAATCCATGAAAACCAGGGCAATGGTGTCCCCAGGCTCGGCCAGGATGGTCCAGGTGCAGTCTGCATTGTTGCCATACTCCAGGGGGAAGTGAGGGCTGGAGATGATCCCGCTCTGGCCCCGCAGGGTCCCTCCGCAGGCGTCGTCGGCTGCAAAACAACACCGGGGTGAGCCCTGGGCTGCCCAAAAACCCAGCCCAAAGCCAGAGCCAAACCCCAGTGCTTTCCTCAGGGGGGTTCCCTGCCCACTCCTGAGGATACCTGGAGTCTGAGCTTTGCTGTGTTTCAGGTTCTGAGCTCACATTCAGGGTCACTCGGCTCTGCACAGAGCAGGGACACAAAACAAATCCTGTTCCTGCTGCACACCAAGCACAGCTGGGACAAGTGTTCAGCCCCAAAGCACAAACAAGGGTGGCTGGAGGGAGGGACAAGAAGGATGGGACTGCAGAACCTGCAGCTGGAATGGGACAATTCAACCCCAATGTGCAAATGGAGCAAAACTGATCCAAGTGTGAGACCTGGTGACCGTTTGTCCATTTTGTGACCATTTTTGGGTCCATTTTGTGACCATTTTGTGCCCACCTTGGGTGCAGCCCTGGCCAGGCTCTTGTCCTGCCCAAGGTGCATCCTAAAGGCCTTTCAGTAAATCTCTGCTTTATTCTCCAGCTCTGCCCTTCCAAAAAAAACCCACTTCAAGTGCAACTTCCGAGGCGAAGTCCTGAAGGATCAGGAATCAGGTCCGAATCCATCAGAAAAGAAGTGGCTGCCTCCAGGAGGCTGCAGGCACAGCTCCACCAGAGCAGCTGAAAAGCACATTTTGTGCAGCCCTTGGAGCCATTCCCTGGATTTTCCTCCTTCCTGGAGCGGCTCAGGTGCCACCAGCCCCACTGCTGGACTCCAGGCTGGAAGGGCAGCCTGGAAATCAAACACGAGTTTGGCAGCTCAGGATGGAAAAGCAAAGCTGGGCTTTTCCTCCAGCTGGAGAGGGGAGCTCAGAGATGTTAATGATGCCAAGCCTCAGCTCCAGCACCAGCTGGGGTCAGGATTAATCCCTCCCTCCCTGGGGTTTCCTCCACAAATGCTGAACGAAGGAGAAGACTCTGGGAAATGCTGTCACAGGGAGCTGCTCCATCCAGGCAGGGAATTCCCTTTTCTCCTAGCAAGGTGTTGCTCTGCCCGTTCTCAAGGTGGAATTTCAGGGAATTTCACCTTTTAGAGTGTCCAGAGGAGGGCCATGAGGGGTGAAGGGGCAGCAGGAGCAGCTGAGGCACCTGGGGTGTTCAGCTGGAGAGGAGGAGATCGAGGGCAGAGCTCAGAGGGGCTGCAGCTCCTCCTGATGGAATATTAGGATGGATTTAGGGAAAGGTTCTTCCCCCAGAGGGTGCTGGGCACTCCCCAGGCTCCCCAGGGAAGGAGAACATTCCCAAGGCTGCCAGAGCTCCAGGAGAGTTTGAACATTGCTCTCAGGGTGGGATTTGGGGGTGTGAGTGCAGGGCCAGGAATCAATGATCCCTCATCCCTCGATTCCAGGAGTATTTTCACCTCCAGTGACACTCAAAAAATATTTTTATTTTACAAAGAAGTATTATCAAAGTGACAAAGACCGTCCTAATTGGAAGGATAAGCAGAGAAAAGCATCATAATTGATCATAAAAACCAACAGGGATAAGCAGCCCTCTCTCAAGTCACTCTGAGCCCCTCCTCACACTCCCTGAACGCTCCCAAACCAGCAGGGAAGTGCCCCAAAAACCCAAAAACCCCACTGAGAGGCACAGCACACCTCTGTGTGCATTAACAACATCCCAAGCAAACAACATTTGCTCCCTTTAAACTCCAGCTGATTGATTGCACGGGCAGAGTCAATAAAAAGAATCAATGGGAGATGCTCTGCTGAAGAACACAAGGAATCCAAGGGAAGAGACCTCAGGAGCAGCAGCAAATGTTTTTTGGTAGAACAACACAGACATTTGTGTATTTACAGACTCTGCAGCCCCCTGGGGGAGCACAATTAGCAAGGCTCTCTCTGGCCTGATAAAGGAATTTTGAAGTTTCCCTGCCCCTGAAGTGGCAGGAAGTTGGGAATTGTTTTCAATCCAAGGGCAGCTTTTACCTCCCCACCCAGGGGACAGCCCAGCCCTGCACAGATCCACCTCTCCTGCAGCACAGCACCACAGTCAGCCTGGGATATGCCCCAGGAGAGGGAATCTGGCACTAGACAGCAGAAAATCCAGCCCCATTTCCAGTGTCTGAGCTGGAAAACCTGCAGGATTTAGTAGGTGCTTGATCTTCTGGATAATGATGGAATGATGATTGGTTTGGGTTGGGAAGGAGCCTTAGGATCATCTCATTTCACCCCATTCCATGGGCAGAGACACCTCCACTATCCCAGGGTGCTCCAGCCTGGCCTTGGACACTTCCAGGGATGCAGGGGCAGCCACAGCTTCTCTGGGAGATCAATCCCAGCCCCTCCCCACCCTCAGAGGGAGGAATTTCCTCCTGGTATTCAACCCAAACCCACTCTCTTTCAGTTTAAATCCACCCCCCTTGTCCTGTCACTTGTCAATTTGAAGTTTTTCCCCACTTCAGACCAAGAAACTGCAGCTAAAGCAGCTCTGCCACATTCCCAACACTCCAAACCCTTCACAACCTTCCCATTATTCCCCCAAACCCCGGCAGCCTTGAGGAATCCATTAAAAAGGATTCACTACAACCCCAAAACCCAGCAACCACACCACATTTACTGTCCCCTTTCAGGGCTGAATTTTAAGGGTTGGTTTTCAAGGGTTGGTTTTTAAGGGATGGTTTCTAAGGGTTGGTTTTCAAGAGTTAATTTTTAAGGATTAATTTTTAAGGGTTAATTTTTAAGGGTTGGTTTTCAAGAGCTGGATTTTCAAGGGTTGGTTTTCAAGAGCTGGATTGTCAAGGGTTGGGTTTTAAGGGTTGATTTTTAAGAATTGGTTTTCAAGAGTAAATTTTTAAGGGTTCGTTTTCAAGGGTTGATTTTCAAGGGTTGGTTTTTAAGGGTTGGTTTTTAAGGGTTGGTTTTCAAGAGTTAATTTTTAAGGGTTGGTTTTCAAGGGTTGGTTTTCAAGGGTTAATTTTTAAGGGTTGGTTTTCAAGGGTTGGTTTTCAAGGATTGGTTTTTAAGGGATGGTTTTTAAGGGTTGGTTTTTAAGGGTTTTCAAGAGCTCGGTTTTCAAGGGTTGGTTTTCAAGAGTCAATTTTTCAGGGTTGATTTTTAAGGCTTGGGTTTTTAACCCTTTGAAACCAAGCCCCACGCCCCACCCCAAACACCTCCCCGAACCCCCTTTCGAGGGGGATCTCGTTACCTCTGCAGACGGGGAGGGGGAAATCCCAGGAGGCTCCGTGTCCCGAGCTGGCCTGGCAGGTGAGCAGGGCGTGGCCCTCCAGGAAGAAGCCGGGGTTGCAGCTGTACCTGACCCTGTCCCCGATGCTGAAGGTGGTGCCTTGCTGCACCCCGTTCCGCAGCCGCCCCGGGTTCCCGCACGTGTGGCTGGGCAGGGCTGCAAGGAAAGCAGGGCCTGGTTAGGGACAGGGACACGGCAAAGGGCTGAGGGAAAGCCTCAGTTAAAATAGAATATTTGTCTTTGAAAACTGAATAATCATCATTGAAAACAGAATGATCATCATTGAAAACAGAATATTCATCTAGGGCTGCAAGGAAAGCAGGGCCTGGTTAGGGACAGGGACATGTCACAGGGCTGAGGGAAAACCTCAGCTAAAACAGAATATTTGTCATTGAAAACTGAATAATCGTTATTGAAAATTGAATAATTGTCATTGAAAATAATCATCGTTGAAAACAGAATATTCAACTGGGGCTGCGAGGAAAGCAGGGCCTGGTTAGGGAAACGTCACAGGGCTGAGGGAAAACCTCAGTTAAAACAGAATAATTGTCATTGAAAATTGAATAATTATCATTGAAAATTGAATAATTGTCATTGAAAATAATCGTCATTGAAAACTGAATAATTGTCATTGAAAACAGAATATTCAACTGGAGCTGCAAGGAAAGCAGGGCCTGGTTAGGGACGGGGAAATGTCACAGGGCTGAGGGAAAGCCTCAGTTAAAGCAGAATAATTGTCATTGAAAACAGAATATTTATCCTGAAAATCGAATAATCGTCATTGAAAATTGAATAATCATCACTGAAAACAGAAGACTCATCATTGAAAGCAGAATATTCATCTGGGGCTGCAAGGAAAGCAGGGCCTGGTTAGGGACAGGGAAATGTCACAGGGCTGAGGGAAAGCCTCAGTTAAAATAGAATAATCATCATTGAAAACAGAGAAATTATCACTGAAAATTGAATAATCATCATTGAAAACAGAATAATTGTCATTGAAAATTGAATAATCATCATTGAAAACAGGATATGCAAGTGGAACTGCAAGGAAAGCAGGGCCTGGTTAGGCACAAGGAAATGTCACAGGGCTGAGGGAAAGCCTCAGTTAAAATAGAATAATCATCATTGAAAACAGAAAAATTATCATTGAAAATTGAATAATTGTCATTGAAAATCGAATAATTGTCACTGAAAATAATCGTCACTGAAAACAGAATAATCAACATTGTGCTGTTGCTCTGATCTCTGGGCACACCTGCATGTCCCCAAGCCCAGTTTTGGGGTGTCTCAGCTGTCCTTCTGGTCACACAGAGTGTCCCCAAGCCCAGCCCAGGGGCAGATCCCAGCTCCTGACACCATTTTTTCCCCCCAAACCCGTTGTTTACATCCTCCCCCAAAGCCCCTGGAGCTGGGAAGTTCCACCTGGAAACATTCCTGCCCCGGCAGGTTCTGGGAGCAGGGGCTGCTGTCAAATCCAAACGGGTGGAAAAGCAGCCCAGAACTAACATTTCATTTTCTGTAATGATACTCAAACCCCCAATTTAATTAAATTACCAATGTCACTTTTTTTTTTTTTTTAAATGAACCCATTCCTGCTTTTATGCTTCCATCCTTTAAAATTAATGAGGAGAACTCCGCTATAAATAAAAATCCATCATTTTTAAAAGTCAATCTCTACCACGAGCTGCTCTCTACTTAATGAACTGTGAAGAATCAGACAACCCTGACCTGCATGGGATCTTAAAATCAGACTTGAAAAACAGATCTCAGATTAAAATTCTGCTTCACTGGGCTGCCTGCACATTTCAGATCCTGTTCCAGGAGGGGAGGCACAGCAGCTTTGGGGGGAGCAGCATGAACCACCCCACTGCCCTGGGTCACTGCAGGGAGCTTGGATTGGGGTTTTTACATCACCCAAGTGCAGGAGACGAGGAGGAATTCAAATTCCTGCTCATGGAGAGAGGAAAATGATTCCAGAGGGGTTGGGGTTCTATCCAGAGCCCAGGTGAGGGCTCACTCAAGCTGCAGAACCTGTGCCCAGAGAATCTCTGATCTCCCATCTCTGAAGTGCTCAAGGCAGAAAGGACTTGGAGCACCCTGGGACAGTGGAGGTGTCCCTGTCCATGGCAGGGGTGGGATGGGAGCAGCTTCAGGTCCCTTCCCACTCAAACCAGCTGGGATCCACGTGGGCAGCCCCAAACAAGCCCCTGCACACAGCACTGGAGCTTCACAGAATTCCAACCTCCTTAGGGCTGGGAAAGGTCCCCAAGGTCCCCAGTTCCAGCCCTCAGCCCAGCCCCTCCATGGTCACCAGTGAACCATGTCCTCAACACCACACCCACACTTTGCTCAGTGCTTCCAGGCTTGGTGACTCCATCCCAAGCTTCTTCCAGGCCTGGCCAACCCTTCCAGTGAGGAGATTTCTCCCCATATCAAACCCCAATGTGATCTTGAGGGGATGTTCCTTTCCTTGTCACCTGGAGAAGAGTCTGGCACCTCCTAGCAGGGGGTGTGGAGGGGGGCAAGGTTCTCCCTGAGCCTCTTTTCCTCCTCAGCTGCCCCTCTGGTGCTCCAGAACCTTCCCCAGCTCTGTCCTCCCTGAGAATCCCAGAGCAGACTGAGAGGGGTCTGGGGATGTCCTTGGAACCCCTGACTGTCCCCAGACCCTTGGATCCCTGCTGAGTGACTCCCTGAGCTGCTGCAGCCACAGATTTGGGATTCTGCTCCAACACCCCTGAGCAGAGATAATATTATATTTTATTATATTATTGCTCATCCTTGGCTGCCTCCACCAGCCAGAGCCCTGATTGCTGCAGGGATTAATAGAACTGGATTATTTACCTCAGATGTCGCCCAGAATAATGTTATTAAAGCTCTGTCTTCCCCATTTACCAATGCCACTGCAGATTAGGAACAGGGAATTTTTTTTCCCCCCCCAGGTCCCCATAAAAGCTTTGTTCCCAGCAATCAAGGGAATATTTCCCAGTGATTGTATGGAAATGAACGCAGCCATGGAGCAGATTTGTGGAGATGAGAGGAAGGTCCTGTTACTCATTTTGTAGCTGAGGCTGTTCCTCCCCAGGATGAATTCCGAGCAGTTTTGTTTCATTTGTCTGGATCTGAACAGCTGCCAAAGCCTGATCTGATTTTACGACAGAGGAAAGGCAATGGGATTATCCTGGTGCAGTGGCACCTCCAATGTCACTGTCCCAGGGCTGGCTGGGCTCTGGACACCTCCCAGCCAAGGTGACCCAGCAGAGGAGCCACTCTGGGGGTGTTAAAGGCCAGCACAGAGACAGCAGAACCAGTGATGCCTTCAGTCTGAGCTTTGCTGTATTTCAGGTTCTGAGCTCACATTCAGGGTCACTCAGCTCTGCACAGAGCAGGGACACAAAACAAATCCTGGTCCTGCTGCACACCAAGCACAGCTGGGACAAGTGTTCAGGCCCCAAAGCACAAACAAGGGTGGCTGGAGGGAGGAACAAGAAGGATGGGACTGCAGAACCTGCAGCTGGAATGGGACAATTCAACCCCAATGTGCAAATGGAGCAAAACTGATCAAAGTGTGAGACCTGGTGACCGTTTGTCCATTTTGTGACCATTTTGGGTCCATTTTGGGTGTAGCCCTGGCCAGGCTCTTGTCCTGCCCAAAGTGCACCCTAAAGGCCTTTCAATCAATCTCTGCTTTATTCTCCAGCTCTGTCCAGTCTCTGTTCCAGCTCAGCCTTCCCATCAGCAGAGCAGAACCACGAGTGTCACACAGGGTGACAATGACCTGAGGTACCAGTGGCACCTTCTCAGCAAGAAACCAGGACATGGAAAACAGTCAGGGATAAACCCACCAGGACCTGGAGCTCTCCCACTTCCTGCAGCCTCCAGTCATCCCTCAAAGCCACTCAGGCATCAAAAAGGAACCTGGAGGGCACAGAGCAACCTCTGCCCATCTGAACATCCTCCTGCTCCACATCTCTGCTTTTTTCCTTTTCCCTTTCAGTTTGGGCTCCTTTAGTCCCATCCTCTGGAAGCTCACGAATTCCTGGGATTCGTGTCTCACCCTCCATTCCAGTTGGGGTTGGAACATGAAGAGCTTTAAGGTCCCTTCCAACCCAAACCCCTCCGTGATCCTGAGATTTCACAATCCAGGACCCTCCTTCATCCACACTTTCATCCTTTTCCTCCTGGGGCCAGACCTATGAGCACCAGAGCAGATCTGACTCCCAGATTTCACAGGCTGTCACCTGAAATGAACTGAACCTGAAATTGAAACCAGAGATTTGAGCTTTTCCATCACCCGTTCCCTGGAGCTGCTGCAGAGCTCCCAGAACTGCTGACCTGCACCAGCAGCCTCAGCACGCCCCCTGATTTTCATTTTTTACCTCCCTTTCTCCCTGCTCTTTTCAACTGTGAGCTGCTACAGAGCTCCGAGAACTGCTGATCTGCACCAGAACCCTCCTCCCATCCACCTTCAGCTCTTGCATCCATTTCTTTCCACTCCTTTGAACCAGGCTGCTCCCAACTTTCCTCATCCCAGGATGGCTCCACTGCCAGTTTTCAACATCAGGAGCTTTCACAACCTGGTGCTTGTCAAGCTGTGCCTCCTTGTTCCAGTTCATTCGAAATTAATTAGGAGTTTTTAAGTCATTAGATGTGACTCAACGCATCCTTGGCCAGAGTCCCACCATCACAACGCATTCAGCCTAATTACATCAGCCTCTCCCAAGCCCCCATTGCTCTCATTGTCAGCAGGGGGAAAGAAAAGGGAGGAAAAAAAAATATCAAAAACAAAGAGATGCTCCTCTCCTTGCTCACCATCAGCTCCTTGACCTGTTCCAGGGACTTTCAAACAAAACCCAAATCCATCCTCACCCCCCTGAGGAGAAACCTTCCCTGCTTCCTGTTCCAATTAATCTGCAGCTCCATTTTCTCTGTTGATATGGCTGGAATGTGAAAGAAGCCCGAGGTTTAGGGCGCGCAGCCCTGCTCTATTACCCTATTTACATAGCTAAAAGCAGCTCTTTTATGGCTTGAATTACCCGGGCTGCTTTACGAGGAGAGATTTCCACGCTATCATTGTTCTAACCTTGAAATCTTATCAAGGAGCGCAACTGCGATGATCGCAGGCTGTACATCACCATCTCTCTGCGTTCCCAGCTCATTTTCATCCCTAATAAAAGAGGAAGAAGGCGAGGCAGAGCAGCAATAATTTATAAATCCCACGGAACGAGGCTGCACGGAGCACACAAAAATAACGAAATCATTGACCTCAAGCACTTGGCTCAGGCAGCGCTGCACACACGGCTCCAAATTAATCCCCACTCGGGTATTTTTAATTTTTTTTTTAACCCTTCTTTGCATTTTCCTGCCTTTCCTGCATTTTTTGGGGGGGTGGGGTGGGTTGGAAGTCAAGATAGCCACATGAATCAACAGCGGAGCCAGGGCAAGGAGATAATCTCTTAACGAGCCACTGGATCCTGGAAATTGAAGGGAAAAAGCAGATTTTTTTTAAGGAGAATATCCCTAAGATTTATATCACAATTCAAAAATTAGGTGGAGACCCGTGGAGGATATGGAGAGTGGAGGAGAGATCCACACAGAGCCATTTCCTCTCCCTCTGCACCCACACTCAGCTACCCCAGGGTACTCCAGGACTGTCTGAGATCCTTCAGCAGTGTTTTAGCACAATCTGCTTTAGTTCAGAAGAGTTTTAATCTTCACAAGAACTGTCCAGAGTGTGCTACAGCAAAGGAAATAAATGGGATCGTTTTCATTTCGTTTTATCCCTTTTTTTTTTTTTTTTCTCTGTGCCATGATTTGTTTCCAGTACAGCCAGAGATAAAGCTAAATGGAAACTACTTTTTCTCCCCCTCCAATATTTCTCTGTTCACTAAAAACCAGCCAGAAAGTTACTTTGGGATAATAGCAATCAAAATGGTTCGCCATCCATCTTGTTTGTGGGAACAGTTCTGGGTCGTTTTGGTTGGATTTTTTTTTTTTCTTTTATTTTTGGCAACTCGGTTTCAGATTTCAATTTCCCTTTCTGGAATGTGCCTCGGCAACTTCTGAGCAACTTCAGTGCCACTTCCAAGGATTCCCCACAGGCTGGGAGAGGATGATTTTGGATTTGCTGCAGAAATAGCAGAAGGTGTGAGGCATGAGAGCAGTGAGAGCAGGGGGAGTTCAGGAACTGAGGACCCCACGTGTGTGTGGGGTGTGGGGAGCATCCTCAGCACCTTGGACTTTCTGCCACTCCTCATCTGCACTTCCAAACCAATGCCACCACTGGCTGAGCAGAGCAGAGGAAGCCTGGTTGGAATGAAGCTACAAATCCCAGGATCATGGAATGGTTTGGGTTGGGAGGGGACTGAAAGCTCATCCCGTTCCACCCCTGCCATGGGGACACCTCCCACTGTCCCAGGTTGGTCCCAGCCCCGGCCTTGGGCACTGCCAGGGATCCAGGGGCAGCCACAGCTGCTCTGGGAATTCCATCCCAGCTCCCAGAAGGAGGAATTTCCCCCACTCTCCAATCTCACCCTCCTCTCTGGCAGATTGAGACCTTCCCCTCCTGTCTGAGCGCTCCCCTCACGCCTTTTTGGAAAATATGGAAACGTGGCCAGGAACCCTCTGCTGCCCCTCAGAACAACCTCACCCTGGCAGATCCGGGCTCCAGAGCCCACCAGCCCTCCCTGGGATGCAGCAGGATCCTCACTAGGGATGTGTTTATCCCCCTGAACAGCTTCCCAGTGCCACAACACTCGAACACCGCTTAATTTAAAGGAGGTGCTGAAGTGTTTTGCTGAGCAGGAATGGCTTTAAGTGTGTGTTTAAAGGCTCCACTGAACTGGCATTTAACAGCTGCAGAGTGACTCGAAAGCCCTTCCCCAGGGAGGAGGGTGGTTCTACATTCCCCCTCTCCCTCCCTGAGCCCAGGTTGAACCATTCCATGGTGCCAGGAAAATGAATCCACAAACACCAGAGGTTTGTGTGCAAAAAGGGCACAGAGGAGTCCTGGAGCTTTATTGGAATAAAGGGAGAGGCCATGGGGCATTTCCCATGGGGTCTCTCCAATTTTTGGAGAGATTTTGGAGACCTTTTAATCCCAATTTCCCAGCCACATTCCCCTCTCTCTTTCCCCACTGGCTGAGGTACTTGAGAGGCACAGACTTCCTGAATCACCTAATACAGACTCCTTCTAATATGTACCCTCCTTCTAATGTATAGCAACTCCCCTTTTTCTTTTCCTTGTGTCTCTTTTTTTTCCCCCTCTAAATCCAGGGATTTAGCAAAGCTTGAGCAAGTAACAGCCTGCGTCAATCACTGGAATTCCTGTGGAATTCCTGGTTATTCCCATTGTTCTTTCACCTGTCCATATCTGAACTTTTCTACCAGCAGGCCCAGAGTTTGTCTGTAAAACAAAGACATCTTCTCGTGGTTTTCAGGGGCAAGCACAGAAGGAGAAGCGCAAGAGCCCAGAGCAGCAGCAGCAGCACTGGGTCACCAGCACAGAGAGCAGAGCAGGCCCCAAACTGATCCCTCAAGTTTTACCTCTCATATTTTCCAGATTTTGTACTGCCTTGGCACATAACTCTGAGTTCATCTGGAGTGGCAGCCAGTTCTCCTCAGGGTTCAGTCAGAACAATCCTTTTCCAGCCCAGGGACACCACTGCAGCTTCAGGCCCCAAAAGTGCAACCAGCAGCGACTGGAGGGGAGCAAACTGGGAGGGTGGGACTGCATCACCTGGAGCTGAGATTGGACAATTCACCCCAACATGGAAATGGACCAAAACTTATAAATGTGTAAAAACTTGTGACTTGGGTCCATCTTGGGCCCATTTTGAGTCCATTTTGGGTCCACCTTGAGTGTGGACTTGGCCAGGCTCTTGTCCTGCCCAAGGTGCATCCCTTGAAGGCCTTTTAATAAATATCTTTTATTTATTAAACTTCTATTTATTAAACTTTATTCTTCAGCCTGTGTTCCAGGTGGGCTCTCAAGACACCAAAGCAGAGCAGCCCTGGAGCAGCAGCCCCGGGAGCTGAGCTGCCAGGGCAGAGCAGGGCTCTCCCTCCATCCTGCACATCGGCGGGAAAGCTCAGCACGGGAGGAGCTCTGAGCTGCCCCTGCTCGGTCTGAAGTGATCCCACACAGACACTGGGTGCCAGTGTTGGTCTGCTCTGCTCCTGGCTGGAGAGCAGCCCTGGCCACCCAGCTCTCTTTATTCTGGGGGGGAAAAAGCCACTTCCAGCTTTACAGGCCAGACTGTTCTGTGCTCACTGATCTCTGGCTGTTGGCTCCTCAGCCAGGAGCAGGGGTTGCAGCCAGCTACATCTGCTGGGATTAAGTATTGCAGCACCACACAGCACTCCTGGGCTTTCCAGCCTGTTGGGTTATTCCTCTTCCTGACCCAGAGGTGGGGCAGCTCTGCTGTAGCCCTGCTTCGTGCCTGAGATGTTTTGGTTTTCTGAAATTCTTTTCCCCTGGAATTTTCTGTAAACCAGAGATGTTTTTGTAGCTGTAACTTTGTTTACAACCCTTTCCCTAGGAGGGACTTCTTCTTGCTGTCCCTCTGCTCTGACCAATGTGATTGAAGAGGTTTGTCTTTGTTTCACCAACGGAATTGCTCTGTGTAGAACAGGATAAAGGGGAGACACATCCCAGAAATAAAGGAGTCATTTTCAGCCTTCTGAAGTCAGAGTCTGTGTCCTTGTGGTGCACAACAGCATCACTCTGCCTTTGCAGTTCTGGAGCAGAGCTCCTGGAAGGTGTGGGTTGCACACTACTCAGTACCTGGACACACATTTTTAAGTTTCTCCCCCAAACAGCCAACCAAGGCTGGGCTGTGCAGCTTTTAGTGGGCATCTGTCCACCTGAGCCACAGAAATCAGAGTGAGGTTCCTGAAATCAGGATCAGTTCTTGTCCCTGAATAGATCCAGGCACTGGGGAGATCCCACGTGGGGCTAAAAGAGGTGAGCCCTTCCCCAACACTGCCTGTGCTCAGCCCTGGGCGTGTTTTCATGACATAATTGGATCACTTGAGCCGCGTTTGCAGTGAAGGGGATAAAATTACCATCTGGAGGTTTGGGGGTTTTTGTTTTCATCAGTTATGACCACAAATTAATAATGAGTCTGCAGAGCTGGAGGCAGGTGGTGACCAAAATTGCTGTGGCAGCTTTGTGGGCTGTTTGTGGCACCATCCCCGGGATGGTTTTGGTTGCTGGGTGTTGATGTGAGGTGGCTGCGCTGCCAGCTCAGCCTCCTTTGGCTTTGGCTGTAAATTGGTGGCACATTTTGTGTTTCTTAGTGTAATATTTCATTTTTTCCCTTCTTCCCGAGGGTGCTTCCCACAAACTCTGTGCTCTCACTCCCTGCTTCACGTCCTGCTCTGGGAGGTTGATGTCCTGGGAAGTCTTTTCTACCAAATATTGAGCATTTGATGGGTTTGAGTAGCCAGGCTTCCCAAGGAAGGAACAGAGAACGATAAACTGAGAGGGACTAAACGAGAAGGGATAAATTCCGAAGGCAGTCAGAAAATGAAAACAAACATGTTTCTCCCTGTTTATCTGTGGGTGTGAGGCAGACCTTATGGAGTCTGAGAGGAGCTGCAGCAAGTGGAAGCTGTGAATTCCAGGGTTTCTGGCCCCAGCTCTGAGGAAGTGCATCACTCGTGGCTTAACCCCAGTGGAGCTGACTCAGTCTCCTCCTCACTTGGGAAGAAGGGAGAGCAGGAATGTGCTGTGAAATCCCCAACTGCCCTTCCAAAGGCTCCTGGAAGCTGAGAGGGAGAGCTGGGAGAGGGGAAAACGGAGCTGTGGGGATGCTGTGGGGACACCCAGGTGACACCTGGAGCACTGCTGTGTCCCCAGCCCTGCCAAGGACAACGGTTACAACTTTCAGCCCAAAAGCACAAACAAGGGTGGCTGGAGGGAGGGACAAGAAGGATGGGACTGCAGAACCTGCAGCTGGAATGGGACAATTCAACCCCAATGTGCAAATGGAGCAAAACTGATCAAAGTGTGAGACCTGGTGACCGTTTGTCCATTTTGGGTCCCCCTTGGGTGCAGCCCTGGCCAGGCTCTTGTCCTGCCCAAGGTGTGTCCTTAAAACCCTTTCAACCAATCTCTGCTTTATTCTCCAGCTCTGCCCAGTCTCTTCCAGCTCAGCCTTCCCAAGGCACCACATCACGCAGAGATGCCCCGATGTGGTGAGAATGAACCCTGGTCACACCCTCCCGTGCTCCCTCTGCCCCTGGAGCAGAACATCCCCAGCTCCCAGCTCCTGTTCCAGTGTAGGAGCAGCCACACCAGGCTGCTGTGAGCTCCCAGTGAGACCCCTCAGCTGCAGGGAGCACCCTGAGCCCCTGGGGCAGGCAGAGGTGGCTCTGCTGTCCCTGCTGAGGATGCGGGTGTCACTCACGGGTGTCACTCACGCCTCCCTCAGCCAGGAGGTGCCCGAGGTGTTCTGGATCATTCCCAATCCCCCTGCAGGGACATTTGCCTCCTGCCTGCCACTTCCCATCACCAGCAGCCCCTCTTGAGCCCTCTGCACTGACACAGGGCTTTGGGGAGGGAGGGGGAAATGTCCAACCCCCACCAGGAACCTTTCTGGGGTGGAAAACCTGAGCACTGGGAGTGCTGTACCAAAACCCTTCCCAAAAATCCAAAGGAATGCAGGGAAACCACAAAATTGCCCTTCCCAGCTGGCAATTCCCACTGAGAGGAAAGCTGTGGCTCCCTCCTGAGCCCTGGTTTTTGGGAAGGCAGTCCCTGCTTATCCAAGCTGGGAATCAGTTTCGTGTCACTTCTCAGGGGATTTCTGCAAAGGGAGTCTTCACTCGTGGCAGAAATTCCATAAAAATCGGGATGTCAGGAGCTGCAGGCTCAGAATTCCACAAAAATTGGGCTGTGAGGGGCTGTAGAGCCCAGAAATGCCATAAACATCCAGGTGCCAGGAGCTGGAGAGACACCAAGCACACAAGGAGTACTCCCATCCCTCTCTTTTACTGAAAAACCACCTCATTCCCTCCTCTCTCCCTGGACAGGACACCGGGAAGCTTCACCCAAAAGCTGGGTGCCTATCCCAAAATACTGATTTGGAACAGATGTTCCAAGGAGACCTTAAACACACCAGGAATTCATGCAGGGAGACGTTACAGCTGAAAAAAAATCTATATATCCATACTGCAAGGCATCTCCTGTACAAACATTGTCATGGAAACAGACTCGGATCTGCTTTAAAGGACACGGAACAAGTGGGAAGAGAAAGGGGTTGGACTGAACCCAAAAAAACCCCTCAGATACCTCAAGGTCTCACAACTGAATCTTCTTCCACTTTGGGGCAGAACCTCTGCTTGAATTTGCCGTGGCTGAACTGAAAGCTGAAGGTTTGACTTGGATCTGAGCAAAACCATCTCAAAGGGGTGGAAATGTAAAGACAAAAATACCACGTTCAGTCCCACCACGGAGAGGAAAAAAAGGTGAATTTCACTGAGAATCCAACAGAAACAGCTCAAAATAATTCCCATTCCCACTTCTGTTCAGTTTTTCCAAATCCACTCCTGATTTCAGCTGATACTTTAATTATTCTGTTTCCATAAAAAATTGGGATTTCAGGGGCTGCAGAGCCCAGAATTCCATGAAAACCAGGGTGTCAGGGGCTGCACAACCTGGATGGGCTCAACACACCAACCTGCCACTTCTCCAAGCTCCCCAAACTTTCTGTTCCCATCTGATTTCTCCACAAAAAAAACCTGGGGATAGCCTTCCTCTGATGGCAGCCACTCAGCTTCCAACCTGCCCCTGGAATCTCCAGGGGGAATTTCAGGGCTCCACTTGCTGCTCACACAAATTGCTCCGGGGCTTTGTTGTGCTCTGCTCCACTGCCCTTGCAGCAGAACATGGATTTTCCTGTAAAATATCCAAATTCCAGCTGCTCTGGCCCTGCTGAGGATTTGCTGATGCAGAATTACAAAGGTGGAACAAGGAATTTGACTTCTTTTTTTTTTCTTTTTTTCCCTCTGCTGAATTCCTTCCTTAGCAGCCACCAGCTCCTGAGGACACAAAATCCCATTATTGCAACAACAAGAGAAGAGGCTGGGAGATGGTTTGGGATAAAAACACCAGGACTTGGTTGGGAATTCCCACCAGAACACAATTAATGGGATTGTTGGAGGGAATAGATAGATTTTTTTTTCCCTCCCATTCTGTGCTGCTGGTTTAATTTTATAGCATGAGAGGTTGCACTGAGGAACGGGATGAAAAAAATACTCATTATTCCAAAGTGGAAAAAAGAAGATTCCTCTGCTTTAGTTTATATAGCATTAAATCTATAAATATTTATAAATATATAACAAAATGTCTGGAATATGAATTCCAGGACAGTCTGGGACCTGGGTCTCTGTCCAGGGCACTCTGAAAAAACACAAATCCAACCATTTCTGACACGGCCTGTGGAACAAACTGCTCCCATTTCTCTGGATAATTTTGGAATCGCCTCTCTGTCAGTTCCATTAAGATTTTGGAGACTCCTGGGCTTCAAATCCTGTTTGTTTCCCTCGCACTGAGCAGGGTTTATGTAATTTTTTGATAGGAAAGGAGAACTCCACGCCAAACTCCAGGTTCCTGATAAACCCAGGATGGCTCCAATGCCCATCTCAGACATCCCTGAGCTCCAGCCAAGCCCTACACAGCAGCACTAAAAGGATTGAGTCTGCAGGAAGGGAAAATCCACAGAATTCAATGACACAGCACTGGGGGAGAAAAAAAAATAAAATTCCAGCAGCAAAACCAACTCTGAAAGGGATGGAGGGGCTGGGAAGAGGCTGAACCAGGAGATGTTCCCAAATCCAGGGGTAAATGGATGTGGATTTGCACAGGTGGGACACCCAGCCATGGGGAAAAAACCCCAGAATGAAGGAGAAATGGGGAGGGAAATGAGAGGAAAGAAATAATCCTGCAATTCTGCCTCCCCCACAAGGCCAGGGCAAAACAATCACGGAATTCACGGGTTCCTCAAAGAAGGAGATCAAATTCCCACAGGCCCAGCTCCACCAGGGCCCAGGGGAAAGTCATGGACCCTGCAGACAACAATTCCAGCTCTATTTCAGCTGCTCCAGGGTAACAAATAAGGAATTTAAGGACAAGTTCTTCCTGAAAACCATCAGGGAGAAGTAAAAACGGGAAAAAAACCTGCTCTGGAATCTGTTTTGGGTCCAGAGGAAAGTCACGGACCCCACAGACAAGAATTCCAGTTCAATTTGCAGACAGGAATTCCAGCTCAATTTGCAGACAAGAATTCCAGCTCAATTTCAGCTGCTCCAGGGTAACAAATAAGGAATTTAAGGACAAATTCTTCCTGGAAACCATCAGGGAGAAATAAATAGAGAAAAAAACCTGCTCTGGAATGAGTTTTGGGTGCTCTGAAGGGGTTACTTGGAACCCATTTTCCCCGTGCTTTTTTTACCCACCCTCTTTCTTTCCCCTCAGCTTTTGTGCAGAGCTGAAAATACCCAGGCGTGCCACGCCGCCAGCTGATGGAACAACACCCGAGCTGCCAAATTCCCCACCCTCCATTCTCCACTGCTCACTCCCAGCCACAGAGGCCACCATTCCCAGGCAGAAATGTGCATTTCTGCCCCTTTTTCTCTTGGCACCAGGATCTATTTTGAATTGAATGAGCTCAGATTTTTTTTTTCCCCCTCGGGCTGAAATGCGCTCTTGGCTTTTCATGGGGTTTTTATTTTTTTTTGGGATCACTGGATGTGGGAGACTGATCCAGCAGAGGAGAAATGCCTGGATTTACATCTATGAATAGATGTATTTAATACACTCATATATGTGGCTAATACATTTCTTTTATTTGTATATTTGGATTATTTTTTATATATATATATATATATATTATTGGTATATTATTTGGTATATTATTGGTATTATTTGGTATATTATTGGTATATTTTATTGGTATATTTATTTACTATATTAATGTACACTTAATATAAATTATTATATTAATATAGATTAATATATGCAGCTTATATACTTATTTATTATATGTATATAATAAATATATACATATTATATATAATATATAATATATAATATATTATAATATATAATATTATATATATAAAATATATAAAATAAATATATATTCATATATTTCGTAAATCTATTTTAAAAACACTTCTCAGATTGTTTCTAACCACAGGGAATATTCCAGGGGTCCTGTGCAGGTGGATTCACCTTTTTCCCCCTTCATTTTTCCCCAGGAACACAAAGCCAGGTGAGTTTGTGTGTCCAGGGATGGATGGAGCTGTTGGACAAGCGAGGAAAAGCTCAAACCCTCAGGAAAAGCTTTTCCCTGGGTTTTGCTGGTTGCTTGGGGGGATATTTTGGGGTTTTTTCCTTGTTTTCTCCCTTTTTTCCATGGCAGAGGAGGGTTCTTACCCCTCTACCTGTCACACCTCAGGCTGGCAGCACAATTTGAGCTGGAAAAGCCAAAGTTCACCTTCCACAGCAGCCTTGGCCTTGCAATTCCCAATTTTGTGGGGAATTGTTGGGTTCACGGAGAAGCCACAGGACACCAATCATCTTCACTTAATTAAATGTCCCCAAAACCCCGCCTTGGGAAACGATCAGGGTGGAATTCCACTCCTCACATCTCCTGGAAGCCCAAACTAAAACCCAACAGGAGGGATTTTATGGCAGAGCCAATAAAAATTTCCACTTAAAGCGAATTAATGCCTTCAATAACACATTTGAGTCCCCCATCTCCTGCATAAATGAAAGGTCACGCACTCAGCTCTTCCAAGCTCAATTATTTCCCTCATGATGAAGTTTATCCAGGACATTAAATGGGCAAATCAAACTGAAACCATCCCTCTTGACCAGCTGGAGTTGGAATAACGATGAACAACCACGTTCGCTGGCCAGAAAATAAAAAATATTTCCAAAACTCCTCATTTTTCCTGAGAGCTGATGGCCGCTGCTGGAAGGTTCAGGATCCTCCAAATTCCCTTTCAGGAGAGCCTCAATTCCATCCCTTTCGAGTGGGCATGGCTCCTATCAGCCCTGCACATCTGCTAATTAAGCACTCTTCAGTAATTAAAGTTCTTTCGGTAAAAACAAAATTAAGAGTGAGGAGGAGGTCAGGAGGGATTCAACACTCCCAGCACAGAGGGGAAGGTGGAAAAGCTGATTTGAACAGGAACAAACTGGGACCTGGGGCAGTTTTCTGCACGAAAAATGGTGTTTACACGGTATTTTCCTGATTTTGGTGAGTTTATCACTTTGTCACCGAAATTATTGGGAGATGAGATAACTGAGTAATTTCATGTTTAGTTCAGCTTTTCAATTTATTTGGAGTTTGTTGGATTTCCTGTTGTTTTACGCTGGATTTTGCCAGCACCCACAGCCAAAAAAATGCCTTTTCCAAGGCGTGAGAAATTTAATAATAATAATAATAATAATAATAATAATCATAATAATAATAATATATTTTATAAAATATAATACATTATATATTATGTATTATATAAATTTTTATATTATTTATACAATAATAAATAGTATAAATATATAGTTCTACTATTTATATTTATATAAATATATAAAAATAATATAATAGATAATAGATAATAAAATAATACATAATATCTATTATCTATTATATATTATATATTATCTATTATATATAACTATATGAATATACAAATATATAAATATATAAATAAATTTATTATTATTATTTTATCTCAAAAATATGCCGCTTATATATTTATTATATGCAAAGATGATAAATCTATTCATATATTTGCTAAATATATTTTAAAAACTCTCCTCCCTCACCCCGGAGCGCTGGAGCCCAGCGAGTGTCACTTGAACGCTTTAATAGAGGCTCCCATTTGCAGAGCATTAGCGCGGCCTCTCTCCAGCGCTGATTGGGCTCATTTGCATATGCAAATCACGCGCCCAACAGGAGACACTTAATATTCCCCGGGCTTCATTTCGGGCTGCAGCAAACGTGGGTCAATATCGGCTCCATCCTCTGCCGGGAGGGGAGGGGGGCTTAGGGCTGAGTCAGCAAATGCTAATTAGCTCTGCTGCTTCCAAGCCTTCAAATCAATTAGTGGGATATTAAGGAAGACTGGCTGGGAGCTCATTGGAGTAATAAATATCTTTTTTTTTTTTTTTTTTTTTTTTTTTGCGTGGCTAAAAGGGAAAAAAAAGACCAGGAAGATTTGACTCTTCCTTCCCCAGGGAGTTGGGGTAGTGTGGGATGCTGATGGAGAGAAAATCATCCGGCCCTGGAACGTGGCTCTGGGAGGGGAAAAGCAGGAAGGATATCCCAAATTCACAGGGATTTCAGTGGGAGTTTTCCCTCTGCCCTTGTTGGAACAATTGATGCCCTCAGTCTGAGCTTTGCTGTGTTTCAGGTTCTGAGCTCACATTCAGGGTCACTCAGCTCTGCACAGAGCAGGGACACAAAACAAATCCTGGTCCTGCTGCACACCAAGCACAGCTGGGACAAGTGTTCAGCCCCAAAGCACAAACAAGGGTGGCTGGAGGGAGGGACAAGAAGGATGGGACTGCAGAACCTGCAGCTGGAATGGGACAATTCAACCCCAATGTGCAAATGGAGCAGAACTGATCAAAGTGTGAGACCTGGTGACCGTTTGTCCATTTTGGGTCCATTTTGTGTCCCATTTTGTGTCCCCCTTGGGTGCAGCCCTGGCCAGGCTCTTGTCCTGCCCAAGGTGCACCCTAAAGGCAATCAATCTCTGCTTTATGCTCAGGGACAGCAGAGGAATGTGAGCAGCACATCCCACACCCAACCCCGGTGCCCAGGACAGGGATCCTCCTGTGATTCCTGATTCCCAGGCAAGGCACTCCAGGATGTTACAGCTCCAAAAACCTCACTGAGCACTCCAGGACCAACACCACAAGCTCCTGGGAACCAGCAGTGCCCCGAGGAGCTGCAGCACCAGCTCAGCCACCCAAGGGCCCAGCCTGCACCTCAGGAAATCTGCTGGACCCAAAACCCACGGACTCCAGCTGAGCCTCCCACCCTGAGGAATGCTCTGGGATGAAGTGACCACATCCAGAAGATCCTTTGGAACCGCTTGCTTTACACCAGCTGAGGGTCACACACACCACAGGAGAGGCACAGGCAAGAAAATCCATGGAAATGGAGCTTTTAAGGTGCTTCCCCTCACTCAGCTGCACCAGCCCCATGGATATTTGACCTTGGGAACTCATGGAAAGCTCTTGGATCCAGAGCCAAGCTCGGGGATCAGCCCCATTCCTGCTTTCTGCCCCTTTTCCCACTTCAGCAAGTGTCGCTCCACGAGCAAGACTCCCAAACTCCCAGGGAAATCCAGCAGCCAGCACGGCCTCAATTCCCATTTATTTCTTCCCCCCTCTAATCAACATTTTTTGCTTTATGAGTGCCTGAGCACCTGCTGCAGCCCCGAGCTCATCAGCACCGCACGGGGCAGACACCTGGCTCATCCTGCTGGGTTTTACATCCCCCCAAAACTTATTGGACACGATGGAGCAGCAGTGGCACAGCTCCTGCCAAGGCTGGCAGGAATAACTGCCTCACCCCTGCCATGCCAATTTGCCATTCCCTCCCCTTCCAAGGCTGGAATGGCACTGCCTGGAAATGTGCTTGAGACCAGGAGAAACAATTCCAGCTCTGTTCGGTCTGTTTTTTTGTTCCGCAGCAAAGTGGAAACAAACAGCAAAATGGGATTTAAAAGGCAGCTTTGGATCTCTCAGGTGGCTTTCTGTGCTCTGGAAGTCGTCCAGGAAACAGCAGCTCCTGTCTGAATGCTGAAGGAGGTGGTTTTGGGGGGCTTTTTGACCCAAACCAAGGAATTTATTCACTGCCAGGCCACAGTGCTCCCAGCACTGGCACAGACCCGAAGCATTGGCAGGAACTCGGGTTAATTTGGGATAAAAAGCCCAGGTGAGGGATTTTTGACCAACCAGGTGCTATTTCTCCCTCCAGGTTCCCACCCACCACTCCACACACGTCACTGGCAGGGAACATTTGTGCCAAACCCCTCATTTCCAATCCGTGGCACATGGCAGTGCACCAGCAGCTGCAGGTTGCCAGCACGGACACGGAAAAAATTCCCCATGAAAAACCTGCTCAAAAAAAACCCTGCAAAGCAGATTTTTTACATGAGGTGGAAAACACTTAATTGGGGACGGAATCAATGCAGGGCTGTGCTTGAAATCTAATTATCCATCTCCTCTTGCAGACACTGCCCTGTGTAAAACAACCCTGTCACTCAATAGTATTGACGATCCTGCCCTGCTCTCCTGGTTTTCCATGGAACCCAGGGACTGATACCTTGCAGGAAAAAAAAGGCAAATTAAAGGATACATCCCAAAATCCAGGATTTTCTGGCCTGCCATGCCTGTTCCTCTCAGTGGCTTTATCACCACAAGCTGTGAAGGGCTACAAACTTTATTTCCTGAATTGAGCACGACTCTCTGCTCAGGAACAGGGATGGGAAGGATCCAGTGTGGATATTCAGGAATCCAGTGTGGATATTCAGGAATCATTTCCCTGCTTTCCAAACACCACAGTTCCACCTGACACTGCCCCAGCCCACAAACAGCCCCTGAAACCCCGGGGGAATTGGAAAGCAATGAAAGTGTTGAAAGCTGGTAAAACTGTCCCAGCTGAGGGAGGGAAGGTTCTGGTCAGAAATCGGGATGAAACTTCTTCCTGGGAGGGTGGGGAGGGGTTGGGATGGAATTCCCAGAGAAGCTGTGGCTGCCCCTGGATCCCTGGAAGTGCCCAAGGCCAGGCTGGAGCAGCCTGGGGTGGTGGAAGGGAGTTGAAAGGAGATGAGATTTGAGGTCTCTTCCAACCCAAACCATTCCAAAGGGGAACCTCCATCAGCATTCCCAGCTCATTCTGCATTCAGCACCTCACCAGCACCTGGAAATTTGGAACACACCCTCAATACCCACAGCAGAAGGGTTGGTTGGTTTGGTGGGGTTTTTGTTTGGCTTCCTCTGTTTAGCTTGGGGTTTTTGTTCTGTTTGGGTTTGTGGGGATTGAGTTTGTTTGGGTTTTGTGGATTTTAATTCGGTTTTGTGCCTTTTTGGTTCCTTTGGTTTGTGTTTTTTAGTTTATTGGGGGCTGGGGTTTTTTGTTTGTTTGGGTTTGTGTCTTTTTTGTTTGTTTGGGGTTTTGAGTTTGTTGGGTTTGTGGTATTTAGTTTATTTGGCTTGTGGCTTTCAGTTTATTTGGGTTTGTGGTTTTCAGTTTATTTGGGTTTGTGGTTTTCAGTCTGATTTGTTTCTTTTTTAGTTTACTCGAGTTTGGTTTTTAATTTGTTTGCTTTGCGGATTATTTCTTTGTTTTGTTTTGCGGATTTCTGGCCGGTTGGTTTTGTGGGTTTTTAGCTTCTTTGGTGGGTTTTTAATTTGTTTGGTTTTGTGGGATTTCCCTTTATTTGGGTTTGTGTGGGAATTTAGTTTATTTGGGTTGGTTTGGTTTGGGTTTTCCTCCAAGGACAGCATCAATCCATCAAACCCAGATCATCGGGGCAGCTTTTAGAGAAAAATCTCAATTATTGAGCTTCCAACGCCAACAGAAACTCAAACTGATCCATAACAGAGCAACAGGGGCTGCAAAGCTGGGAAAAGGGAGAAGTGCAGCAGCACCCCAGCAACCCCAGAGCCAGGAAGGCTCCGAGAGGGACGGGAAGCAGCATTTAATTCTATTTTCTGCATCTGTTTGCACAACTCCGCAAAGAGCCTGCAAAGAATGAGCCGAGCATTTATCCCCCAACAGCTCCGGCTCCTCGGGGCTGCTCCCCTCGGGATTTAAACGCCGCTAATTCCTGAAAATGAGCACTGTTGGTGCAGCCCTAATTGTTCCTTTTCAACCAGAGTGTTTGCAGAGAGAGTTCGGTGCAGCTGCCGTCGGTGTCTTTGGGAGGGGAAAGCTCCATCCCCCGGAATTCCTCAGGGATGCTCTGGCTCCCTCCAGGAATTCCCACTGAAGTCTGCTTTTGGAGGGGAAAAATCCAGACCACCGACAAAAACCCCGCCCTAAAATTAAAATTCTAAGTTACAAAGAGGAAGGTTCCTTAAAAAAACCCCCCCACCTGCATCCCTCTTCTTTTATATTTTATTTAAATATTCGTGGATTTTATGTTTATGTGTATTTAAAATAGTAACTTATTGTTTTATATCCCATTGTATCCCTTTAAAAAGGGGCCTCCAAAAATTCCCCCACTAAACTTGGTTTTTGGGGGGAGGAAAATCCAGATCACCAAGAAAAATTCCCACCCTAAAATTAAAGCTCTAAGTTCCACAGTTGAGTGTTCCTAAAAAACCAGCCTCTGACATTATCGCATCCCTCTACTTTTACAGAGCCCTCTTTATTTATATTTTACTTAAATACAGGTGTCTTTTATAGCTATTTCTAGTTAAAATATTTTTTTTCATATTTGTATTTCTCTCTATCCCATTGTATCCCTTTAAAATGTATTTCTCCTCTATATTTATATATATAAATATTATATATATATATATAATAACTTTTAAATATATATATTTATATTCCTCTTCTACAGATGGATTTATAAATGTGTCCTGACAAGGATATAAATGAAAATAAAACCCCACAGCTCTGTTTGACAAGGTGGGGATTGCTCCAAGGTTGGCTTTGGGAAGTTTTTTCCAACCCAAACTGTTCTGTGATTGTGTTTTCCCTTAAATCCCTTTTTATTTGTCACCCTTCTGGCCTAACACAGCATCCAGAGGTGGCGACTACACAATAATTGAATTTACTTTAATAATTTAATCTTCTCTTATCCCTTCATTAGTGAACAAATAAACCACCTGCTCTGCATCCCCTGCTTTATTTATCATTTCTGTGGGATTTGTATCACTTCTCCTCTCATTGTCCCTGATTTATTTTAATTCAGCTCTGAGTGAATTCCTCAAGTGTGAGGCAGCAAGGAGAGGAATTAATTCCTCTTCTCAGTCCAGCCTCACACATCTTTCAGGGCAAGCAAAAAATGGGCATTTCTACATTTTTAAGGAAGGTTTTTTTTTTCCACCAGACGAGGCTGTCAAGATTCACGTCCCAGTCAAATTTAACTGGGATTATTTATAACTGGCTCCAGAATTCTGCAGCTGAAAGGAAATTCAGGACTCCACAGCTGGGCTGGGGCTGAGAGAAGATTCATTTAGTGAGGGAAGAAGGAAAAATCCCCCAGTCTGAGGGTGAACGGGGCTAATTAGGAAATCATGTTGAATTCAAGGGACAGTAAACGAGGAAAGAAAACAAATTTAGGGCTGCTGAAAGCATGAAAGCACTTAATTTAAATATTTTCTAAATGAGACGTGCCGAAATGGAGCTCCCCGAACTGCTGCTGTTTCCTAGAAGCTCCTAAGTTAAAAAATTACCTTGAGATCAAAGCGTTTGATTGAAATGGAAATGGAATCCTCTCTGTTCTCGTGATTCCCCGAGAAAAAGCTGACAGTTTTCCACTCCCAGTGCTCCTGCCATGCTTGCCCTCGGTCCTTTTTCCACCCCAGCCACGCAATCCAGTGGCTGGAGCTGCCCTAAGCCTCTCCCCTCTCCCCAGATGGGATTTTGTGGGGATCCATTCCCAGATTTTTCAAGCCCCACAGCAGCTCCGGAGCAGGAATTCCCACACCCAGGAACATCCCGAGCTTTTTTGGGTCGCTTGGGACCTGCCAGCTCTGCGGGGCGAGGTGGGGCAGAACCAGACCCCAAACCTCTGGAGCCCTCAGGCCGAGGCTGTGCAGCCCTGGCAGCAGCAGCCACACCTCGGGGGTGGCCTGGGCTGGCCCAGGGGAGTTCCAGCCTCGGTCTCTCCCCATCCCACGGAGGGATGAGCACCAAACCCCTGCCCTCCCCCAGCCTTGCCCTTCCAGGAGCTCCTCCTGCCCTTCCAGGAGCTCCTTTTGCCCTTTTTTTCTTCCAAGATCTCCTTCTGTCCTTCCAGGAGCTCCTCCTGCCCTTCCAGAAGTTCCTTCTACCCTTTTGCTCTCCCAGGAGCTCCTCCTGCCCTTCCAGGAGCTCCTCCTGCCCTTTTTTTCTTCCAAGATCTCCTTCTATCCTTCCACGAGCTCCTTTTGCCCTTCCAGGAGCTCCACATTGTCCCTACAGCTCCTGGCAGGAGGGGGCAGCCGGGGGGGGGTTCATTCTCAGATTTTCCAGCCACGCAGCAACTCCCGACTGCTCTTCTTGGAGCTCTTTACAGAAAAAGCGCTTTCCTGAGAGCTTTTGTTCCCGGTTTTAAAATTCTGGGGTTTTTTTGTGCATTTCCAGAGGATGGCTCCGAGGGAGGAGGAGAATACCGAGCGGGCTGTGGTGGGAGATCATCCCAGAGCCATTTACTGCTCTGTCCTGCCTTTAAACCAGAATTATCGCATCACGGGCTCTTCCATGAGTTACAGATTCCCAAGAAACTGAAGCAGCATCCAAACCGCATTTATCACCTCCTTCAGCCTCAGTTAACACCCAAAATAAGCGAATAATCTGAATAATTTGCCTCGGGGCAGGCTCAGGGTGGCACTTCCAGCGAGCCAACCCCTGTCCCGCCCTCCAAATAAAGCTCCGATTTCTGCCAACCCTCTCTCTGTCACTCTGGCTCAGGTTAAGTTTTAAACACATTTATTTTCCCCCTCAGTCAGAGCCTTGAAAGCTTCCTAATCACCATTCAAATAAACTCCAGATCACTTCAGATGTGTGCGACTAAAGGGCAGCCCCGGCGCCCAGCCTTTGTACAAGATTTCCTGCGGCATCGAGGTAATAATAAAAAAAACATTACAAAGTGTACAAGGAGCCGTGTGTAAATGCCAAAAAATGAACTGGAAATGTCAAGAAAGTTCAAAAGCAGCTGCGTGTCCTCTGTCCCAGGATTTGGGAGTGACGTGGCCTCACACAGAGACCGGCAGATGTTCCAGCAGAGGGGCTGCAAATGGGCAAATCGGAAACAAATGGCCAACGTGGGAGGGGGGAAAAAAGCAGTTTTGTGAATGGATTTCCCTTTCCTCCCAGTGGGTGCTGAGCTCACCTGTTCTGACATCCTGACCTGTCCCAAAATCCTCATCTATCCCAAAATCCTCATCTATCCCAAAAGCTTCACCTGTCCCAAAAGCTTCACCTGTCCCAGAAGCTTCACCTGTCCCAAAATCCTCATCTATCCCAAAATCCTCACCTGTCCCAAAATCTTCATCTATCCCAAAATCCTCACCTGTCCCAAAAGCTTCACCTGTCCCAAAATCTTCATCTATCCCAAAATCCTCATCTATCCCAAAAGCTTCGCCTGCCCCAAAATCCTCATGCCAGCTCCCCCCAGCCTCCCCAGTGAACCCAACCCCTGGGAGTAACAGCCCTGGCACCCCCACAGCCACGGGGCATCGTTCAGGGCAGCAGACACGGGGGTGGGTTCAGGGCGTGGGGAGGCAGGGGCAGGGAAAAGCAAAATAACACAAATGGGTGAAGGGAATGAAGGCAAAGTGCAGTAATTCAAATCTACATGGACGCTGCTCCTGGAAATCCCACTGTCAACCCCACATTCCCCACCCTTCCCAGACATTCCAGGGAATTCAGCCAGAGTACACTTGTAAGGAAAAAAAAAAAACAAAAATCCCACTCTGGATCCACGATTTAAATGCTGGAAAAAAAAATTAAATTACACAACAACAAAGCAGAAATGTCTACATCCTGGTGCAGACTCTGCAGCCCAGTTTCCCACCTTCCTGGGTGAATTTAAGTGCAATTCCAGCCCCTCCTGGACTCACCCTCGTAGCTGGCCTGGAAGCCTTGGGCACTCACGGCGTAGTCGCTGACGAGCCACAGGGACAGCACCAGGCCGGTGCTGACGATGGGAGCAGGCAGCTGGAATCCTGTCAGCCTGGAAAAAACCCACAGCAAGGTCACACTCACCAGGAGAAACCCACAGCGAGGTCACACTCACCAGGAAAAACCCACAGCGAAGTCACACTCATCAGGAAAAACCCACAGTGAGGTCACACTCACCAGGAAAAAACCCACAGTGAGGTCACACTCAGCACTGCTGGCCTGGCAAAAACCCCACACAAGGTCACATTCACCAGGAAAATCCCACACAGGGTCACACTCAGCACTGCCCTGCAGAAATCCAGCAGTGGGGCAGATCCCACCAGGCTCCTGGAGAAGGAGCTCAGAGCTCCAGGATACCTGGGAGAGCCTGACAGGAGCAAATCCTGGGCTTTTCCCCCTTCTGCCTGACCACAGGAACTGCTGCTGTAATTTTTCACAGGTTTTCTCCACTCCCAGACCAGCTTATTCCCTAAAATTACAGTTTTACAACTTCCAGACCTTCTCCCTCCACTTGGCCAAGGGGATTCCTGGACAGATTTCCCATAAGGCAATCCCATAGTTGACTCTCCAGGAACCCAAGAGAACCCCTGAGCTGCCCCAAACCCAGACTTGTACAAACCCCAGGAGCAGCAGGAACTGAAGGAATTTGGTATCATTTGGGATCAAGAGCGCTCAAGGGATCACAAGGGCAGGAGCAGCAGGAGATAAACAGGGAAAAGGAGAATTTAAAGCTTCTTACAACGCACTCCGAGGCTTATCCCACAGAGAGCAGGCAGACCTTGTGCCAGGGGGGCAAAGGATCACCTGGGACACAAAGCTCTCTGAGCCTCTCAGAAATACCTGTAAATATCATTTCACTCAGGGTATTTCCTCTCTTCACATGGAGTGAAAAGGCACCCACAGAACAAAACCAGATTTGGGGGGGCACCACTGAAATCTCCCTGAGCACCCAGGCCAAGCAATTCCTCCTTAAAGTCATCACCAGAGCCAGGGAACTTCCCTCCTCTTCTCTCTCTGCCTCTCATTGAGCAAACCTAAATATTATTTCACACACATTTGAGCTCTGACTGATGAGAGCTGACAGGCTCTGCCTGAGAACTTTACTGAAGCAAAATTTCCAGTTATTGGCAGAGCTCACTGAGTTGCCAGCCCATGATTTAAGTTTTAATGTCAGCACAGCAGCACTGACCAGCCCTCAGCATAAAACCCAATGTCTGGACAAGCTGGAAGGACAATTGCTCCTGTTTATTAACAATCAAAGGTTCCAGGATCCAGAAAGATTCAGTTTTTACTGTGCTGAGGAAAAGCATCATTGTTTTTATTAATTAATTTGGCAGCTTAATTAGAGTGTCCTGCTGAAACATCCATGCACTTAAAAAAAAAATAAAAATCCAGGAAATGCCTGGACCAGCTTTAATAAAAGCAGAACCTGCTGATTTCTCCTCCATAGCATCACTCAGGAGTTTGTTCATGCAGCCTGGGCTTTTCATTACCCAGAATGGACCTGCTCCCTCTGAACTGAGCTTTCTGCATCCTGGATTCTGCTCACAGCCCCCAAGCTAAGAGGATCCCACTTTGCAGATGTTGCTTTTCATTCAGGGCAACATGAACATGCCCTTTACCTGTAAAGAAGAGCTGCTGTCCCCAAGGAGTCGCAGGAATTAAGTGTTACCTGAAACAACGCTGCCCTGCAGCACTGATTCCAACACAAGTGGTGTTTTCTACTAACAGGGCTTTAAAAGAGAAGTGCCTGTGCACGTGGGCATGAAATTGTCACTGGGTTTGTTCCACACAGAGCCCTCGCTGACTGGAGAGGCAAATTCCAGGGGAACCTCTAGAAACTGATAAACCCAACCAGCTCTGAGCCTCTGAGGTTCCCTTGTGTGTCCCCAGAGCAGAAGGGGCTGCCTGACAACACCAAAAGGCACCAAACTCTGCTGCAGACCCTGCTGCAGACCCTGCTCCAGACCCTGCTCCAATCCCTGCTCCAATCCCTGCTCCAATCCCTGCTCCAGACCCTGCTCCAATCCCTGCTCCAATCCCTGCTCCAGACCCTGCTCCAATCCCTGCTCCAGACCCTGCTCCAGACCTTGCTCCAATCCCTGCTCCAATCCCTGCTCCAATCCCTGCTCCAATCCCTGCTCCAATCCCTGCTCCAGACCCTGCTCCAATCCCTGCTCCAATCCCTGCTCCAATCCCTGCTCCAGACCCTGCTCCAATCTCTGCTCCAATCCCTGCTCCAATCCCTGCTCCAGACCCTGCTCCAGACCCTGCTCCAGACCCTGCTCCAATCCCTGCTCCAATCCCTGCTCCAGACCCTGCTCCAGACCCTGCTCCAATCCCTGCTCCAATCCCTGCTCCAGACCCTGCTCCAGACCCTGCTCCAATCCCTGCTCCAGACCCTGCTCCAATCCCTGCTCCAATCCCTGCTCCAGACCCTGCTCCAATCCCTGCTCCAGACCCTGCTCCAGACCCTGCTCCAATCTCTGCTCCAGACCCTGCTCCAATCCCTGCTCCAATCCCTGCTCCAATCCCTGCTCCAGACCCTGCTGCCCTGCACACAAAAGCCTCTCTGCCCACAGAACATCTCACCAGCTCCACCGGTGCTGCTGCAATCAAACCCAGCCAGGAGAAAGCAGGAAACGCTGCTGCTTCCGTCAGGAAAATACCTGGGCAGCACCTGGCACCCTCTGCCCCACAGCCCTCCCTGGCTGCCCCTGCAGCTGGAACTGCTCCTGCTTCCCATTGCAATCACAAGAAAAGCCACTTCTCCTCTTAAGCCTCCAGCCAAGGCACACAACTGAGTTGTTTTTTCCTTCTCTGATGTCCTTGTCTTGACCAAGTGAGAGCCCAGGCAGCGTCCCCTTGAAGGAACAATCAGTGACCATGTCCATGTTCAAAACCTCAGCTCTGCTGTTCCAAAGCTCCAGGACAGGCAGGATTGGCAGGAATCCCTGCTTGGTAACTGTTTTCTTGCTTTCCTCCCTGAACCTGCAGCCCAGAGGAATTCAAACCACGGCAATGGTGAACAGCACACGGCATCACTCCCCACCAAACAGCACTTCTGACATCGCTGATCTTTAGGGCAGCAATCACCAAAAACACACACTAACAAGGCAAAAAAAAAAAAGGCAGCAAACTCCATTCCTCCTTTTTATGGAGGTGAGGGCAGTAATAACAGCAGGAATAATCATATTCCCTTCCTTCTGTACCTCCAGCCAAATGGATTATTGAGTGATTATCCCCTTAACGTGCTCGGAGCCGGCGCTGCTCGTCTGAGGTTTGCAATGTGTTTTTCATTGGCTTAATTTCGCTCCTGCAGCGAGGAACCAAACGAAACCAGTGCCAGAAATGCCACTTGATAAGCTTGCCCTTGCAAAAAAAATCAATATATCCAAACAAATCAACACAGAAATCCTCTGCTCTGTTTGCATCCCTCGTGCCCTGCTCCAGGTGCGCCACGGACGCTGCAAATCTGCCTGGTTTGGCTCCCAGTTTGCAGCAGGACAGAAAAATCTGTTTGGGGAGAGCTGAGGGCAGTGAAAAGCACCTCCCACAGGGGGGAAGCCTCACCTGCCATGAGGCTCAGCCTGGATCCAGGTGGGACAGGATCCCAGAATCAGGGAGGTTGGAAAAGCCCTCGAGTCCAACCTGTGCCCAGTCCCCACTTTGTCCCCAGAGTGCCACATCCAGCCCTTCCCTGGACACCTCCAAACCTCCCTGGGCACTGTGCCCTTTTCTGACCCAGAGATGGGGCACCTGAGAGGCATTTTAAAAACTTTTATTCCATTTCCAGTCTCATGAGAAGGGTGAGACAGCACAGATGTGACAATTCATGCCATCACAACCAGAAGCCAAACTCTTTCCTAATTCCAATCCATGACAAGCCTTTCTTTAAGGAAAAAAAAGATTAAATTACACAACAATGAAGCAGAGATGTCTACACGAGCTTTTGCCACACAATGCTGTAAACGCCTGCCAGCCAATCATCTCAAATCACCAAGAATTCTCTACAAATCCCTTTCCCACAACCACCCAGCCAGGACCCCCCAGCCCTGTTCCCAAGCCCCTCAGCTCCATCTGTTGCCATCATTTCAACACCTCTGGATGCAGCAGGAGGTGAGGCAGGCGCCCCTTTGGGACTGCAGGTGCCACAATTAAAGCCCAGCCCGTTATTTTTCTGGTAGGATGCCCACCATCAGCTCAGGCTGCAATCAAAACAGTTATTGCAGCTGGCAATCCAGCAGCCTTTAAAGCATAAACGCTGGAGAAGTGTCTCAGAACATCTAATGAAAATGCACTGGATTGTATCATTTAACCCAGCATTAAATTGCACCACCCCACAGCTCGGTGAGCTTTTCCTGCCTGTCATTTAAAAGCACCTATTAGGGAAAATTTCCCATCAAATGAGCCACTCTCCTTGCTGTGTGCAGGGGAAATGAAACCAGCCTGGCACCCCTGCACCAGCCCGGGGTAATGATCCTCCCAAGGCAGGGGTGAGGGAGGGGATCCTGCCCCTCTGCCCAGCCCTTGAGGCACATCTGGGGAGCTTGTCCAGCTCTGGATCCTCAGCACAGGGGGACAGGGAGCTCCTGGAGCTGAGGAAGGGAAAGGCTGAGGGAGCTGGGGCTGAGGAGATGCTGAGAGGGGCCCACAGGGATCCATCCCATCTCAGAACTCAGCACAGGAGGCAGAAATATTTCCTGTAAAAACACAGCTGATGGCAGGGAAAGCATCTATGGGGAAAGAAAATACCAGTTCATTCCGTTCATTTTAGAAATCATCTCTCACCCTGAAGGGGTTTAAGATCTCCTCCAAACCCTGGGCCAGATCCCAAGGGAACCTTTAGGACTCTGCAGAGCTGGCAGAGCCCTGGGCAGCAGGGCTGTGGTGCCTGCAGGACACTGGGGCTGGCAGGGCTGTGTCTGTCCCCTCCTTGTGTGCCAGGCTTGGGGGGTGCCCTGGCTTTGCAGTGCCACCCCTGTGCTCTGCATCCTCCTCCTCCCAGCCCTGGCTGATCCCCTCTGGCTGTACCCCAGGTGCTGCTGCCTCAGCCTCTCTCACACATCTCATCCCTTCTCCTTCCTGCTGAACTTGCCCTGTTTTCAGTGGCTGTGGATAAAAGCCACACCTGAAGAGGCAGCTCGCTCTCTCCTGGCATTTCCTCAGGCTTGGCTGGTGCAGGAATTCCTCCCCTCAGTGGCTCTGTTAGATTTTTCCCTGTATTTATTAAAGAAAAACGCAATTACAGCGAGATGTCAGCTTTTTTTTTCTTTTCTTTTTTTTTCCAGAGCACACGAACACGAAGGCTCTCATTAATCATCAATAAAACAAGCAGAGCATGATCTGAGAGAGCTCCCAGCTCCCAAATGCTGCAGACACTTAAAAGGCAGCTCTGTCCGCCAGGCACAGCTCGCTGGTGTCACTGAGATAGTTGTCCTTTCATTTGGAGCCCTGCAAGGCTGAAATGATGCTCTGGACCAAAAAAAAAAAATAAAAATCAACTCTCAACCAGCTTAAAGGGATCCTGCAGTGACACAAGAACAGCTCCCAGTTGGATTTACCCAAGCTGGTGGAGGGATTTGTGCTCAGAACCCAACAGCTTTTGTTTGGGAGGCAGGCACAGAACAAACAGCAGCACAGGAGTGCTCCAAGCACCAGCAGCTCCTTGGATCTTCTCACATTTCTCACCAGCCAGCCCCACATGGCTCATTTCATCCCATCCCAGCTGCTGGAGAGTTGATTCCAAACCAACACAATCCCTTGGTTCTGACGTTCATTATTTCTTATTTTTCCTACCACAAGACCACCAAGCAAGGGGTAAAACCCCCTCTGGTTATTTCTGTCCCTCCACCTCTCCCAGCGCCCCGAACACCTCCAATTTTCCCAGGAATTGTATCTAGCACAGCTCTCAGTCTCAGGAATCAGCTGCACTTCCCTCCCTTGCCCAAGCCAAGCACAATCCATCAAGGCCCAGGAGCCCTTTGCTTACCTCTGACACTGACAAAGCTTCATTAACCAGCACGGGCTCGGGGGACAGTGACAGAGCTCATAAATCCCAGCCTGGATGGATTTCTCCACTTGTTTAAAGCAGGGTTTGGGTCAATTCCCACTAGAAAAGTGTTATTTATAGAGCCCAGAGCCAGCACAGCCAGCTCAGATATATGAGGCCTTCATGGCTCAGACTGGGGACAGGTACTGAGCATCAAATTTCAATAAATTTGATTTTCCATGCAATGCAATGGAGTGGGAAGACCATGGAGTTGGATGTGATTTATTCTTTTTCTCACATGCCTTCCACACTCGTTTTTTTCAAGATTTCCTGGGATTTTGTCTTTTCTGCCCTGCTCAGGTGAGAGCTGCCTCCAGCCCGGGGTCCCAGCACAGGAAGGAGCTGGGACTGGGGAAGGTCCCTGCCCATGGGGATGAGCTGAGCTGATTTAATCCCCTCCCCACCCAAACCCTTCCACAATTCCATGAAACCCAACCCTTGGCACCTCTGTTCTCGTTATGACAAACCAAGAGGAAGAAAAAGACAAATTCACAGGAAAGTTCATCAAATCTCAGTCACCCCCTGGCAAATCCGAGCTGACATCCTGAGTAAACAAAGACAACTTTGGATACAACCCAAGCACGGCTCAGCAGCTTCAATGCAGAACTTGGCAGATTTGGGTTATTTCTGCCTTTCTGCAAAAAAAATTAGAAAAAAAATAAAAGAAAAAGAAAAAAAAAAAAAGAAAAAAAAGAAAAAGAAAAAAAAGTCACCAGGGGTGTGAAATTGAGTAAATGGGAAAAATAAGTTCTTGGAACCCCCTGGAAATCAAAGGAGGTTTGTTTATTGCTGAACACAGGGCAAGCAGGGAACAAGGAGCAAGTGTTGCCAGAGTGGAGGTGGTGGGATCACCCAGCAGCCCTCCAGTGCAGGAACCCAGTGTCCTGCAGCCTGGAGAACAGGCACAAATGTCTGGAACAGTGTGAAACACAAGGGGGGCAGGATGGAGAAGTTCTCAGGCCAGCAGCTCTCTGGGATTCTGGGATGATGGCATGGGAGAGCTGGTAAGGGATTTGCCCAGGGAGCAGAGCAGCTCTGGGCTCTGGGCAGGGTTGGTCCCTGCTCCTGGGAGGGATTCCCAGCACATCCCAGTGCTCTGCCTTGCCCCCACAGCCTCTGCTGCACTGCCCACCCCGTCCCCAAAGCCCACAGAGGGCAGGGCCACCACCCCGCTTGCTGGCTCAAAGGGACATTTTTGTTTCTGAAGGTTTGGTTCTGTATGAAGTCAATTTTGGCACAGGTTCTTACAATCAGGGCCAGACTGGAGCCACCTCCCCTTCACAGAGCAATTGGGCAACGACAAAGAGCCAACAACCAAAAACTCCCTGTGCTGCCCTCACCCTCCTCAGCCAGCCCTGCTCCCTCCCAGAGCAATCTGAAAATGAGAAGCACCAAGCCAGGGCCACGGGCTGCTTCCATTTCCCTCTGCTAAAAAAAACTCATCTCACTCCCTCTGACCCCCTAAAAAACTCCCACTGGGGCTGGAATTGTCATTCCTGCTCAGGAATGGAAGCAGCTGAGTCTGAAATGAGTGACTCGAGGTGGCTGTGACTGTGTCACTTTAAACAGATGACAAAGATGATGAAAAGATGATAAACCTGAACTCCAGAGAACACTAAGAAGTTCACTAAGTGGAGCACCAGTTGGGTTTATCACCAGCCATCTCTGATAAGGAGGAGGGAGCCCTGAGACCCCCCTGAGGTTGGATCTACCTGCAGCCCTCACTGCAGGGTTTGCAGGGCTCACAGGCAGCGATGTCTGCAAGGGCTTGGGGTCACCTGAGCAGCTCCCCTGAAGGAAAACCCAACCATCAGCTGGGGGGATCTGGGTCACAGAACAGCACAGGGACAATGCCAGAGCTGATTGTCCCCTTCTCCCTCAGTTCCAGGGACAATGCCAGAGCTGATTGTCCCCTTCTCCCTCAATTCCAGGGACAATGCCAGAGCTGATTGTCCCTTCTGCCTCAGTTCCACCTGCACACAGAAGGGCTGAGTGTGCAGGCAGTGCCACATCCCTCCCCTCACCCTGAGGAAGCAGGAGGGACTCACACAGTGAGTGGGAGAGCAGAAGGGAGAGGAGGCCCTTGAACCCCCAAACCAGGACAGAACTGCTCCATCCCCACCTCTGAGGAGGCTGCCAAAATATCCGTGCCAAGCCTCCCCCTCAGCCTACAACATTCCACACGGTGCCAGGGGAAAAGCTCCCACTCTGATTGAATCAGCTGCTTTTATCACTCCTCCTGATGCACCCTCTGCTAATAAATATGGAAAAACTGAATCAAAATTGCAGAGCCCTGCTGCAGTTGCATTAACTCCATTACCTCTCCCAGACTTTCAGCTCCAGTTTCATCAATTATCCTGCAGACGGAGTTTAAACACTCAGCACTTCCTCAGAACAAAACAGGGACGCTGCTGAAGGGTCCTGGAGCTGCTGGAGCAGCTCAAACACGGCTCTTCCCAAAGAGGGAAAAAAAAAATCAAGTGGATTTTTATCCTACAAAGCAGAGAACATAAATTCAAGTGGGGTTTTGTTGTGTTTCTTTTCCCATGGAGTTAATGGGAAGTGACAAAAGACTCTGCTGAGGGAGAGAGGGAGGTAGGGCTGGGATGTTTACTAAAGGTGACAAAGGATTTAGCTGGCCCTCTGCTTTATTTATCCTTCCCCTTAGCAAAAAGAACTGTAGTCACCTTGGAGACATGAGGCAGCGACAAAGGGATATGTCACTGGACCAGAGGTGACTCAACACAAACTCCCAACACAAGCTCTGTGCATTCCCGGCTGTTCTTCCAGGAATTTCTTTACCAGGACTGACCCCCAGGATGATGTTTCACCCCCAATTTACATCTCTGCAAGCCACAGGGACACTGGGGGACCTCTCTCCTCCCCAGTTCCCTTTGTCCCTTCCTCTCCCACTCCCTTTTGCCGCTTTTAAGATCAAAAGCTTTGTGCTCTTGACTGGTAATTAAGTACAAGTCACCCAGGCTGCTTTTTCAAAGAGTAATTAAAAGGTTATCAAGAGAAACACAGCGAGGTGCAGGTAATTCCTGGTGCAGCTGTAATTAGGTCAGCCCGGAGATAACTCGGCTCTTATCACCAGGATCGCATCGTTTCTGAGTTCAAACAAAATCCTTAAACTTTCTGTCAATTAAATACGGCCCGGGATGTGGGTTTGGATCGCTCACGCAGCAGATTGGTGGCAATCCTTCTCCTCACTCCTGTCAGGGAGTGTTGTATTCCTCTGGGGAAAATGGTTTTCCCCAGAAACCCCCTGGTGTCTGTACCTATTAGTTTGACCCTGTTCCCCCCTTATCTCTGACCTGTTGGCTCAGTGCCAGCTATCTGTCCTGGGACAGAGAATAGATAAAAACCCAGGTTCTTCCTTGTTCGGCCTCTTTGGCCTCCGGTATCCCTTCAGAATAAAGCCTTGGAATATTACCTGAGGTTTTGAATCTTTTACCCTATCCCATGAGGTATTCCCTCCAAAAGCTCCCCAGAAACTGAGCTAGCACAGGAACCCAGGGCGGCAGGGGTTGTGCTTCAAGGGAGGAAGGCTGAGGGTCTGGGAGCAGCTGGAGGAGATGAGATGTGGGCGCTGCGAGGGAAGCGCCCGTGCCAGCAGCAGGATTCCCCTGCTCTGCACAGAACCCCCACGGCAGCAGCGACTGCAAACGTTCCCCCAGACCCTGCAGGCTCTGCAGGCACAGGAATTTCTGCAAAATCCTCCTCAGAAGGGGCAGGTTCCTCCCAGCTGTGGCAATAAACACCTCCGAGCGAGGCGAGCGAGGCCGACCAGTGCTGCTGAGGCCCTGGGAGTTGTTTTTCTCTGGATGCCGAGGCCCTGGGAGTTGTTTTTCCTCTGGATACAAAGCCTCCAACAAAGCTTTTCTCAGGCAAATAAACTCAGCAGCGCTGAAACATTTTGTTTGAACAGGGAAGAGAGCAGAGCACGACACAATTCCCTGCCCACAGCAGGCAGGAAGGGAAGCCCAAGGGTTGGAAGAAAACCCCAGCATTGCTCAGCACATTTGCAAGTGAGGAGTCTCTGCTGGTGGAAACATCCCCATGTTCTTGTCCCCTGGGCTTCCCAATGTAGTTTTGAACATCTCTGGAAGGAAAAAAAAAATAAAAAATCTGATTTTCTAAGTTGACCACTTCCATTTGGAGTGTAAATTCACCAGGTCTCACAGGGAAAGCAGAATTAAGGGAGCTACAAGGACTGACTCACAGGGAGACTGGAAATGTGCTTTCCCCAGATCTGAGTACAAGACTGAAACTTTTAATCAGGGAGTTTGCAAGTGATTTAAGATTCTCACATTAAAAGGGTCCTGCAAATTATCAGCAGATGAAGAAGCTGGAGGAAGCCACGCGGTTCTGTCATTGCCCACTCTGGGGATGTCATGGAACAAGAGTCTGACACAGAGAGGTGATGCCTTCAGTTTGAGCTTTGCTGGATTTCAGGTTCTGTGCTGCCCAGGGGTGCAGCTCTGAGCTCACATTCAGGGTCACTCAGCTCTGCACAGAGCAGGGACACAAAACAAATCCTGTTCCTGCTGCACACCAAACACAGCTGGGACAAGTGTTCAGCCCCAAAGCACAAACAAGGGTGGCTGGAGGGAGGAACAAGAAGGATGGGACTGCAGAACCTGCAGCTGGAATGGGACAATTCAACCCCAATGTGCAAATGGAGCAAAACTGATCCAAGTATGAGACCTGGTGACCGTTTGTCCATTTTGTGTCCATTTTGTGTCCATTTTGTGTCCATTTTGGCTCTTGTCCTGCCCCAGGTGCACCCTAAAGCCCTTTCAATCAATCTCTGCTTTATTCTCCAGCTCTGCCCAGTCTCTGTTCCAGCTCAGCCTTCCCAAGGCATCAGAGGTGCAGAGAGTCTCCCAAATCCCACAGCAATCCCAGAGCCATAAATAACCCCAAGAATTCAGATTGTGCTCAGGTCTGTGCTGAGTTCCTGAGCCCAGCACAGTGGGAGGACAATCAGGAAGGGACCTGATTGGAGCGGCCTGAGAACAATGACACAATCACCAGGCACAATGGGAACTGGGGAAAGAATGTTCTGGAATAACTGCAGGGCTCCACATGACTCCCTGATCCCACAGCAGTTGGGAGCTTGAAGGAAGAGCATTTGAGAGAGTCTGGTCTGGTGTACTGAGCTCAAGAGAAGGGGAATCCTGGACAGGAACCAAATCCTGATGTCCCCCCATTCAAGGAAGAGAAAACTCTGCAGCCACCACAGCTCTCAGGTTTCACAGAAAATTCCCCCCCAGTGATAGGAAAAGCCAGGAGCTGGGGAAATTCTAGTGGACAAGGAGGAACAAAGGGAAGTTTAGGTTATATACATGGAAAAAATCCTTCCCTCTGAGGGCTGGGAGGTCCTGGCACAGCCAGGAGAAGCCGTTGCTGCCCCATCCCTGAAGTGTCCAAGGCCAGGTTGGAGCAACCTGGGATGGTGGGAGGTGTCCCTGCCCAAGGCAGAGGATGGAATGAGATGGAATTTTAAGTTCCCTTCCAACCCAACCCATTCCAGGATTCTAAAAACCCGGTTATTCGAGAGAAGCTGAAATAGCAAAAACTTGGAAACGAGCTCTGATTTCAGCAAACAAAGCAAAGTCATGGCACTGAGAGATGACAACAGCCCTGGATGTCTAAATTAAGGCACTGAAACCCATTTAATATTCACATCCTCATCACAAACACGCAATGCAAATTCCCTAATATCCAGTAAAGCTGTTTATTAGCAAATGCCTCATTGGATTAGGGCTGCTCTTATTCTATTAGGGAACCTTCACACCACATTAAATTGCAAGACAAGAGGGTGTTTGCCAGCACATGACAAGCACAGCATTAACCCCTTCCCAGGAAATCCTCGAGTGGTCTGGGTTGGGAGGGACCTGAAATGCATCGGGGATGCTCAAAAATACAAGTTTGAGAGGGGAAGAAGCAAAGAAATCCAGTTGTCCCTTCTTTTCCCCTTGCTCACAGCTCATTTTGGGCGAGCTCTGATGAGTGACACGTGGCCATCCATCTTCAGGGCTGCGCCTCGGTGATGAATGGAGAACATTTGGAAAGCAGGCAGGAAAAAGAAAGCAGAATTGATGGCCATGAGAAGGAGAAAAAGGGGAGAAAGAGAGAGAAAACAAAAAGTAACCCAGTGTTAGGCAACAGTTAAGGGTTTAATGGGGTGAGATTGATGCACCAAAAATAATTCCGGGGATCTCCTGAGGTGGAAGGGACCCAGAAGGATCAGGGGACACCCCCACGACCCCACCCTGTGCATCAGAGCATTGCCCAAACACTAAAAGTGGTGAACAAAGAGATGAGACATGAAACTACCCAAAGGAGCCAACTCCAGGTTTAGAAGTTACTAATCCAGAAATGTCCAAGGGAAGGAAAGCAAAATGTCCACCATGCAGGAGTTCATCTTTGGCTTTGCTGAGCCCTAAGTGCTCTCAGACCTCTAGAAATCCCCCTTTTTAACTCCCCCTTTATTTCACTTCCCTCCATTCCCTGAACTCCTCCTCAGAGCTGGAACCCACGTGGCTTTTGCTGCTGGTCCCAGCCCCCAGCTCACATCCACCTGCCCAACTGCACCTGAACTTCACCAGGGCTGCAGAGGGGGGACTTTTTCTGTCTCCTCACCTTCCCCCAGTGCAGGGCCACAGATCCCCAGGGCAGAGCCCCAGCTCAGATTTTCTGCTACTTTTATTTACAACCAGAACATTCCTGTATCTCAGAGCAGCATTAACTTCTCACCACCCAAAGCTTCCTTGAGCTGGATTTTACCCCCAGTTTTCCACCTTTCCATTATCCCCAAAGCAAAGCACTGAACCTCCTGATTAAACACCGAGGTCCCATAATTAAAGTGATTCTCAAGCACAGTTGCCAAATGAGGAGATGATTTATTTGCATAACTGAAATAATCTACATAAAGAGCTGATTTCCACCAGGGTGCAGCTCAGATGTTCCACTCGGGTTTAGACAGGACACTGAGGTCAATGGGTTTGTCCTGAACTCGAGTGGTTTGAAGGAAAATTCATCTCCAGAGCCCCAGCATTCCTGCCAGGGATGCAGAGCCTGGACGCTGCCACTGCTCCAGGAGGTTTTGAATGCATCACTGAAAGGCTGGAGCTGCCACCAGCACCCCCAGTCGTGTCCCCAGCTGAGAGGGCTGAGATCACGACTGCTCCACAGCTGACACCTCCCAGAGCATCTGCTGCCACAGCAACACATCAAAACCAGCCTCCCACAAAACTTTTTTTTAGTACTGAAAGCCTGATTTGAGAAGCCACGGAGAGTTTTCCTTCCAAAGCAGATTCCTGAACACTTCTTGCCACTGGAGATCCAACAGATGGGAGGGAATGCAGCCCTGTCCAGCTGCTGGGTGGACTGGGAGTTAAGGAATAGCCCAGATTTTGGGGGGAAAACCCTCCAAGCCTTTGGCAGAGCTATCACTGAACCCCACAGCCCAGCCTCCCACTTCTGGAGTCTCGTTTGGACTGAGGGAAGCTCTCTTCACATTAACTCTGCCTCCCTCCTGCTCCATTTGCTAATTAACTCCTCTGGATGTCTAGGATGAGTCTTGATAAATCATTACTGTCAGGCGTTCAGAGAAACATTTCAAGCCTTATCAGAGCTAAGAAATCAAAACAACTGTAAGAATTGCTCATGGAGAAACACTCCCAGTTTATTGCAGCACAAACATCCAAGGCCAGATCTGATCCCAGAGGCAGGGAAGGGGGAACATGTTTATAAACATCACTGTAATGAACACTGTACCTCGTTCTCAGATTCCCCTGCTGAGGCAGCCCATCGTAGATGGATAATACATCAAAATCTTCCTCTAATGCAAAGGACTGGAAAACGAGCTGTATCCTGTTCTGCTCCTCAGCAGTGATTGTCCACGTGCAGTTTGCATAATTGGGGTATCCATAGGGAAAGCCTGGGCTCTGTATTGTCCCGTTTGGGCCCTGCAATGTGTGGCTGCAGTTCTGGGCTGGCAAGAGAAAAGACAAAAGCACAGAGTCAGAGGGTGTCAGGTGAACAGTGAGCGTCCTCAGCATCCCAACAGAGCACACAGGGATCTTCCCACCAGGTTTCTTTGTCCCAGGAAACAGAGGAAAGTCAAATCTGAGTGTGAAGCTTTGGCCTCCTCCCTGCAGGGATGTGGAGCCCAAACCCTCAGACACGTCCTGGGCTCTGCTGCCAGCAGCTGTGAGCACAGCTGGATGCACAGCTGCTGCCTGGCCCTGGGGACAGCTCCTTCCTCAGCCACCCTTCCCCAGCCCACCACCAAACCCAGCCTTCTCCCACCACACTCAAAATGCATTTGGGATTTCACCCCTGCCAGGTGCCAGGCCCTGCTGGGTCACACAACAGCACAGGGACAGTGCCAGAGCTGATTGTCCCCTTCTCCCTCAGTTCCAGGGACAATGCCAGAGCTGATTGTCCCCTTCTCCCTCAGTTCCACCTGCACGCAGAAGGGCTGAGTGTGCAGGCAGTGCCACATCCCTCCCTTCACCCTGAGGAAGCAGGAGGGACTCACACAGTGAGGGGCTGGGCCACCACGAGCAGCCTGGCTGGGCAAAGGTCAGGAATAAACCTGCCCTGACTCCAAAAAGAGCAGGACACAGTGCAAGGCTTGAGCAAAGAAACCATCCTGTAAGGTGCCTTCCAACCCTGAGCATTTCATGATGCTGGGGATGGATCACTGGAACAAAAGACAGCAGCAGCAGCACTTACAGCCCTGTTACACCTGATGGGGGACATGGGAGAAATCACTGGCCAGAGCCAGAGGTTTGTGCTCCTCGTTGTGCCTCAACACACAGAACATCTTCCATCAGTATCTCTGAGGAGCTGCTGCAAAGCTGCATCTTCTGAGAACAAACCCCCTCCTGTACCACCAGTGAGACACCTAAAACCTCCCTGAAATCCATTTCCCCTGCCCAGGGCAGTACCTGGGAACACCTGCAGTACACTGCACCCCAGAGATAAAGAGCCACGATGTGCACTTACAGGATAAATGAGATTTCCTTCTCTCCTGGGGGCACAGGTACGTGAATGTGTTTTGGGAACAGCCTAAATGACAAATTTCCTTCAGTGTTCTCCTCTCCCTTCACTGCTGCTGTACCTGGGTGTCTTTGGAGGCACAAAGAATTCACTCCAAACTGGTCCAACCCTCCCTACTTCAGTGGAAGAATTCCTCCACACAAAGCCAAGTTCCAGACAGCTGGAAGGGTCAATCTCGTGGCCCAAAAGCTGAATTTCACCTTTACCCTCTGAGCTGCTGCCTCTGCTCCAGCTGTTCCCACCCGTGTTGGATTGTTTACCCTGCTGATGGGGACAACAGAGGCTTGCAAGTCGAAATGCATTAGAGTAGAAATTACTTCTTTGATTTCTCCTTGTCTTTTCTTTTTTTTTCTTCTCTTTTTTTTTTTCAAAGGCAGCAAAGGCATTTGCACTTCTGAGTGCCAAGCAGCTACAGGTACAGAACTGCAGAGTGGTGCTCATTAAAGGCAATTATAATTAGATTGACCTACTTTGGGTGCAAAAAACCGCTCCGTGGAACTTCTCCCCGCAAGACGGAGTCGGCGGTTTTATGAATCTAAAACGGTCCATCCTATTTACTACCCAGGGAATCTTTTTGTAGCACGTTTATCTGATCAATGAGAGGCAGGACAGCCCCACAATCCACCAGGGATGAAAGTGAGGGAGGCGCAGGATTCCTTGACTGGGAGTATTTTGCATTTCTGTAGCACCGGGCAGCTTTTTGTCACCGCATCAGAGACAAATCCACCTCCCTCCTCCACCCGGGCTCCCTTTACTTTGGGGAGTTCACTGGAAAAGCCACTTGCTCAGTGCCAGAAAGCTGCACGGGACTCGGAATATTCCTGTGATCACAGAGGAGTAAAACGAAGCCCAGTTTGGTTTAACAACCCAAGATCCCCGAGCTCGGTTCTCCAGTTCAATCGAATCCTCTCTCCAACCACAGCGGCGCTCAATAGGCAGTGGGGGGATATTGAACTGTCCCTCCTGCTCGTTTTTATTTTAATCAGAAGTTCATCAGAACAATTGAAGGCAAATGGGAAATTAAAGAGGCTGTATCTCTCCATTTCCTGACGGTATAAAAGCTACCAAGGCTGCAGGAAATAAATTCAAGGTCAGAGGCACCACGTTCCAAACATTTCCAAGGTCATAGGGAAGCTCCAAAATCCACAAACTCAGCCTATCCTTCCACAACCACTGCCTGTGCCACAAATGGACATAAATCTATCTGAAAGGGCAAATAAATAATAGAAAAGTGAGACAGAGTTTTATGATGCATCCAATCAATCTGCTGAAATATTTGCATGTTCACGATGTTGACCCAGAGGTGCTCCGGGCACAGATAAAAGAAAATTGCTTATTGCAAACAAAGAACAGCTTTGCAAAAGCTGCCAAACTGGGCAGTAATATATTCTGTAATAGCTGTAATAGCAGGGAACTTCATTTATATTGGACATTGCTGGAAAAAGTCATCAGGCACAGAAAGAAATCCGGGAAGCTGAGGGAATTTATGTGTTCTATCGTTTGCTTCCAGGTCTGAGTTAGTTCAGCTCATCCTTGACTGACAAAACCTTATCTAAAATTCAAAATTTCTCCTGTGAAGATTGCAGAAACAATTCCCTTTATCCCTTTGGCCCGGGAGCACAAATAAAGTAGAAAGATATGAAAGGGCAGCGCCGGTGCCTGTGCTGGGAACTTCCAGGTGGATTTGGGGTTGACAGAGGACAATTCTCCCAAAATTTCTGGCACATTCTCTCCAGCCCAAAGCCTGACACGAGGCACCTTCAACTCCTCACCCAGAGATGAGAATGCTGCATCATCCCCCTCCCAGCTTTGCTTTTAACCTCAGCTGAGGTGTGTTCCTGTGGGTATTCCATGGGCTCACATTCTGCAGGGTGGGCTCATCACAGGGATGGGTTTGTGGGCATTTGTCCTATTGGTGATGGAGGGAAAACAGAGCCAGCACCTCCTCTCAGTTCTGGAGAGTGGTTTGTTGGGAATGGAGCTCTGAAATGAATCCCTCAGCTCTGTTTTACTGCAGAACTTCAGACAAGGACAACGGCGTCCCCACACCCAGCACTGCTCAGAGCCTTCCTCCAAAGGGATCCCAACCCCAGGGCAAGGGAAAACCACAACCCAAGCTTCACAGGATCCTTTAGGCTGGAAAAGACCTCCAAAACCACTGAATCCTTTAAGAAAACCCACAGCACTTTGGGAAAACATCTTTATCTGGGACACCACCAGTGATAATTCACTGATGGTGACTCAGTATTCCAATTTTTTCACACCTTGGTTTAACCAACTGAAGCAAGTCTCCACTTCCAAAAGCTCTTTTGTGCAACTCTCTGAACAATCCCCAGACTGACTGGCTTCACCCTGGGCTCCTCACGAGGGAAGTGATGGAATATTTACTCTGCAGTACTCTCAGAGAAGAACTGCAGCCCTGAACCACGGGCTGCCTGTGGCACTTTGTAACACACAGTTTAATCCATGGGGTACAAAACTTAACCTGACCAGACACTGCAGCGAAAAATAAATATCAGCTGAGCAGAGAAGAGTTCCAAACCCCCCCAGGCTTTGCTGTGGGGCTGCCATGAAGAGAAAGGAGGGGTGGCAGGAGCAGGAACGACATCCTTGTGCTCCAAAGCAGAGTTCTTTTGACAGGACGAGCTCCAGGAATGGAGCCAGAGGCTCGTGGGAGCTTTAGTTCCACTGTAAATCCAAAGTTATCTCGACACACGAGCCAGGGCCATTCTGGTGCCAGTCACTGCAGATTTAGAAGGGCCCAAAAGCAGCAGGGCCGGCTGGGCTCTGGGGCAGCGGCAGCTCACCCCAGTCACTGCAGTGGGGCAGCATCTGCCGCTCCCCAAGGTCCTCAGTGTCCCAGAGGTGGCCGTGGTGACAGTCACTGCACAGCGACCAAACCCACCAGGTTATGTGCACAAAAACAGGGGATTCACCCCCTGAAGAACACCCACAGCAACAGGATTTTGTTCTTCCCTTTAAATAAGCAACACTTCAGGCCAGGAATGGGCTGCCCTGGCTGCTGCTCCCTCCCAGCCCCTGCCTGCTGGGGAATTCCAGCAGCTCCAGCCTGAGATAAACCTGAACATCCAAAGTGTGTCACTACAAACCTCCCCCAAGTTGTCAGGAGGTAAACAACAATAACAAACAAAGGCGTCGTCTGACGTGACAAGTGCAAAGGCAATGAGTAGGAAAAAATCATCTTCCACCTACTTGCAATTCCTTCAACTTAAATCCCAGGCCAGATCCAGGGTGGTGTAAACCCAGGAAGAATTGCAGCTGTTGGTTTACACCGTGTTATTATCCAAGGAAGCAATGCTTGAGAGAGAGGCAGACTGAATTTATCTCTGAAGTGCTTCCTGAAATACAAGTCGCTGCACTTTGTTCCTCAGCAGAAACAAAATCTAATTTAGCAAACGCTGATGCATGGTCACTGCACAATTCCGTGGGAACAAATATCAAATCATGCACAGTGCCTGGCTCTCAGCAGCATCATTTATAGAGGATCCACGGCTGCCTCCTCCCTAATGCAGCAGTTTGGGGTTTTGCCATTTGCTGTAGTTACTGTTACTCACACAGAAATGCTGTTATTCCGTGTTGTTCTACAGCCCATTCCACCGAACGCAGGCACATAAAAAACCCCTTTTCCCCGGGCAAACTGAAATCCACATCCAAACGCTGAAATCCCAGGGGCAAACGCTGCTGGTCCAGCAGCACCTCCAAGGTTTGCTCCCCTCCCAGAGCCCCTGACTGCCCAGAGCTCTCCAAACCCATACAGCCAATTCCTCCTCGTTGTTTGTGCTGCCTTTGAATAGGAAAAACCTTCCTTTGCCCATTGTTTAGTGCCGTGAATCATTTATCAGGCGCTAAGGATGCCTCCTTACGTGGTGTTTAGCAAGTCATTACAGCTGATCATAAACAGGGAGTAGTTTACTCCCAGCCCGGCTCGGACTCTCCGGCTCGCCCAAATTTCCGTCAGCAAACAGGGAAAGCACCTCCACACTTGATCAATCCCAGCCCTGCTGCCCTCAGGATTCACCTTCTCCGAGCTGGAGCTTAACCTCCAGTCTCCTATCAAAGCCTGCTGGGTAATAAATAATGCAGAGTCATTCCATTAACTATAACTTAATCAAAAGCCCGCGGATCCAAGAGCATCATCAAGGGGATGATTTCCATCTCAGACAGCCTGAGCCCGCTTCCCTCTGAGCACGGGGAGTGATGAGCTGGGCACTGCAAGGGCAGGGAAAAAGTGCATTTGAGCTGAATTCAGCTCCTGCCAGCATTGCCAAGGCCGGGAAGAATCCAAAGCCCCAGCTCAGCTCAAGTGAGGACGTTCAGATTTGCACAACTCCCCAAATCTCCCACCACCATGGTTCTCTGCGGACACAGAGCCCTTCCCTCCCAGTCCAGGAGTCCCTCACTCCCCCCTGCCACCCCTTTGTCCCTTCTAGTGCTGCCCAGGCTGTTACTGCACACCCCAGCATTGCTCCAGCCCAGCAATTCCATTCTCAGGCCCTCCCAAGGAGGAAGAAGAGAGGAACAAAGGATGCAAAAGTTATCCCCACGCCTGCTCTCCCTTCCTTTCCCAATCAAAAACGTTGGGTTTTAAATGCTGGTTTTGAAATGCTGGTTTTTAAACGTTGCGTTTTAAACGGTGGTTTTTAAACAAAGATCGTTATCAAAGGCATCCTGGTGTCACGCTGGCTCCCGCCAGGTGCTGGCTGTGCCATTCCCAATCACTCCAGCAGATTTATGGAGCACTTTGCCATCTGCAGAGCTCCCAGGCCAAGCGGAATCAGAGCAGGTGAGACGACGGGACAAGTGTTTGGGAGGGAGACTCGCAGGAAGTGAGGGGAGAGGGAGGTGGATCCCCTCCTGTTCTCCTGCTGGAAGAGAAGGCAGGAGGAAAATAATACTGGAAAACACTGAAAGTACTAAAAAATTCCTTGGGAGTCGTTGTAAAGGAGCATTTAGAGAAATCTCTTGTAACACATCAGCTTTACTCTCAGCAGTGCCAAAGTTTAAAGTTTAATGTGCCCTGTTTATTCAAGGTACATTCATGAACACACATTTTCCTGACTATTTCCAGCCAGCCTGCCCTGCCCTGCCTGCTGTGAGCTGCGGGGGCAGAGCCAGAGGGTGACAGGAGGGCCTGGCTGCTGTCCCTGCCTGTCCCTGGGCACTGGCGGAGGGACCACCCCAGCTCCTTGCCAGGCTCTGCTGCTCCTTCTCCTTCCCCAGCCACAGCAGAGGAGCTTTGTGAGGCAGCAGGCAGGAGTCTGGCACTGCCAGTGCTCTCAGAGCATGGCAGAGACTCTTTAATCTGTCCAGGACAAATATCCAGATCTTATCCAGATTTCTCTATCCAGATAAATATCCAGGATTGCACAGAGCCCAACAGCCATCCCCTGAGCTTTCTGCAAAGCAGCCAATCCCTCTGTGCTGCTCTGGCTCCTTGCTGGATCCCATCCAACCACGTGTGTGTCTGTCCTGTGACAAAAGTGACTTTATTTCGTGCCTTCTGCATGAGAACAAGGGACATTGGTTCTGCCAGGCCCACTGATCTCCACAGGGCTCCAAGGCACCTTGGCTGGAGGAGTTCAGACATTCATCTCCCAAAAACCCCAAGCTAACAAAAATCCTGAACGCCCCAGGAAGAGACCCGTGCTTTAAACACTTTAAAAATCAAATTAAGCAGCCTCAGTTGATAAGACTTTAAGCACAATCCCAGGTTTCTGCCCTCTCCGCTTCTCAGCAAATCCATTTCTTGGTACAGACGTCCCACATTTCAAGTCTGGCCCCTGTGGCACTGCAGCAGCTTCAGACTGAGGTGAAATCCTGGAGCTGTGTCACGGGAGTTGTTCACATCCACAGAACTCATCCTGCCCCGAGCACAGGCTGGGCTGGAAAACTCCTGGCAAAGCTTCCAGAGCCCTGCATACCCCGGGCAGGGTTTCGCTCCCAGCTCCCCTGGTTTGTGCAGGGCAGTGGCAGGAAGCTGCCAGGGGTGTTCAAGGAAGCCTGAAGGTCAGGGGATGAAGCAGCAGGCTTTGGGAGCCTTGGCAAAGAAGCAGCAAGGATGGTTCATCCCAAATTACTATTCCAGAGGCAGCCGGGGCCGCGGCACCGCCGCTGCTGCTCTGACGTGTCCAGGCTCAGTTGCTAAGCACAGGCACACAGGGAGCAGCTCCAGAGCTTCCTGACAGGGCTTGGGAGAGGAAAGGAGAGGGAGAAACCCCCCCTGGGGTTTGTAAATACACAGAAATTTCTGTGTGTGCTGAGCCGTTGGTGGCAGGGTTCGGCGATGTCACACACGAACGAATGTCAGGGATTATTCCCTTCCCTTCCTTTGCCACCTTCCTGCCCCTGGATTTCAGCAGCTCCAGCTGTTTGGGGCTTTCTGCTCAAGCCCTGGGAAGTGGCGTGGAAGAAGCAGCAGGAGGCACAAGGAAAGAACTGCTGCAGCCAGCCCAGGGTGGTCACTCCTGTCCGCCAGCCTTGAACACCCAATTTGAGTCTGAATTTGAAGCTAAATTCAGCAGCAGAGATGAGCCTGACAGGAGTGTCCTGAGCCAAGCCAGAGGCTGCAGGTGTGTCCAGGACACAGGAGCAGAGCAGCTCATCCATGTGCTCGGAATGAAGGATTTTATCAAGATGCCAAAATCAACCACCCAGTGCAGGAAGCTTCTTAAACAGCAACAGTGGAAATTCAGGATAAAGCCACAGTCTGGGGCCATTTCTTTCCAAACTAATTTTTTTTTTTGTTTAACACTTCTCCCCATTCTGTTTTACTTGGCCTGGATGTATTTAGAGAGGATAATTTGATCCCCTTCCTGTGCTCCAAGCCAAGTAAGTGCTGTGCTTTCACTCCTCCAGGATTCACCAGTGAGCATCCTCAGAATTCTCATCCCACCTGGAATTCTTCCGTGCCAAGGACATCAAACCACCTCAGTCATTCCTACAAAGGTTCCTCAACACCTCATGAAAACTTCCATCACCTCTTCCTCATCTCTGCGGGAAAGCCCTTTGGAGCTGTCTGCACACTCACTGCAGCTTTTGTCATTCAAAATCCTGAAAATCCCGGGGTTTTTTCAAGCTTGCTCTTGGATTTCACAAGAGCTGTTTCAAAACTCTGTGACTCTCGCACTCCAAACAAACCTAAACAAAGGGGTTTTCCCAACTTCCAGCAGTCACTCATTAACGACGGAGAGCAATTACCTGCAGAACATCCCCAGCCGCACAGAATCCCCGCTGGAACCAGGAATCCTGGGCACACCAACCATCATTTGGAATCATTTGCTCAGCTCCAGGAAGCACCACGGTTATCCCAATGCTCAGCCAGAACAGCCTCTGCTCCAGGGATGTCATTTCCTTCCTTCAAAACTTCCCCTTTCAGAACTGTCTCTTAATCAATGTTGGCCGTTCCCTCAGCTCCTCTCCACAGCCATTGTCAGCAGAATAATAAACCCAGGCACTCATGGAACTATTTCCATCTCCAGAGCACTCCACAGGCATTAACCAATTAATGCAGATTCTGGTGTGAGGAACAGCCCGGCTGGGAATTCCCAGCACTTCCCTTCGTGGCCTGTCAGCTCCTCCAGTGCTGGATTCAGCCACAGGATCGCTGGATGGTTTGGCTGGGAACCTCAAAGCTCCTCTCCTCTGCACTTTTCCTGTCAAACCAAGAGTTACACTTGAAAAAAATATGGTTTAAGACGTCGTTAAGGCCAGGAGATGGAAGCTGGGAGGCTTTGACTGAGCCTGGAATCACGGGGAGGTGTCAGAGGCCAGGTGAGCCCTTTGTGACAAAGGCCACAAAACCAAACCCAAGTTCACAAATCCTTTTCAAAGGAACTTCAGAGCCCCAGGTTTACAAATATTTTTCTAAGCCAAGAACTGCAGGGAGATGCTCTGAAGCCTTCCTAACCCCACCTGAACTGTGCAGCCACATTTCCCTTATAAACCCCCCCTGGGCAAGCCTCCACTTATTCTGGCATCTAAATATCCTTGAAAATCTTGCCCCGAGAGTCTGAGCCTCAATGAAAATGTTCAGCCTGATTCAAAACCTTCTGACAATTTTAATTTCTCTCCAAGATGAACACAGCGAAGGTTGCATTTTTTCTCACCTCCACTGCAGCTATCTGTAAAGATGACACAGATCATCTCAACCCCCAATTGAAATTAAACTCAGAAAACAGAAGGTAATTTGATGAAAAACTTTTTACCCAGAGTCTGCAAATGGACTCTCACTCATGTGCAGCGTTTTGACTCAGTCTCATTTACAAGGTGCTAATTATTATCGCCAAAACAAATTTTTTTTCAATTTGTATTTCAATTATTTTGCAGTAAAATAATATTTGCATTTAAATGGTTTATCCAGGGGGCTCAAAGGCATTTTCATCTCGGGTGTTGGGATTATCTCATAAAAGAAAATAAAAAATGGAAGAAGGTGAAGAAAGGTTCAAGGTGAAATCCACCCCAAGTCACAGCGGAGCCAAAATTCAAGAATTCCTCATGAAAATATTTTGTTATTGGTCTCCCCTTGTCACCAAACCTTGTCACCATGGAACACCTAAAACCACCTCAAATTCCCTTTGCCTCTGGAGCTCTGTGTCCCACTATAGAGTTCAATGTTCCCTCAAAGCCCAAGGGTCTTGGGCTCCAATCCCATCTCCCTAAGAATTTCCAAGCCCTCAGCCCTTGGAATTCTCACAGTATCAACAATCCCATCCTTCCCCTGGTGGAGAGCTGATGGTTTAAAGAGAGCGTGGTGGGGAGAGCTCCTTCCTAAGTCAATCTGCACTCAGCTCTGAGGGAGTTCCAAAGAGGTTCTTCCCCCTCCCCACCACGTTTTGGATTCTAACTTAGATTTTACACATCGATTCATTGACCAGGTTGTATTTTCAGGCATTTTTTACTCCCTGAAAGCCCAGAAGTTACACAAGTCCCCTTTCGGTGCTCACAGAGAGGCCACAGACCCTGTTCAGCCCCCAGGGCTCAGAACAGGGACCCAGAGAAGCTCTGCAGCAGCCAAAACAGAAGAAACCACTTCATCCACTGCCATCCCCAGCATCTGACACCTCCAGATCTGAACTAAATTAAAAATACCACTCGGAACAAGCAGAGACTCCACTTATTAAAAGCTCTTCACTCCTGCAGCACCGTTCTCATCTCCCCACGCTCTGCAAAGTGAAATGTTCTGTGTGTTTACAAGTGCTCTGAGATCTTCCAACAAACCCCTCTGCCAGGCAATTGTGTTACAACAGCTCACACTTGCGTGATTGGATTTGAATTACAAAAAGAGCCCAACAGAAAGCAATCCCTCCTGGGAATTTTTGTTAGGATATAAATCCAATTTTTACTTGATTCCGTTAACAGCACTTTCATATTCACTTCCTTTAAGTATTGCAGCACTTGATATTTATTACCTAATGCCTCCTTGTCACCTTGAGCAATCAATGAAAGTCACCTGGAGTTGACAGTACGGAGGAAAGTTAATAAATAAAAGTTAATAATTCACTTCACCCAATGAGCCAAAAAAACAAGCCCATCACATGCCCCAAAGAATAATAGCTCCAAAAGGCTCCTACCAGATGATCTGGAGAGTGAAACATTTCAATCACACTGAATTTTTTCAGCCCATTTAGACTTGAGTTGCACGTTCACAATGGCAAAAGCTCGGTTGTTATTCCAGGGAATCATGGAGTGGTTTGGAAGGGATGTTTCAGTGTTGGGCACTGAAAGCTCTGAGCTCTGTTCAACGAGGAACGTCCCTCTGTCCAAACAGAATTTGGTAACTGATGGATGCTCTGATAGCCCAAAACCAGATTTTGTTGTTCTGTTTTGACTCAGTTTAGAAAAACTCTTGTGCCAGGCACTGATTTTCCACGACTTGTACAATTTCTGCATCCTGTGACCTCTCCACCTCAGCAGAACCACCAGAGAAACCCAAACTCCCTTCGATGAACATTACACTGTGTTTTATTTTTCTCTCGCCTCCTCCATCCATTTAAAACCTCATTTTCACCCACAGACATATTCCACTTCATCTTAGTTTTCAATCCCCAAAGCAGATCGATACCTTTCTTCTTCAATCTACATAGCTCTCAATCAAGGAGCTAACAGGGGGTGAATTGAATCGACTTGTACGTTCAAATTGGGGATTTTTTGTCAAAAGTCTCATCTGTTAACTGCATTTCATGGAAGAAAAGGCAAAAAACCCCTCCCTGTAAGAGCCCTCAGCGTTGGATTCCTGGGCAAAAAAAAAAAAAGGTCATCATTTGTTCTCTAATTTAAGATTGGGAAGTGCTCCCAGGAGGAACAAATGACAGAGCCTCCCCAAAGCTGGTAGTTTAAATCCAGCAAAATGAACTTGCTCTTTTTAAATGAGATTAGTTAATTCAGTAGGAAGAAGTGCAGGCGTTCACCAAGAGGTGACAGCAGCAGGGGCCTTGCAGGGATGGTTTTTCTACCTTTAAATCTTGCCCAGGGTCAGAACCAGCCCTGCCTGTGCCACTGGGGAAGGGCCCTGGGTCAGTGAGACACCTGGGCAAAGTTAAAAGCAGGATCCTGGAATGGTTTGGGTTGAAAGAGACCTTAAATCTCATCCAGTCCCACACCAGGCTGCTCCAAGCCCCGTCCAGCCTGACCTTGGACACTTCCAGGGATCCAGGGGCAGCCACAGCTGCTCTGGGAATTCCATCCCAGCCCCTGCCCACCCTCCCAGGGAAGGATTTCTCCCTTTGTGACCAAGTCCAAAGAATTTCACTCAAAAGCCACCCTGGGCTTTATCTCTGGGCTCTACTGAGATGGGAACAATCCCACACCCTGTTCCCTCAGCACAGGAGCTCTGATGGGGCCTTTTAAAACAGATCTTCATCCAAGCCCCCACCAAAGTAGAGAAATTCCAACCCAGCTGGTTTAACAGCCTTTGAAGAGCTGCAGAATTTGCAGGACAGGAGAGCAGAGCCTGCAGAGAGGGAAGTGGAGCCCTCAGAGAGGGCAAATTGTCCTTCTGGTCAGTCCAGGGCTGCTGCCCTCAGAGCTGGTGCTGAACCCAACCCTGGGAAGGAAGGCCCAGCCTTGGTGATGCCTTTTGGGGCTGCCTAAAAACAGAGGCCAGACAGAATTAAGGGGATAAAAGGCAGTTCTGGTTATTGAGGGGCCTTCAGGTACAGCCAGGGCAGACAAACCCATCCAGGGGCTGCACCCAAAATGGACAATGGGGCACGGGTTTCACACTTTGATCAGTTTGGGCCATTTGCACATTGGGGGTTCATCTTCCAATTACAGCTCCAGGTAACGAACTCATTCACCCCAAGTTTGCTGCCCCCACTTTTGTTTCCATCTCTGGGGGCCTGAGGCAGTGAGGTGTCCTTGATTCCCAGGCCTGCAGAGGAATTGTTGTGTCTGAGCAAAGTGGGGAAGCAGCAGCTCACGCTGTAAATGGAATTTAGAGTTACACACTAAAGAAACTAAAGGATTACAAATAGATGAAAAATCTAAAAGCTAACAATCCTAAGGCATCACTGGGGAAAAAGTCCCCACACAAGGAGGGACAAACTCCCCATCCTTCAAACCCTTCACTGTTCCAGCAGGTGGACACTGTTTTAATATTAACAGCCCAAGTGGTGCTTAACTCTAATGAGAGCCCCTTGGGAACGGTGCTGACAGCTGCCCAGTGTCCAGGATCCGTGCCTAACCTTTCCCTAATGGAGACAAAACAACAATAGAGGGATATAAACAATATGCTGTGGGATGCAAGGAGCATCTTTAAAAATGGCATCGCCTCTGGAAAAGCACCAGCTCCATTATCCTTCTGCAGGATGGGATATTTTCCTCCCCTTTCCAGGAGGAAATGTGTTTTTCTGGGTGTTATTATTTGGTGGATAAAGGGGAAAGGAACATTGAATTGTGCCTTTGTCACAGGAGAAATGAGCTGCAATGTTCTGTACCCCTGACTTTACCAGCTCTCCACAGCCCCTGCAAGGTGCAGAGCCTCCTTTGCCCACAGCAGTGGGAAGAGGGGAGAACCCTGCTGGGATTCATGGATTTAAACACATGGAAGAGGAAGGACTGGGGACAGGATGTGACCCCCTGTAAGCCACTACACCCCAACACATCACTCCCCACCACAAAGCTCCTCAGCAATCTTTCTGTGCCTAAAATCCCACTCTTCCTGGTTTTTTTTAAGCTCCACCTCAGGCCATCTGACTCCACAAGTAATGACATAAATGCCACAAAAAAAAAATTTCTTATTTCAAACTCTGCTTTCACTAAATTAACTAAACAAAATATTGATAAACTGCTGATAAATAACAGGAACCGTAACAAGGAAACAAGTTCTCCATTTGATCTCTGCCATCCTGCAGGCATTCATCTTCATAATTAATTAGATAATACTATTAGTACAGCACTATTTTTTCCCCCTCCATAGACAAGAAGCTGGAGCTGGCATAATTTAAGCAACTGCTTCAAAGGCAGAGAGTGTGGCAGGTTAAAATCAGAAGGTCCAGACCATCCTCTGTGCCAATATCCTGCTTTTCTGAAGACCAGGATCCAATCCCTGATGCATCTGGCAAATTCTCAGTGCACACCTCCCACCTTCCCCATCTCCAGTTGAGCACACTTTGCTTTGGAAATCTGCAGTCTTTGCATAAAACATGGATCTGAACGTATCCAAACTGTAAAGGCAATCCTGTACAAATTACAGGAGCTGTGCAAATCCTTCCTGCAACACAAACTGCACTTGGTTTTTAGTCCTGACTTTTTTTGACAATACTACTTAAAGTTCAGGAGCAGACAGACAACATTCACCTCAAAATGTCATTCACAATTAATCCCAAATTGTACATGAAATGGTTGAATTCACTCCACGCAATCAAGGGAGAGAACCAAGAGCGCATGAAAGTTGTGCAGTTAATCAACCTCGTGCAATTTTGTACCTGCTGGAAGCTCCTCACAAACATCCCCAGATCCCTCTCTGCAGAATAAATCTGGAAATCATTTTGCAAACCCTATTTCTGCCTGGTTTAGGGATGGGGAAGGGAACCAGAGTGAGAACCCTGATGGATTCCCCAGTGCCCACAGCCACGGGAAGCAGCAGGAACTGGGCTCTAACAACTCCTGCAAGTCAGGGGAGTGTGCAAATAACAGCAGAGCACTGAAGCAGCAAATCCCCAGTTGTGGTTAATTCTCTGCCTGTGATTAACTCATCTTTCTTGGCTATTCCAGCCCTACTTGCACCTTCTAATGCAGCTGGGGCTGGGATTATCAGGCTGTGACCGTGCTTTGGTCACACTGAAGTGACAGCTGAGGAGCAGGTAAAATGCCACACTGAAAGAAATGCAGGTGGCACCAAGGCAGGTGGATGAAACCCCAATAAAGCCATTCCACCAGGGCAGAACAGACTTCTCATTCCAGAGGCCAGAGGAACAAATCTTGCCTTCCTTTTGTTTTCAAGTGTTCTGGACAAAGACACCTTTATTTGAGATTTGCCGTTGTTTTATCTGTCTGGAAAGGGGAATTGCAGACATTTTGATAAATGGACGCAGGAATTGTTCTGTTCCAGTGTAACCACTGTGAAATGCCTTTGCACAGACACTGCTCCAAGCCCATCTGCAGCAGGAAAGCTTCTCAAAAAGCACCTCAGGAGCTGCAGCATCACATCCCCGTGCTGGTGCTCGGGGTGGGATGACGCAGGAGTGACATCCAGGCTGCTCCTGGCTCTGCTGACACCCTGCTGGGTGACCTTGGCCAGGCCTTCCTGCTCCTGCCTCTGCCTCCCAAACCTAGAGAAGCTTTGTTTTATCTAATAAAACACTGTTAAAATGACAAGGTGCTCAGATTTTGCCTTTAAGGACGGGTAAATCGTGCCTTGAACAACCACATTGTGGGATTCTCACTGAGCCCTGGAAGGACAGGAAATTGTGGCAAAGACTTGAGTCAGGGAATGCACCTGACACTGGGAAGAAAGAAGAAGCACCACACAAACCACTGTGAAGTCCCATTAAAAAACACAGGGTAAACCACACAAAAAACTCTCTTCCACTTTCCTGCCAGGGAGGTGTAGAATCATTTCATCCAAGCTCCCTGCAGGCTCCATTCTGGAGCCAAGACACTGAAGCAGAGTTAATCTGATTCCTTTAATCAATGGGATTGTCCCAATTACACATGAACCACCACCAGGCCTGGCTGGCACTGCACAGCACGGAAGGTTGGCAGATCCCTGCACTGCATCCTGTTCATGGCAAGCAGAGAACCTCCTTTCTCATACCTGCACTGGACTTCACTCCCCCAGAAACGCTGTGCAAACACAGAAGTGTGCCTGCTGCTGTCACTGCCTTCATCTCCATCTCCCAATCCCACTGAAAGCCACGGGAGTGCCTTCTCCTCAGAGCAGGAAATCACCTTGGAGCTGCACTGGAATCACCTCACAGCAAGGAGCCTCATGTTTCTCGGTGGAGAACTGAGGAATAAACCAGGAAAAGTGATGTTGTGGTTGAGGCTGAGCTGCCCCAAAGTCCCCAAACAACCTCGGGCAAGTGGCTCCATGAAGCAAAATTATTCCATGGAGTGGTCTGGGCTGGAAGAAACCTCTGGAGATCAGGCTGAGCTGCTCATTGGGGATTTGTCTCTGCTCTCAGAGGTTGCAGAGACACTGGGTGGGATCAGAGCCTTCCCTGCTGGGCTCCTGCCCTGCAACATCTCCAGGACAAGGATGAACTGCACACGCTGGAGCTCCCACTAAACTGACCTCAGGGAAACATTCCAACGAGCAGTGCAAATTAAAATCCTGAGCTGGAGCATAAATCCTCAGTTACCAGGCAGGATGGATGGTTCCCACCTCTTCCCAGGTAGAGCAAAAAAGCTTCACCTGGTTTAAACTCCCCTTAAGGGCTGATTCCCTTTCCCTTCCCGTCATTCCTCACTGGATATTGGAGCCAATCAACGGGATTCCACCACCTCTGACATTTCTGTCTGCTGTGGATGTCAAAGAGACAGCTCAATGCTGCACTCAACAATTCCAGCAGTACAGAATCTTTACTATTTAATAATTGCCTTTTTTTTTTTTTTTTGTAGCCCTTAAAGTCTTATCTCTCTCCTTCCATTTGAATTTGCTCTATTTTCTGTTGGGGAAAAAAAAAAAAAAGCAGCCTAATTTAAATTTAGGCCTATTCATGGTGTTTCTGAACCTCCCAATGCCTAGAAACATGGAGGAGAGTAAAGAAGTATTATTTAAAATCCACTCAGCTAAACAGAGCTTTGTTATAATTTCACTAAAGCCTGTGAAAAAAATTACTCCAGCCCTGTGTCTCAGGATACTCCTGATAAAAACAGAGTTAAAAAGACTTTTCCTGCAATGCTACGGGCTCAAAACCAGTTAAGGCTGCCTGACCTTGCCCCCAACCAACCCTCAACATTATCATAACAATTTCCTCTGGTCAAGATCCAGGCCAAATTCTGGCAGGGGCTGGGGGGGCAGCAGCAGGAAGAGAAGCACAGCTGTGAAATTTGGCATTTCCCACCCAGCTGGGCTCTCGGAAGCCGGGGAAGGGCAGCGAGCACCACGCAGTAATTCCAGCCTGGAGATCCCTGCAGCGCTGCTGGCTGAGAGCAGGAAGCATTCCCTGGGTGCAGGGCAGGGAGGGATGCTCAGTTCTGCATGGGGACACATCCCCTGCAGCACTGAATGCCCTAGTGAGCAGCCCAGGCACACCTGGGACACAAATCCATCCCTGGGATCCACGGGGCTGCCTGGATCCCCATCCCCACAGGGATCCTGGGCTCTGCCAGGAGCAGCAGAGGGGCAAACACCCAGCTCTGCTCCCCACAGCATTTCCCAGGAGGATCCCAGCTCAGCAGCATCCAGCATTTCCCTGGGAGGCTCCTGGGGACAGGCACAGCTCAGTGGGGAGGGAAGCTGGGGCTGAGATGTTCTTCAGCTGCACTCAGCAGCCAAAAAAAAAAAAAAAAAAATAACAAAGTGCCAGGTGAGGAAGAACTTCCAGCACAGGGCAGTGTCTGCCCCAAAGGATTGGTACAAGGGGTGGGAAGGCAGGAGGTGGGATGGGCACTGCTGGATTCCCTGATCTTAAAGGTCTTTTCCTGGAATGGTTCTGTGATTCCCTGTGGGCCAAACATCCAAAGCTCATCCCAGCAGAGTCCTGGCCACAGCCCAGCGAGGGATGAGCACACACTTCCATGGGGAAACGTGCTGGATGTGGACGCTCCTCACTGGGAACTCTTGGAGACAAGAGAACAAAAGGAAGGGAAGATTTCCAGCAAAATGCAGATGGTGCTGGGGCAGCCAGCTCGCTCTGGGCTCAGGAAAGCTCCTTAGGCCTCGGTGCTGATTAATGGGGGCACGCTCAGCAGAGACCCCTCTGCTCCCAGGAATCCCACCAGCTCCTCCTTCCTCACCAACAGCCTCGAGAACAACAGGAGGAGTGCAGTCACATTTCAGTTACTGCACTTTTTGAGGAGAATTCCCCCAAAGCACCTCAGACGGGTGCACAGGCGCTCTCTAACCTGCATTTACCCCCAACATCACCTCCACAGCCATGGATGGATCCAAAACTTCCCTAACAGGAATTAAAGGGGCCAGCATTTCAACAGGATGCTGAAATGGGAAGCACACTGAGGGGATGGACCCACATTTTAAACAGTGCTGTTTAAAACAGGAATCTGCTCTGTTTTTCCTACATCCCAATCCATGTTCCCAGTGTGCCCCTGGACAGAACAAGCCTCTAGCTCGAGTCTTTAATTCAAGTTTGATCCAGAAGCACCAGATTTACTAACTGCACCTCCTACTGAGCCTTCTCCTCACATTTCCAGCACTGGTCCACACCTAATTAAAAACTCAGGACAACTGGGAATGTTCTTGAACCTCTTGTGGTCCCTCAGGGGGGTGGAATTGTCAGTGCAGGTGGAGATCTCTGCCATGAAACCTGCTCTGCCCTCTGTTCCTGCCCACATCTTAAATTCATAAACAAAATTCATGAACAGCTTCCTGCTCCTCCACTCTTCAGAAGAGAAGTCTGGCAAAAACTGTTCTCCATCGAGAAGAGAAGAAAGAAAATTACAGGGGATTAAAATTGATGAGCTGCTGTTTCAAGCTGGTGCATCCTCCCTTAACCCAGAACCAAGCAAGGTGCTGACTAATAAAGCACAGTGTGTAAATAACGGTGTCAAGACCCTTTTAGAATAGGCCATTAAAATGTATTTTATCTGTGTTTATCCACACACACGGGGCCTACACATGCCCCTGAGGCACCTGGCAGGGCTGGAGCTCAGCTGATTCCCCAGAAAGCGCCAGAAAGGGGTGAGCAGCACTGATTGGCAATCAATACACAGAATTCCAGAACCATCACACTCAAGGGGCCAGGCAGGGCTCACCACCAACCCCCAGCCAAAAGCAAATCCCTCTGCCCAATCTTAACCCCGTGAAACCATCACTGCAGCCTTAAAGCTGACAGGGGGAAGCTCACACACCATTCCCTCCCCCCCTTCCACAGGCACAAGAAACTTCCCACCAGCAGGCACCACCTTTGCTCCCGTTCCAGCTCCATCCTTCCCCCAAGGGAAGCTCTGTGATCCTGCCCCGGGACACGGCAGCACCTGAGGGGCACCGTGCCGCTTTCCCAAGGCCATTTCTGGGCGGCAGGACTGCGGGCAGGGCCCAGCTGCCGTGATGGGAGCGGGGTTTCTCCCCTTTTTCCCCGTCCAGCTCCTGCCTGGCAGCTCCACACGCACGGCTCTGCTGCCACACCATGGGAACTCCTGGCTACTGCTCCCTCCAACAGCCCCGGAGCGGGAGAGCTCGGAGCTCTCGGGACTTTGTTCCACGGGGGCTCAGCACGGGCTGAACTGATTTCCTGGGCTTTCACCCCAAAGCCGCGGTGACCCCGCAAAGGGCGGGGGCCTCCTCTCCCTGGGTGCACATCCCCAGCAGCAGGCACTGCCGAAGTTGGCATCCTGCTCCCACAAAAAGCATCCTTGCTGGGGTTTCAGAATCTAAAGAGAGGACTTATTGATCAATGCCTCTGGCTCTGATGCAGATTTAAAAAAAAAAATAAAATACATCTAAAGCCTAAAAAGCTTTCACAGGTCTGCTCACAAAGCAAAACAACCCAGAGCATCAACCTCTGGCTGAAGGATCCAGAACAGAGCTCAAAATGCAGACAGGAGGGAGCAGGGGCCTGAGAAGAAAGGATTAAAATGCTCAGCGAGGTACAGAGTGAAGCCTGGAAGATCCACTATGAATAAGCCACAGGCAGCTCAGAAGAAGAGAAAAAGCTGTAAGCTCCTGGCAGAGTAAATCTGAGACTTGGGGATCTCTCCATCAGTCTGCTCACATGAGGAAAGCTCAACAGAAGCTGCTGGAATGGTTTTCCTCAGTGCACAGGCTGCATGTGCATGCTGAAGGGATGAAAAATCGCCAGCAAAATCAACGTTCAGCCTTTATTAGGGACCTGTAGGTTGTTTGGGTGGGTTTACAGCCTCTCCTCACAGATCCTCCCAGTCAGCAAAACTGTCCAGCTCCCCTGCAAGAGTGCTCAGGAGCAGCAGTTAATCCTCAGCCCTCAGCCCCTGAAAGGAAACCTGCCTTACATAATAAAATCAGTCTTGCATTCCAGATAAAGTTTTTCCCCCCCTCCCCCGAAAAAAAACCCGCCCCCCCAAAACCCAAGGAGCTTTCATACACATCACCACCCAAACACACATTCCTGCAGCCTAGGATACAGCAGACAAGACAACGGGACTTGGAAACTCTTGGAAATCGGGGCAGTGCACAGTGTGGAGAGCAGCCACTGCCAAGCACTCGGCTCTCCCACTCTTCCCCCTCCCACACACACAGAAGGACAGTCCCTAAATATTTGCTGTTTGCACCAGAAATAAACTTCAGTCCCTGGATCTGCTTTGGCTGCAAGGGCAGCTGCGGAAATGAGGCAGGAGACACAAGCAAAACTGCCCCCAAATTCAAGTCTTCTTCTGCTTTCAAGCCCAAACATGCATATTTCATAAAAGGCAGGATGCTGAGGCCAACGAGCTCATATATGAGATATTCAACTGGGAAGGCAGGAGGAGAAGGAGGAAAGTGCTTCCATCTTCATGCAAGGCATCCAGAAATCTGTTTTAGCAGCTGTGGGCAAGCAGCAGGGTAGTGAAATCCTGACTGGAGATGCCAGGGAAAGGCAGAGGGGAAGCAGTGCTGGCATTTTTCACAGTCATCCTGCACATCCCCAGCGCCTGTGCCCAAAGCTGCCCCACCGGGGAAGGGGGATGAGATCATAGAGAGAGATCAGCTAAAGCACAGCCCGGCGCTTCAGGAATTGTTGCTCCCGAAGGATGAGGCTCCGAAGGTCTGAATCAAACAGCCGAGGTGCCGTGCCCAAGGTGCCAGGGCAGGGGGTGCTGACAGCCCAGTGCCACCACTCTGGTGCCACCACCCCGGTGCCACCACCCCAGTGCCATACACCTCAGTGCCACCACCCCAGTGCCATCACCCCAATGCCACACAGTCCAGTGCCATCACTCCAGTGCCATCTCCCCAGTGCCATCATCTCAATGCCACACACCTCAGTGCCACACAGTCCAGTGTCATCACCTCAGTGCCATCATCTCAGTGCCACACACCTTAGTGCCACACACCCCAGTGCCATCACCCCAGTGCCACCACCTCAGTGCCATCGTCTCAGTGCCACCACCCAAGTGCTACACAGTCCAGTGCCATCACTCCAGTGCCATCACCCCCTGTGCCACACTGCCCAGTGCCATCACCCCACTGCCATCACCCCACTGCCACCACCCCAGTGCCATCACCCCAGTGCCACCACCCCGGAGTGGCACACACCCCGCACCCCCCTTCCCGCACGGGGGGCCAACGCCGCCCCTTCCACCTCGGCAGCTGGGGATGGACCCGAGACGCTCCAGCCGAAGTTGCCCACGGCACTCACCCATGGCCGATCCAGCCAGCAGCCCCAGCGAGAGCAGCATCGCCCGGCTCCAGGCGCTCCCCTCCGCCGTCATCAGAGCCACGAGCCCCAATTTCCACCAGTGCCTTCCGAAGCTGCAGCTGCATCCCGGCTGGTCCCATCCCAAGGAAGGTTGCATGTCAAAGGGCAGCAGCAGGAATGGGGCGTGCTGGGGGTCTGCTGGTTGCCGCTGTTGGGTTTTTCCCCCTTTTTTTCCTTCCTCTCGGCGATTGGGATAGTCCTCGGCTCGGCTGGATGAAGAGGAGAAAGGAAGGAGGAGGGGGGAGGTGGGGGGGGGAAGAGGGTCAGGCTTGTGATTTTTATTTATTTTTTTTTTTCCCCTTAATTTTGTCAGCCCAGGAGGAGGGAAAAAAAAAAAATCCCACCGCATGGAAGGCTCTGAGCTTCTGCAGCTGGAATGAACCAAGTGTGGCAGCAGCTCGGGGAGAGGAGAGGAGAGGGAAGGCGAGGAGAGGAGAAGAGAGGAGAGCAGGGGAGGGCTGGCGCGTCCCTCCCGGTGGCTGTCTCAGAGCCAGCTCCTCGGCAGCAGCAGCACCACCACCAGCACCACGCAGCCCTCGGGGATTTATACTTCTTTTTTTTTTTTTTTTTTCCTTCCTTTTTTATTTATTAAGCCACTTGATTAATCGTTCCCGGAGCTTTGTTCCCTCTCTGGAAGCCGGGCCAGGGGGGTGTTGTGGATGGGGTGGGGAGAGGGGGATGCTGTGCTACCCCCCCAAAACCCGGCACCAGCCTCCCAGCAGCACCCAAGCGCACAGACTGGGCTCCAGCAGCGTGGTTATTTTTGATACTCCAGGTTCCTTGAGAAGGAACCAGCCCCCCAGCCCCCATTTCTCTCTCTCACACACATCCCTGCTATTCACCACCCCCCCCTCCCCCATAAACAACTTGATGCTATTGACACAATTCGTGTGATGAGGCGAATTTTGTTGCAAACACAGATCACGACAGCCCCCCCCGTCCCTTCCCCTCCCTTTTCGCTGTCTGTGCCTCCTCCTCGCAGCACCAGAGCGGTGCCCTGATGCTGCTGGGACCGCTCCAGGGGCATCCTTGGAGGTGGGCAAGGCTGTGCCCCCTCCCCGGAGCCAACAGGCAGCTCCTGCCCTCGGCAGGGCTTGGCAGAGCCCCGGTTCTCCCCCATCGCCAGCAGCACCAGCAGCACCTCCCCTTGTTTTTGTTTTAACATCTCCCGGTACACGCCGGTCCCCGGAGCTGCAGGCAAGATGGGGAGAAGGGAGGGAGGGAGGGATGGGAATGCAGCCACTTAACGCCACATTCGGGAACTTCATTATCGTGCTAATGATGCTCGGATCCAGGGACAAGGAAAACAACTCGAACATGACACCAGAGCTTAAGGAAATAAATAAATAACGAAGGAAAAGGCACTCTGGAACGCTCGAGCATCCTCCCCCTCCTCCCTGCTCGCCAAGCGCCGACTTTACGTTCGTGACAGGCTCGGAGCTGCCCCTCTCCCACAGCCCTGTGGAACAGGGGGTGTTTGCCATCCCTCTCCAGCCCTGTTATCCCCTTTCCCCCCTCGTCCATCCCCATTTCCCCCGCTCCCCCCGGGATGCGAGGCCGGGCCGGTGCCCCCGGTCCCCAAACCGGGCCGGGGCCTCTCCCCCCGGGCCGTGCCGGGGCCACCTCGGGGGCTCCCCTGGCCACCCATCCCCCTGCTCCCCGGGCTTTGCATTTGCTGCAGTTTCTTGCTGCAAAAAGCCCCTTCTCCGGCCGTGTTCCGGTTGCCTTGAATGAGCTTATTTGACAGCGAAAAAAAAAAAAAAACCAAATTATATATCGAGGGCTCGCAGATCTGTCCCTCCAGCCCGGGATCAATCCTCCTTGTCTCTCCCTCTCCCTCCGTCCCCTCTGCATTTCAATCCTCGCACTGCCCACACCGGGAGCCGCTGCCAAGAGCCAAGGCAACCGGGGCTGGCACATGAAAGAGTTGCTTTATGTCTGTTTGAGCTGCAGCATCAATTCAAACAGCCGCGATTGTGCACGGCCACGGCTCCCCCGGGGAAAGCTGCGGGGACAGCGGGGCTCCCTGAGTGTCCCCTCGATGTCCCCCGGGCCGGTATCGCACCCGGCTGGAGCTGCCATGGGGCTGCTGCAGGGCAGGGGCTGAGCCAAGGAGCGCTGCATGCACCAGGAACGATCCACAGGCATTTAAAAATAATAATAATAATAAAAAAAAAGGCATTGAGAAGCCACAATCCCACTTTATTCCCGGGCAATCGCATGGCAGCTATTTCAAATCCAGGGGTTCCTGCCGGGTAGGTTTGCGTCGCAAAAAAAAAAAAAAAAAAAAAAAACCCACCAAAAAAACCCAAAACCCCGGAGGTTTAGGGCTGAACTGTCTTCAAAATAATTAAGAAAAAAAAATACTGCGTTTATTCACGGATTTGCGGTGAGCACGGCACGAACCATCCCTGCCATCCCCAACTTCTGCAGCCACCACATCCCCGGGGAGGGACGCTCCGCTTTCCCAGCCCGTCTCTCACCCCCAGCACTCACTCGGCGTCTCACCTTGCGAAATCACCTCTCACTACAGACAGAATTCCTGCCTGCCGTGCGAGCGCCCGCCGGGACACAAATCCTGCTCTGCAGTGCCACCCGCAGCCGGAGCCGGGCTGGAGTGACACATTCCCTGCAGCCAGCATCGCTTTGCCATGTCCCCCTCACCAAAACTCTGCTCCCAACGACAGCGGCGTCCCCAAATTCCATGTGCTGCACAGCTTTGTGGATCTGGGGAGGAATTTTGGATTTGGAGAGGTCCTGGCACAGGGAAGCTGTGGCTGCTCCATCCCTGGAAGTGTCCAAAGGCAGGCTGGATGGGGTTTGGAGCAACCTGGGATAGGGAAAGGTGTCCAGGGTTACAGCCCAGGAGCCCTGAGGAGGGACAGCAAGGTGGTCAGAGGGATGGAGCAGCTCTCCCATGAGGAAGGGCTGGGAGGGCTGGGATTGTTCCTGGAGAAGAGAAAGCTCTGAGGTGACTTAATTGTGGCTTCCAGGACCTGCAGGAGCCAACAAGAAACATGGAGAGAGACAATTCACAAGGGCTTGGAGAGACAGGACACAGGGAATGGCTTCCCACTGCCAGAGAGTGGTTTAGGTGGGATTGGGGAAGGAATTTGTCCCTGTCAGGGTGGTGAGGCCCTGGCACAGGGAACCTGGGGCTGCCCCATCCTTGGAAGTGTCCAAGGCCAGGCTGGACAGGGCTTGGAGCACCCTGGGATAGGAAACCATGGCAGGGGTGGGATGAGATGAGCTGATTTAAGATCCTTTCCCATCCAAACCATTCCAGCATCCCACACCTTCCCCAAGGTGTCACCTGTTGAAACAAAGCCTGAGGCACGGGCTGCATCCTCCTCCACAAACCATTCCTGCTTTTCTTCCACCACAGCCCATCTCCTTTGGGAAAAGTGTGTCCCATGAAACCCGACTACTTCAGATTCTGAAGCACCCTAAGCAGCTGCTGCATTCGCTTCCCCACAGCATTTAAAGGAAAACAACCACAGACACATCAAAATATTTACAGGAAGAAGCGAAAGCGGCATTCAAAGGAGCAAAATTGAAAATTAAAGTGTAATAGGGAAGCTACTGTAAACAGCTGATCTTCACAAAGGAAAGCTGAATTTAGCACAGAAAAAATTATGCCAAATCATGTTTCGCAGGACAAATAATGGGGAGAGAGGGAAGGATGCTCTCTGCATTAATTGGATAATATTTGCTGTGTGCTCCCAAAATAGGAAAAGTAAAATTGACAAATCCAGCTCACAATCAGCGAGAATTAACACGTGGCCAGTTCTGAACGTCCCAACAAAACATCCTGCAGAGCTGGCCCATCCTGCTTGGGACATGGAAGTGTTAACTGATATTTCATCTTCTAAAAAATAACTTCACAGATGAGACGAGAGAGAATTTTCCAGACGAAGCCATGGAGGAACAGAAGGGGAAGGCTGCAGCCTGTGAAACCACCAGACAGGAATCCCTTTGAGAAAATGGGGCAGAAAGTTGTTTCTGTGCTCAGAAATAGTCTAACAATGTTCTATTTTCATACCCACAGCACAAATCTGTTGAGGTTTTTATTACAGAGAATATCTCTGTTCTTTAAAAATAGAGGGGAACCAGCATCCCACTAATTACAGTGAGCCTATGATTAGAGATAATTAGATACATTTACAATTTAGAATTTCCTAACTTTAGCTGTTTATGAACCATAGATGTGCCCAGAGTGTGTGCACAGAGCATCAGTCATTCCCTCCAGCTATGAGGAGTAAATTGATAACACATTAAATTATTGAACATGGCAGGAGCAAACTGGAATTTAAATGGGTGTTTGGAGGAGGGAGGCACAAGGATTGGGACTTGGAGCAGGTGACCACTGCAGGCACGTGGATGTGGCTCAAAGGAACACAAAACTGCTCTGTGGTGATGCCCAGTCCAGGACTGGAAAGTGCTGGAATGGCCATTTCCACTCAGGAATTGTGGTGTTCCGTGCCAGGGGCTGCTCTCCCACTGTTCTCTAACACTCAGGCCAGGATCTCCCTCCTGTTGAAATGCAGCAGACACAGGAAGCTCTTGGCCATGGAGAATTGGGATTGCCCAACCTGGAGAGGAGAAGCTCTGGGGAAACCTCACTGTGGCCTTCCAGGACCTGGGAGGGATGGCAAGGATGATGGAGAAGGACCATTTACAGGGGGTGCAGTGACAGGACACAGGGAACGGCTTCAAACTGGAGAAGTGGAGATTGGGGTGGGAGATTGGGCAGGAATTGTTCCCTGGGAGGGTGGGCAGGGGCTGGGCTGGAATTCCCAGAGCAGCTGTGGCTGCCCTTGGATCCCTGGCCAGGCTGGATGGGGCTGGGAGCACCTGGGACAGGGGGAGGTGTCCCCATGGCAGGGGTGGCACTGGGTGGGATTTAAGGTCCCTCCCAACCCAACCCATTCCAGGATTCTGTGACTCACTGACACATCCCTTGAAGCATCTCAGGATGGACAAAACCTCTGGAGCATGTCCAGACCTCCTGTCCAGGTTTCTGGACTGAATCCATCGTTCTGGAAGTGCAAGGCACAAGCAACCAAGTCTCCTTTGCAGTGTCCTCATCTCCAAGAGCTCTGAGCTTTGGGCAAAGCCTTTGCTTCTGTTCCCACAATCTCATTTGGCCTCACAGCTCAGGGAATTCCAGGTCAGAGTTTCACGGCTCTCCAAGGGGATTTCACTGCTAATTCCCAAGTTTTGGGGGCTGTGTTCCAGTCTTCCCAACCATTCAAACTTTCCACTCTTTCAGGGAACAAAACAGACCCAAATTTTGTGAGGAGAAAGCAGAACAACTCACAGACTTGGGGCAAAATACTGAGAGTTGTGTTCTGATTTGTAAAAAAAACCCCACAGAACAAATTGAGGATCATTGTCCTACAAGTTCTGGATAAGTGGCTTATGGGATGGAGAGGAGAAGCTCATCCTTCCCTCTGGATCAGCTTCCCAGAAAAGAAAATGTAAAAAAAACCCCACCCAGAAATGGATAAAGGCTCCTAAGAGCTCCATTATGAGGAAGAGAAAGAAGCCACTTGGAAGTTTGACTGAATTCCTGGGTTAAATTCCCGGAGAAGCTGCAGGGACAAACCTCAACCACTCTGCCAGTGAGAGCCATGCAAAAATTTTAAGGGAATTCAGTTTTCCTGCCCTGGTATTGTGAGGAAAAGCTGCCATTTATCAAAGTCCCAGAGTCCTATAAGGACTTCATGTTTTCCCCAAAGTGAACATTTCCATCTCGAATAATCCCCCATGATTTATAGGGTGAGAAACAGCTGGATGACAATTCATCTGAAATAAATTTTTTAAGGATGACAGAATAAAAAGGGGGCTTCTTTTTTTTTCTTCTTCTTTTTTTTTTTGTATGGGAAGATGGAGACAAATAATAAAAATGTTTTATTTATGAAAAATGCCCGAGCTGCTCAGAATTGAGTGCTGGTGCAATAAAGATGGTTGATAGAAGAGAGACCTGGCTGCGAATTTCAGAGATAGGGACTTTATTTGTGTGTTCAGAGGGAGATTAACACAAAACACTCAATGCCTGGCTGGTGCACGACTCGCTCCTGCCTTCCTCCCTCAAAATCTCGTGAATCCAGAGTTTAAAACCTGACTTTTAATAGTAAAGATCAAACCATAAAGCTCGGATGTGGGATCCTGCTTAATGATATCCCCTTGGGGTGCTCCACTTGGGAATTTCAAAGCTCTGAGCTTGATAACAACCCCTGCAGAGCAGCTTTGCCTTCCTCCCATCGAGGCTGGGGCTGCTCTGTTTCAGCCACTTGGCTGGGTCAGAGGTACCAGACTGATTAAATGAGATTTTACAGCCTCTGGGAGCCCCGTCACAACAAATCACCACCAAACCCTCACCCAGCCTCAGCACCAGTGACTCAGGGCACTGACAAAGATCTGAGTGTTTCACCCAGCACCACTGAGTCAGCCTGCTCCCAAATTTACATTTAGGCTTGGATTAAGAGGATACTGCACCTGTAGAGGTCAAAATGGGAATTAACTCCACAAAGATCTGAGTGTTTCATCCAGCACCACTGAGTCAGCCCGATCCCAAATCCACCAGGAAAAGGAGCACAGGGCTCAGGGTGTGACAGACCTGGAGATGCTTCAACAAATCATGGAATTTCATCATCACCAAATCATGGAGCATCATCAAAACATGGGATAGAAGCCCAGGATCCAAGTAAGGTTGGAAAAGAGCTCCAAGGCAATTGAGTCCAGCCTGTCCCCACATTGTCCCCAGCCCAAAACACATCCTTGGACATCCTTGGTGTCCCTTGGACACCTCCAGGGATGGGCACTCCAAACCTCCCTAGGCAGCCCTTCCAATGCCTGACCACCCTTTCCAGGAAGGAATTTCCCCCAAAATCCAGACAAAACCTCTCCTGGGACACCGTGGGGCCACCTCCTTGTCAACACCAGGAGAGCTGAATTTCTCTCTCACTCCAACATGACAACGATGGCAGCAGGGTCCCATTTCTTGTCCCCAAGATCTGTGTCCCTAAAGCTAAAACATTAGGCTTAGCTTAAGAGGATATTGCACCTGTAGAGGTCAAAATGGGAATTAACTCAGCTGGAAAAGCCTGGGTGTTCTGCAAGTAGTTACAGGTCCTACAAAAGGTGGAGAACCTTCATTCCTGGAGGAGCTGCAGCACCAAATGAGCTTCACCCCTTCACCTAAGGGGACAGGTTTCAGTGTGGGTCATGCTTCCTCCTGGTGGGACTGGGACAGTGGGAGCTGCCCTTGCCCCCTTCCTGAGGGTGGAATGGGATGAGCTTTAATGTCCCTCCCAACCCAAAGCACTCTGATGCACTGAGCTTTAGATTTAGTCCCTGATCCACCAACACCAGACTTGTTCTCTCCCCTGTGTTTAACAAATTCAGCTCTTCCCTCCCTTTTAATCCCATTTATGTAAACACAGCCACGTCGTGGTGCAGCCTGAGCTGGCACCAGGATAAAACTCAGAGTCTGTTTACTCTTGTGGGCTTGATAAACAATCTCACAGCCATCCTCCAGGTGACATTCTGCACAGCAGAACTACTTCAGTCCTCACTGCTCCTCTCTCCACACTGCATCAACATCTATTTCGGGTTACCCAGATGGCTGAGGTGCTCTAGGACAATTTATAAGGAGGAATTCATGCCTTGGCAAGATGTGCCCACTGGCCCTTTTTTTTTTTCCCCTCCACGCGCGGCTGTGAGCCAAAATTTCAACTCAGATAAATTAGAGGAGCAATTAGGAACCTCCAGTGTTCCCACAACATTCCTCACTCTCCTCGCCTTGCGGGGAAGGGGACAGGGGGGTGACATCAGCCAGACTGAGAGGCTGTGGGAGGAGCACCAAGGCAGCTGGGAGAAATCCCAAAGCCCACCCATTGCTCCTGGGAGAAATCCCAAAGCCCACCCATTGCTCCTGGGAGAAATCCCAAAGCCCACCCATCGCTCCTGGGAGAAATCCCAAAGCCCACCCATTGCTCCTGGGAGAAATCCCAAAGCCCACCCATCGCTCCTGAACTCCCACCAGCACCAGCAACAACAAACTCCGAGCCCCAGTGCACCTCAGATATGGGAAGATGAGAGGGGGGACACCAATGAAGAGCCCATCTGTCCCACATCCCATCCCTGGAAGTGTCCCAGGCCAGGCTGGATGGGGCTTGAAGCAGTCTGGGATAGGGGAAGGTGTCCCTGCTCATGGCAGGGGTGGGATGGGATGGGATGGGATGGGCTTTAAGGTCCCTTCCAACCCAAACCACATTCCAGGATTTCATCAATGTTTAATTTCTTAGGGACAAGCAACCTGCACTGGATCTGTCCCTGGGATGTGTTTCCCAGCTGGAAATCAGGGAGCTGAGGATCAGCCGAGCTCCCTCCAGACCCCACAAGGAACGAGGCTGGAGCATCGTTAAGGGAATGGAAACCACAGCTCTGCCTCAGGCATGGACACTGGCACACCAAGCAAGGGTTAGATGGATTTAATAACCAGAATTCCTGCTTTATTTCACCAGGATTACATGGTTTCTCTCCCCAGAATTCCTGCCTTATTTCACCAGGACTTCATGGTTTGCAATCTTTACAAAGGTTCCCTTCCCAGAGTTCCTGCCCTGTGGAATTCCCCCTGGGTGGAATTCCCAAATTTCCACCTTCACTGGGTGTCTTTAATCCCATGCCCTGTTTCCAGCATGGGATTAAAGACACTCAATGAAGATTCTCATCATTTTTTTTTCCTTTTTCTCCATTATCCATCCTTCCACATGGACCCAGAGGAGTATTCCAGTTCTCAGGAGCTTTTTCCTCACACTGGAAATCCACAGTCCCAGCCTTTCCCAACACATTTCTCCCAAACCTCTGTAAGAGACAGGAAAGAGAAATCACCCTCATTTTACAAATAAAAAACTGAATTCTGGGAAGTCAGAACTCAAAGGCCTCATCCATCCAGTTTAAGGGCACAAACCACAGGAAAATAAATTCTCAGGGACACAAACCAGGATCTGGAGGGCACAAAAGTCATAAAACTTTTCCTCTACCTTGACCAATTCCCAAACTCCCTTCCAGTGCTTTCCATCACTACTGGATGTCACACGAAGCTCCTTGGGCAAACCCTGATTTCTTTCCTAACTCACTGCTGAATTTTCCCCAAGATTCTCTCGCAGGACCCATTCCTTCCATTGTGGAATTGTGCTACAGGGTTTCCTTTGAAAAATAATTTTACAGAGCAAAATAATTATTTAGTTGTGGTTTTCCAACCCAAAACTGGGATGAGATTTTCCTTTGGCTCAAGCCAGATCCATTCTGCCCCAGTAAATTCCCATTTTCTTTAAGTGGAGTAGAAGCTTGGACTTTCCTCCTGTTCAATGCACTGCCTGTTTTCCTCCAATATTCCTAACACAATTAGCATAACGAGATAAAGGAATCATCAAGTCCTTTCCCATTTTTCTTCCTTTGTAAAAGGACCGATGACAAACTGGGAATCAGGATCTGTATTGAATTACATTTGCCACAAAAGAGTTCATTAAGTAATAGTACATAATAAAAATCATCTGTCAGCTTGAGGGATTGACCAAATCCACTTAAGGGAACAGCTGGTTATTTTCTGGAGCACTCCAGAGCCAACGGTCAATACGTGCAAGGAGAAAGAGGGGGACACAAGGATACAAGGAGCAGGTCAGGCACTGGAATGCCAGGGAAGTTTCTGGGAATTCCTGCACGGTTGGTCAGGACTGGAGGTGAGGATTTTGCCCATGGCAGCCAAATTTCTCCCTGATTTTAGTGCTGGCAGCAGCTCCTGTCCACCAGGAAAAGGAGCACAGGGCTCAGGGTGTGACAGACCTGGAGATGCTTCAATAAACCGTGGATTTCATCATCACCAAACCATGGAATTTCATCATCACCAAACCATGGAATTTCATCATCACCAAACCGTGGAATTTAATCATCATCAAATGATGGAATATCATCAAATCATGAAATATCACCAAATCATGGAATATCACCAAATCATGGAACATCACCAAATCATGGAGTATCATCATCATCATCAAATCATGGAGTACCATCAAATCATGGAATATCATCATCAAATGATGGAATAGAAGCCCAGGATCCAACTGAGGCTGGAAAAGGCCATCCAGTCCAGCCTGTGCCCCATCCCTCACCTCGTCCCCAGCCCAGAGCACTCAGTGCCACATCCAATCTTTTGTTACAGAATCAACTCCAGGATGGACACAACTGCAGTTTCTGCCTTTAACCACCTCTTCTCCCCTTTCAAACTGGCCTTGTCCTGCCCTGCTGATAAATCTGCAAAACTCTCATGAATTTTGGGAGAAGTCTCCCCTCCCCTGGGTAAAAACCCAACCCCTGGTGCTCCAGCAAAGGCAGAACAAGCTGGAGGATGCAGCAGCCATGTGGAGGAGGTGCAGGCACCCAGAGTTGCAAGATTTTGGAGACAGAAACACCTTCCCCCACAGGCATTTAACAGCATTCATCTCCCTTTCCTCTCAAAATCTCCCCCAGCTGGTGCTGCCACCACTGCAGTTTTCCCAAAGTTGTTCAGTGCAGCTCCCCAACCCAAACTTTTCCAGAATTAGCTTGGCTCCTGTTAAACTGGAGATAATGTTGGGGAGGGGGATTGATTGAACAGCTATTAATCAAAGGATGAGGTTTATTCTGGTGATGTCATGAGCTGCAGAAGTAGAAGTCATACAGTTTATTAAATTACAGGAATGCCAAGAAAAATAGATAGCTTTAATAATCCATTTTTGCCTATCTGTTGGATTTTATATGTAGCTTGCAGAAGAGAATTAAAAAGTTTTCTACCATGTAAAATTGCCACTTAAAGGAAGAGGGGGGGTGGAAAAAAAAACCCAAATAGATTCTGTCACTGATAGAGAACACAATTATTCCAGGCTAAAAAGTTTATTCTTTTGCTAACGTGTGAGATTAGAGCAGCGCAGAGCCCACAGGAGAGGAGGGGGGATGGTTCCATGATGAAAAATGGTCCCTGAAAAGCACAAGTGGCCCAAAGCTGAGGAAGAACAGAGAACACACGAGGTCTGGGAAAGCTCTGAGGATGCTCCAGCACCACCCCCAGGGGCTGGACCACTGTGGCACCCAAGTCTGGAGGATGCTGACGTGGGTTTTGGGGCTGCCCAGGGAGCCAGGCACAGTCAGAGAGGGGGGAAGTGGCCAAAAACCTGCTCTCCACCAAGATGCAGCTCATTGAGAGGCAGGAGACCATTTCCTGATTCTACAAATTATCCCTCCAACACTGGAATCACATCCCTGATTCGACAAATTATCTCTCCCTACAGCCCCAGCCCCAGCCAAACCAACACTCTCCTGATTCTTATTCTTCTCCCACCCTCCTCCTTCCCCTCCATCTCGGAGCCTTTGCTGTGATTCAGGAGCACAGCCAGCCCAGCTCCTGCTGCCTGCATGTCACACACCTGCATGGAAACCTTTCAGAGAAACCACCCAAACAGTGCTGATGAACTGGATCCCTTCCCTCTGGGAAGCAGACTCCCAGGAACGTTCCCTGGGGCTGCTGTGCTGTGATTCAGGATGTGCTGTGTCTGGCATAGCAAGCAAACATGGAATTGTGAACCCAGAGCCTTCAGGATTGACACTTCCAACTGCTCCCAGCAGCCAGGCTCACACGGTGGAGATGGCTCATTTATGTTGATGAGCCAGCAGCCAGTTCCTGCATCTTAAACTCCTGCAGCCTCTCAGCTGTGCTTTAAATCCTGCCCTCCCAGCAGCAGACATGGATAACACCTTGTACTACCAGGAGCTCGTGCAGGGAGCAGATTCCATGGAGCCTGGATTGATCAATCCAGCTGCAGATGCAGGGATGTGTCAGTGCTGCTGAATGGGGAAATCCATCTGACAGAACCAGGAGCAGCACACGTTCAGAACACATCCAAGGTTTTGGGAATTATTTTTTTTCTCCTCTTCTGGAGGTTGCCCCTGCTCCTCTTTCATAGAGGTTGCTGCAAAAGCAGAGCTGGGCAGGGATGTTTGAACATGCACTCCCCCAGGGCAGGCAGCATCTCCTGGGGTGAGGGAAGCATCCAGCTGAGGGATGAAGGGCAGGAAGTGTCCAAATCCATCCCAGCCCTCCCCACTGTGCTCTCCTGGTGCTCCTGGCAGGATGTGTGGAGCACTCAGGCACTCTCAGAGTGCAGGGAGAGAGGGAAGGAAGCTCCAGAGGTCACCCAGTCCATTCCCCAGCCCAAGGCAGATGCAGGAACATCTGCCCAGCTGGCACACAGCTGGCAGAGGTGGAGCTGAGCCCGCCCTGGGCAAAGCCTCCCTGGATGCTTTAGTGCACATTCAGTGATTCCTGGCTGAGCAAAAAGGAGATCCAGGCATCCCCTTCCAAATGTTCACTGCCAGCAAAGCCTGTCCCTGCACAGGGATCCTTAAACCCAACCTCACCCCAGCTCCTGCCTTATTTGTGCATTTTCCTGTTCATGGAACAGTCCCTAAACCAGACATCCTCCCACAAAAACATTTACCAAAAAATTCCAATTAATTGGCCAACACTGCCTTGGCATGGTTGGTTTGGGTGTCGTGGTTGTTTTGTTTGTTGGGTTTGTTGTTGTTGTTTTTTTTTAATTTAAACAAGATTATGTTTTCTTACAGACAAATCAGCTGGGGATTAAGAGTTCAGTGGTTTGCCCACCTCCCACTGCTCCTGGAGTTCAAATTCAAACCCCATTTTCACGCAGGATTTGGTGCTATCAGAGCAAATTCTTATTTTCTCCAGCTCATTTGTTCACGCTGAAGCAGATGAACATTAGTTAAAAGCTCACTCCCAGCTCCAATTCCAACCTCCTGGCTCAGAACACAAGATTTTGAGAGCAGCTTCTTGCATCCACGAGAAACTGCTCCAAGCTGGCTGCCAGTGGCTCTGAAGGATCTGACAGGGATTCCAAAAAAAAGAGGGGAAGGAGTACTTTTAATCCTGGCCATTGCAGCTCTCTGCTCATCTTCAGACCCTGGCACAGCTCAGGGACAGGGAGATTTCCTGCCATTTTCCCATTTTTTTGCCCTGGCAGAGCACATCACACCCTGAGCAGGAGGCTGAAGGGCTCATCCCACCATCCTGCCCAGCACAGGAGCCACACCTGCCAAGAATTCCCTAAAGGAGCCTGGAAACAGATCCACCCATCTCACCACCTGGTCCTAAACATTCTGGACAGTTTGGCACCCACTCCTTCTCCTCCAGTGGACTGGAAATTGGAGCTGTGGGGTGTGGCTGTAATTAGTCCCCCCTGTTAATGAGGGATCTTGCACGTTCCCAGTGCTGCTGGGGCTCTCCTTCCCCATTTGTGCACTCCTGAATTAATCTTCTCAGGAAGCACAACATTCCCACAGCATTTATTCCTCACTTCCTTTCATTTGTATAAATATGTTGCTCTGCCATGTTCTCTAATTGCTTAACATCTGCTGGAAGGGAGAGAAAATAAACACATTATGGCAAGAACAAACTGTGATCCCCTTTACAAATCCGAGTGGACTGAGAATTCCAGGAACACCACAAAGTGGAAATCATCCAGCCACAAAGTGAGGAGAGTTTGGGATGAAGATTCCTGCACTGAGACCACGCAGCTCATTTTTGGTCCAAAGTTGGATTTTGATGATCCTGTGTGGATCCCTTCCAAGCCAAGATTTTTCCATGATTCCAACTTCCTGCCAGTGCTGTTTGCCCAAACCCTGGGACAAGTGAGCCCAGCAAAGCCTGACAGAGCCATTTGCTCCTCAGCATCCTCAGCACTTACTCAGCTCTTTCAGCAGCAGCTCCTCAGCTGCCTGTGCCAGCACCCATTTATTAAATGAACATTGCAGGGGTCAGGGCCAAGGGATGAATGACAAGGGGTTGATGGGGAGCCCCTTCAGCTGATGGGTGGCACTTCCATAGTCCCACAGAAACCAGGGGCAAACAGGAGCTACAGAGCCCTGAGCTTGTCCTGCAGTGGTAGAACACATCTGAACCCCAAGTTTGAGGTCATTTTGGTGGAGTTTACTGAAAAAACTGACAGAGACATGGCTTAGACCAGTACAAAACACCCTAAAACTGGGGTAGAAGCTTCTGCTGGAGCAACAGAATACTTAAAGAGTCTTAATTTCATTTCTCCAGCTCAAGAAATCCTTCTCCTCTCTCTCCTCTGCTTCAGCCTGCATTTTATCACCTGTTTAAAAGGAGAAAACAAAGCCTAATTTTAGCTAAAATATGAAGTCACAGGGGTGTAACGTGAAGCTGCTGTACATTACCTGTACAGCTCAATGTCACTGTGACAGAGCTGACAGTGCACTTGGATTTTATTGTGTGATTTCATGAATGACTATTAACCACTGCACTGAGCCCTGTAAATAGCAGCTCATTTCTGAGAGGTTTTTTTTTTTTTTTTGAAATGACTCCTTGCTGCTGCTGCCATTCTTTGCCTTGCTCTCTAAAGGTGCCACTTATCAGCTGGGGATTAAATTGTGTGCAAATGAAGAGTTTATTGACTTTTGTATTTTCCCCTCCATATTTTGTAAGCTGAAGCCTAACCATTCACCCAGAAAGAAGCACCTTGTAAAAAGGGGAGAGGAAAGACATCAATTGCAAGAGATCTTTTATCCAAAAATAAAACTCGTGGAGCCTGACACTCCTGGATAAAGCCAGGAGGGCAACAGGGGAAAAATGGGGTTGTTATAATATAAATCAACTCATGTGGTGGCAATTTTGGATTCTGCACCTCCCTAAATATTCATGAAACCCTTTTTGTCCCCTTCAGAGGATTCCCCTTCTCGCAGACCCCAGAAAAGAGCAGCAATATTCAATATAAACAGAAATATTTTATCCATAAATAAGGCTCCAAGCAGCAGGAACACGAGCAGATAACACCCAACACAGAAACACGAGGAGATAATAGTGCAGATGCCAAGATAGGAGCATCCTTAATTGTCTGGATCTGGCAGGGAGAACAAACTCCTGTGCAGTTGGGTTTTCCTCCCGTTAATGCTTTTGTGTCTGTGCTGGGCAGCCCAGCTGAGGGCGGGGAGGCAGCTTTGCTATCAACTGCTTGGTTTTAATGAGCAAAAATTATTCTGCCTCTGCTCTGCAGGCACAGCTCCAGGGTAAAAGCCAGCCCTGCCTGGCTGGGAAATGGTTTCTTGTCAGGACAAGTTAATCCTGTCCAAGGAATCCGCGTTATCTCGGCACCTGCGGGGAGCTCATCCTCGGGATGCTCCAAAAGGGAACTCAGCCTCTGCAGCACGAAGGTGGGGGGAAAGCTGAGTTAACCTGACCCAGCCCAGCTCCAGCAGCTCCTCCTGCAGCCTTTCCAGGCTGGCAATGGAATGGTTTCACTGGAAAAGCCCCTGAGAACTGGGATTCCCAGCACTGTGCCAGCTCCCACTGCCCAGGCTGGCACTGGCAGCACTGCTGGCTCTGGAGAACTGCACAGTGTGGGGTAAAGCTGAATTATCCTGACCCAGCCCAGCTCCTCCTGCAGCATTTCCAGCCTGGAAATCAAATGGTTTCATTGGAAACCCTGCAGGAACTGGGATCCCAGTTCCCAGTTGTTGAACACCTCCCAGTTCCCAAACACAGTGCAGTGTTCCAGCTCCCACTGCACAGGCTGGACTAGGCAGTGATACCTGAAGTTTTAACTTTGCTGTGTTTCAGGTTCTGAGCTCACATTCAGGCTCACTCAGCTCTGCACACAGCAGGGACACAAAACAAATCCTGTTCCTGCTGCACACCAAGCACAGCTGGGACAAGTGTTCAGCCCCAAAGCACAAACAAGGGTGGCTGGAGGGAGGGACAAGAAGGATGGGACTGCAGAACCTGCAGCTGGAATGGGACAATTAAACCCCAATGTGCAAATGGACCAGAACTGATCAAAGTATGAGACCTGGTGACCGTTTGTCCATTTTGTGTCCATTTTGTGACCATTTTGGGTCCCCCTTGGGTGCAGCCCTGGCCAGGCTCTTGTCCTGCCCAAGGTGCACCCTAAAGGCCTTTCAATAAATCTCTGCTTTATTCTCCAGCTCTGCCCAGTCTCTGTTCCAGCTCAGCCTTCCCAAGGCATCACAGTTGTATTTTGGATAAAATAGCTTTTGGAATGGATATATTCCCCTCCCCACACCCCCATTTTTACTTCTGTCTCAGTGAATGGTTTTGACTTCAGCTTCCAAAATAGGGAGCAGAAAATACTGAATCAATAAACTCCTCCTTTGCACACAACTGAATCCCCTCCCTCTACATTTTCCTTTTAAAAGTGGAGGCAGCACTCCAGTTTAACTTGAGGAAGTGTTTGAGATCCAGCTCACTTTATAATAAATCTCTGAGGGAGGGAGGTGGAAAACAGGCTGGAACACGAGTCTTTAAATCCATAATGGATGGGAAACACTCATCAGAACGTGTGAAAAGTGGAAACAGTTTACACATTAAAACCTGGCTGGTTTAAAACACTTCCCTAACATGAAAGTCCCTTTTTTATGAGTTAAATATTGATGATTATTGTAGGATCCTACTTAGAGTCAGCTGGAAAGGTGCAGGGGGCCTCAGCAGCTGCTACTGAGAGAAAAATGCAAACATTTACTCAAAAAACCAGGCAGATTTTCCAACTAAGAGTGGGTTTAGATTGGCTATTGGGAAGGAATTCTTCCCTGTGAGGGTGGGGAGGGGCTGGAATGGATTTCCCAGAGAAGCTGTGGCTGCCCCTGGATCCCTGGAAGTGTCTAAGGCCAGGCTGGACAGGGCTGGGAGCAGCCTGGGATAATGAAAGTGTCCCTGCTCATGGAACTGGCTGAGTTTTAAGGTCCTTCCCACCCAAACCATCCCAGGATTCCAAATGGGAAGTCCCCAGCAGGGCTGGCATTAGCCAGGACGGGCACCACCAGCTCCAGGACAGCAGCAGCAGGGCTGGGCAGAGTCCTTTCCCTGGGCAGAATCCTTTCCCTCCACTAAAACATCCACCCAGAGCTCCTGGAGCAGGGACACAGGGACTGCAGGAACTGGTAAAAGCCACACCAGAACATCCAAGAGGGGAAAGGTTCCCAGATCCTCCTCAGTGTCTGTGCTCTCTGCATGCCTGGCAGGAACACAGCGTGCAATTCACCTTCAGTTTACAAACGGCCACGCAAGGGGGAGGAAAAAAAATAAAATAATGAAGCATGAAATGCAAACCCTGCACTGGAAGTGAAGCATGAAACAGCAGCAGCAGCACAGCTGCAGCCAGGGAAGTGCTTGCACCCAGAGTCACAGCCCAGCAACACAGCTGGCCTGCTGGCCACCCCACTCCTGAGCCAGGCCAGGAGGCCCTTGGTCTTCCTGGCCACCCCACTCCTGAGCCAGGCCAGGAGGCCTTTGGTCTTCTTGGCCACCAGGCCACACTGCCAGCAAATGGGGGCCAGTGTCCCCCATTCCTGTGTCCAGGAGCACATCTGGCCACCATGAGCCATCCCACTGGGAAAAGCATCCCCAAAACAATCCTGGAGAGCTCCTGAGCCACCTCCCAGGGCTGTGGATGCTGCCAGGGGGGCTGTAAGGACCTCAGGAGTGAGGTGCATGTTTTGATTAGAGCAAACTCACCTGACCTGCATCCAGAACCTTTCCACCAGTTTATATTGAAGCACGCAGCTCCCCAGCCCTGCAGCAAACACATCCCTGCCTTCCCTGCCTCTCCGGACTGCCTGTTCTGGAAGGAGATCTGCTATCAGCTATCAATTGCAGTAGCAAGCATCTAATTTGACTTTGGCAGCAAGATGACAGTGTCTTGAATGCTAAATTACATCTGCAAAAAGGTCAAACCCCATGGATACCTGAGCATTTACATAATTCAAACAGCTCATCATCAGTTGCCTCCTTTTTTTTTTTCTCTTTTTTTTTTTTTTTTTTAAAGCTACTCCAAGGCAATGAATTTGCCATGACTTTCGGGAAAGTGACTTTTAGTGGGTAATGTTCTTGGGTTTGACCTTGTTTCTACGGTGTTAATTACTGCCATTATCAACTGCTTGCATCTTCAGGAAAAGAAAAAAAAGGCAATTAGTTGTAGGAATCAGCCCTCCCCTGCACTGGTGGTAATAAACCCGAAGCCCCTGCCCTGGGAGGAACAGCTTTGTGCAGCCTCCCATCACCTCCAGACCCTCCTCCCTCCATAAAAACCACGCAGAGCTGCTCAGCAGACTGGAGACAGAGTCATTTCTCAGCACCGCCACCGATTTCCTGGGCAACTTTTACAAATTCTGCTGCAGAAAACACTCAGCGTAATGAAAAGGGATTTCCATCCCCTGCTGACGGTGAGGAGCAGAGTCAGGGCTGGCAGATCCCATTCCCATCTGATTTTCTGGATAACAAACACCAGTGATTTTTCCATCTCGGTGCCTCAGTTTCCTTCCTTCTTCCTCGGGAAGCTCAGCACAGCCCAAATTCCACGGATGGACACCCTGAGGGCACCTTGGACACCCTGAGGGCGCCTCGGCGCTGCTGAACTCCTCCAGCTTTCCTCACTGTTCGTATTTGCAGATGAATTACGGCTTTGTAATTAATCTTCCTTTTTTTTTTTCTAACCCTGTATGTTAATCACCGTGATTATTTCTGGTAATTCCCTTTTCTAAATGCTCCTGGAAGCGCCGAGCAGGGGCTGCACTATCTGAAATGAAATCTCTGCTCAGGAAAGGAGAGCGGCGAGCTCAGGGCAGAGGCTTTGGGAACAGAGATGGGATTGCAGGGAGTGCCCAACGCTTGTTCCTTCACTGGAATCGAGAGTCACAGGATCAGGGAGGCTGGAAAAGCCCTCTAAGGTCACCAGATCCAACCTGTGACCCATCCCCACCCTGTCCCCAACACAGAGCACCGAGTGCCACCTCCAGCCCTTCCCTGGACACCTCCAGGGATGGGCACTCCACATCTCCCCGGGCACTCCCAAGGCCTGAGCACCCTTTCCATGCAGGAATTTTCCCTGATATCCAATCTGAACCTCTCCTGGTTCAACTGGAGGCCGTTCCCTCTCCTCCTGTCCCCTGGGAGCAGAGCCCGACCCCCCCAGCTGTCCCCTCCTGGCAGGGAGTTGTGCAGAGCCAGAAATTCCCCCTGAGCCTCCTTTGCTCCAGGGTCAGCCCCCTCAGCTCCCTCAGGAATTCCCCAGCTCCATTCCCTGCCCTGGACACGCTGCAGCCCCTCCAGGGCTCCCCTGCCATGAGTGAGCAGAGCTGTCCCCAGCAGTGCAGGTGGCCTGGCAGTGCCACACAGGGGACAGTCCCTGCCCTGTCCTGCTGTCACACCAGTGCTGATGCTCTTCCTGCCTCGCTCCCATCACTCAGAGCAGGAGCATTTTGTGCAGGAATCTCTCCCTAAGAGACTTTCCCTCCCCCTCACACCCTGGAGGGAAAATTTAAAAAAAAAGGGAATGAAAAAAACAGGACCAGGTTTGCTCTGAGCTTGTCCATTCAGTGCTCAATCAGGAACATAGTTCAAACACCTCCCCAAATTCAAAATGCCTTGAACACCTGTGCCATCCAGCCCATCAGGCAGCCCCTCCCTGCTGCAGCATTCCTGCCTGTGTCACCTCACACAACTCCTGTCCCACTGCCACCACCCAGCCCCAGGGGTCCCACTGAAGGTCCCACTAACCAGCCTGCTGCTTCCCTCCAAGCCCATTCCAACACCTGAATTCTGCCTCTCAAATAAAAAAAAAAAAATAATAAAAAAAAAAAAATTCAATTTTTCCTTGTCCAAGACCTGAAAACACACTGGAAAGACACAGTCAGGGTTAATAAGTATCTCTATCAATAGAATATTCAATCAGTATGAATAACCATCAGATCTCTCCCCACCCTTCTGACTGATGATAGCTAAATTACTTCTAAATATAGCCCTTAAAATCTGCATTAATCCTGTCTGCTCAAACACGTTGGCTTTATTGACAGCATGAAGATCTAAGCCAAGCACCTGCATGGAGCACGAGCTTATAAAACAGGAAATAAGAGCAATCCAGATGAAATGCAACTTCCATTAACCTTGCCTTTTTGTTTTCACTTCTCTGAATGCTCACACCGCCACCAAATAATCATTGCATTGCAGGCTGGACTGCAGCCCTAGCAGAGAATCTCACAGCACAAGCACTTCCATCCACACTCCATTACTCTCCAGCTTGGAGGAAGATAACAAGAGGGAGAAGTTCCTCGTAGGGAACCAAAAGGTCAAGATGAGCAGTGGCTGGGTGGACTTGCAGCATCTGTTCCCCATTAAAAGCTGTGTCAGGGCTTCCCGTGTGTCCAACACGGCAGCCACCAGGAACAATTCACTTCCCAGCTGAAAACATTCCCACTTCCCAGCTCTGAGGAGCCCCTGGAGAGCTGCCAGGTAAAAGGAACCCATTTTTAACAACCACAGCTGGCTGTGTTTGCATTCACCCAGGAAGGCAGTGCCCGGATGAAGCAACGGTCTCACTGGTCTTCCCACGAGCAGAGAATCCTAAAATCAGGGAATTGGGTTGGGTTGGGTTGGGAGTTCCAGCTCATCCCATTCCATCCCCTGCCATGGGCAGCGACACCTTCCCCTGTCCCAGTTTGTTCCAACCTGGCCTTGGACACTTCCAGGGATGGGGCAGCACAGCTTCTCTGGGAAGAGCCACAGAAACTCCTCCCTGCACCACTCACAGGGCAGCAAATCCCAAGGAATGTTCCAAGGGGAACTTTCTTGGAGCCAGATCTCCAGCTGGGTGACTTCAGGAGCAGGTCAGGCCGGATCCCTCTGCACCTGCAGCTGACACAAGGTCCACAGGAAGGCCATGGACACATCTGGAGTCAGTCCCCTTTGGCTCTGGTGTGAATGACACACAACTCCATCAGCCCCTGGAGTCACACAGAGGCAGAGGTGAGTCAGGCCCTGCTCGTCCATCACACTCTGGGTTAATGCACAGCACTGGGAGCTCTGGGCTCCTCGCCATCAAGAGTAATTGGATTGCAAGAAAAGCACAGATCTGCCTCCAAATGACATTTTTATCAATATCTGTCTGTTTACAGGTGTCTGTCATAACCTTCAAATACACTTAAATAACTCATTCATCCAAGCATTGAGCGTGTGCTGGGGAGAAGATTCATCAAGCAAATGCAAAACTGCTGCTCCAGTTTGTGCCTTCTGAGAAAATGTTCATCAAAGAACCTGGAAAGGTGCTGGAGATCCTTCCCTGGAGTGGCAGAGGGGGTTGAGTGGCCAAGGTTTCCCAAGAGAGGAGGTGGGGCCAGTGGAAGGAAGATGCAGCCCAGAAAGAATTCCGTGTTTATTTACAGAAGGGTTTGTTTGGGATTCAGTGCTGCCCTGGGAACATCTCAGCTCAGTCCCATCGATCTCACTGCAATTTAAGGCTGAAGAATTACCCTGGTCAGTGTAAAAGCTCAAGGTTTCATCTGGATCCTGATATGCACAGACAAACCTGTGAAAATGAGGAATGAATCTTTCAGCCCCTCCCAAACCAGCCAGAATCAAACCTTCTGGTCCCAGCCAGTTTCAAGCTCCAGTGAACCCAGATCACCACTGCATCTGAGCTTCCACTCCAGAATTTAAGCCCAAACATCCCTCAGGCCAGCCCAACCTGAGCTGATGTTGTAACTGGAGCCCGAAGTGATTTGTTTGCAATTCCTCTGCACTGTTCTGGCTGCAGGAATGCTGATGTTCCCTCCCAGCACTGAGCACCCCTGGCTATTTTCGGTTTGTTATCCACGGCAGGAATGAAATCCAGCAGAGCCAGGCTTTAGCAGCATCAGCACTGTAAAGAAAGGACACTTCTCTACTAAAATATTTAAAGCAAAAAAAAAAAATATATATAGTTTATTTACAAACTTTTTAACATTTATAAAATTCTAACAGTAACTATGAATTTAAAAAAAGTCTTCCTCTCTAACTACACTAATCAACTCAACAGTTTATTAATAATTTTCTCCTTATATAAAAAAAAAGTATACATAAAAACCAGTCACAATAGCAAAGTTGTTTCTATAAAAATTCGTTAAAAACTCCATTACAAAAAGTAAATCCTCAAAAAACTAAAATACAAAGCAACACAGCACCTTTCCAGACAACACCAACACTGAGTGGTTTATCCAAGAGTTAAATGTCATGGGATGGTTCAGGTTGAAAGGGACCTTTAGTGTCGTATTTTGTGTATGTGATTAAAAAAAGAAAGATAAACCTTCACAGGTGTATTTAAAACTTCTAGAAATGAAACCGTTTGACTCATGGCACCCACTAAACTGCCCAGAACATGAAGTTTTCCCAAGAATTCAGGGAGTCATGGCAGGGTCTGAGTTTCCCCAAGCCCCCTCCCTGCACTGGAAGAGCAATACTTGGGATTAGCACCACCAGGGAGGAGAGAGAAGGTGGATCTCTCCTGCTGCTTTGGTGGTCACAAACTCTCCAAAAAGCCCTTTCAAACGGCACTGAGGTGTCTCAGGAAGGAGAAAGGATTGCACAGCAAAGGGGCTGGGAACTGCTCTGATTTCAGGGATGTGGGATTCACTCAGCAGCTCCCTTCAGGCACCCAAGGGGCGTTGTCTGGATGCTGAGCCCAGCACGTGCTCACCCAAATTCCCACCTCCCCATTCTCAAAAACGCTGACTCGCCACCCCTGGAGCCTCCACATGCTCCCTTCCATTTATTCTGCCTTGCTAATGACCTAACAAATTAGGAAGAGGCTTATGTGTGTGTCAGATGAAAGCTCTGTGATAATGTCTTTAATGTTTTACTTTAATATTAAATTTAATTAGGACAGCGAGGAGGTGGGAGGGGAGGGGGGACAGGGAAAGGACTGAAACCTGGGAAGTGTCACCAGCAGCTCCTTTTCCACATCTGAACTGGGATGGCTTCCAGCCAGACGAGCAATTACTCCAGGAGCAGACAGGGCCAAGCCAAGCATGCAAGGCCCATATGCTGCTGCCTGGCCCCAGCGAGGGGCTCTGAGGAGCTCTGCCACTCCCCACTGCTCTCCAGGCTGCTCCAGAGGCACCTCAGAGCTCTGGGACCTCAGGAAAGCGGCCACCCCGCAGTGTCCCTGTCCCTGTGGCTCTCACAGGCCCTGCCAGCTGCCAAGTGGCACGGGATGCTCCAGGTCCCCCTGTGGGATGCTCCACGTCCCTGTGGGATGCTCCAGGTCCCTGTGGGATGCTCTGGCTCTGTGGCAGGATCCAGAGGGAAGCACGTCATGCTCAGAGCCAGCTGCCCTCAGAGCCAGGCAGGACAGCCAGGCCACCACGCTGGGGTGCAGGGATGTGGCTTCGTCCCCCCTCCAGGGGACAGGGACAAGCCCCTGGGGCAGCAGGGCTGGCTGCTGGCAGCAGCACAGATGGTCCTGTCCTGGTGTGACACGGACAGCTCCTCTCCACAGGGGCCCCAAGGTCTGTGATGGTTCCAGCAGCTCCAGAGGAGTCTCAGAAGCCCAAATCCCAAGCACAGCCCAGCACACAGAGGCCTTCGAGCCTCCTGCTTGACCACAACGTGAGCCAGGCTCTCCTGCTAAAGGATCTGCCATGATTTGGGTTGGAAGGGACCTCAAAGCTCCCAGCAGGGACACCTCCCACTGTCCCAGCCTGGCCAGCCTGGCCTGGTCACCTCAGGGATTCTCTTTTAAAGGCACCTCATGTCCCCAGCCCATCTGAAACCATAGCAGCTTGCAGTAATAGCTGTTGCATATTACATTTACAGAGCCCTTTGTCCAAGGATTACAGACTTTCCAAAACTTAATTAATTAATCTGTAACCCCCCCTGCCCTCCATGAGGTGCACTAAATTCTCTGTCAGCATTTCCAGACTCAAGCACTATTTTACAGCAGTTATTAATTGGCTATAGGTTTCAAGTTCCTCACCCAGGGAAAGATTCAGTTCCTGCCTTCTAAGCACAAAGCCCAAGTGAGGATTCTTGGGGCTTCTGGGTTGAGGTCCTGGCATTGTTTTGCCTTCCTGACATCAGACACAGCCAAACAAACAGGTCAAAACCTCCTCGTTTCACAGCTGCCATCAGAAGAGGACAGAGAAATGCAGATCATTAGAGCAGTGGCCATTTCAGCCCGCACAGAAAATCTTTCCATCAATTGTGCACAGCTGTGCCTGTGGCCTCACATCTCCAGCTGAATCCAGAGGGGTTTGCAGAGCTCAGAGAGCTCCTGCACCTCAATACCAATCATCTGCTGGTTGCACTAAATAACCTTTGAAAATCCTCCCAGATGCAGAGGTCTGCTAGGGTTGTGTCTGTGGGTCTGTGTGACACAAGCATCCCTTGCTCTCTGGAGGCAGCAGTGGGGTTTTAGAGGGCATGGAAAGCAGGCACCTCGTTTTGTATTTATTGCAGACAGATCACTTCATTTTCAGGCCTGGTTGGGAACTGAAGTGGAAGGCACAGCTCTGTCTCTGCTAAAATGGTCACAGAAGAGAGCTGAGACCACAGGGAGCCCCTTCTGCTGGGACCTGGGGAAAGGACTGGGAAGGGATTGGAGGAAAAGAAAAACATCCAAGTGAGATGAAGTGCCCTGAGCAGAAGAACCCTCCCTCACCCTTAACCCAGCTCATGGGTCCAGGTCAGGGCACTGCCATGGGGCTCAGCACAAGGGGAAGGGGCTGAGGGGGTCCCTGCCCTGCTCTGCCCCAGCCTGACCCCCCAATTCCTTCACAGCCTCAGCTCCAGTCACTCCCTGCCCCCATGGAGGTGCTCCCTCACCACGGAGAAGAGGGTTATGGGCACAGGGTTTAAAAATAAATCAACTTCTGCGTTGTTTTGGAAGCAATCTATGAAAGAGATTTGGTTGTAAAAGCTGTTTTATAAATGGAGGCACAATTATTGTTTGACAATAAAAAACCCAAACAGTTTTCCTATATTTGCTGAGAATAAAACCATTTTGCAGATGTCTTCAGACAGGCTTTTCAAGTGCTTTCCGCATCTTAATTTTCCTTTTTAGGTTTTTATTACGTTTAAATTAAACTGATGCCTGGAAGCAGTCAAGGGCAACTTTTAACAAGTCTATCACTGCTGAACTTTTCAGTGCTCAGATCTCTCACCTTTGTCCAGGAGACTGTAAACAGAGCTCACCCCTTCTCCAATGCCCCTCCTCTTCCCTGCTGAGGCAGGAATGCTTTTCCAACCCCAAAACACCTCCTGCTTTTCACTGTCAGACACTGCTCTAATTCCTCATCCCAACAGGAGCCAAAAGCCCTTCTGCATCTCTGCTTTTTAAGATACAAACCCCATGCCATGAGCTGGAACATGAGGAATAACATGCACCAGAGAAATAAAGGGAGTTTTTTTCGCTGACCAGCTTCGACATTGACAGAAAAGCCAAAGCTAAAAAAACCCTCCTCTTCCCTGGGCAAAATTTTTGCTTGAATGGAGCTTGGAATAAGAAAAGGTTCCTTAAAATACCTTAACAGAGAATCTTAAAGTGATCTGTGTTCATCAGGTTTCAACAGGGACCTGGCCAGGAGCTTTGGTCACCCCCAGGGGAGGAGATGATCCCCACTCCCTCCCCTGCTTCCCTTCCAGCACCTCTGCTCCTGCTTCCCTCCCCAGCAGCACCTGAGGGTTCCAGCATTTTCTACTCCACATTTAACACCAGATCAGGGACTGCAGCACTGGGGAATGTCCTCAGGAGAGGCAATAAATGCCCCAAAAGAGAGGAGATGGCTGGGCTGAGCCTTCCTCCAAACTCAAACCCTCAAACTCTCTAAGAGACTGAAAATCCTGCTGTACCACACAGGAGCAGTGTCACAATTCAACACAAAAGAACAACACTCAGCACTGAGATGTCCAAGGCAAAAAAACAGAGCAAGTTTATTTCCAGACCTCGACATTTATAGAATTCCTACAGTGACCATGGATTGGAGGGTGAAAATTGTCCTCTCCAACCACACTGGTCAAACCAACAGCCCATCAATTCTCTCCTCCTCCAGAAAGGAATGCAAAACAATCGTTATTTACATGAAAAGTGCCTGAGAAACTCCACTGTAAAAATGCAAACACAGAAGGCTGAAACAGAACTTTAGAAAAAACAGAAAAAAACAAAGCAACAGAGCAGCTGCCTGAGCATCCTCTCCCCACCCTCCTCCAGGACACAGAAAAGCACATTTCCACCCTGAGCACTTTGAAGTAGCCCGAAACTGCTTTGCAATCCTTTTTTCAGACGAAAACTGCATCTAAAGAGCCAAACCCACGGAGAATTTCCACTGGGCAATCCCTTCCTGCTGCTGCCCCTCTGTGTTCTCAAGGTTCCCAGCTCTGGCAGGGCAGCTGTGGTCGCTGCAGGCCAGATTAATGTGGCGTGGCAGAGAGGAGCCCAGCACACCTGCTCTAAATAAAGATTTCACTTCTGTTGCTCTATTTATTCTCGTTTCACTCCGTCTAAAGTAAATTCTACACAGGCTCCAAGCTGCTCGTTGCTTATGGGGAAACAATGAGAGCCCCCAGGTACATCCAAAGCTCAGAATTAGGTAAATAATTAAGTTACCTCAGATACTCTCAGATAATTCCCACGGATGGATTTAGTTCCCAATTTCTGGGTTGAATGTACTGTTGCATTCGCTGGAATTTTTCCACTAAAAGGATCTGCAGACTGTTGGGGGGTTCTGTGGATTAATCAAGCTCCCTGCCATGGATTCTCCCAGGAAAAAGGGAGGCTTTTGTGGATTTAGCACTTTTGTTGGCTCCAGATGCTCTGCCAGGTCCGTGGAGCCACCAAGACCTCAGCCCCCAGCACAGGCACCACCGACCAAAAGGTTCTAGCAGGCAAAGGAAGCACATTTTGCACAGCACCTGGAAATTCAGGAGAGGTGCTTCCCAGTTTGTGTCAGACAGGCCCCAGTCTGAAGCACAACCAGCATCTTCTGCCTGCCCTGAGGGCATTTTCAGCCTCAAAAAAAACTCTTTCCCAGCTGTTCTGTGCCCACCCAGGGCTGATCCCAAAGCCACAGTGGGGAGCCCCTGGCTCTGCACTATCTGCAATAATCTGCTTTCCTGCCCTGACAAATCCTGACGTGCATAAAGCGATAGCAGAGAGGCTCCAAGTTTATCAGCAGCACATGCAAAATTGCCTTTTCCTGGCCTGAAGACAGGCAAGGACGAGCTGCTCCTGCCAGGGCCCACTCCACAATTCCTGAGCTGTCAGAACTCTGTCAGGAGCACTTCAGGATCAGCCTTGTCCCCATCCCTGTGCTCAAACCCCACTGTTTTTTTTTTTCTCAAGTGCCTCTGCCATTCTCAGGAATCCCCTGGGCTTCCCCCACGTCCAATTTCTGTTCACAAATGAATGAAACACTCCAGCTTCCCGTGGAGATGCAAGGATTTGACAGGGATGTGTTCCTACCTTACACCTCCTCTTTGGAGTTTTTTAATGCACATTCCTAAACCTGTAGCCAGCTCATCACAGGCACTGCTGGAATAAAAACAGCAGCACAACCCTGCAGAGCCAGAGCAGCAGGATTTCCAAAAACACAGAGCTGGTACCTGTGGTTTGAGCCAGCCCAGGTAGCCAGCAGATGTTGAGGTGCAGCTTGAACAAAGTCAAATTCTCCATATGGCTCCAAAAGCCACTTTATTTGCATGTTTCTCTGCAAGCTGAAAGGCTCATCAGGGATTTTTCCAGGTGCTCACATCCCTCCTTCCCCCAAGTCTCCAGCAGCAGAATCAGCCAAACTGCACTGCTTTATTTCCTAATAAAAGTGGAGAAAACTTTGCTTCTCCTCCAGCTCTCCAGCCTAAACCAGAGCTCAACACCTGAGCACGGAGAATTACAGACTCAGCACAAGGCAGGTGTTGCAAAACCAATCCCCATTTGGAGCTGAGTAATAAAATAAAAGAATTAAATTAGATGAATAAGGAAATTGGTAAAAACAACATTAAATGCATAAGGAGAATTAAGAAGAAGAAGAAAATACCAACTCTCCAGGGCTGTGCACCTGACAAACATGTACCTGCTCAGCACACCCAGCTCTTCAGGAGCTGATTCTGCTCCAAATTCACTCCTGCACACCTCAGGTTTGAAGATCTCACTGCAAATCCTGAGGTGACATGGACAAATTCCACCACACACACGCATTACTCCCAAACTATCCCCTAACATGGATCCAAAGGGAAAGAACAAACTTTCCCCCACGTGAAAACAGAACAAAGCCTTACCCTCAAGAGCCAGGGGAGGTGAAGCCCAAAGCTGCAGAGCTTCCAGGAGCATATGGAATGTTCTGGAATCCCCTTCCAGGCAAGGCATGGAGGTCCCTCCCCTTCCTTTTCCCTCCCCTTCCCTTTCCCTCCCCTTCCCTTTTTCTCTCCCACACCCATCTGGTTCAGTAAGCTCACAATATCGGTAATAACTTCTTTTAAGAATTTTTAATGTCTTTTTTTAATCAATGGTGAGCAGTGCCCACTTGCAGCCAGCACCGGCTGAGTTCCCTCACAAGCCCTTCTTGTTGCTTTGATCTTGAAATCACCTGAAACCTTCAGTTTGCTGAAACCAACATTGAGCATCTCCACCAAAGTGAACCAAAGGGACTCAGAAATCTGGGAACTTAAATTTATGGCACTTGGAGGACGTTGAAGCAACCAGGAGATGGAGAGGAGGTCAAGGCCTGGAAAGCTGGGAAGTCCCTGCTGATAAAAGGACCAAAGGATATGGGCCAGATAAGCAGGAAGAGCAAAAAATCGATAATCAATAAAATGCTGATTGATGAAGGGAATTGTGTGGCTTGGAGCCAGTGAAGGTTCCTTTGTTTGCTACAAATGTACAAATGAGTGGCAAAGTTTTGGATGGGGGTGTGTGTGTGGAGCTTTGTCAGCCACACACCCAAAGCAAGAATAAAATAACGCCTGCCTCACTGACACCACAAAGCACTGCTGGGGAATCTGATTTATCCCAAGGGTTTGGGAGGATTTTGGGAACAATAACACAGCTCAGGTGGTCTCTGGCAGTGGGGGCACCTGAGGAGAGGGACCCTGAGGGGGCTCCTCCAGTTTATTGCTGATTCTATTGCCCAAATCTCATTTTTTTTTCTTAAAAAGAAAAAAAATATTTATTTACAATAATTTATGCCATATAAATGATAATATTAATTATTATAAACCATTATTTCCTCTCTAGCAGCCCTCCATTCATACCTCTTGCTCTTACAAAAAGGCTGGTGCTTGAATCCCACCCAAATTCCAGCACAGCCCATACCTGGCTGGCATCATCCTTTATTTCTGGCTGTGGAGGGCAGGGATTGCTCCATAATCCCAAATTTTTGTGGGTCCAGTGGTCTCAGCTCTCCCCCTACAGCAACTGAACCTCCCCAAGAAGGAGGAGAAGATTGGAGTGAGTCTGTGCAGCGTTTTTGGGGGGTTCAGGTGTTGGTTGTAAAGTCGTGGTTTTGCTGTAAGAGCTGTCCTAGAGCAGACCTTGCACGTTCTTTAGCTTGCAAAAATCTTCATTCATAACCAGTTGGTTCTCAGCCCACGGAGGGGAAGTTGTGAATCATGGATTAATTCCCAGTGCAGAGTTGAATGGAGAGCACAAGTGAGGTTTGCTTCCCTGCTTTTTCCTTGTTTTTTTTTCCCTGTGTGCAGTGCTCAGGTATTTCAGGAGGCCTTGTTCAATTCCTAATTTTTTTTGCTGGGCTGCCCAGGTAGGAGCAGCTTTTTTCCCCCTCATCCAGAATTTCTGGGACTTCTTTCCCCGAGTTGAACACAACTGAAAGCAGCAGGGCTGCTCTGGTGCATTGCTGTGCTGCTGCACGGTGTGATTTTAGCACTCTGCATCAGGGATTAGCTGCACAACTCCTGTTGCCATAGCTCTGCTCCCCCCGAGACTCAAATGTGTCACATAAACTGAACGAGGAACACAACCAAACCAAACTGGGGAAAGGTGGGCAACAAAAGGAGGGAGCCACAAACAAAGCAGGAATCCTTCCCTTCCCTTCCAGCCTCCTCGTGAGTCAACATTTATGATGCCAATAATTCCGGGCTGTGAACAAAAGCCCCGTGTGTGGGAGGGGAGAAGGCACGGCTGGCATTCCTTGAGATCACTCCTCAGGCTTCCTTCAAAGCCCTGAGTGTTCATCAGAGCCCTGACAGCCTTCCCAAAGGAAATCCCAACCCCAGAACACAGCAGCAGTCCCGTTTCAGTCCCTTGTGCAGTGTGTGCCTGAGTTTGGGTGCCAAAAGCAGGAAATCATCCCCAGTTCCTGGAGTTCCTCACCGCAGTCCCCACGGCACACTCTTGGAGGAGGTGGCCATAAATGGGAAGCTGCCTGCAATAGTTGGTTGGGTTTGTTTTCTTCTTTATGGGAAGGGGGGAAAAGTCACATTTCAGCCACAAAAGCTTTCCTGGGAGCTTTTCAGAGCAGTAATAAATAGTTCTGTGTGCCAGGGTTTAAGAGGTTTGGGCTCTTTGGTGAACAAGCAGCTGCTCGGTGCTGCTGTCCTGGGGCTTTGCTTTGCCTGGAGCAAGGAGCCAACCACGGGAAAAGGCAAAACACAAAATGGGGTGGGACCTGAAGGAAAAACCCCGGTGATTCTGGGAAGGTGCAGGAAAAAGCAGAATTTATTTGCCACCTGTTGCTTGTGTCAGCCTCTACATTTAAAAATCCGAAGTCCTTCAGGTGTATTTTGGAGATCAGTGCAAGGTGAGGTTGTGCTGTTGAAGGCTGTACCTGCCCTGCCCCAGCAGGGATGCATCCAGGGATTGGATTGGGACTGAATTGTGGGATTTAGCACGGAAAAAGCCCATGTGCTGAGCAGCAAGGACAGCAGGAGCCAGGCTCTGGGTCAGTGTGTGGGTTACAAACAGGGGGGAGGCAGGGGGTGGATGCAGACTGGGGGGAGCACATTCCCAGCGCGCTGGAATTCCCTCTGGAGCCGTTTATCACGGATCCTGCCTCTCCACCTGTCCCTTCTGCCCTCTGCAGTTTATGGACCTTTCCTTGAGCTCTCCTGCTGTGAGAAAACCTGTCAGAAAACCTGTCTGAAAGCCCAAGGGTCAGAGGAGTTAAAAATCAGGAATGTCTTTGGGGAAAAGAGAATAATGAAAGTGATGAGGCTCAATTGCCTTCAATCCATTTGGCTTTTAATTCCATGATAATGGGCACCAATTAGCTTAAGGAAACACTCATCTTTGAAATATTCATTGGGATGCTGGAAAATTGGCTTCATCTTCCCGGGGAGGAATCCGAGGAAAGGGCTGTATTGGGGGTTTTAATTTCAAAGAGAAAGAGAGGCGGATTTTAGTGCCACGTTCCCACCGTTCCAAATATATTTCTCCCGAAATCAGCGTCATCTTTTGTCAGTGCTGCTTCCCTTCCGGAACGGCTCCATCCCGAGGCAGAGGATCCCAGTTTATTGACAGTGTGGGCAGTGTGGAGTCGGGTGCTTTATTTATCTGTTCTGATGCAGGACCCCAGGACGTGGAGCAAGGACAAACTGCCAAGGCCAGGTTGGACAGGGCTTGGAGCAGCTTGGGACAGTGGAAGATGTCCCTGCCCTCAGCAGGAGGTGGAATTGGATAAGCTTTAATGTCTTTCCCAACCCGAACTGTTCTGGGATTCTAATCTTCCCTGCTGCCCCCGCCTTTGGAAATGAAGCTGTCGGTGCCAGAAGGGGCAGCTGTGACCAAGGGAGGAGGAACAGGGACCTCACCCTTCTCCCCTCCAGGACAACATCCCTGCCCGGGCAGACACAGCCCCTCTCCTGATTGAATACTCGCTTTTCCCTTCGCTGCAGCTCCGTTTTCAGAGAGCAGAGCCAGCCCAGGACCTGCGGCACGTTTTTACACCTTGTCCTCATCCCAGCTCCTTCTGCCCGAGGTGAATGCGGGCAAGGGAGGTGATAATGGAGCTCCTGATTACCCAGCCCCGGGTGAGCGACTGAGGGACGAGCTGGGCGGAACAGCGATGCTGTTGAGAAGCTTCCCCCACCCCCCTTTCTTCCAAATCATATATTTTTCGAGTTCACATCAATTACTTCTGTTTCCAACTGGATAAATTTGAATGAGACGCCTTGCTGTAATCTGCTGACAAGACAGTGAAGCGGTTTTTTGTTAGCACCTCCTGATGCCGCCTAAATTGGGTGTTTGCAGGGAAGAAATGTAGCGTGCAGTCAGGAAAGATGAAAAAGCAGAGGAAGGAAAGGAAAGGGAGATTATTTAGAGCCCGGGTTAAGGTGGGAGTGCTGGGCTCTCGTGCAGGGAACACGAGGCTGCAGCTGGATGAGGTGAAACAAAGAGGTCTGTGGGTTTGTCTGGCTCCTTCTGGTGGAATTCCTCGGAGGATTGGAAGGAGCAAAGGGAACATTCTTGCTAACAGGGGTGGTAGAAGTGTCTGCACCCTCTGCTCTGGGTACTGAATAACACCAGAAGTGTGGTACAGTCAAAATCCACCTGGATTTAGGCAGGTGTGCATGAAGAGTTTTCTTCTTAACCTAAATTCATCATGGAGAAGGAGGAAAAAACCCCAAGCTTAATCCAAACTGTTGGAGACTGCATCTTTCACTTTCTGCCAAGCATGGCTGTGCCTCACTCAGCCCGGGGAGCTGCTTTTGGCAGTGGGTGTGTTTGTAACGTGTTTTCAGTGCTTTTCTCCAAAAAAAAGATGCAGAACTGCCTGTGATGGATGTGGAATGCTGGGGGAGCAGGAGAGGGTCCAGGGGCATCCTCTGCCTCTGCCACCTCACTGAGCATCTCCGTGGTGGAGACGACACCTCTGGGGGCAGGAGAAGAGAAGAGGTGAAGTTAAAATCCTGGCAGAGCGTTGCTACAACAACCTCCCTCTGCAGCAGAGCTTTGCCGTGGCAATAAACTTTAACAAGAGAGATTTGGGATTGGTGTGCTCCTCGTAAATCCTCTCCCGGCTGTTTGCTGCCGAGGCTTTGGGGAGGGTGAGTGAGAACAGATCTCCCTTGGCCTCAGGGAGCAGCTGGAGAGACCCCATTGCTGAGGAGGGAACTTAAAATCCCCAAATCTGGGCAGCTGCAGGGTGAGTGCAGCCACCTCCAGCACCCCAGGCCTGCCTCCTGCAGAACACTGGACCAAGTTAACATTTGGGAGAAAGCTCAGCAGAATTCCTGCCATCCAAGCTCCTTTACCTGGCTCCTCATCACGTTCCACGTTGCTTTTCCTTCATAACATCCCTTGTGTGCAGAGCTTTTAATGTAAGGAGAGCACGTGAACTCACCCCAAGCCTGGTTTAGGCACTGGGAGCTGCCGAAAATCCTTCTGTGTGCTCTTTTTTGGGGGGGTTTAGGGGTTGCTGTTGGTGACTGGCAAATGAGGGAGAGCCTGTTGAGTCACCCAGCTGCGAAATTTGAGCCGGGCAACAACATCTCAATGGGTGTTTAACCAAACTCCGGTCCCTGCATGGAGCTGAAAAGCTTCTCAGTGGAACTAATGACACTTGTTAGGCCTGACACAGTCACTTCTATAATGCTGAACAAACAGCAGTTGAGATTTTAATTTTCTTCCCCAATTATGATTATGATACTGGAAAGCTTAATCCAGGTTTGTTTATCTGGAAGGAGCTCAAGGATGGCGAGGACACGAGCAGCAATCAGAGCACCAGCAGCAGGTTGAGCTGGGAAAGCTTCGCTCTGCCCCTCAGGGTTTGGAAGGGTGAAATGCAAACGCTCTGGGAGCTGATTTCTTGGCAACGGGATTGTTTTTATTCCTGTTTCTTCAGGAATGTGTGTGTCTTGGTTTACTGTGAATTCCAAGTTGGAAGCTCGGACTGATTGATGGATTGAAGCTGATGCCGATGGAACAATCACTGGAGAGTTTAGAGGAGTTCTTCTCTTTCTTTTCAGCTACCCAAGGCCTGGAAGAGAATCTGTTGCCTGAAAGGAGGAGTGTTTTGTGTTTTATCTGTCTCAACAACCTCCCATCGAGCTCCTCTTTTGTGATTTCAAGCTGCAGAGCTGGGAAACTTTGCAGCAGTTCCATGCAAATCCATCCTCCACTCTTCTCCCAGGGCTTATGGAAATAGCAGAGGAATTGTCACACATCCCAGAGCGGCAGAGCTGGCAGCAGCACTGCTGCTCTGAGAAACGTCAAGTGGGAATTCAGGAAGCCCTTAAAGAAGTTGGGATGGGCCCTCGGTGCTGCTTTTTTCTTTTGGATTCCCCACACAGAACTTCCCACCTTTCCTGCACGTTTAATTTGGAAATGGGGAATCTCTGGAAGGAGCAGGGGGAAGAGAGCTGGGAGGGGACTGTGGGAAGGGCTGATTGCACAGCTCAGGGTGCCACTGCAGCCACAGCTGGCTGATGCCCTGGTGTCTGGATTTTTGCCGTTCTCCTCTGTTCCCTTTAAGGAGTTTGGTAAAGTCTTATTTTTAGCCTTCTGTGTTTTGGAGTCAGACACAATTTTATATAAGTAACCTTTTTGTTATTGTAAGATCCAGCAATGTTTGCATTCTTTTCATAAGGAGGAGGCTGTTGATGGGCTGTTGGGTTGCCCAGTGTGGTTGGGGAAGAAGATTTTCTTCCTCCAATCCATGGTCACTGCTGGAATTTGATAAATGTTGAAGTTTGTAAATAAACCCTCCTCTTTTTTGCCTTGGACACTGCAAGGTGTGTGTGAATTCTTTATCTCGTGTGTGACAATGTCCTGGGGCACAAGGGAAACCTGAGGGGATCAAACCCGGGCTCCATGGAGGGAAGGAGGAGAGCTGAGGAGTTTCAGACCTCGGTGTTTTCCACCAGTGCAAAGGGTGATCCTGGGACTCCCAGCCCTGCTGCCTCCTTGCTCTGGCTTCCTTCCCTTCCTCCCACGCTCCTCGTGCAGCACGGGGAGGCTGCCCCGAGGAGGGAAACACGAGGTGAAAAACACATGAAAAATTCAAGTGTTATTTTCTTGATCATCAGAACAAACCCCCATATGCTGATGTGGTTATTAGCAGCAGCTCCAAGCCGTGAGGGAGAGGTGGGGCTGTGGTGTTTTCATGGTGGGTGTGGAACTGAAATCCCTCTCCAGAGCAGTGCAGAGGAACACAAGGCAGTTGTGCCATGGCTTGTAGAGATTTGTGGCTCCACACCTTGGGTGCCCTGCAGTGTGGGAACAGCAGCTGGCTCGGAGTCTGTGCCCTCTGTGAGCTCCTGTAAGAACCCCGAGCTCTGCAGAGGGTGAGAGGTGAGGCAGATGTGCACCCACCATTCTCTCACTTCCCTCCACAGCTGGACAGCAGAGAGAAAATTTAATGAACAGTTCATGGGTTGAGATAAGGACCAGGAGAGATCACTCATCACAGGCAAAACAGGCTCTAATTAGAGACACAAAGTCAATTTATTGCTGACAAAATCAGAGCAGGAGAATGAGAAGCAAAATAAACCCTTAAAAACACCTGTGGATCTCCACAAGCTGGGGGTGGATCTCCGCATCCCCATGGATCTCCAGAGGCTGCAGGTGGATCTCCACACTCCCATGGATCTCCAGAGGTTGTGGTTGGATCTCCACATCCCCATGGATCTCCAGAGGTTGTGGTTGGATCTCCACATCCCCATGGATTTCCAGGAGCTGTGGGGGGATCTCTGCTCCCCCAGGGGCTGCAGGGGCACAGCTGCCTCACCATGGTCTTTGCCCCAGCCTGCAGAGGAGTCCCAGCTCTGGTGCCTGGAGCAGCTCCAGTCCCTCCTTCAGCACCACCCTCAGTACCTGCAGAATTGTTTCTCTCATGTGTCCTCACCCCACTCTCCTCTGGCTGCAATTCCAACCCTGCAGCAACTTTTTGTTTCGATTTCTTCTTAAACCTGTTATCCCAGAGGCGTCCCCAGCGTTTCTAAGTGGCCCAGGCTTGGCCAGCAGCACTCCCACCTTTGGAGGCAGCAGGGATTGGCTCTGCTGGAGCTTCTGGCAGCCTCTCACAGAAGCTGCTCCTGTAGCCCCCCTGCTACCAAAACCCAGGACGTGCAAACCCAACACGTTTCCCTTCAGATCTCTTTCAGTGACAGAGGTTTTGGTGTTGTTGGAGCTGTTTGGACTCCAGCAGGGACAGAACATCACCTGCTGCAGATGGGCAGTGTCACATGGAGTGGTGTCACTCCAGTGCCACAAGCCCAACAAGCATTTGGGGTCCTGGAGCCCTCAGTGCCAGCAGAGCTGTGCTTGCCCTGCCAGTTCAAGGCAGTGGGGTTGTTGTTTGCTTTGGGTTTGGTTTTTTTTTTCTGTGCCTTTGAATGCCATTCTTATCCCCTCTCATTTTCCCTTTTTTCCCTTTTGTAGGAGGAATGTCAGGCTGAGGCAGGGACAAGGAAACACCTTGTTCAAAGTGTCACTGCTGCTTGTGCTGAGCTGCTGTGCCAAAGGCAAATCCAGGGCGAGGAGCTGCCTGGAATAGTTCCCTGTCTAATGGAAAGCAGAGGGATGTGTAGCCTGGGCTCCTGATGGGAAGGAGGAGATTGCAAGGTGAGCAGAGCACCGTGAAGGTGCTTCTGAGCCTCTCTCACAAGATTTGGATGTTTTCTGTGCAGCTGCCCAAAACAAACGTTTGCCTCCCCCGAAACGGGAGCTGCCCTGTTGCTGGTGCAGAGAGTGTCCCTGCTAAACCCCGTGGATGTGGAAGGGCAGAGCATCCCAGCACCCCTCCCTGGAGTGGACAGGTGGCTGAAGGTCACCACAAAATCCACAGGAGTTCCTTCTCCTCACCGTGGCAATCGATGTTGTGCAAGGAGCCAGATCCCTGCTTGTAAATCAGCTCAGCCTGTAATATCTGTCAAGTGTTTGGGGACACCTGGCTATCCATGCTGGATAAATGTCAGCTGTTATTACAGTTTCTTGCTCGGGTTATTGATTTCTCCCCTGCTGCTCTCCCTGGGACGGAGCCATTTGAGGGCTTTTGGTGGATCAGCTCTTCCTCCTTCAGCTCATCTGGCAAACTTTGAACCCTGAAGGGCAGAGTTGTTATCAGAGCTCGTGATTCCCACTCCTGGAAGAGTCCAAGGCCGTGTTGGACGGGGCTTGGAATAACCTGGGATAGTGGAAGGTGTCCCTGCCCATGGCAGGGGGTGGAATAGGATGGGATTTAAGTCCCCTCCCAACCCAAACCTGTGTTAAAACAATTCTGTGTTAAGCAATTCCTGCTTTCCAGAGCCCAGGAGGTCAAGCACTGCCCAGCCCCCGAGTGCATCATCCTGCCAGGGGCACAGCATCTCCCCTGTGACCCTCACAGAGATGTTCTGTGTTCTGCTTCTCCTGCAGTGCACACATCCACACCCCCCTCACCCTTCATCCCAGAGATTCTCTCCTGTTTGAATGGAAATATGTTCAGCTCTGTTATTTCAGCCTGAAGGACGAAGTTATCATTCTGTCTCCCAGCAAATGCACTGCCCTCACCTTTCAGAGCTCAGCCATGAAATGCAAACCTTTGACAGGATCTGATCCCCAGGAGTCCCTGCAATGTTTTAGCCTCGCTGTAAAAGCTGCCTCGGTTAAAGGGGAGAAATATATTTATTATTCTCTCCTTCCAGCTCCAGAAAGTCCTCCCTGCCCCCCTTTTCCCTCCTGCCATCATATCAAGAAACTTTCCTTGCTACTGGAGAAAATGTTCAGCTTTTAAGGGCAGAAGGGCCCAGCTGTGATTATTTAGTCAGGAATTTATTGAAAACACCGATGTGCAAATCTTGGTTTTTCCTAAATGAGCTGCACCAAAGGCAGAGACCCTGGGTGTGCTGGGTGGAGATGGATGTGCCTCATTAGCAGGGCAGCTGTTGGAGAGACCCTGGTTCTTCTGAAGCCTTTGCTGACCTTCCCACAGTACAGGAGTCCTTTCCGAGTGCCAGCAGTCCACAAAGTGCTCCCTCTGATCTCCTCCAGCCCTGCTATCAAAGCCTTTTTTTTTCTCCTGGTCCAGGTGAAGCGTTTTTTGGGGTTACCTGTGGGCAGCTCTGGCTGCTGCTGGAGTGTCACTCCCCGCAGTCAGAACTCAGCTGCTGTGAAGTGACTGTGTGGTTGTGGCAGGGGATGTTGTTGATTTATAGACTGAAAGTCTGGCGTGCTCATCGTTTTAATTAGCATCACATCCTTGCCTGGGAGCCTCCTTGCATCAACATGTTGCTGTGCCAGGTGCTTTGGAAAGGCAGCAGAAGAGACTCCAGGTCCCCAAGAAGATGCAGTCTGGTGCAATTAGAGGGGAGAGCTGCCTGTGTCACATCTGCTCACAGCTGCAGCCCTGAGAACTGCCCTGAATTTCACCCAGATAAATCCTGGAACCAGCACTACCAAACCCGGATCTGGCTGTGCACAAGCTGCCTGATTTAAAGCCTGAAATGTAAAATTTAGCTCCAGCTGTGGGGGTGTCCTGGAGAGCCAGGTCAAGACCAGAATCAGAAGTAGTTCTGTGACTGTTCAAGGTTCAGTGCTGGGCCTGGGGTTAATTTATTTATCAATGAAGGGGCCAGGAGCCCTCTCAGCGAGTTCTTTGGTGACACAAAACCAGGAGGGGAACCCCAGGGTGCTGGAGAGGTGGGCACAGAGGAACTGTCTGGAATTCAGCAAAGGGAAAAGCAAATCCTGTACCAGGGGGAGGAAAAACCCCAGGAACCTGGACAGGCTGGGGGAGAACAAGAACCTGCATGGTCCTTCCAGCCCAGGTGTGATTTTGTCTGTTAACAAATCGGGTTTTGGGCAGCACAAAGAGGGAGAGAGGCAGAGCCTGGAGCAGAAATAACCTGTCCCAGCTGTCAGGTAGCAGCATCCACCTGCAGCATCTGTACCCGAGCTGAGCTCCTGGCACAGCAGCCCCAGGGCAGGAAGGACACGCAGGGAACAACATCCAAACTCGGGCAGGACAGGAAAGGGCAGCCGTGTTCACCTCAACGTGACTGAGACACACTTTATGGGCTTCTTTCTGATTGCACTGGGAGCAGGGGGCAGTAAATCGCTGGATTTTTATATCTTGTGCAAAAGCTGACATTGCTAAAATATCCCATTATCGCAAGCTGCCATAAATGAGCTCTTCCAAGAGCCACAGCTGGACTCTGAGGGTGGAAGCAAAGCGATTACCGGAAGCCATGAGCTGCTCCTGGAAGAGCAGTGGGAAAGTCAATAACTTATTAGCGCCAGTTTCTGGATTATCTGGTTTCCTGAAGTGTCTCCGTCCCCCACTGCTCGGCTAAACGGGGTTTTTGTTATGCAAAGCCACGGATTGTCAGCCCCACCGTTCCCTCCCTGCGAAGAGCCGGTGTTTAACGGAGTGAGAACAGGGCTGAGAAATGCCAAAGGCAGCGAAGTCACAGCTCGGGGTTGTTTAAAATTCGCCTCTGTTCGCCCTCTCGGTGAGAAATGGTTGAAGAAAGTGGGAAAAAAAGCCCCAAGGCAGTTAGAGCTGATCCGCGTGTGTTCGGAGCATGAGGAGAAAGTTCTGATGGCGAGGGATGAGGAATTTGTCATCCTTTTGTGGGGAGAGGTCCCTGCAGTTCTTCACCTCGGAGTGGGTACCAGGCGGGCAAGGAAGAAAATCTGTTTGAGCACTGAGACTCGAGGGACAAGAGCTTCAGCTCCAACCTTCCCAGAACCTTCCAAACACTTGGTGTAGATGTTTTGGCCGCTCTGGAAGACTCTTGGGAGCTGTACAACGGCTGTAGACAAGGAAAGAGGAGCTCGGTGCTCGGGACGAGTCTCACAAGAGGAATTCTCCGTTTGCTCCTTCACATGCACTAAATTAATTTGCTCATTTGATGGACCATAATCTGTCTGTCACCACTAAAGCAGGATGTACACAACTTTATGGAGATGTAGTTCCTGCCCCATTAAACCACTCTCCCTGTGACAGAGCCTGTGAATAAGTTTCAAGAGGGAACCTCAAATGTTTTAGGGCACGGCTTTCTAATAAATATATATGGATATCTGCCCTTGGAAGCTCTTTGGGATGCAGCAGATTAGAAAGGAGGGCAGTAGGTTGGGGAGGAAAAGCCTGTTAACAAATTGGTTTGAACGTTCAGGCACCTCTGCTGCTGTTTCTCTGCTCTGAGTACACATGGCAACGTAATTTATGTCCTGGAATTACAATCCATATGAATTAGCCTGGCACAAATAGATCATTTCCTAATAATAATGACAAGATGCTTCAAGGAATGATGATGAGAACAGCACTTTCTTATGTGTTCTGCTTTACTGCTGAGTAATTATCTCATCATTTCCTTGTAGGGATATAAAAGGGGGTTTATTCCCCTCTTATAAAGCAACAAGTGCTTTTTGGAGGCTGTGGTGAGAAGCAAAGCCCAGAAATAACAATAACAGGTCCATTTCTGTGCTGACACCCCAGGGAGAGTGCCCTACCCAAGTCAGGCTTTAAGGGGATGTCCAAGTGGGGAAATCCATGGCGTGGTTTGGGGTGAATTCCTTCTCTGTCACTTCAGGAGTGAGAAACTCGGTGTTTAATGCAAGATGTGATCACAGGATGGTTTGGGTTGGAAGGGACCTTAAGGATCATCTCCTTGCACCCCCTGCCATCCTCTTGTGGGCTCCCTTCAGGCACTGCAAGGCCAAAATTAGGATGCCCCAAAGCTCGTGTTTCCCATCCTGAACAATCCCAACTCCCTCAGCCTTTTGATTTGCAGCCCCAGTCCTGTCTCTGAGCTGCCTGTGCTTTGCACAGCACCAGGCCCAGAGGTTCAGGGGAAGCTTGGGCTTCCAGGTGGCTCTGCAATATTAATTGTTGAGCTGCTAATTAGCGGAGAAAACCAGATTTTTCTCTCAGTTCTCTCTCCCTGCCTCACCTGTTGAGCTCCAGGTGCTCGGTGAGCGGAGCTGCCTCTCCCTCTCCCACCCCCGGGGCGGCCCTTGCAGAATTCCCTTTGACTGCCTGGTGTTACCATAGTAATAAGTCACGATAAAGGAACCTTCTTTGAGCCGTGTTTAATCCTGTGGAGTCCTGGCAGGGCTGACATCAGAGGGGTCTGGTGAGCACACCAGTGCTTGGATCCTTTTCTTTGCTCAGGAGGTGCCAAAATCCAGGCAGGAATCCCGGAGGAGCCTGTGCTGCTCCAGCCCTGCCCTTCCCACTGTTGGCTTTGCTGCCTTTTTTTGGGGGGGTGTTATCAGCGTTTTTAGAGCCCCTCAGAGGTGGCTGGTGGGAGGAACCACGGATTTTCCATCTGCAGATACCCCTTGGCCCAGGGATGGGACTCACTCCCGTGCCCGTGTGTGGTTACACTGGTCCTTAAACACTCCCCAGTATTGGAGCTGGCTAAACTGGGATGTGATTTCCCCAAAAAAACTGTTGGGTTTTTTTGTTTGGTTTTTTGGGGTTTTCTTTGGGGTTTTTTTGGTTGGTTGGTTGGTTTTTTGGTTGTTTTTTGGGTTTTTTTGGTTGTTTTTTTTGTTTGTTTGTTTGTTTGTTTGTTTTCGGGGTTTTTTTGTTGGGGTTTTTTTTGTGGTTTTGTTTTTGTGGGGTTTTTTTTGTTGTTGGTTGGGGGGGTTGTGGGGTTTTTTTGGTTTTTTTTTTTTTGGGGGGGGGGTATTTGTTGTTTGGGGGTTTTTTTTGCTTAGTGGCTGTTACAAAACCATTTCCAGCTTCTTTTACCCCGTTCCTCCCTCTTTGCAGCTGTCATTTGACCACAAGCCTGATGCCTCCCGCGCTTGCTGCCAATTTATTGCCTCCCCAAGGTGCCATCAACCCCCTCCAAAGCCTGCCCGGGGTGGAGGACACGACCCCCACGGGCACCAGGGGAAGCAGGAGAGCAGCTCCCCGAGGTTTTCCATCACTTGTTTAACCCGCCGGCCCTGGAGCAGCAGCGGAGTGAGAAATGGCTTTTCCCGGGGCTGTGCCCTTGTGGATAATTACCTGGAGGTGGCTGCCGAGCGCAGGGAGGGAGGAGGGAGAGGCGGGGTCAGTTTGGGGGGTTTGGGGGTTATTTGCAGGGGTTTTATGGGAATTTGGGGCGTCTTTGGAGGGAATTTGGGGGGGGGATTTTGGGGGGTTTGGGGAGTTCCAGCCGGAGCAGTTCTTACCTGGGTACCAGGTCACTGATGGATTTTGAGGTGAGTCCACCCTGCTGATCCTGCGTGTCAGAAGCTGCTGAGGTGGCTGTTGTCACCGTGCTGGGGGACAGGGCACTGAAATCGTGTCCCTGTTGGCACCTGGGATAAGCAGAAGGAGCCGGCTCTGTCCTCAGGCAGGCAAAAGTGCCTTTTGTTTGCAGCGTTTGTGCTTTCTCTGCACGGGTTGTGGCTGCCCTTGGCTCTGAGTTTGCAATTTGCACAGCCCTCAGTGCACTGCCAGTCACACTGGCCATGCTGAGAAGCCAAAAAACAAAACAAAACAAACCCCAAAAAACAAAACAAACCAAAACCAAACCAAAACAAACCACAAAAAATAACCACCACAAAAAACCACCACAAAAACCACCAAACAAACACAAAAAAAAACCACCAAAAAAACCCAACAAAACAAAACAAAAACCCCCACAAACACAAAAAAAAACACAAACAAAAAAAAAGGGAAAACCAGGGAAAACTGCTGGAGGCACAACAGGATTTTCCCAAACGATGTAGGGCAGAACTGGGAAGTTCAGCATGAGGACTTGGGGTGAGAGGTGATGATGTGAGTTTAATGGATGTGAGTTTAGTCAGGCAGTAATTAATCCCCATTTAGCCCCCTCACCACTGCTCTTGCTCAGGACTGGCTTGGGGAATTCCATTTTTTTGGAGCAGGGTTTGTTCCATCCCAAGCAGTGGCGAGGCAAATCCTGTTGGAGAGGTGCTGATGGACCAACACATTTCATTTCCCTTGATTCTATGAAAAAAAAAAAACAACAAAAAAAGCCCTGCTGAAAGGCCCTGGGCAACTTTGTGTGATTGAAACATAAAATCCATCACAATAAAAAAGCAGCCAATGTATCCAGGAACGTGCATTAACTGAAGCAAGCACTCTGAAGCCTTTCAATGACACCAAATTAATAACACTAAACCCCAGTGCTGGCTGATGAGCTGCCTTCATTGTGAGCCTGAGTACATCCCCACATTTACAACCTCGCCGTGAATTGTGCTGCTCTTGCCTTGTGTGGGCTCCCTAATTGAGATTTGAACTGCTAGATAACTATTAGCATGCAAATCAGAAATAGTGGGAATAATAATAATAATAATACAAATGTTCTTAACCTACTCAACTGCTGGAACAATACTGCAGACAGAGAAGGATGATCCTGCAAGTGAGGTGGCTTCTGGATGTGAAGATTAGAGAACAAAAATACACTTGGCCTGCCTGGCTGCTTGTTATTCTATTAGATGTTATTATATATGTAATATATATATAGAAATTATGTGTTTTTTTAAAGCGACGTGAGCTGCTCTTGTTGCTGTACCCCACTGATAATCTGTGCAAATGCCACAGCACAAGTGTGGAAGAAAATGGTTTTGAATGCTCAGCCTGATTAACCCTCTGTGTGCCACCAGGGAGGTTTGATTTTAGTGGCACTGCTGGGATTCTCTGCACCGTTTTTTAATTTCTGTGATATTATTTACTGGTGTAATTAGAAAACAAAAGATCACTCAAGCTAATAATTTGTTTCCTGATGTACCAAAGCTTCTAAGGCAGCCAGGATGAATTATATTTGTCCAATAGTTATGAATTGTTGGTGAAGTATTTCAGACTGACTTGCTGGCCTGAGTGTCAGGGTCAGGCCTTCTGTTTCCTTCTGTTTCCTTCTGTATCCTATTTCTTCTATTTCCTTCTGTTTCCTGCTCTCTATTTCCTCCACTGGCTGGGGGAGAACTGAGTCTCCCCAACCCTCCCTTTCAGTGCCCAATTCCCCCCAAACCTCCCTGGAGGGGCAGAGGGAAATGGGAAGGAGCTGCCTGGGGAGGTTTGGATCCCCATCCCTGGAGGTGTCCAAGGAACACCTGGAGGTGGCACTCGCTGCTCTGGGCTGGGGACAAGGTGGGGATCAGTCACAGGTTGGATTTGATGACCTTGGAGGGCTTTTCCAGCCTCGGTGGTTCTATGAAACGAAGTCAGAGCTGCTCCACGTTGGAGGTTCCGGGGTTGGTGATTTTAGGAACTCTGTGGTGTTTATCTGCTGCTGTGAAAGGAGCTGCCAGACTGCCCCGGCTCCAGCCAGGACCTCCCCCTCTCCCTCACACCATTATCCTGCTTTTAACGACGTGTCCATCCCTGTCCTCCCCTGCAGCCAGGGAGCAGGATTATCATTCTTGTTTTATTACCGATGGCAGCACGAGGTTTTTCAAGGCCCTGCAAACACTGCTTGGCCGATCACTTTGTAAGTGATTGGGTTATGGTGAATTATGGAGTTCTTTCTTTCTGCTCCCAGCAGATAAAAATACATTTCCTCGGAGCTAATCTGGGTGTAAAACCCAAATCCTGTCTCCATCTGTAACGTGTGATGTGATTTGAGCAGGGGCTGACAGAGAAGAGCCTTAATGAGAGGAGCCATCACCTACACCAGATTTTGGGGCTGGTTCTTCTCCCTCCGAGGGCCTGAGAGAAAACAGCCAGAGATTTGATGGGCCCAGCTACAGAGGCTTTGACAGAGCAGCTGAATTCCTGGAGTCACTTGTGGAATGTTGGTTTGTCAACATCAATGGCAGCAGCTCCAGCAGAGTGACAGCCCAGCCCTGGGGATTCGACTCCAGGCACGTCCTTGGCCATAATCCCTTTGCTCAGGGCTGAGGTACAATTACAGATAATTATGTGCAAGGCTATCAACCCCCCCTGCAGAGCCCGTGCTGCTTAATGCCAGCGCGCTGTGAATTTCTCAAACACCTCTGCAATCACCTCTTGCTTTGCCTTCTTATCATCAGGGTTTAATATGAGGACTGGCAAGTGAGAAACTCACCCTCTGCTCTCCCCCTTCGTTGTTGTCGTGCTTGAATTGAAGTGGAGGGTTTTAAAAACAAATACAAATTTAAATTGCATTTTTATTTTCTTACCAGCTGCCGACTCTCCGAGACCGATGGGGAGATCAATTATCACAGCGGTGAATAAATCTAATTTTTCAATATAATTTACGGTAATTCCATATCCTCTGCCCGAGAAGGAAATAGTGCTGGCTGGTTTCCAAACCAGGCCTTGGAAAGAACTTCAGAAGAATCCTCACAGAATCAGCAGCACCAGGACTCTTGGTCTGCCTCTGGTGCCAAAGATGGGGAGGGCTGGATTTGTGTGCTCCAAGGAAATCCCCCTGGAAAATTCTGGAATCGGTGCTGGGGAGGGAACCACAATGGAATTCTGAGTATTTGTCCTGGGTTTGTGAAGGGTTCTGGCTTTGGGGATGTGAGGACTCTCTGCTGGACTCAGCTGAGCTCTGGATCATAATCCACATGTGGGATTCACCCCTGTGTCTCTCTTCAGTGCCCAAAATAAGGAAGATGCTGTGTGCACTCCTCTGGGGCAGATGGCTTCAGGGCTTTGGCACAGGACTGAGCCTCTGGAATGTGGGAATTACATGAGGAAGGTCAGCCTCCAGGTGTGAGCAGTGGTCAGGAGGCAGGATGGCAAAGGGGGCTGATAATCACATCCCAGGATGGCAAAGGGGGCTGATATCACATCCCAGGATGGTAAATCTGACTGATAATCAAATTCCAGGATGGCAAACGACTGAAATTCACATCCCAGGATGGCAAATCTGGCCGGTATTCACACCCCAGGATGGCAAATCTTCCCTGGATCCCTCCTCAGTCACTGCTCCCCTTGGATGTCACTCAGCACCTGTGTGGAGTCACCTGAACCAATGGAACCTGGAAATCTCCCACTTCTGTGCCTCTACAACTGGAAATCCGTAGTGAAAGCTCAATATTCCCTGTTCCAATTCCATTTCCCCAGAGTGGCTCCATGGCTGAGCCAGGAAGGCTGACACTGGCAGCAGTTCCCATGCACTGATGTCATTTCTGGAAAATTCTGGTGTTCAGGTGACTTCAAATGGGCTTAAATGATTTAAATAAACCCCTGCACATGCTGGACAGGGTGGGGGAAACAAAAACAGGCTGCAAAACACGTGTTCATTTCAAAACTGGCTTTAAATCTACCAGGAGCAGAAATGATGCAGTTAATTAGCAGGAATTTAGAAATCCTTTCATCTTGGAAGCCCCAGGACACACAGCTTGGGAACTGCCAATCTCTGGGTGTCACCAAGGGCGCTGCACATGGCCTGAGATGCAAACAAGCAGGGAAGGGAATTTCCATGTTATTTATGGCTCATCCTCACCCAGTGACGGCCCATTATTGTACCTTGCACTAAAGATTCATCCCCAAGCCGGTCAGACTGATTCCTCCCCTTCCCATTAATGCACAAACAAGGAAATTATTGTCATTTCTCACTGCAAAGTGGCCCCGGCATCCAGTTCTGTTGAAGCTGCAGCACAAACACTTGCAGCTCTCAGAGGACACAGCAGCCTGGAGGAGGTCACCTGCCAGGTCACAGATTTTTTCCTTTGCCTTGTTCACTCAACAACTGCAATTTGTGCCTTTTTTCCCCCCCCGATGTTTGTACATTCCCCAGTGCCCTTTGCAGCCTGTGTGATTCTGCACGTTCGGATTGAGCCCTCTATTGTCCAAATGACAAGTTCCACTCCAGGAAAAGCCACGCCCTGTGTTTTGGGGCAATTTGAGGGAGGTGCTGTCTCAATCCTGTGCTGGATGGAAGGAACAGCACCTCTGACTCCTTCTGCAGAGGCAGAAAGTGCTTTTGAACAGGCAGGGGGTGCACAGTGAGATGCAGAGCAGCAGAGACAGGACAATATCCCAGCAGCCAAAATACAGCGATGGACACAGAGCTCGGGGAGTCACCCAATATCCTTCAGTGTGAGTTTGCTTGTGAAATCCTGGGACTGGGGCAGTTTTACTGAGGCAGGGCACAAGGCCCTGTAGGATTTTGGGTGCTTGCCTTGTTGGCAGGTTGGAGCAATGTCAGCCTTTTTGTCTCTTTGGTTTGCAGACTGCTTGGACAGAGCCTTGTGCAGCACACAGTGAGGTCCTGGAATTGTGTTCTTTTGGAATTGCTCTGCCACGGATATCAGTGGCTCCTGGAAAGGCCTGGGAGAGTTTTGTTTTGATGTTCAGAGCAGGAGTTGAGCTGATGGAAGTCATCCTCATGGAATAGATATGAAAGCCCATCCTGTGCCACCCCAGCCATGGGCAGGGAGCCCTTCCACTGTCCCAGGCTGCTCCAAACCCCATCCAAACCAGCCTTGGGCACTTCCAGCCCCTCATTCCTCCATCCCTTCTGGGCAGGGCTGCTCTGGGTCTGTCTGGATGTGTCAGAGCAGTTGGTGTTCCTCTGTGTGAGCAAAGGCAGGAGCTGCCCACCCTGCTGGGGCACACCCAGGGGTCTGCACACTCTAAATCACAATCACACCCAGGGATCTGCACATGCGAAATCACACTCAGGGATGTGCACAGTAAATCACCTCCAGGGATCTGCACACTCTGTCACATCCAGGGATTTGCACACTCTGTGTCACACTCAGGGATCTGCACACTCCATATGACACTCGGTGACATTTGCAAAAGACTTGATTGTTTGCACCCCTGAGCATTTAGCCCTATAAATATTTATTAACCTCCTCCCAGCCAGGGATGGCAGCCGAGGCAGGGATGACCTTCCCTCCGGCTGTGGCTGGGGAAGAGGGGAACCCCTTCCCCTGAACACCTGGAAAGGCTGGGATATTCACAGCTCTGACACCTGAGCGGCACGGTGGGACAGCAGAGAGCCAGAGGAGGCAGCCAGGGGCAGAAATGAGGGGCTGCTGAGAGCAGAACAGTTCTGAGCTCAGTGCCAGCACAGCTCTGCCACCTCAGGGCTGCGTGGGCTCAGAATTGCTTTCAGTGCCTCTTCATTAAGGTAGATTGTCTTTGCAGCCTTTGGAGAGCAGGGGAAACTGTTCACCTTTGTAAGAATCGTGTTCGTTGGCTGCTGCTCCTAACTAACGGCATTGCTTCACTGGTTACAGCCGTGTGGCTTTAACACCGAGAATCCTGATTTTAAACCTCCTGGCTGGGCGCAAGGGATTAATTCCTTTTTGCCTGGAGTAAGCAGTTATTGACAGTAAATGAAATAGTGGTGGTGGGACACAGGGAGTGGCGAGAGAGGGGTGGCCCGGGTGCTGTGTAATCCCTTGCTTTAAAAATTCCTGTGTAAATCCAGAGTGTAAAGCACTTGCACAGGAAACGATGATTTGGCCACCAGGAGCACTGAGGCAGAGTAGCTGCGTTTAAACCAGACCTAAGAGGGGCCAAGTGACTCAGTACGTGGGCCAGAGGAAGTGGTGAACAGGGCAGGAGAAATGTTCTTAATTTCTAGAGAAAAGAGAAACGAAGCCAGGTGTCTGGAGGGAAACGTTTATTGACTCCTCAGCGTCGCAGGCAGCATCCTCCCATCTGCTGTGGCCCCAGTTAAGGCACCATCTGTGCCAAGAGAGACTCGGAGGAGTCTCCTCCTTTGCTTCAGGGCACAGAGATCGTGCGGGATGAGATGCGTAGAGGAAGCAGGAAGCCTCCTCACAAGATAACTGTGGATTATTTAATGAGCTGATAAATACCCAGCTACGGGGTAATTGCACTGTGAGCTCCTCTGGGCTGCGGGGATGGGCTGGGTGCCATCCCTGTCACCTGCCCTGCTCTGTCCCCAGGAAAACATCTGTGTGGGTCACAGGGAATGAAGATCCAAACCCCTGAGCTGTTGTCTCTGACAGATCCCAGGAGAAGCAGCTGTTTCCAGACCCTCTGAGGAACTGGGATGATGCTCCAAGGCTCTCTAGTGACACATTTATTCACACCTGAACCATTCCCTGTGCCCCGGGGCTCCTGAGCGGTGACAGGAGCTCCTGGATAACGCACTGGGAGTTTGTGCTGCTTGGCACCGCTCCCTTGGACAGTTTTCCTGCTGCTCACAAAATCCTAGAATGGTTTGGGTTGGAAGGGACCTCAAACCCCATCTCATTCCAAGGCAGGGACATTTCCCACGAGACCAGTTCCAAGCCCTGGCCAACCTGGTTATTTGAACTTCAGTTGAGGGGTAGGAACTGGCATAGAATTGCAAAGAAAAAACCCCAAAACCTGGGAATGTAAAAAGATAAAGCCAGCACGGAGGGTGCAGAACCATTTTGATGTTCATATGCTAATTGCATCCCAGCTCCTCACAAACCGCAATCACTCCATTGTTTTTGTGCCGCGTGTTTTTGAAAGGATTTCGTTGAAGCCTCCTTAATGAGGCAGGCACGGAGAGTGAAGGAGGTGTGTTAGGGATGGAAATTTCTCCCCAATGCTCCATGTTAATGCTTCTTTGATTTCGTCTTAGCAAACCCGTTCGGTTTAGAGACAGGAGCCAGAATTGCTTTGAGAGCCAGGGAAGGAGCTGTGCTCCTCCTGGGGAGGAGGGCAGGGACACGGGGTGGCTGTCACCACCTTCTCCCTCCTGGGATGCAGGGAGGGTGTTGCTGTCCCTGAGAAGAGCTCGAGGGAGATCCCTGGCAAAGCCAAGGCCTCTGGGAGATGGTTCATAAATCCACAAGGCTGGAAAAAAAAAACCTTTAAGATCTCCCAGTCTGACCCTTGGCCCAGCACCTCTGTGGAGGCCCAGGGGCCTGCACCAGGATAATTGTGCCTCAACCCTGGAGAAACGGGGCAGAAACACCCCTAGAGATCAGGGTGGGGAAAACCTTCCTCCCCTGGGCCTTTGCAGCCACACGTTAACATCTTTTAGGTTTTGTTGTTCTGTTGGTTTGTTAAGTTTATGTCATCCTGCTCAGCCCCTGTTCACCAGATCTGCACCCCTCCTGGAATGTTCTTCCTTCCCTTGGACCCCATTGGGTTACTTTTGCCTCAGCACCCCACCCCTGTGATCCTATGAGTCCCTCCAGTTCCTGTTTACCTCTCTGTAGCACTTTGCCCTGGCCCTGTTGGACCCTATCCCTCAGATCCACCCCTTCTTCCCTGTGCCCTTGGCCCCATCCCGGCTCTCTGATCCCTGGAACACATTCCAGACTGTCCCCTATCCCTGAACACATTCCAGACTGTCCCCTGTACCTGTGTTGAAATCCCCAGCACTTGGATTTCCCTCCCCTCGCCTTTCTCATCTCCTTTCTCAGCAGAGTGCTCCAGGCCCTGAAAGCTCCGGTGCCTCTCAGGGACTTTCATCCAGCACCAAGCCCTGCCCTCAGTGCCACATCCACACCTTCCCAGGGATGGTGGCTCCACCACCGCCCCGGGCAGCCCATTCCAATGCTTTACAACCCTTCCCGTGACCATTTTTGTCCCCGATTTGTGATCTAAGCCTCCCGTGGCACAGCTTGAGGCACGGCCCGGAGCAGGGGTGGTGCTGCTGGGTGAGGCAGCTTTGCCTCCCCTCGGCACAGAGCCCCAGCCAGGCTCCTGGGTTTGGGTACAATCGGGATGTGCTGGGGTTCTGTGGAGCCCAGGGAGCTGCAGGAACTGCGGTGACCCCGCCAGTGCTGGGAGGAGCCCTCAGAGCTGTTAATTACAATGTCCTCAGGCTCTTTCTCAGTCCTTTGCAAATGTTAACCCTGTGGGCAGCAGCAGCAGCAGCATAAAAAGCCTTTTATTTTCCCTTCTAAATGTGCTGCTGCAATTAAATTTTTTATTTTTTTTATATAGATGACAGAAGAAGGCAATGAGGCTGTTGCCAGGGAAGGGTGCTCGTCATGGAGGTGACTTTTATTTTGTGCCTGGTTTGGGATTATTTATTTCTCTTGTTCCCATTACAGGACACAACTCCAGTGAACTGTGGGATGCAGAGTGAGGTTTGGTAAAGATGGCTCAGCTGAAATAAGAGCAGCCCTAAATCTTTAACAGGGGCCTGATGAGAACCCCAACACTTCCCAAATTGCAGCAGAGCTCCAGCAGCCTCCCTGTCACAGCTCACCCTGTTCCCCATCATTTTGAACACGAGCTGATAAAATTGAAAGGACAAGTCTGTATTTCTTGCCCACTCAGCAGGAAAATGTATAAAACATTTTGGAATCTCATAAGATTTCCAGACCAAAATGTTTTCAGAGGATGTAGCTGCAGTTTCTGAAATGAGCCTGCCTGGAGGGTGAATTTAAATCAGAACACCTTTCCCCCCCTCCACTAATTTTAGCACACGGATCCTGGGAAATGATGCCACAGAATCTGTGGGAGCCTGAGGTTTTTAGGATCAGGATGAGCTACAGGATCATCTCACATGACAGGGAGTGTGACCCTGCAGCAGGGACTGCCTGGAGCCCCGTGCAGCCAATCTGCCCCTCCCAGGTGGCATTCAGAGCCTCCAGGTGAGGACAAGCAGCCTCATCCCCTGCTGAGGTGTTTCCAGTGGTTCTTCACTCCCCACTCCACTCCCAGGCCTTGAGGATTCAGTTTTCTGTTGGGAATGAGTGTGGTGCTCCCTGCTGTGTAATGGACAGTTATTAAAGTGACAAGGAGTCCAGGGGAAATTCTTATATCGAGGTGATAAATTCAGTGGCAACTCCAGCTCAGCGTGGCAGCCAGCGGTGCATCTCATCTTTTGTCCTGTTGGAAATAAAATAAAATAAATAAAAAAAAATCCAAACCCTTGAAATATTCTGTTTTTCCAGTACAAAGACAATGCTTTGGAGGATGACAAATCCCATCCCACTCAACCAAGTCAGAGCCTTTACATTCATTAGCTCAGTGCTTGTTTCCCTCCTTTTGATACACCTGGTTCCCACCTCCACTCCTGCTCACGCTCTGATTTCCTCTGTCGAACCAATTTTTTTTTTTTTGGTTTTTTTGGAGGCATCAAAGACAGGCATTGCTGTGTTTAAAGAACATAAACTTTTAATTTGATGGCATTATGATCAGCTGAAGACAGGTCTCTTTTGTTCGTGTTGCTTTGCTTAGACACGTGCCAAGACAAATTGAAATGTAAAAATAGCTGTCCTTGTTTAAACAATTACATTCAATAAAGCTGGGATGGGAGTTTGTTCTAGGAAATGGGAGAGGGTGAGGACTGAAGGACTCTGAAGTTGCTTCTGTCCTGGCTTTGTGACTGGTTTGTCATTTGGCACTGACTCAACAGCAGAAGGAGGAATTTGTCACTGCTCAGTGTGGTTCACACTCTGTCTGCGCCCTCCCAGCCCAGTGCAGACCTTGAAGATCACTGGTGCCACCTCAGAGCTCTGGAACTGATCATTTAGTGAGGGGCAGAGGCAGCAGCTCTCACTTTTAGCAGGCCTGACAGAGCTGTGCTGGGTGGCACAGGTGGCACTGGCAGGTTTGGGTGCTGTGGCTCCCAGCTGCTGGAGCTCTTCCCACCCTGTTCTCCTGCCCCGTGGGCAGGGATTGCTGCTTGGAGCCTGCAGGAAGCACAGAAGGAGCTGATCTCAGCTGGAGCACACAGGGGAAGGGGTCTGGAGCCACCTGGGAGGGAACAGAGGGACACAGAGCTCAGGGGAGCCAGGTCCTGGTGGGGCTTTAGGGGTTTTTAGGATCAGTGATGTCCTGGGACATAAATAAAAGCTCGTTCCTTATGATGCTGATACGTCCCAGCAGTGTTGCAGATCACAGTATCATGAAATGCTTTGGGTTGGGAGGGAAATTAAAGATCTTGTCCCACCCCTGCCATGGCAGGGACACCTTGCACTGTCCCAGGGTGCTCCAAGCCCTGCCCAGCCTGGCCTGGGACACTGCCAAGGATCCAGGGGCAGCCACCGCCTCTCTGGGCACCCTGTGCCAGGGCCTGCCCACCCTCACAGGCAACGATTTCTTCCCCATATCCCACCCAAATCTCCCCTTTTCCTATTTGAGGCCATTCCCTGTGTCCTGTCCCTTGTCCAAAGTCTCTCTCCATCCTTCCTGTAAGTTCCCTTTGAGTCCTGGAAGGTCACAATGAGTCTCTTCTCCAGGCTGAACCATTCCAGCTCTCCCAGCAGAGCTGCTCCATCCATCTGCTCATCCTGGGGCCTCCTCTGGGCTCTCTCCATCAGCTCCATGTCCTCCCCCTGTCACTTCCAAAGCACCTCCAGCACTTCCTACAAATCCCCCACCTTCCCTTGGAGGAGGTGACTGCTGATTGCTGCTTGTGCAACCACAGAAAACCCATTTCCATTCCCACAGTTTACCCAGCTAAACCAACAGCAGGGCCTGTGAGGACCTTGGGAGCAGCACAGGCACCTCCAAACGGATCAATTGGAATTGATTCCTGCAGAACAGTGGCAGATAAACCCCCACATTTCCCGGGCTCTCAGCACAAAGCTCGTTGCAGTGGCATGTAAAATATTTATACCACACCACTAAGCTGTAACTTACATTACCCATAAATGAGTTCAACAAAACCTTTTCAGAAAGCATTTTATTCCTGAGCAGGGAAGTGCTTGGCGCTCTCCAGAGTTCTGGGCTTTGATTCTACACCCCCTCCCTTATTTCATCTGTTCAGGAACAACTCGCATTTCAGGGAATGGTGTTTAAATTTTTTATTCCTTGTCTGTTTGGGAAGCTGTATCATTTTGTCAGGGTTTTTTTCGTTCGTTTGTTTGTTTTCTATATGTTTCTTCAGTCTGGTAAATGTATCTTTTCCTCTCTTTTAAAAAAAGGGGAAAGCTAATATTCCATTTGAGCTCTTGAATTGGGGAATCAGCTTTGAATTTCCAGCCCTGGACTCCTGGGTTTCCTTGGGCAGATTTAGCAGCTTATTGAAACTCAGCTGAACTTAATTATCAGCAGATGTGAACACCTTTTAGAGTTCAGTTAAATTACACTCACTGTGCCTCCTGCAGATGAAAACTGTTGGTAACTTTGTTTTGGAGCTGGAGGAAGCAGGAGGCTGAAGGGGAACCTGCCTGAGGATGTGGAAGGATCCTTGTGAGGGATTCCTGCCTGAGCTTCAGCCTCGTGCTGCCTGTGCTGGCTTCTCTGGGGTGGGTTTGTGGAATCATGGAACGTCCTGAGCTGGACGGGATGAGGGATCATTGATTCCAGCTCCTGGCCCTGCACAGACAGCCCCAAATCCCATCCTGAGTGCTGACAGAACCAGAGGTCACAGCCTCAAGCTGTGCCAGGGGAAATACAGCCTGGATATCAGGGAAAAGTTTTTTACAGCAAGAGTGATCAAGTATTGGAATGGCCTGCCCAGGGTGGAGTCACCATCCCTGGATGTGTTTAAAGGAAGATTGGACTGGTGTGCCAGGGTTTAGTTGAGGTGTTGGGGCTGGGTTGGACTCGATGATCTTGGAGGTCTCTTCCAACCTGGTGATTCTGTGATTCTGTGTGATTCTGTGAATTCTGTGTGATTCTGTGAATTCTATGTGATCAGCACTGCCCGTCCTCTGTGGTGTTTCTCCCTGCACAGGCCATTTTCAGGGACAAAGTGGTGACAGTCATTTGCACCCCTGTTCTTTAAGGCTTCTCTTGCTTCCAGGAAAAGTCTTGTGGTCTTTTTTCTGTTGTTGCCTGTGTGGGTCCATTCCTGTGATGCCACAATGATTTTTTGCCTTTTTTCTATAAATCCCTTAACTGTGTCTGGCCCTTAATTTTCAGACCAAGGAGAGGGCATCACCTGCCCTGAGTCATTATTTTCTGAATAACTGGGTTCTGAGGAACCCTTTTGAAATGGAACAGCACAGGGAGCTGATTGACTAATGCAATTTCTCTCCTTTCCCTGAAAGGATTCACCTTCATCAAACTGGGTTGCACCTGAAATGGCCCCTTCCCTCCCCAAAACACCCTTGTGGTGAGAGGCTGCTGCTGCACAGAGAAATGTGCTGCTTTCATGACTTTAATAATTAAAAATGCACTTTAAAAAAAAAAAAACAACCCTTCTGCACACTCTATAGGAAAGGTCTGGTGCATTTATTGTAGCCTCTCATGGATCCTTATAGTTTTATAGGCACTTTAGAGCAGAAATAAAGATCTTTTTTATATTCCAAAAGCAGATGTCTCTGGAATTGCCATCCTGTTCTGCACAGCCCCAGCGTTTTCCTCTTTAAGATGTTGCATCTGGAGCCAAGATTTTACCTTTCCTTTTTCCAGAGATGAGCCAGTTTAGGGCAGGGGAAATCTCACTCAGCTGTGCCCATGTTCTGTTGTCACTGTCACATGCTGGAGGATCCTGCACAACCTCAGTGTGACAGGGGTGGCTCTGCCCCCCTGCCCCAAACGTTCAGACCTTGAAATTCTCATTTATTTATTGCCTTTCCAAACCTGAGCTCCATAAGAGCATCTCTGGGGATCTTTTGTGTGGAGATGGACTCAAAGCATCCAGCTGAATCCTTCAGGAACGTCCACCTCCTCACACCCAGCATAAAGTGGACCTTGCTGAGGTGTCTTTGAGGCCCAGCTCGGCAGCTGATTAAATTCTAATTAGTTATGAGGCTGTGGCAAGCATCCCTTTGGAGTTATCCCATTCTCCAGCTGTAACAGGAGGATAACCCTGACCTGTTCCCTAAGGGCAGCTCCTGATGAAGCTCACATGTCCTGCAGAGGATCCAGATCAGCCTGGGTTTGTGTCACCTCTCCATTCATGGAGCTCCCTCCATCCTGCACCAGCTCCTCACAGGGGACCTGGAAAGTTTTCTGTCAAACCTCAAACAGAGCAAACTCTGAGTTTTGGAGTTTGCTCCGTCTAGGAGCTCTTTAGGGAGTTCTCTCCATAGACGTTTTTATTTTTGCAGAAGCAAAAGAGGAGACTGAACTTTTTATTTCTTTTTTTTTTTTTTCTTACAGCGTTAGATTCAAACTAGAATTTTGCTGCTGGAGTATTTTTAGCTGTGGGTGTAGCAGGGAAGAGCAGGAGCTGATCTCAGGGTGTTTGGCAGGCATTTTACCTTTGAAAATTCTGTGTGGAACGGGGTATTTGTTGTGCTGGAGAGTCCAGGAGGTGGAGAGTGAGGTTTGTGTCTGTGCAGTGAGAGTTTCCTCGTGCAAGAAATGCAAATGCAGCTTTTCCCCCCAAAAAACCAATCATCCCAGTGGCTCTTAGAGGCTGACATACAACAAAGACCAAGAAAACAAATGAACCTGACCACGGCATTAACACAACTCCCATGAAAAATAACCTCAAGACCTCAACCCCCCCAAAAAAACCCAAATAAAACCACCCAAATGTCATCCACACCACTGCTGCCAACAAGAAGTTACATAATGAGGTAATTTCAGTTGGATTTAGGCTTTGATTTTTGCATCTTGGTGTGAATCTCGTCAGTGTTTATAAAAATGGTCCTTTTTTTGTGTTCATTGTGACACAACACAAGAGAACCTTCAAAGCAGTTGTAGGGAAGAGGGAGTTGTTATTTTTGATGAATTATGTACGAAGGGAAGGGTAAGGAGTAGCTCAATCTGTCCTTCCTCTCTCAGGACTTGAACACAAAAGGAAAACGAGATTTGAAGCTTCTGAATGTTCAGTCAGTGACAGAGACAGCACACAAGTGCTTCTTAGTGGCTTTAAGGTCACTGAACATCCTCAGAGAGCAGGACACTGACATGGCAGTTGTTGATTTGATTTTCTTTTTGCCCCAACTCTCTTTTTCCCTGTCTTTCTCTTTCCCTGCATTTTATTCCAGTGTTCCCTTTCCCTTGTGCCCTGACCTGCAGCCCTTTTTAGGCAAACATTTCATTCCAGTGCCCCCTTTCCTTTATGCTCCAACTACCATTTTTAGGGAATTAACTCGTGGAATCACAGACTGACCAAAGCTGTGGGGAAGGTTTTAGGTGCATCCCTGCAAATGTGCCAGGGCTGTCCTTTCCCAGGTGGATGTCTGGGAATGAAGAACTTCAAAGTGGTTTTTTTCCTGCCTGACTGAGCTGCACTTCCCATCCAGTCCCAGGGCTCCAGTGCCTGGTGGTCATTAACCACACTTCTTCATTTACTTGGCAATCAAAGGGATGATTATGGGCAGGAATTTGAGTTTGTGAGCAAGGAGACGCTATCTCGATGCAAAATTATTTTATTTTTAAAAGCTCTTTTTGTTTAAATATGCCTCCTCTCAGGGGTAGTTTAAAGTGCATAATAGTCCATAGAGCAGTTGTGCAGACTTGCTGCATTATGATGTTTTCGTGTAGTGTTTGAAAAATTACAAAGGGAAGGGTTTACGTGCTTTAAAACACTTTCCACTAAAAAGCCACACAGCTCCATCCAACACCAGTGATTGTTATGAATAATAGAAAATTGTCAGTGAGCAGTTTGAGGTGACTTGCTGATGTTTTGAAGTTCCCTCATCCCAAAGCACTTATCAGGGCTGTCAGGGAGGGTTTGGGATTAGTGCTGGACATTTCCCCACATTGGTCAGACACAACAATTCCTCCCCAGGCCTGGCAATCAAGGACACCTCACTGCCTCAGGCCCCCAGAGATGGAAACAAAAGTGGGGGCAGCAAACTTGGGGTGAATGAGTTCATTACCTGAGGCTGTAATTGGAAGATGAACCCCCAATGTGCAAATGGCCCAAACTGATCAAAGTGTGAAACCCGTGCCCCATTGTCCATTTTGGGTGCAGCCCCTGAGGGGCTTTGTCTGCCCTGGCTGTACCTGAAGGCCCCTCAATAACCAGAACTGCTTTTTACACCCTCAATTCTGTCTGGCCTCTGTTTTTAGGCAGCCCCAAAAGGCATCACCAATGCTGGGCCTTCCTTCCCAGGGTTGGGTTCAGCACCAGCTCTGAGGGCAGCAGCCCTGGGCTGACCAGAAGGACAATTTGCCCTCTCTGAGGGCTCCACTTCCCTCTCTGCAGGCTCTGCTCTCCTGTGCTGCAAATTCTGCAGCTCTTCAAAGGCTGTTAAACCAGCTGGGTTGGAATTTCTCTACTTTGGTGGGGGCTTGGATGAAGATCTGTTTTAAAAGGCCCCATCAGAGCTCCTGTGCTGAGGGAACAAGGTGTGGGATTGTCCCCACGCTGTCATCATGCTCCTCCACTCCTTGCCATGGATCCTCCTGGCTGGGCACAGAGCCTGCCCCTGGCCAGGGCGTTCTGCCTTTGCTCAGATGAGCTGATTCCCTCAGACAGACCCGAGCTGGTGGAGCAGCAGAGCTGCTGCCTCCTGCTGCAAGCCCAGCACGGGGGAAGGCAGGGCCGTGGCTCCCGTGGTCCAAGCAGAAGGTGAAGCCACGGGGAGGATGGAGCCCAGTCCTCCCCAGGAGCTGGCACCTTATTTTCAGCTCCATGGAGACACGTGTTGCCTCCCTGTTTGTTTATTTCTCGCTGTCCTGCGTTAGTGAGGCTTCCTAAAATAACAATATTTGTGGTTTTGCACCAGGGTCTGGGTTTGCAGCCCTGTGCATGAGGAGGATTTTACAGCTCCTGGAAATCTGAGTTTGCTCTGACCTCAGCACAGGTTGGGATTTTCTGGCAAGGCTTTGGGAGCTTTTGCCATCGCTGGCTGTGATGCTCCGGCCTCACCAAGCTCAGGCTCTTTGGGAAGAGGGAATTTCTGGATCTGGGAAGGCCTCAAGGCCCTGCTGAGCTCTCTTTGCTGCGTGGGTGTGACAGAACCAAGCTGTGCTAACCCTAAACCAGTTGTCCTTTGGCACTGGGGCAGCCTGGCTGCACTCCTGAGCCTTTCCCAGCAGTGAGGAGGAGCAGAAGGGCTCCTCAGCAGCAGGGAGCATTGTCCCATTATCCCACTGCAGAGGCAGGGAGAAGGGAACTCGGGAAAGGACAAGTGGAACTGGCTGATAAAGCTAAGATTGTCTCTGCTCTCCTTTCATTTGAAGTCCTCTGGACAAATGTCATGGGACAGGCTCAGCAGCCTGGGCTGGGAGGTGTCTGTGCTTCACAGCCCAGTTTATGCAGGAGAGACCAAATAAACGAGGCCCTGTGAGCCAAAAACAGGATTTGGCCACCCAGAGCCACTTGTTACTGCCTGGGAGGACAGCAAATGTGTCTGAACTCACCCTTTAAAGGGAAGGTTTTTTTAATTTTGGAGGGTTTTTGAAATCCTGGCCTGTGTTTTCTGGCTCCCACATCTGCACTGGGCCACCATCTATTACAACTGATCCCTTTTGGGCTCTCTTTTGGAGAACTGAGCAAGGAAAGCTCTCCCTTTTAATTCATATTACTTACTGGGCAGGGTTTTCTCCGCCAAGCTGCTTGAAAATAGTAAATCTAAAAAGAAAAAAATCCATTTTTAAATCATTAAAAGCATTAGAAGTGACCTTTACCTGCTGCAAACATAATCCCTTAATAATGTGTCTTGTAGTGGACAGATAATGGGGATCTTCCACCCAGGGATTAAAGGCTTGTGCAAACTCAGCTGCTGATTTCCTGAGGAAATGTTGCTTCTGGAAATCACAGCTGGGACCCCAGGGGTGCTGCCACCTGGATTAGGGCTCCCACCTTGTGCCTCTCCCAGATTTCAAACTGTGCACAAGTTTCTGTTTGAAGAATTCTGAAAACTTGGGATCTCTGAGCACGGGGAGATGATGCCACAGCAGCTTTTTGGTTGTATTTGCTTCCAGAATCGTTTCTGGAGCTCTGAAACAGGGATTAGGCTCTGTGGGACAGATTTAGGGTGGCTTAAATTCAGGTTGCTGGTTGAATTCACCTTGCTCTCCTCTGTTGTAAAGGAAGAAAATCCAACCAGAAATGCAGCATATGAATGTTTTTATCATCATTTGAAACTTGAGTTCTGTTTCTCCAAAATATCTGGTCTATTTGCAAAATCATAATTTGAAACTTGAGTTCTATTTCTCAAAAATATCTGGTCTATTTGCAAAGTCATCATTTGAAACTTGTTTCCAGTTCCATTTCTCTCTCAGCAACGTCTGTCCTATTCCAAGGCCTTTCCAAGTCAGCATTTTTTATCTCAGAGTTTGCACACAGGTGCACAAGGCCGTGTGAGCCTTCAGCCAGGCTTTGGGAATCCCCTACAAATCCATTTCCCCCAGATTTTCATTGGGATTTCAGATTCAAACCCCACATTTTGGCCTCAGCCGTGCTTCTAGAGAAGGCTGTGGCAGCACAGCCAGCACGGAGCTGCTGGCTGGGTGTGCCTGGGGACAGGGAGGGAGGTGCTGGCCTTGTCACCCTCATCCATCTCCCCGTGCCTGAGTCACTGCTGCAAAGGGAAGTCAAATGTTGGGAACATTCTGAACAAAACCTGGCGCGGCTCTCGCTGAGCTGAGGAGGCTTTGCGGGGCCTGGGAGGTGTCAGCTTGATTTATCACTCAGCTTCCCCAGAAAATAAACAACCCTGGTGGCAGAAGAGAGCCTTCTCCATTGAAGAGCCATCAGGTTTTCCAAGGAGCTGGCGCTGGGAGGGCAGGGGAGCCGGATCAGGGCTGCCAGGTGCAGCACTGAGAGCTTGTTCCTGCAGCAGACTCGGGGGGAAACAGCTCTGGCTGCCTCCTCTCTGCTGGGAGTGGAAGGAAAATGAAATGGAAATGGACCAAGGAGCAGCTGCTCTGAGCAGAAGCCTCGTTTGTGAGGCTCACCCGGCAGGTGAGGGTGTGCATGCCTTGGGAGTGACCCGTCAGGGGACAGTTCTCTGCCTGGACAGACCTTCCATTGGGTCTGCCCGGTGTGTGGAGTGCCCATCCCTGGGGGTGTCCAGGGGAGGCCTGTGAAGCTGTTAAAGATCACAACGACACAGACTCTGACTCAGAAGGTGACAATGACTCTGTTTATTTCCAGGATTTTCTTCCCTTTTATGCCATTCTACAGAGAACAACCCAATGGGTGGAAGAAAGACAAACTTCTTCAATCACATTGGTCAGAGCAGAGGGACATCAAGAAGTACTCCTCACCTCTGCATTTCAAAGCTGCTCACAAGGTGCATCTGGGCTGCTCAGGGATGCTCCAGCCCATTATTTAGGAAGTGTGGAGCAGGGGATGAGTCAGTGAAGTGATTTTCCCCGGAATGGATGGGGCAATAAACATCTCCCTGCTCATAACCCAGCAGCTCTGAAGAGCTACAGCCGGGCTGCTCTGCTGCTGCTGCGCTGCTCAGATTGCAATTAGGCTGTGTATTAAATTAAAAAAAAAAAACCAAAACAGCGGCGTTGAGCTGTGCTGTAACTCACTGAAGGTGAAGCTCACCCCTGCTCTGCACTGCTGGGTTCTGTAAAACTTCCCCCCTGCTGGTTTTTGCAACACTGCCACGTTCCTTTTGTCCACGGAGAGTGGTAGAGTCACAGCGTGGCTTGGGTTGGAAGGGACCTTGAAAATCACCTCATTTTACATCCCTGCCAAGGGCAGGGACACCTTCCACTGTCCCAGGTGGCCTGTCCAAGCTGGTCTGGACACTTCCAGGGATGAGGCATCTACACCCTGAGCAGACTCTGGCCTCCAGGAGCACCAGGTTTTGGCTTCAGGGGCTGAATTCCAGCCAGGCGTCTTGTTTTGGAGGTTTGGGATATTAATTTATCTCCTGGAAGAGGTGGGTGCAGAGGGGAGGTTGTGCTCCATGGTTACCCTCAGTATCCAAACACCCCAAACTGCACTCCAGGGGAAGCTGACGAGTTCCTTGAGCCCCAAGTACTCAAGCTGGATTTAAATTCAGCTCTTAGACAGCGTGACTGGAGCAGTCCCTGCATTTAATGTTTATCCCAGCCAGCAGCACCCTTTAAAATGCAGGTCAGCCTTCCTCTGAGTGTGACCTCTCCTCTCAGCTCCTGGATTTTGAACACTGCCACTGGAGTTACATTTCCAAGACTTTTCTTCAAAGGCCTGAGGATGGGAAGCTGAATTTTTGTTCTGCTCTTTTGAAGGCTGAGTTTCTCAAGAAATAACATTACAGCAGGAACTGGGAGCAGAAAAATTAACATGATCAAAGGTGGCAGAGTCTGTTAGATTGGGCAAATGCCTTATTTGATTTGTGTCTGCAGCAGTGGCCACACTGCTGTGTCCTCAGAGCCTCACACATCTCTGCTGGCCCCAGCTTTGTGAGTAATGTACACTCACAGGTTACTGTGAAAGGGCAAAAAACCCCAACCAAATCCTCTTGCAGGCTTTAAACTTTTTTTTTATTATTATTTTTTAATAAGTGCTGTCCCAGGTGGGCAGAATGAGGATGAGCCACACTGAAGCCTGACTCAAACAGGTGAAGCCTCCCTGGGTGCTGCCCCTTTTTCCACAGCCACCAGTGTCCTGCCCTTGCTTTGGCACAGCAGTGCCCTCATCCATCCTGCCAGGCCCCCAGACAGATTCCTGCCCTGCAATCAAAAGGGTAATTTTAATTAATACCTGGACCATTTGGAATTCATGTCTCTGAGATGATTACAGGGGCCCACGAGCCATCCTGAGGCTGCCAGGCCTCAGCAGCTCTCAGGGCTTTTTTTTTTTTTTTTTTTTGTAGCATCAACGAGGTCATCACCAGTGCAGCCCAGTTTGGCACAGGGCTTATAAATATAATTAGTGCAGGAAACCTTTTCTCTCTGTCCAGGAGGTGACTTTTCATTAAATGAGGGGAAGAAAAGGCCATGAGGAAGCTTTTGTCACGTGGCAATAGCCAGCCCCACCTCCAGGCCAGGTTCCAGCCTGGTGATGGGTAGGGAACTTCATAAATCTTAAATGCTCACAGAGAATAGAAACATTTTCCTCTTTCTCCTGGAAAATGTTCCTTCTCCGTTTGGTTTTGCTGGGAAGTGTTTGTTGGTGTTTCTCTGTCTCCCTCCATCCCCTCAGCTGGCTGGGAGGGTTTTTTTTTTCCTGAGAACTTCTCCCAGCTCTGGCTGATTCCCTGGGCACGCCTGGGAGAGCACCAGCAGGAGGAAAAGGTCACAGGAGAGACGGGAAAGACGTGAGAGAGGAGAGGAGTGAGTGGAGGAGACAGGAGGAGGCTTTGCTGTCTTGCACAAGGAATAATGTCAGTCAGCTGAGGCAGAGGAGGGAGGAAGGAAAGACAGAAGGAAAACGTGGTGTGAGAGTGAAAAGGAAAGGGAGAGGGAGATGTGGAGCAAGAAAAAGAGTAAGGTGGTAAAGGGAATGGAGGCTTTCCATGGTCAGCTCTGCACTGTTCCCTCAGCTGGGAATGAGGGATCTCCTTCCTGGGGATCTCATCCCTGAGCTGGGAATGAGAGATTTCCCTCCTTGGGATCACATTCCTCACTTCAATCCACCCCCAGGCTGGCACTGCCCTTCCTGCCAGGGTCTGTCCTTGGGTCTGGAGAGTCTGGAGGGGATCTGGGTGCACCAGCCAGGCTCCTGCTCCAACTGGGGTTTGCTGGAGAGCCCAGAAGTCTCCCAGTTCCTTCTGCCAGGAACCTCCCTGGGGCATCCCATCCCTTCCCAGGGATTGTGGGTGCAGGAGGTTCCCATCCCTTCCCACCAGATGTTGGGTTGTTGTGTTGCTAGAGGCCACTGTGGGTGCAGGAGGTCCGTGGCCTCCTTTTCCAGAGCCTCCACAGTCCCCACCACCCCCAGGTCACCAAAGTGGTTCAGGCAGGGCCACGGTGGGGCCTTGGCACAGCAAGTCCAGCTGGGGTTGGATTTAATCTTGGAGGTGTTTCCCAATCTTAAAGACTTGAGAATTCTGTAATTCTCAGCCTCGGAGGAAAACTGAAGCTGTGGGAGGAGAAATGAAGCAGCCAAAGCAGGGAATGTTAAAGAGGAACATTAAATAAATGTTCCTCTGGAACAGCAGGCTGGGAAGGGCTGAGGGGATGAGCTGATGGGGATTTAAGGAAGACTGTGATCAGTTCTGTCCTCCAGCAACCTCCCTGGACTCTCCAGTGCGAGCCAGAGGTGTAGCACCACTGAATTGTGTGGGATTCCCTCTCTTTTTCCCATTGGAAAGCAGCAATGATCCCTTTCCCAATGGGCAGGGCTGGTTCCCCCCTCCTTGGCCATGGCAATTCCTGGGTTGAGCTGCTCCTGGCTGGGGAAGGAGAACTCAAAAGCATTAAGGCCCCTTTAATTCAGAAGAGGAGGGTTCGTGTCATGGTCTCACACAGTTTAACTAATCTACTTTAAAATTAATTTGGTTTAATTTTCCTTAGGGCCCCCATGTGGATATACCCTTAAATATCTAGAATAAATAACAGGTAACTGGGTTGTAAATCACCACAAGTAATTGTGTACCTGCTTCCCTGTTGTAAATCAGCAATAACTCCAGAGGGGCTGATCCTCTCGGTGTACACCTGCAATAAACGAGGAGTAACCTGCTCTAAGTCAATAAAGGTAATTTTCTTCCTACTTTCCTGGGATAAAAACAAGAGTAAGGAGCTCAGAGCTGAGAGAAATTCAAAGCAAGAAGGGGAATATTGGGTTTTGTCACACCCTTGCACCTGAGCCAGCTCCAAGGTGAAGCTGCAGCGGTAAAAAAGCCAAATTTGCACCAAAATATTTGGTGGGAATGGTGGGAGGTTCTGTCAGGAAAATGTCAGGGTATTTAATGCTGCCTGACACCATGAACTCCCCTGTTTGTCCATCTCTGTAAGCCCAAGCAGGATTTATGACTTAGGACTCTGAAAAAATAACTCCTTAAAGTGATGCTGGTACATCATATGTTAGATTTTTTTTTTTTATTTTCCCTTCTGACAAAACAGCCTCTGGCAAATTTTCCACTCAAGTCTAAAAATTGTGTGTTGCTTCCCGGAGCCGAGCCCTTCTCCTGCTGCACCACGGAACGATGACAGACGAACATAATTAGCAAAGTGAGTAGAAACCCCATCTGATGTTGTGGCATTTCACACCCTATTTACAGAGGAATTAACACCTTCGCTGTCACTCGCGGGACATCGCCTTTTCGCTCTGCTCAGGAGGAATTTTCTCGAGGAGAAAACTGATTTAATCACGTGCCAATCTGCCTCCCTCAGGGGTCTGAGGGGCTCTCTTGGCCTCTCCCCTTGGGTCTCACACCTCCTACGCAGAAAGAGTCCCCAGCTCGAAAATTTTTATTATTTTCTTACTCAGTTGGTCAATTAGCAAGAAAATAATAAGAAGGAAATAGGAAGAAAAATTCCCCAGCAAAAACCCCCACTCGACTCAGCCAAATTCCTGGCTGTGACTCAGAACTGAACTCCCAGCTCTCCAGGGATTTTTTATTTGTGTGGATAAAGCTGGCCCTGCTCTCATTAGCAAGGCTGCATGGCCAGGAGTGCTCTCCCTTCAGGAGAGGGGTTGGGATCCTTTCCCTTTGCAGCACAGCCATGGGAAGGCCCAAAATTGAGCAGAGGAGTGAAAAGGGGCTGCTTGCTTCCTTGTCAGATCCTATTGATCAGAGCTCGGCCTTAAAGCTGCTGAAGTGGAACAAAAACATGGGATGAGGGTGTCCTGGGTTATGGTGTTGTTTGTCTGCTTGTTTGTTTGTTTTACTACTACATTTGTTAATATTCCCAGTAGAGAACTGTTATTCCTATTCCCAAATCTTTGCCTGAAAGCCCCTTAATTGCAAAATGATAATTTTTTTTGGGAGGGGTGAGGGGTTTACATTCTCCATTCCAAGGGAAACTCCAGCTTTCCCTGGCAGACACCTGTCCTTCCAAACCAAGACAGAGGGATAACAGTGGCTTCACAGGCTGAGTTGAGTGAGGGTTTTGCTGGGGAATTTTCATTTCCATGGTGAGTCAGGACCACGAATGGATCACCCTTAGGTTTGTGTCTCACCTGGAAAGAGCATTGGGGGTCGGAAAAATCTGGAAGCATCTTCGTGTGTCTCGTGCTTGCATTGCCATCAGAGATGTGCTCTGGGAAGGAACCCACTCTGGAAGAGGAGCTGGATGAATGTCTGCATGAGCAGAGGCCGTGTGCCTGCATGGAAACGGCAGAACTCCATCCTTTATGCAAAGTGGGAGAGGAGAGAGGTGCTGTCCGTGGCTGACGTGGGGAGCACTAAGGAAAGCTCACCCAAGCCCAGTCCCAAAGGTTTGGGGAGAAAGCCCAATGCCTGAGGGCAGGCTCAGGAGGAATCTCTTTTGGGGCATCATTACTGGCTCATAAGAGACACTTCCAGTTTTTTTCTTCCGCTGCACTTTTTGCCATTTCCCTCTCCATAAGCCTAGGCTTTCCTTCTCCTCTTTATATGTGCCCAAATCTCAGCTCTTCCATCCCTATCTCCCCATTCTGTGCCTGTCCCCTCACTCCCCAAGGACTCCAGCTCCCAGGAGGTTCTGTGGCTCCTGTTTTGCAGCAGGCACTGCAGAGGAGCGAGTTCAAACCACAACTGAAACTTCCATGGAAGGAGCGGATGGAGAGCGAAGGAAATGGGACTCAGCAGGCTCTCCTAAAATCACCTCCCTTGGCTGAGAGCCTTTTTCCAGCCCAGCTCTCTCCCCTTCCCGGGCAGCAGAGGAGATTCTGTTTGACAGGGCTGATCCTCGGAGTTAAAAGTTTATTCCTCCATCAGCACATTAATGAAAAGAGAAACGTAGCTCGGGGAGGAAGGCTTACGAGAGGAAAATCAAACCAAATCTATCAATTCCCCGTGCTGAATAAATGAATCTATTAAGGTGGGGGTGAGATGCCTGGCAGGTGAGGGGTGTTCCACAGAAAACCAGGGAGGAAAACCCAGCCAGCCCTGTGCAAACCCGGCGCTGAGCGCTGGGATTCTCTCCTGTGTGCTGTCGGCTTTTCCACCTGAGCCACAATTTTCGAGCCGGCTGCCGGCGAGGAGAGCGCTCCTTGTCTGGGCTCGGCTTGGGGAAAGTAAATGGGAAGGAAATGCCAACAGATGGCGCTTGGGAATACACGGAGCAGGGAATAGGATCGGTGGGAGCGATGGGGACTCGTCCTTGTGCGCTGCGCTGTGCCTGGGTCAGCTCCTGGATTCGCTCCTCCCGGGAAGCACGGGGGTGGCTGGATGCTCCTCCTGCCATCCCTGGCCATCCTTGGCCCGCTGCTGCCTCTCCTCTCGCTCCCCAGTCGCTCTGGTTTGGGTTTCAAACCCCACAAAGCCTTTTGGAGATGAGCTGAGCGGGGCTGGCAAGGCGGGGTCGCCGAGGAGCTGGCCCGGGCACACGGTGGGTAAATCACGGCTCTACCTGCAGTGACAGCAGTAATTTGTCTCGGGCTGGAAAAAAAGCTGCTGTTTCCCATCCTGGGCTCTGAGGGTCATTCATCACTTTTTGTTATTTTTATAACAGAAGGGAGAGTGCTGGTTCCCTCCCCCCATCGCCTCCCTGGGGACAAATTAGCTGCTCTTGAAATGGATGAGCTCAGGGGCTGTTTTCAGTTCTGTTTTTAACAGTGTGAGCAAAGCCCTGGGACCCTGCAGTGCTCCCCTGAGAAAGGGCAGATGGAGCAAGGCTCTGGAGCTGTGCCAGGGAGAGGATGTGGCCCCTGGGTCCTGCTGCTGAGGTGGCAGGTGGTGACATCCCAAGGCCTCGTGGTGTCTCTGAAGCCAGCACAGCATCCAGCGAGGGCTGCCAAGCTTTGTGAGCCGGGCTGGGGAGGATTTGGGGGTTTCTCTGGAGACATCACTGCTAGAAACAAGAGCTGTCTCTGCTCCTGAAGCCTCCTCATCTCTGGTCTCTGATCCTGTGCCAGGCTCAGCCCTTCCAGGGCTGTAGGAACATTCAGCTCTGCCTCCTCGGGATGCTGAGCTCTGCACGACCACGGGGTTCTGTGTGCAGGCACAAGCCAGGCTCAGGTTTCATCTCTGCTGCTTTGCTTGGATGTGTTCATGTATATTCAATCAATTCTTTTTGAGAGAGATCTGCTGAACACTCACATGCCCAGAGCAGCTGTGGCTGCCCCTGGATCCCTGGCAGTGCCCAAGGCCAGGTGGGATGTGGCTTGGAGCAGCTTGGGACAGTGGAAGGTGTCCCTGCCATGGCAGGGCTGGGCTGATCTTGAAGGTCCCTTCCCAGCCAAACCATCCCATGATGGTTCTGTGATACATTTCCAGCATTTCTTAGTCTGCCATTGCCCTCCTGCTGTGTGATGAGCCTTTAGTTTTGTTTTTTTTCCCTTCATGTCTGGCTCCTTTGGGCCCTGAGGAGCTGTACCCAGGCAGCAGGAGAGGGAAGATTGGACACAGAGTCCTTGGGGAGGACACAGGTGCTCCACACTCCCTCTCTGGCTGAGGGGACATTGCTTCAATGACTCTGCCAATCACTGTCCCTCAGCCTGTCTGTCACTTGTTGTGCAGCTGGAGAATTCACTTCACAGAGTGGCCAAAAGTGGCAGATTTTTCTGTCTGCAAGGGGCCATTTTGCATCATTCTGGGCCCCGGGGAACAGAGCCTGTGAGGTGGCATCCACAGCCCCATTTCCATGGAAATTTCCCAGCAGCAGGGGAGGCCCTGGATGTATTCACTTCCCAGGACACTGCAGATGGGCAGATTTGCCTTGTAGTGCTGGAAATTGCTTTTGTGTCTCACACGTCACCATGGTGAGCCTGCTCAGAGGAAGGGCAACGAGGAGAAAGGGATGGGGCTGCCTCCTGCTCCCTCCTCTCCTCTCCTCTGCCTTCCCCCACTCCAGAGGAAGATTCTGCAGCTGCAGATTGTGATGGAGATCACAGAGTTGTGGGGTGGTTTGGGTTGGAAGGGACCTTAAAGCTCATCCAGTTCCACCCCCTGCTGATGCCTTAAGATTTTTAGCTTTTATATTTTTCATCTCTTTGTAACCCTGCAGTTCTTTAGTGTGTAACTCTAAATTCCATTTACAGCGTGAGCTGCTGCTTCCCCACTTTGCTCAGACACAGCAATTCCTCCCCAGGCTTGGGAATCAAGGACACCTCACTGCCTCAGGCCCCCAGAGAAGGAAACAAAAGTGAGCTGGGGGCAGCAAACTGGGGGTAAATGAGTTCATTACCTGGAGCTGTAATTGGAGATGAACCCCCAATGTGCAAATGGCCCAAACTGATCAAAGTGTGAAACCCGTGCCCCATTGTCCATTTTGGGTGCAGCCCGTGGGAGGCTTTGTCTGCCCTGGATGTACCTGAAGACCCTTCAATAACCAGAACTGCCTTTTTATCCCCTTAATTCTGTCTGGCCTCTGTTTTTAGGCAGCCCCAAAAGGCATCACTGCCATGGCAGGGGTGCAGCTGCAGGCAGATGTTGTTGCAGTGGGAGTTGTTGCTCTCTGATGCTCCTGAGCCCTGCATGTCAGACTGGAGAGGCTGTGCTGGACCTGCCTTGCAGGGTAGACTTGGATTCTCCTTTTGGGATTTGCAGGGAGTTTTTTCTTTCCCTTTTCTTCCCTCCTCCTGTTGATTGCACAATGCAGAACCTCGGCTGCCTTGGCTGTGACAGGCTGGTGATTATTTCTTGTCATTTGCAGTGGCTTGGGGACAAGCACAGACCATGTACAGCCATTAAAGGCTTTTCTGGAAAGCTCAGGAGGGGCCAGGCCCTCTCAGGAAGCAAAGTGGCCCCATTCCCTTGGCTGCAGGGAGCAGCAGGGCTTCCTGCTCACTGTGGCCATGGTTCAGGGCTCCTCCACAGCCTCTCTAATTGAGCCATTTGTCTCCCCAAAGCTTCACTGAAGATTTGTGGGTTCTCTTTGTTATTAGTCTCATTAATTTTTATTTAGGCAGAATTGATGGCCTTGTCCACGGGAACTGCTCCGAAGTTGTGTCTGGAAAATGCACTTAGGGGCTGGTGGTGATGGAGAGCCCAGGGGGTTGGGGGCTGTGCCCTGCCCTGGGGGTCACCTGGGCCACAGCCAAAGCCAGAGGGTCACAGTTCTTGAGAAAAGTGCTGGTGAAACCTGGAGGTGACAGCAGAGTTTGTGGGTGGGACTCAGGCCACCTAAATATTGCTCCAGGAGATACAGGGCTTACTGACTGTCAGCTTTCTGTTGTCTTCTCCTTTTCCTGAGGGTCTCCTGAGCAGAGTCACCGCCCAGACAGTGTGGAGAGGTCAGATTTCACAGGCAAGGAGCAGAAACCCAAACGTCTCAGATGATTTGTGTCCTGTTCTCCCTGGAGGGAAGTCACGTTGCTGTTGCAGGTGCTGCTGGTCCAGGAGGGGACCTCTCCCTGCTGAGCCCAGCTGGGGCAGAGGCTGTGGGCAGCAGAGCTGAGGGCAGGCACCTGCATGTGCTCATCTGCATCCTCCCTGTGCCAAAAATCAACACTTCCACCTTCTTGTACATCCGGGGGCTCCTGGAGGTGAGGACAGGGCTGTGGCTGCTGCCCTTGCTGGGACAGCCCTGGAGGAGGATGAGGGTGAGGATGAGGATGAGGATGAGGATGAGGATGAGGATGATTCAAAGCCCAGTGCCTGCAGTTGTGTGGAGCCATCTCCGTGCTGGGAACCTTGGCTGTCACTCGGTTTTGGTGTTGTTTTTGGTTTGTTGGTTTTTTTTTTTTTTAATTCACTCTTCCACTTAAACTCTTCATTTCGCTGCCACTTGCTGGGCCTGCCAGCTGCTAACAACCACCAAGGGACTCCAGGCAGCTCTGCAGACTGCCTCAAAGTGCCTGAGGCAAAGCCTGAAACGCATAAAACATGAAAATAACCTTTTGTGTTCGCTGGCAGCCTCACACCCATCATCCTCCCCGGGGTGGGGAGTGATAGGTGAGGCTCACATCCAGCAGGTGGAGGTGGCTCTGTGTTGCAGGGTGCTGGGGTTCAGCTTGGGGCTCTATTTTCATTGTTCTTATTATTTTTAGGGGGTTTTGCAGGCCACGATTTGGGGCGGTGACCTCCTGCACAGAGCAGGACCTGACCCTGTGCTCCCAGAGCTTTAACTTGGCTCTGAGGGAAGCAAAGGCTGATGTGAACCATCAGAAAGATGAAGATAAAGAAATCTGATAAAGAAAAAAGATAAAGATAAGATAAAGATAAAGATAAAGATGATAAAGATAAAGATAAATAAAGATATCAGGCATTGCAAGACCCTTGCTCTGTCGAGTGGAGGTCCTGAGTGGTGACATTTTGTGTGGCACAGCTTCTTGTTGAGCTGTGCAAGCACCTGAGCCCAAGTTTGGATGGGGCTGAGCAGCCTGTGGGAAGGTGTCCCTGCCCACCCCAGCGAGATGACTTGATGCTTAAGGTCCCTTTGGATCCAAACCAGTCTGGGATTCTGTGATTCCGTTTTTTGCTGGGTTTCCCAGGATGCTGGAGGGCAGAGCATCTCTGTCCCTCTCCCTGCTGCACCCTCAGCCTGTCAGCAGCATCCCCAGGCTCTGCCTTGCTTGGAGCTCCCTGAGGTTCTTGATGCCAGGTCTCCGGCTCTGAGATCGTTAAACGGTGCTGGTCAGGTCTATCCCTCCTTTAATCCTGCCTTATTCCAAATGTTCTGCTCTGCCTTTCACGTTAAACCAACACACAAACAAAACCCCTCAGGAAGCAAAGCCCTGATTTGCTGATTAGACCCAGCCCTGCTGGAATCTCATCCCAAAAATCCATCAGAGCGCATCTGGTGGGCTCCCCTGGAGAACTGCGGCGTTCGAGGTCCATTTGCATTCGAGTGCAGATGGCAGGAGCGGCAGACAACAAGCCCAGGTCAGCTGTGTGAGGCCAGCTCGGCTCGGGGAGGTGTGAAGAGGTTGTAAAAGAGGCTGTCAGGAGCATTAGTGCAGCGGAGGGAGGAGAGCAGCGCTGGTGGGGTGTGTTTGCTGCTGTCTGTTGTTAGCGTTAAAACACTGCTGCGCTGCTGACACTCGGTGCTGTGGAGCCAGGAATGAAAGAAGTGATGTGACTTGCAGGGGAAAAAAAAATAGAATAAATAAATAAAAAAAGGAAGTTCAGGATAAAAAGGGATTTCTTCCTTCCACACATAATCTGGAGAATGTGAGGGAGATGTCAGCAGGCAGATAAATGTTCCTTTCTCCCTGGCCTGGTGTCTGCGCTGGGAGGGAGTGGGACAGCAGAAAACTCGGACACAAACTCCTGAGTTCCTTTGCACGTTTTGCTTTCTGCTGCTGCTAGAGCTTGCCAGAAAGTGTGTTTCACTTTCTCCTGGTTTAACTCAAGAGCTCTCAGTGCCTTTTCCAACCTCCATGTTGCAATGCTGGGGAAAGGATCTCTCACAGTGAGATTCCTCCCTCTGGAGCTTCAGTGAATCCTCCCGTGTGCCCGCTCCTCCTCTGCCCCCGGGGATTTTGAAGTGAGAAGAGGCAAAGGTTATTTTGCTGAGCACACGATCTGTTTATTGTTCTCCCTTTCCAAACTCTCCCAATTCCAGGCTGCTCTTTCGTGATTAATTTGCCTTTTCCTCCTTCCAAATGGGTGCACATTTTTAATTGTGTGAAGTCCGTCTCCTTAATTCCCTCAGTTTTCCCTTTCTCCAGTGAAAGTTGTCCCGATATTAGGTGCCCAAAGAGATTAAATAACAGCCCCAGGGAGATGTTCCCTTCCTGCTGGTGCTGCCCAGGATAAAATGATCCCTCTGCTGCCTCTCCTCAGCATGTGCATCCCTGCTAGCAGCTTCTGCCTGATGCTCAGCTTAATATATTCCCTGCACACTTCTGTGCCATTATTCCTAGTTCAACTCTCCTGGATCACCCAGAACATGAGGAATGCACGCAGCAGCTTCCCACAGCACAGCATAATTAGCTGCTTCAAAAACGACCTGCAAAGAGTGATGCCCTCATTACGCCGAGCAGAGGAGGCTTCGGTGGGGTGAGGTGTCTCCGGGAAGGAGATGCATTCCTCCTCAGAGCAAGAGCAAGAGGCAGCCCTGGCCCTCCTGCTGTTCCCTTCATCGCTGCTTCCCTCAGGAGCCTGCAGGCACCTGGCAGAGCCCCATGATGGAAGCAAACCCCTTGGAGCATCCCTCAGCCCGTGGTGATCAAAGCAAAGCCTCGTGGTCCGTGTGCTGCAGGAATGAAGGCAGAAAATCGCCACCAGAGCTGTTTGAAACGGCTTTATTGGTCTGTTTTGCTGCAAAACAGGTCAGGGAGTGCTGCTTTAGCCAGCCCTGGTGGTGGAGGTTACTGGGATCACATCACACTCCCAGCCAGGCCTGGCTGGAACCCTTCCCTGCCCACTGTGGGGGGAATAAACCTGGTCCATCGGTTGCTCTTTATTCTCTGGTAAAACAAAGGAGCTGGCCTTGGGTTGAGAGCCGGCCTTGATTTGTTCTCACTTTATTCCTGGAATCCAGAGCTGCCCAAGAAGTCTCCAGTGCCTGCCTGTCTGAGCACAACAGCCCTTGATGTTCCTGCAGCGTTTCTCGTGGAGGATCTTGGAGTGCTCTGCAAACAAAACCTCAATAAGCCTCCTGTGAGCCCTCTGGGGTGGGTATTCTGCTCCTGACTTAGCAGATGAGTAAACAAAGGCACAGCAGCTCGAGTTTCCCCGTGTTCAGAGCACTTTTGTCAATATTACCTGAATAATCCTCACTCGGGCCTCGGGTGGGGAGCGTTGGGGCAGAGCAGAGTCACAGTGGGGATGTCCTGAGTGCCACTGGTTGGGGTCACCACGCTGAATAATGGGGTGGGGGCAGCTGAGCCACGAGCCAGGGAGTCATGGAATGGCCAGAGCTGGAAGGGACCCCCAGGGATCAGCCAGTGCAACTCCTGGCCCTGCACAGGGCACCCCAAGCCCACCCTGTGCCTCAGCCTGGCTCCTCTCATTGTTCCAATTCTGTTCATAGCCCTGTCAGGCTCTTCCCTTGGAGCTTCTTCGAAGCCCAGACTTGAGGTCTGGGGCTGTTTTCAGCAAGGTTTGGGGGGCAGGGGATGATCATGTCAGTTCTGATTCCTGAGCCACGGCACAGGAATCACTTTAAATTTCTGGTCTCTTCTCCAGGCTGAATTTTCCCAGCTCTCCCGGCAGAGCTGCTCCATCCCTGTGCTCATCCTGGAGCCTCCTCTGGGTGTGTCCCACAAGGGTGTGTGTGGCTCTGTGTGAGATTGGTCAGGAGATGTCCCTGTGTCACCCCCCGAGGTGACAGGGCCTGCCCTGCATGGGGGGCTCTGCACAGCCCCTGTGGTGGATGGAGCCTCTAAAGCCCAGATCCACCAGAGCACTGAAACATTTTATTAGCCTTTAACAAGACAGAGTTATATCAAGTTTGTTCAGCATTAATTATACTTTCTGCAGTGTTCTACCTACACCATCAATTATTAATTAATCTCCCTCTGTATTTTTAGCTGTTACCTGTCCCTAATCACCTTGCTGCTATAACTTCCTGGTCTCGTGCCAACGTGTGTTGCCAGACCAGTTGAAGACATTAGCAGGAATGTAATTACCTCGTTACTGCTCCTGGAGTTTTGCAAACCCCACCTCGGTGCCCTTAGAGAGGGAGAGGGAGAGGCATTTTCCCCTGGGAGTGCTTCTGCTCCTTCCCTCGCTCTGGGGATGGGGAGTGACCCCGTTGTCACAGTGCCACGGGTGCCCTGACCCTGTGGGCAGGGTGTGACCCAGCTGTGACCTGTGCCAGTGCCAGCTGAGGCTGTGGGGACTCTGCAGGCAGAGCTTCCCGGTGCTGGGGGGCACTTGGGGAGGGGTGGAGTGCTGGGGGGGCATTGCAGGGACACCCAGTGCTGGTGGGACATCCTGGGATCTCCCCAGTGCTGGGGGACACTGTGGGATCTCCCCAGGGCTGGGGGTCATTGTAGGGACTCCCCAGGGCTGGGGGTCATTGTGGGGTCTCCCCAGTGCTGATGGGGTCACTGTGGGGTCTCCCCAGTGCTGGGGGTCACCTGGGTGGGTCACTCAGGTACTCAGACCCGCAGCTCTCCTGAGCTCTGGGGACAACCTTTGGTCATCTCTGGCCCCTGTGTCTCCTCGAGCCTTGGCTCTGCTCCGTCAGTGGTTCAGGCAGTGTTTTCATCAGGAAATGGCTGCAGGTGAGGGCTCTCCTGCTGCCTGGCTTTCACAGCTGTCACTTTGTCACATCCATGGCAATGTCAGCCAGAGAGAACGGGGGGGACAGCAGCTCCCTGCTCCTGTTCTGAGGGATCCAAGTTTATCCTGCTCCTGTGCCAAGTCCCCTCCGCCTCCTACATCCCAATTACCCCACTCTGGTGTTGCCACAAGCCTCCCCTCCAACCCCCCCCAGGAAAAACAACCCCCAGCTGCTGCTCTGTGCCTGTTGGAGCCTCCCCACCCAGCCAGGCTGCTCTGGGGAGCTCAGGCAGGTCCTGCTCAGCATCAAACCCTGCCAGCCAGTGAGGGGCCCAGCCCAGCTTTTCCCTCCTGCTTCTCCTGCAGCTCCCTGGGGTGGGGGTGTGTGTGTGGATGAGCAAATGTCAGCACAGCTGGGCTGCAGTGGCCACGGGAGGAGAGGCAGCTCTGAACCCCTCCCCTGCTGCAGCTGGGCACAGCTGGCAGTGTCAGATGGTGCCCCTGCACTGGGACAGAGACAGCTCTGCCACCTCACCCAGCTTTGGGAAGGGCAGGGCTGGGCTGTGAGGCCAAAATCCTCCCTTTGTTCCCTCCTGGAAAGCACCAAGGGCTGTGTTTGGAGAGATCAACCGATGGTTGTGTCAGTGTGGGAAGGGAGCAGTTTTGGGAGAATAAAGGCAAAAGGAGATTCCTCTCCTCTCCTCTCCTCTCCTCTCCTCTCCTCTCCTCTCCTCTCCTCTCCTCTCCTCTCCTCTCCTCTCCTCTCCTCTCCTCTCCTCTCCTCTCCTCTCCTCTCCTCTCCTCTCCTCTCCTCTCCTCTCCTCTCCTCTCCTCTCCTCTCCTCTCCTCTCCTCTCCCTTTTCCTTGGATAAAGGAAATGGGAAGGAGTGCTGAGGTAACTCAGAGCAGGATTAATAAAAAAGCCCTCACACATCCACAGCCCAGACACAAAATTTGAGCATTGCAGTGTTTATGTTCCTCAGAGCTGGGCAAATATTTGGGATGCTCTTCCTGGATGCTCATCCTTTGCTCACCCAGCCAAGATATTTGTGTGAGGAAGTGGCAGATCAGTGAAAGTGGAGTACCTGATACGAGTCCTTGACCTGCAGGTCTGGAAGCCTCCACTCCAGTGAATCACACATTGGATGGCTTTGGATGAGTGGTCAAAAAGCAGAAAGGAGGGAGAGCAAAGCCATTCACTGAACCAACCATAAGGACTTCAGTGTCCCTGCCCTTGGAAGGGCTTGGAACTGGAGGATCTTTAAGTTCCCCTCCTAATAAAAGCCATTCTGTGATTCTAAAATCCACCCAGAGCAAACCAAGGTGTCCAACAACTGCTCCAGGGGGAAACCTGGGAACATGCAGCACGACAATTAACTGTAATTACTGTGACCCAGCAACTCGGTGCCAGGATCATCCCAGCAGGTCTGCCCCAGGTCAGGCTGGCAGTTCTGCCCCCACCCCTGGCTGCTGCAGGCAGGAGAGCTGGAAGAGAAGACAGTGCACGAAAAATGCAAAATATGAGGAGCTGGCTCTCAGCTGGCACAAATCAGCCCAGGGAGGTTTTTGACATCAGTGGAATTATAACTTGCACTGGATAAAGCCTGGCCTGCTCTTTCTGCTGGGGCTCCGATTGCTGCTTTGACCTCGGGGTCTGAGTGCTGCTGGTGCCTTGGGTTCATCACAAACCAGGGCTGCAAAGGGAGCTTTGCTGCACAGGGAGCTTTGCTGCTCTGTTTGCCCTCAGAATTTGCCCATTTGACAAATTTGTTTGCAGAGCCAGAGCGATTGTGGACGTGGAGGGACTCAGGCAGCCGTGGCAGGCAGGTTCCTTGGCACTTCCATCCTGCCTGCCTCTGCTGTGCAGCCCCAGCACCTGCCCAGCAGCCACTCTTGCTGAAAGCCTGGAGGTGCCTGGATCTGGCTGCCAGCTCTGCTGTCCCATCTGCTGCTGCTCAGGCTGGCACTGCCCGCTCCATTTCCTGCTGAAGGGAGAACATTTCCTCTGCTAAAGGCAGGAGCTGTTCCCCAGCCAGCTCCAGCGTGGAGTCCCTGTGCTGCACAGGCTTCCTGCTGCTGGGTTTTGTCCAGGTTTTGTGCAGGTTTTGAACAGGTTTTGTGCAGCTCAGCACGCTCAGTGCAGCTGCAGAATTTCCACGCTCCAGAGATGTGGTAGAGGAGGAAATTCCAGTTGGAAGTGCCAGATCCAAGGAGCCTGTGAGGACACAGGGATGCCCAGTGCTGGTTTGGATTCTTCCAAATTTACATCTCCATGTGCCACCTATCAAAATATTTCCTCCAAAATCCTTTTGGCTTTTGGTTGTTTTAGGTTTGTTGTTTTTTTTTTTTTTTTTCAAGTGTGAAATGCCTGAAGCTGGGGATTTTCCAGGGAAAGGGCATTCCCACCCATCATCAAAGCTTGTCATGTTTACTGTGGAACATTGAGATCCCTAAATTCTCAGCAGCTGCTCTGCTGTCTCTGTGTTTATTTTTTCTCTCCTGTCAGGAGTTAAATTTGGAGGGCACAAAGCACTCCTGCAAATGGAAATGGTGCAGAAGGGCTGGAAGAATAAAGGAGAATCAGGACAAAGTGATGTTTATTTTCCCTGGTTCAAAGCTTTCAACTGGCAAAGCCTGACCACTGCCTGCCCAGTTCCTCATCCCAACAGGTGTTCCCTCAATTCAGAGACATTTCAAGGGAAACAAATAAAAAGCAACCAGAGGACAAATTCCTTTTCCTGAAGAGGCATCCACACAACCTGGTGTCATTTGGGCCGGTACCTCCTGTGCTGGGCTGCTTTCAGTGGGCAGAACTGCTGAGTTTAATGGTGAAACCACAAAAAAACTCGGGAAAGATTCCCAAAACAAAGAAGGAGGAGTGTGGCAGTGACTCCCCTGGCCTCAGGAATGACGGTGAAATGTAGGGGTTGTTGATTGCAGGGGCTGGAAAACGCAGTGGCAGCTCTTGGGCTTGTTCTCTGATTTGGCCAAAGTTATTAAACATGAAGTGAGCTTGAAAGCGCAGCCCTGCTGTCAGAGCCTCCACTCAGACCCTGGGGGCAGCCTGGGCCAGTGGGAGCTGTCCCTGCCCAGGAGAGTGGGACAACTCTGAGCTCCCTTCCAACCTAAACCCTCCTGTGGTTCCATGAAATTGGGAAAATTCCATCTGAGGCTCCAGGTGTGAGGAGGAGAAGAGAACCCCGAGTCCCTGAGAAGAGGAAGAGTGGGAGGTGCAGATTGCCCAGCTCAGCTCTAAATAACCTTTTCACCCCTTTGGTTGGGTTTTGCTCTGGCCTGACCCTGCCTGTCGTGAGTCTCAGAGCAGATTCCCAGGAGCTGGGAACAGCGAGGGGAATTTCCACCCAGGGAGCAGTGCTGGGGATATCAGCATGGGGCAGTTGGGAAGGGTTCCCTGCATTACAGGGAGAAGCTCTACCTGGTTTCAAATCTAATTTTAAATCAGGAGTGCCAGCCCTGCCTGACCTGGCTCGTGCCTTTTGCCAAAATACGTATGAACCAATCCATCCTTCAGTGAAAAACCACATTCCAATAAGTAATAACAAAGTGGGAGTTCAGAGGGTTCACCCCCAGCACTGGAGTTTCCCAGCTTTTGAGTGCTCACGCTTTCAACATTTTTCTTCCTTACAGTTTTAGGTGATTTTTTTTTTTTTTAGTCTTTTTCTAAAGCTTAATATAACCTAGCACGGATCCATGGCTTAAAACAGTCAGCAGAACTTTTGACAGCAGCGGGGCCCATGGGATAAACCACCCCAGTGCCAGTAAACTCTGATTCTTTCCTCATTATATAACAATGCAAATGTAATAATTTCTGCTCTGCTCCAGTTGTTACTCAATCCCCGATTAATTCAGAAATGGGCCAGTAGTGAATATACAATTGCAACTGCCAGCAGAGTTTAATATGAAGTTTGGGTTATTGTCACGTTGCTATTAATAACACTCGTGATTAGGCACTGACTTGTCCCTGAGCTGTTTAAATGTCACCGCCGGAATCAGAGGGGTGAAAGGAATTTAATCTCTTTTCCCCAACCCTCAGCCTCTGTGTCACAGGAACTTGGAAATGTGTGGTTTTTTCCCTATTGTTCCTCGGTCTATCGTAGAAGTGCTGCGGTGACTAATTCCTGCATAAATCATTGCCATGACAACACCTGTAATATCTCCTGTCAAACGGTGCGAGCTGCCGCGGCTCCTTCTCGGGCTAAAGAGGTGCAAACGGGGGCGAGGAGAGTGCACGGACCTGTTCTGGGCTTTGGGAACCTCTCCCTGCCCGCCTGCCTGCCTTCCCCTGCCCCCGGGAGCTGATCGAGCCGCCTCTCAAGGGTTAATTGATCCGAGATGGGGAGAGCGGGTGCTCCAAGCTCTGGCTCTGCTCTTGGGGAGCCCAACCAGCTCCTGGTGTTGGTTGAGTTGGAGCAAACAGAGCTCCAAGGCCCCCCTGGAACTCACAGGGTGGACAATTCACACCAGGCTCTTTCCTTCTGGCTGCATTGGTGATAAAATATTGATCCCCTGCTACGGGGAAACAGGCAAAGTTGGGTGTTGTGTTTAATTAAGGACTTCAAAAGAAGGACTTGTAAGGTGATCAATATTTATTAGGACGGGATAATCTTGTTTTGACTCCTCAGCTTGGTGGGTTTGATGTATGCCAGCAGCAGGGCTGGGGATGGGGAGAAGTGAGATGTGCTTTTCACTGGGGAGCTGCTTTGACGATAACCCCAAGCCAAGCTCGGCTTTAATGGCAAAATAGATCAGCTCGTTTTTTCTCCTGTTCCTGCGAGCTCTTCTTTATTCCCCCTCAAAAGGAGGCCTGTGAAGGAAGAATGGAGCTGAGAGGTTACTGATTGCTATCTCCAGCCTTGTCACAAAGGAAGATTTACTAACACAGGGTAAAATAGGAGCGGCTGCTTGAGCGGATTCCATCGGAAGTGCTTTACGGGCAGGACTGGATGAAAAATGAGGTTTGACTTTTAATGCCAATATAGAATCCATCTGTTTAGGTCCATCTGCTTTTTCTTTTTTTTTTTTTCCTTATCCTTTATTCATCCCCTATTGTGTGTGAAGTCTCCTGTGATATGCGAGGTTTCGTCTCAGATTAAAGGCGAGGCTCCTCTTTGGGCAGCACTCCCTGCTCAAAGGGGAGGAGGGATGGAACCCTGCCTGGAGGGCTTGGTCCCTGCAGCGACAGCACTCCGGGACTCCTCTTGAGGAGTCCTGCTGTGGAGTGGCTTCATTCATCCAGAGTTCTGCCTCTTGACCTGGTTTCTGCCCCTCAGTGCCTCCCGTGCTCGCTGCCCTCAGAGCGAGTGAAGCGTTGCTGTTCTTCGGCCTGGGCTCAGGGAAGGAGATGGAGATGGAGGTTCAGCACTGGGATTTTGCTTGGTACAACCCAGTGGAGTCATTTTGGATGGTTCCTTGTCTAAGCTCTACTTAAAGTTTGGGAAATGGGCCTCACCATATGGAGGTGAGATGGTGAATAAAATATGGGAAGGGCTCAGCTAAACTGAGCAGGAGAGAGGTGGGCAGAGTTTGTTACCTGCTCCTCAACCCCTGGGCTGTCCCTCGCTGATTTATTTCTGTGCTTCAGTATCCTGAGACTTGCAGTGTTTTACCTCCAGCCTAAACCATAAATCTCCCCGAGTGGAGGGGGATGCTGCCTGAGCCCACCCCCGGATGGGGGTCCTGGGCTGGAATTTTCATCAGGAAAGGAGGAGAATTGGGCATCCGCAGTGCCTGTGCCTGCCTGATGGGACGCTCACCTGTGGCAGCATCCAGGAGAGGCACTGAGCTGCAAACTCAACTCTCTCTGCCAGTTCCACGCCTGCATTCTGGATTTTTGTTCTGCTTCATCCACTGAGAAGGGCTGAGGGAAGAGAACCTGGATTTGTGTGATGCCTTGGCTGAGCCAGAGCCGTAATCCTCGGGGAAGTGCAGACAGCCCTCCTGACAGTGCCTGAAAATGTTCCCTCCCTCCCCTCTTCAGCTCCAAGAGAATTAATTCCGAATTAAACCCTTTGTTTTGCCCAGCAGGAGCGGGCAGGCTGAACTCTGCTTGGAGAGGGTGGCTCAGAGGCAGCAGCAGACCTGGGTAATTTGGGTGGCAAAAGGTTTTTATTCACCAGGAATGCAGTTTTGGAGTGGAGGAGGCAAAGCTGTCTGTGAATTTGGGTCAGATTCAGCAAACAGTTTCTGCCAAAAAAAAAAAAAAAAAAAGAAAAGAAAAAAAGAAAAAAGAAAACACAAAATTCTCTCTTTATTGCTTTTCCAGATAATCAAAAATAATTCATTTTATAACTCCCAAGAAGCAGCAAAGTGAAAATATGGCGAAAATCAACATTTTCTTCTCACACGGGAGTATCCCACACTGAAAAATACAGAAAGCAGTGACATTTGCCCAGGTAAAACATCTCATTCAACAAAACCTGTTGTTTTTCACAGGAAAAAAAACACCTGCGTGCTTCTGGTGCAGGTGGCACACGAGTTCCTCCCTCTCGGCGTGGCTGCGGTGTCACTGGGCCTGTGAACAGAAATAAAACCAGCAGATGGTGCTGGAGAATGCCCACCCCGGGCCCTGCGGGGACGGCCTGAGCCCACCCCCGGATGGGGGTCCTGGGCTGAAATTTTCGTCAGGAAAGGAGGAGAATTGGGCATCCGCAGTGCCTGTACCTGCCTGTTGGGCAAAGCACACGGATTGCCCAGCTCTGGCTGGAGGTGTGGCTGAGGAAGGGCTGAGGAAAGGGTGAGGAAGGGCTGAGGAAGGGCTGAGGAAGGGCTGATGATGCTGCTCTGCCTTTCCCTGGTATTTCTTCCTCCCCAGCCCTACTCTTGGCTCCTCCCCAGGTGCAGCAGCATCCCCAGCCACCAGCATCCCCAGCAATGTCAGGAACGCCAGCCTGGCTTTCAGGCTCCTTTTTAGATTTTCAGGGAAGACTTCGGGTTATTTATTGCTTTGTTTGTTTGTTTTTATACTATATATTTTATAAATAAATATATAAGACATAATATTATGTATATACACCATATAATGTATAATATATAACATAATACATATTATATAGTATATAGTATATAGTATATAGTATATAGTATATAGTATATACACTATATACTAGATACTAGATACTAGATACTAGATACTAGATAGTTTAAATATATATTTATATATAAAGATATATTTAAACACTAACATAAATATAAATATATTATATATTATATATTATATATATATTATATATTATATATTATATATTATATATTATATAGTATATAGTATATAGTACATAGTATATAGTATATATTATATAACAGATTTATATTTATATTTATATTTATATTTATATTTATATTTATATTTATATTTATATTTATATTTATATTTATAGCCTCGTGGAGGGTGTCCCCAGGATGGGCTTTAAGGTCCCTTCCAACCCAAACCACTCCATGATCCTGTGATCTCACCAGAGTTTGGAGCTGATCTCTTGTTCAGTTCTGCTGTCTCTCACCTGTAACCCTCAGCCTCTGTGTCTCTGCTGGTCCCTGCTGCAGCAAAGTCTCTTGTCTTTGCTTTCCTAGGAAGCCTGGAGTGGCCTCGCTTGCTGTTCCCACACACCTGCTCTGCTGCAGCCTGGCATCCATCCCCTGGTAGGTTCAGGTTTCCCCCTCTCCCACCTGCTGCATGGGCAGCCAGCACAGAGAGCTCAATGAGCACTGACACACAGCAAACAGCAGCAAACAGGGCGACCTGGCAATTGTTTCCTTGCTAAAAAAGTAGATGATGCATCTTTCAGTGAGGGCAAATAGCAGTTTGAGAAGTGGGGAGGTCCCTGCAGAGTGGGAAGGAGCCCAGTTCTGGGCACACGGGGGCAGAGGGCTGTGCTTGGGGAGAGCAGCCCGGCCTGGCTTTTCCCTGGATACCCCAAATTCCCCAGATCTTGTTCCAACACAAAGAACTCCCCTCGTTTGTTAGCAGTGTGTGATGGCCACTGGCCAGAGCTGCCAGCAAAGCTGGAAATGCTCTGCTGGGACTGCAGCCTGTGGGCAGAAAGGGGCATTTTTAAGGCTCTTCCTGAAGTAAGATGGAAATTAAAAAGATATTTTTGTCCCAAGGCCAGCCCCTGAGTAAGCGTAATTTGGCTCTGACGGCTCTGGAGGAGCGGTGCCAGCTTCTACAGCTGAAGACCCATCTATGATATTAAGGAAAAACAAATCTCATTTATTCCGTGTCCTTGTTGGCATCACAATCCAGCTATTAAAAAAAATGAACACATTGCAGAGCAGTCCTGCCATCACGAAGTGAGTACACACCAGGGCAGTTAAAATGAACAGAAGGGATTGTTTGGTTTAATTTTTTTAAAATGTTTTCTCTTTTTTTTTTGGCCTTGAGGGGTTCTGTTCCCACGTTCACTTTGTAAACACCAAGGTGAAGGAACCTTCCTGCTGCTGGAGTGCAAAAGTAGTGGGGGAAGAAATGCTTTCCAAAAAAAGCATCGTGCTGGGAGGCTGAGAGTCCTGAATTTTTCAAGAATCATGGAATGGTTTGGCTTGGAAGAACCTTAAAGATTATCCAGATTATCCATGAGCAGGGACACTTCCACTATCCCAGGCTGCTCCAAGCTCTGTCCAGCCTGGCCTTGGACATTTCAGAGATGAGAAAATCCATCCCATTTCCAGCTTCTCTGGGAAATCCATCCGAGCCCCTCCCCACCCTCACAGGGAAGAATTTCCCAGAAGAAACGAAGCAGAAACAGAATTTCTCTGGCAGCCCCTCCTCCCTTTCCCCCCACCCCAAACCTGCTCCCTGCAGCTGTGCTGGTGTCACCCACAAGGTTCCTCACAAGCATTGGAATTAATTGCAATTTGTCAAGTGCTCTAAAATTCTCAGATAAAACCTGCCAGGACCTTCTCTGGGTTTTGGGGTTTTTTTTCTCACCCACTTCAACAGGAAGAGGGCGAGTGAGTCAAACTCTTGTCAGGCTCTGGGTGAGAACAGGGGGCTCAGCTGGCCCAGGAGCCACAAACACACACACACAGAGCGTTTGCTTCTACCCCTTGTCTGCTCAGTAACAGCTAATTTACAGCTCGCTGCTAAAGAGGGGATTTTAATAGCGTTTTCTTTCAAAAGTGTTACTTACAAATGTGCTGTAGCCGGTGTAAAAGTGTCTGCAGGCACAGAAATCATCATCACCAATGACTGCTAAAGACTGATACACAGAGAGAGGAAATTTATATTCTCTCCAAAGTGGGAAGCAGACTGTAAATTGAATTTGTCAATAAAAATGGAAATGGTTCCCCTTTTCCTCGTCCTGACTGCACAGGGAGATCTGGTACCTGGCAAGAGAAACTTCCAGGTCCTGCCCTGGCTGTGGCTGTCCCTCCTCAGGGATCCTGGGCTGCCACCTGCCCTCCCACTGCACTGAAAAGTTTGGGGTTTATTCCCCTCTGCCCTTCCCTGAGATACTCCCCCACCCACCCCTGGACTCCTGTGGCTGGCTCAGGTTCCTTGGAGGCTTTGGAGGAATATCTCAGGGTAAAAGATTCCCAAAGAGGCTCTCACCCCTTGGGATCAGCCCAAGGCTTTATTCTTGAAGGGTTCCAGGGGAGAAAGAGAGCACAAGGAAGAACAGGAACTTTATCTGCTCTCTGCTCAGGAGAGAGAGCTGGACCTGAGCCAACAGGGTCAAGATAGGGAGGAAGGGTCAAACTCCATGGTCACAGGCTTCAGGGGGTTCTGGGGTAAAACCATTCCCCAGAGGAACACAACACTTCCCAACGTGTGCTGGATTTTACAGAACCCAGGCTTTGGCTCCAGGCCCGCCAGTTAAACCCAGCCCGTGGTGGTGTGGACAGCTCTGCTTTATCAGAGCAGTGTCAGGCTTCCCCCGGCTGTGACTGCTATCAGTAATTAGCACACCCCACCGAGCTGCTGCTGCACAGAAATGCTGCTTTGTCATCAAAGTACAGTAGCTTGTAACTAATTACATCCCCGCTTTATCTGGGCCCCTTCTTCCTTTTAAATACACTTAATAACTCTGCCTTTGAAGGCTCCAGGAATAAAAAATAACCACTTCAAATAATCTCCTGGAGACACATGCCACGTTAGGTGTAGAGCTGGAGTAGGCACCTTGGATTATCGGAGCAGAACAAGAGGCCTGGGTCCCTGCTGGGCTGGGATGGAGGGTTGGAGTGCTCTGCAGAGTCAGAATTGGTGTTTTCCAGGAGCCCTGTGCTGACACTGTTGTTAAAGACGTGAGGAAGGACAAGGGGACTGTGCCAAAAGAGCTGTGATTTCACTGGGCAGTGACTGGGTGGAAAGACTAACAAATACAAGGGCTAAAATGCGGCCTGGTCCCTCCTCCGTGACCTGAACCCGTCCACTTCTCTTCCTAAATCGTGTTTAGATGTTCCCAGTGGCACTGGAGTCACAGCTCTGTCTTCTGTCATCCTCTCCCTGACCCCTTCAAAAGAAGGACCAAAGAAAACATTTTGTTTTCCTGGTCTTGGAAGCTCCTGTGGGATGGGAAACACCTTTGCAGAAGGAAGGGCTGCTGAGCACGGTGTGGGAGCTGGGCTGGACGTCAGTGGGGAACCAGGATTCATGGACCTGGAGCCAGCAAGTCCCCACTGGTTTATTTAAAACCCCTCTGCTGTCCCTGAAGCCATTCTGTGAGGTCTGGGTGCCATAATGAGGCACTAAAATATCCCGTAGGGCAGGATCAATTTTTGTTATGGCCGAGTATTTTTGGTGTGTGTTTTTTATTATCACCTAATTCCTTCCTGTACAGCCAGCCCATAAACTCCAACGATGCTTGGGATAGATGGGAAGGTGCCAGTCCCTGACAGCAGTTTCTGTGTCTTTAAGCTATGAGAAAAAGGAAATTCAAAAGCAATCCATGTCAGGACCTTTACAGGAGGGAGGACCAGAGCAGAGACAGGGCCCCTCATCCCAAAGTGATCCCAGCAAAAGGAGCAGGCAGTGCTGTGAAAATGTCGTGGCTGCAAAGCACCGAGGAGAAAATCAACTTTAAGAGGCAGCAGAAGGCGAGTGGATGATGGCACTTGTAAATTAAAGGTGTTTGGGGGATTCCTGGAGGGAAGAGGCTGGGAGGTGGAAGGAATTCATTCCGGAGAGAGGGACTGCACTGGTGAATCACCTGCCCAATAAACGTGTCCTGCACTGCCCTCAGACTGGGGATAGCAGCACTGGGGCCCAGGGAGAGCCTCTTTGGCTGCTCCCAAGTCACCTTTAGCCAAGGAGGTTTGGGGGGCAGGATGAGCACTCCCACTGCAGCATTTCCCCCCTTCCTTCACCCCTAATTGCAGCTGCAGGTGTGTGTGGTGCTGAGGCTGAGGGATGGAGCCAGGGGCAGGTGGCTTTAAGGGCATCATTGGCTGCCAAATCGACAGTGGTGCTTTGTCTCATTTGAAATGAAAATGCAGAGGAGGGGAGAGCTGTGAGCATGGAGGGGCAGAGTGCCAGGATTTCCGAGGACTTTGTTCTCCAAGGGCCTGTCTTTTATCCAGGGTAAAATCCAGGATCAGTCCCAGGACTGGAGCATGGCTCCCTGTCTGTGGTGTGAACTGGGAGCAGCTTTAATTGAGCTGTTGTGGATTTATGTCCGACCCAACCCCGCAAGAGTCACTCCACATTTGCATCTCAGCTCTGCCAGGCTGGACCATCTCCAAGAGGCTTCCTTGGCTTTGCTGAATCGTTTTTCTTCAGCCATTTCGAGTGCAATTATTAATGGATACCTCTAGAGAAAATAAAATGAGCAAATTCAGTGCTGGTGGAGAATCAGAAAGTCAGCACAAGGATTGAGCTGGGCTGACATTCCCACTCCTTCCTGCAGCTCCTGCTCTGCCACAGCTCGACAAAATCCATTCCCAAGGATCCTTTGCAGTGCTCCTTCAAGCCTCTTCCCCTGTGGCCAGGCTGCCACCTCCTCCTTGGCTCTGAGGGTGACAAAGCCATCACTGCAGCCTCGGCGAGCACAGGGGAGGTGACCACAGCTCATGGGCTTCCCCAGCAGCGTCCTCTCAGTGCGTGAATTCTCACCTGCATGAAACCCCAAATTCTGCCTGCAGTGATTTCCAGTGTCCCCAGAGAACTCTGTCCCTCACAGATTTGTCTGCTCTGCTGTCAGAGCAGGAGGAGTGAGGTGTGTCAGTTCTCAGCTCTAGACAGACTCGACGATTTGCACAATTTGCCACCAAAAAACAGAGGTTGTTTTGTCACCACTCCCATATGGTGGCTCATTCAGCTGTGCCAGGCCACAATTAATTATTGGAGGCTGCTGTTTATCTGTCAGAGCACTGTAAGGAGAAGTTTGGGCTGCATTGTTTGTTTAATCTATAGTGCCTTTTGTTTGCTTCAGAATAGTCGATATCTTTTCAATTTTTTTTCCTTTTTCTTATCTTACCCCTTTCTAAAGCTCTAACTCCTATAATCCAAATGGTCTCTTTCCTTTCATTGCTGCTGATCAGTTATCACAGAGCCAGAAAATCATGGAATGGATTGGGTTGGGAAGGACCATAAAGATGATCCCATCCCACCCTCTGCCATGGGCAGGGACACTTCCACTGTCCCAGGCTGTTCCAAGCTGGCCTTGGACACTCCAGGGATGGAGCAGCCACAGCCTCACAGGGAAGAATTTTTTCCTGATGTCTCATCTCAGCCTCCTCTCAGTGTGAAGCCATTGTCCTGTCACCACATGCCCCTTGTAAATATTATCCCTGGGGGAGCCACTTGTCTGGGGTGGAAGATGTGACACAGCTGGGCTGGGAATGTCCACCAGGGCTGGGAATGTTCAGGAGGGCTGGGAATGTCCACCAGGGCTGGGAATGTTCACCAGGGCTGGGAATGTTCACAAGGGCTGGGAATGTTCACCAGGGCTGGGAATGTTCACAAGGGCTGGGAATGTCCACCAGGGCTGGGAATGTTCACTAGGGCTGGAAATGTTCACCAGGGCTGGGAATGTTCACAAGGGCTGGGAATGTCCACCAGGGCTGGGAATGTTCACCAGGGCTGGGAATGTTCACCAGGGTTGGGAATGTTCAGGAGGGTTCATCCCAGCTCCTCATCAGCAGCAGGATCAGTGAGGAGTGGAAGCCAGGGAATAAACCCTCCGTGGAGTGACTCAGTTCTGAGTCAGTGTCTGGCTGCCTCCTGGAGACACATCCTGAGTAACCCCCTCAGGAGATGCCCGTGGGCAGGAGCGTGCAGGGGGGTGCATCCTGCCAGGGCCCTGGCTCTGGGGACGTGTGTGGAGCAGCAGAATGAAGGGGTGCAGCAGCAGGAATCCCTCTGCTGAGGTACCAGAGCTGCTCAGCACCGTCCCCCAGCCCAGAGGTGGCACTGAGGTGTCCCAGCAGCTCATCTGCCCCTCTCCACAGCAGCAAAGGGAGGCTGGAGTGTTCTCAGGCCCTTCCCAGACCTGGCCAGGGGAAACCATCCCCACACCTTCCCCCAAGAAGCACCTCCTCCCTCTCTGGGGCTGCTGTGGTGTTTGCCAATCCCTTCAGGGGCTGTGGCACTGCCAGGTGTCCTCGTGGCTGCTCATCCTCCACAGGCAGGTGATGTTCCTCTCAAAAGGAAAGCTCTGCCTCTGGCTGCCTTGGCCAGGTGGCAGCTGCTCCAGAGGAAACAGATGTTTTGTTCCAGGAGCTGAGGAGCTCTCACAGTTTTGTCAGATCCTGGGGAGCAGAGAGCTGAGGTCAGCACCGAGCCTGGGCTGTGGGGCTGATGTTATTGTGAGGAAAACGAGTGTTTGTGAGAGCAGGGGACAGCTGGGAAAAATATTCCCAGGGGGAGGGGAAGTGTTTGTGAGTGTTGGCCGGTGGTGAAAGCCCTGCATGGGCTTGGCTGGCTCTGCAGCTCCCTGGTGTCACCTTCTCCTGAAGCCTGAGAGCCACAAATGTTTGTTCCAGAAGTTTCTTGGAAAGAGGCTCCCTGGTGGCTCCCTTTGGGTGGCTGGGGATGCTGTTTTGGAGCGTGCCAGGGGGTGCCAGGCTCACCAAATCCTGCTGCAGGGGCTGGGGTGTCCAAGTGCCAGCAGGGAAAACAGGACTGGGGCATTTCCACCTTTTCCACCAAGAGCAGGTCCCCCCTCCTTTGCTTTCGGGGCTGCCTCAAGGACAGGTCACCCCTCAGTTCCGCCCAAGCTCCTGCAGACACTTTTAAAACCCCAATAAAACAGCCCCACACAAGAGCTGTCCCCCAAACCTTTGCTGGGCAGGAGAGCCAGACTCTCCACGTGATTCCCAAATGTTCTGCTTCCAAAAGCTTGATGTCAAGACTGGGAAGTTGAACTCATTATCCACATGTGGGTTTTGCTTAGCTCAGGTCTTTTATTTCCTCTTTTGATTCCATCTGCAGCAGGGCCTTCCATGCCGGGTACTAATTCCACTCCCAGCCAGCTCCTTTTATCCTGGAGGCTCCAGTGCCAGGCACCTCGGGGCAAACTGGGTGGCCACAGGCTGGGAGCAGGCAGCAAGTGTGTTCAAAGGCAGGGAAAACATTTCATCTGCCCAAAGCCAGCTGCACTCCTGACTGCTGGGCTGCTGAGTGGCTCTCATAAAAAAACTGAGGGTATTTAATTACCAAAAGTTTTAAAAAAAAATAAATAACTGCTCTAAACAGCACTGAAGGGGTGTGGGCTCTCAGGGGTGTTGCTGTGTCCCCTCCCTGGCACTGGGAATGCCATGGGTGTGCTGTTTCTGCCTGACTCAGAGCAAGGGGGTTTCTGTCTTTGTGGGACACTTGGTGTCATGACTTCTGAGGGAAAAAGTGGGATTTTTCCTGAAAAAAGATGCTCAGCTAAGTGTTCCTCGTCTCAGTGGGGCCTCCCAGGGCACCTGGGGGGTCCAACAGCACCCAAACCCTCCTGTCTGAGCTGCAGCCACCACCAGAGCCCTGCCCTGGGACTCCTGGAGGGACAGGTGAGGCAGTGAGAAGTGCTCCCAGGTGAGAGGAGCAGCAGCCCCAGCTCAGGCAGGCTGAACTTTATGATAAATGTTATTTAAATTGCTGTGTTTCAGCTGCTGTGGGAGCTGCACACCCCAGCCTGGCATGCTAAATATACCTTATTAATTGCCTTGCTCTTTCCACACACCGGAGGCTGGTGAAACACACCGGGAACATTTCTGCCTTGAGGTTTTTGGGGGTTTACTGAAATATTCCAGTTCCTAATGACTCCACTGCTCGGGATCAGGCTGGACCTGACTGCAGTTGGTGGGTTTGCCTCCCCACAGCACAGCAGAGGTGTCCCAGCACCTCCATTTCAGCCCAGCCTGCTCAGACAGAGCAGCACCATCGGCCTGGAGGAGTGAACACCTTCTGGGACCAGTCAGTGCTGGTATTTCTCTGCATGATCTGCAGGCTGCAGCTGGAATTGCTCTGTGCAGAGGCAGGAGCAGCCCCCCAAAGTGCAGTTTGCAGCCTGAGCAGGCAGTCAGGTGGCGGGGCACAGCTCCAAGGCAGGGCAGGAACCGAGCCCATCTCCAGGTCACAGCTGGACTCGCCTCAGGGAGCAGCAGGGATGGAGCCCAGGCCCCTTTTCTTGCTGATCACCTCAGCTGCTGGGCTGGAGCAGCTGGGCTGGAGCTGCTGCTGCTTCCAGGCAGAGCAGCACTCACCCAAAAAGAGAATTTGCTGCAGAAACCCCTCCCTGCCTTGGGTTCTGAACGGAGCACGGGTTGAGAGAACTTTCATTTTCTGGGCCTCTGTGCATCCCCTCCAAGGGGCTTTCAAAGAGGAGTGGGACCTTCCCCAGTGTTCTTTTAAAAATGCCAGCCTGCATCCACAGTGCTGCAGGAAAGAGAAAGCTGGAAGAGCTTTTCTTCCTTATGGGAACAACCCTACACTGGAAGAAAAGCACAGAATCATGGAATATCCTGAGCTGGAAGGGACCCATGAGGATCATTGAGTCCAACCCCTGGCCCTGCACAAACACCCCAAAATCCCACCCTGGGAGTGTTGTCCAAGTCCTCTTGGAGCTCTGGCAGCCTTGGGAATGTGACATTTCACCCTCTGGGGGAAGAACCCTTCCCTAAATCCAACCTCAACCCTCCCCTGACGCAGCTTCACAATTCCAGCCCACATCAGCAACCCCAAGCCTCCTGGGAGCTTCACTTCGAGCAGGAAAACAACCCCCCAGCTCCAAAATATCCTGGTTTTTATGGAGAGCCTCTTCCTTTTTTTACAGCCCTGTTTGTTTTTTGCCGTGAAAGCCGGTGCAGCACCTGGCACAGCAGCTCCACACACGCTGCCTTCAGCCAAGCCCTCTCCTCCCTCGCAGTGCCGCAGAGCTCTGGGAGCTGTGCCCCGGGGCTGTGAGCAGAGTTCTGCCACGGGATAGAGCTGCTGGGCTCCCAAAAACCCATCCCGAGGGCAGGCTGGCATCAGCCTCCGGATCACCCCGTGTCTGCAGCACCTCAGCCCCTTGGCAGAGTGTTTGAACACCCAATTCCTCCAGGCAGCTTCGGGTCTGCTCCCTTCCCCGCACGCATGAAGGAAAACACAACAGCGATCACCAGGCAACACGCTCTTGTATTATTCATGCCCCGTAGTTGAGAGTGATTGAGGTGGGGAGAGGGAGGAGAAAAACCCTGCAAAATTCATTAGGGCTTCGACACCCCCCGCGGGATTGGGGATGTTGTGGGTTTGATGGGAGCTGATGGGTCCCTGCTGCTTCAGGGATGGTTTGGAGGGATGGAAGGGCTGCGGTTCCTGCCGGGCAGGTCAGGATCCGGTGTCCCGGGCACAGATGAGGAGCTGTGGCTGTGACACGGCGCCGTGGCCTCGCTGTCACTGCACTCTTGTGTCTGGTGAGGACACAGAGGTTTTTCCTGCAGTGCCCGGCACGTCCTGCCCCTGCCAGTGGGAACACACAGGAATTGTAACCTGCTTCAGCAGGGACACGGTGATGCCTGAAGTTCTCACTTTCATATTTTCCAATGATATTGGAAATATACATACTTTGTGCTGCTTCAGTGTGTGACTCTGAGTTCATCTGGAGTGGCAGCCAGTTCTCCTCAGGGTTCAGTCAGAACAATCCTTTTCCAGCCCAGGGACACCACTGCAGCTTCAGGCCCCGAAAGTGCAAAACAGGGAATTGAGGGCAGCAAACTGGGAGGGTGGGACTGCATCACCTGGAGCTGTGACTGGACAATTCACCCCAATATGGAAATGGACCAAAACTTATAAAAGTGGGAAAACTCGTGACCCACCTTGGGTCCATCTTGAGTCCTTTTTTGGGTCCACCTTGGGTGTAGCCCTGGCCAGGCTCTCATCCTGCCCAAGGCGCATCCTTTAAAGGCCTTTTAATAAATCTCTGCTTTATTCTTTAACTCTGTCCAGCCTCTATTCCAGGTGGCCTCTCAAGCCATCAGCAGTACCAGCACAACTCCTCAGCTGCAGGCAGTGATCCAGTTTTGGGTGAGGTTTGGAGCATTGGTTTGGTTTTCAGAGCTTTGGTATTTCCCTGCTCTGCAGATGGGGAAGGCAATGCCAATCTCTCCAGGGATTTATAGGCTCTGTTATCACAGGAGCTGATAGCCCACATCTTTATCCTTGCCCTGCCTGTTGATTATTACGAATAAGATATTAAGGATGTTTTTATACTCTGCAGGATGTGGGGAGAGGGCCAAAGTCAATGCAGACTCTCAGTGGCTTCTCAATGAGGAGTTGAAGGTGGAGCCCCATTCCTGCATCTCCCAGAGCTCTCCAGACACTGAACCATTCTCCTGTATGGGGATCATTGTGGAATTACTGAATCTTCAGGTGCAAGTCCCATGGTCTCCATGAACAGAAATGGTTTTTCTGAGGCTTTTTTCCCAGAAATTCTGCCCTTTCAAGGGCCACTGTATGGCTTCCCTGCTGTTTCCCATTTGCCAGCCTGCCTGATACCAATTTTGGTGTGACACCCCACAAACACAGAGGTGGCTGTGGGTGGAGCAGTTCTCTGAAGAGGAATCTTCAATTTTCCAGCTCTGAGCTCCTCAGGACAGGAGGGACAAGGAGGCTCCTGGAGTGGGTCCAGCAAAGGATGAAAGATGAGGGGCCTGGAGCACCTCCCTGCCTTTCCTGGGCAGGTTTGGCAGTGAAGAGCCTGCTGGAGCCCATAAAGCTCGACAGTAAGTAAAGGATGAGCAGGCTGAGCTGATACAGTCTAATTAACTTCCGTTCAGGCTCTTTGTTTGCTGTGCTCAAGCCTGGTTTCTTCCAGATTTAAATTGATTATGAAAATCAGCACAATGACAAAACGCCGCTTTTGAAATCAGACTTTTCACAGTAAATGGTTATTTGTTTTCCTGCTCAAAAATATTGGCTTATCCCCAGTGATAGAATTCTCTCTCTCTCCTTTTCCACCTTCGCTCCTGCCTGATTTGTGTGTGTAGTTTAATTAAAGTCATACAGTCCTTCCACAGCTTGGTCCGTCTCTGCTGCTAGCCTTGTATTTGATTTATATACAGCATTCCAGTGAAACTGCCTGGAAAAATTAAATAGACATGAATCAACTTGCCACAGGCTTTTGAAATCCAGCATTACACAGCAAACTCCCCGTGGACATCTCCTTTCAGCCTGGAGAAATGTTCCTGTGAGCTCAGAGGGACACAGGGAAAGGGCAGTCATTAGGTTTGGGGTTGGTAATTGGAGCTGTTTGCCAAATGAGGGCTCAGGAGCCAGGAAGCCCTTGGATTCACTACTTATGATTATATGGTTATTAAAAAAAAATTAAAAAAAAAAAAAAGGAAAAGCAAAGCTACTTGGGTTATTAGACTTCAATTTTTTTTTTTTTGTCTTGGCCTCTGGAATGAGTCTAAACCAGTGGTAAATGTTTGTAACAACACTTCAGCCTAAATGTGTTTGATGGAGCTGCTGTAAATGCTGGTTCTGTCTCTATCTTATCTGGAGGTGTGAGCTCTTAGCTCACAGACAGAGACTTATTCTTAGCTGAGCTGCAGCTCCCTTTGGAGGCTTGGTACATCACAAACAAAGTTAACTCCTTATCAGAACCTCCCCTGCTTTTATCAGCGTGACTTAAAACAGAGCAAAACAAGGCACTGAGCAGGAGGAACCTGAAATGCTGCTGCTGCCATTCCAGATCCACATACCTGGAGTGTATGAGAACATAGAGTGACTCCCTTGGGGCTGAAACTCGGGGACTTTCAGGACTTTCAGCCCTTTTAGGACTGAGGATGGATACCCAAAAGGGACAGACAGTTCTCTGCCTCTCTGAGCCCCCCCAGCCTGGCTTGGTCCCAGCAGCAGCAGCGAGGTTGGTGTTGAATTTCCAAGAGGCTGAGGAGAAAGGGAAGCAAATTCCTCTGTAGCTGCAGGGCTGTCTGCTGGGAGCCCAGATTCCCTGCACAGCCGTGCGTGGAGCGCTCCAAGGAACGTCTGGGATGCTGCTCACCCCTCCTGCCTCGTGCTGGATGGGAGTTAATCAAGAATTGCCAGCCTCGTGGAAGACAAAGAGAGCCCGCTGTGGGATTTGGGCTCAGCTGTGTCCTTTCAATAATTTATAATAAGTCTGGGGCTCTAATAACCTAATCGCGAGGATTTGGGGGAAGGAGGCGATGAATTTGTTTGTTTCCTGCCAGCCACAGGTGATATCGAAGTGCAGAAAGGAAAATTAATCCCCTTTTTCTGATTTGTCTTATATAAAAGATATGCAAATGGCGTGAGGGGCTGCTCAGAATGCTGCTGGATTGCCAGGGGTGAATGCTAAAGCAGAGCCTTGGAAGGCCGGGCTGTGAGCACCAGGGGTGTCTGTGCTGTTTGGTACCACGGGGCTGCAGCCTGGAACCACCCCTGAGGACACCCATGGGAGGCTGTGGGTCCCACCCAGAAGAATCTGGCTGAGGGATGCAGGGGGTGGCCCTGGTCAGGCTGGGATGCTGAACACAAGCTCCTGGGAGAAGGGCAGGAGCGTGCTGGAAGCTGCAGGAGATGCAGTGCCAGCCCCAGAGATGTTCCCTGGGCTGGGGAGGTTCCACGAGAGGTTTCAGCTGTGGGAATTGCCCCTCTGAGCTGGCTGCTGGCAGGGTGGGAGAGCAGAGGGTGCCTCCGTGGTGGGAGGCACAGCCTGAGCTGGGTGGGAGCTGAGGGAGCCCGGGCTGTGGGCTCCAGTGGGAGGGAGGAACTGGGATTGGAAAGAGCTTTACACGGGCTCCAGGAGCTCCCTCCTGTGCCCCAGGGCTGCTCCCAGCACAGGACTGGTATTGCATTGTGTTTGTGCACTGGAAAAACCTCAGAGAAAGGTAAATTTGTCGAGGAGCACAAATCCCAGAATCCCAGACTGGTTTGGGTTGGAAGGGACCTCAAAGCCCATCCTGTTCCCTGGGCAGGGACACCTTCCACTGGCCCAGGGTGCTCCAAGCTGGCCTGGGGCACTTCCAGGGATCCAGGGGCAGCCACAGCTGCTCTGTGCCAGCGCAGGGAACAGGAGGGCCTGGAAGAAGCAACCAGGAGCTGTGCAGAGCAGGAACACACCAGGGACGGGCTGGTGGATCTCAAACTGGAGAGCACCTCAGTGAAGGCTCTGATTTGGGTTCCTGGCCTGTTTGGGGGGTGGGTGCCAGCCATCCCTGCCTCCCTGACCTCCGGAAATCCTGCTGCGTGGGAGACAGCCTGTCAGCTCATGTTTGCAAGTGCTTTTCAATTTAATACATTTTAATCAGAAAATTAATCAGGAAACACCAGTTCAGCAAGATAATTGAACAATGAAGAGACACGATAATTACTGTTTAGTCTAATTAACTTTGTTAAGTCTTTATTGGGAACAGAGACTTCCTGAGTGAAACTTATTAAATGGTTCTCCCTGGAAAACAGAATCCCCATCAAAAAGACTTTGTTCCTCACACTGCTGGGCAGGGATTGGGCGCTGCCTTTAAATCATGATTAGTGAAGCCAGCAGGTGGCTTCTGAGAAAACTCTGAGTTACCTTTCAGCCTCTTCTCCTCCATCCTCAGCTCATTTACATCTCTTTAATCCAGGGCTCTCCTCCTCGATGCTTCCCGGGTGGGCAGGGTTTGATTGCCCACAAAACCCACGGGGCTGTGCAGCCCCCTCGTGCACCCACACTGGGCTTTGTTCCCATCTCTCATCCTCAGGTGTGTGGAGAATGGACAGGTGGATGGAGGTTATCAGCAAAGAAGCCTGAGGGGTTTGTTTGCTGCCATGAATAGATCTAAAAATATCAAATATCAAATGATCCAAGCCTTTGGTGGGGCTCTGACAGGAGGGAGCTGCTTGAGGGGGACATTGGGGGATCTGTGGGTTGGGATAACCCTGGGGAAGGCCAGGCTGGCATGGGGAGGCACCAGGGGATTTGGGCACTGCCAGCACCACGATGCTGCCACGGAATATTCACACCAGGCCAGAAAAGGAAAGCTTGGTGAAAGCCCCCAGGGATGAATCCTGGCTCCAGGAATGAATCCTGGCTGCAGGAATCAAACCTGGCTGCAGGAATCAAACCTGCCCTCCTGCCTGCTGTGCTCCTCGGCTCTGACCTCTGTCCTTGCAGGCTCTATCAGGACTCAAATAAATAATCCATGTTGATTGAGGAATATTAATGGCATCAGGAGCTGTGTTTGCCTGGACAGGAATTAGCATGAAAGAGCCGCTCTGTCTGGGCCAGTGTCTCCTCTGCTTTTGCTTGGGCTTTGCTTTCCTGTAAGGGCGTAGCATGAAATATTTATCATTTCAGAATGAAGGATTAAACATAAATATTGAAATGAACTTGATTGGCTTTTGATCTGCTGAGAGAGCCCTTTGGCTGGCCAGGCTCCAGCCAGCACTGCCCCACCGGCAGCTCATGCATTATTCATGGTGGGAGAGGTCAGCAAGAGGAGAGAGCCCGGGATATCGACCCGCCAGAGGGATGTGATTTAATAATCCCCGGCTCCTGGGGTTATCTGCTCGAGGCAGGGAACCAGGGCAAGCTCAGGAGCTCAGACTTTGCTCTCAGTTTCAGCCGTGGCAAACCTGAGACATCCTTTTCTCACCGCGGGGATGTGCATCGGTGTGGCTGGGCAGAGCTTCCCCGGGGACTCAGAGCCTGGAGCAGCTGTAGCCCCTGGGCTGTCGCTGTAGCCCCTGGGCTGTCGCTGTAGCCCCTGGGCTGGCGGAGGTGAGGCTGCTTTGTTTGCTGCCAACACTTCCCTGTAACCACAGAGATGCCTCCACAGCAGAGCAGGCCTCCCTTTTCCAGCAGCCAGGAGCCTCAAGGAGCAGCTTTGCAGGAGAAAAATGCTCTGAGTGAGCTCTTTGCTGCTTCTCTGGCTCTCAGTGAGAGTCTCAGGCTGTACCCAGCACACTGCCCCACTTCAGACCTCGTTATTCTCATTACAGGGTACAAGATGGCTCCCCACAAATCCTGTCCTCTCCTAGAGTTAATTCATGGAACTCAGAGCCTGAGTGTTTTCAGTTCCTCATGGGCGAGTGGTGCTGTGATTGGATTTATAATTTATCTGGCCTGGTTTGTAATTAAAGGAAGTTCTCTCCCACTCTTCGTGGTTGGGTTTTCCCACCCGTGTCACGCTGCAGAGCAGCCCCAAATTGTTCAGTGCTGTGTTCAGCCCCAAAGCACAAGGGACAACCCATTGCTCCTCTTTTTTCTGGGTCACCCAGTGCCAGAAAATCGTTTTGCTGTGTGGAATCACAACTCAAGACGTGGCTCTGTTGGGAGAGAACATTTTGGAGAGCGCAGTCCACAGCACTGCCTACTCGTGTATTTCCTTCTTTCTCCTCTCTCCCCATTAATTACTGAGCAAACTCTGCTGGTTCCTCTGGGATCTGGCAGGATCCTTTCACCAGGGACAGGCTTGGAATGGTTTTTCTGGAGGGGAGGCTCTTGAGGAACCTCTTCATTTAACTTTTCCCTCCCGTCCTCTCCCACAGCGTCACACAGAAATTAAAATTGCTGGAGCCTTAAAGCACTTCCCCAGCTGAACCAGAGAGTTAATTATTATTTAAGAGGGACAATTGGGCAAAGTTAAAAGCTGTGAAAGAAAAGAGGAGGGAGAATAAAAAGTTGAAATTGCAAAAAGAGAGGGAAGGAGGAAGATGCTGTTCTATATTGTGGTTTTATATGGAACAAAATCTGCAGTTTCAAGGTGGAAGACAAGTAGAATGATCCTTTCTCATTTCCTTTTCCTGCAACCATTCCAGGACAATGAAATTGCTCTTCTCTCCTTCAGAAGGACAGATAGGGAGTGGTGAGCCTGCTGGTGTTGTTTCAGCCCAATTTGGTGGCCATGCAAATGCTTGGACTCCCTGTGCCTTGAAGAAATCCACCACCAACCTTTGTGGTGTTGTGCAAATCACACCCTAAAGCTCTCCTGTGCTCTGCTGCCCTGAAAAGTCAAATCCCTGTGGCAGCAGAGCCCATTTGTCTTGTGGCTGAACAGCAAAGGGCCCAGCACGTGGGATTCCAGAGCCTGGTGGAAAGGGCAGGCAGCTCCCCAGGCACCAGCACAGAGCAGGTAATTAAGAATGCTATAAAGTCTTAATGGGGGCTTCAGCCTTTCCTGCTGGGTGGTTTTGCCTCCCTGTAAACAGCGATGGTTTGGCTGTGCTGAGGGAAGTCCAAAGGCAAAGTGACAAAGTTGTGCTGGGTGTGCTGAGCCATCCCCTCCTTGTCCCCAGCCCAGGGCAGCGAGTGCCACATCCAGGTGTTCCTTGGGCACAGGGATGGGGATCTGAACCTCCCTGGGCAGTTCCAAGGCCTGAGCACCCTTTCCATGGGGAAATTCCTGCTGCTGCCCAGCCTGGGGCCGTTCCCTCTCCTCCTGTCCCTGTGCCCTGGGAGCAGAGCCCAACCCCCCTGGCTGTCCCCTCCTGGCAGGGACCTGTGCAGAGCCACAAGGGCCCCCCTTGAGCCTCCTTTTCTCCCTTTCCCAGCTCCCTCAGCCCCTCCTGGGGCTCCAGCCCCTTCCCTGGACACGCTCCAGCCCCTCAGGGGCTCTCCTGCCATGAGGGGCCAGAGCTGGGCTCAGTTCTATTCCACACTTCTCTTCCCTCACGGATGCAGAGCTGCACTGGTGTGTGAGTTCACGGCCCTTGCTCGAGCAGAGAGCATGGGAATATTTTTACCAACAAAGGCTGCTCCTTCCTGAACTCCCAAACCTTTGTGTTTATGCAGTGACAGATATTTGCCTCACCTCGCTGTTCAGAGCCACAAATACCTTCCCTGCTCTGTAGGCAGCGAGTCCCAGGCTCCTGGAGGAACCTGCCCCAGCTTTTTCTCCTTGTGCAGCCTTTTGCTTTGCCATCAACCCTTAATTCTGTGCTTACAGCACTCACCTTGTCCAATTTCCCTCTCTGAAAGAGGCAGAATGTGAAATAAAATGCCTGTTGGTCTTTAAGGCTGCGTTTACAGCTCTGGAACAGGCACAGAACCTGCTCTGCAGAATTGTCACCCTGTAAATAGACCACGATAAGCAGCTGGGAGTTAAAAGCGTTGGGATGTATGGAAAGCTGTAATTTGCTGATTACCAGGGCTGGATTGTGCCTGTATTGCCATATCTATTCCCAAGCATCCCCAGAAACCTGACCCCTCTCCAGAGGGGCCAGATCAGAAGAAAATGCTGGGAATGCAGGAGAAGGACCAGGAACTGCAGGAGTTTTGACCCCTCGTGTTGGATTGGTTTGGGTGGAGATGGGACTGTGCTGGTGTGGTTGCTGTGTCCCCATCAGCTTTGAACCAGCTGAAGATCTGCTGAGATCCAATTAGTTGAAGAAAGTAAATTATCTCAGCTGTCAGAAAAAAACCCAAAGCAAAAAAGAAAAGGGACTAAAGTGCCTTTCCTGCATTCAATTTCAGACGTTTTTGAAAAGTTTCAATAAAACCCTGTTCGGGTTTTTTTTGTTTGTTTTGGGTTTTTTATGTGTTTAAAGAAAGATTGGATGTGGCACTGGTTTAGCCGAGGTGTTGGGGCTGGGTTGGACTCGATGATGTTGGAGGTCTCTTCCAGCCTGATGATTCTGTGATTCATGAAAAGCCACCAAAGCCATGCTGGCTTTTCTATCCTCACTGGGTTTCCACTGCTCATTTGCTGGAGTTCCTCTTCTTCCCCATCTGGCTCTTCCTTGGGGTTGTTGGCATTCCTCAGGACCTGGTGCACATAAAATGTGGTTTTCCTGAAGCTTCCAGGGAGCTCTGCAGGATGGATTTATGTACTAATTCCACTGAATTAGCTCTCTCAGGCAGGATTTCTGTAGGGTATGAGTTTGGTTTGGCACGAACAGCCCCTTCACCCAAAGGTGTCTTCAGAAGCTACCAGGCTTTATTTTAAATTATGCCCCTCTTTGGGAAAAAAAAAAAAAAAGAGAAGAAAAAAAAAAAAACTAAAAGAGGAGTCAGGAACATAAATTAAGCCTTCAAATGCATGTGCAGTTCTCTGTGACACAAACTTTGCTCTTGGGGTTTATGATGCTAATAAAATACTATTCACTGCTAACAGCTCTTTCCTTCCTGGCCTGGCAAACGGAGACAAATAAGTGCCTGTATTGGAGGAGTTCACATTTTATGTCTCTTTGCATCAATATGGCCCTGCTTTATTGACATTTTTAGGTAGAAACTGGCTGGCCATGTCTGAACTATATTAACTATTATTTATTATTCGGGCTGAGGACCCGAACCCGCCTTGTTCTAGGTGGTTGTACATACAAATCAATACTATTTGTATCCCAAAGAGCCTCTAAATATTATGGGAGACAAGAACTAAGTGAGATAAAAAGTGCAAGGAGCGGTGAGGTGGTTTGTGTAGGGGATGCTGGGGAGCAGCGCCGGCCTTGGGCTGTGATGGAGAAACGTTGCCAAGGGTCTGTGGCAGGTTCCTGAGCATGGAGAAGGTGGCACAGAGGCTCCTGACCTAATTAACCCACAGATTAATGAGAATTAATGAGGCCCAGGGGATGGTCCCACTGTGTGTCAAAAGAACCACCTCACCCTGGGGTTTCACCAGGGCCTGTCCCTGGTGTGCTCTTAGATTTCATCCACCAGGTGCTCACAAGGGAATCAATTTGGGGTGATCAGCAATAATAATTTTGTGTCGTGTGTAAGATAAATCCTGTAAGGAGCTGCCTGAGCAGGGCAGCATGGATGGGAGCCAACCCCTGGCCACGTGCCCTGGCTGGCTCCAGGACGGCCTGGGAGTTCCAGGGCAGCTCTTCCTGGAAGAAGATGTTTGTTCTGTCTGTCTGTGGGGTGTTTGTTCTTCTCTTGGAAAATCTGGAGTGGTCTGCTTGGGAGAAGATTGATGGGCATTTTGTTAATGGTGGTTTGGTGCCTCTTCAAGGGCATCCAGGTCCAAGTGGATCCCAGATGATTTTCCAGGAGAGCACAGTGTCAGGAGTGAAGCCCTGTGTTGGAGAAGACGTGGTTTGGAAGACATTAGTCTGGATTTTCCATCAGAATTTTTGATCACTCTAATCCAAAACAACTTCACACAGCTTAGCCATAAATAGAACATTTCTTTCCTCTTGTTTCCTTGCCTAGCTCTTTGCTGATAAATGTCCCAGACATTCATGTATGGAGCTGTTTGGGGAAACCACAGTGGAAACCCAGCACAGAACCCAGTCCCTCAAAATCAGATTAACCTTTAGGAAGAGCTCCTAAGGAAGTGGTGTGTCCCCTTCAAGGCACCCTGAAGGCCTGACAAAGTGACTTGGCTATTGAAGCATTTGTCACGTGGACAAGGAAGAGTCAAATTCAGTTCTTGGAATTCAGGGAGAGGAACCTCTCCCCATGGAAGGACCTGTGGAAGATCTGCCTTCCCACCTTGTTGACTTCCCTGGATTTCACCTCAGTGCTGCTCCAGTGGGCACAGCCCTGGCCCCACTGAGAGTCCCCAACAGCCTCGAGTTGGCCTGGAGTGTGTGATTTCCTTATGCCATGGAAATCTCTGTGCTTAATTTTCCAGCTTTTTAGGACCTGGACCAGTTTCTAAAAATAGACCTTTATTCCTCATGTTCACTTTCTAAAGGACAACGACAGAAGAGAGCGGGAGAGCGAGAGGGAGGGAGAATTTGCCATAAACTGGGACATTTTGTTATCACATTCCCTGCACATCTGGGAGCTCTTTTGGTACATAATTGCTGGCTAATGCTGCTCCCAAGCTGCAGCCCCTCAGAAGCTGTTGGGATGTCGCGGCCCCTGCTCTGACCGTCACCTCCTGGCCAGGTGTTCAGCTCTGAGAGGGAAACTCTGCGTCCCTTTCCCTTTGCTCTGTGAGATCCTGGCCAGGCCACTGGGTTTGGGGGCTCTAAAGGCCTCATTGCTCCCAAATTCCCTGCACTGAGTGGCTCCTAAAGAGAATTCTGTGGTGAGGTCTTGCTGCTCTGCAAAGCTGACATTGGGAATTGGGGGGGATTCCTTCCTATGCCTGGGTTTTCTCTGTAGAAAACATCATCTTATAATGAAATAGAGAAATTATCCCATTTTTCTGTTATTTAAGGAAGGAAACCCAGCCACAGAAATTAATCCAGCCACCTGGATGTGACTAAGAAACAGCCCCCGTGCAACATTTTCCCTTTCTCTTCTCTCACCGAAATTAAAAGAAGCTCCACAACTCAAAACATTTTGTTGAGTTTCCTGACTCTTTAAAACGCTGTTGAAACAGAACTTTTAGGGGGAAAGTCTCATTAAGATGCTTCCCTACCTTTCCTTGGGATTGTGTTGTGTCTCAACTGCATAGTCCCAGAATTTTGGGTTTCCTCATCCCAAGGATGGGCAGGCTGGGGATGGCTGGAGGCGGCTCCCAGGGAGACAGGGAATATTTGGAACATATGGTGGCAGATAATGGATGAATCCAGGATTAAAGCAAAGATGATTGAGTAAACTTCTGCCACCTCCACCTGGAAGTGGTGTCTGTCCACGCCACATGGTGAAGGTGATAAATTGTAGTGAATTTGTGAGCTGGAGCCATCAAATTTCCTCGCCGTCTTTCTTAACCTTGGGACAAATTAAATCAAGTTCTGCTGTGAAGCCTAAAGACATAAAATTTGTTAGCTGTAACAGCACATCCTGCCAAGCAGTCAGAACTCCCTGGTATTAATTACTTTATTCTCTAAGTTAAATAAATGATGTGATATCTGGATTCAGGGGGAAGCCACCTAGGAGTATATAAAGGATGTGAAGATTTTCCTGTCAATGAACATCCAAACTGCGTTGCTAATTTGCTGTGGAGGGAAATGATCGATTCTAAAGTGCCTCCATTGCTGAGTGAGATCCTGCCAAACAGGAGCACCATGGGCAGGACATCTGGAGTGGTGCACCCCAGTGATAATGGGATTTGTGCTGGGGTGGCTGCTGGGGGTCCCTCTTCCCATTTGTTTTCCTCTTCTGGAATAAGCATCATCCCAGCCTGTGGGTTCCTTGGCTTTGCTCCCCAGCTGCCCTTGGTTTCCCTCAGCTCTGAGAACACAAATCCAGGGGTGAACATCTCCTCACCTGCCCTGCTTGAACCCAGATGGGTCCAAAGCCCCTGGCACAGAGGGTAAAGTCACCCCCACTGCCCTGGCTGTGGGCTGGGGATCACTGCTCTGACTTCTCTGAGGCTCTCCCTACAAGAAGGGTCTTGCAAAGAGACCCAAACTCAGCTGACAGTGAGTCCACACTCCTGGGTTGTTCAGTGATTCATTCACTACCCCACTGAAAAAAAAAAACAACCACACATTATTTTGAATTCAAATTTGCCTGCCTTTAATTTCCACTAAGAGATTCTGTCTCTGCTCATCTCTGCCAGGTTAAAGAGCCCTCAGTATCTGGTAGTTTCTTCCTGTGAAAGTGTTTGTGCACTATAATCAAATTGCCTTTTGAGTTTCTTCCTGATCACTTTAAAGAGATTAATCTTTTCACGGTCTCCGTTCCGAAGCCGTTTATTTCCACGAGCCTGAGTCACTCACAGCACCCCCTCTCCAGATCTGTGACTTGCCAGAATGCACAGACACTGCAAACAGGTGCAGTGCTGTTAAACTGAGCTCAGAAATAGCCCAGGGCCTTGGGTCAGGCCCTGTCCTGGTTCTCCATCCTGGCTCAGGCGGGGCAGGAACAAACCCAGGACAGCACACCAGAGAGGAACTGGTCAGAGAACCCAACAGCTGCACCTGGCTGTGGGGGGAAACCTGTCAGTTGTGGGATTGGAACCCAAACCTCAGGTGCAGCAACACTTTTCTGATGCAAAGCTGGTGTCCCTGAGCCTGGGGAAAGCAGGCACAGAGCTCCTCACACACCCTGGGCTGAAACGCTTCTTCGCTGTTCCCGTGGCTCAGGTCAACTTCCATCTGTCATTCCTTCCCTCCCTGCTGGAAGATGGAGAACAGCTCCTGGGGAAAAGGTGCTCAATGGCTGCCTGATTTATTATCTTCATTATTTTACTGAGGCAGCTGTGCTTGGCATTACCCTGTGGGGAATGTTTGCATTCAGTCTCTGAGCTCAGCCCTGCACCAGCAGCTTGGGGTTTCTGCTGCCATTCCCTGCCACGGCCACTGTGTCCAGCTTCTTAAATCCAAAGCAAAGCTTTTGGAGAACTTGAAGAACGACTTTTTATGAGGGCTGTATTAAAAGGACTAAGAATTGGGGCTATTTTTAGAAGAGGCTAAGTATTAAAATGCAAAAAGAGGCAGGAGGCTCAGAGGACAGGGAGGCTCAGCTCGTTAGCACGTCCTGCCCTGAGCACCACTGCACCCTTGCTCTGCTAAACTTAATTTATACTGTGAAAAAAAAAAGAGGTGGAGAGTTAAAAAAAAAATAAATATGCAAAATCTCAATCCTGCCAGATGCTGAGTGCTTGCTTGGGAAGCACTGAGTTGGCAGGAGCTGGAGCTGCTCAGCCCCCCTCAAACACTCCTCCTCTTCCTCCTCCTTTATTGTCAGCTCATCTGCAGAGCTGGCCATAAAACAGCCAGGGGATTCCAATAAAACAAAACCATTGCCAAGGGTTACAACAGGGATATTTCACTGTACAGAGCCATCCCAGGGGACGAAATCCTGTGGAGAGAGAGGGAGAAAGGTGCTCTGGTGGAGGGACACGGAGCTCCTCCAGCCAGAGGGATGGAGGGGAGGGGTGGTGGAGGGAACAGTGTGAGCCCAGGGCTGCAGTGGGACACATCCCTGTGGTGCTGCCCCATGGGCTCCTGGCTGTGCCAGGGTGCACAGGCTTTGGGAGGAGTGTTCAGACCTTAAATCATCCCCCAAATTACTGCCACACGTCCTGGCTCGGCTGGCTGCCCGTATTTATAGCCCAGGCAGCAGACGGCATCTCCTTGGAGGTTTGGAGGCTGAGAGTAAACTGCAGGTACAAAATGCTGCACCACATCTCAAGTGATGGAAAAGCGAGGGGTGGAGGCTGCCAGCTCCCTCTGAAGGTGCCTGGAAGAGGGGATCTCCTCCCCAAGGGCTGCTGGTGTCTCAGGTGGATTCCTCCAGGAATTGAGTCCCAGGTTCTGCTGGTCCCAGGAGCTGGAATTTGAGGATCCTGGTGGGTCCCTCCCAGTTCAGGACATTTGGTGATTCCTGGGCATGTGGCAGATGAGTGTCCAGCTCCCCAGGGAACAGGGCATGGTGATAAAACCACTCCTGGACTGGAGTTGCCTTCTACTCCAGCTGTGCAACCTGGCCTTGATCCTTGCTGTAAGCTCAAATCCCAACCAGTGGCATTAATTAATGGCTAGAGCAGCAGCTCGGAGCTGCCCCCTGAAGTGGCTCAGGTGTGTGGGTGCTTCAGCAGCCCCAGGCCGTGAGACCCCAGCGCAGGGATTTCCCTGAGGGCTGGAGAAGAGCCGGGACCCAGCGGGGCTGTGCGGGACTGCCCGGGAAGGCAAGCGGGGAGGGGCGGGCTGGGTCAGGAGCATCATTTCCATACTAAACAGAGACTCGAGCAGCAGGATGAGTTCGAGAGAGTCCCGCAGTCCTTCAGGAGGCACCTCGTGCCCATAAACAGGCTCCCCCCTCTCTCCAGAAGCCATAAAACCCTGTGGTAACGACCGCCGTGACAACCATAAACCTGTTGTTTCCATTCCCCGTGATTTACCGAGCTGGTGGGAAAGGTGGGGCTGCTCTTTTATTGGGATGATCAAATGTTTGCAGAGGGAAAATACAATCTGCATTCCTCCAAGGCTGCTTTTATACAGTGAATCATGAATACATTTCCTTTCCCATTAGCAGTTTAACATTGTAGGACACAGAAACACTTCTTCAAAGTGAATTTCTTTTTTAAGTAGTGTAAAGTCCCGGCTGTGGGGGAGGGAACGCACGAGCCTTTGTAGCATTGGGAAAGCTGGGCCAGAACCTCCACAAAGCAGCATTTTCCTGCTCTGGGCACCTGTGAGAGAGATAAATCATCTGTCCTGCCCTTGTGAGGTGCTGCCCACGTGCCCGGGCAGTCGAGCAGCCTCAGCATGAACAGGACAGCTGAGGAAAGAGGACTTTGGTCCAGAGAGAACAGAGGATGAAGGAAAACAAATCCTTTGAGTCTCTCATGTGCTGGATCATCCAGGCACACGCAGAGAGGAGATAAATGATGCATGGGGCTGGGGGGTGGATTTAGCCTGCCATTACCTGGCCATTTCTCTCTGTTAAATACTTCTCCCTGTTTTCTGCTGGGTTTAAACTCCACACAGGTACTCGAGAGATACTGTATTTAATAGGTGCAAATGTGCAGTCGAATACAATTAATAACAGTAATTGTAGTGGCCAGCACGCTGATGTAATTGACCTAAATGTTCCTTACTAATTAGAACAGCTCCAGTTCAGAAATCGTTCACAGCTCGGAGCGGTGCTTGGTGCTGGGGAAAACAAGCTGTCCTCGATCCCTGACACACATCAGTGTTCACACAGGGCAGATTGGAGCTTGGGGTTACATTTATTTGCCTTTTCTGGGAGTGTGAGAGCTGGATGGACCTCAGGAGGATGGTGTGGGGGTGCTGTGGTTTATCTGTTTCATTTGGGCTGGTCACACTTCCACTGGATTAAATGATCTGGGATCTCTCCCTTAAGTCTTCCTTCATCTCACATCTTGTGTTGTCATTTATACTCCTCTAAAATGAATACGAAATTCGTCCATGAAAGTGAAATGAGAGTTTCTGCTTTATTTCTGATTTATGCACTGATGAAAATTGTCAGGGAAGGTGCAAAGCAGAATCAAGCTGGGCCCAAAGCTTTCGTGGCTGCAAATCCCTGTGACAACAGCACCAGCACAGCATCCCCATCCACTGATCTGGGATGTGACAGGACCTGGGATGTGACAGGATCTGGGATGTGAAAGGACCTGGGATGTGACAGGATCCAAGATGTGACAGGACCTGGGATGTGACAGGATCTTGGATGTGACAGGATCTGGGATGTGACAGGACTCAGGATGTCACAGGATCCAGGATGTGACAGGACCTGGGATGTGACAGGATCTGGGATGTGACAGGATCCAGGTTATGACAGTTTCCAGGATATGGCAGGACCCAGGATGTGACAGGATCCAGGTTGTGAAGGGACCCAGGATGTGACAGGATCTGGGATGTGACAGGACCCAGGCTGTGACAGTTTCCAGGATGTGACGGGGTCTGGAATGTGACACGTGGCTGGCTCGGGCACTGTGAATTTGGTGATTGACAGCAGCACAGACAGAGTTTGATGTTAAACACTGTCCAAGTGCTGCACCAGGGGCAGGGGGGTTGCAGCCTTGTCCCTGTGCAGAGCCCTCTCCCTGCCCAGTCAGTCCCACGGGAGCAGCCAGTTCCTCAGTGGGAAAGTGCCACTGGGACAAGTGGGACAGTGACACTGTGCTGAAGAGTGGCATCACAGTCACAGCTTCTGGTAGAGCTTATCCTGACAATGTTCTCACATGCCTGAGCTCAGAAAGGGATTTTTGGGGCCAGATCCCTGCCTGGCGTTAATCAGGATTGCTGGAGATGGGACAGAGCCAGCTGAGCATGGCTGTGCTCCCCAAAAACTGAGCGTGCAGCAGGGCACAGCCACCCCTGAGCCAGCATCTCTGCACCCCCAGACAAAGCATCATCATCCCCTTCCCGGAGCAGAGCAGAGCCTGGCTGAGGTGAGAGCAGCCCCTGCTCCTGCACAGATCCCCGGGAGGCAGCACAGCTCCAGCTGCCAGGGAAGCAGAGAGCTCGGCTGGGCAGGGAAATCAAAAAGGAGCAGTTAAAGGCCTTGGCAGTCGGTCGCCCAAAGCGACCACAAACATGTGTCTCACCCTGGTAGGTCTCATCAGCACAGCTCAAATGTCAGCTCGTGCTGACAAGCGAGAGAGAGGAGAACACGGCTGCCCTTGCTGGAAAATAATGAGAGCTGCCAGCAAGGAGGGAGCAGAGAGCAGTCCCGGGCGGGCTGTGTCCCGTTCCTGATCCTCCTCTCCCGCTGCTCCTCCAGCACTGCTCCCTCTGGGGGCTATCAAAGTGCTGGGGTTGCAGCAGCAGTGCTGATCACAGCCTAAATGCCTAGGAGGGGAAAGCCCAAACCCCTCCAGCAGCTGCTGTGCAGCCGAAAAAGGTTTGACACAAACCACTGAGCTCTGATCCAGAGAGGTTTTTAGGAGATAAAAGTTCTGTTCCCAAATTTGACACACACTCCTCTGTCTGGCCTCTGGGCAGTTCTCTTCATCCCTTTGTGCCTGAGTTCTCCAGGCTTAAAGAATATTGGAGGGGGTTTAGGAACAGCTGATCCTGCTCTGGGGCAGTGTGTAACACTGGGAAGAAGCACACTGGAGGGACACAGGCACTTCATGATGTGGTTTTGTGGCCATGGGGGTGTTAGGTCAGAGGTTGGGCTTGATGATCATGGAAGTCTTTCCATGCCAGGCAGTCAGGGTGGACTTGGACAGCTGAAAAGCCAGTGGGATGCCTGTGACACCATCCCTGCTGCACCTCTGGATGCTCTCTCTCCATGCAGGATTTCTCCTGGATGAAGCAGCAGCTGCAGCTCTCACAGCCTGCGCTGGGCTCTGTTTCACACCTGCTTTATTTCCCCCATTTGCAATACATTTCAGGCAGAGGTTGAGGTGCAGCATAAAGGAATGTGTGTCCAGGACAGCAGGTGGAGGCAAGGGACACCCTCTCTTCTCTCCTCCTCTTTCTTCCAGCCCAGAGCTTTGTAAATCCCCTTCCCAACCCTGCACTCAGCTGGATAACAGCTCTCTCTCTGCTACAGAAATATGTGCTGTGTCCTCACTGCATTAAGCATTGGCTTCAAGTGAATGTCTCTCACAAGCAGAACTAATAAAAGGACTAAAACCTGCCAGGTTCCACTTGACAAATGGCTGGAAGGAGGATATCTCCCCGCTTTTAGTGTTTGCAGTGATTGATCAGGGCGGGCTCGGAAGCAGCTGACCTGTTGAGGGTTTCCAGAGGGGGAGATGATGGAAGGAAGATAATGCTCCTTTCTGGTTGATCACTGTAATTTTTGCTTTTCAGCAGATAACATAGCCAGTGTCCAGAAATCACCACCTGTGTTTTGGAGCTAGCCCAGGAGCTGCAATTTCAGTCCATGTGTGCATCTGTCTGCTCAGCTCACCCTTCCCAGGGGGATGGCCCAGGCTGTGGGGGCTGCTGCAGGCACACACAGAGGCACAGGCTGCTCCCAAAGTGCTTCATGGCCCAGAGTGAAGGTGCCCAACAGGTCACACCCAAGCCTGGCATCAATCCACACCGGGCTCCAGCAAGGCTCTGGCTGCATCCAGGCACTTCCCTCCAGTGAAGCTCTGTCAGTCTCTCTGGGGAAGCTCTGAAAGCCCAGAGAGGGATGAGGTTTTGCCCAGCTGGAGGTGGGAGAAGGAGCTCTGGAGCAGGGGATCCCAGCCCCATCTCTGGGCAATGCAAACTGACCAAGGCTGGACGAGATCCCTGCCCAAGGCTGAAGGGACAGAGCCCCCATCAGTGCAAGGGACCTCCTTTTTGGAAAGTCCTGAGTTCTGGCTTTCAAGAAAAATCTGAGGAGTTACACTCCTCCCACAGGTACTGGGGGCCCTGGAGAGTTGTAAAATGTCCAGGTGATCTGAGCTGCCTTCGCTCAGCCAGACAAGGTGGGGCAGGGACAGAGCCTTGGGATCTGCTCTGTGAATTAACTCACCCCATAGATTTCTCTCATCAAATCCATTTGCAAGCCACAGTGACAGCTGTTATTTATTTATCTAAATAAACAGAAACAATTAGCTAAGAGGAGATGCAGCGTGACCTCAGTGTGAAAGCTGTTCTTGGCTTGTTGGGGGTTTCAGACATTTCCTCTCCCTGGGGATCACAACAACCAGGGCTGTGCTGAGCCCTGGCTCCTTCTCGAGCTGGTTGTGCAGGTGAACGCTCTTGTGTTTAATTGACATCCTATTTATTGTTGAAAGTGTTGCCCTTTTTGGGTTTTTTCTTCCCTTCTCTGTCCAGGAGGGAAGATTTGGTTCAGCACTCGCTCACAAGAGATTAGCAAACAAGCTGAGAACACTTGCTCTGGAGCGTGTTTGAGACCAGGCAGCTCTTCCTGACCCCTGTCCCTCCTCCCTCCTTCCCAGCAGCTTCCCCTGACTGCATTAGGAAGCTTCATGGAGCCTTCCTGGAGGTGGATTTTCCCAGGGAGTCATCAGTGCTGCTGCCTGATTTGTCATTTTGTGCAGCGGATAAAAGCAATTTCATGTTCGACTCCGAAACCCCTTGTTCACTTTATGAATAACTCCTGTAAGTATCACTTCAGAAGCTGATCCAGCAAAGTGACAGGGAAGGGATACTCCTGGGATGGCCAAAAAAAATAAAAAAAATAAAAAAAGGGAGACCAGATTGTGTCTGCAAGGCGGATGCCTGGAGGTGTTTTTGTGAACTCCTCCGTGTGGGAGGGAGAGCAGAGCAGGCACTGGAGCCCCGTGCCTGGCACAAAGCCACTTCTGCAGCTTCTCTGCTGTCCCTGTCCCCCTTTAAGGCCCAGAGCTGAGCTGCCACCACAGGTGATCTGTGCAGGGGGGTGTTTGTCACCACGGGTTTGGTGTCACCCTGTCAGACCCATCAGTGCTGGGTCATTTCTGAGCAGCACATCGACACCTTCCAGCTCACTGATCCACTGCTGGCCCTGACTGGGAGCAACAACAATTCATACTGGAGCCCCATTGAGGAGGAAGGACTCTGGTTTTTCTCCCCTCTCCTTCAGCTGCTGGCAGGGCACGGGCTCAGGATGCTCCCAGGGAGGCTGGGGCTGACCATGATTGACTCCCTACCCCTGGCAGTGTCCAAGGCCAGGTTGGAAGGTGGAAGGTGTCCCTGCCCGTGGCAGGGGGTGGAACAAAATGATATTCAAGGTCCCTTCCAACCCAAACCATCCTGGGATCCTCAGCTCCTGCCAGCAGCTGTTTGTGTGCTGCCCAGACCTCACTCAATGCAGCTTTCTCATGGAAATACCTGTGTTTGACTCCAGCATCCCTGCCTGCTGATGGGAGGTGCAGCTCTGCCAGCTCTCTCAGTTTTTAATTGTCACCATAACCTCCCTCATTCCTTGCTGAGACACAAAGCCTGCACAGTCTGCTGGGATCTTCCCACACATCCCTGCAGCTGCAGGGACTTGTCCTGACTTCTGCTCTGCTCTTGAGATGTTGATGCATTTGCTTGCAGTTGCTGAAGCAAAGAACGTGAAGAGATCCCCTGGCCCTGCCTGCTCACAGTAGTTGGTCACTGAAGCACATGCAGATTTTCGCTTTTTGGATTTACTTTTTTTTTTTTTTTTTTGTGCACAATTAGGCTTAGACTGAGATAACTGTGTCCAGCTGGGCTTTGGCATCAGCTGGAAGCTCTCCAGGCTGGTGCAATCGTTGGTGCCTGCTGTGCTGGGAGGGGAGCCCAGCACAGACTCTCCACTGGCTCTGTTCATCCAGCTTTCCTTGGGGTATCTCCTTGCACCCCCTTGTCCTGAGCTGTGACTGCTTCTTCAGCTGCTGCTGGACAAGCAGGGGAGTGGGAGGAGAGCTGGAAAAACCCCTGGGTTTGCTCCTGGCTGGGTGGGAGTGGGAGAGGAGCACTGGGGTCCTACAAAGGGGGAAGAAGCGAATCCTCGTCCTTTTCTCTTTCAGAAAGAAAAAGGAAGGGAGGAAAACACAACTGAAAAGCCTTTAAACCAACCTGAGCCAAATCATCTGAGGGGTGCATATTTGAGTTATCCTTTCCCTCAGGTGGCATGGGTGTCACCCTGAGCTGGTGACATTTCTGCCACGTGTCCCAAACCCAGCTGGCTTTTATTTAAAGCCCACCTCTCACAGGTCAGCCCTTGGATGCCTCCTGCTCAGGGTAAGCAGCGAGGAGGGGCTGGGGAAGGGCTCACACTGAAGGAATGGCTGCTCATGGAACGCTGTCAGCATTTCTTTAAGATGCCAGAGGCTTTGCTAAGCAAGGGATTAATGACACCTCCCATGGCTGCCTGGCAGCTTCACCTTAATGCCTGAGCACATTTGCCTGTTGTTATCAGAGGGCAGGAGAATCACAGCATTGTCCTCCCAGGAAATCCAGGCTGATGGGATCCTCTGGAGGAGCTGGAGGCCGTGCTGGCAGGCAGGGGGTGAGCTGTGCTCCACAGGTCACCGTTCCTCTGCTCCAGCGAGTGTAATTGAAGGGATTTACTCCATCATCCAGTCTGATTCCGGCCAAGCTGCTGGGTAAACAAGGCAAAGGCAAGGCTGAGGTGAAGCCACACACCTCAGGTGGCTTTTTGGAGCTGATCTTCACAACCTTGTTTGTGTAGCTGTGCTTGCCAGGCGCCTCTGGGCACAGCCTTTGAAGGTCCTTTCCTGCTGCAGGTGATTCATGAGCCAGCTCGAGGTGAACCTTCCTGGCAGCTTTTGTTTCCTGTTCTGGGCAGACCTTGGAGCATCAGGTTTCCACCCACCCCTTCCAGCGAGCAAAAGTCCTACGTTTATGGCTTCCCCTGAGGCACTGGGGATGACTGATCAGGCAGTTCTGACCAAAAATGGCACATGAAGTGTTTGCTCCTTGAGGAGCTGAGTAACGCGCTAATGAGTGCAAGACAGATCCTGCTGCTTCCCATCCGATGGGAATTAATCCTGCCTGTGCTGGAGCAGAACCAGCCTGCCTGCTCATGCATTGATTATGGCTTAACTTCCCAGAAAGTACAATTGAGCTGAACTTTTCAGGGAGTTTGGAGCCAGGAGTGATGCAGGCAGTGAGTGGGAGCCGTGCCCCGAGCCAGGGCTGAGCTGCTGCAGTGTCCCGTGGTGAGCCCAGCATGCCCAGCTCCCTCCAGGCACTGCCAAAGTCTTTATCTGGGGTGAAACAAATTGCTTGGCCAAGTGCTGAGCCTTGGCAGGGCCTGCTGTGTGTCAGGGGAAGGATTTCCCGAGGCTGTCCTGCAGTGCTGCTCTGGGTTTGGGGTGAGCACCTCAGTTCCTGGTCTGCTGAAAGTGGGACCTGCCCTGTCCTGGGCTGTGAAAGATCAGCAGGGGCTCTGAGAGGGCAATCAGCACCAGGGCTGCCTGAAGGAGCCTCCTTTGAGCTCTTTGGTGGCTGGCAAATGCTTTTTACCTAAGTAGAAATGGTAAAAATGCTTTTTACCTAAGTAGAGAGAATGAGCCCTTAAATCCAACAGAGTTTATTGCCCTGAGGAGCCCTGATGGCTCCAGCTGCCCAGGACAGGTGTTGGGTGGGTAAAACCCTCTGAAAAGCAAAGCTGGGCTTGGCTGAGCTCAGCTGGGCCAGCCCCTCACTTGCTCCCAGCCCATGAATCAAAGGCCAGCTCCAGCACTGCAGACCTGCCCACAGCCCCATCACTTATTGCTTAACAAGTGCATTAGTGTAAATCAAGAGGCATGTTTCAATTATCTAATAGAAGAATTATTGATCCACGCTCTCCTCCTGAAGGCTCAGATGTTCCAGGAGGAGAAGCAGTATTTGTATGTGCTATAAAAAATCTGGAGTGTGCTTTTATGTTTCAATTAGGTGGTGCTTGGAGAGCTGGTGCAAGGTGTTTTTGTAGGAGCAGCTGTGGCCAAACTGTGATGGGCACAGAGTCACTGGTGGTCCCCAGCCCTGGCTTTGGGGTCAGCAAAGGACAGCAAGAGATGAAATTCCTCCCTGTCCCCTCAGGATGCTGTGCAGGGAAGCCCAGGGCTTCACTTTCAACTCCTTGCCCATGGAAAAGTGCAGCTATTCTTTAAAATGCCAAATTCAGTTTAAGTGTATCAAATCAGGCCAATTTTCTTGTATCAAATCAAACCAATTTTCTTCTCTCGCTCTCTCCCTGCCCCGTGGTTCTGGTGGTTGGGAGGAGGAAGGGGATTTGTGCTTCTTGTGTAAGGAGTGTAAGGAGCATCTGGCTGATAAAACAAACATTCCACAGGAGAGTTAATTCCAAGTGGAATTATCCTGAACCTTTGGCTTTCAGTCCATTGTCCTGTGGTGACTGTGTAAAATGCCATTGAGGGATGTTCCCTTTTCCCTTTGATATAAAGCATGGGGCTATTTTAGAAACTTAAAACTCATCCCAGACTCTTCTCAGCACTTCTTTTCAAAGCAGCTCAGTTCAGCTGTCAGTCCCCAGCTCCACTTTTAATTAAAATAGGTTTGTAGCCTTCCCTGACAAGCAAACATCTCCAGTAAGTTGCAAACTATAGAGCAATCCTTCTCAGCTTAAGGATGCCACATCAAATGTCACTTGGCACCTCCCTAGGACAGCTCTCTGCGTTTAAGAATAAATATACAAATAAAGTTGTCACCTGAAAAATTGTTAATAACACTTTTCTGGGACAGGGAGCTCAGATGAGGCGTAATAGCAGCTGCCTGCACTTCCTGCAGTCCCAGAAATGTTTCTGGAGACTGCACAGCCCTGAAGTTGGGTTTTTCCCCATTGTGCACAGTGACACAGCTTGTGAAACGGTGTCACTGTGATTTGGGGGAGCCCTGGGGCAGCTGAGGGGTCCTGGGCCAGCAGAGATTGGCAGTGGGGATTGCTCAGCCCACCTCCAAACAGAGCTGGGGTGACCCCCGGGAACCCTCCCCTAGGAATGGGATGGAAGCACAGGGAAATGTGGGAACAGCCTGTGCTGGGGGGTTTGCACAGAATATTCTCTGGGGCTTGAGCACTTCACTGCCAGAGCAGGATTTCCTTGCTGGAACGAGGCACCTGCTGAACCTGTCAGTGCTTTCATGTTCTGCTTGTTGAAAACCTGAGAAAGCCTCCGAAAGCAAACAAGATTAACTCCAAACAAACGTGTGGCACAGAGCAGCAAATGGGCTGCAGTTTATTCTGTCACCACTGTGAACAAGTTTCTTCTCCTGGCCTGGCTGCTGCTTGGTGCATTTTTCAGTGTTTGAAGTTTTTTTAAGTCTCCCAAAGGTCTCAGGGTCAGTGGAGGCCACTCTCACCCTGTTTTGGGGGTCAGGCTGGGCTTCTTTAAAGAGGATTGACCTAAAATAAGCCCTGGGATCACAGAACTCTGGATATGGGGTTAGGGACCTGGCTACTGCAGCTGGGTGGTTGGGATGGATGTTGTGGGAGATGCTCAGCTTCGAGGGGCTACAATGGCCCAGCCTGGAGTGGCAGAACTGTCCCCAAGTGCCACCGGCAGGGCAGTGCTCCCTGCAGCCCTGCCAGGGAAGGGGGCTTGTCCCTGTTTCCCAGCTGGAAACCTGTGCAGTGTCAAATATTCCAACTCCCAGCCAACCCTCGCCCTGACTGCTTGGACCCGGGGTGGGTTGGTGACTTTGAGCCACAATTTTGGGGGCTGCCCAGCAGGAACCACCCAGCTCCTTCCTTCCCCCAGCCCTGCTCTCTGTTCTCAGCCCTACAGCAGATTACTCCACGCCCTTCCACGGAACAGAACATCCTCCTCCTCCAGGCTGAGCAGCGTGGCAAAGCCACCCAGGTGGGAAGCACCAGGAGATGACAGCAGTTGTATTTTCCCTCCGCTGTTTACACGCTGCTTTAATTAGGAGGCTGCCTTTGATTAGCTGAAGAAAACCCAAGCTGTGTCAATTGAAATTAATTTCCCCTCTATCAATTTATCCTTTGTGAAAAGTTTGGGTGGCTTGCCCCCAACTGGAATGCGGGCAGCTCGGGGAGAGAAATCAATTCTCCTCCCAGGTCTAATCACGAGCAGTGTGAAATTAAGCTGTCACCCAGGCCCCCTAATCCTCGTGTCTGAGTGCATGTTGGGCTGTTTGCTGAGGCAATTACAGGAACCTCCTTCCTCTCCCTCCCTGATTTCTCTCACTAGAGAACACTTAAGGGCACAGCTCCCTGTGACACGTTGTCACCAGGGAGGGACAAAAGTTTCAGAGGGGAGAAGTAGGACATGGAAGAGCAACATGAACTGGTAGGAATCAAGAAGCTATTTATGAGCCATTTACTTACTTAGCCCTAAAAATAGCCGGGGCTTTATGTGAAAATAGGGCTGTGATTGAAATCAAGCCCTAGACATGAGGTAATGGGAAAGGGGGGGAACAAAGAGAGATGCAATCAGGTGTTCCATAAATAGCCCTGCTGGCCTCTCCAGGGATGGGGCAGGGGTTTGGTTTGGGTGTTTTCCTGCTGGGGCTTGGAGGGGTCAGTGGGGCTGGAGGAGCTGCCTTGGGGTGCAGCAGAGTTTGCTGCAGGTCTGAAGGCAGCAGGAACACCAGCAGGTGCTGGGAGTGAAATCCATGGGGATGATCCCCCAGCACCCCAATCCCAGCTGCAGGCTCCCATCTCCTGGGCAGTGCTGTCCTCGGGGTGCTGTGTCCTGTCCTGGGCTCCTCAGGACAGCAGGGACAGGGAGCTCCTGGAGCTGAGGAAGGGCCTGGAGCAGGAAAGGCTGAGGGAGCTGGGGCTGCTCAGCCTGGAGAGGAGCCCCAGCTGAGAGGGGCTCTCAGCCCTGGGTGTCCCTGTCTGTCCCTGTCCATCCCTGGGTGTCCCTGTTGTGTCCCTGGGTGTCCCTGTGTGCAGGAAGGGTCCAAGCAGGGCCCAGGCTCTGCTCCAGGCCCAGCAGTGGCACCAGAGGAAGGAGCAGGGACTGACCCCAGGAATTCTCCCTGCACAGGAGGCAGAACCTCACTGGAACAGAGCCCAGAGGGGCTGTGGGTTCTCCCTCCCTGGGGATATTCCAGAGCCCTGGGGGCACAGGTGACCCTCTGTGATCCCATAAACCTGCCCCACTCGGGGATTCCAGGATTCTGTCCCAGGCCTCCTGCCACAAAGAGATGCTTTGCAAGTGGAAAGGTGCTGAGTAACTTCTCCTGGAAGCAGCTCTCTGCAGCACCACCTCTGTGATCTCCTGCTCCCATCTGCTCTTTTATTGCTCCGGAGCTGCAGTGGTGAAGTTTTTAACTCAGGAGGTGACATTTGGGTCCTTTCAGGTCCCTCAGTGTTGGAGCAAGCCCAGCACCCTGGCTGGGTGCCACAGCCAAGCTGTGCCTCTCACCTTTCCCTGCACAGGAGCACCCCAGGGAGGGCACTGAGAGGAGCAGATGGAATGAAACCCCTGCCTGCTGTGGGTTTTTAATAAAAGAAGGCACGTGTGTAACCTCACCAGCTCTGCCCACGCTCTGAGGAACTCACCCTGCGACACTTGGACACTTTTCCAGCCTTTCCTTGGAGCTGGGAAGCAGAACTGTGCTCTCGCCACGCTGCAATTAAAGGAATTCACTGCTCCCCATAAAACCTAAGCCCTATAAAATACAGCTGTTCTCTCCTGCTGGGTTTAAAAAGAAATGGTTTCATAGAAATGGCTCCAGGTGTGCATTTGTGCCAGAGAGGCTCGGGAATGTCTGTTGGAAGGGCTGCGGGAATATTTTGGCAGATGCTGCTCCTGGGCCAGGGGATGGGCCTGAGTGGGCTGAGAGCTGTGGCTGTGAGGGACAGCCTGTGCCCAAAGTCCTCCTAAGAGGGCACAGTTTGGTCAAAAAGTTGGGCTTGATGATGCTGGAGGGCATTTCCAGCCTTCACAAGGCTGTGATTCTGCCTGTGGTGTTGTCCCAGAGTGAGCCAGAGCAGGCCTGGGCTGTGCTGCTGCCACAGGCCCTGCTGAGGGTGCCCTGCCCGAAGCTCTGGGGGTCAAAGTGCTGAGCCCTCTGCTTTTCCCAGCCTTCAGCCCAGCCAAAGCAGGGTGCAGCGTGCTGGCAGCAGCCTGGGCTGCTCTTCCTTCAAATGTGTTTGAAATCAAGGAGCTGAACACGCCTGCAAAGCAGAGAGAGCAAGAGGGAGCAGAGAGCAAGCCCAGCTGTGCTGGTGCAAAATGGGATTTATGGCTTGTGACCGTTTTTCAAGTGAGAATCATTGATTTCTGCATTATTTTTGGGTTTTTTCCTTCATAGAATTTCTTCTCCTCGAAATAGAAAAGGTTGCCTGAAGCACTTGGTTTCTCAGGGATCCAAGGCCATTGCTCCCTGGTGCCCTGAGCAGGAGGTTGCTGTGGTGTGTGGAGCTGTGCTGGGAGGTTTGCAGCCAGGAGGGGCTGGGGAGGGCTCAGTGCTGGAGCTGGAGGTGCCAATTTTTCCCAGAGAATCTCTGGATTTAGCTTTTCTCCTGGTGGCAGGGCTGTTTTCACTGCAGTGCTTCACAGTCCACCAGGAAGGAAACCCATTCTTTGTTTCTGACTTACCCCAAATGCCTTTCTTTGTTAATGTCAGACCATTCTTTTTGTACTGCCTGTTCCAACACAAAAGGAAACAAATTCTTTCCATGCCAAACTGCGGATTTTTGCCCCAAAAGTGCTGTTCTGATAATTTTTAAAGGGCTGCAGAAGGTTCTCTCAATAGGCACTAAAACCATGCAGATTTTGAAGATTTTCAAAGGTTGGACTTGATGATCTTGGAGTTTTTTTTTCCAACCTTAATGATTCTCTGATTCCATCTCTGTGCATTTGGGCTGGGAAAGGATGGTGCTGAACAATTCTGCTTCCTCTTGCCTTTGCAAATTCCTCACTGCAGGCACAGCCATGAATTTGGGGAGAACTTAAGGAAAAGGGCTCACAGTAGCCAAGTCCAAAATGCCCAAAATCCGAGCTACAGCCATGTCTTTCTGCTCATTTCTCCTCACCTGCAAAAGGATCATCTCTCAACCAGAGAGCAAATTGAAATGATAGCTCTGGTGTGGCTGAAAATCCACACCTGGGGTGGACGCTGCTCCCCCTCCCAGGTGCCAAAGACCTTTAGACCTTCAGCTCATGAGATTGCCATCAAGCCAACAAAGGTCATGCTTGGCAAATAATGTGTCTCAGATGAGTTTCTTCCTCTGCCTGAGCTGAGCTGCTTAGATCATGCCCTGCTTTTATCCCTCCCTTTGAGGGCTCCCAGGCTGGTGGCAGGAAAGCCATTATCAAGGAGCTGTTCCTTTGCCTTGGCTTTGTGGATATAAATACTGACACCTTGTTCCATTTTTCATGCATTACTTCTTTCCCTGCCCCATTCAAAAGAACAAAAAGGAGTTCTGAGCTCTCCGAGCCTGGAATGTGACAGGTTTTCCTTGGTGGTGGTGGCGGCATTGCTGATTTTCTAGTTCTGCTCAAAAACAGCTTTTTCCTTTTACCTGAAGGGGAAGGAGGGGGGGGAAATGAAATGATGGGGAAAGCTGGATGAGGAGGTTTAACCTGCACGCGTGGAGCAGCAATTTCAGTGATTTTATTGTTTGGGCTTTCTGATGGCCATCCCAAGTCATCAATAAAACTCTGTCTCTGCTTCGCCCTGCTCGTTAGCTGCAGGCACAGCCCAGTGCTGGGGCTCTGTGCCTGGCTGGGAAGTGCCTGCCTGGCTGATTCCCCTCTCCCCCTGCCTCTCCAGCTGGCTCTCAGTCCCTTTTGGAATATAGATGGGAATATAGATGGGCAGAGAGGCACAGAGGGCTCGGGGGGGATTTATGGCCAGCAGACAGTGTTTAGTGCAGATGTGCAGAGCAGCAACTCCGCGCTGCCAACAAAACCTCTGGAGAGATACATCATGGCAGGGAGTTGTCAGCAATTAATTTTCAGAGGGCTAAACTTCACCCATGTTTTAATAGAAGAGGAGTTTGAAGGACCAAAGAGAGAATAAATCATTTGGACCCCTGGGGTGGGGTTTTTTTTAGCCACTTTCCTGAGCCAGCGTCGCTGCTTTTTTCTGCCTTGCAACAGGTAAAACATTGGGGGTTTAACCACTGAGACAAATATCCTTAAATAAGAGAGACTTAAAACAGAAAAATGAAACGAAGGACAGCTTTTCTCTGTGAGATCCCTTGAATCCTCCTGCAAGGAAGATGCCAAACACTTGGATCAAGGTCTGGTTGATCTCGCAGGTGATACCTGAGTGACAGAGGGAGGGGGGGCTGAGCTATAATTGGTGGATGTGAAAAGTTTGCTGACAGGGTTGGCTGCTGACTGTGGCAAATTTAGTTTTGGGGGGTTGCTTTGGGGGTTTTGGGTGGGTTTGATTTTTTGGGGGGGTGGTTGGGGGGTTTTTTTGGGTGTTTTTTTTGGTTTTTGGTTGGGTTTTTTTTGGGAGGTGTGTTTGGTTTTTTTTGTTTAGTTGGTTTTTTGGGGATTTTTGTTTGGTTTTTTTTTTTGTTTTGTTTTGTTTTGTTTTTTGGAGGAGGGGGTAATTTCTTTGCAGCTCAGCTCCTCTGCCAGCCACAGACTTGAGAGAGGAAGAAGAGATGGCCACAGCTCAGTTTCAGGGCTGCCTGGATGGTGGCTCATGGTTGGAGCAGAGTCAGTGGGGCTTTATTGAGGCTGTGGTCTGAAAGGAGAGTTTCTGTTCCCTCTGAAGAACCTCAACTCATGAAAGCATTTCAACATTTTCCTCTCAGTTAAGCCAGGGTTTCAGTCCAGTTCTACTGTGCACAGTGTAAATGGGGTGTGGGTGTCTAATGCTCACTGTGGTGGCTTTTAATGCTCCTAAAATTTTCCTTTGCTGCCAAAGGTGGGGATTTTCTTCCTCTGTGGAAGCTGCCAATTGTCTTCCTCATGTCACAGTGGGGTTTAGAGGGCATGGTGGGATTAGGTCAAGGGTTGGACTTGATCCTGGAGTTCTTCTCCAGCCTTAATGATTCTGGGATTCTGTATTAACAAAAACCTCTCACAATTCCACAAAAACCCACAAATCCTGGAATGGTTTGGGTTAGGAAGGGACCTTAAAGCGCATCCCATTCCATCCCCCACCATGGGCAGGGACACCTCCCACTGTCCCAGGTCCATCCAAGCTCTGACCAGCCTGGCCTGGGACACTTCCAGGGATCCTGGGGCAGCCACAGCTTCTCTGGGCACCTGTGCCAGGGCCTCCCACCCTCACAGGGAAGAATTTCTTCTACATATCTCACCAAAATTCCCCTCTTTCAGTCTGAACCCCCAAATCTTCCTGTGTCCCAAACGGTGGTGGCTGCTCCAGCTTTTCTCCCCACTTGGAGCTGTTCTGTTCCTTCAGCACAGACTCTGAGGGATGGTAAAAGCTCCTGGGGGGTGGAAGCAGATCTTTGGCTGCCATCAGCAGAGCTCCTTCCCCCAGGTGAGGCAGTGGTCTGGAAAGCTCAGGAGACAGAGAACTCGAGCTGAAAATTCGCTGTGGAACAATTCCACTCTGTCATCTTTCTCTTTATTGCCCTTTCCTCTGCAGCCATGATGGGATTAGTGATATTTCCATTTGTCTGCTTTATGTATTTTGTTTTCCCTTCCCCTGAAAAATGATTACAGGATGAAAAGTTTGTCAGGCCTTGTGTTGTCCTCAGCTGGTGAAGGGGGGTCCGTAGGGCTTGGACCCCCCAGGAGAGCCGAGCCACCCCAGAAAGTCTCTCCTCTGAGACACTCCCTAGGGGGTGGAAGGCGCTCCTCTCAGCTGGGGTAGCTAGCTCACAGGAGGGCAAGTATCCAGCTCTCAGTGATTTCAGCTCCTGATTCCAGCCTTTGCCTCCCGTGCAGCTTCGCTTTCCCCTTGGAGCCGGCTCCGGGTGTAGAGAGAGTGAGGGCCCGTCTCAGCAGATTCCACAGAAGCAGCTTTATTGTGGGGGCTTCCGCGAAGGGGCTGAGGGACAGACCCCACTCGGGATGATTTTCTAGGGGGTTTTATAGGGGGCTAGGTGGGAGGGGGGAAGGGTACAAAACCAATCAGTTACCATGAATCTACATAAGATCCCGAGGGTGTTTGTGGGAGTCCCTGGAAAGTCCCCGTGAGCTGCGGGTAGCTTTGTTATCTCAGGGTCTGGGTGGGGTTGCACAGTATCTTCTTAACTCCTCAGCCTTGGAGTTCAGCAAGATTCTCTCTTGAATTAATTTCCTACCGTGGAGCGTGAGCAGGTGTCTAGAAAAACACTATTTGATTATATTTTTGTTTTCATATAAGAAAATGATTGCTTTTGCTTGTTGGTGGGTGTAGGACACAGAACTGTGTGGGAAAGGTAGGATTTTAATTTATCAGATGCCTGAAGACTTAAAATCCTAAGAAGCAGTAATGAGGAAGGCTGAAGTTTTGCTCCAGCTGGTTATTCCCGAAGTGTCAGAAATCCACAGCAGAGGAGAAGAGCAGGAGGAGCAAGGACATTGACCTGGAATGGGATGAGCTGGGATCTGTCAGAGCCTGAGGCCCAGCAGAGCCAGATCCAAGCAGGTCTGGCATGAAATGGCTCCTCTTGATTTCCTCATCCTCCCTGTCGAGCCTCTCTCTCTGGCTCTAATTGCAGGGGTTTGTTCTGACACCTGCTGCAATCAGGGCTGAACGCTTTCCATGGAAAATCAACGCCAGGAACGAGGCCTGGGCTGAGCTCTTGGCTCCAGGGGCTCTCCAGCACTGGTTTCCACTCGCTCCCAGTTGGAAGAGACCCTTCTGCTCCATCATTCCTCCCACCTGCAGCACCTGCCTGCAGCCATCCCCGAGTGGTTTTGCTCCCAAAATCTTGTGGATCTTTCCTGCCCCACCATTTCAACCTTCCCCTTGAGCACCCTGCTCTCACACAGCCTTTCTAATCACATCAAGATCAAATCAGCCCCCCATGGGGGGGGTTTGGAACAAGATCATCCTTAAGGTTCCTTCCAACCCAACCCATTCTCTGTTTCCAAGGTGTCTGTGATGTTTTCTGGCTCAGCAGCACGAGGGGGATCCCATCAGGTCCTGCTGCTCCATCAGCTGCCTGACACTGAGGCCTGAAGTTTGAGCTTTGCTGTGTTTCAGGTTCTGAGCTCACATTCAGGCTCACTCAGCTCTGCACACAGCAGGGACACAAAACAAATCCTGTTCCTGCTGCACACCAAGCACAGCTGGGACAAGTGTTCAGGCCCCAAAGCACAAACAAGGGTGGCTGGAGGGAGGAACAAGAAGGATGGGACTGCAGAACCTGCAGCTGGAATTGGGCAATTCAACCCCAGTGTGCAAATGGAGCAAAACTGATCAAAGTGTGAGACCTGGTGACCCTTTGTCCATTTTGTGTCCATTCTGTGACCATTTTGTGTCCCCCTTGGGTGCAGCCCTGGCCAGGCTCTTGTCCTGCCCAAGGTGCACCCTAAAGGCCTTTCAATCAATCTCTGCTTTATTCTCCAGCTCTGCCCAGTCTCTGTTCCAACTCAGCCTTCCCAAGGCATCACCACCATTCCTGGGGACTCCAGAGAGGGAGGCTGAGGGATGCTGGCTCCTCCTTGGGGTCTGTAGTGAGGAAAAATCCCTCATTTCCCCTCTCTTGATGTTCCCAGTGCTGATGGACGACTCACTCTCCCTTTAAATGAAGTAACCTCTGCAAGGACTGGCCGTGCCTGGAGCCTCAGACCTTCGTGCCAGGATGGTTTATTCTCCATCATCCAGAATAATTCCCTTTCTCCAGCTGCTGGCCTCGGGTTTCATGTGCTGAGAGGAGCTGACTCAGAGATGACTCAAACTCTTCACACGCCTTTGTGGGTTTGCAAACGAGAGAGCAGGGTAAGGTCGGGTGCTTAAATGAGAGACAGCAGCCAGCCCCTTCCCAAAATCCCAGGGGGAAGTCAGGGCCTGGAAACACACTCTGGGCACGGTGATTCAATGGAGTGAGCAAAAAACACTTGTAAATACATTTATTAGTGCCGAGGCTGTGGCTGGAGCTGAGGCAAAGGAGAAAAACCACACAATTACCTGCAAATTCCTCCTGGAGTCTGTGGGTCAACAGGGAAAGAGCAAGGAACAGAGGTTTCTGTTTGGCTGCAGGTTTTTTTTAATTCCACACCTTTAATTCTGATCTTAAAGGCAAATGATAAACCCGGTGGTTTTGAAAGGAAATTGTCAATTTGGGGGCAGCTGCAGAATGTGAAGAGTTTATTGGGAAGCCCCAACACCAAAACTGGTCTCTGGATCCGAAAAGATTCCGAACCCATCAGCTTTTTTTCAGAGCCAAAGCAGAGGAGCAGCAATCCCATGAGGGTCCTGAGTCCATCTCCACTCCTGGTTATGTCCAGCTGCCAGAAAATACCCTGGGGATGAAGGGGCAGGGTGGGATCCTTCACCTTGTGGTGCACAACAGGAATGAAGAAAGCAAAAAAATTACTTTGACCCTCCCTTGGGAGCAAAACCAGCCCCTGAGCTGAGCCCAGGCCCCACCCCTGGAAATTCGGGTCTTTCCTCTCGTGTTTGGTCAGGACTGTGGGTGCTGCAGGAGGGATTTTCACCCTGTGTCCTGTGAGAGCTGAAATGTGCTTTGGGATCCTGCAGCTGAGGGTTCCCAGGGCATCCACAGGCATTCCTGCTCAGCACATCCTGGGCTGAAAGGGAGGGAACTGCACTTGGATCCAGAGCTTTTGCTGCTCCTCAGCTGGGGACACCCCCCAGGAGCTGGGAGGTCTGAGGGGGGGGATTATGGGCTTTACAGTGGGCAGGATTTCCATAGGGCTTCATGGAGCCAATACCTGTAAATTAGGAATTTTTTTTAATTTATAGAGGTAAAACTCCTGTGAGAAACAGCATTTGCTGTTGTGAGCCTTAGAGGTAATTATAATCTCCTTTTTTTTGACACTGCACTGTTGGGAGTGAATGCCAACATTTCCATTTGAGGGCTTATTTGATTATTTTTCTCATTTTGCAAAACATTATTACATTAACCCGGCACTCCTGAATCCTTGTCCTACCATGGCATTTATGCATGAGAGGGTCTGTGCTCTGAAAGGAACATCAGGCTGAAGAATGCTCCATGATGATGGAAAGGCTTCTGTTTATCCTGTGGCTTTGGAGTAAGAGCTTATTTTTGGCTTCGGAAGCGAATGTGACCTAGTTTGGATCCAAAATGTAATCTGAACCTTCAGCTACACATCTCGGATGTTTATTGGGGCTGAAAGGAGTCAATGAATGTATGTGAGGCAAACTGAGGGAGGGGGAGTTTAGGTTAGAGATGAGGGAGAAATTCCTCCCTGTGAGGGCGAGGAGGGGCTGGGATGGAATTCCCAGAGCAGCTGTGGCTGCCCCTGGATCCCTGGAAGTGTCCAAGGCCAGGTTGGACAGGGCTTGGAGCAGCCTGGGACAGTGGGAGGTGTCCCTGCTCATGGCAGGGGGTGGAATGGGATGAGCTTTAAGGTCCCTTCCAACCCAAAGCACTGCAGAATTACATCCTTTTCTATAAATCAACAATCCACAGGGTCCTGGCACCCTTTTGTTGTGCCCCAGCCCTCACCCCCTTTCCATCCCAGGGGCAGGAGGAGGCTCCTCCAGTCTGCAGAGATCCCCCAGACTGCTCTGGCTCTCAGGTGAAACCATCCCTGAGGAAAATCCTTCCCCACCAGGGCTCACTGCTCCTCATTTTTCCTGCTCACGCTGTCCTGAATGCAGATCTGGGTTATTCCTCTCTGTCCATGCAAAGAATCCCTTTTTTCCTTGCTCCCTTTTAATTAAATCTCATCACTTGAAAAATCCCAAGGAAGGCTTTGCAAGATCCTTAATTTGATTTTTATTTTCATTAAGCTCAAACTTATATGACAAATCTCCCAGAGCTGTTGCTAAATGCACTTTGTTTTCATGCAAAAATGCACTTTGTTTCCATGCAAAAATGCACTTTGTTTTCATGCAGTGCTCTTCTGGCTGAAAGTCCTGTTCCTGCCACGGGAATGTGGGCAGGAAGGGAATGTTCACCTGGGGCTTCTGACCCTGACAACCTGTTTTTGTTATTAAAATCGTGGTGAGCAGCACAAGTGATGAAATGCTGAGTTCTGTGGCATCTGCAGAGTGATTTTTTAAGCTCCAACCATTATACATTGTGTTGGCATAAAAAAGAAAAAAAAAAAAACAGAGGAAGAAGATCCTTCATAGAGAGCAAGCAATTCTTCTTGGACCTTATGAAGTTAATTATTTTATATCCCATAACTGAAACGTGTAACTCAGTGTAATTGGCAGGAGAAGTCCCACAGTAACAATCACAGGGCTGGTTATTGTTTCCTCTAGTGCTCCACTGTGGGAATGCTGGAAAAACAGCCTCCCATCCTGGTGTTTATTGGCAAATGCTTAAATAAATCATGCCAGCCTGCACAACGAGCCCAGCAATCAATAATATCTCCTCTTGAAGTGGGAAGTGTTGCAGGAGGGGAAGAGGTGGGGCCAGGCAGGGTCTGTGGTGCCTGTTTGGGGATTGTGCTTTGTGGATTTGGGAAAACCAGAGCCCAGGCTGGGTGGTGCAATGGAAGGGGTCCCTGTCCATGGCAGAGGGGTGGGATGAGCTTCAACACCCCCTCAACTCAAACCATTCTGGGGTTTGTGTCCCTTCAACCCAAACCATTCTGGGTTTTGTGTCCATTCAACCCAAACCATTCTGGGGTTTTGTGTCCCTTCAACCCAAACCATTCTGGGGTTTGTGTCCCTTCAACCCAAACCATTCTGGGGTTTTGTGTCCCATCAACCCAAACCATTCTGGGGTTTTGTGTCCATTCCACCCAAACCATTCTGGGGTTTTGTGTCCCTTCAACCCAAACCATTCTGGGGTTTTGTGTCCCATCAACCCAAACCATTCTGGGGTTTTGTGTCCCTTCAACCCAAACCATTCTGGGGTTTGTGTCCCTTCAACCCAAACCATTCTGGGGTTTTGTGTCCATTCAACCCAAACCATTCTGGGGTTTTGTGTCCCTTCAACCCAAACCATTCTGGGGTTTTGTGTCCCATCAACCCAAACCATTCTGGGGTTTTGTGTCCCATCAACCCAAACCATTCTGGGGTTTTGTGTCCCATCAACCCAAACCATTCTTTCCCTTTTTGCTTCCCCAGCCCCGGCCTGACCTTCCCCTGACGCCAGGATGCCAATTATGGAGCTCAGAGCAGGCAGGGCTGTGGATGTTATTGATCAGGGCTCTAATTGCTCCTCTCCCCACGCTGTCCAAGTGAATTGGGCTGGATGGAGATGCACGGAGTGAAATGGAGACATGGCTGCCACGGGACTCATTCAGACATCGTTCCTCAGGCTACAGGATTTGAGGGCTGTTCTTGCTCAGCCCAGCTGGTTTTTTCCCTGCTGGTCCCTTCCAACCTCTCTGCTTTCATGAGGTCCCTCACTGTGACCAGCAAGGGCGGGGGGGGGGTGGTCACTGCAGGCACCTCTGGTGTGTTTCTGGGAGCACTCCCAAACATGTCAATTATCTCATCAATTGTTTCCCTCCAGCCAAAAACCAATGCTTGGACACTTCAGGGCATCACAGGACAGCAAGGGACAAGTTACATCTCCAAGTGTAGACCAGAGATGGTTTTTGAAAAATCCCCATCTCAAGAGGATTTTAAAATGTGAGGGGATTTCAAGCTCTTAGTTGATCACAGCCTTGGTAACTTGGAAAAATGAGAAGAAATCTCACCAAAGACTGAAGCAGTGTGACAGCAAGGAGTGGAGAGCTCTCAAGAGCCAGGACTTTCAGAAACAAGAGCCCTCTGCCCATGATTTTGGGTTGCTCCTTGTCCAGGGAGGCTTTAGCCACCAGAGGCATGGAAAAAAGCAAAATGAACTCTTTGTTAGCTGCTGCAGGAAACTTTGCTGCCCTGAGAGCACGGGATGATCCCAGAGTTGTCTAATTAGGCAGGAAATTGTTTATAAAAGGATTTCACATCCAGGCCTGAGAGAGCTGGAATTGACCCGTGAAGAAAAGGCTGAATTTTATTCACGGCCCCTGCACAGAACCTGGCTGAGGATGAGGTCTCTGCTTGGGGTGAATTTCATTAGAATGGGCTGATAATTGCAGGGAACAGCCAGAAGCAAGCAGGAGGAATTTACCTTCAAGGCCCATGAAGGTCAAGATCAGCCTCTGAGCAATATCAGGCCTTGCAAGACAAAGTTTTAATGTGAACAAGGGGGAGGACTTTGTGAACTTGCAGACGTTCAAGGCTGACAAGCAGCCATTTTGTGCCATTTTGTGCCATTTTGTGCCATTTTTCAGGGGTACAGCTGAGCCTGTGGTTCATCCAGGGCTTCTCTTCTTCAGGGGATCACTGGGTGCCGTTGTGGAGTTTGTTTTCTGTGGTTTGGGATGTTCTCTGGAAACGCCCCAACCCTTCGGGAGACAAGGTCAGGGAGGGGGCTTGAACTTGCTGGGAAGGCACAAAATGCTTTGCTCCTAAGGAAGCTCTTTTGGGAGGCTGAGCAGCTCCCAGAGGGTGCCAGCACTCCTTTCCAGATGTGCTGCACCTCTGGGGCAGACAGAAAATGCTGCATAAGCTGGAGCTGCCCTTCCTCCTTAGTGAATCCTTCCCATGTGGAATCAGGTGGAGATAAGAGCAGGTGGCTGCGAAAACCGGCGCAGATAAGGGAGGAAGACAGAGGAACTGTTTTTTAGGTAAATTTCTGCTTTTCAGATCAGATCTGCATGTTTATCCCCTATCTACACGCACACTTAATCCCCAGTTGCCATGGGACAGGAGAACTGCCTGTTATTGCAAGCTCTTTCTCTGAGCAATTTCCTGTTGTTAATGCAGCTCAGTCCCTTGATTCCATTCCAGTCAAATCATTCCTGTTGTCTTTTCCGAGGTCATTGTGCTGCCTCGCAGTACCCAAACCTCTGTGGTGGCAAAGGGAATAAAGAGCCCTCTCTGAGGAGCTGCTGAGCCAGGCTGCCCCAGCCAGGTGAGAGCAGAGCTGAAAGGGCATTTCCATCCCTTGATCAGCTGCCAGCCCTGCTGCTCTGGGCACAGCCAGGCTGGGCCTCAGACCTATGGTCTGACTTGATTTATGCAATCTTCAGATCTGGAGAGTCCTCAGAATGCCCCACTCAGGATAATAACTAGGTAAACACGTTTTTAGCACACACACACAAAAAACCCCCAGAAAATCTGATTGTTCTGGTGAAGCAGACAAAAGCTGGAAACTCTTAGCAAGGATAATTTTGAGGTGAGGCATTGATGTCGGAGGGAGGGAGAGCAAGGCTTGGAACTGGAGAAAATGGGCTGGGTGGCAGTAGTAGGAAAAAAAAAACCAAACTTCCTGCTTTTCTTACAAGCAACCAAATCTGGAGTGGCAGAGGCGGCTCCTTTCTGCAGTAAGTAAGAATACATTGTGCTTCACACGTGCTCAAAAAGAAATCTGTCACTCCCCTGGAGGTCTCACCCCACTTTGCAAAGTCTCTTTATTCCCCTTTTCCTGAGCCACAAAGTGAAGGGGGGAGGTCAGAGGACGCCAAGAGCCTCCCTGGCTCTTGGGATTGGGTGTTGGGCTGGAATTTGTTGTAATAACTCCCCTGGTGAGGTGACACCAGAGAAGGGAACAGAACGGGGCCGTCATTAGGTTAAAAATAGAAACTCACAGATACAAAGTGTGTGGTACCTGGCAGTAAATTGGCTCCTGGCCCTTCCCCATGCCTGGAGCTGCTGTTGCTGCCAGGTCTCACCTGGTAGGGTGAGGAGTGTGTCCTGAGGGGAGGAAGGCACCGATGCCCACGGCAGGGAGCAATCTCCTCTGCTTGCCTGCGCCCATCCCAAGCTGGTTTTGGGGTAGGCTCAGCCTGGCTGTGCGGGCAGGACGGGTTTGTGCCTCTGCTGGATGATTCCAAAGCACATTTCCTCCCGGGCAGAGCGCTGGCATATGCACACACATGCAGCAGGCACTCACTGGAACTGGCAAGCTGGAAAAATAACAGCATCCTCAGGGGAAAGAGAGGCTCCCGTGTTGGTACCTCCCTCCCCTCTGCCGGCAGTCGCTCTGCACATCTCCAGCTCCCAGGCTGCTGCCCCTGAGAGCCGGGGAGGGAGATAAAACAATCTCATCACAGCGATGTGATTTCCCTCTCAAAGTCCTCTCGCCTTTTCATGCGCGGCTGTTGATAGCGAGGGCTGTAGATGTCACCGCTCCGGATTTATGGATGGAGATGTGCAGATGAGTGTGACAGCTGGGCGTCTGACTCCTTCCCACTGCAAAATCTGATCCCTCTTCTCTGCCATCGGCTGGATTTCGTGCCACTCCTGACTCCTCTGTCGGCAGAGCCGGGAGCTGTCAGGAACTCGAGTTTCCAATGAGCTCGTCGGGTCTCAGCCCTCAGCAGCGAGCTCATTAACAAAAACCAGCACTGGTGGGCATCCCCTGAGTGCGGAGGGGTCGTGTCTGAGCTGCCCTCCCTCTGCCAAGGCTTTTCCCCTCGGCCCTGCAGGGTCGTGTGTCGGGTTTGTCTGGCTGAGAACAAACCCTGTCGTGCAGCAGAGACCCCGCCGGGACCCAGCCCAGGCCGTGAGAATCCTCAGCATCCACCTCTTGTACCACTGCAAATCAGGGGCAGAGGGGTTTGATTCGATTTGCTGAGGCTGTGTTCTGACGGTCAGAAATTACAGCAACAAAGAGAGCGATTCTCAGCTCGGCATCATCAAAGGGGCGGCAGGACAAGGGAGGTGGCCTTCCGTGAAGGAGGGCAGGGCTGGATGGGAGATTGGGAAGGAATTGTTCCCTGGGAGGGGCTGGGATAGAACCCCCAGAGAAGCTGTGGCTGCCCCGGATCCCTGGAAGTGTCCAAAGCCAGGCGGGACAGAGGCTTGGAGCAGCCTGGGGCAGTGGAAGGTGTCCCTGCCCTTGGCAGGGGGTGGAACTGGAAAATCTTTGGGGACCTTCTCAACCCAAACCACGCTGGGATCCTCTGATTCCGTGACAGGAAGGGACAGCAGAATGGGGTTAGGGATGGGCAGGGCTGCCTGTGAGGGTGCAGCTGTGTCCCCTCTGGGCCTCCCCTGCACCAGAGCATTCGCTGCTGCAAGGCTGAAGGAGCAGGAGTGCTGCACGTAGAGCTGAGCTGATGAGGCTCAGCACCCCCTCTCCTTGTTTCATGTTTAATTAGCTGGTGCGTGAAGGATGGATTGGGTAGAACAAGGAAGCAGCAGGGATAAGGAAGGTTAATCTATCCTCTAGCCTTGCTATTCCTTCTTCCTTGTGATCTTGTGAAGCAAGGAGATGATGTGTCTTTTGAAGTGTAAAGTACTCCCTATCCTTCTCCTCCTCCTCCTCCTCCTCCTCCTCTTCCTCCTCCCAGCCTCAGTCCAGCTGCTTCCTGCCAGGTGCTGCTGATGGCCCAGGGGCTGCACCCACCCTCCCCAGGGGCTTGGAAAGACAAAAAGTCAGGGTTGGCTTTTTGAAGCACGTCAAAGCCCCGTGCAGACTGTCCTGGGATACTGGAAGGTGCCCCTGCCCATGGCAGGGGTGCAATGGGATGAGCTTTAAGGTCCCTTCCAACCCAATCCCTGTCTGGGATTTTGGGGTTGTCGACTGAGTTTGGGGTTGATTCAGCAGGAGGAAGAACTGGGAGGGGATGGGAGGATGCCCTGGAGCCCAGAGCAGTGCTGGGAAGCCTCGGTGTCACCTGGGGTGTCCCCAGGAGCTCAGGGCTCTCAAACAGCAGTGCCAGCCCCCGAGCTGTGTGTGAGGAGAGGGAGCTGGGCTCTCTCCTCTCAGCCTCCAGGAGCTCTGTTCCATTTTCCAGGAAGCTCTTTGAGAACGAGGAGCAGGGGAATCGGGACAGAGGAGAGGGCTGGCCTGGCACGAGCAGCCCTTCCCCAGGCCCCGTGTTCTCCCCAAGTCACAGTAATTGAATTGTTTTAATATTAATGTCTTCTCTCGAGCTCTGCTGATGGGAGGGAGGGAGAGATGTTTCTTCCAAAACAGTCTTAAGCTAATGCAGAAAGTATGAATAAATCTCTCAGAGATTATAGCCCCTGGAAAGCTCCTGTGAATATCAGAAAGACATCCTTCCTGCTATGGGAGGTTTGATTGAATTACAAATTTGAGGCAACTCCAAAGCAAAACTGATTAAGTCTTTTTCTTTCTCACTCTCTTGTTGAAGCTTTTTAAGGCGCTAAAGCTTTTTAATAATTAGAAATCCCCCCGTCCTGTTTGTAAGTGGTTATAATTGGCAGGGCCCTGCCTGGGAGGAGCTCTAATTGGCGCCGTGTCCTCGTGGATGGTGACGCAGCAGAGCACAGAACGTGGTGGGAAGTGTTGTCACTCCTTATCTCTGAGGGAGACCCAGGGCCTGTGCTGGGGGAGGATCATCTCAGGGTTGGGAGAGAGAGGTGATGTGCCAAGGATGAGCCCCTGGGCTCTGCAGGAGGTGAGAGCAAAACAAGGGATGAGGCTCCAGCTCCGCTCCCAGAAGGAACTGGAGGGCCCTGGGCACGGCCCCTTGTGCAGGAGGCTGCTGTGACAACAAGCAAAGCCCCTGTTTGGGGAGGAAGGGGAGGGTCCTGCCCCAGCTCTTCCCCTCAGAGCCATCCCCGTGCCCACAGCAGTGTTTGATTAACGCTGGCACTACCCTGCCAGGGTCTAAAGCTTTGCTGTGAGAAACACTGTCAGGGTAAAGGCACTACAGAAATCCCCTCCTTCAGTTCTCCCCTATTAGAGCAGAGAGGGGAAAAAAATAAAAAAAGAAGAAAGGGAGCAAAAGAGAAAGCATTGCACCTCAGGAGCTCCACACGGGGCTGTCTGTAGCAAGGAGACAGCTGTGGTCTTTACCAGCCCTTGACAAGTGATTTTTCCAACAATCAGATGGGAGAACATGCTCTGTTAGGCTTATAATTGATAATATAGCACTGCTGAAATACGCCTGTCAGTTCTGCGGGGGGATAGATAAAATTACAGCGTTGATATTTCAGAGCAGTTCTCACAGGCAGCTTCCAAAACCACATCCTGGCCCTGGCAGGTGAAAGGTGGGATGGGTGGGTGGGTGTGTAGGCAGGATCCAGCCTTCAGCCTCACCCTGAGGGTGAGGAGGGACCCCACTGCAGCCCCCAGCCCTGGGTGAGCTCTGTGGAGCATTTCCAGGGCCCAGCAGGCGCCTGCACTGGGAGAACCCAGGCACAGAGGGGTTAAAATGTCTCACAGAGGTGTTAAAATAATGAACAGGGAAATTCAAATGATCCAAGCCAGTCACAGTGGTGATCAGTGGTGCTGATCCGGCGTCCTGCACGAAACAGAAGGGTTCAAAACAGTATAAAAGCAGTTCTGGAAGCAAAGGGAATAAATTATTCTCTTTCTGCTGGTGACCAGGTGGACAGCAGCAGGTGAGGCACAAGGTGGGGACTTGGCAGAGCTCACAGCACCTGTGTGCTTGGGGGAAGGATGCAGCAGCCTCCTCCCTTCTCTGTGTCCCTCTCCCTCCTTTCTTTCTCTCCTTTCTTGGCACAGAACTCAGATAGACTGAGTGCAAGAGCAGTGAAATTTCTGACACCCCTTACTCCGGGGTGTCCCAGCCTCTCCTGCAGCCCAGTGAAACCAGTGCTTGGGGTGGTTTGTCCATCCCCAGCCTCACCCACAGAATCCCTCAGTTAGCAGTTTACCCCAGGACACCTGGGCCTGGCATTAGCACGTCTTTGTCAGGGTTAGTGACTCAAATTTGGAGTCAAATTACAGGCGTGTGGCTAATTACGAGCTCCGGATTCCCTTCAGGGTTGGCTGCGCTGAGTGAAATTGAAGTTCCCGACATCCCCCTTCCCATTCCCTTTTCCTAATTAGTCCTCCCCAACTCTCGGAGGCTGACATTTAAAATGAACTCCGCTGAAATGAGTACTTTTGTAGTCGATTTTCAATGCTGATGATGGCAACACGGAGGGGACAAAACCCCTGCCTGAGTGGCAGCCCGAGGAGGAGGTGACAGGTCCCACCTGGCCTGGGCGCACCTGCCTGGGCAGGGGCCTTGAAGGTCCCTTGGATTCATGCATTAAGGAGATTTTTTATTCCCTGACTCCCTGCTGAAGGTCCCTTTCACCAGAAGTTTCTCCCCTCGAGACACAAAAGTCGGTAAACCCCGGGCTCAGCCTGCAAATCTCCAGTTGATGTTTTTGCCTTCACTCACTCTGCCGAGGAAAACCCCGAGCACAGAGCCCTGAGTTGCAGCAGCGCTGCTGTGACCCGGCTGCCGGGCTCTTAAACCCCCAATTTCCTGCCTTTTGATGCCTTTGAATCACGATGGGCCTAATAATAATGATAGTCGGTACTTATATGCCACTTTATCTTAAAAGCTCTGTGCAAACATTAATTAATTATAGACGCGGGCGGCGTCTGCAAACGCGGAGCTGCAGATGCAGCCACGCACAGCTCGGAGCCAGGAGCTTCCCGGCAGGAGGGAGCTTGGATCGCATCTGCTGCAGCCCCTCCGTGGGCAGAGCCCCTCGTTTCTGGCAGGAGCTGCCCAGGGTGGCCCCAAAAGGTGACTAAAAACAACCTGTGCCCCTGCAAACACCTCACTGATGCTGATCAAGATCAGAACAACACGGGCTCTGAGTTCAGCAGGCTGACAATGACTCTGTTTATTACCCGGGAATTTCTTCTCTTTATGCTGTTTTACAAAGCACAACACAAGGGGTGGAAGAAAGACAAACTTCTTCAATCACATTGGTCAGGCCAGAGGGACAGCAAGGAGAAGTCCCTCCTAGGGAAAGGAATGCAAACAAGGGTCACAGTCGGGAAAACGTGTCTCTTGTTGGCAGAAAACTCTCTGGGAAAAGAGTTTCAGAGAAACCAAAACATCTCAGGCACCAACCAGGGCTACACCTCAGTGCCCCGGGTCTCAGGGAGGATTTTACTCCTGCCCTATCCCTGGCTGGAGAGGAGGCAAAACCTTGGGGTTGGCTCCTGGTTTGGAGCGATTTGCTCCAACGATCAACCCGGTCCTGCCTGGACTTTCAGTCTCCTTATAGCTGCAGGTGTTGCTTTTTTGGGGTCCCTAAAATTTACTGAACTCTGCCCATCTCCTACTTCTCCAAATTAAAACAAGCAGCCCAACAGTGCAGGGAAGCTGGGAAATGCTCCGTGCCTACCTGGGAAGGAAGGAGGGAGGGAAGGAAGGCAACAGCAGCCTGGGAGGAGGGCAGGCTCTGTCTTCACAACCTTTCTCCTTCTCTGACCACATGCTGGACATGCAAAAGATGCCTGTTTCCTTGGAAACGGGCTCTTTCCGCATGTGCTGCAGCGAGTTGGGCAAGTTTGCCTTCATCAAACCCCCACGGTGAGGAGAATAAGCTCCGGAGAAGCTGTCCTGGGGCCGGCAGCCTGATTGCTGCTGCTTCCCTTATTTGCATCCCTTTAAGAAAAGGTGAAAGAACACGAAAATCTCCCTCCTGCCCCTTGCAGAGGGGATCCCTCCTGGTCCCTTGCAAGCCCTGTCGCTGTCTGAGGGCAGAGGAAATTACTTCAATCGCTGACACAGGGCTGAGCAGCCCAAAACCTCCCACCTCCCCCTCAGAACTCAGGTTGCAGACGCTGCAGTGGAGGGGGCAGTGGAGGGACGTGTCCCCTCACTTTGCTCCTCTTTTTTCCACTTTCCAGTAAACTCAGCATCGAGTCAGGCTTGAGACGAGAAGCCCAGTGGCTTCCTGGAAGATTCCCTCAATGGCAGCAGCTTTGCTTTTGCCTTTGCCAGCTTTACCCCCTCTCCTTGCAGCAGGACACAGCCAGGGCACCCCGGGGTGGTGCTGGGGGGATGCTCCTGGTGCCAGAGCAGTGCAGGGCCTGTCCCTGGGTGCTGGGCACCGGGAAGGGACCGCAGGAAGCAGAAGGGGAAAGCACAGGGACATTCCAGAGCAGAGAGAGAGGCTGGAGGGGCAGCAAAGCCCCAAAGCCCAGCTCCGAGCGGGTGTGTGGGTGTTTAACCCTGCAGATATAAACGCTCCAGGCCCGCAGTTTAGAGAAACCTCATAAATATTTGAGCTCGGGGAGGATGAAAGGAAGACAAACAAATATAAGTTTGGGCCTTTGGGGCATTGCTGTGATCATCTCTTCAAGAGGAACAGAGGTGGTGCTGGTGCTTGGTGCTGCTGACACATTGTCTGACAAGCACTGCCACCAAAATATTGATTCTGGGGCAAGGGAAAACCAAGGGAAAAGGTCCAAACTTTTCTAATGAGGCGGTTTGCTCTTATTATTCCAGCAGGATTTCCCAGACTAACCCAGTGATCAAAGCCTGGAGTTTTGATCCGAAATGGGTGGGCAAATGCCGTGAACGTTCGTGCTGTTCTTGTGCGCTTGTTTTGACTGTCTCTGCCTCTAAAGTCTTGTTTGAATTTGAGAGTGGAATTTAATTTGATTATTTTTACAGCTCGAAAGCAATGAAGGATGAATAAATACTCTTTGCTGAACATTTCATTTGAAAAATACACTAAAAAAACCACCGAATTAACGATTCAGTGATGGAGGCTGTGAATTCTGGTTGATCATCATTTTAAAAACGATCCTGGTAGGATTTTTGCAAGCTGAGGAATATCATCAGGCGTTCCAGTTGTTTTGCTGCTGTAATTATACAAGACAGACTGTGTGCAGAGGCAGTGGTGCTGGTACAAATTGCTCTGGTGCCCAGGGTGGAGCCAGGAGATGCAGATGTGGGGGGTGGAGCTGCCACAGCTTTGGCCCAGGGAGGTGGTTTAGGTGTCAGCCTGCTCGTTAATACCAGGCATTAATTGCCTATTAATTACCTGGGTCTGTTTGGAACCTGCTCGCTGCGACTCTGTAAATATTTGTGGCGAAATTCAGCATCCACAAAGATCTCCTTGTTCCTGGGAATTCAGCACCAAGGCTTGCTGTGGGTTTGCTGGAGGCACTGGCAGCCCTTCCAATGGTCACCTCCACTCTCTGGCTGCCCCTGGGCTTATTTTGAGGAGAATCCACTCCCTTTTTTTAGCCAGTATGGATGCAGCTTATGGAACTGCTGCTCAGCCGGCTCTGTTGGTTTCCGTGTAAATCCCAGGAGAGCTCAGCATTTTGCTTTAAAATCTCTGAGCTCAAACAGAGGGGATGGATAAAGGGAAATGTTTGCACAATCTCTTTGCAAATCAAATCTTTAACGTGGCGCGTCGCTCTGGAGAGGTGGGGAGGGAAGATAATCCCGGATTTTGACTTTGAGCTCGCAAGGCGAAGCTGCCCTTCGTTGTAAAATCAGTGGGAGCTTGTCTTCAAGGGTGGGATGCTTGTGACACCAGGCTCAGAAATCGGTGTTTCATTGCTTTGGGGGAGCTGCTGGAGGTGACAGCTGTGCTGGGTGTGGCAGAGCTGGTGGAGGAGCAGGAGGAACTGAGGGAGAGCTTCTTTCCAGGAGGGTGGCAGAGCCCTGGAAAGGCTGCCCAAGGAGGTTGAGGAGTCTCCTCTCTGGGGGCATTCAGGGCCAGGAGAGACATGTTTGTGTGGGAGCTCCAGCCCTTCTGGCACCACTGCAGAGCCAGGGAACTCCTGCCATTGCCTCCCAGCTGATTGCCCCAGTTCCTGCCCATGGATGCCCCTGTGCTGGAAGGAGTTGTTCCTCTCGATCTGTGCCAGCCCTTCCTTCAACCCACTGCCATCCACAGCCCATGGGAAGGACCCCATGATGCCCAAAACTCCCCATCTAAACAAGTGACACGGGGATGGCTCTCTCAGCCTGGCTCCGGGAGGCACTGCCCTGTGCCCAGTGCCGGCGTTCCAACGCGCTCCGCTCACCCCGGGGTTTATAAACACCCCTGGCAAGGCACAGGGAGCTGATTCATCCCTGCAGCACAGCCCTGCAGCACACAGAGCTGCCAGCCAGGGCCCTGGCCTCTCCCAGCAAAGGTTCCCCGGGCTGGGGTCAGAAACATCAGGACTGTGGGGGTCTGGGCTCGTTCTGCTCTTGGGGTGGAAGAGGGAAGCACATGCCAGCAGCAATCCTGGGGTCCCAGCCTCATCCATGGCTCACTGATCTAAGGTGCCACTAGGGCAGCGTTTCAGTTTTCCTCTTTGCAACCTACTGGTTCCCCAGCATCTTCAAATTGCCCAAATATCCCTAAATTTGAAATCCAGGCCCCTTCCTCATGCTTAGAAACGCTGCTGTCCCGCGCTGGAGAGCGATCCCTCAGGCAGTGAATAAATTCTGGGGCTGTCTGGGTTTTGGGCTGAGGTTTGGAGGTGTGGACGTGCTGCTTGGTGGCTTTAGGACCCTAAATGCCTCCCCCAAGCTGGAGTTGGGTCAGCAGCCAGGAGCTGCACCCAGCAGGAGCTGGGAGCCAGCGGAACACGCTCATTATCTCTACCTTGCTCAGAAAGGATATTGTGATTTTAATAACTTCTTGGATCCATTTTTTTTCCCTGGTAGCTCCCGTTGCCTTGGATACAGGCTCTGGAGAGGCTCAGCCCTGCTAAAGATGGTAGATCATTTAAATGGAATAGAAGATGAGGTGCGGATTTGCAAAGCGCTTCTGCGCTCCGGCAAAGCCGAGCGTCCGCGGGACGTGCGGGTTTGTTCAGCAGGGCTTTGTTCCTGGGGATGGGACACCAAAGCTGCTTTGGCAGGTGGTGCTCGTGGTGTCTGATGTGTCCCTGTGACAGCCCCGAGGCTTTGGTGATGGTGTTGAATCAGTTCCCAAGGCGCTGTGAGCAGGAGCAGAGCTGGATCTTGGCGCTTTTGGAATGGGGAGTTCCAAAGACTTCAGCTCTGCTGCCATCCTGTTCCTCCTTCACCACCACCTCTGCCCTCACTCTGCCCTCCCAAGGCCACCTGCTGGGTGGGTTAAGGCCGTGAGCTCTGCCAGCTGATGTGTGTTTGTGGCACTCCAGCTCTCCCAGGTGCTCTCATTCAAAGCTTGATTCCCACCCCCAGCACCCCCTTATTCCCGTTCTCCCAGCTTACACCTGCAGCTTACCTCCAGGGAAGCCATGCAAACAGAGAAATTCTCATTTCATGAGAGGTTGCACACCCCTAAAGGTCACCAAAGCTATTAAAGAAAGCCCCTCGTGCCCGGGGCTTTGGACACTTCATTTGACTTGCTTTGGTTGAATTTCACGCTGCTGCAGTTTTTGATTTATGCCCTTTGAAAGACTTTTGCTGTGCTGGAGGAAGCCCAGTCGTGGTGCCTGTTTGGAGCTGACTTTTCTTCTCTTAACAACTCTGGGGTGTCTGGGCCCATCCTGATAAAAACAAACTAAACAGATTTCTTTTTCTTCCTGGTCCTCAGCATAAACATGCTTGGATCTATGATGGCTGTCTGGAAAATTGTTAAGATCATTTAATCACTGCCAGAATAAATCATCCTGGCTGGAGACTCTGCTCCAAACCTGGATTTGCTGCTGGGGTTACCGAGGGTGGGATGCTTGTGACTCCGGGCTCAGAAATCGGTGTTTCATTGCTTTGGGGGAGCTGCTGGAGGTGACAGCTGTGCTGGGTGTGGCAGAGCTGGTGGAGGAGCAGGAGGAACTGAGGGAGAGCTTCTTTTCCAGGAGGGTGGCAGAGCCCTGGAAAGGCTGCCCAAGGAGGATGAGGAGTCTCCTCTCTGGGGGCATTCAGGGCCAGGAGAGACGTGTTTGTGTGGGAGCTCCAGCCCTTCTGGCACCACTGCAGAGGCCAGGGAACTCCAGCCATTGCCTCCCAGCTGATTGCCCCAGTTCCTGCCCATGGATGCCCCTGTGCTGGAAGGAGTTGTTCCTCTCGATCTGTGCCAGCCCTTCCTTCAACCCACTGCCATCCACAGCCCATGGGAAGGACCCCATGATGCCCAAAACTCTCCAGAATTTCACCCTTTGTGCTGCTTCAGGGGCCTGGGAGAGGAAGGAGGAATCACTGAGGAAGTAGCAGCAGAACGAAGACGAGAAAAAAAACAACAAAAAACCACTTTATCTTTGCTTAAAAAGAAATCTCAGCCTTCCTGGAGCAAAGAAAAGATGAGTTACCTTGTGCCCATGTGTATCCAGTGTGGGGAAATTCCCTGGACGTGACTCCGTTTCTCCCTGGCCATGAACCAACCTGAGCCCCTTCCCAAGGGCTGAAGGCAGTGGAGAAGCTGGAGCAGAGAGGTCCCTACAGGCTGGGGAAGTGGCTCCTGTCCTGCCCCACTCCCATTCCTGCTCCTGGAGGGGCCCATGAGTCACTCCTGACAAACACAGCCCTGCAAGCAGACACTTGATTAAGGGTTCTTTGCTCCTACATTGAGACTGAACACAAAGCTTTTTTATTTTTTGGTCCTAAGAAGCAGAAAGGAGCTCTCGGATCCACTCCCCTTCTCATCCCTTTGTGTGATCAATCATGGCAGCATTATTCTGCCCTCAAATGCTTCCAATGAGAGGGGATATCAAAGTGGGGTTTCCTGGGTGAGCTTGAAAATGTCTTATGGTTTCTCAGCCCATTTTCTTCTCTTTGTGTGGTGCATCTCCCTCCCTCCTCTTCTTTTCTTCGCTCCAGGAAAGCTGAGATTTCTTTTTAAGCAAAGAAAAAGTGGAGTTTTTCTTCCTCATCTTCGTTCTGCTGCTACTTCCTCAGGTTCCCCCTTCAGCCTTCTCTCCTCCAGGCTGCACAATCCCAACATTCCCCCCCAATGCATTGCCTGGACTAATTCCATCTCCTGTTTGTCCAACAGTTCAGCTCCATAGGCTTCATTTTATGCTTGTTGAAGTTAATTTTACAATTAGTGCAGAGCAGAGGCGGTGTGGCCCGGGGGTCGTTTGCAGCTGGTGTGACCAGGGCAGCTCTGGGTGGTGTCTGATCCCAGGGGATGAGAGGATGCAGCAGTGCCCACATCCAGCTGGCTGGGCAATGCTGACTTTCCATTAAGGCAAATTGTTGCTGCTCCCCCCGCTAAATGCAGACCCAGGGGGAAGAAAAATCTCAGCAAACTGTTTTTTTCCTTAAATCTCATCCCTAAATGTTCATCCGAGTATCCAGCGGAGCAGTTACTGCTGAACAAATGAACTGTGGAGCTGCATCAAAATCAACTTTTTTAGCAGGGAAATGTTTATTATATACTGTGATTTTATTTCTTTTTACTGATGGGAAAAAGAAAGTGTTCAAAATGAGCATTTTTTTTAAACTGATGAAAAAATCGATGTTAGGAAAATAAATGCTTCATTTTTCATTGGGTCTGTCCCCGTTTTTTTTAACTTCCAGCTTTCATTTTCAGCAATTTGACTTTTCTGCCTGTCATAAACCAGCTGGATCAGACTCCCTGGCTGGGGAGCCTGTGCTGGTGTCAGTCTCTCCCTCTGCTCAGGGGCGATGTAGCAGCTCCAGAGCAGGACTTTCCCAAGCTGCAGCCCTGCAGTGACAGCCAGGAAATCGTCTCTGCCTGGAAGCAGCAGCTGAACTTGCCCATGGAAAGGGCTTGGAATGACTTTAAGGCCCCTTCCAACCTGAACTGGGATTCATGAACAGCACCAGCCTCTCCCTCTCTGCTCACCCTGAGCCTTGGCATCCTCTCTGCTCCCACTTCAGGGACAGAAAGTCCCCTGTCACCTACACAAACCTTGCTGGGACCCAGCAGGAACAAATGGGAAGTTTGGGGCTTGTCTGGTTGGCCACTGATTTTCCTGTAAGGTCTTGTGAGCCTCCAGAGCAAATCTGGCAGTGCCAAGCAGATCCTGCCCCTCTCCAGGGGGATGATCTGGTGTCTGAACAGTCGTCCCTGCTCAGTGTCCCACTGTGCCCAGAGCTCCCAGCTCCTGTGACTGATCTTTGTGCCCTGCAGATGGGACGAGGTGCAGAGAAACCCCCACCACCCCCAGCATCACCTGGGCTAGATTTGTCTCAGCCAGAGAATGTTATTTTATTTCCTTTTCTCCTAAGCAAAAGGCCTATTTGGATGGGATTAAATCTAACCCCCTTGAAGTGGTGGATCCTGACTGGAATGCAGGCAGTCCCTGCGGGCCCTGTGGCTGCAGGCAGCAGCCTGACCATGGCAGCTGTGCTGTGCCTGGAAAACATTTCCAATTGCAAAACAAAAGTTGGGAAGAGAGGCCTTAAACGATGTGAAAATCAGACTGTTTGAATTAATGTGTCAGCCCTGATGGATGCCTGTGCTACCCGTGGTTTTGAAAGGCCTCTGACGGGTAAGATATTACCAGGTGAGATTTACCCACAGCCCATGACTTCCAGTCAGCAAAACCCGAGATGAAAACCCATCCTTCACTCCACACTGACTTCCCAGGAATATTGAATCAAGATAAAGACCTCAAGGGCCACAGACACAAAGCTATTTTGGCATCTAAGTGCCGTTCGTTTTGATGCAGGTTTCGACATTCTCAGATGTTATCTTTAATTTAGTCAAGTAAAGGAGGGTCAATCCTTATTCCCAGCTCGCTCAGGTGATTCCAGTGTCTGGGACCAAAGACAGGGAGTGAAAGTGGGTTTCACTGGAGATCCAGGCTCCAATCCCCTCTCAGCTCCAGCCATTCTCACCATAAAACTTTTGCAAGTCACCAGTGGCTGGATTCTCCTCTTTATGCAGCGATAGAGCTGGGAAGGAAATTGGGGTTTTAACCCTGACGGTTTTACAGCACTGGAATTGTTTTCCTCCTCTAAACCCTTTGTGAAGCTCAGCCCAAAGCCCCAAGCCTTGGCAATGGCACAGCCAGAGGAGAGAAGGAAAGAGGAAAACGTGTGTCTGCACGGAGGAAAGTAAATCCCAAAGGAATACTGATAGTGGATGGGGGTTTTTGTGAGGGAGGAAAAACGCCTGAATTAAAAACCAGGCTGTGTTGTGTGCAGAACCCCTCAGAGGCTCAGACGAGTGTTTGCTGTTTGAACACGCGGCGTTTAAGGCAGCACTTCCCCCCCTAACCAGATAAGTGAGGGGGTTTTTTGGGAACTCGCGGTATCTACACTGGGCCAGCTCCGGCAGCCGCAGCCCAGGGAGCTCCGCCGGCTGCAGCAGCCGCGGCTCCTCCTCTGCCCATCCCCGGCTGCAAACAAACTTGGGGCTCAAAGAAACCACGGGGAAGGAGCACCCTGCGTCCGGCCGTGTTTGAGATACCGAAATGGATTTCAGAGCGGCTCCCCCTCGGTGGAACGCGGGAGGCCGCGGGGTCGCGATCCCCGCCCGCATCCTCACCTTTCATCCTCACGCCCATCCGGAGCCTGTCAGAGCATTTGCCACGGAAATCAATAGCAACAGAGGTTTCTGCGTGGACTTTGGAGCAGCGAGGTTAAAAGTCAGCTGTGTACTTTTCGATTTTTTTTTCTTTAATTTTTCAGAGGGCTTTTTTTTTTTTTTTTTTTTTTTTATCATTTATATTTAAGATCTGAGGGTTTCGCTTTCTTCTTGGTTTGAGTTTGCTGCCAGGTAACTTTAAAGGTCTTCTTAAATAGGTGCTATTTTCTTGGCAGTGGAAAAGGGAGCAGCACATTTCTCTGAGGAGCTGCTGCTGGAGCTGGAGGGGCAGCCCAGTGTCCAGCCTGCCCTGGACAGTGGAGTCTGTCTGTCTGTCCCTCTCAGCAGATCCAGCCCTGGGCTTTCCATCCCCACACAATATTTCAAGAGGCAACATCTGAACATGAGACCCCCATCAAAATCGAGCTCCTGGGTTCTGGAGTGGTTAAATTGTGATTTTTTTACCACATAAAGCACCCAGAACAGGGTTGGGATTAGGGATGGGATTAGTCCAGCCTGGATTTGGGACCCTGGCAGCACAGGCAGCAGGGCTGAGGGCTGGGGTGGGCAAGGTAGTGCTGCTACCCCCAATCCCATCCATCATCCATCCATCCCTCCATCCCTCCACCCATCCCTCCATCCTCCCATCTCTCCATCCCTCCCTCCCACCAGGGCAGGAGGTTATCTGATCTCTCTGCACTGAGTTTGGATGGGAGAACTCTCTGGGACAAGATGAAAGCAGTGATACTTTTGTTAAACGTGGAAGTTGACAGGAATTTGCATTAATGTCTCCTTTCTGGACAGCAGGAGTCTTCATTTCTCCAGAACATCAAATTCTTATCTGTGTGAATGCAAATATTTGCCCCTGACCACGGAGGAAATGAAAAGTTTCTCCATTATGTATTTATCTGTTTCAAGAGGCAGTTTTCTAAATGGAAGAGGGGAGCAGGAGGTTCCCTGTATTCCTGTGAGGCAGGAGCTAAATCAGCATTTCAAACAGGCCACTTCCTGCACTGCAAAGCCCTTTTCCCTGACTGACATCTCCCTTTCTGTAACTTCCATGGCCAGCAGCCCTTACCCGTTGCAAGCCCTCACAAATAAATCAGTGAGGGAGGGTATCACTGACAAAGGAAATCCTGATCTTGGTGTTTGTCTCCTGCCTGTGAAACCTTCCAGGCTGTGCTTCCCATCCACACAGGGAAACATCACTGCAGAACCAAAGCTGAGATTTCTGCAGGGGATGGAGCCAAAGGAGCATCCTCACAAACTCTTCTACACATGGGACTGTGGCAATTCTGCTTTTCAGCGTTAAACCAGTGGGACTGAGCCAGTGCAGCTGATTTCTGCCTCCCTGGGTGAGGACTGAACTGCACAGGGAGTTTCTTGGTGGCCTTGCAGTCTGCAGGGAGGGCTTGGTGACCATCTCAGAGGAGCACAGCAGGAGCTGGAGGGCAGCTGATGTCACCTGGCTGCTCTGCCATAAAATCATTGGAAAAGACATCCAAGAACTCTGGCCACTGACCATCAGAGCTGTCCCAGCTCATCCATGGTCGCTGCTTTACAGCCAGACCTGCAGCTTAGGCCTCTTTTTTCTTGATGATGAATCTTTGCCAGCCTGCAGGCTCCTGGCTGCTGTTTTTCTTCCCTAATTGGCTCCGAGCGCGTGTGTGGATGTGCATGTGCCTGCCTCCCTCATCAGCAGCACCCCTGGCATTCACAGGAGTAATTAGAACATCTAAATCTTCCCTCTGTGGCAGCCAGGCCCGCCGGGATTGGCGGTGATTGCTGCAGACCTGCAGGGTCCCACCCCAGCTCCCGGGAAGTGGAGGCACCCCTGGAATTTTCTGTGGGAAGTCTTACGCTCAGCTCTAGCCCTGGTTGGTGCCTGAGATGTTTGGGTTTCTCTGAAACTCTTTCCCAGAGAGTTTTCTGTCAATAAGAGACACGTTTTCCTGACTGTAACCTTTGTTTACATTCCTTGTATGTAAGTATATTATTAAATACCTATATTAATAAATATTTAAATTAAATATTAAATTACGTATTAATTAACAGTACTATTATTTAATAACTGTATTATTAAAGAACTATATTATATAAATATAATATATAAATATATACCATTTATAGGTACATTATATTTTATATATATCTGTATATGTCTATTTATATATTTAGCTTAGATATTATTTTGCTTAAGTAGAAATATAAAATATATAAAGTTATTACATTTTATATATGCTTTTCCTATACTTGCATGTGTGATGGTTTCATCACATTCTATATTTCATTTGACTGGGAGAATATAAAAGCGAAACAGGCTCATCTTTAAATTACAAAGATAGTTTATTTACACACACTGAAAGGATGAAAATAGGAAGGAAAAAAAAAACAACAAATGGAACCTTCAAAACATCTTTCCCTCCCTCTCCAAGTTTTCACTTTTCTACACTCAACATAAAAAAGGACATAACCTGCAACCTTAGCCAGTTTTACCATTTTAAGATAATCTTTCATCAATTCTTCAGGAAAGGAGCTTCTCCGTTTCAATAGAGACTTTGTCTACAAGGACTTCAAAGAACTCAATCTTACCCACTTACAGCATTCTCAATACTGAACACGTGGGCCCTGTACTCAAATAGACTGCAACATTGGGGTGTCGCCTTTTAAAGGTGTCTCATCCAAGGCAAAGGGTTTTTCTTCATTAAATCAATTTTACTCAGTCTATCACACAGTACCTTTGCTCAAAAATCTACATATAAAACAATCACTTCTCTAAATTGCACATCTTTCCATGGTTTAAAGGAACAACCCAGCTCCGTCTTTATGTTCCAGAGAAGTCTAGCTAGAATTTTCAGCTACTCCTCCTCCTCTACCTTAAAATCTTTTTTACTCTCTTTCCACTGACTTCAGCTCCATGCTGTGTCTCTTTATAGTCTAATCACTATATCTGTCCTTTGTTCAGAGAAAGGCTGGTGCTCAGAAGAAATCCATTTGCTAGCAGAGAAAGAGTTAACTTGTCAGGCTTGTCGGGCTGCTCAGGTGATCTCGTTGCAGCGGGAACTAAAAAAGTCCGAAGGCCGCGCTGTTCTTTTCGGCCTGAAGGGGGAGGGAGGGGGAAGAAGCATTCTGCAGCTGCCAGGGCTTCTCTTCCCCTTCCCCGCTGCTGCTGCTGTTCCTGGGGGCCACGCCTGGGTGGGGGAGGAGGTGACGGTGGGACACTCCTCGGTCCCGGCCCCGGTGACAGGAACGGCTGCCGCTGGGGCTTCTCTTCCCCTCCCTCGCTGCTGCTGTTCCCGGGCTCAGACACAGCCGAGCTGCGCTCTCAGGGGCCCAGGCCGGGCCCGGCCAGGGGCAGCGGGGCCTGGGCCGGGCCCGGCCGGGCTCTGTGCTGCTCGATGTTACCTGTGATCCAGCCGGAAGAAAAGAGAGAGCTCTTCTCCACACTCTCGGCTTATATGAGTATTACCCAAAAGTCGTAACCTACTTTTGAATGGTCAAACTGTCTGCCAATTAAATAAAAATGATTTTTGATTGGACCATTCTTAACCCATGACAGCATGTTAAAATATCTATAAAATAAAATAAAATATAAAATATAAAATATAAAATAATAAAATGAAATTAAATGAAATAAAATAAAATAAAAGCCAGGGAAGGAACTTTGCTGATGACTTTGACTGGAATCATTAAGGACATCTTAGCACCATGGCTGCTCTTCTCTGCTTTCAGCAGCGATATTGATTGCTGGTTTAATTTAAATCTTGGACAAAACCCTTCATTTTTCTCTGGGCTTACCACAGGAACTGATCCCTGGTCCCCAGTGGAGGAGCAGGAGAGGGGGGAAGAGTGGGTGGGCGATTCCCCCAGCTCTGAGCAGGGAGGGGGCAGCTCAGGGCTGTCAAGGACCCACTTTGGGAGCACTGAGGAACCAGGAACAGAGGAGAAACTGCTGGAAAACGCAGCCAAGAGGAGGCCGGGGTGGCATTTTCAGAGGGGAGGTCTCGTGCTCTGGGTTCTCTCTGCTCTCATTATATATTTTCCAATTGCTCTTATAGATGCCTCAAAGGTTAATGTATGTTTGTGATGAGTGCACTTTGGATAAATGTTAATTAGCCGGGGCGCAATTCAAGGGATTCTTCCCTCAGAAATAAATGCCTTTTCTGTATTTTTAGCCACTCTTTTATCAGTACTTATCCAGGAGATGAGAGCAAAGGCTGGGGGGGTTGCAGCTCACCCCTGGAGCAGCAGAGTTTGGGTGGTTGGGGGCTTCTGCACCTCCCAGAACCACCCTGGGACGGGGAAAAGTTCTGGCTGGTGGTGGGGCTGGAGCTGTTCAGTGCCCCTGGGTGATTCAGGGACCTGGTGTGGGAAACAGGGCACCTCCCCAGTGACCATCTCAGAGGAGCAGGAGCTGGAGGGCAGGTGATGCCACCTGGCTGCTCTGCCATAAAATCATTGGGAAAGACGTCCAAGATTATTGAGTCCAACCTTGGCATTGTCACCCCCACCTTGTTCTCACCCAGCCCAGAGCACAGAGTGCCACATCCAGTCCTTCCTTGGGCACCTCCAGGGATGGGGACTCCAAACCTCCCTGGGGAGCCTCCCTGGGGCCTGGGGCAGTGTTCTCACACTCTGTTGATGCAGGAGAGATGGACCTGTGCCCCCAAAACCCTCCCAAGCCTGGGGTCCTTTCCATCCCTGAGCCACATCCCCAAAATCCCTCTGGCTCCACATCCCTGTGAGCTCCCAGTGCCTCCAAAGCCTCCGTGGGTGGGGAATCTCCAGCCACAAACTCTGATTTCCCTGGGTTAGCAAGTGGCTGCTCTTCCACCTGCAACTCGTGGGCGGCAAGGTGGGATTTCAGTCAGTGGGCAGGGAGAGGAGATTTCCCAGCTCCCATTAGTTGCTCGTAATTGCTTTGAGAGCAGAGGTTTCATCTCAGGATTTCAGGCAGAGTTTGCAGTGATGTCCCCTTCCCCGAGTGCCACATCCACAGTGCCCCTGAATTCCAGGGCCCCAGAGCAGGGCTGCAGCTCCCAGGGCTCCTCCTGAGGGTTCCAGGCTGGCCCTGGCAGCCACACACCCACTGGGATGAGGGGCTGTCTCTCTCAGAGCCTCCCCCGCTGCCTCAGCCACGGTATCTTTGCAACACCAAGGTCAATTGAATTCATTACGGAGTAAAAATGAAGTTCTCTGATTGATTGAAGGTTCCTCTTTAACACTTGGAGTAAATGTGTTGGTTTCACTTGATGGAAAGCTTTAAAGGTCTATTATAAAACACCCTTTTTATATGAGAAGGGAATTTTTTACATCATTTTTCTTTCCCTTAATTTTTGTGGGACATAATTATCCTTTTTCCCCCCTTCACCTCCTTTTCTTTTTAATCGATTTTTTTTCCTTCTTTTCCCTCCCCAGTGCAAAGCAAGGAGCCTTATTTAAAGGGGCTCAGACACAAAACCCAGTGGTATGATGGATACCAGGGGTGGAAGATGAGATGGATCCATCCATCTCAGGCTTTCTGTGCCTCCCATCAGTCACTTGATTTAAGTTTTCAGGGTGAGGAAAGCTGGAGGACACCACATGGGAGGTTCAGTGCACCTTCTCCATGCTCACACTGGAAAGGGGGTGATGTGGGGGTCCCTGGGGGCTGCCAGCCCCCATTCCCAGCTGCCAGGACGTGTCCTGTGGAATCCACCTGAGCACTGGAGCCATCATTGCCACCATTAATTCCTCTGGTTTGCCTGGCAGAAAATCCTGAGTGCACTGATGGGTGCCCATTTGTGCAGCACTGCTGAGGAGGGAAAATGGGGACAAAAGGAGAATGAGCCCATTTGAGGGGGTGGCTGATGGCTCCCTGCTCGGGGGAGGCTGCAGCAGGCAGTAATTCCTGATTAGGATCGTGGTCAGGATTGACTGCATTGAGCTAAATCCAGACTAAAAGTCCAGTTTGGGAAGGACTTTGAGACGCTTGAGCACATCCAGAGGAGGCAGCGAGGCTGGTGAGGGGCTTGGAACACAAACCCTGTGAGGAAGGGCTGAGGGAGCTGGGGGTGTTCAGCCTGGAGAAAAGGAGACTCAGGGGTGACCTTGTCACTCTACAGCTCCCTGAGAGTGGCTGTGGGCAGCTGGGGTTGGTCTCTGTCTCCAGGCAGCACTGACAGAACCAGAGGTCACAGCCTCAAGCTGTGCCAAGGGAAATACAGGCTGGATATCAGGGAAAAGTTTTTTACAGCAAGAGTGATAAAGAACTGGAATAGTCTGCCCGGGGTGGAGTTACCATCCCTGATGTGTTTAAAGAAAGATTGGATGTGGCACTGGGTGCCAGGGTTTAGTTGAGGTGTTGGGGCTGGGTTGGACTTGATGATCTTGGAGGTCTCTTCCAACCTGGTGATTCTGTGTGATTCTGTGATTCTGTGTGACTCTTTGTGATTCTGTGATTCTGTGATCTGTGATTGTGTAAACAGGAGCTGCTGGGACTCGATGGGCTGGTGCAGACACAGGAGCTGGGCAGGCTGCTCTCACCCTTTGGAACAATTTTTACCTTGTTCCAGGAGAACCTCGCTGCTGATTCCTGGGAGCACCTGGGGAAATCCCTGAGCCAGGAGCAGCAGCTCCCTTGGCCGTACCCAGGCAGAGCCCTGTGCCCACAGGAAGCTCAGCACCACAGCCCTGGCTCTGCAGCTCCCCTCCCTCCAACATTTGGGTTGCAGTGACCTTTCCAACAAGAGCTGGGAGATGTGCCAGGGCGCTCAGCACTCAGCACAGCCCTGAGAACCTGACAAGACAACCTGCTTAATTCCCATATTGAGGGGAAAAAAAACCATCCTGGTGTGTGTTGGTGCCCCGGGGATGGCCAGCACACACCTCCCTGCCTGACGAGGTGCCAGCTCCTGTGCAGTGTGAGCAACGCTCTTTGTCAGCTCCGATAAAGCCCCAAATCCATCACCAGCCCTTTCCTCCAAAGGTTTGGTGACCGAGAAAAGTAATTACAATTTGTCCTTAATTCCAGAAGTGTGCCTGGGAAACTGGCTGGGAGGAGGCTGGGGAGGAGGGGGCTGGTCCAGGGCAGAGTCACAGCCTCCTGCCACCTCGGGGACCCTGAGCAGCCACCTCGGGGGCTGCTGCAGCTGGGAATGGAGTAAGGGAGGTGACAACGGGCAGCTGCTGCCCTCCAGCAGGTCCTGTGGCATCCATGCTCCAGCTCCTGGTCCTTTGGCAGCTCCTGGCCATGCTGGGGAGGGGAGTGACCCCTGTGAGTGTCCCCACAAGTCCCTGCCCTGGACAGCTGGGCCTCTGGGCTGATGGATGGCACAGAATTCTCTTTTTCGAGCCCGGTTGTTCGTGGAAGGGGAAAAGCTCTCTCCTTCTGCCTCTGGATCTGATGCGATGAGACATGTGACGGGGAAGATGAATTGAGGGCTGCATCTGAAGTGCCAGATACATAATCCATCCTAAATAGGCTTCATTAGTGCTAACAATTAAAGTTACCATTGTGGATTGGATACGTTTTCTATTAACTTTGCCCTTGTCTGCAGCTCGGGCTCACCTCGCAATAATGAGCTGTGTCACTTCTGATCTATTTCTCATAATAGCTCCTTTCTCCTCTAAATCTGGGCAAAATATGATTTATAGGCAGGGTTGTTGTCTGGGTGTCAGGCACCCACCTTCTGCCACGGGGAAGGGGTAAATGTGGGCTGGAGCTCACAGCCCTCGCTGGCTCCGTGTGGGGAGCAAAACCCATCCTGGGGCTGGGATTTGGGGTGATGTCCATGGCTTGGGGGTCATCAGGACAGAGGGGAGCTGGGGCAGGAGCCTCCCTCATCCTGCTGGAACAAAAGGAGTGATGCTGTCTGAGGATTGAGCCCCAAACCCCCTGGCAAGGACCCCACCTGCCATGGGTGTGGCCAGGCTCCCCATCCCCTTGGAGGAGCTCAGTCCCAGCAGGCAGCAGATGTTCCAGCAGCCACGTTTTCCCAGGACAGGTGGGGTTTTGGGGATCTCTTTGCATCTCCACATCACCTTTGTTGCCTCAGCTGTGAGGAGATGTGCCTGGCTTTGTTACTGGTACAGAGTGCCCTGCCATGGAGCGTGACTCTGCTACAGCTCGGGGGGCTGGGGCTGGAGTTGTTCTCCTGGCTTGGCCAGAGCTGTGGGCAGGAAACCCAGCTGATGTCCCCTCCACATCCAACTCTCCTTTGTCTCAGTCGAACTCTGTCATAGGCTAGCAGAAACCTGATTTTGTTCCAATGAAGATCAGCCTTTCTGATTGACAAGCAATTGATACAGTAGAAGACAAGCTGCGACTTTTGGCGGAATGCTTAAAAAGGCTGGGTGGGGGGAGGAGCGGCCTCTTTGTCTTCAGGGTGGCAGGCTGAGGACAGGGAGCCGCTGGGGCCGGGCCGGCCTCGCTGCCCACCCCCACCCCGGGCGGCTGCAGCGGGCCGGGCTGGGCCCCGATGCCGCTGGAGCCGGGGCGGGCCGGGCCGGGCCCCAATGCCGCCAGAGCCGGGGCAGGCCGGGCCCCGATGCTGCTGGAGCCGGGCCGGGCCGGGCCTCGATGCCGCCGGAGCCGGGGCGGGCTGGGCCGGAGCTTTAGGAGCCGCTGTCTCGCAGAGAAGCAAGCAGCATGGAGAGGAGAGGGAGCTCGGACGGAGTGCCCCTTCGCCCTTGCTCTTCTTTTCAAGCCGAAGAAACCAGCGCATGGCTTCTAAACGACTCAGTTTCCCGCCACGTGGGCAGCCCGGCAGCCCGAAAAGTTTAACCCTTTGTTGCTAGCAGATGGACTTTGCTAAACATCATCTTTCTCCGGAAGAAGAACAAATATAGCGAATGAACCATAGAAAGACACAGCATGGAGCTACACTCAGTAAAGAAAAAGTGAAAAGGACTTTAAGGCAAAAGGATAAGGAGTGGCCTAATTTTGGCTGGACATTTCTGATAAACTATAGAGACTGAACTAGTTTTTCCTGTAACATATAAATGCTTTTGGGGGGGATGTAAAGTTCTAGTTAAAAGTGATATGAAGCTTTTTTGCTCCTAAAGAAAGAGGAGATTTGGTTTTGGGTCTTGAGATGATTTTAGAAATAGAAGAAGAGAATCTTTGTGTCGTACTAGAAGAAGCATCCTTAAACAGTACCCCAATAAGCAAATATGGCCCATGTGCAGTGTTGAGAGAGCTGCTAATGGGTAGGATTTCGCAGTTTGCAGGAGTTCCTTTAAAATCCTCGCAGATGTAGAGCATGGGATGTCTATATAGAACCCAGAGAGACTCCTTTCCTAAAAGAACTGATAAAAAGTTATTTTTAAAATGGTACAACTGGCTGAAGTTGCAGGTCATGTCTTTTTATGTTGAGTGAAGAAAGGTAAAAAACTTAGAAAGAAAGATGTTTTAGAAGTTTCATTTGTTGTTGTTGTTGTTTTTTTCCCTCTTCTTTTTTTGTGTGTATTAATAAACTATCTTTGTAATTTAAAGATGGGCCTGTTTTGCTTTTATATTCTTCCAGTCAAATGAAATATAGAACGTGATAAAACCATCACAAGCTCCAAAGCTCTGCCAAGTGGAGAGCAAGCCACAGCAGCAGCAAAAGCCCTCCTGACAAACACGTCCCCCTCCTTCGGGGCTGACTGTCACCTCATTGTACCAGCAGTGATTCAGGGAGGGGACTGGCAGGTAACGCCCTGCAAGGTGTGTTGGGGATAAACTGAGAATGCCTGGTGCAAAGCTGTAGCTTATTAAACCTGATTGTAGGTGGATAAAGCAGAAGGCAGCAGTGACCTGACCCTTTTCTCCAGGGCACCACAGTTTGGAGCAACATGTTCAAGGCCGGGCGTCTTTGATTTTAAATATTTATTATTTTTTGTTTGACGTGAACCCCGTGTTTCACACAAGCAGAGCCAGGAGAAGTTCCCATTTAATGTTTTTTGCCACGTTTCCCACCCCAGAGCCATCCCAAGTCCTGGCTTAGCAGCACAGGTGGGATGTGCAGGATTGGCTCACCCTACCCACTGCTCTGTCCCTGCAGGGCTTGGATCTCCAGCAGGGTTATTTGGAGAAAAAAAACATCCAGGGCAGGGAAAAAAAAAACACAAAAAACCCAAGGAGTTCTGACAAACAAGATCCATCAGCCCGAGTTAAACAGCCTGCAATGCTTTGGGACCTTTCCTGATAATTAAAAGCAACATGATGGCTCTGTGCTGGTGAGAATTCATTCTGTCACTTGCCCTCAAAGAAGCCTCCGTGCCAGCAAGTGTCACTGGTGGGTGTCAGGGCTGTCACCGAGTGCTCTGCTGTGGCTCCTGCTGGTTGTGGCCCTCTGCAGTACAGATGGATGAGCAGGCAGGGCTGGACCTTGCCACCCTGTCCCTGCCACCCTGTCCCTGCCTGCTGACCCTCCACGCTGGGGCTGTGCTGGAGGGATTCACATCCGTCCCAAGAAAACCCTTCCCATCAGCCAGGCAGCCTGGCTGCCAGCAGGCAGTTGCCATGGCAATGAGGGTCTGGAGTGGCCCTGGCAGATGATTATTGTTATTATTGTTGTTGTTATTGTTATTTATTCTTTTAATCTGGCCCTGGTTTCCTCTGCAAGGCCTCTGCTCCCCAGGCGTGGGCAGTGGGGGGAGAGGGGCAGCACTGAGGGGGTGAGGAGCAGTGGAAGTTCCTCTGGCCAGGGGAGGAAGGCTCTGATGTCCACACCAGCACCATCTTCTGGTTGGAGAGGGCTGGAAGGGACAGTGGCACTGACACGTTTGGGGGTAGCAGGGGCAGGACCTGTGTGGGGTCTGTGTGGGATTTGTGAGGTTCCAGCATTGCCCACCCTCTGCTCTCCTGCTGAAATTTAAATTTTTTTATCTCATAGCACTTAGTGTTTGTATATAGCAAATACATGAATTTACACCCACACTCATCACATGTCCCCTTGGGGGGTTCAGGGCTCTTTTGAGGGGTCACTGCTGGACCCCAGGACAGGACAGGGCTCTGCTCTCCTGCCCAAAGCCCGGCTCGTCCTGCACTGCACAGGTACCTGGGGCACAGCCCAAGGTCACCAGGATGTCACAGCATCCCTTGGAATTGAGATTTTATCTGGTGGAGCTGCTCAGTGCTTTGCTCTCAAAGCCATCCCTCATCCCCCCTGAGGGAAGGGGCTGCCTGGCCCGGAGCTTTTCACACACACGGTATCAATCTCTGAGAGGGAAGCACTTTTATATTGCAGATCTGATGGAGGAATAAATTCCCACAGAAGTAGAAAGCAGAAGCTAATGGGCTTTTTCACAATGAAAGAATAGATCTGCTGACAAAGGCATTTCCAGGGCATCAAAATAAACTGTATTTTCTGTGAGGACCACGGATCCCCCCAGAGCCCCCTCTCCTCTGCCCAGCTGAGAGTGGCCATTCCTGGCGTGCTCAGGGCTGGCTCCTCAGCCCCATCACGGTCACCTCGTGTGTCACCCACACAGGGAAGTCCTTGCATGCTGTGCCTTGGGTCAGGGCTGTCCCTCCTGGTCCCTCTGCTCACCCCCTGCCTGCCTGGACGCTGCTCTCCACTCCCAGCACAAGGGCATTGAGCCACCCTGCCAGAGCCCTGCTCCTGCTCCTCTCCATCCTGGAATTCCCTGGCAGCTGTTGGGCAGCCTCCCAGTGCCTTTTTCAGTTTTCTTTTTGGAAAAAAAATACGTGCTTTGTCTTTCCTATCAATTAATTTTCCAGTTAAAACCACCCCGTGCCTGCTTCTCACCCCACAGGAAAACCAAATGGTTTAGGAGACCAGAATTTACTGAAGTCTTACGTGCCCCAATCCCCAAAGGGGCAGGGAGAGGAAATGATTTGTTCAATTAATTATAAATGTTTTAATTCCAATGGCTAATGTAGAAGACAGTCAGATACAAACCAGCAAACTACTGAAGTGGTTTATGGGTCCTTCAAGAGCAGTAAATGCTTGTTCTGATTCTGCTAAGATCACTCAAATGACTTTTCCTGCCGAATTCAGGGGAGGGTGTAGTGGGAGACAGGGAGGGGGAGGTTTCCTCTTGTATTTCACATCCCCCCAGGCAAGTTGTGATAAACGTTTAGCGATTCTTTTCTTTGGAGCCCGGAACTTGCCTTTGAAAAAAAAAAAAAAACAAAAAAAACCAAACCACAATGGTTGTCCCGTGCTGCTGAGAGGTGGAACGGAAAAAAAGAAAAAACAAAGAAGAAGAAGAAATCAAGAGGTCAAGGTCACCTCTTGTTGTAGGATCGCTGCTACACCTACCAACCACCTCCCTGTCATCCTCCGTGATACCTGGGGCAGCCCCTCCTCCCGGTGAGGGATGTCTCAGGTAGATCTTTGTCCCCTGCCCGGTGAGGGATGTCTCAGGTCCATCTTTGTTCCCTGCCCGGTGAGGGATGTCTCAGGTCCATCTTCGTTCCCTGCCCGGTGAGGGATGTCTCAGGTATATCTTCGTTCCCTGCCCGTGTTCCCCGCCCGCTGCTCAGCACCAAAGCTCTCCGAACCCGGCATTAACGAGCTGATTTACACAGGGAGAGCTCCCGCCCGCCCCTTTCCTCGTCAAAACCACAGAAATGCAGAGTTACCGGGCTCGCTGGAGAGGGAAGTGTTGCCTGAAAGAAATGGAAGTTTCTTGAGTGGCTGAGGGAGAAGGAGCCCGTGGGTCCGTGTGTGGCTGGAGCAGAACAGAGCAGAGAATCACGGAATGTCCCCCTGGAAGAGACCCACGAGGGTCATCCAGTTCTGCACACCCCAACAATCCCACCCTGTGCTCCAACCACTCCTGGAGCCCTGGCAGCCTCGGGGCCGGGACCACCGTGCTGGGATAAATCTGCCAAGCCTGGGCCTTGCTGCCACCACGATTCTCCTGCTGGTTTCAGCTCTCAGCCCTTCCTCTTGCAGCTCAAAGCCTCTGCTGCCCTGGCATTCCCGTGGCTCTGTTCTCCCTGTGTCCCTGCTCCCTGCCTGCTCCATGCCTCCAGCAGCAGTGCCACTGCTCCTCCTTCCTCACCGTTCCTATCTGGTGGCTGAAAAGGAGCAGGCAGCCTGGGAGAGGGTAAATTGGACATCTAATAAATGCATTTTCTCAGTTCTTTTCTCCTCTCTTTTCTCCAGACCGTCCTGCCCTGAAAACTTATTTTCCTGGAGTTCTCGTCGTTGACCCCTAGAGCTCCAGAGATGTTACCTAAACGAAATGGCTTTGCTTTTCATACTCCAACAAAATCTCTCTGGCTTCCAGCACAACCCATCTCCTCCCAGGCCACAAAGAAACTCTTACAGCAGCAAAAGGTTTCTGTGCTCATAATTACAAGTCCTTGTGATGCACCAGTGGGCTGAGAGTCTGTGCAAAGAAATTTGGATTTGGGGATTATAGAGGAGGGTGGGTTTTTTTGTTTTTATTAATTTTTCTCAGCCTTTTCCCAAGAGGAAAAAAACCCCAGAGATGGTTTCAGAGTAGATTTCTGATTGCTAGGGGCTGTTTTAGTGGTGTCAAAGCCCAGCTGGCTCCACCAGCCAGACCCCACAGCGTTGTCAGGAGGTACTGAGGGCTCCAGCTCCCCAGCACCATGCAGGGGAGGCTTCCTGGGGAGCTCAAAGCTCATCCCTGACTGAGAACAGGAGCTGAGCAGCTGCCAGGGGAGAGCAGAGCCTGTGCAAGTGCCTGGGGACCTGGGGGACATCTGAGAGGTGGGCAGCAGTGTGCAGTGGACACCACGGTGCTGGGAACCCCAGGAGCCACCACTCCGTTCTCCTCCAGGAGCACCAGGAGCAGCAGAGAAGGGGGCAGAGCTGGAGCCCACCTGCCTTGTTAGAAAGCAGAAAGTCTCTCACAAATGGATTTCCAATTTCCCGTCCACCTGCTTAGCCGAGACAGATTTCTTGCTTTTATAATTACTTTTTGGGTAGTTACAGGATCCGGTATCCAGGCAACTTGATGCCTCTTAAATCCTCTTGTAAATCTGTTTTTTTTGGTTTTTTTTTTTTCTGTTGATTTCTAGGTGTTGGGGAAACATCCACCAATCCCTTAAGACAGACACAACTTTCTGGCTGTGTGGGCACGATGCAGTGTCAGATTTTGGGGGTTCAGGTCCAGAATGCAGCAGCTCCCACAGGCTCTTGGTGGCAGCTCTTGGTCTCACTCCCAATAAAACAGTGGCCAAAAAAAGGCTGCAATGCATCTTGTCTTCCCAGCTGCATCCCCAGGCAATGATCTCTCCCCGTGGCTTAGGTCTGTCCCTGCATTCAGGGACATGCTCAGGATCTCTTCATTTTGGGGGGGTCTGTGCCCATCTGGGTCAGGGCAGCTTGGAGATGCTTTAATTAAAGCACAGGCACAGTTAATCACTCTGGACTGTCCATCAGGGGCCAGGGCAGGAGCAGGGCTGGAGGTGACCCAGGCAGTGCAGGGCTGCACAGGGACTGAGCTCTGACTCTGCCCTCCTCCCACTCACCCACACTTCCAGGGACAGTGAAGGAGGAGGGGAGCAGGGATGGCACTGCTGCTGCTCCAGCCCCAACAGCCCCTTCATTACCAGGCAGAGAGCACGGGGAGGTCAAATCACCCTGCAAAGGTCACACATCAACACGCACCCCTGGCTCTGACCTCTGCTGGGGGAAGTGTAATTTAATTAACTTCTGCTTTGCTGTTCACCTGCTGGAGCCATCTGCATGTGGGCCACATCCTGGGGGCTGCTGGTCCCTCTGTCCCTCTGTCCCTCTCCCCCCCGGGCTGGGTGTCCTTCAGCACGGAGACAGCGCTGGTGCTTGGAGCTGTCGCTTGTGGTCGTGGTGGCAACAATTAGGCCATCAGTCAATAAACTAATACTCTCATTTACAGTCATTAGGGACTGCGGATCCAAGCATCTGCTCCTGCTAATGAGTTTAAAAGTTGGCTAAATATGGCAGACCTGCTCTGGCAGAGAGGGAAGCAACAGGAGTTCGATGCGGAATCGGGCTCTGGTGAACACGACATCAATTTTAATTAGCAGGCGCCTACAGCTTGCCAACCCAACCAAAATAAGGGGCAAAGGGAGGGTGCTGCAGGCTGCTCAGGGCTCGTTTTGGGGTCCCAGGTGGCTCTGCCAGGGGGAGTGGGCCCCAGGGGTGCCCTGCAGGCACCAGCCCGGCTTGTGCTCAGCGCTCCCTGGGCTGCTCTGCTGTCACACAGATCTTTTAATCTGGTGAGGAATCATTCATTTCCACCTCCAGGCCTAACACAGGCTGCCAGGAGGATGCTGGAGTTTGAAAAGCCCTATCATAGATCTGTTGTAGCTCGGAGAGAAGGGAAAAAGCTTTCCCTCTAAATGACTGTAAATGTTTTTCGCTCGGAGATGCCGGCTCACAGGGGGCCGGCGATTTATGGGCTGGTGTTTGACCTCACTGATGGAGACCTCCATCACCTGTCACCTCCCAAGGTGGAATGGTTTGTGGGGGGAAGCAGCAGCCTCTTCACTCAGCACCTCTCAGGCTGGATGGTGGGATTGCTCCGTGCCCTGTGGAGCATTAAACCTGGGTATGTTCTCTGGGATCTCGCCAGGCAGGGGACAAAACACTCCACAGAGCCCAACCCATCATCCTCCCCGAGCAGCACCACTGTTTTTCTGATCAATCCCTCCCTGCAGAGCACCAGACATCATGTTTTTCGGGGATCTCCTGTTCCCCAGTGCAGGTTAAAAGCAGCAGGTAAAAGGAACCATTGGAAAATCCTTTTCCCTTTTCTTGCCCTCTGTTCAGTGAGGCAGGATGAGGCATTACCAGCAGTCAGGGATGTTTCAAGGCATGGCCTGCTCAGGATAAAAGCAAGGTCCACACACAGGACTTGGCTTTCAGTGATGATTTTCTGTCCCTGGCTGCCACATCGTGCTCCCATCTCGCTGCCTTGTGTTGCACTCACTCCTGGCCGTGGGATCAGGACAAGGTTATGGACAGCCCAGTGCTGAGAGTTGTTTTATTTTAGCTCCTCTGATAGTTTAAAGAGTAAAATATCAGTCTGATTTTTAAGGTTGTTTGTTTGTTTGTTTGTTTGTTTGTTTGTTTGTTTGTTTGTTTTCCCAGTACCTACAGGAATCTATAGCTCCAGAAATCTTCTTTATGAGTGAGGGTTGGACATTCCTCCTGGTGTCCAACTGTGGCACGGAGCAGGTGCCTTTCCAGGCAGGGCTGTGCTGGATGAGCACAGCTGGCGAGTGCAGCAGCTGCAGGGATTTGTGTGAATTGCTTGGAAAGGTCAGGCTTGGTGGCTTTCCAGGCAGGGACCCCCAAAGAGCATCCTTGAAAGGGTGAATAACTGAGAGCTGGCTTAGAGAGGCTGGAAAAGGGGAAAAACTCCTCTTCTGGAATAAGAGCTTGGCAGATATGGAGCGTGGCAGAGTTTGGTGAGGAGGGGAGTGACCAGGCACTGCTTGGGGGGGCCTCTGTGAGAAGATGGACGTGCAGGAAGATGGGGCTGGAATTTAGGGGGCTGGTGGTCAGCAGAGCCACTCCTGAGTGCTGGTGGGGGACAGCCCCAGCCAGGGAATGCAGCAGTGGTGAGACACAATTCTGAAGACTTTAAAAAAAACCCCTAAGGTTATAGACAACAATATGTTGCTGATTTATCTGAAAAAAAAATAAGCTTTTGCTGAAATCAGTTAAAATTTAGAAGACAGAGCTGGGAAACAGCATCCCAGGCCCTGCAGCTCGCTGGAGGAAGATGGAATGCTGCTTCTGTAGCCAAGGCTCTTGATGCTCTTTTTAATACATATATTAAAAGGGTGCTAATAAGCAAATCCGTCAGTTATGCAAATGAGTGGCAATTGCATCTTGAAGAGCATCCCACAGTTTAATTACATCATAATTGCAATGTAACACTTTAATTACCATATGCATCACGAAATCATGAGCACTGTTTCTAATCTCTTCACTAATATTTCAAATCAAACAGATTGCACAGGGCCTGGCGTCGTGCTGCCATCCTGCACGGGGAAACTGATGCCTTGGAGTGGCTACCTAAACCAGAGGCTAGACAAGATTAGGAGAATAAAAGCAGGTATTTATTGAAGGCCTTCAAAAGACACACCTTGGGCAGTCAGAACTCTCCAAGGGCCGACACCCAAGATGGAGTTTTTCATACAGGTGATGCTGTTAAAGACTACAAAGACACAAACTCTGAATTCAGAAGGGTAACAGTGACTCTGTATTTCTGGTAATTTTTTCCTTTTTATCCCGTTCTACAGAGAACAACTTAATTGGTGAAAGAAAGACAAACTTCTTCAATCACATCGGTCAAACCAAAGGGACATCAAGAAGAAGTCCCTCCTAGGGAAAGGAATGCGAACAAAGGTTACAGTTAGGAAAACGTGTCTCTGGTTGACAGAGGTTGTGGTCTTTAACAGCGTCATTCTAAAGCCTTCTGATGTTTTACATTTTTGCAATGGAGTTTCTCACCCACTTTTCATGTCAATAACGATCATTTTGCGTTCTTTTCTGGAGGAGGAGAGAACTGATGGGCTGTTGGTTTGACCAGTGTGGTTGGAGAGGACAATTTTCATCCTCCGATCCTTGGTCACTGTTGGAATTCTATAAATGTCGAGGTCTGTAAATAAACTGCCCCTTTTCTTTTGCCTTGGACATCTCAGCGTGTGAGTGTCGTTTCTTTTGTGTCATATTGCAGGATTCTCCCTGCTCTAACCCTGGGCCCACTCAGCCTCCACCCCTGCCCAGTCTGGGGTGCTCACAGCAGCCAGGTGAGGCGGCCCCTGGGATGAAGGGATGAAGATTTGCAAGTGGCTGTTTTTTTGGAAGAAGCAGGCTGATGAAAAAGCTGCTTTTGTGATCCTCACTTCCCCACCCAGCAGAGAAAAATGAATTTCACATTCTCTTTCTCGCCCCAGAGAGGGAAACAAAGTTTTCAGGGGCAGAGCTTTAGCTGGAGGCCTGGGAATTCGATTTAAACCAGTTGATTTTGTAAATCTTCCGAGTTTGCATTCTTTACTTCTCCTCCCATCCGGCTTCTTTCCTTTCCCCATAAAGCCACATTGAATAAGTGACTTAAGAAAAGCAACAGATTGGCTTAAAAAGGGACTGAAATCCACATCTGGGAACTAAGAGATAAATGTTTTTAAGCAGTATGGGTGTGACGGATCAGGAAGAGGAGCTGATCTAGGTGAATCCCTCCTGCCCATGGCAGTGCCCCAGCATGGAGCCAGCTCTGCTGGGAGGGGGCTGGGGGCTCCCTGCTGGCCCCCACCCAGCTCTCCTGGCACTCAGAGCAGGGCCAGGGTCTCCTCCCAGCCCTTCCCAGCACTGCTGCTCTTGCTGCAGGTTGCACATTTGCTTTGCCCTGAGCTGGCAGTGATTTAAAATCATCCTGCTCTAATCCATATAAATTCTTTTAATCGTGGATTTAATCTCCTAAGTGTGTGGTAATTAAATTACACACCAGCCAGAGGCACACCAAGGAAAGGTGTGAGTTTACAGGCCCCTGGGCAGGGCCTCAGGACAGCCCATGGCCAGCACAATCAGGCATTTGGTTACTCCACTGTTCCCTTGTCATTGGTTTTTCCCTTTCTGTTTCTTTATCCCAAGTAATTTCTGTTGGGAAAGCATCGAGTCCAACCTGTGCCTGATCCTCACCCGAGTGCCACATCCAGTCCTTCCTTGGGGTGGGCACTCCAAACCTCCCCGAGCTGCTCCAACCCCTGACAGCCCTCTCCATGAAGGAATTCCTCCTGATGTCCAGCCTGGCACAGCTTGAGGCCATTTCCTCTTGTCCTGTGCCACAAGGAGAAACAGCAGAGGAGAAGATACAGCCCCAGAAGGAGCTGATGGCCAGGAGAGGGCCTGGAGCAATCCAAGTGCTGGAATATTCCTGGAGAGCAGAAGGAGACCTGGAGGAGAGCACTCCCGGGCTCCCTGAGCAGAGCACTTTGATGGGCTGGTGTTAATGGAGGGGAACACCGTGACACCAGAAGCACATTAACAAATTAAACTTTGGTGCTGGGAAGGGGAAAGTCTCGGTGAACTGCGAGGTAGGGAGATGACTGACTTCGGGAACGTGACAATTACTGTACTTAACTTTTTTTTTCTTTTTTCTTTTCTTTTTTTTTTTTTTTTTTTTTTTTACATTAAGAGCCAAATAGGAGCATATATTTAATTCATTAAACCGGTCTGAAGTGGCTCCCTCCATCCCAGAGCAGTTAATCGGTGCTCAGTGTCTCCTAATGAAGGGGTCCCTGTAAGGTCAGCCCGCCACTCGTTAGCTAATCGGAGACTTATTTGTTTTGCAAATTGCTCTCCCATTTCGAACAACCGCGCAGCAATTTCCGTGGCGGGGAAGCAGGAGAGAGTTCAGGGGGCTGGGTTTGGAAGCCCTCAATCTGTCACTGGGAGGAGGATAAAATTAGCCTGGGGAAGAAAGAGAAGGAGCAGGATGCTGGGCTCGTTCCAGGCAATCCGGCCGCCTCTCCCCGGTCGGGACTGAGCGGTGGCTGGAGGGCTGGGTGGGCAGTGGCACCACCCTGGGGACCGGGGACATTGTGTGACACTGCAAACTCCTCACCGTGCCCGGCTGGGCAGCGCCGTCCTGCCCTTTCCATCCTCCTCTGAGGTCCATGGGAGACTCTGTGTGGTCCATGAGGATCCTGCTGCCCTGCCCGTGTCCCCTGCCCTGCCAGCTGCACCCTTGGGTGCCCAGGAACAGGGCGGGTGTGCACAGGGGGATGTCCCCAGGGGTGGCAGGGTCCCTGCTCCGTGTGGCAGAGGGGGCTCTGTGGGAGCAGGGCTGTTCTGGGCAGGGACACAGAGCACAGCCTGGGGATTTCTGGATCGATGCCGAGCAGTGGGGACACCCACAGAGCCTGAGGGGAACACAGAGCCTGAATTAGCTGTTTGAACCCTTTTCCTTCACTCCCCGAGGCAGCTGGAGGTCTGGCTGCTGTCCTGGAGCACAGCAGGTCCACCTTGACTGGGAGTTCGTGTTTGTCTCTGAAGGAGGGAGCATCTCCCACCCTTTCCATGGATGAAGACCCTCCTCCCTCCTCCATTCAGGTTTTGTTTTACAGACGTGGGAACGAGCTGGCTGACACGATGTCCCTTCGCATCCCAATCCAGCTCCACTCCCCCCACAAAGGCCACAGCTCCCCCAAGGGCTGGAGGGGGCGAGGAGCCCCCTGGGCTTTGCTTTTGGAAAACAGGGAAGAAGGCCTGTGCTTTGTATTTGAGGTCCAAAAAGCAGAGTGATGTGTGAATTGGGGCTGTCAGCCCTTCCTCCCCAGCCCATCACGGCGGGTGATTGAGAGCCCGGCAGCCGCTCCCCATTTCCCTCCTGTGTGCAGAAATCAGGAGCCAGAGCAGAAGGCAGAAGCTCCCTGTGCTCCTGCTGGGGCTGCTGCCCCGGCTCTGCAGTGCCTGACCTTTGGCCATGAACTTTTAGCAGGGATTTCCCCCTGGTTCCAGAGCAGGATGACTGGGAGCACTGGGAGCAGACCCCTGCTGTCCTGGCTGCTCTGCTCGTTCTGCTTGGCAGTTGCTTGAACTTACAGCACTGAAGGGGGAGAAAGAACCTTTATTTTCCAATATCACAAGCAAAAAAAAGAAAAAAAAATTTACACACCACCTTTACTTTAATTTCCCCTTTAAAGTAATGGCATCTATAGTGTAAAGAAAACGTTCCGCTGAGGCACAAATTTCTTTTCCCAAATGTCATGGAAATGGAGGAATTTCAGCAACTGTCTTTGTGTGCAAAAGAGGAGAGAAAGTAGATTAATTTTAAAAGGTTACATTGATTGCAGTCAGGCATGGACCTGCAGCAAGGAGCCCAGGAGGTGTGGGAATGAGCTGCCCTGGCTCCTGAAGCACGAGGCTTCATCCATGAGCACGAGTCCTCATCCAGCTGGGGTTGGTGCTGAGGAGTTCCCTGGGAACAAACTAAAGAGTGAATTTTTTACTGGACTTTTATTTCTCTGCGGGTCCCTGACATCTGGGAAGAGCTCCTGGTCCTTCAAGGTGATGCAGCTGATTTCCTGCAGCTCTGTGAACACAGAGAAGGTGCTCAGCTCCCTCTGCTTCCAGACAGGCTGGAGGAGAGGTGTGAGCCTGACACGGTGGTGGAGCAGGTCAGAGTCAGTGGTTTCCCTCCAGCCCAGCCTGGGGCTGTTTGGGGGCTGCACTCCTGGCTTGGCTCTGCTCCTGAGGGCAGGGGGAGCTGCCTTTTGGAGACCTGCCCTGGGCTGCCCTTCCAGCACCTCCAGAAACCTTGGGTTTGGTTAATTCCTGGAGCATTTTGTAAGAAACCAGAGAGTGGCAAAGGCAGCCTGGAAGCACCAGCAACAAGGGAAGTGTTCCTGCAGCAGATGTGAGCTGTGAGGAGCCCCAGAGCAGTGTGAGTCCTGCTCAGAGGCTCCTGGGCCCTGGGGCAGCTCTGCTTGGCTTCACTTCAGCAGAGATGGGCCCAGTTACCCTCTTCAGGCACTGGCTGCACTTGTGTTACACACCTGGCCTGGCCATCGGCCTCTGCCGTGGGGGTGGGATGGACACAGCCTCTTGGGGACGTGTTTCTCCTCCCACCAAGGCACCACAGCTGGTGCCAATGGCAGCTTCCACCCTCTTGCAGGGACACAACCTCGAGGGCCCTCCTGCCATCGTAGCTCATGGCATCTTCCTTTCCTCACCAGGACTAGAGCTGGGGGCAAGGCCGCCCAAGCAGAAAACAAGATCCTGAATCTCCCTTGTGAAAACACAGGGAATATTTAAATCCCAATGACCAAATTTCCCTGGCAGAGCTCCTCTCCTCCTCCTCCCTGAGCAACAAGCTCTGCGTGGCACCAACACAGGCGCAGGAGCCGCCGCCTTCGCTCCGGCGTTTCCCACATCAAGCGCGAACCTTCCTGCCCTTCCTCGGCGGGCGGGAGCTGCGCCTGCCTCTCCACACCAACCCCCGTCCCCACGAGGAGCCCTCAGAGCTTCAAAGCCATCCCGGCAGGGTCGTGGCCCGGGCCCACCCCACCCGGGCACGGCCGCCGCTTCCCCGGCCACCTCGGGGCTTCAAATGGCAGGAGGAGGGAAGGCTCGGCCTTGATCAGGAGGGATAAGAATAACGAGCGGCAGGCGGCAGCCGGCGGGGTGTGGATGAAAAGGCGGCCGGGCTCTCATCCTTCCCCCGGCCCTGGGGTGATCTGCCCCTTCCTTTCCCCAGCCGTAATTGCCCGGCACGGCGCAGGCCGAGCGTCGCGCTCCGCCAAAGGCCCGGCGCGGCCAGGCCGGGGCCGCGGGCAATGAGCGGGGAGGCGGCCGGGAGCCCTTTGATGCCGCTCTTCTCCCTCTGAAGGATTATCAGAGCCTCTGTGGAAGGCCTGGAGCTTCTTTCTCTGGCTCTGGGCTTCGCCTCGCTCTGCAGAGGAGAGCGAGTGCTGCCCGGCCACGCCAAGAGGGCAGAGGGACGGCGCTGGCCGTTCCCTCAGAGGTGCTCGATGGGCTCCTGGCCAAGGCCAGAGCCAAACCCAACACCCCTGAGTGTAGCCACGGTTTGTGCCTGCCATGTTTTGATTTCGGAAAATTCTTTCCCAGGGACGCTTATGGTAAACAAGGGCGTGTTATTGTAAGCTATCATATTTTTCTTTCCCAGAGGAGGGAATTTGCTTGATGGCCCCTTGGTGTGACCAATGGGTCCAAGGATCCCACCTCTTAGGTGGGCTCATTGTAAAAAGGTATAAAAGACAGGTGCTTTGATAATAAAGCAGGATTTTGAATCTTCAGCCTTCTGTGAGTCTGTGTCCTGATTTCGTGTCCTACAGCAACACCTGAGCCCTCAGCCATCACAATTCTGGACACCTGTGACCCTTCCTGATGGTGATCACTGGCCTTTGGTGGCTTCTGCTCTTCGAGCTCGTGCTGGGGACAGCCTGGGGTGAAGAGCAGAGCCCTCGGAGGTGTCGTGACACCTCAGCACCGTGGTTCCCAAGCACAACAGCAGTGCTGGGGCATCGTGGCCTCCCACTTCCCTGTGTGTTTTTTCAGGTGTTTCCTCTGGCTGTGCTTTCATTCATTTGTCACACACACAGAGAACAGAAGTGGCCTCGAACCTCCATCTCCAGCAGCTGAAATCAAATCATTACCCAGCCTATCCCACCTGGAGAAGCGTTCCCGGCTGGCCAGCAAATTGTGAAGGAGTTCACTGTGTCCTTTAGAGCAAGAAATTATCCTGGAGTGTAAGTTAGGGCTCCAGCAGCCATACAGGTGCAAAAAATAAAATGAAGAAGGTGGGTGAGATGGAGATTTAAATAACACTGTAGAAAACAGTGAGCAGGGGATGCCTTCATCAAACTGGGGGTTCCCTTTGGAAGAGAGGGGGCTTAGCAGCAGTGTCTGAAGGAGATAAAAGGGAAAAACCTGACACAAGAAGCTGGGAACATCCCCTCAGCTCTCCCAGGGCAGGCATCTCACAGCTGAAGTCCTTTTCCCTGCATTGGAGTGATGCTGCACAACATCATCCCTACAGCTGGCTGGTATTTTTGGGGGGCTGTTTTGTCCTATTTTTAGGAAATGCCAATATGGATTGGGGACTTTTTTTTTGGGTCTGGGAGGGAAAAGGTCAGCCTGAGCAAATTTCTCAACCTGAACTGGAAGCAGAGAGGGGTGACAAACCCACTCCAGCTTCAGATGGAGCTAATTAAAGTGCTGACATTTTAAGACATGATGATGTGAAATCTCTTGCTTCAAGCCAAGTCTGGGCCCTTTTCAGAGTTCAGTTCTGCTGCCCAGAGTTTCCAGGAGAGGTGCAAGACAAACCGGGAGGGGTGATGGGTTGTTTTTAATGGGATATTTGTCCTAACAGTGCCAGCAAGTTTTTAGCCTTTGGAAGAATCCTGTAACATCAGGTTGCCTGGGCAGAGACCCCCAAAAAAGTGGAGCTCTCCAGCTCAGGAGTCTAGGAGAGGATTTGAGTCTTGGCTCTGTTGTGTTTCACCCTGCAGGGAGAACAGGGGAGGAGAGCCCCAGCCCCACAACAGGGGGGTAAGCTGGGGTGGGTGGGTGCACACCCCAAAACCTGTAGCATCACCCCGAGAACTCTGCTGCACAAACAGCGACATAAAATCGATCTCAGTGCAGTCTTTTGGGGGATGGAGGCTTTTGGGGTGCCCCTGGGAGGGCAGGGGAGGGTGGGCTGTGGCAGAGCCGTTTGCCATGTGCTGCCAGCGGGGCCGACACGCGAGGGAGGCCGGGGCTGGCTGGGAGGGAGGGAGCGAGCTGCAATCAGGAGCTCTATTGTGGCTCTCGGGCTGCCGGCACAATGCAGCATTAAGAGACAAAGTCAGCTCGGCTCAGTGGGGGTGCCGGAGGTGATTTTGGGGGAAGCAGAGACTGGCTCTGACAGGTAGAACGAGCCTGGAGTGATGGGGGGAAAGGCAGGCTGATGGCAGCGCCTGCAGTCTCTGGCTCCGAGCCGAGCTGCAGGTCTGGGAGGGTGAGTGAGCTGTGCTGCTCCACCGAGAGCATCCCGGGGTTGTTCCCAGGAGGGACCTGTCTGCACCAGCCCTGCACCCAGGCATGAGACACAGCGGGGTGGATGGACAGACAGACACACAGGCTGCTCTCCAGGGAGAGATTGATCAGGGCAGGGCAAGCACCAGCCCAGGCTGCAGCAGGAAAACCTTTCCACGTGGAGGGAGCTGGCAGGATGTGGGGTCAGCAGGGGCTGGAGGGGGCAGCAGCATCGTTTGGGGTTTGGGACTCACTTGAAAGCCCCAGTCCTCATCACCATCCCTTCTGCAGGTGTGCAGGTGCCCCTTCCCCTGCCAGGTAAGGGCACAACGAGTCCCAAAGGGCTCTGCTGGTGTCTGTGGGGGCAGCCAGGCTCTGGGGAGCCACAGGTGCAGCTTCTCATTGGGAAAAAAAAAAATAAATTAATAGCATGGGAACAACCTATTTTATTAGCTCAGAGAAGAAGTAAAACACCCTGAGCTCTGCCCCACCAGCATGATCTCAATGTGGGTGAGATGCTGGAGGTGAGCTGGGGAATGTGAGAACGGAGGTGAGCTGGTGGGTGTGAGGATGGAGGTGAAGTGGGGACTGAGAGGATGGAGCTGAACCGGTGGGTGTGAGGATGGAGGTGAGCTGGGGGCCTCTCCCCGGCTGAGACATTTTCTGCTCCGTCATCCTGAGTTTTCTGCTCTGTTTTGCCAGACTGTTCCGGGGAAGGCGGCTGTGCCGCGCCGCGCGTTCTCCCAATGCCATCTAGTGTCAGCCCCGGCAGCCCCGCACAGTTATTTTAAGGCATCAGCGCTGATTTATTGCAGAAGGATCTTTGAGGGCCAGCAGGCTGCCCGGGCTGGTTATTAACAGCAGCACGGGTAACTAACGGGTGGGTGCGCAGGCCGGGCTGGATTATTTTTTATTATCGCTCCTGTTTCGCACTAAAAACCCACCCTGGCAGGATGGAGTGCGAGGACGAGGCGCCGTGTCCGAGGTGATTAAAGTCTTTCAGCCTTCAGGCACTTGTCTTGCAGCCCCGCCATCACCTGAGGCTTAATCGCTCAGAAAAGTGCTGTCATGTCCTATTGTCGCCGTATTGGGAGCGCGACCTCTTTCCCGTTTAGCTGCCATCTGAAAAGAGCGTCACTTGCCAGGAGACAGGCGTGACTCAGGAGGCCGGTGATGGGATGTAAAGACTTTGACCTGCGGGCCGCCCATTTGGAGGCTGCCAAGGTCGGTGGCAAGGGTGACCATGTCCTTTGCACGGTGATTATTTGGCTAAACCACCCTAAAACAGGCAGCGGGGCTGAGGGCTGGGTGGGACTGTGAGGGCATCAAGCCCCCCAACCCCTCCCTGCCTGGGGTTTGGGGCTGTGGGACAGCCCATGGTCCCCTCCTGCTTGGGAATTTGTCCTCCACATCTTTCCCATTGCAGGGGCATGGCCTGCACAGGCTGAGAACTCCCTCATTTCTGCCTTTTTTGGGGGCAAAGAACCACAGCAGAATCTCCCATGTCTCATTCACTGCCCTCCCGGTGCTGAGGAAGGTTTCACAGGACAGATGTGCCCTGTCCCCTGCCCTGTCCCCTGCTCATCACCATCAGCTGCCATGATTTAGGTCCCTGCTAACCTCATCCTCATCCTCATCCTCTGCTGACCATGTCGATTTATCTCCTGGGCTGCAAACCCCCTCAGCGAGGCAGGTTTGAGTCGGTGATTAATTAAGGCCTCCCTAGAAAGGTGGTTCCTCCCTGCAGCCTCACGAATAAACGTGAGATTAATGGGTGCTGGCCGTGCTAGACAGCCACGGGCTGGGCCGGGGGGAGTTTGCCTGCTCTCATCCAGGCAGTCCTTTAGCACGGATTTTCCGTGGAAAAACTTCCAAACAATCCCGTGGGGTGGGGAATGCAGCCCCAGGGCTGAGGAAAGGCGGTCCCGGGGCTGAGCCAGGCACGGAGCAGCCGGGTCGGAAGCAGCAGCCCAGCGATGCTCACACCAACATCCAGCCTGCTCCGGGTGTTTAATTTTCACTAATCTGTTTGGGGTTTTTTAATTATCCGCAAACAAGGGTGCCTTCTTCGTGGAATAACAATGGTGCTGGGGACAGCGAGCTGTGCCCACACCCCTTCCCTGCCGCTCGGCCGCGCTCCGGAGCTTTGCCCAGGAGTTGTTTGTCTGTCCCCATCCATCATCAGCCGCGGGATCCCGCCCTGCTCACCAGCATTTGCAGCATCTCCGGGCAGCAGGAGCCGGTCCTGCCGGGCTGGGGTGTCAGAGCCTTCGCAATCACCCCGTGCCACGGAGCTGGAGGAGGGTTTAACTACAGGGCTCTTTAATGAGATGAAAAGAGCCCTTTCTTTCCCCACTGGTTTTCTGCTTGCTCTCTGATGCTGCCGGAGCCCTCGGGTTGTGTCAGGGCCTGCCTCTCCGTGGGCTGACAGGTTTCCTAACTCCCCTCCCTGCACTGTCAGCACAAGTACCAGGAACAGCAAACACCAGTTGCAGCAGCTGGAGGAGGAGGAAGCTCAGGTCGGAGCAGTCCCTGGCCTGGTGTGTTTGGGGTTTTTTTTCCTCCAAAACATCCTCAGTGGCGCCGGTGACCTGGAGGAAAGCCTGTGCCCCAGCCTGTGCAGCAGGACAATGGGTCTGATCCCCTTCACCTGCCTCCTCCAGGGCTGTGTTTGATTCATGTCAGCGCCTTGGCTGCTGACTGCGGGATGAATGACGCTATATAAATGCAAAGTGTTATTAATATTTCATGTTGTAGTGAAAATGTACTAATGGGGCTTGTTCCTGGAAGATAAAGTGCTGCCATTAATACACCTTGGTGTCCCCTGCGCTGGGGACTCACCTGTGGAGGGATGGACGGGGCTCTACCCGGAGCAGGAACTGCCCCTCACAGCTGGCACCTCCCCAAAGGAGGGGATTTGAACCCAGGAGGACACAAAGAGCCACATCTGACCCCCACAAAATCAGGGGTACCTGGGGGAGAACGTCCCCCCACCCACCCCTGGGTGCTGGTGGATGGGAGCTGCTCTGGGTCCCCCCTGCCTGCCCATGGGGGACACAGCCCCTGGGGACCCCCTACCCAGCACAGCCACTACACAGGCACGTCAAAAAAACTAAAAATAAATAAATAAAAATGGGCTTGTTTGATTTCAAACTGCAGAACTCTTCCCTGGAGCCATCCGCAAACACTGGTAATTTACTTTACAGCTGTTTAGATTTGTTTGTCTACATTTTTTTCCAAACCCCAGCAGAATTGCAAATGAAATGTGTTGTTCGCTCCTCAAATGACTCCAGCCGTACCTGAACTCCTGCACCCCACACCTCCTTGGACCCCTCTGACCCCCATCCCTGCACCCCACAGTGGGGAGAGGGGGGTCAGACCTCAAAGAGGGGGTTCTCCGAGCTGGGGTTCATTTTGGGAGGGCTCCTGATTCCGGTATCAAGGAGGGGTGATGGGGAAGAGACTTGTGCCAGCTTGCAGGTGAGGGCTGCACAGGTAAGCAGTTAATTACTCTCCAGCGAAATTATCAACTGCAACCCACTTATCAGAGGGTGGTGAGGGATAAAGGCTCTGCTAAATTACGGCCGTGGTGCAAAACGTCAATAAAAAAGGATTATAAAGGGCGGTGTTTGGCTGAGAGGCTCCCGGTGCTGCAGGCAGGGGCTCCCAGGGCTTCGGCCGCTTTGGAGCAAGGGGAGATGGCTGCAGAGAAGGCGTGGAGGGACCCCAGGTTGTGCTGAACATCCCTGCAGAAGGTGAGGGACAGACAGCCCTGAGCTCCCACCCCTCCCCACAGCCGGCTCAGCCCTTCCCGGCGCTGCGGGGCCGCCCTCCGCCTCGGGAAAATCTGGCATTCCACGGGACACGTGGGGATCCGCCTGGAGCCTCATCCCTTCCCCCGGGAATCTCCTCCTCGCTCCCAGGAGCGCGGGGGTGACTCATGTGCCGTCTCCTGCGCCGGGCGATGCGCTCCTGCCCCGGGCAGGCGCCGACCCGCAGCAGCGCCGCGTTGGGACGCCCGCAGGTGAGCGGCCTGGGGACCCCCTCTGCCGCGACCCCCGGGCCCCGGGGAGGTGGGGAGGGCGCTGGGGGAGTGCGTCTGCCCAGCCTGGCACCAGGGAGATGGGCATGGCCTGCGCTGCTGCCGGCAGCGTGCTCAGGGAAGGAGGAATGTGGGGTTTGCATGTTCCTCCAGAGAGCCAGCGGCTGCCACGGGAGGGACGAGAACCGGGAGCGTCCGTGGTCACTCCTGTCCTGCGGGTGGGTGCATTGGCTGAGCAGGGGATGTGTTCACCCCTCGGCGAGGGGGAATCTTGTTTCCCTGGTAGGCAGAATATTTAAAGAGAACCAGCGCCAAAGGCAGCCCTGGCAGTCGCGCTTTGCTGCAGCTCCAGGGCGCATGGGGTGCGTTTGTCTGGCACGATGCGAGCCGGGGTCAGATCGGCCACACAGGGGCCTGGGGCTGGTGAAAATTGGGTGTTTTGGCTGCCCGGCCCCACGGCAGCTCCTCGGCGCTGCAGGGGCTGTGCAGCCCCCCGGCCCAGCCGCTGCCTCTGCCCTGCCGTGGGCTCCCCGGTGCGTGGGCACGGCGTGGGGACACGGAGAGGTGGCACCGGGCTCCTCCTGCTCTGCCCGGAGGAGCACGGAGGCGACGGCAGATTCCAGCGATGGGAGAGGAGCGCGGCCGGGTGAGTCACGCCCCGGCTGCTCCTATTTGTTGTAAGGGAGATTAATAACAAATACCTGGGCAACGAGGCGGGATGGGGGCTGAGCCGGGCGCCGGAGGTGGCTGCAGGACGCTGTGGCTGTGGCAGAAACCCTGAGTGGTTCCCAGAGTGGGGGACGGTGCTTGGAGGAGAGGTGTCACCCAGCCCAGCTCTGTGCTGTCACTGCTGTCCCTGCATGCCAGCACAGGTCAGGGATGGTCCCAGGAGCATGGCTCAGTGCTTTGAGACATTCAGGGGCACCAATGGGGACCTCTTGCTGCTTCTTCGGTGTCACAGTGTCTTCTCTCTCCCCAGGCTGGCTAACAGGATCGGGGAGCCATGAACTGGGGGGTGTTCGAGGGGCTCCTCAGCGGCGTCAACAAGTACTCCACAGCCTTCGGCCGCATCTGGCTCTCCGTGGTCTTCATCTTCCGCCTGCTGGTCTACCTGGTGGCGGCCGAGCGCGTCTGGAGCGATGACCACAAGGACTTTGATTGCAACACGCTGCAGCCGGGCTGCACCAACGTCTGCTTCGACCACTTCTTCCCCGTCTCCCACATCCGCCTGTGGGCCCTGCAGCTCATCCTGGTGACGTGCCCGTCCCTGCTGGTCATCATGCACGTGGCCTACCGGGAGGCCAGGGAGCAGAGGCTCCGGGAGACCAAAGGGGACAGCTATCGCTGCCTCTACCCCAACCCCGGCAAGAAGCGGGGCGGGCTCTGGTGGACGTACCTGCTCAGCCTCATCTTCAAGGCCAGCGTGGACGTGCTCTTCCTCTACATCTTCTTCCGCTTCTACAGGAACTACACCCTGCCCCGGCTGGTCAAGTGCGAGCTGCCGCCCTGCCCCAACGTGGTGGACTGCTTCATCTCCCGGCCCACCGAGAAGAACATCTTCACCCTCTTCATGGTGGTCACCACCTGCGTCTGCGTGGTGCTGAACCTCGTCGAGGCCGCCTACCTGGTGGGGAAGAGGTGCCGCGAGTGCCGGCGGGCGGCAGGAGGGGACGGCCGGCGGCACAGCCACGACGCCGGCGCCGAGCCCGTGGGCACCGACGGGCAGCTGTTCCACGGGGTGGACTACAAACCCCACACGGCCACCATCCCGCTGACGGCCTCCTGCCCCAGCACGCTGTCCGAGGATGAGGCTGGTTCCTAGAGCTGCCCAGGGGAAAGCAGGAGCTGCTCGCCCGGCCTGGCGGCTCTTGTTCCTCTGTGCCCCAGTGCGGGAGTGCTGAGGGTGGCAGCAACCTGGAGCTGGGCTGTGTCCAAGGGGTCTCTGCCTCTCCTGTGCTGAGAAAGGCACTTTACATCATCCTGCTGAATTTGGGGTAAAGCAGGGGCTGTAGGGCACATGCTGTCCCTGGGAGTGACAGAGCAGCTGTGAACTGACAGTGGTGCCCAGACTCTGAGCCTGTACCAGCCAGGACAGACACCCTGATCCCCCAAGAAACCCCTCTTCCTGTGTCTCACCCTACATCAGCCACTCCGTGGGTGTCAGGGCCACCTCAGACTGATGCAATTGTCATTAATAACACTCATTAGTTGAGTGGGGACAAGAGCAGGTCCCTGGTGCCGCAGCCACCGCGCAGGCGTGAGGATCTGGCCAGGCAGGCAGAGCTCGCTGTGGGCTGCTGGATCATCCTGCCTGGCCAGGGCAAAACACCTGAGCCAAACACAGAGGAGGAAAAACACCCCAACCATTGATTAAACAATAACATTAAATGGCAGGATCTGATCTCGTTTATTGTTGTAATACATCGCGTTCGGCCGTGCTGCCTTTTCCGAGGCCATCAGAGGGAGCAGAGCATTAGCTGGCATGAATAATTAACAATAATTTCATGGCAAATGCACTCACAAGTAACATTAACATTGAACATGCAGCTCGATCTGTTACTGGCTTTGCTGTACTCAGAGGGTGTGATAATTATTTTTTCCACGAGCAGTGACGGTGCCAGCACTCCCTTGGCTCTGTCCCAAAGGAAGTGGCACAAGCGGTGAGGGAGCACCATGGCTGTGTCCTTCGTGTGACTGAGGCCACTCTCAGTGACAGATCATTGCAGTGATCCACCTGAGACCCTCCATGGGCAGAACTGAGCTCTTCCCCACAGCCCATCCTGGGGAAAGGACCAGCTGGATGTGCTGGACGGGAGGCTGAGGGGCTGCTGTGGCCAGGGGGGTGCCAGGGACAGGCAGGGCTGAAGGGAAGCCAAGAGCAGGTGGAGCTGCAGCACTGCTGGATGGGAGGGCAGGGACTGAACCAGCCACTGATGGGGCTGAGGGTGGTGGAGAAGCCCTGGGGGGATCCCAGCCACTGGCACAGCAGCTCCTTGTGCTGACACACAAGGATTTTGGGGTCCTTTGTGGTCAGAGAGGCAGACGGTGAAAACCAGAATTTTTTCCACTTCTCAGGGGAGGCTGTGCTGGCGCTGCCCTCCTTCCATCCGCTCCTGTTGCTGGATTATCCACCTGGAAGTTTTCTTTACGAAGCTGCAGCGTCAGAGGACACAAGTTGTTCTTTGTGTGCAAGCCATTGCCCCGATTTAAAGAGCATGGGCTGGGCTGTTTGTTTTCCAGCGAGGCTGGCCACTCCTGCTCCAGGCTGGAGAGTGAAACCCCGAGGTGTTCCCCTCTGCAGGCACCAATGGGGACAGAGATGAGCCCCAGAAATGCTCCCTGTCCCACTTCCACACCTCAAAGCACAGCTGGAGCTGCTGCCCGTTGCGAGACACCTAGAGATGCAGCTGCTGGATGTTGTTGTGCTGTTTTTTCCTGCTCAGAGCAAACGTTGCAGAGCTCTGGGTGTCTTGCACCATCCAGGCTTGGGGTAAGCAGCAGTCAGGCAGAAAAACGGGAGCACTTGGCTGCTTCTTTGATGTTGGTGCTGCAAAACCAGGGCTCTGGATACTGGGATACCTCCTGGGATGAGGGGCAGGACCAGGGTCAGCAAACCAGGGGGTGTGTCACAATAAAAGCTGAATATTTCCCAGATTTTGCATCCTCACACAGGAAATTCCCTATATTTGCTTGTGGGGTCCCAGGAGACCTCCTAAATTTTGGGGTGAGGGGATTTTAAAGAAACTCATCACTATCTCCAGCCCAGGCAGGGATGTGGAGGGGGTTGAGTGCACAGGTCAGGGGTAGCTTGGCCTTCCCAGTTTGGGCTGGTTCCTGCCCTGGCCAAACCCACCCTGTTTGCTGGGAATTGAGGAGAAACTCTCTGATTTCTGTCCAGCCCTGACTGCTGGCTCCCATGATTCCATGACTCCTCTGCCCCCGTTCTTGCGGGGGAGTCTCGTCCCTGGGGACGTGGCCCTGGAGCAGGACAGCTGCTGGCAGGCAGAATCCTGCCATGCCCCGTTTAAGACCCTTCTAAAGAGACTTGGAGGTTTTCCTGATGGTCTGGCGTCTGCCTGCTGCACTCTTTGGGATTTTCCTTTATGGAGGAGCCAAGGTTGGGCCCCCCTAAGTCCCTGGGTGTTCAGTGTTTCACCTGTCACCCCGCTGTGCCATGGCAGGGTGGCAGCAGGGTGACAAGTCCTGGGCACGTCCCTGAAGCTCCCAGGTGCTGAGATCTGCAGAACCACGCTGGCACCTTGTCCCTGCGCCCACGCTGGCAGAGGGGGCACAGGGATGTGCCCCTGGATGGGGATTTATGAATTTATGGATTTACCCAAACACCCAGCTCAGCATTTCAAAGCTGCAGAGCACCGGGTGTTTCCGCTCCCCACCCAGCTGCCTGAGGGAAATCTGCCCGTGCCAAACGCGCCTGAACTTTCTTCCCGTGGCCACACGGCCGCTCCTGAAACTCCAGAACTGCCCAGGGGTGAGCCGGCCCTGCTCCTCTCCTGGCTCCTGAAATTCCAAAACTGTCAGCGAGAGGCAGCCCGGGGTGAGCCGGCCCTGCTCCTCTCCTGGCTCCTGAAATTCCAAAACTGCCGGCGAGAGGCTGCCCGGGGGTGAGCCAGCCCTGCTCCTCTCCTGGCTCCTGAAATTCCAAAACTGCCGGCGAGAGGCTGCCCGGGGGTGAGCCAGCCCTGCTCCTCTCCTGGCCCTTACAGGGTTTGGCCCTGGGGCAGGGAGCAGCTGCCTCTGCAAGGAATCAGAGCTGCCGGTGCTTCTGGACACTTCCCTCTCTCCAGGGTTTTCCACCTCACAGCCCCCAGGTTCCTGCTGAGCTCCTGCCACGGCAGCTCTGTACAACAACATAGCTCGAATTCCTGATCCGGGCAGCTCCGGGGTGAAGGAAGGCTCCGGAGCCCCTGCTTGGCTCCCATCCAGGATTGGGGTGCATTTGTCTGTCCCCTCCTCCAGGCTCACCCCATCCTGCACCCCCAGGCTCCCCCCAGGGTTTGCTTTGGGTCTCCTGGGCTCCCATTCCTGTGTGTCCCCAGGCCTGGCAAACCCTCACGGGCTTTATTTGATCTCCTGGAGACAAAAAAGCCTCCGGGCAAGTGGCTCCTTGTCTGCCAGGAGAGGAGGGAGCAGATCTTTCCGCCACCAAGCACCCCGGGGCTCTTCAGACGTGTCCCCATGGGAGGGGTGGCCCTGGCTTGGTGCCGAGGTGCCCTGTGAGGCTCCAGCTCGGCTGATCAGCCCGAGGGTGTGCCGGAGGATTCCAGAGAATCCTCGGGGCACTCTAGAAACCAGGTGAGGGAAGGGAAGCACATTCCAACGTCAGCAGGGGCTGATCCACGGGGAATCCGGTGGGATGGGGCTGACTCAGCCTCCTGGGAGCCCCCGATGTTTTGGGGAGAGGGATCCCCCCTTAGGGACAGTCCCAGATCCCATGGGGTCACGGTGTGAGGCAGCAGCAGAGCAGGGTCCAGCTGCACGGGGACCCTGCTGCCACCCTGTTCCACGGGAAAGGTCCCACCTGGCCACACCGGCCCCGCCAGGGCGGTGCCTGCCAGTTCCTGTAGGCTGGAGATACCGATGAGATGTTGCAAAAGTATTACTAAGGCAAAATCGTTTAAAAAGTGGGTTACGATTGTGTAATCCGGGACTCTCACGGTGGCTGCCGGTGGGCCCGCAGCCGGGGGAAGGCGGGAGGGGTCCGGTCCTGCCGCTGGGTCTGCAGTGCCCAGATCATCCCTGCAGGGGATGGGACATCACCTGGAAGAGCTGCTGGCGTTTCCTGCGGAGGGATCCGTCTCTGCTGATCTCCCTGCAGGACTTGACCTGCCTTTTGTTGTTCGTGCCGAGCGTGTGTGTGCTTGTGCGCAGCAAGAACCTCTCCGGGAGCTGTTTGCCAGACTCACCCAGTTACTGGGAACAGAACCAACCACCCTTCCCCTCCCCTCTCACGCTCAGACAAACCCTGAGCGTGCAGCTGGGAAGGAGCTTCCCTGCTCCGAGAGGCGCCCGGATCCCGGCACCTTCCTCTGGCTTTCCCACCTGGACAGGTACCTCCCGGGGCGCTTGGGGCTGCCAGGGTTGAGGGGGGACAGCCCCGTGGTGTAACGGGGTGCAGGTGGGACCTGGGGTTGCTGGGACTGTGGGGTCAGAGGTGGGGGTCACAGAGTGCCACATCGGGACCCCACAGGCCGTGCCGGGGTTCCCGTCCCATGGGGTGATGCAGGGGGATGGCACAGCTCGGCACCCCAAAGAGCAGCAATGGCCACCCCGGGTCTTGCAGCTCCCAAAAGAGGCAGAGACCCCCCCTGAGAAAAGTGGTTGTGCTGAGTCTGTGCCCCAGGTGGGAGCTGGGCGCTGTCGGGTCCAACGCCCTGCGCCCACACGGGGCAGGACCCGGCCGTGACGCAGCGGGTTGGCATCCCGGGGGCTGGCAAGGGCTCTGCGGGAGGCAAACCGGCACTGCCGGCACAGCTGAGCACACCTGAGCACACCTGAGCACACCTGAGCCCTGCCCCTGCTCCGCCTGGCTGCCACCCAGCACTGGGGGGCCCGTGGGGCTCACACAGCGCTGCACTCACCCCCTGCCACGGGGACGGACACGGAGCTCGGCACGGAGGTCACGGCCCCTTCCAGCGCTGGGCTGAAGCGGGCACACGGGTGCTGGGCAGGTGGGTTATGGGCAGGTGGGTGCTGGGTGGGTCTCGTTGGCACCAGGGATGGAGTCATGGGTGAATTGGCGGGCTGGTGGGGCTCTGGGGGCAGGCAGAGGCCCCAGGTTCCATCAGCACCAACTTTCGGGGGAGAAACAGCAGCTCCCCTCTCCCAGTTTTAAATCCAAGGGTTGGGTGGGAACACAGAGATTTCTCCCCACCCTGACTCTGGCCAAGGGTTTGCCAGGGAGGAAGATTTGGTTTCAGACGGGGCGGTGAGCGGAGGTGTGTGGGCATGGGCAGAGGCGCAGCCCTGGCACTCAGCACACGCCACCAGGGACCCCAGCCTGGAGCCACTCAGCTCAGCCACACTTCCAGTGTGTCCCTGGGCCAGAAGGGTGGGAGCCACAGACCCAGAGCTTGCTGTGGGGTGGCCCTGGACAAGGACAGGCTCTCCCAGAGTGCTCCATGGGCTCCGGGCAGTGCTCCAGGTTCTGCTCCATCCCCACAGCCCTGGGACACCGCAGTGCACCGGATGAGAGGACTCTGATCACCAGTTTGCCACCACGCCCTGGCTATGCCCCGTGCTGGACACTTCCCACCCCACAGCCCCCGGTGAGTGGGGAAGGAGCCTGAGCCTCCTCCAGGTACGTCTGGGAAGGCACTGGGTGGGCAACGGGCAGCGGCAATTCCTTCAGAGTGGGAGGCACCTGGCGTTCCGTGAATCCCTTTTGCCAGGGCAGACACCTCCACGGCCCAGAGGGTTGTAAAAACCACCTGGGTTTGTAAATCCAGGTGCAGTAAAGCTCCGGGTCAGGCTTAGCCTGTCACCCTCCCCACAGGGGCAGCCCCAGGCGGAGCTGCGGAGCCGGTTTGGCCGTCGGAACCTCCGGCGTTGCTGCCGGACCAGGGGCAGAGCAGTGGCCAGGGTGACATGCTGGTGACACACGGACTGTGACACACACGGACCGTGACACACACAGACTCTCACTTTCCACAGCCCCACTGTCACCTGTGTTTGGGCTGCCCCAGGTATCACTTGTCAGACAGAAAACAGGTCCCTGTGGCCTGTCCCAGCACCCCGAGCTGCAGCTGCAGCCATTTCCCCTTTGGCTGTTGATCCTGGCCCGCTCCAGCAGACCGTGCTGCCAGTTTGCACCAGCACACAGTCAGGAGCTGGTGGCAGGGACGTGGCTCATCCCTTACAGCAAAGGCTCCGTCAGAAGGAAGTGCAGAGAGATTGAGTCACCTGTGTCACCAGGAGTGTGAGGATGGGGCTTCACTGTCTGAAAGGGTGAAGAGCCCCCATCCTAGATGAGTGTAATGTGGTGGGTTCAGAGGTCCATGAGATTTAGTGCAGCGACAGACGTGCAGCCCCAATGGTGCTTCCCATTGCTCCTCACCCACCGCCCCTTCTGCCTCTCCAGCTCGGGTGACCCTGGTCTCCCTCAGCTGCCATGGATTGGAAAACGCTGCAGGCGCTGCTCAGCGGGGTCAACAAGTACTCCACAGCCTTCAGCCGCATCTGGCTCTCCGTGGTCTTTGTCTTCCGTGTGCTGGTCTACGTGGTGGCCGCCGAGCGCGTCTGGGGCGATGAGCAGAAGGACTTTGATTGCAACACCAGGCAGCCGGGCTGCACCAACGTCTGCTACGACCACTTCTTCCCCATCTCCCACATCCGCCTCTGGGCCCTGCAGCTCATCTTTGTCACCTGTCCGTCCCTGCTGGTCATCATGCACGTGGCCTACCGGGAGGACCGCGAGAGGAAGAACCGGGAGAAGAACGGAGAGAACTGCCCCAAGCTTTACAGCAACACGGGCAAGAAGCACGGCGGGCTGTGGTGGACCTACCTGTTCAGCCTCTTCTTCAAGCTTGTCATAGAGATCCTGTTCCTCTACCTCCTCCACAAGATGTGGGACAGCTTCGATTTGCCACGGCTGGTCAAGTGCACCAACGTGGATCCCTGTCCCAACACCGTGGACTGCTACATCGCCCGGCCGACCGAGAAAAGGGTCTTCACCTACTTCATGGTCGGCGCCTCCTCCATCTGCATCGTCCTCACCGTCTGTGAGATCTTCTACCTCATCTTCAAGCGAGCTGTGCAGAGGGCAAGGAAGTGGAGGAAATCCACCAAGCGCTCCGTCAGCTACAGCAAGGCCTCCACCTGCCACTGCCACGTCAAGTCGGAGGAGAAGGACAGCAAGGCCCAGCCTAGGTGTGTGGCAGCCCTGACTGCTGTCTGAGGGGTGCTGGGAAGGTGTGGGGGGAAGAAGTGTCCTGGTTTGTGCCAGGGAGGGTTGGCACCACAGGTGACCACCAATGATGCCACCACCAGACTCTTCAGCTAGGATAGCTGTAAGGGGAGGGGGGCACATCCATGGGAGCTCTCCTGCTTGGGACCATGGGCACATCCCTGGTGTCCCAGTGGTGTGGACACGCTGGGTGGCAGGTGGGTGCTGGCTGCCCGTGGCCATGCCTGAGGGTGTTTGTTCTTCCCACAGAGAAGAGCCGTGAGCTCACGCATCCCAGCCGGTTCACATTCCCCTCAACTTGGCTTTTCCAGCCTGCCAAATCCCCAAACCCTCAGGAGTCAACCTGTGTGAAAAATGACTAAACCCAACAAAGTAATGTCCCTGGAGAGAGACCCACGGGTGCCTGAGCAGACACAGGTAAGGCAAGGGCAGCCCTGGAGCTCTGCAGGTCACACAGATCCTCCGTGTCCAGCAGCTTTTCTTGGGTCCTGCAGCCCTGCTGCTCCCGTGCTGGGTGTGAGTGCACCCAGCTGGTGCCCAGCCAGGGCTGGTGTCAGCCAGTGTGTGCCAGCCCACTGTGCCTCACACATGCACAGTCCCAAGCACTGGATTCTTTTGTACCAAGAAACCAAAGGAATTCTGGGCTCCGTGGCCAGAGCTCTCTTCAAGCACCCAAAGTAACGACAGAGGACCAGGGCTCCAGTCTGTTGGCAACTGTTCTGCTGGCCCAGTTTGCCCAGTTTGCCATTGGGGCAGGGGCAGCTTCTCCCCCTTGGCACCAAGCCACATCTTGCCCAAGTGCCCTTGCTGGCTCTGCTGCTTCCTCTGGTGCCTCTGTGTCCCCCCTCACCTCAGATGCACGTCACACGTGGCACAAGCTACGTATCCAAAAGGCCAATAAATGTCGTGTTTGGAGACACCAAGATCTGCTCTGCGTGCTGGAAATGGGGGGACTGGTGAGGGCAGAAGATGTGGATTTGCAGAGGTTCCTCAGGAGCCTGCAGCCAGGTCCTTCTCATCCACCTGAGCCGGGCATCGGTCGAGCCCGCAGCCGAGCTCACGTCCGCCCGTTCCGCCTCTCCCAGCTTGCCACGCATCGTTAAACTTTAATTCAGCAGAACCTCACGCTGGCCCCCAAGGAAATCAAGGAGGGATGAGCATCAATTATTTACTAAACCTTGATAAATATTACAATAAATAGAAATGATTTCCATTTAATCTCTCCTTAAGCAGCGCTAGTGGAAAGTCCGCTGTTCCCAGCCCCGCTCGGCCCGCCCGCGTTTCACGGCCCGGCGAGCCTGTCGGGGTGTGCTGAGACCCCCGAGGGCAAAGCTCCGCCTGGAACCCGCGGGGGAGTTCCCGGCCGGGCTCCAGTGGTGCTCCAGAACCGGCAGGACGCGGGATCGCAACCGGGCTCCGGTGGGGCTCAGCCCGGGAGCCTGCGGGATGGGGGCCAGGCAGCGGTGGGGCTCAGCCCGGGAACCGGCGGGGCCTCTCTCGGGAACCGGGGATGCGGGGCCGCAGCCGGGCTCCGGTGGGGCTCCAGCACCACCCAGCGCCCGCTGCGCCGCACGGACCCTCGGGGGCAAACCGGGAGAGCCGCAGCGCGGTCCGGCCGGGGCGGCAGGGACGGGACATCGGGAACATCGGGCGGGGGACGGAGCGTCCCCAGGACACCGGCCGGGCAGAGGACAGAGGATCCCGGTGACACCCGGCCGGGCGGGGAATTAAACATCCCCAGGGAACTGAACATCGGTCAGGGGACGGAGCATCCCGGGGTCTCAGGCTCAGCGGGTTTGCCGTGGCGGAGCCGGAGACGAGAATGCGGGAGCACCCGGGCTTCCCACCGCTCCCCCCAGCTGCGGCCCCGACGAGTCCGGCCGCCCCCGCCCCGCCCGCCGGGGCCGCCCCTTCGTCCGGGGGCCGCAGGAGGGGGGCGGCCCTGCACACCTGATGCTCGGCCCGGCCCGGTACAAAGCCCCGGCCCCCAGTTTCCTGCCCGCGCTCCTCCTCCGGCTTCCCCAGGCCCCGAACAACCGGAGCCACCCGCTCCGACCCCTCACACTCAGCGCGGGACGTGCCCGGAGCGGCGGAGGTGAGTGCGGGCACCCGGGACCGCCGGGCCACCGCGACCGCTCGGGGACACCGAGCTGGGGACGGGACATTCCGTCGCTCCACCGCTGCCGGGCGTTCCTTTGACGGCACGGCCGGCACTTCTGTGCTTAATTAGGAGCGGTTAATGAGGAGCTAGGGCTGCGGCTGCCCTGTCCCTCTCTTGCAGCCGGGCTGAGCGCCCGCGGGGTGCGGGCTTGGCTCCCCAGGATCCCGGGAGTGGCAGCAGGGTGGTGAGCGGTGCCGGGCATCCCCTGGCGAGGGCAGGGGGCTCGGGCTGGGAGTCCATCCCCCCGCAGCAAGGGAGCTGGTGAGGGGCTGTCCGTTCAGTTTGGGGTGAGCCCTGAACAGGCATCGGGGTGGCAGCTGTACCCCAAGGGGTTGTGCTTCCCCTCTACACCATCCTGCTCTCTGCTTTTTAGGAAAGCCAGGGCAGCAGCGAATTTGTGAGCCTCCGTGGTGCCTCCTTTCCAGGTACCCTGGGCAGCCCCAAAAGAGCCCCTGGCTGCGGGCTGTCCCCAGAGTGGCCAGGACTGTGGGTGCTGCTGGGAGAGAAGAATCCCTGTCTCTCCCAGCCCCCTGTCCCCACATCGTGTAGGAGGAGCCCTCTGGGGCTCCTAAACTCTGCCTGGAACCCTCCCTCCCTCAGAAGTGGGATGTTCCTCCGAGGGTTTGCTGGGGCACTCTGCAGAGCAGCTACATCCTGGAAAAGCACGGGGTTTAGGTGGCCACATCTTCCCCTGTGCTCCCAGCATGGGAACAGGGAACTGACGTGGCTGCTCTCTTCTCTCCGCCGGCAGAGGCAAAGCGTTCCTAGAAGATGGGTGACTGGGAATTCCTGCAGAAACTGCTGGACCAAGTCCAGGAGCACTCGACGGTGATCGGGAAGATCTGGCTCACCGTGCTCTTCATCTTCCGCATCCTCATCCTGGGCTTGGCCGGGGAGTCCGTGTGGGGGGACGAGCAGTCGGATTTCGTCTGTAACACCAAGCAGCCCGGCTGCACCAACGTCTGCTATGACAAAGCCTTCCCCATTTCCCACATCCGCTACTGGGTGCTCCAGTTCCTCTTTGTCAGCACCCCAACCCTGATTTACCTGGGCCACGTTGTCTATCTCTCCCGGAAGGAGGAGAAGCTGAAGAAGCAGGAGAGCGAGCTTCGGGCCGTGCACAGCAAGGACCCAAAGATTGAGCAGGCCCTGGCAGCCCTGGAGAAGAAGATGTCCAAGATCTACATGACGGAGAGCGGGCGGCTCAAGATCCGAGGGGCGCTGATGTGGACGTACATCACCAGCGTCATCTGCAAGAGCATCTTCGAGGCTGGGTTCCTGGTGGGCCAGTGGTACCTGTACGGCTTCTCCATGGTGCCCCGCTATGTGTGCAAGAGGGACCCCTGCCCCCACCAGGTGGACTGCTTCATCTCCCGCCCCACCGAGAAGAGCATCTTCATCATCTTCATGCTGGTGATGGGCCTGATCTCCTTAATCCTGAACCTCCTGGAGCTCTTCCACCTCTGCTGCAAGAACCTGCTCAGCAACATCAAGAAGGTGTCGGGGCCAGCTGGACCGAGCCAGGACGCCTTTGTGGATGACATGGCCTCGAGTCCCTATGCCCCCAAGCACTACCCCTTCCTGCCCATGGCCGAGAGCCACGCGCCCTCCTACCAGACCTACAACAAGCTCTCCAGCGAGCAGAACTGGGCCAACTACCGCAACGAGGAGAACCTGGCACTGGGCAGCGGCACCAGGCCCCTGTCAGACCCCTACAGCCCCCAGCCTGCTGAAGCCTCTGCCCCGGAGGAGAAGCCGGGCAGCCGGCCTGGGAGCTCAGCCTCCAAAAAGCAATATGTGTAGTGCTGGGCTGGCCCCAGCTGGCAGGGGGACATTCCTCCGTCCCTTGTGCCTGCAAAGGTGCTGGCTGTGGGCAGGCAGCTGCCTCCTGCCTGGTGCTGTGCCACACACATTCCCCTCTGGAGGCTCCGGAGACCTGCCCGCCCCGGGATGGGACGCTGGGGAGCACGGCCGTGGAGCGCAGCCTCCGCTCTCTGGCCAGTTTTCCCCACAGACCCTGCAAGGAAGGAAACTGCCCTGAGTTCCCCGGGACGCCGTGTCCTGTGTGCCTTGCCGTGGGAAAGGGAGAAGCCCCTGGAGCCAGGCCGTGGAACAGGCTGTCCCCGAGGCCACGGCTGGAGCTGCGGTTCGGCCGGACCCCAGAGCCACGAGAGCCAGGAGCGCAGCCGTGGGAAGCCGCTCGTCTCCAGCCTCCACACGGAGCAGGCTGAGCCAGGGACTGCCAGGAAAAGCTGGGCTGGGGCAGCACTGCCCGATCCTGGCCACCAGCCCCATCCCCTTCCAGTGGCCCTGGCACCTGCCCAGGGTTTGCTGCAGAAGCTGCCCCCTCCCCATGGGACACAGAGGGGTTAAGGCAGCTCTGTTGTGACCAGCAGATCCCAACGGCTGCAGGGTCACTGTGGGTGACCCAGGAGTGCGAGTTCCTCCCCTCCCAGTCCTGGGCTCTTTCCCATGGGATGTGTGCCTTTAAGTTATTTTTAACCTGCTGGCCTGAGCGTGGAGTTTCTGCCTTAAAGCTGCAGTTTGCAGGGACTTTGGGGAGCCATATCCAACCTGGCTGTGTGCCTTAGAGCCCTGTGGGGTTTAGGGAGGGATCAGCCCAGCACCTGATAATTTGGGGGTTTTGGGGTTTTTATTACTTTGCACTAGTCATCTCCTGCTGTGGGCTGAGGGGCTGGGTGGGATGGAAGAACCAACTGCTGTCACAGGAGCTGTCACCCTGACTTCCCCAGCCCCCTGATGCTGAGAGAGGGGATTGTCCTGCTGTGACCAAGGGGCTGTGGGTCCTGTGTGAGCCAGGTGTGAGTGTGGGGTCTGGGCACTGCCCTCAGTGCTGTTTCCCTTCCCCTGGCAGACTCTGTGTTGCATCTCCTTGAATAAAGTTGGATGAATGAGAAAAGATGGAGGTGGTGGTGTGACTGTGCTTCCTGCAGCCTCCAGCTGCCTCTGGGAGGGCAGGCGAGGGTGTGGGGCTGAGGGAGGGGGAACTGCTGTCCTGTGGGGCTGAAGGGGAAAGTGGGCACCCAGTTGTGCTGCAGGTGCCACTCACACACTGAAAGCACAGTCCTCCCTGTTGTGGCCTCCCATCCCCTTGAGCCCAGCCTTAACTCAGAGTTTTGACAGAACTGTCACGTCCCAGGCTCACGGTGACCCAAAGCAGAGCTCAGCCCCTCTCCCTCCACTGCAGATAAACCCAGCAGAGGCCATGGAGCTGCTCGTGGCTGCATAATAGGTGGAAATGAGCCACAGATAAAGGCACACAATGTGGCTGGGGCTGTTGTTTGAGTTCCCAGCCAAGCCAGGCCAGAGCAGAGCCTGCTCTCTGTCGAGGGCCTCTCCAGTGAGGGTGGGACAGGCTAAAAATACCCTGGAGAAAATGAAATATGGGTGATATGGGGCAGTATCACTGCCATCGGCCACTGGAGGAAATGAGCAGGGAGGCACCCAGCAGCGCTGCCCTTGGGCTGGCGGCCGAGCCCACCCTTGCCTTCCTCCCTGCTGGGAACAGGGGGGTGAAACCCCCTGGGGTGAGGGTCTGGGCACTCCACCAGCTCCCAGCTCTTCCCTGTGCCCTCCTGCAGGGTGCTGGGGTAGATCTGCTGTGGAAGGACCCTGCCCTGCTCTCACTGTTGTCCAGTTTGGGACATCCCAGGCCACCCCAGTGCAATGCAGGGTCACATCCCGGTGCTCCCCAGGTACCAGCAGAGCCCTGCAACTCTGGGGGGAGCAGCCCAGTGTGCAGGGCCAGGAGGAAATGCCCGAGTGAACGGGAGCAGCAGCACCATGTTTACCCACCACGGTGTCCCCGGGTCACCTCCCCTCTCCTGGACTCCTATTTTTGTTGGCACCGGGGGAGCATCACGCTTTTCCGAGCGACCCTGCAAGGTGGAAAACAAGACGGCCGAGACCCCCCCCCTCCCCTCCCCTCGCCTGGATACAGTGCCCAGGCGCTGCACAAACACAGCTCCGGGTCCCACCATTGTTCCCGTGTTGTGACAAAGCGCCTCGGGGCAGCTGCGGTGACCCCGCGCCGCCGGGACGCGCTGCCAACAACAACAGCGAGGGGCTTACCTGCGGGCCGGGCTGGGGAGGGGGCAGCGGCAGGGCTGGGGTTGGCAGCGGCCCTCCAGAAGGTGGGCGGGCAGCCCTTAGGCAAATAAAAGTTCGGAGCTGATAAGAGGCCAGGCTGGCCCGGCGGAGCCCTTTGGCACAGCCCGGGGCACAGATAGTGGCTGGATGAGCCTTTCTCACACCTCCACCTCGCTCCTGAGTAAACAGGTCCCTCTGGCTGCCTCCACACCCGGCCCTGGATGATGATGCTGAGCCCCGTGTTGGCACAGGCAGCCTGGGGGCTGTGCTGTGCTCCCAGGGGCTCTGGCACCCCCAGAGTTAGGAAACGCTTTGAGGCAGCTCTCCCAGTCCTGGAGGGATCACACACTCCCCAGAAGCCCAGTTCCTGCTGGGGGTGTTGGTCTAACACCAGTCACAGTCCCCAGAAGCTCTGGGGCTCCTCTGCAGGGAGGTTCCTGCCCTCCTCCCAGTTAGGACCAGTCTGTGCCAGGCACCCTGCTCAGCTCTGCCATGGCCTAGGACAGAGAGCTGTCCTGCCTGAAAGGCTCTGCCTGAGGTGCTGGCCAAGCCCCAAGGAGTTTATTTTTAAGCTTTCCCAGCATACAGCAAGTGTCTAAATCTGACCCACTCAGGAAGAGCCGAGGTGGGAGCAGAATCACAGCTGAGAGGGAAGAAGGGCAGAGAGCTGGGCAGGAGGATGCCAGGCAGGGCCACAGCATGGCCACACTTGCCCACAGGGCCCTGTCAATGCCCAGGTGTGTCCTCAGAGGGAGTGGGAGCAGCCAGGAGCATCCTCCCAGGCCAGTCACAGAGCCCTGACCCCAACACTCTGTGCCCACTACTGGGGCAACCCCAAGCCAGGAATAATCCTGCCCTTTCCAGCCGCTGCCAACGGTGCATGGTGAAGGAAAAGCAAACCCCACGGAGCTCCCTTCCTCCCCGGGGTTATATTTAGCCCTCCACGAGGGTCCCTCCGTGCTCGGGCATGGCAGACAATGCGGGCCTGTGTGAGAACGGCAGGAGGGAGGAAACACACTCAATAGCTGCATCCTGACATTGTCCCGCCCCGGCCGTTTCCTCCTGTGGAGGCACCAGGACTGCGGTGCCCAGCAGCCCGTGCCCACCCTGGCATGGCTCCTAACCCTGCCAGCAGCTCAGGGCATCATCCTGGTGCAACGCTGGGCAAAGCAGAAGCTGCTGCCTGCAGAGCCAGGGGCTTTTTGTGGCATGGGGAGAGGCATGTGGCCTGAAAACAAGGACCCACTGTGGTCCTGGAGTGCTGGGGACAGGGAATCACCCCTGAGCTGTACCTGCAGGAAGAGCCAGTGCTGAGTGGGAAGCGAACATGTTCCACTATAGCTGTCCCCAGCTATGGCTCGAGGGATGTGACTTGGTGTAAAGCAGAGCTGCTCCTCTCCCACGGCGCTTCAGGGCTTTTGCTGGCCACGGAAGGAGCCACCAGGCACTGCATGGAGGGAGCCACAGCAGGAAGTGAGACGTGGAGGCTGGGAAAGACTTGGCTGCTCTCAGGAAAAGGGCAAAACCAGAGCCTGGGAAAAGCCTCGGCTGGGAGGGAGCAGAAGTCTCCAGGGGCTGAGGGGAACACGCTGAGGGGATGTTCTATTTGCTCTCCAGTGCAGCTGGGGTGATCACCCACCATGTCCTGGGGCTGTGGGGACACCGTGCTGTGGGAAGGTCCGGGTGTCCTGGGGTCACCCCACTGTGGGCAGGTCAGGGTGTCCTGGGGTCACTGCACTGCACCAGGACAGGACAGCAGACTGTGAGTCCCTGCAGGCCCCTGCTCCCCCTGCCAGCTCCCACCCTGCTCCTCTCCTCCCGAAGCATCAACACTCCAGGAAGGGCCCAGATGGCCTTGGTCCATCCCCGTGCCAGCCCAGTCACCTCATCCCCAGTCCTGCACAGCTGGAGCATCCCTGCTCTGATCTAACCGGACATCCACGGCAGCCACCCAGGTGTGCCGGATGCCCGGGGGGATGTCACTGTCCCCCCCACACAGCAGCTGTCCCTGTCCCCTGAGCCACCCCAGGGAGCTGGGGCACAGCTGGCTCCCAGCATCCTGCCTGAGGAAACCACCACCTGCCCCTCTCAGGAGCTGTTCACGATGGATGCCGGGAGAAAAGCAGGAGCTGGGCAGGACAGAGGGTCCACCAGGAAGCTGCAGCTGCCCTCGGGCCGTGCCAAGAGCACTGCAGTCAGCCTGACCCCCCATCAGCCTGGGCACAGCCACGACGGGCTGGGCTGGGACCGGGAGTGGTTGCCGGATTCAACCCCTGATCCGTGGCACCGTGCAGCCACAGCCAGGAGGCAGGGACATCCCTGAAGCTGGACAAGCCTTGGAGGATGCTCTCACGGCCAACACTGCCCTCCTGGCCAGTGGGGACAGGCTTGCAGCAGGTAGGGTTTCCACAGCAGTGCCCAGCTGTGCCGTGCTGGAAACAGCTGGACCACAAACCCCCTGCACCAGACCGAGCGTTTGCAGGTGAGTGGCTGAGTGCGGGCTCGGGAGGGCAGGGTTTTACCATAATGGTTTATTCAGCAAAGCTTCCTCTGGCTCTTGGTGAGCCGCCGCGGCTGCTCACCCGAGCCCCTGAGAGCTGCCTGCTCCTATTCTTGTCCCGCCGGCACTTCCCAAGCGGCACATTGTTGGGATTCAATGGGAGGAAGGGTGGGTTTACAGCACTGAAGGCTTAGGAGAAAGGCGACGGCTTCACCGCTGTCCCAGTGCCTGCGGGAATCCACAGAGCTGCAGCAATGCCGGCGGACGGACGGACCGGAGTCCCCAGACACACGGAGAACAGCTGGAAGTGCCACAGGCAGGGGATGGGAGCAGGGCAGGGGCTGCCAGCCAGGTGCCAGCAGTGCCCAAGCTGTCACCATCAGGGCTCAGTCCTTGCTCAGGGCATCACTCCGACCCACACCGCATGGGCTCGGGGCAGGAAATGGGGCAGCCAGGCCCCCCCAAAGCCCGATTGTGCCCGGCCGGCCCTGGGAACGGGGGATCAATGGGCTGTAAACAGCCGGGGGAGCCGCTCCGGCGCGGGGTGAACAAAGGCATTTCAGAGACGGTTTCCGAGCTGGTCCCTGCTGGGAGAAGGGACGGGACCATTCCCGTCCCAGCACACAATAGGGAACAGCCGTCACCCCACAGCCCGGCTGGGAAAATAGGAGACAAAGCGGAAGGGGCTACAAAGGGGACAGTGCCAGCCTGCCAGGGGGACAATGTGGGGGGCACTGTGAGCCCCAGTGGCAGCGGGACAGGGCTGGGACAGGCTCTAAATGACACCCAGGCTCCTCCTGCACCTTCTCCCGAGGCTCAGCTGCCCTCGCAGCAGAAGTCAGAGCGTTCCCGGCGTTGCCGGGCCATGAGCCCAGCTGAGGGCAGCAGTCCAGCCCAGGACAGCAGCTCGGGAGGCAAACAGAGCCGGGAGCACGGCAGTAAAGCTGTCAGCGGGGCAGGAATGGCCCTGGCCAGGGCGCGGGACAGCGCGGTGTGAATGCTGACTGCCTGCTGACCTCGGCGCTCGCACCGGGCACAGCAGATTTATCGCCCCCGGGAGGGGAAGGCCGGGCCGGGGCAGCGCCGGGGCCTTGCTCAGGCACCACGGGAAAAAACAAGCCGGGAGGCAGCGATAACCCCGGCCCCGGCCCTGCTCAGGCAGCTCTGGCTGGGGTTTGTCCCTGCCGTGCCAGCAACGCCTGAGCCTGGAGGGGACAAGGGCCACCGGTCCCCCCCGTGCTCGCTGCCAGCCTGCCCCTGCTCAGCAGCCCAGCGGGACCACGTCCCCTGGGACCCCACCCTACGCTGTCACAGCCCTTCTCCTGGAGATAAAGAGGTCAAAGGGAAGCAGATGACGCAGCTGGGGGAGCTGGGAGGGAGGCACAGCCACAGCACGGGCTGGGAATTTGGTGCCTCGTCCTCCTTGCTGCCCAGCACCCTGACTGGAGGTCAGTGCCCGGCCAGGGACAGCAATGGCATCTGTCCCACGGCAGCAGCAGCTTTTTGGACACACAGGGGGCAGAGAAATGCTCTGAGACAGGGTTGGGGCTGTGCTGATGCAGAAGACACTGAGGCCCGAGGACTGATAGAAGTTTATTGTGCAGAGGGCAGGGATCTCCCCGTTCCCAACACATTGCCACGCTCAGAGCACCACAACAGCACAGGACCAAGAGTTTCACCTCCCCCTGTCAGCGTTCCTGGGAGGGTTGATGCAGGGAGGGGGTCCCCAGAGAGCTCCACGGCTGCTGCAGTAACGCTGTGGCGTGGGGCTGCACTGGGGTTCATCGAGAGCCACAGGGGATCTGGAAGCAGGGCAGCAGTTCTTCCTGTCTGGTGGTCAGCCTGATCCCATCCCGTGGCACTCAGGTCCAAACTTCTCCTGCTACCTTCGCACCATGGAAGAAATCAAACCTGAGGAGACACAGGTGGAAACAGGCCGAGAGTGTTTTGTGGTCCAGGGGCCAGGCCTGGTGAGAGCTGAGGAGGTTCAGACTCTCTCCATCTGCACGCACGGCTCCCTGCCCGCTCTGCCACCGAGCTCTGGGTACCTTGAGCACATCCATGGGCTGGGCAAACCTGACCCTCCGGAGGGCCCGGGCGGGTGAGGAGCAGCAGCTGCAGGAGGGAGGCTGGTGGAAGCAGTGCACTGTCAGGGGAGTCCCCAGCAGCCGCTCCAGGGCACCTCCTTTGCCCAAACCACCCTTTATTAACTCTTTTCGGGGCGGTTCCTGTTGAGCACGGCCCGAGGGGCGAACTCCAGCTTGTCCTTCAGGCTCACCACCTTGGTCACGTCCTCGCCCACGATCTCCTGCAGCTTGCGGTCCTCCCGCTGCTCCGAGATGCTCTTCTCCTCCTGGGCGGTGGGCGGGGGGTCTCCGCGCAGGAACCACTCCAGCTGCGAGCCCACCAGCCCCACCACGAAGGCCACCGGGAAGGTGACGTACGGGGCCTTGGAGCGCACGGCCGCCCACAGCACGGACCACATGCCTGCCGGGGGCGGGACGCGGCGGTCACCGGCCGGGCCCGCTCACACCGGGGCCTCGGCGCTGGCCGCAGGGAATGGGGACCCGCGTGGGCCGCGCCGGGACCCCCGCCCGGGTCCGTAGGGACCCCCGTCCGGCCCCGGCCCAGCCCTGCTCACCCGGGCCCGGCCCCGGCCCGGCCCCGCTCCGGCTCCGCTCACCCGGGCCCGGTCCCGCCCGTTCCGGTCACGGCCGTGAGGGCGCTGCGGGGCGGCGCTGCCCTCTGGCGGACAGAGCGGGAAGCGCAGCGCTGGAGGAGCGGCACCGGCTGGGGACACCGGGGGGGACACCGGGGGGGGACGACGAGGGGGACACGGGGGGGACACGGGGGGGAGAAGGCGGGGAGTCACGGGCGGGACACGAGGGGGACACGGGGGGGACACTGGGGGGGTGTCTTGGTTTGACAAGACAGGTATCTGCCAGGGAAACTGGGGTTTCCCTTAGAATAGAGAATGCAAACCCCCCACCCCTGCCAAATTATAAATTTTCAATTAAGGGCTCTCAGGCAAAGATTTGGGAATAGGAATAACAGTTCTTTACTAGGAATATCAATAATACAAATGTGGTAGGAAACAAAACTACCCCACCAAACCAGCAAACAAACAACAACAATTTGGGAAAGCCCTGACAGAATCAGAGCTGCCACCTGGCACCCTGTTAGTCAGGGTGTTGGAAGCAGTCCAGAAGTGAGTCCTGGGATGACAGACGTGGCTCTGTTGGAGCAGGGACGATCCTGTAGCCAAAAAGGGTCTAGGAGTGATGAGGAAGGGTCTAGGAGTGATGAGGAGGGGTCCAGGGGTGAGGTGATGGTGAGATGGGGTCCGGCGATGATGAGATGGGGTCTGGCGAAGATGAGATGGGGTGCCGTCTTCCTCCCAGGAATCGGGGTGAAGCAAGTGAAGCCTGTCCCCGGCCCGCTCAGTTTTCCCGGCAGCAATTGTAGACTCCCCCCACTGGGTGGGGCATCCCACAATAGGACCATGCATGCAGATGGGGCTTCTGGGGCTCTGGGGGGAGTGGGTATAGTCCGGGGGTATAGTCTGTTGATGGCCCATTACCCAAAAGGCACCCGCCCCTCCCCCCGTCCCCCTCCTTCCAAAGTTACAAGAAATAAAGAACAATTCCCCAACTGCTTTCAGCAGATGAAAATAGAATACACATTTTTGATTCCATAACCCAGGACATTATCCACCCCTTATTCTATTATCATCTGCATCATACCTAAAGCAATGAACTACTATGCAGAATGAACCCCTACACTCAGTTCTTACTTAGGATTAGGTTTTCCTGGGGTGCACAATTGGTTTTTCCATCTTTCTCCATTACCCACAAAGTGTAACCAGGTCCTTGAGCAAAAACAATCCCATGGATGGGTTCGCCTTTGCCTGAGGTGGGGTTAATCCAGACAGTCTTTCCTAAAATACCTCTCATGTGCACCACAGGAACTTTATCTCCATCTACTGTGTGCAAAGGGGTAGACTGGGCAGGACCAGCTCGATTGATGGAGCCTCGGGTGTTGACCATCCAGGTGGCTTTTGCTAAGTTCACTTCCCAGTTCTTAAAGGTCCCTCTGCCAAGTGCCTTCAGAGTGGTCTTAAGTAGTCCATTGCACCGTTCCACTTTCCCGGCAGCTGGTGCATGATAAGGGATGTGATAGATCCATTCACTGCCGTGTTCTTTAACCCAGGTGTTTATAAGGCTGTTCTTGAAATGGGTCCCGTTGTCTGACTCGATTCTCTCAGGGGTGCCGTGTCTCCACAGGACTTGTCTTTCAAGGCCCAGGATGGTGTTCTGGGCGGTGGCATGAGGCACAGGATAGGTCTCCAGCCACCCAGTGGTGGCTTCCACCACGGTCAGCACGTAGCGCTTGCCTTGGCGGGTTTGGGGCAGGGTGATGTAATCAATCTGCCAGGCCTCCCCATACTTATATTTGGACCACCGTCCACCGTACCAGAGGGGCTTCACCCGCTTGGCCTGCTTGATGGCATCACACGTCTCACAGTCATGGATAACCTGTGAAATACTGTCCATGGTTAGATCCACCCCTCGGTCTCGTGCCCACTTATAGGTGGCATCTCTGCCCTGATGACCTGAGGCATCATGGGCCCACCGAGCTAGGAACAACTCTCCCTTATGTTGCCAATCCAAGTCTATCTTAGACACTTCTATCTTCGCGGCTTGATCTACCTGTTCGTTGTTCCGGTGCTCCTCATTAGCCCGACTCTTGGGAACATGGGCATCCACATGACGGACTTTCACAGGTAGTTTCCCTACTCTGGTGGCGATGTCCTTCCACTCATCAGCAGCCCAGATTGGTTTTCCCCTACGCTGCCAGCTGACCTTTTTCCACCTTTCCAGCCAGCCCCACAGAGCATTAGCTACCATCCACGAATCAGTGTAGAGGTAGAGTTTTGGCCACTTCTCTCTTTCAGCGATGTCCAGGGCCAATTGAACAGCTTTGAGTTCGGCAAGCTGGCTTGACCCACCTTCTCCTTCAGTGGCTTGTGCAACCTGTCTTGTGGGACTCCACACAGCTGCTTTCCACTTCCGGTTCATCCCTACGATGCGACAGGAACCGTCAGTGAAAAGAGCGTAGCGTGCTTCTTCTGCTGGCAGTTGGTTATATGGTGGAGCTTCTTCAGCCCGGGTTACCTGCTCTTGTTCTTCTTCCTCGGTGAGACTGAAGTTCTCAGCTTCCGGCCAGTTGGTGATCACTTCCAGAATCCCAGGGCAATTCGGGTTTCCAATACGGGCGCGCTGAGTGATGAGGGCAATCCATTTGCTCCAGGTGGCATCGGTGGCGTGATGGGTGGAGGGAACCTTTCCTTTAAACATCCACTGGTAGTCGGGGTGCCAGGAGGAGTTGTGCTTCAGTGCCAATCACCTCTGAGGCGGCTTGAACTCCTTCATAGGCAGCCAAGATCTCCTTCTCTGTGGGAGTGTAATTAGCTTCAGACCCTCTGTAGCTTCGGCTCCAGAATCCCAGTGGTCGGCCTCGAGTCTCACCAGGCACCTTCTGCCACAGGCTCCAGGACAGACCATGGCTCCCAGTTGCGGAGTAAAGCACATTCTTTACCTCTGGTCCCGTCCTGACTGGGCCAAGGGCCACCGCATGAGCGATTTCCTGCTTGATCTGGGCAAAGGCGTGTTGCTGCTCTGGGCCCCAGTGGAAATTGTTCTTTTTGCAGGTAACCAGGTACAGAGGGCTCACAATCTGACTGTACTCAGGGATGTGCATCCTCCAGAAACCTATGGCACCTAGGAAAGCTTGTGTTTCCTTCTTGCTGGTCGGTGGAGACATAGCGGTGATCTTATTAATGACCTCTGTGGGGATCTGACACCGTCCATCTTGCCACTTCACTCCCAGGAACTGGATTTCTCGGGCAGGTCCCTTGACTTTACTCTTCTTAATGGCAAAGCCAGCTTCCAGGAGAATCTGGATGATCTTTTCTCCTTTCTCGAAAACTTCCACTGCTGTGTTTCCCCACACAATGATGTCATCAATGTACTGTAGATGTTCCGGAGCCTCACCCTTCTCCAGTGCAGCCTGGATCAGTCCATGGCAGATGGTGGGACTGTGCTTCCACCCCTGGGGCAGTCGGTTCCAGGTGTACTGAACGCCCCTCCAGGTGAAAGCAAACTGGGGCCTGCACTCTGCTGCCAAAGGAATGGAGAAGAAGGCATTGGCAATATCAATGGTCACGTACCACTTTGCTGCCTTGGACTCCAGCTCGTACTGGAGCTCCAGCATGTCCGGCACGGCAGTGCTCAGTGGTGGAGTCACTTCATTCAATGCACGATAGTCCACAGTCAATCTCCATTCCCCTTCAGACTTACGCACAGGCCAAATGGGACTGTTGAAGGGTGAGTGGGTTTTGCTGACCACCCCTTGGCTCTCCAGTTTACGAATCATCTCATGGATCGGAGTCACAGAGTCTCTGTCAGTGCAGTATTGCCGACGGTGTACTGTTGCTGTGGCGATTGGCACCTGTTGTTCTTCAACTCTCAGCAGTCCCACAGCAGAGGGGTCGTCGGAGAGACCAGGCAGGGTATTTAGTTGTCTGATGTCTTCCGTCTCTACAGCAGCTACTCCAAAAGCCCAACGATATCCTTTTGGGTCTTTGAAATGTCCATTTTTGAGATAGTCTATGCCAAGGATGCACGGAGCCTCTGGGCCAGTCACGATGGGGTGTTTCTGCCACCCATTCCCAGTCAAACTCACTTCGGCCTCCAATACAGTCAGTTGCTGGGACCCCCCTGTCACTCCAGAAATAGAGATGGGTTCTGCTCCCACATACCCCGACGGCATCAGGGTACATTGGGAGCCAGTGTCAACCAAAGCCGTGTATTTCTGTGGGTCAGATGTGCCAGGCCATCGGATCCACACAGTCCAATAGATCCAATTGTCCCTCTCCTCTACTTGGCTAGAGGCAGGGCCCCTCTAGCACTGGTTATTCCCTCCCTGAGCATACATACTAGAGGTTCCAGCATCCTGACTACTGACAGCCTGGGCATAGGAGGTTGAGGATACTTTCATTTTAGTGGCACCCCCTTGGTGAGTGTTCCTCTCCTTGAGCTCACGCACCCGGGCTGCCAGGACATAGGTGGGTTTCCCATCCTACACTCCCATGTCTTCCCCATGGTCATGCAGGTAAAACCACAGGTCAGCTCTCGGGGTGTACCCTCTCTCTCTAGCTGGGGGTCGTTGGGCTCTAACTCTGGGGCCTGTGACTCGCACCGGTGCCACATTGGAACTGCTCTTCCTCATCTCCTCCCTCACCTCCCTCATTTCCTCTTTGAGCTCTTTCACCACGGCAGAGATATGAGCCTGCAGCGGGCCATTGATCATGCTCTCATAATTCCTAAGCTTAGTGGCAACAGCCCCCACTGTCACTCGGTTGTCCTCAGCATTAATGGTTGCAATGAATGTAGTATACTGAGATGGCCCCAGATTTGCCAGGTCCCATAACATCTGCGCTGTGCATCTAACCTTGTCAGGGTCATTATCATGCTGTCCACTCCTCCCAAAAAGTACCTCTAGTACTGCCACTTCCCTCAGCTGTTGGATTCCCTCCTCCAGAGTTTTCCAGCACATTCTATGGTGGTGCTCCTGCATTCTTTCTCTGTGGACAAATCTTTCTCTCACACTCGTTAAAAGCCGCTGCCAGAGGGAAAGAGGTCCAGGCTCCCTTACAAATACCTGATTTATACCTGAGTCCTGGGTCAAGGGTCCCAAATTCCTGGCCTCCCCACCATCTAGTTGGACACCTGTGCCCATAAGATCCCAAACCCGAAGTAACCAGGCTGTGTAAGCCTCACGTCCCCGCCGTACAATATCTTTTTGCAGATTACGGAGACTTTCATATGACAGGGTCTCAGTGATGATCTGAACATGTGATTCCCCTGTGCCTTATGAAGGCCCTCCCTTCTTATCTTTACTATCTGGGTTTGCTGTTTTCACTTTAGATTTCTTTGTTTCCACAGGAGCAACTGCTGCTGGCTGTGACTGCCCCTGTGTGTCAGCTGGAACCTGGACAGTTGTAATGTCTGCGGGTTCTATATCAGATTCTCTTTTGTCAGGGCAGAGCAAGGTTTCTCACCAGCTGGGGAAATGTACTCTTTCAGCATCTGGTTCATCTCATGCATTTCTTTTATCAGAGCCTTCACCCAAACCGGGTGGTTTATGCCTGAGGCTGGCTGTGGGACAGGGGTGGGCTCTTGGGCAGCATCTTTATTCTCTGGGGTAGTTATCAGAGTGCTTACCCAGGCCAGTCTCCCTTTATCTCTGAATACCAAATAGAATAGGCCTATAAGCAGCACCAACCACTGTATGACGTCATTAGCATTCAGAGGGAAATTTAACCCTTGAAAAGCTGGTGGAGTAGACCCAAAAAACTGAGTGAAGGGTTGGGAGAAAATTTCCCCTGGTGCCATTTCCTCACAATATGTACCATTATTAAAGTAACCCCAGAAACACAGAGTTAGTCTATGATAGCCCTGAATCCATGTGCCTGCTTTCCAAAGGAAGTTAAAAATCCACGAATTCCTCACCTTATTAACCCACAAAATAAACTGGATGCCAGCCACAGTAGCCTTGGTTATAGGGCCCATGTTTAGATAAGGGCCAGCAAATGGCAGAAATACAGCCACGACCACGTGCCAGCCAAACCAGGGAAAGCTGGACCACATGATTTTGAGCAGTAGGCTTCTATCTAGTACACAAGAACTGTTATTCCTCTGTCTCAATGCCCTTGTGCCCCACACTTGGGCGCCAAAATCTGTCTTGGTTTGACAAGACGGGTATCTGCCAGGGAAACTGGGGTTTCCCTTAGCATAGAGAATGCAAACCCCCCACCCCTGCCAAATTATAAATTTTCAATTAAGGGCTCTCAGGCAAAGATTTGGGAATAGGAGTAACAGTTCTTTACTAGGAATATCAATAATACAAATGTGGTAGGAAACAAAACTACCCCACCAAACCAGCAAACAAACAACAACAATTTGGGAAAGCCCTGACAGAATCAGAGCTGCCACCTGGCACCCTGATAGTCAGGGTGTTGGAAGCAGTCCAGAAGTGAGTCCTCCTGGGGTGGCAGACGTGGCTCTGTTGGAGCAGGGACGATCCTGTAGCCAAAAAGGGTCTAGGAGTGATGAGGAAGGGTCTAGGAGTGATGAGGAGGAGTCTAGGGGTGATGAGGAGGGGTCCAGGGGTGAGGTGATGGTGAGATGGGGTGCGGCGATGATGAGATGGGGTCTGGCGAAGATGAGATGGGGTGCCGTCTTCCTCCCAGGAATCGGGGTGAAGCAAGTGAAGTCTGTCCCCGGCCGGCTCAGTTTTCCCGGCAGCAACTGTAGACTCCCCCCACTGGGCGGGGCATCCCACAATAGGACCATGCATGCAGATGGGGCTCTGGGGCTCTGGGGGGAGTGGGTATAGTCCGGGGGTATAGTCCCTTAATGGCCCGTTACCCAAAAGGCACCCGCCCCTCCCCCCCGTCCACCTCCTTCCAAAGTTACAAGAAATAAAGAACAATTCCCCAACTGCTTTCAGCAGATGAAAATAGAATACACATTTTTGATTCCATAACCCAGGACAGGGGGACACCGAGGGGGAGTCATGGGGGACATGGGGGACATGTGGGGACACGGAGGGGGACACTGGGGGACACGAGGGGGGGACACCGAGAGGGAGACATGGGGGACACGGGTGGGAACACTGGGGGGACACGAGGGGGACGCGGGAGGGACACCGAGAGAGTCATGGGGGACACGGGGGACACACGGGGACATGGGGGGACACGGGGGTACACGGGGGGAACACGGGGGGGACATCGAGGGGGACACTGGGGGGAGACCTAGGGGGAGTCATGGGGGACACAGGGGACACGGGTGGGACACCGAGGGAGAGTCATGGGGTGACACGGGGGGGAATACACGGGGGAGGACAAGGGGGGAACACGGAGGGGAGTCATGCGGGAGAAGCCAGGGAGAGGTCACGGAGAGACCCCCACAGTGGCGTTATGGAGAGGTGTCACGGGGGAGCCACGGGGAGACATCCACGGGGTGAGTCCCCCCGGGAGAGTCGTGGGGTGTCACCCACCGGGAGACACAGCGGGAGAGTCACAGGAGGAGTCCCAGGGGAGAAGCCAGGGATGATGCAGAGAGAGACACGCACGAGTCACAGGGGGTGTCTTGGCGAGGAGAGCCACGGGGAGACGTCATGCGGGAGTCACGAGGGGTGCCACAGAGAGACACCCACGGGGGTGTCACAGGGGGTGCCGTGGTGGGAGACTCACGTGGGGAGTCACAGGGGGAGTCACGGGGAGAGATCCACAGAGAGACACCCTACAGGAGGAGATACATGGGGAGAGACTCAGAGACCCCTCTGGAACAGACCCATGGGGAGACCCGTGGGAGATCTCCACGAGGAGATCCACGAGGAGACTGCAAAAGCCCCTCTCCCACTCCACAGTCACCAATTTCCCACACCACAGATGTGCATTTCCCCACCCCAGGGACACAAAAGCATGGGAGACAGGTGAAAGGCGAGCCCGGTGCCGGCCGCACCCCCGCAGGGAAGCGGCCGCTGGCCCGGAGTAACCAAAGTCATCTTTATTAATTGCGGCGGTTTGTTACAATAAAAAGGGAGCCACGTGTCACGGTCACTGCACGGCGCTGGCCGGGGCGGGGGCCGGGGGCCCTTCCCAGGCACATCCCTAAATTCGGGGTGCAGGGGGAGTGGGGTAGGGAAGGGCTCTGGGTGGCTGAGTGGGTGCTGCCGTCACCGAGGTGTTTAGCACCGACGGACCCCAGGAGCGAGGGACCCCAGCGAGGCGTCCCCCAGCTGCCTCCGATCCCACCGCCCTGCCTGAGGGCCTGGGCGAGGTTTGGCCCCAAATTTCGGGAGCTACCCGGCACCCACTGGCCCTGCCCTGGGGGGTGGCTGGTGATGCTGCATGGGGCTGCTGGCGTGGCAGAGTGAGGGACGGGGGTGGGGTCCTCCCCTCTCTGCCACCAAAGGGACACTGAGGGGGACAGGATGCTTGGAGAACGGGGTTGTTAAGGACAGGGATGGGGCAGATGCAGCCTCCTGCCCCACCACACTGCTCTGCCCTGGAGGGGACTCTCCCACCCTGTTCCTCGCTCTGTGCACAGTGATGGGGGAGCTGGGAACAGCCACACCCCAGGGTGTCCCTTGGCCCTGAGAGGGATCAGGTGTGTGACAGCCCTGTCCTGGGGTGTTCCATTCCACAGGGCTCCGGGAGCTCAGGGGGAGGGCGTGACCCCCTGAGGGGGTGTCCAGCTCCACACTCAAGGGGCAGCTGCTGGCCATGTCCACACTCCCGTCCCACCCACGGGTGCCAAGCCCAGGCGTGGTCCTTGTCCCTGCAGGTGGGAATGGGCTCACTGGGGAAGAATCTCCCACCCGCAGCAAGGCACGGGGGGACTATCGCCTGTCCCCGGCTAGTGCCACATTGCAGAGGTGCTCCCGGACTCCAGGCTGGCAGGAGGGAAGGACGGACAGATGAGGGATAGACGGAGGGGATGGAGGGCTGAGCGGGAAGGGGAGAAGCGCGTGGCGATGCTCCGTGCGAGGGAAGCGGGGCGGCTCGCCGTGACCGGGGTCCTCTGCTGCTCTGGTCCGTCCCACCAGGCAGGACACAGCGCTGGTCACGTGTAGTTTCTGGTTTATTCCTCGGGTTATATTTATATATGTATATAGGGGAGGGAGCCCTGGGTCCCCACGGCACCTGAGCCGCGGACGGGGGGAGCAGCGAGGGGACCCCTTTGTCCCCACCACGTCCCGAAGCCTCGTGCCGGCAGGGCAGGGCTGGGGGGCTGTGGCCGGGCAGGGGCTGGGGGCCCGTCCCCACCGCACACCAGGGGATTGCACTGAGTACAGAGAGGCGGGGGGGGCCTGCCTGCAGCCCCCTCCCCTCCAGCCCGGCGGGGCCGGGCGCTGAAGGTCACCTCTCCTCGGGTTGGGATGCAGGGGCGGGTGTGCAGAAGGGCTGGGGGGTGGGGAGGGGACAGAAAGCTGGGACACAGCCCCAGGGAGGGCAGAGGGAGGGAGAGCCCCGGACCCCAGGAGAGGCTGGCAGGGGCATGCGGGCGGGGGGCGGGGGGGCGGCAAGGGAACGGGGCAGAACCGGGCTTTGCGTTCACCCGCCGTCGGATCCACGAAAGGGCTAAGATAGAAAAGAGAGAAGCTGTGAGTGGGGCCAAGAGCTGCCCCAGGGTGTCCCCGCGGCCCCCCATCACAGTGAGCTACGGCCGCGCCGTCCAGTCCGGGTAGAAAAGCGGAGGCTGCGGTCACAGCCGGGTCTGCGCCTCGGGGATGTAGATCTCGATGCTGTCCGCGCTCTCAGTGGCCGAGCTCTGGCGGAAGGAGGCGGCTCGCTTGGCTGCCAGGAGCCGCTTGCGGGCCTCCTGCCGCTGCCGGTCCACCGAGTCCAGGGAACGCTCCTTCACCGGGTGCACCTTGGAGCGCGGCGGCTTCTTTGGTATCGGGGGAGGCACCTTCTTCTCCTCCTGCACAGACAACGGGGGCTTCAGGCTGGGACCTCCCGGGAAGGGGCATCCCAGAGGGCTCCTCACAGCTGCTGCTGTGGGTGCCAAAGCCAAAGCCATGGTGAGAGGCTCCACAGGCTCTCCCACAGGTTGCAAGGCAGGGCTGCACATCCCTTTATCCACCCCGTGCCAGGACCCTGCCCGGCCCTTTGCAGGCAGCTGGGAGTGGTCAGTGGGAGAACAGCCCTTCTCTAGCCCCACTTTTTCCCAGCTCTGTTTCCCAAGGGTTTGCTAAAAGCAGTCACCAGTGAGAACCCAGCAGTGGTTTGGGTGCAGATGTGCTTGGGGAAGAGGAGGGAGGGAGAGGTGACAGGTACAAGTGCCAGTGGCAGAGTCCTGCCCTTACCTTGGGCTCCATGATCTTCCACCCATTGGCCTTGAGCTGCTGGAGCTCCCCAAACTTCATGCTGACATCCTCAATGGAGAGCTGCAGGAGGTCCCAGAAGCCAGCCAGGTCTTGGAAGGTGGGCACAGGGAATGCGTTGGGATCCTGTGGGGACAGAGGGGCAGAGTGCCACCCTAGTGCATCAGTGGGACATCAGCTCTGCTGGCTATGGGGCCACCCCACCCCCCTGTGCTGGGGGCTGTGTATCCAGCTCTCCTCCATGGTGATCCACAGTCACTGGCTGAGAGTATGAGGCACCCCCTGCCCACCACAGCTGGCCCCTGGCACGGCTGCCCACACTCACCATGTTCTGCTGGCAGAGGCGGTAGAACTGCTGCACCTTCTGGGACATGAGGAGCTGGGCACTGCCCACCGCGCTCCGGATCTTCTCCAGGACTGGAGGGAGGAGAGCAGACAGTCACGAGCAGCTCAGAGCCCTCCAACACACCGTGTCTCTTCTCTTCTTCATATCTCTCTAGCCCCAGAGGGTTTCCCGGCGTTTTTTGCCCTCACCCAATCTCTTTAGCCTTGGCAGGGAAGGCTCTCTAAGGTGGGAGCACTGCAGGACAATGTCTGTGCCCCCCAGCTCTGCAGGATCCCCAACCCCTCTCTTTGCTGCGACACCCCACCCGACTCACTCTCCTCGGGCAGGTCGTAGTCCTCCGCCTCCCTCTCCATCTGCTGGCACCAGCCCTCCATCTTCTCCACCTCTGCCTGCAGCAGTTTGATGAACCACTCCCCGTCGCGGTGGCACGGGGAGGCGCGGCCGGAGTCCGGGAGGCTGCGGGAGCCCCGCTCGATCCAGGCGTCCCGCCGGGGCACCTCCACCGTGTCGTACTGCAGCTGGTAATCCTCGCGGTACGCCCACTGCCCCTGCGTGTGCACCGTCTTGTACACGGCGTACTGCCGGCCCGACTCGGGCTCCGAGGAGTGCCGCTGGAAGGGCCGCCCGAACTGCAGGGCTTTGTCCTCGGTGGCCACGGCCAGGCCGGTGAAGCCCTCGAGCTCCAGGTCCGCCTGCACGCCCGCGGTCACGCTGTTGGAGCGCTTGAAGCGCGCTCGCCTGCGGAGGGACAGGGAGGAGAGCGTGGGGACCCTCGCGGGCAGCAGGGATGGTCCTGTCCCCCCCCCCCGCCAGGTACCGCAGGGGAGGGATGCCCGCAGGTAGGGTGGGGCTGGGAATGCCGGGGTGGATCCTAGAGCGTTCAGGGCCACAGGGACAACCCCGAGCAGCTGCGATCTGCCGGTCCCTCATCTCTCCTTTGCTCTCAGCCTGTTTCCATGGCTACCAGCGCTGGACTGAGGATGGAGAGGAGCGTACACCAGGCTGCACGGGCACAATGCCGGAGCTCCCCACCCGCGGGCCATGCAGGTTCTGGCACACCTGGCATTCCCGTCCCAGCCAAAATGTCATGGTTAGCTGCAGAAATGGCCAAAGGTTCATCTGCACCTGGCACGGGCTCAAAGCTGAGGGCTGAGTCCAGCAGAGGAGACCCAGCACAGGGCAGGAATAGGGCAGCCCCTTTCCTGGGCAGCAGCGAGGACAAAGGAAAGGCCAAATCCTGCCCCAGGTGGGGGCAGCTAGGCTGGGATGGGGATGGTGCTGAGCTCTGGGGTTTCAGCCAGAGGGGAGAGGGGAAAGGTGCTGTGGGGTAGTGGTGGTGTGCAGAGCTCAGGAAGCCCCAGAGAACCAGTGCCTTAGCGCAGTGAGTGTGACAGGTCTCAGCCCAGCCCAGCCATGTGGTACCTTTTGTCTTCCTCCACCTGCACCCCGATGGAGTGGAACTCCCTCTGGCTCCGGCTCTCCGTATCCGAGTCAGAGACGGCCTCAACCTGCCGAGGGGCAGAGGGAGAGCGCTGGAGGGCAGCCCCAAAACACAGCCTGGTGGCTCAGCACGGCCCACACCGCTGGGGCTGCCCCCACAAGGGATGAGCGGAGCCCACCTGGACGCCGATGGAGGGACGCCACTTCCGCTGCCGGGCCAAGCTCCGCAGCTCCTCCCGGCCCGGGATGGCCTTGATGATGAGCGTGGAGGGCTTGGGAGCGGCGCGGGGCTGGACCGGGGGCAAGTCGAGGGCCACGGCCGTCACCTTGGAGCTCTCCAGGCTCTCGGCCGAGTTGCAGCGGGCCGCAGCGTCTTTGGACCAGGCGGGGCTGCGGGCCACCTCGCTGGGCAGGTAGCTCTCGTGGGTGGACTCGGTGCTGCTCTGCGCCGTGACAGAGATGAGAGGTTTGGCTTTGGTTCCTGGAGGGATGGGAGGTGGAGCTTTTCTGTAACTGAAGGCTGTTGTGGGAGAGGCGTAGGATGAAAAGGCAGGTGAAAACACAGACACTTGCTCGTTTCCCGCCGCAAACAGGGGCCCCGGGGAATGCTGCCCATCTCCTCCCGCAGCACGGGGGTCGTGGCCCCATGGGGTTTGTCCCTAAGCTGGGTTAGATACGGGTCAGAGTTCAGAGGGCTGTTTGATCAGTTTTTGGGATTGGAAAACACCCCAAACCCACACTGGCCACATTGCTGTAGCACCCAGCAAGGAGCAGAGGTGGGGACAGAAGTGGAGGGAAAGAGGGCATGGCAAATGGGTGCTGGGGGCAGAGAACAGCCCCCTGGCTGGGACTGGGTGACAAGCAGGATGCTCACACCCTCTCCCGGGCACCACAGGGGTCGAGGGCTAGGAGCAGCCCCTGGCAGGTGCCCAGGGGAGCAGGCAGGGAGATGTGGGGTTCCCTCACGCGGCCAAAGCCCTCGCCACCCCCCCCCAGGACTCACAAGTGCTGGGCTTCAGGATGCTGCTGGTGATGGGCGGCCCAGGAGGGGCCGACATGGAGAAGAGTGAGAGACAGTCGTCGTCCTGGGAGCAGCCCGCCTGGATGGCCCGCAGGTAGCTGTGGCTCCGCATGCGGAAGCAGCCGGGCAGGTCCAGCGCCTCCACGGCCTGCGACTCCACCTCGCCGAAAACCGACTCGCAGACGGCCTCAAACTGGTGGTTGAGCTCGTCGTTGATCTGGGGAGAGCCGTGGGTGAGGCTGAGGCAGGGCAAGGGATGCTCAGAGCGACATCCACCACATCCCTGCCCCAGCCTGCCCTGTGGGACCTGTGCCACGGAACGTACCTGGCCGGTGGTGAAGGAGCGCCCGTAGCTCTGTCCCCGCGGGAGCATTCGCGGTGGCGTGCAGCAGCTGGGACAGTTACAGATATATGAATCAGAATAGTGCCTACTTGCAAACCTAATGAGAGACAGTGGGAATAGAAGGGATGGCACCAAAAGCAACACATTCCAGCAGAGCATTCGGAAACGCAGCTGCAGCGATTCTCCCGCCGGCCACTGCTGCTGTCTCCACTCCTCACTGCCCCCAAAAGTGTCACCCACTGGGACTGGAGCACGTCCCAGTCATCCCCCTTTGAACATGCCTCTTCTCCCCACGGTCTGCACGTGGCTGCAGCAGCAGGTCCCCCCTGACATCCCAGCATAGCCATGTCCCCCCCAGTGCCCTGACACAGCAGGGACAGGGATTGGTGCCACTGCACTGGGGAGTGCAGCTGTGAGCAGGCACGGTGCCGTGAGTGGGGACAATGCCGTGAGCAGGGACATGCCACTTGTCCTCCCAGGGAGCCCTGGCCCGTGGCCCCGCTGCTGCCTGCGGTGTGGGACGGGGCCGGGAGGAAACAGCCCTTACTTGGTCCTGGCCTGGTCGGCGCTGGAGGAGCGGCGGTAGCTGTCTCGCCGCGTGGCCGCCCTGGGCAACACTTTGGCGCTGATGTCCGAGTCGGCGCTGTCCTCGTCGCCCATGGCCTTGATGTAGCTGCCGCTGCGCATCCGCCGGCACGGGATCTCCCCGTCCTTGCCCGCCGGGTACCCGCTCCACTCGTCCTGCGGCACCTGCGGCAGGAGGCAAGCATGGGGGGAAAGTGGGGGCCGGGGTCCCACAGGTGGGGTGCAGAGCCGAGCCGTGTGCCGGCTCAAGCCCAGCCCAAATCCAGCACATGTGCCTGGCTCCTGTGTCCTCCCTACGCACCCCAGAGCTGCAGGGACAGACCCTGGGGGCTACGACCCCTTTGGAAAGCCCCAAAACCCAGGAGAGCAGATCCCTCCTAACGGCCACAGCTCCTCATTCCCACAACGCAGGGCGGCGCAGCAGCTCCCACCTCACGGCCCCCCTGGCAGGAGCGTCTGGGCCAAATCCCACCCATGCCAGAGCAGCACCCGCCTGACGAATCGGGCACCAGTCCCACCACGTGCTGCTGACGCCAGCACCACGGGGTCCTTATAGGGCAGTGTCCCCTGGGGCCCACGGCCAGGGCGGTGGGGCCGGCACTCTGCCCTGATGCCCCCGCTGCTGGCGGAGATGGGCCCCAGCCACCCCCACCCCCGGCCAGCACGGCATTGCTGCTCCCTGTCTCCTTCCCCCAGGAAAGGGAGAGAAGAGTTAATTAGCTTTTAATTGGAAGGGGGGTGACCTAGAAGGGAGCCCAGTGACGAGGCAGGCGGTGGCACCCAGCCAGGAACACAGGCAAGATAAAAGCAGTGAGAAGGGAGCAGGCACAGGGCTGCTGGTGGCTCTGAGCTGACAGAGCTGGTCTGACCCCAAATCCAGCACAGGGCAGGAGGCAGCAGATGTGCTTCAAGGGGACAGCGGGGACTGGCACAGGACCATGGGAATGGGGCACAGGCTCTGGGGACACGGAGCAGAGCTGGAGCATCCCCAGGCTGCTGGACGGAGAGTCCCAGCCCTGGCTCGCCCCACAGCCCAGTCAGCCCCAGTCCCCTCACCCTGCCCAGCCCCTCACCTGCAGGTACTGGTACGCTCGGTCTTTGGCCTTTGCTTCCTGAAGCATCAAGGTCTTCTCGGTGCCGCCGGCGCTGGGATAAGCTTCACGGGCCTGGCTGACGGTCATGGTGTGCCAGGCACTCCTCTTGAGCGTCTGACCATCCAGAGACATGGACATGCCGGCACAGGCCAGGCATTTTCCTTCCCCGCCGCCCTTTAGACTCTTCAAGGTCAAGTCTCTGAAGGCACTTTCGGGAGCGTCCACGCAGTACTGGGTGCCCTGGTCGGCGGCGTGCCGGCCGGACACCATGTAGCTGCTGTCGCTGTCCAGGTTGTCGTCGGAGCTCCACCAGCCCAACATCTTGGACCGGTGCCGGGAGTCCACCTTGCGGTCCTTGCTCTTGCTGCGCTTGCCGTGGCGGGACTGGTGGTGGTGGTGGTGATGGTGGTGGTGGTGGTGGTGGTGGTAGCCGTCCCCGCGGCCGTCCATCTTGGCGCCGTTGTAGTCCCGCTTGGCCGGCGCCTCCAGGGAGTGGGACTTGGCGAAGAGCTTCTGGACGGAGTGGACGAGGTGGCGGATGCGGCTGGGGCTCTCGCTGCGGGGCTCGGCGCCGCCGGCCCGGGGGTACTGCAGCGTGTGGAAGCCGTCGTGGTGCAGCGGCAGCTGCTTCTCGAACTGGTCCAGCAGCGTGGGGGGCAGGCGGTTGATCTTGCTGGAGGGGTGGGCGGTCGCCATGCATTCGTCGCAGGAGTCGTAGGGCTGCTGCTGCTGCTGCTGCTGCGCGTGATGCATCCTCGGGAAGGTGCTGCTGGCGCTGGCGGAGGGCGGCTCGCTCAGGGGCCCGCCCGGGCACTCGCTGGCCGCGCCGGGGCTCTGCGCCGGGCAGTAGGGATGCTCCAGGGAACACGGCTCGCTGGGGCTGAGCAGGTAGGGCGGCCGGCCCTCGGGGCCGTGCGGGGTGTAGTCGGCGGGGTGCTGGCAGTCCTCGGGGATGCAGCGGCAGCGGTGGCCGGAGGAGGGCTGTGTCTGGCTACGCTCCCCATGGTAGCCTTTCATCATTTCAGCACCCGCCCCATAGCCTCGGCATTTTGCAGGGTTGCCCCTGCGGGCTCATCTGTGGAGACAGGGAGGGGCAGAGTGTCAAGATCCCCTCTGCACCCCCCACCACCGGCAGAACGTTGGGGCTGCCTCGCAGGAACCAGCTGAGAAGGTTGAGAAGCTTCCAGGGTAAGGCCCTGTGAAGCACCAGAATCCTCCTGGCTTTCCACGTGGTGATAGCAGCACAGTGCCTGGGCCAGGCAGCTGGGGTTACCCCCAGCTCAGGTGCTCAGAGGGGGCAATGGGAAGGAGAAGGAGCTGCCAGCAGCGATGCAGGCAGCAGGGCCTGCAGACAGCGAGGGAGGACATGCTGCCATCAGCAGATCCTTGTTTTCTACTCCAACACCAAATATTATGAAGTGTTTCTCCATTAGGAAGCGGCTCTGGCTGGGTTTTTCAGCCGTCGCGATTCACAGCGCCGCTAATGAGCTGCCGCGGGGCGCGGGGGGGCCGCGCTCTGATGTCTCCATCCAGCCCCACACGGAGCTGTGGATGGAGACCCACCACCCAGGGTGGGCTCTCCTGCCCTGCAAGCCCTCTGGATGGGGAGCCAGGAGCAGAGGTGGCTGTGCTGTGTGAGGGGCAGCCCCAGGCCGAATGGAGGATGGAGGGCACTGAGCCAGGCTGAGCCTGTGCCAGGCGACGGAGCCGCCTGCACCCGTGGAGGTTTGTGTGCCTTACAGTCCCTCAAAGGCTCTGTCTTTGGTTTGACTGTGAATGAGGAAATTACTTATTCTCCAGAGTATCTCGGCTAATTAACAGGCATCGTTAATGCTCTTGTTGTCGTATTTGGGCAGGGTGGCTGCAGGGAAAGGTGACTGTGGGACCTTCCCTGTGGCACGTGGGGATTTGACCACGGAGGCTGGAAACGAGGGACACTGGGAGGGCCAGGGCTGTGTGGGAAGGGGCTGTGCTCCCCAGCAGCCCTGGAGGAGAGAAAGGCTGGGGGTCCCCAAGGGGTGTGGGGGTGGGCAGCGATGGCATTTTGGCCCTGAGCAGCAGACAAGGCCCTGGGAACACATCTGCCCCAAGCCACCAGCACCTTCCTTCCCGGCTTCGAGGCTGGACAGCTCCGTCCCGCGCCGCTCCCCATCCTCAGATCCCGCTCCTGCTCTAACAAGGCTCCCTAATTGCTGAACGGAACGTGCAGCTGCTACGGAAGATGCCTCTCCTCTCCCGAGAGAGACGCTGAGAGGAGCAGGAGCAGCAGCGTGGGATGGAGCTGCGTCCCTGCCCTGGGACCGAGCAGCAGGATGGAAGGACGGACAGACAGACAGGCTCCCAGCCCAGCTCTGCCTCCGCGGGCTGAGCTATCATCTCCTGCTCGGGGAGGGAAGCTCTCGGCTGATCCAAATATTGCTGCCGCGGCGGCAAGAAGGAGTCAAAATATCTGCGGAGCCCGTCAGCACGAGCCCGCCGGGCTTTTGTGCTCGGCAGGTGCAGGAATTCAACAAAGCCGGAGCCGCAGGCGAGGCAGCGCCGCAGCTCCCCCGCACCTGTGGAGCGCCGGCAGCGGGTGGGGCTGTGTCGGGGCGCAGGATCCGTGTCCCAGCTCACCAAGGCGACACAGGTGGCTGTGCCCTGCCCAGGGAGCAGCCGGGCTCCCCGAGGGCAACCTCGGGATGGAGAAGGGGTTGGGAGGGAGCCTGTGGGGTTCAGCACAGGCAGCGCAGCTCAGGGTCCCCGTGTGCCAGCAGGAGTGGCCGTGTGCCACCGGGAGAGGCCACTGAGCCCACTCCTGTCCCCTGTGCCAGGAGGGCAGTGTGGGCAGGCTGGCACGTGGGGCTGGGGCAGCTGGCCAGAGCGTGGCTCATGGGCAGATGGCCAAGAGCTGGAGCTGTGTCCCCCTACAAAGGCCAATCCACTGAGCAGCCCTCGGGATGGAGGGATTTTTTTTTTTTTGCCACCAAAACACAGATTTAAGTCAGGGGGGAAAAACCCAGCCCAGCTGAATTTTGTGCCATTTAACACCAGGGTAATTACCACCAGTGGGAACCTACCGCCCACACAATTATGTGCTAGGATAAACTGGAAGAGCATAATTACCATTACAAATAACTCACTCCTCGCCTTTATTGCATCCAGCGCCTGGAGAAACTCCCACCAGTGGCTCCCCACCACCACCTCCCTCTGATGTCTCTCCCCATTGAGAGGGTCAGCACAGGGAGGAGAGGGGCTCGCAGTCCCTGGTGCTCCAGGCCATCCCGAAATTCAGCCTCCTGCCTAATTTCCCACAGGAGCACTTGGCAGAGGCAGCTCCACTTCCCAGCAGCTGCCCCATGAGATCCCTGCCTTGGAGGCAGCGCTGTGCCAAGGCCCAGGGCTACAGGGATTCAGGGAAGACCCACCAGGAGCCTGAGCTTCCCTGGGACCCCACAGCACCCAGGATCCTCCCATCTTTCCTCCAGCTCCAGGAACACCAGCAGGGAGGTGAGAGAATACCAAAACCCCACCACGATGTCCGGGTCTGACAAACCACCCTGGCACAGGGCAGGTTTTCCAACAGTTCCAGGTCTAACCCCAAGAGCTGCGGTTGATGGCCCTGCACTCAGGGCGTCCTGGCTCCCTGCCCTTGCCCCACCACTGGCAGCCCACGCTGGGGCGCCGGGGAAGCCTCTTGGTGGCACTCACCGCCCGGTGCTCAGGGGGATGCTGTCCTCATGGCCCCGCCAGCAGCAGCTCCTCCACGCTGGGAATCCCTGGGGCAGCAGGCTCTAGGGGAGGAACAGGATGGGGATGAAGCCAGAGCGAGGGTGTTCCTCCCCACAACCAGCCCGAGCCACCTCCCTGCGTGTATTTTATCAGCCCAGCCTTTCCATCCTCCCCTGAGGCCGCCCCACACCAGCACAGCAACGGGGACAGCTCCGCACGGCCACGGCCACGTGTTTCACCCAGTTTAGCCCCAAAACCATCCCCAGCCCCATCCTGTTATGCAATTCCCTGCCAGCGGGGGCCAGGGCCAGCCCAGCGGCCGCCTCTCCATCGCCTTTCATTCACTCAGGATCCACAAAACCTCCTCCTGCCACCCCGGATTCCCAACATCACCAAAGGGACTTTTTTTTTTTTTTTTTTTTTTTTCCCCAGCTCCCCAGCCCGGGAGAGGTGCGAGCTGGGCCCGTTCTGCTCTGCAAATTAATGTGAGATTCTGCCAGCTTGGGTCCTGCTGGGGCCCTTTATGGCTCGGGATGAAAGCGGGAGAGAACAAACACGCAGCGTGAGCGCCCGAGCCGGAGCCGGAGAAAAAAAATAAAATAAAGTGTTTTTCCCACTTAGGGGCTGAACAAATTTGATCTACGGTCGTCGGAAGAAAATAAATGTGGAATCCGGCCAGGTCGTTTCCACCGTGCTTTTAATCTATTTACTCTTTCCCCCGCTCGTTGTAAGCGAGAAGGATTGTGGAAAGCAAACATTTTATTTTATTACTAATTGTTCTGTTATTTTATGAGGCTGAATTAGTAAAATTTACTCAGCCTGGAGGAAAAGAAAAAAAAAAAAAAGAGGGGCTTAGTAAGAGATCACGTAATTTAGGACAGAAAAGGGAAGGGGAAAGGGAAAAGGTGAAGAAAGGGAAAGGGAATAGGAAGGGAAAGGGGAAAAAAAGAGAGGAAAAGGAAAGAGAAAAGGGGAAGGGGAAAGAGGAAAAGGGAAAGAGGAAAACAGTGTGAGCAGGATGCAAAGATCACAGAAAATACACTGGCTGCAATCAGGAAATCAAAACCAATTACTGTTAATAAAAGAAAACAAAGCAACTGCAGGCAGTGCCTGCCTGCAGAGGGCTGTGAGGGGCAGGATCCAACTGGGCACAGCTGGAAAAAAGAGATGAGGCAAGATTTTTTAAAAGTCATGAAAGATGAACACAAGCTGAGGAATTGCAAATGTGAGTGGAGCAGGAAGTGTTTACCGAGGCCACTGAGAAGGCCACAGAAGCCAGCACAGCTGGCTGGGACCTGAAAGGGCTGGGGGGTTCTGGAACCCCAACAAATCTGGGGGATCCTGGCACCCCAAGATATCTTGGGATCTCTGGCACCCCGAAGCTGGGGGCATGTCCCCTGGCTCAGCCCTGCCCTGCCACATCTCTCCTCCCTGAGCACGAGCACTTCCCAGGCACCAAACCCAAATCCCCGGTGCCCCAGGGCTCCAGTCCAGCACAGCCACCCTGCTCCGCACGCCAGGGGGCTGAGGACAGGCCGTTCGACGGGCTGGGCACGTTATTAAGCACATGATTAATTTTGGCACCAGCCCCAGCTGCCTGACAGCTCCTTCTCCAGGGCTGGGAGAGCGAGCGCGAGAGGTGCTGCCTCTGCTGATGCAGCGGTTGGTGGGATGAAAAATCCTGCAATGCAGCACTGCTTCTTAATGAGCCATTTGTCTTTGAGTCTTCTTCACTCATTACCATGCCGGGAAGAGGGATGGGAGTTGCCCCACGTCCCCATCTGAGCAATTACTCCTGGAGCAGAGCGAGGAAATACGGCCACGACGCGCCCAGCTGCCAGGGATCCCGGCACGGCCGCCGGCGCTGGGGCTCCCCGCCACAACACCACTCACTGCCTCTGGCTGCTGCCACCACGGGGGGGACAGGAACCCCCTCCCTGCACAGCACACACAGCCCAGGACCCCCCACCCTGGCCCCAGAGCTGATTCTCCGTGGGGGCAAGGGCCGTGCTGCTGTGCTGGGTGTGCAAAGGAGCTGGAGCATCCTGAAGCTGCCAAGGCAGTGGAGAAAGGAGTCTGGCACTCCATCCCTGCAAACCCCAAACCAGATCTTGGTGGAAGAGCCACATCTTCAAAAGCCTTTTAGGATGGGGAACACTCGGGCCTGGCAGCCAGGGGTTGGAGAAGCCAGGAAGCTGGCTGAGAAGGGAAGAGGTGGCACAGGGAATGGGCCGTGGCAGCATCCCTGTGTAGGTGCAGGCGGAGGAAGGGATGTGAAGCCAGAAGCCCCATGGCACCAGCACCTCCAGCCCCCTCGGCCCTGCAGCAATGCCCATCCTGCCCATCCTGCCCACAGGAGCCAGGACGTGGCACACAGGGCATCGGTTGCCAGAGGTGGGACTCCACAGCCAGAGCATCAGGAGCACAGCCAGCTGAGCTGGGAGACCACCGTGGAGGGACCCCCGGGCCAGGCAGGGCTCCAGGGACCCCAGCCCATGGCAGCTGGCACAGGGATTGTGGGCACTGAGCCGCACAGATGAGCACCCATCACCGGTGATGCCCACGGACAGCTCCCCTCCCACGGACACGCTCGACATCTGCCCACACTGCCCGGGGCCAGCAGCAGCCAGCACGCTGCTCCTGTGCCCCCCAGGGCTCCGTGGGAAAGGGGGACATGCAGGTGACACCAGGGGGCCCAGGGAGAGGCCACAGTCTGATGTTCACCTGCAGCAAAGGGGAGGGACAAGCAGGGACATGCCCCTGTGCTGCGCTCACCCTGGGGCTCTGCCCACGTTCCCACTTCACTCCAGCAGTGTCCCAGGCGGGCAGTGGGCTCCAGCATCCCCCAGGAGTTGGATCTGCCTGTGCCAAAGGCACTGGGAGCCAGGGCAGCCCCCTCAGGCCCTGCAGCTGTGCCAGGGGCCCTGGCTGGCAGCGGTGCTGGATGATTTCCCCATCACCCATTTCCCCATCACACCCATTTTTTCCCTCCCACCCTCATGGAGCCACAGCTAGGCCAGGCTGCCGAGGCTGAAAGAGCCACTTACTCCCCGGCCATGCCGTGTAATGACTTAAGCCAGGGATCACTCCAAAGCCTCTTTGGTGAGCCTGAGGCAGCACAGCCTGAGCAATGAGCGTGGCAGCAGTGACAGCTCTGGCCATCTCCTGCCCATTTCCTCCAAACCCCAGGGCAGGCTGACCCTTCCATCCCCAGCTTCGCTCCCCTTGAGCCCCCAGCTCCAGGCACTGCCACCCCTGCTCTGCTCCTGCCAGGGCTCTCGTCCATCACCAGCGTTTCTCCTCATCCTGCTTCCCCCAGCACCAGGCACTCTCCACTCCAGCCCCAAACAGCACCAATCCCAGCCGGTTCCCTTCACCAGCCCCTCCCACGGGGCTGAGGGGGCCGGAGTTTCCAGGAACAGGGAGGCAGCAGAGCCCTGGGTCCCTGTGCCCGCAGGGATGCTCCCGGCCATCACCTCCCATTCCCAGGCTGCATCCCCTGGGGCCAGGGCTGGGATGAGCACAGCAAGCCCGAGGCATGGCACAGCCCAGCTCGCCAGCAGAGGACCCAAACTGCCGCTTTAATGGATGGGCTTAATTTGCAAAGCTGATGAAAACCTAAATATTTAAATACATAATTCTGCACAATGCTCTTAGCGCGGGGACAGAGCAAGGGGAGGGGGGGCATGGCTGCTGAGTGAGGACACACCAGGCACGAGGGATGCTCTGGTGGGACAACCTGGATCACCTGGGCCAAGAGCACCTCCATCACAATTTGGGAACCGTGCACACCCTTGTCCCCAAAGCCAGCAGCACCTGCAGAATTGGTGCCATGGGGTGCTCTGCTGTTGGCACTGGAGACTGCTCCACCACCAGAAGCATCCCAGAGAGAAATGTGGAGAAAAAGGAGCGTGGTCCAAGCCAGGGAGCTGTGAAGGGCAGCGGGATGAGCCCCCATGGAGATTACACCACCGATATTCCTGCTACGACAGCTTAGAGATAAAAGAGATTATCAGGATTTACCAGCAATACAAATTGAATATTTAATTTTAGCTGCAGGGGAGGAGCAAGGGCTCGTCCCAGGGGTGCACGGAGGTGTGTAGGTGGTGGGCCCAGAAAGGTGTTTCCAGCTCTTGGGGGAAAACTGGTGTCAGGGCCATCCCCGTGAGCCAGAGGGGCTGGGCAATGTCATGGCAGTGGGACTGGGCATCCTCTGCCCAACCTGCCCCTAATCCCTCTGGCTGCCAGCTGCGTGGCACAGCCTCTGCCAGCACGTGGGAGCTCCTGCAGGCCCCTCCTCGGATCAACCACGTGTGTGGGCCCAGCAGCAGGGATGCTCTGGGGGCGCTCAGGAGGGGTCCTGACCCCACACACTGCCCCTGGGCCAGCCCTGAGCTGATGTGTGGCTGCTTCGCTGTGCTCCCCTCTGCCCTGACCAGGATGTGCCCAGCCAGGCTGTGCCTGGGTGAGGATGTCCCTGGATGAGGCCGTTTCCCACGCAGGGCATGAACTTTGCAGGGAATGGGGCTGGAGGCAGCAGGGAAGGAGACAGATCTGAGTATCCTGTGGGACAGGGTGGAGAAACCCCCAAGGGGACCCAGGCACTCCCTGCAACACCAGAACAGGGACAGAGCACAGGCAGCAACAGCCCCCTGGCAGCGGTGAGAACGGGCTGGGGCTGGCCCCAAGCCCAGCACGGGGTCCCCGTGGTGCCACCGAGCCAGGTGCCCACCCTGGCCCGGCACCCCAGGGCTGCTGTGCCGAGCTGGCGCGGGTGCCAGCGCGGGGCGGGCTGGGGGAGGACGGCAGAAGATGAATGAGGGAGTCGGGAGGCTAATGGCATTGTCTGGAAAGTAGGTCGTGTGCTGAGCAAAAAGATATTTATATCAGAGCTCATTCCCCCGCAGAAGCTCCTGAGCCGGGTACAGGCAGCGCCAGCAGCCCATGGCCGAGGCTCCGCACCCCCGTGACACCCGTGTGGCACCCTCGTGGCACTGAGCACCCCCACGGCACCCCCTGCCCCACCCCAGGCCCAGCCCTGCCACCCTGGGCACCCCCCAGCCCCTGGGCTGCCCTGCTCGGTGGGGGCAGTGCTGGAGGTGAAGTCCTTCCCATGGAATGGGAGCCACGGGCAGCTTCGCCTCCTTCTGACCTGGCTGCAGGCGCTGGGCACTGAATGAATGGCACCAAGATATTTTTATTTCAGTGCCACCTTTGCCAAGGTGTGATACTGCCCTGGACACTCCCCAGATGGGCACATGGCAGGTCCTGCCCAGCCCAGCCTCAGCACTACCCTGGCCTCTCCCGGCACCCAGCTCTGCCCATGCCCCTCACACCCTGCATCACCCCTGACCTGAGCTTGGGCCAGGCCTCAGCGTTGCTGCAAAGCTCAGTCACCTCCTTCCCCACTGGGAGGAGTCCTGTGCCCCAGGATCCCCCCCTCACACCAGCAGCCTTCCCAGAAGAGCCAAGAAATCATCCCAGAGAGCCCAGATGGGGTCAGGTGTTTTTGTCCCCTCTGGCCACGCTGCTCCAGCTGTGGACACGAGCCAGGCAGCAGCCACAGGGCCATCCAGCCCCTCTCTGCCGTGCCCACCCCCTCCCCACACCTGGCAGCCTGCGATCCGGCACGGGAGCAGCTTCATTTCCCGTAATAGCTGTGTCGGCTGAATTTACAGCCTCGCTCCCAGTTATTAATAATAATGGCCTCACTCTTAAGTAGGGCTTTTCATCTGCCTCAGAGCCCTTTCCAGAGGACGTCTGCAGCATTATCACCATTTTATTCTCGTTTCAGTGGGCACAAGAGTGAGATGGAGAAGGGGCAGCTGATCCGTGGTGTGGAGCGCAGGGTCCCGGCCAGGAAACCCCCGGGGAGGGGGACTGGAATGCCAACGTCGGGATGCAGCCACAGCCCCGAGGCTCCTGCCAGCCGTGGTGATTTACACCGGCAGCGGGCCCGGGCCCTGCCGCACGGATAAATCCACCTCGGGCAGCAATAAACCGGCGTCACCGCATCGGTAATCCGCAGCGCTCCCACCGCCGTCAGGAATCCAGGGGCAACGCAGATGTGCCGATAAATCCCGGGCTCGTCTCGGCAAGGGAGGTCCCTGGGGTGGCAATCCCCGGCGGAGCCGTGGCCGGAGGGGTGGGTGCCAGCCGGCTCTCGTGGGAGACCCCGGGGATGGAGCCGGCCCACGGAACTCGGCCACGTGGGACCGGGGACATCCCCGAAACGCCCCCCGGGTGTCCCCCCCCCCGTGGTGCCCACCCACCCCAGGCAGCTCCTGTGTCTCCCCGCCGCCCGCCGCAGCGGGGCTGGATGGGCAGATTTATTCCCCTGTAAGGGAGCTTTGATCTGAAGTTATTTTTTGTTTACTAGCAACAAGGTATTGTAAATACATCTTTGCCGATAATTATAGAGTCTGGGCGCACATCTTAATCTCCATAAAATATCAGATGCTACAATTTGCCTGATTTAATGAGATTGGAGGCTGATAAGCCGCTGAGGTAAGCTGTAAACTTGGGGGGGAGGAGGGAAATGATTGCAAATGTGCTAAACCGCCCTCGTCCTCCTCCTCCTCCTGCCGCTGCCACGTGCCCGGCCCGGGAGCGTGTGCCCTGCCCCGTAGCCCCCTGCCCAGCTCCCGGGGTGTGCCCGGGCTGTGCCGCAGCAGCTTCACGCAGGGATGGGCATTTAGGGCAAACCGAGCTTTTTATACAATTTACCTCATTAAAACTCCAAGAGGCGAGCGCGGCACCGGGGCTGCGGCCGGGGGCTCTGCCTGGGCACACTGGTGGGCCCCGTGCCGTGCCGGGGGGGGAGCCAGCACGGCCCCGGTGCCAGGTTGGGTCTGGGTGATGGCCGAGGTGTGAGGACAATGTCCCCAGGGGGCATGGGGGCACGGCTGGGCTGCACGGGCAGGTCAGGATGTAGGCGTGTCCGTGTGTGTCCGTGTGTGTCCGTGTGTGTCTGTGTGTGTCCAGGTGTATCCAGGTGTGTCCAGGTGTGCCCAGGTGTGCCCAGGTGTGTCCAGGCATGCACAGCCCTGCCTGGCACCTCCGGCCATGCCGAGGGCAAGCTGGGCTGAGCTGTCCGTGCTGCGGGGGGCTGCCCGAGGCCACCACGTGTACAGCTGTGCCCTCACCGCGTCCCTCCAGACTCGGGGGTCTGTGCAGCCCCAGGTGCCCGGGCTGGGGGTGCCCTCCTGCAGGGATGGGGGGGCCCTGCCTGGAAAGCAGGAGGCTCCTCCTGGAAACGAGCAGCCCCGTTTCCACAGCAACCTTAAAGGCCCACAGGTGCCGCCTCACCGATGGACCGGCTGTGGCATCTCTGGGGGACACCCAGCCCGTCCCCCTGCCCAGCACCCTGCCCTCAAACAATAGCACCCCATTACCCCAGTCCATCTCCCCCAGGTGGCACCTGGGCTTACCCACAGCCCCCTCCCTGCACTGAGAGCCCCCACAAGGGTGCAGACCCCCTGCAGCAAGAGGGACGGGACCCCCCAGCCACACCTGTGCCCACCCTGACATCATGAGGAGCTGGCGGTGACCTACAAATGTCAGGCTGACAGGTTAATTAATTTCCCTCTTCCTCGGGCCGTTATCAGATGGATTCAGACGTCACCTGAGACTGTTAATTGGGCTAATTATTCCAGTTTCAGATTTTAAATAATTACTTACTGTTGACTCCAGCCTGACTTCCACAATTTTCTATAAAAAGGTCAGATGGTTCCTGGATCCCAAAACCCAAGAGATGGGGTGGAGGGGCTGCAGCAGGGGCCAAGCACACCGAGACCCCTGAGCTGGCTGGGGACACTGGGGACAGCGTGGTTCCCACCAGTGCCTTGTGCTTACACTGGAGCTGGCAGGAGAGGGACATTCTCTGCCTCAGTGACAATGGAGAGAAACCAGGAGAGGGAAGGGGATATGGAAGCACAGGGTGGAGGGTGGGAGGTGGAAGGGAGCCCCTTCCTCCCTCCCTACCCCAGCACGGTGACAGCTGCCCCAGGCTGAGCCCCCCCAGCAGAGCCCAGGCCCCACTGGGCACCTCATCCCTCCTGGTTTGACTCCTCAGGGCTGAAATCTCAGCCCAGGGTTTTCAGCAGCTGTGATTTTCCCCACAGGGCTTCCCCATGGACACTGGGCAGTGGGCACACGGGCAGCACCTGCCCTGCAAAGGGTGGCCAAAGCAATACCTGGTGCCCAGGGGCTCCCTGCAGGGACTACCTGTCACCTGCCCGGGGCATTGCAGAGAGGGACACGCTGGGCAGAGGGACGAGCAGAACCAGCTCATCCCCAGGCTCGTTCCCTCAGGAACACCACGCTTTCTCCCAGCCTCATCCCCGCTATTAATAGCCTTCACTAGCCTCCTCGGGAGCCATTTGCATATTTGATTGCAACTCCGGGGCGGGGCAGGGCCCTTCAATCAGCCGCTCCCGCAGTCTCATTTGCATGGGTTGACATTTTGTTCTGGGAGCAGTGACACCGGCACTGCAGTGTGGGGACACGGTTCTGGGGGCCCGAGGTGAGCTCAGTGTCACCAGCCAGCAGCGCTGCCCCAGACACTTCACATCGGTCAAACTGTGCCCAGCAGGGCACCGAGCAGGGCCGGCAGCCCCTCCCCGGCTGTCCCAAACTCGTCAGGGAGTGATGGAGCCTTGGTGGCCCCTGTCCCCACGTGCCCTGCCCTGCCCTGCCCCGCTCCCCAGCCCGACTCACAACACCCCGTCCCTGTCCGACCTGCCCGGCGGGACGATCAGAAGCGCCCGGTGGAGGGCAGGCTGTGCCCAGCCCGGCGGGCAGGGCGTGGGGTGACGGGCACACCGCTCTGGGTGGTTTCCCGTCCCACCAGCCCTGTCTGGAGCTGCCGCACATCAAAGGTCAGGGGCAGGGCGGGACGGCCCCAGGGAAACGAGGGGACCCCGAGCACCCCCGGGGGGAGCGAGGGTCGGGACCCGCATCGCAGCGGCTCCTGCTGCAGTTCGGACCCGCAGCGTGGGGGATCAGCACCGCGGCCAGCGCCCTGAGCCACCACGGCCAGCGCCACCACCGCCACCGCGGCCACCACCGCGGCCACCACTGCCACTACGGCCACCACTGCCATTGCCGTGGCACCACCGCCACCATGGCCACCAATGCAAACTCGCACCATGAGCACCACTGCCACAGCGGCTACAGACACCACTGCCACCACTGCCACCACTGCCACCACGGCCACCACTGCCACCACGGCCACCACGGACACCACGGCCACCATGGCCACCACTGCCACCACTGCCACCACTGTCACCACTGCCACCACGGCCACCACTGCCACCATGGCCACCACGGCCACCACAGACACCATGGCCACCACTGCCACCACTGCCACCACTGTCACCACTGCCACCACTGCCACCACGACCACCATGGCCACCATTGCCACCACTGCCACCACGGACACCATGGCCACCATTGCCACCACTGCCACCACGGACACCATGGCCACCATGGCCACCACAGCCACCACTGCCACCATGGCCACCATGGCCACCACGGCCACCACTGCCACCACTGTCACCACTGCCACCACTGCCACCACGACCACCATGGCCACCATTGCCACCACTGCCACCACGGACACCATGGCCACCACGGACACCATAGCTACCACTGCCACCACGGCCACCAGTGTCACCACACGGCCCAACAACACGTGGCACAGGGGCCCCGCCACCAGCCCCTGTGGCAGCCCCAGGCCAGGGATGTGCCAGACAGCGGCAGGAGGAGCTGGGCGGCTCCAGGGCCCTGGGCAGACACAGCCGGGAGCGGTGTCCCAGGACGCCCTCGCTTCCCCCCGGCTCTTGGCATCACTTGGCACGGAAAAACAAGCCAGGGTGAGGCGTGGGATCAAGCCTCAGGATGGCAGGGATCGGGAGAGGGCTCTGCTGCTTCCCTCCCTCCTGCCTCATTTTCCCCTCCAAGAAACCACACCGGAGACGCAGGTTTGTGTCACGGAGAGGCAGGGTGGTGGGGGAAACCACGGAGAGGCACGGAGGGACCCAACTGCCACTGTGACTGTGCCAAGGAGCGAGCTGAAGACAGGCAGGGCTGGAAGCACAGATGTCGGCACCGGCTGTGCCGCTCCCCGGCAGCGGGGCCGTCTGGCAGGCAGAGCCGGGGCTCCCCGGCTCCATCCCCGGCCCGGCACACAGACACACGGGGGAGAGACCCCGCTCCTCTCAAACACAAAGGTGCAGCCCTGCCCTGCTCCCCACACCCCAATGAACAGCCCCCCCCTCAGCACACCCCCTCCCCCAATGCTCACGGCTCCCAGCCCCCAGCACACACCCCCAGCACAGCCCCCAGCACAGGCTGATGCTCCCAGTGCGCACAGCCCCGCTGCTCCCCGGCAAGGTGCACAGCTCCTGGCCCGGCACACACAGCCCCCAGCCCAGCTCCGCAGGGAGCGGCAGCAGAGACCTCGGGGCTGGGATCTCCCCATCCCGGTCGGGCGAGCTTCCCGGCTGTGCCGAGGCTCGTCTGAGCGAGGGCTGGCCGGGAGCCACAGGCTGCACACCGAGGCGAGGACGTGGCTGCCAGGGAGGAGGACTCGGCCATGAAAGGGTTAGGGCTGTGGGCTGCCTGGGGGCTCCCGCTCTGCCCGGGCCGGGGGGCCCCGCTGAACTGGCACAGCCGGGCACAAAGCAGGGCTCTCCCAGGACTCCGGGATCCCCCCTGCACGCAGCCAGGCCCTCTCCCCTCCCGCCCACCACCCCACTCACCCGCCGCCGCTGCTAAGCCATGAAGTTGCCGGCCTGGGCTCGGCAGGAGCCGGAGGATGGCCGCGGCACGGCGGCTGGATTCCCTCTGATCCTGCGAATTCCCTGCGGGCCGCCCATGCCGCGGCCAGGCCGCGCAGCGAGGCCGGAGGCGTCCCCCGGGGGGGTCACGGCCACCCCGCCGGCAGCGCAGCGGCGGCGGCCGCGCTCCGGGTGCCGACACCGGCACCGGCACCGGCACCTCGCAGCCGGCGAGAGGCGGTGGCGGAGCCGTCGCCCCCGCGCGCTGGGGACACACCCACGCGCGCTCCCCGGCGCGCTCGGCCACCCCCGCGCACCGACACGCACCCCCGGGAAGGAGCTGCCCACGCCGGCAGCGCCGCACGCCCACGCACCGCCCCGCACGCCGATGGACGGACGGACGGACGGACGGACAGCCGGCCCCGCACGGCCAGAGGGACACGCGGTCCCGCACAGTGACGGACGGACAGCCGGCCCCGCACAGCCAGAGGGACACGCGGTCCCGCACAGTGACGGACAGACGGATGGACAGCCGGCCCCGCATGCACGGATGGACACTCGGTGGCTCTGCATCGCTGCACCCGGACCAGGCGGCCACGGTGCAGCCGGCTGCTCCCACGCTCAGCGTCCCACGGCCGCACAGGGCTCTGCACCCCACGGGCACCCGAGTGCGAGCCCTCGCCCCCAGCAGCTCCCCACTCACAGCTGCTGCAGGGGAACCGTGTGCTTCCCCCACCACGGGGCTGCTCCCAATGTGCCTCCACCCAGGGAGGGCCCAGGGCAGCCTGGGGCAGATGGGTGTCATGACACAGAACATGAGACCTGGGGCCATCCCTCAGCTCAGCTGCACAGATGGCACCACCCTGGGGTGCATCAACCAGCACAGGGTCTCAGCCCGACCCCACGTCTGGGGACACCAACCACAGCAGGGACAGCCACTTCCAAGGCATAGAGAGTTTCCCCAGCACCACCCAGTTCACCATTCCCAAACAAGTGCCCCAGCAGCTGCTGTGCCACCTCAGCACCTGCATCCCTTTGGGAAGATGAGAGGTTCCCCACGAGTGAGAAACCAGCAGGTCCTGTCCCAATGGGACTCGAGACCTTCAGCTTTTGTAGTCCTCTCACTCCAACGCAGCTCCCCCACATGCCCACAGACAGGCTGTCCTCCCCCTTCCCTCTGCCCACCAAAAACTTCAGCTGATTCCCAGCCCAAACAGCTCCTGATCCTCCTGCAGGAGAGGGCGAGGCAGGCAGCGAGGCCCCAGCAGCACCCGCTGCCCGGAGCTGCCAATTCCAGGCCAAGCAGGCTCCCGGTGAAACGCTGAGCGCTGGCAGCCACGCCGCAAACATCTGCTCTTCCAACGGCACCGTGATTCACGGGCTATTAATTGGGCCATGGCAGCGCTGGGAACTGTTTGCATCCCCTGGCTTTGCTCAGAGCCACAACTGGCTGCTGACAAGGTCTAGGTGCTGGAGACAGAGCCAGAGCTGGCAAGGCGCTGGCCGCAGTGGAGCCGCACCGGGGCCGGCCGTGGGGCACGGTGCCCAGCTCCCACCCCGGCTGCACGGGCACCCGGGGGTGATGCAGGGTGAATGAACCCCAGGAAAGCAGCAGCAGTGGTGCCTGGTGCTTGGCAGGAGCAGCCTGGGGGGCAGCGGGCAGGCTGCCCCTCTGCCAGGGTGGATTGGCGGGTGCTGGAGGTGCTTTTCAAGTCACTGTCACCAAACATCAGCGTGTTTGCACAGCCCAGCTGCCAAGCCACTCACTCCCCTGGGTATTGACTTCAAGGGGAGCCACGGAGCAGACCCTGCTGGGGCAGCACCAGACAAAGGCTGTGGGGAGCCTCCAACGACAGCCAGGAGGAATCTGAATTCAAGAACCTGATTAGAAACCATATCATGGCTTCTTCCTGCTCCAGCATTTGGGGAGGAGTGAGCTGGGGGGCGACGTGGAAAATCTAATTAAGATTGAGGGCAGGTTGCAGAGGCACTGACAGAGGCGCTGCAGGAGCACAGCTGCTTGTGGGAGGGGGACACGGGGTGCTGCAGCACCCCTGGCCCCGCAGAAATGGGCAAGGTACAAATTAATTCTCCTTAATCCGATGGGCACTTGCTCCTCTGCCACGTGCTGCAGCAGCTGACAGAGAGCAGCCCGGCCTCCCCACAGCTCAGCTTTTGGACCCATGGTGGCCAGGCCCTCGCTGTCCCCCTGCCAGTGACACTAAAGCCCTGGGAATGAGCTGCTAAGCAGGATGGGGCAAGGAGAAGGGGCTCAGTCCTGGTTGGGAGGAGGTGAGTGTGGAGTGCTGAGCTGCCTGCCCTGCCCACGGCTTTCCAGGTGGCCCCCTTGTGCTGCTGCTCGTAGAGGGACCAGCACAGGGCCATTGAGACAGCCACAATCCAAAGGCCACTTTGCCATCCCCAAGAACAAGGTGTAAATCCTGCCCTGACAAAGCCCGGGCCCAGGCTGAAAGGGGCACCACACAGGCTCTGCAGCACCGGGGCCACTCTCCTCATCCCCTTGCCCTCCGCAGCACCTGCCATGCCCTGTGCCAGCTGCATCACAGGGACATCCTCCCTGCCACCAAGAGCTGCCACCCCACAGCCAGGGTGTGCCCTGGGATGGGTCCAGGTGCAGCCCCCAGCCCCGCGGGTCCCCCTGCTGCCGGCACGTCTGGCTGCTATTCTTAGCTCTCCAGCGCTGCGCTCTCCCGGCAATGGCACCGTGGATTACTATTATTGCTGGCTGCCAACGTCTTGGAGCAGGCAGCCAGCACCGTGATGGGGCTTCCACACCCCTGGTGACCTGTCATTCGGTCCTCGCTGGGCTCTGCTCTTCAACAGGCTATTTCGGGAAATCCAATTTGATGGCCAGAAGGAGCACGAGCCGCACATTCAGCCCCTGCGCTGGATCCAGGCTCCTCCTGTTTCTGCTCAGATCCAGATTTTAGCTTCGCCCGTGTTGGCAATAAGGGCCAAGAGTCACCTTTGGCTCCAGATCCAAATTTCTGGCTGGGTGGGATCCAGGGTTTCGGCTCAGCTTGTTGGAGAGATGCGAGCGTCTGCAAAACCTGGATCTGGAGCCCCAGCCCCCACCGCAGCAGCACCACCTGGGCATGAGACCCCAGCACGGGGCCTGAGGGTGGGCAGAGCTGGGGAGACCCCCAGCAGCACAGCCACCAGCCACCCACACAGGCTCTGTGTCCCACAGGTCCTGGCAGGGCTCTGTCTCTGAGCTACCGATGGGGAGGCTGAGGGAAGGGCCCCCCCAAGCACCCCCAGCCTGAGCTGCCCAGCACCCTCCACTCCCCCCGTGCCTTGCCCAAGCTGCTGGGAACCAGGCCCAGCAGGAGGACTGGGAGGGCTGGGAGGGCTGGGGGCTGCTCCTCCAAGCCCACGTGGCACAAGCCTTGGCACGCAGGAGGGAGATTTGGGCAGCAAGCTCAGCACCATCTCACCCAGGCTTGGAGGGGGGGACACCACGGTTTTGTCACCCCCTTCCCTGGAGCAGGGATGCCTGGAGCTGCTCCTGGTGCCCTGGCTCAGTCGGGTAACACCACCTGGGGCAGCCCCAAACTTGGCCCACACCAACACCTCCCACGTCAGTGCTCCCACCACCCTCACGGCCAAAAGGGGCCCCTCCAGGCTCGGATGTTCCACGCTCACTTTGCTGGCTATTTTTGCATTCCCAGCCCTGCTGGGCGCTGTAATAATGCTTGAAAGGGCTGACATGCTCCTTCCAGCCGTGCCCATCTTCCAGTGGCCTTCCCACTGCTCCATCCCTGCACTGACAGAGTCCTCAAGGGCTGGGAGCCATGGATGCATTCGGGGGGATGAAGTGGGAGCACGGGGATGAGAAAGACCAAAGATTACATCCATTTCCTAAAGGAGATACTGCACTGCTGACCAGATCCTGATCCAATTTACACCAAGGAAGGCTGCCTGCTCCCAGCCTGCATTCCCAGATTCCCACGGGGATAACCAACACCCACCAGCCGGGCTCTGTCCCCCGTTCCTGGCCAGGGGACAGGCAGGGATCAGCCCTGGACCCCCCGAGGGAGGTGACATGCGGGGCTGGATGTCACAGGATGGAGAGAGACCAGCGGTCCCAGCGCCAACTTGCTCTGCAGGTTTGGCACAGGATGGAGGGACCTGACTGACTCCTCCAAGAAAACCCAACAGTCTGGGGGAAGGAAGGTGGCAGCAGGCAGGGAGCACCCCGACAGGGGCCCCCGAAGCTCAGCCTGCCTGCCGGGCTGGGTTGGACCATGGCGCCTGCATGCACGGTGATGGGCACAGCTCAGCTGGCTCCCCGCGCCAGCTCCCGGCACCCGGCCGGGCACGGCCCGCGCAGCCAGCGCCGCCCCCCCCCCGGCAGGATGGGGAGGGGGAGCCCACCGGGCTGGGGAGGGGTCCTGGGCTTGCCCCGAGCCCTCCGCAGCGGGAGAACGCAGGATGGCTGGCGTCGCCATCCGGGAGAGGCTGGAGGGGCTGCGGGCTGTGCTTCCCTCCCCAGTGCCTCGGGTAGCGGGAGATGGGGATGCCCGCTGGCACCCCTTCTCCCCCACCCACCCACCCACCCACCCACCGGGGAATCCTGGCGGAGCCGAGCACCGCGGTACCGGTGAGACGCCCCCGGCCATCCCACGGCTCCCTCCTCCACCACCCCCCCCGCAATTCACCCCCGGACAGCCGCTCGGCGGGGCTGGATGGGTCGGCAGGTGACACGTCCCATTCCCGCGGGGCCGGTTCCGCTGGTGAGAGCCTCCCCCCGCACCGAGCGCCGCGGACCCCCGGGACCGCGTCCCCCCCCCGCCGGGCACCGCGGGCCTCGGGGACCGGCCCCCACTCTGCGCTGGGCACCGCGGTACCCCCGGGCACCGGCGCCGCTCTTACCCCGCTCCCTCCTCCTACATCCTCCGGCGGCTCCCGGGCGGTTCCCCGACGGCCCGGCGCGGCCGCCCCCGGCCCGGCTGCTCCCGGCCCGGCTCGCTTGGGCTCGGCTGGTCCCGGCTCGGCCCGGGCCGGCGCCCCGCGCGTGGGAGCGCGGCGGGCGGCAGCATGCGAGTGGCGGCGGCCCCGCAGTGCAGCGCGGGCGGGCGCCGAGCGGCGAGAACCGAGCGGGGCCGCCGCGGCGCCGCCAAGACACGGCGGTGGATTTTCCCCGGGAGCCAGAGCGGGCGGCGGCGGCGGCGGCGCAAAATGGCTCCGGTGCGGCTCTGCCGCCGCCTCCCGGCGCCCCGGGACCCCCGGGCGGGGTGGGGAGGGAGGGGGTGAGCGGGGGGGCAGCCCGGGGAGATGCTGCCGGCGCGGGCTCTGCCGGGATGAGCGGTACCCACCCCGTGGGCATCCCCTGAGGCACCCTGCGGAGCCGGACTGGCACCCAGACAAGGGGTACCCACCCGTGGGCACCCCCCTGGATCAACCCCGGGAGCCGAGGGCGCTCCGGGACCGCCAGCCACGCCTGTCCACGGGCACACTGCCTGCCGGAGAGGGGAGAGTGCAGAGACAGTCCCGGGGTACTGAGATAGCCCTGGGGTGTCGGGATAGTACCCGAGTGTCAGGACAGCCCCGGGGTGCCAAGACAGCCCCAGGGAGCCAGGATCGCCCCGGGATGCCAGGACAGTCTCAGGGAGCCGGGATAGTCCCAATGAGCCGGGACAGCCCCAGGGAGCTGGAACAGCCCCAGGGAGCCAGGACAGCCCCAGGGTGCCGGGACAGCCCCAGGGAGCCAGGACAGCCTCAGGGAGCCAGGACAGCCCCAGGGTGCCAGGACAGCTCCGGGGAGCCGGGACAGCCCCGGGGAGCCGGGACAGCCCGGGGCAGGGTGTGGCCCCAGAGGCCCGGCCTTCCCCCAGCAGACCCAGGGCCACCCGCTGCCGCCTGCCCGCTGAGCCACTCACACCACACCCTGTAATTTGATAATAATTATAATAACAATAATTACAGCGTGCGCGGGCTGGAAGTGCAGGAACAATAACCTGGGTAACGCCCCGCACGGCGGCAGGAGCAGCGCGGTGGCTTTTGCTCCATCCTGGGGCCAAGCTGAGCCCAGAAGAGCCCACCCGGCCCTGCCCGGGCTGTGGGGGCACACGGCCCGAGCAAGCGCCCTCCGCGTGTGTTTAAGGAGTCATGTCCATGTCCCAGTGCTGTGGTTCGAGTCCCCAGGCTTTCCCACTGAACAGGACACCCTGGCAGGGCCAGAGCTGGGGCTGCCCCCACCCCTGGTGTGCAGAGAGCTCCCCCAAAATTCCTGGTGCCCCCAGGAGGAGATCTCCAGTCCCAGAGCCCAGCAGGCCCTGCAGGATCCTGCATTGCCGACACGGCTGCTCCTGCTGCATGCGGGGAGCAGAGCTCTGCCCCCTCCTTCAGCAGTTACATAAAAGGATTAAAATTTAATATGAACTTCAAAAGGGGGAGAACTGGGTGGTCGAAGGCAGCTGGCCCGGGGCCGGGTGCGGAGCAGAGGCACCTTGGGACATGTCCCAGCTCTGCTGAGCAGCAGCACTGCGGCACATGGAGACACCAGCCAGCCCCACCACGGGGGCAAAGTGTCCAGCACCATGGGCATCCCAGGAGCCCACACTGCCTTTGCTGGGCCGTGGCCTCCCTGGGTCACAGTGGTGCAGTTTCCATGGCACATGGAGACCCCATTCCCCGGGGTCAGGCCTTGCCCTGCACCTTCACCTCTCTGCTGGCACGCAGGCATTCCCTTGATAATCCACCACCCACAGGCACAGCATCACCCACCCGTCCTTGTGCCACTGCCACCCTGCCCTTCCCATGCCAGCAGTCCCCCAGGCATCACATCTCCTCTGCCCGGTGCCTCACATTTCCTTCCGTGCACGTGGGTTGGAGTGTGCTGGAGAGCAGCCCAGTGCTGGGGGAACAAGACCCCCAGCTGGGGGAACAAGACCCCCAGCTGATGCACCCCTGCCCCCCAGCATCCCCAGCACCCGCGTGGCTGCACAGCACCCGCTCTGCTCTCCCGCCGGAGCGGCACCAGGAGCAGGGCTGTGCCGGCAGCAGGAACGAGCCGGGGCTGGGAAAACACCATCATCCGCCCACACAGCCGCCCACGGCCCCGCGCCCGCTCCGCCGCCCCCGCCGCGCCGGGGCTCACACGGGGCTCACGGGGCTCACGGGGCTCACGGGGCTCACGGGGCGGGGGCGGCAGCTTCGGGGTGGGGGCTGCGCCCAGCACGGTGCCCACCCCTGGGCAGGGCAGGGGATGGGGCAGGGGGGTGCGGGCTCAGCAGCCCCCGGTGCAAGAGCCGCACTGGGACGGGGTCCTGCCGCAGGAGCGGGGCTGGGATGGGGGGCCAGGGCTGCGGGGGCCGGGGCTGCCCCATACCCAGCCCTCCCCGGGCACAGGTGAGGGGCACAGGTGAGGGGCACAGGCACCCGCTAGCAAAGAGGCTGGGGAAGCGTTTGGCTCATTCATTTTTAATCCTGGCCGAGAGCAGGAGGGGTGAAGGCATGAGGTTCAGGGACATTGCAGGACAGGACTGGCCACGGGGCCTCAAACAGCCCCCTCAGCAGCTCAGCTCAGGCCCTGGGGGTCTTTGGTCATGCGTGTCCCTGCAGGATGGAGACCCCCGGGAGACGACTGAGCATCCATCCCTCGCCGTTCTGTCTTCCCACACCCCGCTATGGCTCGGCTCCCATCGCTGGGCGAGTCCCTCTGGCAGTGCCAGTGCCACTCTCCCGGTGCCAGCGCCGCTCTCCCGGTGCCAGCGACGCCCTCCCAGCGCCTGCAATGCGGGGGGCAGGATCCGAGCTTGAGCAGGAGCTGTGGGCGCGTGGGAAAGCACAGAGAGCAGAGCGGGGTGGGAGGAGGGGGGTGCACGGAGCCGGAGCTCCCCCCACGCTGCTCACCTGGCAACAGGGAGCGCATCCCCCCCCGGCTGTGGCACCGGGGCAGGCGGGGGCAGCACCCCGGTGCCCGCCCCGCTACGAGGAGGTGAAGGAGGATGCTCGGGCGCCGGGCACCGGCCCGGGCGGGGCCGGCGGGGGCAGCGGGAAGCAGCGGCCGATCTTGCGCAGGGTCCGATGCAGGTCAGCGCGGAAGCGCCGGATGGAGAAGCAGTAGATGAGGGGGTCCAGGCAGCTGTTGAGGCTGAGCAGGGCCACGCTCAGCGTGTGCAGCACATCCAGGGTGTCGGGGGGCCCGCAGAGCGGTGCAGGGGGTCGGCTGCCCACCCAGGGGGCCAGCGTCAGGTGGTAAGGGGCCACGCAGACCACGAAGACCAGCAGCATCCCCAGCACCATGGCGCGGGCCTGCTGCCGGTGGGAGCCCGGCGAGGCCGGGCCGGGCACCGAGAGCGCCCGGGCGATGGAGGCGTAGGTGCCCAGCACCAGCAGGAAGGCGGCGGAGAAGAATCCCACCGTGGCGTAGGCGTAGCCCCGCTGCCGAGCGTGCTGCTCGAAGCAGGCGGTGGTCCCGGCGGGGGTGGGGAAGGTCTGGGGGGTGGCCAGGGTGGGCGCGGCGCAGCCCAGCCCCAGCAGCCAGGCCAGGGCGCAGGCCAGCGCGGCGCCGCGGGGCCCGGTCAGCGGCAGCGCCCGCCGCGCCGCCCGCACCGCGCAGAACCGGTTGAAGCTGATGAGCGCCATGAAGGTGATGGCGCTGTAGGTCGCCAGGTAGTAGGCGGCCCCGGCCAGGCGGCAGGAGACCTCCGAGAGCAGCCAGTCCCCCCTGGCCAGGTAGTAGTGGATCCAGAGGGGCAGGGTGAGGTTGAAGAGGATGTCGGCCAGCGTGAGGTTGATGAGGTAGATGCGGATGGCCTTCCTCACCTTGCCGCTCTGCAGGAAGACCAGCAGTGCCACCAGGTTGCCCGGCAGCCCCACGCACAGCACCAGGCAGTAGATGATGGGCACCAGCACGAACTGCACGGGGTTGTTGGGCACGCACTGGCCGGGGTGTTCCACCAGCAGCGGGCCCGGCACTGAGCCGTTCATCCCGGGCTCCTGCAGAGATGGGGAACAGTGGCACAACCCTTGGGACAGAGGAGGGACTTTGACCCACACAGGACAACCTCTCTGACTGGCACCTGCAGTAGCTGCTGGGCACTGGAGGCAGAGGCCTGTGGGGATGCCATCATCTGCTGGAAGGGCTCAGCTCTCACAGGAGAGGAGGAGACCCCAGCTATGTCCTCCCCCACAACAAGGAAGCCTGGAACCAACTGTCAAGTGCCCAGCGAGAGCTCCCAGGGAGTGGCAGGCACAGCTGCAGCACAGCCGAGGGACAGAGCTGCAGCCAGAGGCACCCGAAGGTGCCACACTGGCTCCAGTCGGCAGCTGCCGGGCTTAACACCTCCCACACAGCACGTGCCTGTGGGGCCACCCACCCCAGCCCTCTCCCAGCACCCCAAATTCCCCATGGAGCCTGGTAAGAGGAATTCAACTCCCGGCTCAGCGAGCTCCAGAATGGAGAAACCCAGGTATGGAGGGGGGGTACAAACACGGGGCCAGTACCCCCCCATGCCCCCCAGTCCTGCTCAGCAGGGTTTGCCTCTGGTCCTGGCCATGGAAAACCACACCGTGCTGCAGTGGCTGTATCCAGGGCTGCAGTCATTTCACCTCCCATCACTGCCTGCCCACACCTCGCCAACGAAGGCTCTGAGTCACCAGCCGGTGTTTTCCAGCACGGCAGGGCTGGATTCGGCACACGCAGCACCCAGCCCCGGGTTGAGGCACGGGGAGCACGAGCTGCTGAGCCTGGGGGACCTCAGTTGGACCCCAAAGGAATCTCTGGATCCCTCAGTGGCCCCCTTTTCCTCCTCCTTCCCTGTTGTTAGCACAGTGAATGCTCCCTCTCACCCACACCACCGCTGTTGCCTACCTTGTCGGGTCAGGCAGAAGCAGCTGCGTCCCCTCCGGCTGCTCCTCACTCTGACCCAGCCAGGCTGGGGACGGCTTTAAGTCCTGGGGGAGGCAGGGGCTGCCTGACCCCCACCCACCATCCCAAGCCCCCCTGTATGTTAGTGCCTGTGGGACAGCAGCTGGAGTGAGGAGAGCACCTGTGTGTGTATGTAATGGGGGATTCCCTGCTGGAGCCACCCTAAGATCCCCTGCGCCGGCTGACGGGGCTGGGGGCACGTGGGAGTGGCCAGTACTGGCCTGGCTGACCCCCTCTCCGTGCCCCCAGCCACATCTAATACCATTTCCCAGGGCCCTTCTCCCACCCACGCCTGGATGAAAGCAGCAGAGGGTCAAGTTTCTGCACCCGGCAGCTGGGGAGAAGAGGGATGCCCCAAAGGGATCAAAGCAGGAATCTGCCTCCTCCTGGCTCTTTGTGCTTTTGTTGGCTTCAAAGCTGGTTCTAAGGGGAGCAGCCCTACAGCCCCCCCTCAAGCTCTGTGAGCATCTGACTCGCTGCTTTGGGTGGCCCTGCAATTTGTGTGTGTTCCTTTGGGACACCAAAGATGTCACCCCAAGGTAGTGCAGGTCCCACCAGGTGTCTTACACCCCTTGCTCATCCCAACAGCCAGACTCCCCCCACACAGCCATCCCAGCCTCCTTGCTGGGAGACACACAGGGTTCAGATGAACTGTGGCTCATCCCGAGCATGCTGTGCCCATCTGGGGTGGCTCAGGGTGGCTCCCTGTGGGAGCAAGATCCATAAAAAGCACCTGCCTGCCTGGGCACTCGCTCCTGTCACTCCCTGGATGTGCAGCAAGGAGCTTGGCTTGGGTGGCTGCAGGTGGCTGAGGGATCCCACCACAGATGGGCTCTCCCCACTGTCCCTCTGCTTCTGTGCCAGCTCCTGCACCAGCTCCCACATGTCCCCTTGTGTCCAGGCACTGTCCCCATGGATTGGGTCCTCCAGCCCCATGACATCCCCTTAGCCCCCGAGGCTTAGTGCGAGGGGAAAACAGAAATAAACAGGGAGGCAAAATGTGAAAAACAAGAGGTTTTATTCCAAAATTTGAAAGCCCCCGAGAGAGCAGAGCCAGCCCCTGCTCAGTGTGGCCAAACGCTGGAAAGAGCCGGACACCTCGTGTGAGTTTAGGAGCAGAGCTACCAGAGCAGTGCCACAGCAGTGCCACAGCAGTGCCACAGTGGTGCCACAGCAGTGTCCCACAGCACCAGCCCAGGTCCCGCAGTGAGGGGACAACCAGCACCAGAGTCACTGGCAGAGGCAGGAGAGGACACACAGTGTCTCGTCAGCAAGCGACCCTGCAGGATGCCATGTCGTCCCTGAAAACACCACCGAGGCATTGCTTCCCGCCGGCCGAGCCGTCTGTCCTTCCTTCCCGGCTCTCGTTTGTCCTTCCCGCCTCTCGTCACTCGAACTTGGGCCGGGGGGCAGCCGGGTACCCGCGGATGTTGAGCAGCAGCAGGAGGCCGAGGCACAGGGTGGCCGGGGCACACATGGCCAGCGGCTCCTGGAGCGCCAGCAGCGTGTAGATGGCACCTGGGCAGGGAGCAGAGCGTGGGAATGGGGGTCTCTGGCCGAGGGTGTCCCAACCCCACGATGGGCAGTGGGCGCCCGCTGGCTCTCACCGATCATGACGATGCTGAGGATGAAGTTGCTGATCTCCTGCAGCAGCTGGGGTCCAAACGCCAGCAACAGCCCGGCCGTCACCTCCAGCCAGCCCACGGCCGCCAGGTACCTGCCCGGCTCCGGCACAAACCCCAGCTCCTTCAGGGGAAACACCTTGGCGAAGCGCACGAACTCCGATGCCTGGGAAGGGTGGGAGGGGAGCAGGGGAGCCCTGAGCCTGGGGCTGGGGGAGATACAGCCCCTCCAATGTGTCTGCCCTGCCCTGTCCTCCAAGGGGATCAGCTCTGCAGCCTAAATAGCTCAACGATTCACCCTAAGGGGATCAGCCCTGCACCCCCAAATGCTTGGCCCTCCAGCCCAGCACCCTAACGTGCTCATTCCCCCCAGGGGATCAGCCCTGCACCTCAAGTGACTCAACCCTGCACCTCACTGGGATCAGCCCTGTGCTCCAAGGGACTCGGGCTGACTCACAACGAAGGGCTCAGCCTTGTACCCAAAGTGCTCCACCCTGAACCTCTGTAGTCCCAACCTGCTCATTCTCACCCAAGGCTCAGCCCCGCACGCCTCCCCCAGATCTCAGCCCCGCACCCCAACCTGTTCCTTTGCCCCGGAGCTCAGCCCTGCACGCCAGTGCTCTTTGCTCTTTGCGCCGCTGCCCCCAACCTGCTCATTCCCCCCGGGCTTGGCCCTGCGTTCCCCGCGCCCGCGCTCACCATGTGCCGGTGCAGATCGGCGGAGAGCCAGTCCGAGACCTTCAGGGCGCCCGTGAGGGAGAAGAAGAGCCCGAGCAGGACGCGGAGGGCGGTGAAGGCCGCCGCCATGGCGGGACGGGTGGGCCCGGGGGCGGAGCGGGGCGGAGCGGCCCGGCCCCGTTCTCAGCCCGCTCCCAGCCCGGCCCGGCCCCGTTCTCAGCCCGCTCCCAGCCCGGCCCGGCCCCGCTCCGTGCCCGGCCCAGCCTGGCCCCGCTCCGCTCTGATCCCTGCCCGCTTCAGCCCGGCCCAGCACGGACAGGGACCCCCGAGCCGTCGGGTGCTGCCGGGGTCGGGGGTGCTCAGATGTGCAGCGCCACCCCCCAGGCTGTGACACGCCCCCGCCAGCAGCACCATGCTCCCACCGAAACAGAGCTGGAGGGAAAAGGGAAGCCCCCCAGCCCACAACAAGTCCCCCAGCTGGAGCTTCGTGGGTTCTGTGAGCGGGTGCGATCCACGGCAACACCTGCTGGGTTGGGGACCGCAGATCAGGCAGGGCAGAGGCAGCGCTGGGCACAGCCCCAGGCGGCGGGCAGGAGCCGATCGAGCAGGCTGCAGCAGCAGCAGCAGCGAGGATGCTGTGACCCCAGGGAGGCCGCTTTGGGGGGTACGGAGGCGGCTGCGCTGCCCCGGCCTCTGCGTCACCGCCTGCACGGGCCGAGCCTGGCAGGAGCGGCAGCCCGGGATTGGCGAGAGCCAGGCCCAAGGGAGCCGCAGGCGCTGACGTTTGTGTAATTCAAGTGGAAATATTTCTTTAATGCCAATAAATCATGAGAGCCCGAAGTGTTTTCCAGGCACGAGGAAGCACTGTGAGGCACAGAAAGCACGGCCAGCCCGGACCTGCACCGACCCCAGCTCGGCCACCATATTGCAGGGGCTGCCACAGGCACTGCTTGGACACGGGCCAGCGGCAGTGACACTATTTTTACTCCTGGCAGCACATGATTCTTCAGCTGCTCAGCCATGATTTAGAGCACGGGTTGGCACACAGTGCAATGACAGCAACAGGCCAGGGCAGGCTCCAGGCCTTCACAGCTTGGGAAGCTCCTTGATTAGAAAGGAATTAAAAAATAAACACCAAACCCTGAAAAAGTGAGTGCAGCAGCTCAGTGCACGTGCAGGGCTGTGGCACCAGAGCAGCAGTACTGCACCCAGCATATTGTCCAAGTGTACCTGCTCTCAGCCTCTGATCTTTTATTCATTACAGAAGCTACTTAATGAACTATTTGGTAGAATGAGGTGTCAGCCATCGGACACCCCAGGTGACAGTAACAGCCAACACCAGCAGCAGGGAAAACCCATCCCTGTGCAGGACACAGGCTGCAGTGGGAGCTGAGGAGCTGAAGCTCAGCACATGGAATGCTGGAACAGTTTCTCACAGGAAGCAGCCAGCACTGCAACAGTGGAAATGAGGACAAGTTACTGGAAAATAACAGAATCTGAAGAAAAAAGGCTGTACAAGCTGCAGTAGCTGTGGAGACAAAGACACTGAATCCCAGCCCCTGCAGGGCAGGTATTGAGTAGCCACAAACCTCACTGAAGCCTTTTCAGGATGCAGACAATACCACAAAGTCATCAAATCAGAGTGAAACACCTCAGACTGCCCTCACCCAGCACCTGATTGCCTGAGAGAGAACTGCAGCAGCTCCTAGTGCAGTACCAACCCTCCCTGCCATGAGCACTCCCAAGAGTTCAGACCCCTCTCAAGCGTTTCATACCACTTGGCCACAGGAAATTCAATTTATTTTCATGTTTCTAATCTGGCAAAGCAGGTCCCAGCCAAATGTTCATGACTCTTCATGCCACTGCAGCAGGAGACCCTGCTACAATGAGCAGAGCCTCCACTGGTGTATTTCCACATATTAAACAACTTGATATTTAAACAAAGGATTTAATGAATGACAGCATGAACCACAGTGTATGTGCAGTGCAGCTGCCAAAGCACCAAGTGAAGCAACATCAACCATGGCAATTTGTCCTGCAACAGCTAAACCCAGCACTGCTCTGGCTTCTAGAGAACTCATACTCTTGGCATCTCAGGCTTAATTACTACAGTCATCACCAAGAAAGCTATTACAAACCAACCAGGCACAGGTAAACATTTGGAATTCTACAATACAGAACTATGTAACATGCAAAATGGGAGTAAGGAATGAGTGAAATTTCCAGAAATCTGTGTTTCTCAGACCCAGCCATACTACTTCACACTGACACATTGCTTATTCACTGAATACCCTCCAGAATAAAACAGAAGTAATTTATAAAAATAAATATTTTATTTTTAAGAGCTGTATGTTCCTGGTTCCTCTTCATTGCACTCAGACTTCTTTTTCTGCAAGTGCAAAGCACACAATTAGATTTTGAAAGAAAGACAGAAAACAACAGCAGAAACTACATGACATGGAATCACCATTCAGAATCACAGGCCATGGGCCTGCCAAATATTCTCAAGTATTCCCATCAGATTTGAGATTAAATGAACAGAACTCATATATTTTTAAGATCAGACACAGCTTTCTTTGTGTGTTTTCCTACCCCACAGCAAGGAGCAGCAGTGACAAACCACAGAGGATTCAATAGGAATTCACCCACTGAATCCCACTGGCTTCACACCTTACAGGTCTACTGTTACTTACCTGACTCCCGAGTTAAGGTACTCAGCACGTTGCTCCTCAAACAAGATTTTAAATATCTGAAGTTTCCCCTTGTACTTTAGTGGCAAATTAGAGGGAAAATGTCATTAATTCCAGCTCTGCAAGTCAGTTTATTTCCCTGAACTGCTACTTGCTGTGCTCCTGTACATGCTGATTTATACACCAGGTTATCTTTTAAATTCAATGTTGAAATATTTCAGCAAATAGCTTTTTAACAAGGTTTAGCTGAATTAACATCTGAGAAGCAGCTGCTCTATTCTCCTTTTCCCATGCTGACAATCACCAACTGCAGCCTGAGTGCAGGAATGGTCATTTCTTGTTTGACCACCTGCAGCACACAAAGGACAGAATTTATTTGCTGCCGCAGGGCTGAAAAGCCTCAGACAATGGTTACATTTTGGCTCTACATAAGCAAGATGCAGAAAGTTTATATGAAATTGAGATTAATCACACGTTTCAGGCAGGAATTACATAACTCAGCACAGGGTCATGAGCTACTGAACCCTCATAGCAGTGTAAAGACACCAACTACTTACTTGTCCACCTGTTCCCTTGGTCCCTCCACACATCACTGGGCACCGTGCTGGATGTGCTCATGTTCGAGTCCTCAACTGGAAAAACATTCCCAGGTTATTATACCCACAGTGATTTTTAAATCTTTTGTACAAACCCACGTCTAGAAAGGTATTTTTAGCTGCTGCTGTCAAGATATCAAGCCCAGGTGGAGTCAGGGTGCTCAGTGACAGCAGGGACTGTGTTCTACATTTAATGTATCCATTTGTCCCAATTTCTCAGTGATCCCCAATTCAAAGGTACTCAGTGACTGAACACCAAGTGTCCAAAAACCTTTATTATTTCATCCACCCAGGACAAAAAATTGATACTTACTTCCCATGGATGAGCACTCTGGCATCACTCAGCTTTCATCTTCACCTAAAGGATAACAACTGAAGTTATTAGAGTCATACACAGCAAATTGTGACCATTTCAAAACTAACTTAAAAATAAGGTTTTTACATACATGGACTGATTAGTTATGAGGGGGAACTTATCAATTATTCCAAACTATTACGTGGAAGAATAAGGGGCAGAAATAGGCTAGCCTCAACACTCATCAAGAGCTGAAGGAATATGCAGTCAGTTGCCTAAAGAACTGCGCCCTGAGCACAAACCGTAACCCCAGTCTGAGCACAGTGAGGTTTGATTGCAGCCAGAGGTATACTATCCCTTATGTGAAGGCATTAATTTTGTCAGCTACTTCAACTCTATGACCCTATCTGTCTCCTGTAGCAAAGCCCCCCCTTTCCCTTCCTGAGGGAGTGCAGTGCTGCTGGCCTCTTGGAGCCCTCGTGATCTACAGTCCAACAAGTGCTTCAGAAGCCAAAGGCAGACACTACAGGTTGGCACTGTCACTGCTTTTATCCTCAGCAAGGTTCTCCCCTCCTTAAGATCCCCCCTTTAGTATAGCTGAGGGCAGCCTGCAATGGTGAGAGCTGGGGATGTGGTGCAAGGCTCTGCACAGCTCCAGTTGGGAGGCAGATCCCACCATGGGCACAGCATGGTCTGACCAGGCAGGGACAACTTCAGGCTTTAGTCTCCAACCCACCACCCACCTGGGTTTCCTCACGGCCCTTGGGAGCAGGAGTTATGCACGTTTTGTTTTCTCTGCCATAGCAACAAACACCATGCATAAGGGATACTATATCTTTGTGCATCCTTTGAAAACTGCAGATTCCCTGCTAGCCACACTCCTCCCAGCCCTCCCCAGTTAGCTCTTCAGTACTGGTGTTCAGAAGCAACATTTATAGAGATGGGGTGTTCACAGACCACTGCGGGATTGCACAGCCAAGTCCTAACGTGTCAATCATTACCTAGCAGCAATGACACAGGTGGGAGAAGGCCAATCCTCCCTTTTTTCCTTTTCCAGGCAGCAGCTATTTAACAGCCCCACTAGCTGGTATGGAGAGTGAAAAAAATCTGAAGCTAATTAGCTGGTTCCAAAACTTGCTGGTAGTGGAAGAAGCCAAGTGATTCCCCAGAGCAGCATACTTGGATGAATCCTTTCCCAACATGCTCAGCCTCATTGAACATAATGGAACAGAACACTGGCCTTCCTGATCATGTCACTGCAGCTGGCAATGATTAACAGAGACATGCAACCCCATTACTGCTCCAGTCCTAAAACTACTCACAGGCCTCAGTGTTTAGCTATGGGGAGAACTGCAAGCAAATCAACACTTTGTATGCTTAATGTTACAATAAAGCCCCATCCACGCTGTGCTGTGCTCTCCTGCCAGCACCAGGCTCTGCTCGGAGGGCCTAGCAGTACGCAGATGTATTCTGACACCACACTTCTGAGCTTCAGGTAAGCTTTTGAGAAAAAGTGTATTTCATACACAGATAAAACCAAGATGAAACACAATGCAAGCACTTGAATGCCATTTCTTGTACCCACTTGTTACAGATTGACTTAGAGCAGACATGACTAAGTTTGCTACCACACCAAGTTTCATTACTGCAGCCAGAGCTGGTCTGAGCCCCATGGTTCAGTCACAAATTGCTTGCTCCAAGAGTGTCAAAAACCTGCTTAGTTCAAGCACGTAGAATGAGACAGATGTGCCAATAACCCCTCCATGACATTCCTGCAGGTCAAGTATCCAGAGTACACTGGAAAAAACTTAAGTCAGATCTTGAGCAAAGGTTTAAGATCACTAATTCAGTTTTGCTACCTGACAGCACAGTGGCTGCCAGCAGGTTTGCTACTGGATCCCAGTCCCAGGTAAGAATAAGCCATCACAAAATGGATTCAAGTCACAGGTAAAGGTAAACCATCATGAAAGCCAAACTGACTTCGTGACAAGGTGTCACTGTGTGACCAGCTGGCATGGGCTACACTCACTGTGGTGTAACCAAAGACCTGTTGTCATTATCTTATGGTGCAACTGCTACTTCAAGGGTTCAATGGAACAAGGAAAGGTGGCTACAGTGAAGGGCAAGGGTTGTCCAGCAGATCTCTGTTCACCAGCAAGAGTCCTGCCTGGAAGATAACAAAGAAGGGTCCAGAAGTGACAATAATACCAGAAACGAGTATGCAAAGCAGAACTTTGCAGAACAAGGGAAAACACATTACAACACCTGAGAAATAAACTGAGTATCAGACAAGAGCCAGATCATTCGCTGGAACAAGGGACCTTGAAATTCAGGTTCAAGAGCTAATGCAAAAGAGCTGGAGATCAGCATGTCTGGATGTCTGGCAACATAAGCATGTTAATCCTGGAACACTACAGTCAGGAGTTCTAGTAATGAAGAGTTTAGAATTACATCCCAAGACTGATGAAAAATGAAAATTGTACATTACACTACCAAGATGACTCTACAAGGCAGAAGTACAGAATCTCATCACTGTCAATTAAAGCAGAGGAATGTATCAGGCTTGTCAATCAAAGGTTAAAACAAAGACTGCTGCAATGTCCAATAAGCTCCATGAAACTCACAGGGATATTCAATCAAGCACTCATTTATGTCCTCAAAAATATTCTGGATCAGTCCCAGAGCTGCTTGTACCAGTAGCTTGAGGTGATTCTCACACAGCACACACAAGGCAAGAGCAGTGGTTACTAACACATTCCCACCAAGCCAAGACTCTACACATGGATGAGCTGCAGATGGGCCACTTCATCACTACAGAAAGTTTAAATGTGTTCTTTTCCAGGTACTGAGAGCACCTCGTCAACTACTCAACTGAGTTTAAGATCACATTCCCTCTTCCCCACAGTGCTCATTTAAGAATATCTTCATTACATCGGAACTAAGAAAAATCCACCCAAGCCAAGTCGTATGTACAGAGGAATCGGGTCTGGAAATCCTCATCTAAGAACCACAGTAAGTTACTTGTTGTCTCTGAACGAGACCAAAGCTTCCAACCGAAAACCACGCAGCTTTGATGTAAGCTCAGCAATACAGGTATGGAGTGCTGCACTGTAATTCCACAGTCAGAAGTGTGATGTCAGAATACCCACAGTATAAGATTACATAGAAAGTCACCAAGTTATATTATATTGCTTGTTACCTACCTGGACGCAGTCGGCAATGAGAATCTTGGAGCAAGCAGGAATACTACATCCGGGTCCTAATGTCCATTGCCATTTGTGGTACTACGTTCCTCACAGTTATGAACTGCAGAAATGCTGGCTAAGTGCAGTTATGTAGCAGGCCACTAGTTTAAAGTGTAAATTGCAGTCTCAAACTCCAGCAAGAACTTGCTGCCACAGTAAATGGTTGCCAAGGAGAAGCCAAGAATTTGTCTACCACAAAAATACCACAAAATCTCAAAAGCATTTTCAATTTCTCATCAGCTGTATAAATGATTAGTGTAATGTATCTACGCCAGAAGGTAAGATTATTCTGTATTCATTTCTGAGAAAGTGTGAAGACATATGTGTAACGATACCAGTTTCTACTTGCTGCAGTTTTTAGAGCTCCAAGTGTCAAAATGGGCTCAATTTTGATAAAACAAGCTAAATTGCAACAGCCAATGTCCTCCAAGTCCAGTACAAAAATGTTATGTGATCCAGACCATCCAAAAACAGGTCTGACCAGCAAAGCACTTTTCTGAATGATTTTAGAAGATTCAATTATATAAATCTGAGTTTATGAAAGAAGTCCAAAACCTCATAGGAATAGATCAAAGAAATGTCACTTTCTCGCCTCCCACATTTAGTAACTTTTATCAGATTTTAAAGTTGACATGTTTGCCAGCTTTTAAGACACCATCTTTAAAAGGTCTTGAAAAGAAGTTGGCTAGTTCATCACATGCCTGTTTCGTACATGCAACTCAAAGCAGAACTTGTTTTAGAAATTCTGCTTATGCAGCTACAACAAAGCCAGATTTAACCAAACTTTCAGATGTTTTGAAAACTGCCAAATCTTTCAAATATATTTACTAATCATGGTTTTGCAGCTCAGCTATTTTAATACCTAGCAACAGTAGCTTACGTACAAAACAGGGGTACCCAAAGAAAAGCTCTGTAAGGTACAAAGACAGCAGCATCCTTCACTCTTCCAAGTTACAGAACTACAAAAGAACATACTTTAGGATATGCACCAGCATCTCTTTTAATAAAGAATGACATGTAATCTGAAAAATAAACTGAAAAAATTAATTTAATGTTCACGTTCAGAATTCCCCACCTCGGACACCTTCACCTTTTGAGGGTGTCCCATGAACACCCTCCAGGAAAGATATTGTTTAAAACCGCTTCAATAATGCAAATTGCATCGATACTGCTCATTTGTAAACTACCCAATACAAGTAACTTCCAAATACTTGGTCTGCAGTTTAGGAACTGCCAATTTGGAATTTCCTCCTCAAGAGCAATTCATTGTTGTAGCATGTTATCAACCCCCAAACTTTTCTGGGTAAACAAAAAGCATTCACCAAACAAGCTGAATGGCTCTTCAGTGAGCTTCATGTTCCACATCAGTGTTACCTGTATCAGCATTCCCCAACCTGCTATTCTGTCATTTAAGGGGTAACAGTACTTCAAGAGGGATCAGACATCTGTACCCTAAAACCCCGCCAATCTGACACTGAAGTTTTAACCAAAGGGAAAATTTAGCAGAAAATTTAGAATTAGCCAATGCTTAGCACAAGGAATGGAAGGATATTGGGAAGATTAAAGCTATTCACAGAACTCGGGTGGTTGGGGATCATGTGAAGGTACAGCCAAGCTAAGTTTACCTACTTTGTGCCAAGCAGGTTGATGTATCCTGCATTAACACCGAGGTATTTGACACTGGGAAGTCACGTTCCCAGTTCACCTGGTACATTGTAATAATAAGCAGAGCAACTACCTTACCAATGAGTCCAGAATGCTTTGAAATTCTTCTGGGGCTTAATAAAATGAACAGCAAACTAACGAATTCATCAGATCTTCTACAAAAAGAACCTTAAAGGGAGTTTATTTGCACTGTGTAGTATTAACTCTTAAAACTCCAGATTCAGATACTACTTTTGAAGCATTATCTCCAAACATCAATAATAAAAGAGCGATAACCATCATGCAAGCAAGCTGATTGCTGTATTTTACATACAGGATTTTAGGATTTGCCCACCAGCTACACAATTTAAGAATAGTTCCTGCAGTCCCCATAATACAAATGATTGTATTCTGAACTAGGCAAATTAGTCCACTGTTAGCATGAGGACATAAGCAAGTTAACCTTAATCACTCAAGTAACACTTCTGGTCTTTTTGCCAAGCAATTTCAGGCAGGTGTACAATATGGAGCAAGGCCAGATCCTGTAATCTCAAGACAGCTTAAGAGCATATAAATATCACATTAACAATCCTTTAGTGAGGAAGTCAGCCAATACAAGGCATTCTATGAATTTATTTTAAAATAACCATTGCTAGTCTTCTGCTTAAAGTCTTTGAAAGATTCCAAGCAGTAACTGCCAGGGTGGTAAGTGCTACCATCCCACCACCCATAGCTAAAATATGGAATTCATTACTGCACTGCTTGCAGTGAAGCCTTAAATAAGGTATCTTACAGCATTTGTAAGATTTCCATTTGCTTCCTTATTGCAGCACAATTACTGCTCAAAAAATCTGCACCTACTGCAAAGTTCGGCTACAATTTAACCCAATCTTTGGCTAGAGAGGCACTGTGGGAAGAGATCTCACTCTTCACTGCAGTTCCACACCCTGGTCTAGGTCAGACCTCAGCTCGAGGCTCTCAGGTTACTGTGGCAGGTGTGGTATTCGGCCTCGTTTGTTTAACCACGACTGGCAAGAAGAGTTACTACATTTAGTTTTCTATTTATTTGAAGCACAGTAAAAAAAAGGTTGGTACACTTTGGGAATTCAGTGGCACAAGGTACACTGCCATCAAGTTAGGGACGTTATACATCAAAAAAACAGCTAAATTTGATTTTGAAACACTGCATTACATAATTAAATTGTACTCGCCCAAACAGACCACTTACAAATATTAGGTCAGTAAGTTTCTAACATCCATAAAAACGTAGCTTTCTTACTAAAATGCAAGAATTAAGAAGTCGGTGTCTAAACAAGACAGACAAAAACAAACTGGAATGAAACTACAGGTCACATCTAAAATCGGGGCTTTTTGTTTGGGGCTTCATATTCTTCTCTCCCTCTACCATATCCTGGTGTTGTTCCAGGCCCCATTCCTCTAGGACCCTGGCCACCCACGGGCCCCGCACCTCCCTGCCCAAAGCGTTCAGGACGCTATTGGAACAGAATTAACAGTTCATTATAAGTAGTTGATGTCCATGTGTGTTAAGTATATATTTTTAGAAGGTTCCGTAGTCAAGGTTCGTCGATACAATCACCATTGAGCCGATCCACAGGTACCGGGAACATAGAAAGGAAAAAAGGGTAATTTAAAAATTAGTTTATTGTAATACATGCCTTGAGGTATGTTCCCACTTGATGCATTCTCATACATCTGTTACAAAGAACAGATCCTCCCTGCAGTGCTAGAAATGTAAGCATTAGTGCAGATGTGAATTAACAACTTTTCCAAATGAGCTCTAGCAAAATTTTCAACCAAGTTAATGCAAATAGCTTGCGAACTTCTCACCTTTAGTGCAGTAAAAGCTCAGATTACATCACTGTCATTTCCAAATAAGCCTAATGAGAGAATGCAGCTCCGGTTGGCTGAAGCAGGAGCTGACATTCATCAAATGTAACAGAATGCCTACTCACCAGGACTGGCATGTGCTGTCTAGAGACCATGTGCTTTTCAAGATGGGGTTAAGACTACGGTCTGCTGACTAAACTGCAGAGGCCTTTGGCAGTACCAAAACTCATTGTGAGCACTACTGCATTGCAAGAAGAAAAAAAAAAGTGAAAAAAAGCTACTGACCAGTGCTTTACCTAACCAACGCAACTGCTCGAGCAAAGACTGGCACTTGTTCAAACCCAACGTACTCCGGAGCTGCTGGTGCTGCATCAGATGCAAAACGTGTTCCAAGCACTCAGTGTTTCCAGTTAGAGCTATGCACAGAGGGATGTGTGCATCCAGGCAGTATCTCCCTTCCCGCCCCACCTTCACCACAAGCTCTTGGAAAATTCACAGCTTCACAGCAATTGAAAGGTTTCACACCAAGGTGTAACAGCTAAGTTACTCTGCAATAAAGCAGAGACTTCAGGTCTATTTACTAGTACCTCTAGTTGCATGTACTTCGTTCAGTTACTGTATTACTAGGTGTGATCAGCATTCAGCCTACAGAACTTACACATTATGAGGTCAAAGAGAGCTTTAAATTTTCATTTCAACCAAGGTTCCCACTACCGAGTCACAGAACAATGGTAGGTGGTTTGTTACAAAAAGTATCTGCAACTGAAAATGCACACTTCAGAGCTCCTGACTTCTGAAAGTCAGCATGAATCCTTCCAAGAAAGGAGTTTCACTAATATTACTTAGGTTATTTCTGCCTGATTCATGGCAGCTTCAGCTCATCTCCAGTTCTGTTTAAAGGTATCAGCCCAGGAACTGTGACAGCATTGTGTGGCAGAGATCCCCAACCTAAGAAACTCCAGGCAGTTAATCCACCTCACTGTCACATCTTTTGACCAGATCACATTTCAGGTATTACACAAGTTCAACATGCACCTGTACCATGATTTTCAGGAGAAAAATGTACATAGTATCCACCACAGACTGCCTAACTGCTCACAGGAAGCTCAGGAACTGCTTAGATATCAGTAGGTTATTGAGATACCTTAAGGCCAACAGCACTGTCTACTGAATCAATGATGCTCTGTGAAGTTACCATTCCAAAGATATGTTCCCCAAAAAGATAAAACAGAAGGTATCTGACAAGCTACTATGGTAGCTCAGCTCATAAAGCCAGAGGCCTAAACCCACCCAAAAATCATTTAGTTCAGTTTGTGCTACAAGTGTACTCCCTTTCAGGGGGGTGAAGCACACTGGTATCGCCACCTAAGCCAACAGATTCCCATCCTGCCCATTAAGCACTTCTGTAATTTACATCCATGGTGCTTCAGTGTAGGAACACCAAGCAGGCTCCAAGCCCAGTCACACATGTAGTGTGCCAGAAATTAGTACAGTTTGGAAACATACCTCGGAACAGGAGATATGCTGTAGCTTTAACAGGCTCTACCTTTGTGCCATGCCCAACACAGGGAAACAGACTGGGCTATCATTCCTTTGGGAGACAGGAACCACAAATGGCTACAGTCCAGGATAGCTGGAACATGCCTGAAGCTAAAAACCAGCATTTCTGCTCTTCTACAGCAACATCAGCACAGACTAAGGGATATGCTGTTTACCATTGATTACTTAAGTTAATCTGCTGCTGGAACAGACCTGAGCGCAGATTTTGGACTGAGCAGCACACCCAGACCAACATGCATCCAGCCTACCTAGGCTTGGAAGGGCCAAAACAAACAGTGTTACACACTGGGAAGGAGAACAAAAAAATCTCTTATCCATCAATACAGAACATCAAATTACTGAAGAGCTACCACATTAAATATTTTGATGAAATTTGTCAGATTCTCTAGAATTCATAAAAAAAAACCTTCCAAGCCTAACAGTGACGCAGAATTTCCAAAGTCCAATGAAGTCAGCTAATTGCAAATATGCTTAAGAGCACATTTGAATTCACTTACAATTTCTGAGTGTGTAAGCTACCATAAAGGTTATCAACTACTCTAGTGCTACACACTGCCACGTTGTCCTGTGTTAAACACCTGACAAGAGAGTCAGCAGTTAACAGTGACATTTCCACAACCATCCGAACACTGGAGAACTCAATTCCCAACCACAACAACTCCCTTGTGCTAAGCTAAAGCCACCACAGGATACGTTACCATGTCACTTCCCATCATAGAACCACTCATGGCTGCTTGGCCAACTCCTGGATTAGCTTCATAACCTATGCCGCCACCACCTCCCAGAGGTGGGAATTTCTGGGCTGCTGAAGCATAAGGATCTAAGAGAGAGAAATACATAATCATATTCTGACAATTTCTAAGTTAGCCACATGAAGTAATTACTTAAAAGATTCTTTACCTCCCATGTTCATTGTGGCAGCACCACCCATTCTCATGTCTCGCTCCCTCTGCGTAGAAGAAACAACTTTTAACTTGGATAATCAAACACCAAAATCCAAACTTTTCAGGAGACAAAGCACATGTACAGCCAACTACTGCCCATACACAAACACAGTGCAACCGCCAACCCAAAGGACGCAAAACACATCTTGAAAATACATCAACAAAATTCCTGAGCACGGTAATGTAACCCCAAACCCACCACGATGTCACTTACTGGATCCATGTAACCCATTCTACTATAATTCTCTTCCCTCTGTCTTCTCATCTGCTCTTCCATCTCCCGCTGACGGATCATCATCTCCTCCTCCCGCCGGCGACGCTCCTCCTCCTGCCTGGTCACCCCAAAGCAGACTGTTAAACCCCGGGAGTGGAGCACATTCAACACACATTCAACATCACTTGCTCCAGCAATATAAACTTACTAAATGATTACACTTCAGAAAAAAACATCCATAATCTATGATGCTCAAATATTTGAGAAGAAACTTACACAGCAGTTCAATTTCGCAAACACAAACTGAAGCAGCAATGGTGTTTCTTGAAAAATAAAAACTTTCATACGTAAGTCATTGGAAAAAAAAAAGTGTAAACGTAACTGAATAAAATCCCATGAAAGCCAAACTAACCTCAGCTGAATTTCCTTGCGTTTCTGCATTTCCTGATTATGGAGTTCTTCCATACGCCTCAGCTCCTCCTGGCGCCTCATGAGATCTGCAGAAATGAAGCCTGTGAGCAGCTTTTCCACAAAATGCCACATTTTAACTAAATCTGAATTGGATCTGCCTCATCTACACTGTGGGAGCGAACACCTTCCAGTGGCACTGCTGTTACCAATACACCACTGAAATAAGTATCAAAAACTACCAGTTTCTCTTCTGAAATTCTTAAGTTCAGTCAGAAGCATGAATTTATTCACTAAAGCATTAAAGAACCATATATTTAAGCCAGCATTTAAAGCAAAAAGATAGTAAGAATTCTTGAACCAATTACCTTGACGCAGGAGGTTTGCCTGATGCTCATGATAAGCATCTTCCATCTCACTTTCAAGTTTGTCCTTGGCATCTTTCATGTTTTTTGCCACTTGCTCTCTCTGCTGCTTTTCCATTTCATCTAAAGATTTCCATCTCTGGGAATATTCAAATTCAAAACTGCCAGGCTGAGCAAAACGGGGAGGAGTCTCTCTTTCCCTGCAGAAAGGAAGATACTCAGAATGGGCAATCCTGGAAACTCAAGGTCAGTACAAGATCACAAGTAACTGAATTATCTGGAAACATCAAGGGCACCCTGAGAATACCTGACAACCACAGGAGAGAGAAGTGGCTGTGATGGAAGTGCTGCACCTTACACACTAAAGACAACAGCACTGAACACAAATAATTATCACGGCACATGTGGAGACCCCTGCACTATCACATCCAAGCACATTTTCAGAGTCCTACTGCTTTGTTTGCCTCGTTCTTAACTGTCTTTAGACACTTCACTGCAGGTGCAAAATCCTCAAAACGAGACAGGCCTTTGCCCAAGCAAGCACAACCAAGGTGGATTTTTCCAGTGCCAAAGCACTCTGTGTCAAAGGCAAATGCCTTCACTTTCAGTTAAATAGTTCTAAAAATGCCTGAGGGCCAACAGTTTCTCATATAAACTCAAATTTAAAATTTAATAATTTATGAAATAAAACTACCAAGTTCAAAAGCTTTCCATGCATTACCAATATAAAGTATTTCGACATTTTGGAACACTGTTAAATCCACATTCTTCTCAAAGCTGCCTCTAAACCCCTTATGATTTTTGATCAAAGCAAGGAATTTTGAAACCTTTCTAAGCCAAGCAAGACTGACTGGATCTCTCTCTCTACACTCCCTTTTGTGATCTGGGAAAATATAAAATTCCTACAACAAACAGGTTTAATATACAGATTCTAACAAAACTGCTGTTTCAGAAAAGATTTCTCTTGACTCTTTAATACTCCTCTAGACTCTTTGTTCCTTTATGCCAGTAGTCAGCTCATAAGGCAAATTCACACGCAACAAAGCTATACTAATCATGGAAGGAGTTAAAGCCTTACTTTATTTCTCATTTCAAACCATGAAAGTAAATTTCCAAGTTCCCCATGGGATCATCAACTCAGACATGCCTTAAGGGAGACGACAGCTCTCAACAATAGCATGAAACAGTTCAAGTCTGATTTTTCAAGTTTCTACATACACCAAAACCATCTGTCGAGCTGCTATTCCTTTGTAACACAATGTAGAAAACTTCTTGTGTAACACTCAATACACTAAACAAATCATTATGTTACTTTAAACTATGAAAAAAAAACCCCCAAGAACTGGAAATACAACCAAAAATCTAAAGCCTGCTTCTGAAAGATTTTCCATATTCCTCCGTGCCAGGGACAACACTACTTAAAACACCATTAACACCCTCTTTATATCAAAAGATAGTGCCTACTTTTGATACATCGGATTCTTCTGAGCAAGCTTTTCTGGAAGACCATCTTCATCATCCAGTTGTTCCAATGGTTCCACAATAACTGGCCTGGGAGTACTGAACAGAAAATACTCGTTTTACTCCTCTCAAAGCGTTCATTCCGAAAAACTAGAATTCTACAGTCTTTATTCAGCTTAAAACTAAAAGGATTCTGGCAAAGTACTTACGTTGTCAACAAAAACACCCCCTCAGTACACCGTTCAAATGCTTTCCTTGCAGCTGGCTTTGATGCAAACTCAACAATGCCTTTTCCTGTTGATCTACCTCGATCATCTACAATCACAACAGCTCTTTCCACCGGACCGAACTGGGAAAAAGCTTCCTCGAGCAACTCGTTGGACACGTAGGGTGAGAGGTTCCGCACCGACAGGGCAGCGGCGTGAGTGGCAAAGCGAACGCGGAGCTGCCGGCCCCTCATGGGGGTATCGTCCAACTCTGCCTTTGCGATTTCTGCAAGAGCTCTAGATTCCTGGGATAAGTGCAAAACCCAGTTTTAGAAAACTAAGTTGTACATCACCACACTGCGAGAACGAAACGCATGAACACACAACATGAATGCCTACCAATTTAATGAATCCAAAGCCTTTCCCCTTGTTGATAAAAACCTCTCCTGGCTCCCCGTATTTGGCAAAAAGTCTTTTAAAGTCTTCATCTGTGATATCAGCAGGCAAATTCCCAACAAACAACCGGCAGCGCTGTGTGTACGTCTTCTCCCCGGGCCGCCTCAGCAGAGAGAGGTTCGCTTTAAACCCCTACAAAGAATCAGACCAGTTCGAGCCACAACTGAGTGCCGCACACAGAATTGCGGGGAGGCCGGAGGACTCCCGGAGAACACAAACCGCAGCCCCGGGACCGCCAAGGGCACCGCGAGAAGACCCAAATCACAGTCCCATGCCACCGCGAAGAGACCCAAACCGCAGCCCCGGCACCGCCAGGGGCACCGCGAGCAGATCCAAATCATAGTACAGTGCCACCGCGAGGGACATCTCGAGGGAACCCAAACCGCAGGCCCGGACAACGCGACGGGACACAAACCGCAGCCCCGGGACCGCCCCGACACCGGGGACCGCTCGGATCCCGCTGAGGCGCCGCCGCCTCTCCCCTGCTCCTCCCCTCAAGATGGCGGCGCGGGCGCGCGGAGCCGCCGCCATCTTGTGCCTGAGGGAGGTGGGGGGGGGCCGTGACTCACCTCGTCCGACAGCTTCTCGCTCCTTTCTCCCGAGCCCTGCTGTGTCCCGAGGCTCTGCTGGCCCTGGTGCTGCTGCCCGCGGCCCCGCGGCTCCCCTCCCGGCCCGCCGCGGTGCCCCGGGCCACCTTTGTGCGGCCCCTGCTGAGGGCCGCCTGGCCCCTTGGGGCCGCCGCCGGGAGACTGTCCTTGTCCTTTCTTAGGGCCGCCGGCCGGCGTGGGGCTGGGGCTGGGCTTGGATTGCGGCTGCGGGCCGGAAGGAGCCGAGGAGGGAGCCGAAACCGGCGGCTGCTGCTGTGGCTGCTGCCCCGCGGGAAGCGCAGAGGATGGAGGCGCTCCCGCCTGGCTGCCGGTGGGTCCCGCCGTGGTAGCGGAGGCTGAAGAGGATGAAGAAGGCGGAGCAGAGGTCGACGTGGGCGGCTTCGGCGGTTCGGGCTTCGGGCCTCCTCCCGGCGGACCGCCCGGGCCTTGCGGGCCTCCCGCCATCGGACCGCGGTTCTGTCCCATGCCCATGCCGGGCGGCGGAGAGCGGAAATCATGGTTGGGGCCACCACGGCCGCCACCGCCGCCGCGCCGATGAAAGCCACCACCACCGCCGCCACGGCTACGGAAGCGATCCCGCGACATGGTGTACCGGAGGATGGAGGCGGAGATGACAAGAGAGCTCCGGCCGCCGCGGCTGCTGCTGTTCAGCGCCCGCTGCGCAAAATGGCGGCGAACTGCACGGCCTCGCCGCCGCCTTTGTCCGCCCCTAATATAGTGTCCCCGCCCCCGGAAGCCCCCTCCTCCCCGGCAGCCAACCACCGGCACTGGCGGCAGTGACTGAAAAGCGAACTCACCAATAGCGTGTGGCAGTTCCGCCAACTCTTTGATCTCATTGGTAACGAGCCTGCCCCCTGTCCATTGGCGCGTTTGACCGCCGACGTTGGCACGGGACGGTCCGTTAACCCCCCGCGTGCTGATTGGGCAGTTTGAGCGGCGGGAGGCGAAGTCACGGCGGGAGCGCGGGTCGTGATTGGCTGGCTCGGCTGTCAGTCAGGCGGGGGCGCGGTCCGGGCCCGGCTTCGCGGCGCCTCGGGGCGCACTCAACTCTGGCTGAGGCTGGAAAAATGTCAAATAAACGCATTTTCAATTACAGTTCGCTGTTTCAGCGCGGCCGGAGCCTTCGCTTCTGCTTTGCAATCCAATCTGGGATAAAAAAAGTCCGATTTATGCATTCAGAAGTGGTAGTGGAACCCCGGCGCCAACACGGGGAGTCACGTTCAGTCTGTTTTGTGTGAAAAGTCGGGCAGGGAAGCGCCAAAAAAGAACCCTGACCTGGGAACAGCGATCTGCAGTTTCTTCCCAGGCGCCCTAGGAAAGCAGGACACGGCTTGGTGCAAACAAAAAGCGACGCCAGTTCCCCAAAACGTACATGATGCATTCTGAGATGAGAAATAAAGCAGCCGTACCAAGACCGTAGTGTTACAGTCCCGACATTCCATGTTCCATTACAGAAAACAGGCCAAAAGCACATTCCATCTGTTCAGTGTCCCTGGTTTCAGCAGTGCCACGCAGGAGACACCACATGATACCAGCACGATGTTTTCGTACCTTCCCTTCAGCAGTGTTTTGGTCCATTCCCCTCTCAAGCTCCCCTGAACGTTTCACATCCAGTTTCAGGTCTGAAAGAAACAAAACTCAAACCCCGTGAGAAACCCAAGGGAAAGTCCCATGTTAATTGTACAGACCTGGAGCAGTGGCAGTGCTGTGATAAAACATCATCAATCTCATAAATGTTTCTGATACCCTGGGGAAGTCAAAGGCCAGTTTCATTCTTCACTGAAATATGGAATCACAAAGTAGTTTGGGTTGGCAGAGACCTTAAAGCCCACCCTGTTCCACCCCCTGCCATGGGCAGGGACACTTTCCACTATCCCAAATAGCTCCAAGCCCCATCCAGCCTGGCCTTGGACACTTCCAGGAATCCAGGGGCAGCCACAGCCTCTCTGGTAACCTGTTCCAGGGCCTGCCCACCCTCACAGGGAACAATTTCTTTCCCATATCAATCTAGCCCTGCCCTCTGGTAGTGGGAAGCCATTCCCCGTTGTCCTTGTAAATTGTCTCTCTACATCTTTCCTGTCAGCTCCTTCAGGTACTGGAAAGAATTAGGTCTTCCCAAAGTCTTCTTTTCTCCCAGCTGAAGGATCCCAGTTCTCCCAGCCTTTCCTTGTATGAGAGCAACGAAAGAAATGCCCCTGTGGCTTTATATTTTTTAAATAAAAAGGAGGCATAGAGAGATCCTGACCCCGAATCAGTGTCATACTGGCTGTGGGACTTCAGCCACTTCCAAGCACTGCAGAATGGAAACTCCAGGTTGTTTTAAAATGGATTCTGGCCGTGGCCCTGCTGCCGGCAGTGAGTGTTTCCACCACGAGGTGTCTCAGAGGTTAAATCACTGCAAGAATAAATTTGGGATTGGTTCTTATCACACACAAACAACTGGCATCGCCTCACTGTCACATCTGGTTCTGCCTCTTCAGGAAACAAATAATATTGAGTGCAAAAGGGTTGAGTTTCCCTTTCTTGTGTCTTAAGTATAAGTGAACCGTATTTTTGGGAGTTACTAATTTTTATCATTCTTCAAAAGAAATAAAGAGTATAATTCTTCTAATTCTGCAAAAATCTGCCCAACAAAAATCAGAACAGAAGAAGGGAGGGGCAGCTCACATCTCTGCTCTGTGTGACCAGGGACAGACCCAAGGGAAGGGCTGGAGTTGTGGCAGGGGGAGGTTAGGTTGGATATTAGGAAAAATTCTTCCCCCAGAGGGTGCTGGGCACTGCCCAGGCTCCCCAGGGAATGGTCACAGCTCCAAGGCTGCCAGAGCTCCAGGAGCATTTGGGCAACGCTCTCAGGCACAGGGTGGGATTGTTGGGGGGTCTGGGCAGGACCAGGAGTTGGACTCAATGATCCCTCTGAGTCCCTTCCAACTCGAGATATTCTGTAATTCTATGACTCCATGAAGAATCTACACAAGGAAAATCTGTAGAATTTATCTGAAGTCTGCAAAATGGCTTTGAATTTCTCCAGATCTAGTAGAGGCCAGGCTAAAAGGCCATTTTTTGCAGCTGCAATATGAATGTTTATCCTGGTCTTCAAATCAAAGAAAAACTGATGTCTGAGCAGGACTTGAAGTAAAAACAACTTCTGTTAACAATCACCTGTTTTGTAAGTGTTCATGCTGGGCAGCTGCCTGGTTTCATATAAAAACAGACACTGAGGAAGAAAGCTTGGGATGTTCTCCCCAGTATGTTCCACTGTAAACAAATGCATCTGAGACTGGAAATTCTCTATGGCACCCTGGGGTAAGGAAGAACTCCAGATCTTTCTCACCCTCAAAATATTAATCTATTTAGAAATAACACTAGTGTTACTACATCTGAGGATTTTTCATACTGTACAACTGATGTAAAAATTGAATTAAGCCATGGTAAGAAGCAGTCTGTGACTAATGAGGAAAAGACCTTAGAGGAATATGAGAGAAGGAATCAGGCTGACACAGAGGTGCCCAAAGTTCTGAGTGTCTCAGCTGCCATGAGCACAGGATAATCCTCAGGTAATCCCTGTGTGGATCTCAGCAGGTGATTGATTCAGATAATTTTTTTTTTTCCCCTAAACTGTTTCCTCCTGTTATAAACATAAACACGAGGCTGGCAAGGAGAAATCTGAATTATGTCTGTATTATTAATTGCAGATTGTAGGAGGAAGGAGCAGCGTGTGTCCAAGCTGCTAATTAGGAATAATTACCCCATGAGGTTCTGTAAGTGTCCCAAGTACAAACAAACATGAATCCCACTAACATCCCTTCCCACTGAAGAAGTAATTAAACACTGGGAGGAGATGCCATGTCTGCACTCCCTGGGCATTCCCTGGACTATTTTGACCAAGAAGGAAAACAGTTTAAGGGCTGTGTGCACAAATTCCAGTATGTCCCAGATCTAAAAGTGCTCAGGAATTTTAAGAATCAGGAAGCAAAGGGAGGAGTGGGAAGGGAGAGCAGAGCAGGGAGGCACCCAGAAGGTGCAGGGTAGAGTCCTTGCCCTGCTGCAGGCTCTCCTAAATCTGTGGTGCACTGGGATAAACCTGCCTGGAAGAATAGGGATTCCTGCAGAACATTTCATCATTCTGGGGCTCACCACAGTGTCATGAAGAAGTGTGACCTTTCATAGAATAAAGGAGGAAGCAAAATGCCAACAGCATCACCTGGTACCTGAAGCTGAGGCAGGAGTGGCCAAGAGCTGCTGCAGTGGCTCTCCAGCTCACAGAAACTCTCCTTGGCACTCAATGATGAGGATTCTCCTGTCCCTCCAGTGCTGTTTTCACCTCTCCTTGAGCATGGATTAAATCTGCTCTCCAAGAGGTTTTTCCTCTATACCATGACAAATATGCCTCTAGGCTTCAAAATAGAGAGCTCTGAAGTTGGGAAGTTCTGTGACTTGACAAGATCACACAATGTGGATAAACTGGTCTTTCCCTCCTCTTGCTGCCTGTGTCTGCTGTGCCAGTGGGCAGAGTGATCCTTGGACAGCTGAGAATGCCAAGACTGTCTTCCAAGAGGCTCCAAGAGCCCTCCATTCCCAGTGATGTTAATTGGAGTTAAGGGTGCTTACTGCCTTGCAGGAACACTCAGCACAGTTGTACAACAAAGCTGTCAATCCAGACATGTCCTTGAGCTGTGAGAGAAATGAGATAGACATAACTAGAATTTATCCCACTGCCTTACAGCTAACAGCATCCATATCATCTATTAAGAGAATTTAATTTTCTATGGTTTTCTACTATAATGAATTTAATTTTGTATTTTTTCCATTAAGGGAATTTAAAACTCTGTCACATTTTGTCACCTGCTGGCCATGGTCCCTTAGATGCAGCCCAGAAAGCCAGCTGGTCCCTGGTTCATGGCCAGCAGGTTGAGGGAGGTGATTTTCTCAGACTACCTGGGAATACTGCATCCAGTTCTGGTGCTCCTGACATAAGGGAAACATGGAACTGTTGGAGCAAGTCCAAGGGAGGGACATGGATTTGATAAAGGGACTCCAGCACCTTCCCTATGGAGACAGCCTGGGAGAGCTGGGGCTGTTCAGCTGGAGGAGAGAAGATTGTTTGGAGACCCTACAGCATCTTCCAGGATCTGCAGGGGCCTCCAGGAAAGCTGGAGAGAGACTCAGCATCAGAAACTGGAGTGACAGGACAAGGAGGAATGGCTTCCCATTGAAGAGGGAAATTTAGGTTTGATATATGGAAGAAATTCTCTCTTGTGGGGGTGGGCACAGGTTACCCAGAGAAGCTGTGGCTGCCCCTGGATCCCTGGAAATGTCCAAAGCCAGGCTGGACAGGGCTTGGAGCAGCCTGGGATAGTGGAAGGTGTCCCTGCCCACAGCAGGGGGTGGAACTGGATGAGCTTTAAGGTCCCTTCAAACCCAAACCAGTGTGGGATTCTGTGACAATAAAGATGTGGCAGGAATGGGATGTAACTGCTACAAAGAATCCTCTTCTTCCATCTCACAGATACACCAACTCTGCAAAATCCCAGCAATTCTGATCTGAGCTCTGGTTCATGTTTGGCTATGCATGGAATGTCAGTGGGGCAGAAGGGAGTAGACTCACAATGCTGTATTTTATCAGGCTACCATGACTTTCTCAAAAATCTAAAGACTGGCAATGTTTTCTCTGTATATATATTTTTTAATCCACTGCTATTTCCAAAAGACAAACAAAAAAAGAGGGAACAGAAAATCAAAACCTTTTTATATATATAACACAGTGGAAATATTAAATTAAACAGTTTTATTCTGCATTTGGAAAAAGTGATGCACTCACAGCATGAATTCAGGATGATACTAAAAAGCAGCAACCAGAATTCGTGAGTGGGCAGTAATTTCCAATAAAGATTTGAGAGGAGGTCTCCAAACAGCACAAATGGCCAAAGAACTCCAGAGGTTATTCATGTCATTCTTCAGTGACTCTCTGAAGACAAAGATAAAATTAATCCTGCTGTAGCATCAGGCACTTGAAGAGACTTCCCAGGGGATTACTGCTCTGACAACCTGCCACCTATCCCAGACCTTGAGCACAATCAGATTTTGCAAAAGTCTAACAGTTCCCCTTTGGAAAATTACTTTTGGCATCTTATTATGGCAAATAATAAGATCTAAACATCACAGTAACACGATGGCTAGCAGAGCCTGCAAGCAGCCTGAAATGCCTTGTGCAGGTTTTACTGATCTCACCCCATTTTACTCCAGGGGCTCACAGGGTGAGCTTGGTGCCAGCATGAACTCTCCCACTGCCAAAGGACCACAGGGATGTCACAGGGAGGAGGTTCACTTGGGGTGGGAGTCTGGATTTTCTGCAGGGAGACAAGAGCAGATAGAAAAACAAAAGGAAAGACCCAAAAGCAAAGAGAAAACTCACATTTCCTTCTGCTTCAACGAAAGAATCTGCCATGAACCTGCAACAAAGCTTCTGTTACTATAAACTGGATTTCCATCAGAAAAACTTTCCAATAAGTCTGTCCTGCTAGCACAAGAAAGGCATGAATATAGCTGGAAAATAGATAATGATTGTATAAGAAAACCAAGTGCAACAAAGAGAAATTTTTGCTTGCTCTTATAGCAACCTCCACCCACCAATCTGCTGAGGATGAGATGCACCCATGTCCCAAGAGGGCATCGAGCTGGTAGTCTACAGTTAAATAAGAAACTCAGTTCTCTGTCTGGGTTTTGTGCTTCTGCTGAAGAATTTTTCCCAACAGATCAGTACAAAAAATAAGCTTCAAAAAATAAGTTTCAAAATGGTGCACTGATGATTTTTAAGGCTCCAGTGTAAGAAAGACACAGAGTCCCTGATGCAGAGCAGCCTCAGCTGTTTGTAGCACAGAATTAGCTATAAAAGTCTGCATCCCACCTCTGCACATTGGTCACTGTCTGTTTAAATATTTCATGACGTGTGCAATTAAGTTCTTTCCTCCCTGTTGACTCTGTGACTTCAGAAATCCAAAGTACTTATCTTGACCCATGTTCTGGGCTTATTTTCACATTTGCAGGCTGACAATGAATCAAAACATTTTCTTTTGTATTTATAACCAGATTCACTTTGGGGAGCTGAGAGCTGCCATATTTGGTGTGCAAAAACTGCTGTCTGGCATGTTTGGAAACAAAAGCCTGTGTTATTGAGACTTAAAAAGAGGATACAAAATAGATTTATAATTATTGTAATTAGAATAAAAGCATGATTGCACTGAACTTAAATTCTGGTCCAAATTTCATACACATGCACAAACCATCCAAACAGAAATTAACTTCATAATTAATATTGGCTCATTCCTATTACAAAAAAGGCACTATTAATTATTGATGATGCTTGTGCTTTTCCCGAGCTGTTTCCATCTTTTCCCCTCCAGTTCATGGAGTGCTGGGTAATGCAGCATGCACAAATAAATCACTCAGAGGTGTGTAAGTTACTCCTGCACGCAGGAAGACATGCTCCTGGATGTCCTTATCAAGCAGAATACAGAGGGGCATTTGTTTGCACGAGCAGAGCTAGAATATTCTCTTTAGAGTTCAGCTTCCTCCTTTCATCCCACCCACCACCAGACACTTCCTGACATTTCTCCTGCAGGCAGAGCAAGGCAACTGCCTTTTTTTTTTTTTTTTTTTTTTCCCTTTTTCAACGGCTGCTCCTTCAGCTATCTGTGGGTGGTGGGGGAAGGGGATGTTATCTCAACAGCAAACACAGCCAGAGCAAGTCTGGGAATGAGGGGGAGTTTCAGGATGGAAATAGGCCCCTGCCAGCCCTCCTGCGTCTGTGTCTCTATGACTAAGCGTTGGCTTTTTCAAACTTGGCTTTTCTCTTTCCCTGATCCTTGTTTCCAAGCCTCCTGTTCCCCTTTGTCCTGGCAGCTCCTGACATCACCAGCGCCAGGGAAACGCAAATCCCACCCAGCACGTGGAGGGACAAAGCCAGAGCAGCCCCTGAGCTGGGGCACAAACCCACATCCTCACTGCCCCCGGGTCTCCCCTGTCTGCTCAGGGCTCAAGAGGAAACACCACTGCAATTGTTTTTGCGCTGAAATATTCCCCGTGTTTTCTTACAGCATTACAGCCCTGCCTCGGAAGAGTCTGCAGCAGGAGAGCACCTAAAATCAAGAGATGTCCACAGTTTCACCCATCTGTGGGACAGGGAAGGCCACTGGCTGCTCACCTGCACATCCCTTCTCAGTTCATGACAACAACAAGGACCAAGAAATGCCCAAAGCACCACACAGTTTGGTGGTGAATGTGGTGGTGGTGCTGTGTTGATGGTTGGATTAGGTGATCTTAGAGGTCTTTTCCAACATGAACAATTTCGTGATTCTTTGTGGGTACAACATCTGCAACAGCCATGTTTTCCTCCACCCATCTCCCAAAGCTGTCCTGTTTGGATGCTCACTGGAAAGGAAGCAAGATTATTTGTAGTTATTAATTCATGTTTGGCCCAAAATACACAGCAGGGCTGTTCCACCTGCAGCTGGAATTCTCTGCAGAGACCCCACGCTGGAGCAGAGGCAGGAGTGCCCAGCCCCAACCCCCAGGGCTGGCAGGTTTGCAGGAGTGCCCAGCCCCACTCCACACAGCTGGCAGGTTTTCTGGGTGATCTATATTCAGCTGTGCATGCCCGTGGGGATGTGCAAAGATCATTCATCCAGTTCACTGAACTGCAGCCTGCGTGTGGAGGGGGTTTCGTGCTTCCTTTTTAAATGTCACTGGTTTAAAGAGGAATAGTCTCACGCAGGATTGTGCAGCAGATTGGAATATGGGCACTCCAGGGGTGAATTAAAAAGCAATTCAAAAACAATAGTGTGGAACAATCTTATCTTTTCCTGCCTTTTCCAGGCATTTATCCTGGTCTGTTCTGCTGGAGTCATCACCACATTATCTAAGTCTTCTGCAGTGTCTTTTTTAGCCACATTAGTGCACAGACAGTTCATGCAGAATCACAGAATCATGGAATGGTTTGGGTTGGAAGGGGCCTTAAAGATCATCTTGTTCCAAACTCTGCCCTGGGCAGGGACACCTTCCACTATCCCAGGTTGTTCCAAGCCACATCCAGCCTGGCCTTGAACACTTCCAGGGATCCAGGGGCAGCCCCAGCTTCTCTGGGCACCCTGTGCCAGGGCCTCCTGTGAACACACAGGGTTCCCTGTTCCCTCACAAGGAACAATTCCTCCCAAATATCCCATCTAACCCTGCCCTCTGGGAGTGGGGAGCCATTTCCCCTTGTCCTGTCACTCCAGGCCCTTGGAAAGTCTCTCTCCATCTTTCCTTTTGTCCCCTTCAGGCACTGGAAGGTCACAATCAGATCTTCCCAAAGCTGGGCCAACAACACCCAAGAGTTAAGAGCCTGAACAAGCTGCAGAATGTCCTGCTCTGGTTCCAACACCCTACAGAGAACAGGCTCGGGTGTCTCAGACCACACCAGGGTCGATCTGGCTTTAAATTTTGGCTCTCCCTGTCACCCCCTCATCTGTCCATTGTAGCATCAGCCTCAGAAAACCTGCAGCAGGCAGAGATTTCAACAGCACGTGGCTGATCTATTGCAGTGACAGGCTCTATTTCTCACAGAATACTTTGTACAGTGGCCTGAAAGCATTTTCTGTTGGATGTTAAAAGTTCAGATATTTCCATCACTCCCTGATTTACTTAGGAGAATCATGCAATGACACAAAGATGTCTGTTCCCTTTAAAATGCTTGAACAATTTCATTTTACACCATGGAAATTTACAATGTAGCCCCAAGAAGTTACAGTAGTTTTGTGGAGTCTGGTGATGCTACTGGAGTTCTCGTGGTATTTGAGGCTCTCCTGAGTGGCTGAGCATCTGGCACTGGCATGGCATAAAAACAGAGGTTTTGTCAACACAAAAACACCCCCAACTTCTAAACTTCAGCCTGAAAACATGAAGGCAACTTTTGCAAAGCCTCAGAAACCAGAGGGCAAAAAGAAAAAGCAAAGTTTGGTGTTTTTTTTTTTTCTAAATATCTTAATTCCTAAACCAAACTCAAACTTTTAAGGTCTTTCTCATGCTTGAATTTCCAAATGTTTTCATTTTATTTCTCTATTTTCTGTCTTCCTGGAAAATCCCACTGAGAAATCTGTGCATTTTCAGCTGGTCCACACATGTACAGCACACCTGTGCTGTGAGCCACATGCTTCTGGGACACCTGTGTGTTCACAGGGGACTTTAGTGCAAGCCTGGGGAACCCTATATTGAGACTGCATTAGAATTTCTAACTCCTAAAAAGATTAAATACAAATCCCTATTAAATTTTTTTATTGTTACTTTATTTTGTCCCCAATTAAAAAATATTAAAATATTCTTTCTTTTCATTTGTAGCTATCTAAAGATTTTTTTTTAATTACTATAAAATTTCATATCAGGCTCGCAGTTCACATATAATATCTTTTGCCATTAAAAAACCCCCAAATTCTTTGAAATTTCACAAAACAGCTCATCAACTAGAATTATTTCAGACTTCAGGATAAGGATTATTTTCATTTAGACTTGAGGATGAGCATTATTGCATAAGTGAAAAGCCTCCATTATTAAATTATCACATTAATTATCTCTCTGTCCTTGGAATGCCAAGATTTCTAAGAGAGACCTGACAGGTTCTCCTAAATGAATCCCAATATTCTGTATCCAGCATTTCAGGCCAGCTGAAGGACAGTGTTTATGTAAGGATCACTTCAATCACCACTGAAATGCAGCTGCAGCTCAGCACCAGCCTATAACTGTGCAAATAAGATAAACTGGGAAGTGGAGATTTCCTTTAAGACCAGGTTTTAATTAGCAGATAGATTATTTAATTATCAAAGAGACAGGAACACATTGACCTTACCAACTTCTGGGTGCTGGCAATGCCCACCATTGCTCACAATAAAAACCCTCCAGAATCTCTATCTCAGACATGGTTTCAAAGGTTTTCTTAACAAGCCATCCGTGTTCATTGGCTACGTGTTGCATAGTTCTCTTTTAATTAGTGCTCTGTCTTCTACTGGTTAATGAGTCTCTTGCTTCTCATGCTAATTAGTGCCATGCTCAGGGTTTCTCTTCTTTGGGTTGGTGGTTTCTTGGGTCAGTGGTGCACGAGTTGGTGGTTGTGATCTCCCCCTGCCAGAATTACCCTTCACCCAGCTGGAGTTGATTCAGCACAATTGCCAGGTTGGGTTTATTAGTTCACTCCTCAGCATGGCAGTCCTGCCAGAAGTCTTTGTGGGCCATCAATTGTGCATTTCCTGTGTCCACCACCACTGGCACATCCTTCTCCCCAGGCTTTGTTAAACTCCCTCTAGGTCTGAGATCATGAAGGATGTCCAGGCCTCAACCTTAACAAGGCAACTTCACCAACAATAACTTTATTTTTTTCTAACACCTGAACATCACTTGGATGTCCATAGCAGCTCATCACTTCCGAGCTGCTATTTGTTCCAGGGATTAGACCTCCCTTCTTGTTGATGAGGCTTGAAAGCACACGTTGATGATGCTTGAAAGCATCAAACATCACAGAACATCCTTAAGAAAATTTTTACTTATTCCACGTCTTGCAACAGTACCAACTAACGTTAAACTCGGTTTAAAAAAAAAAAAAAAATCACTTAATTGAAAATGAATTAATTGGCGAATGACGCAGCAGAGGTACAAGAGGCAGAACAGCTGAGGTGGGCGCCACAGGGGCGAGAGGCCGTGAGGGCGGTGCTGTGGCCTGGCAGGAGCCAGGGAGACCACCGACCACCTGCCGCCACCGCGGCGGCCCCGGCAGCCGCGCCACGACGTCACGGCCCGCGTGTCGCCGCCGGCAGCCCCGTGAGGGCGGCGGAGCTCCCGGGCCGCTCCCGCCGCGGGATCCCGGAGCGGCCCCCCCCCCCCCGCTCCCGCCCCGGCCCGGGGGGCGCCCCCGACCCCGCGGCCCCGCCGAGCCCCCGCCGCGCAGGCGCGGGCGCGCGCAGGCGCGCGGCGCATGCGCCGAGCGGCCCCGCGCTGGGCTGGTCGGGGCAGCTCCGGGAGCAGCGGCCGCGGCCTGGCGGGTCCGAGCCCCCCCCCCCCCTCCCTCCCTCCCCCCCCCGCCGCCCCCCGGGAGCCGCCGGGCCCCCCCCTCAGCCCCGCCCGCCGCGCCGCGGAGCCCCCCGGAGCCGCCGCCCCCCGGAGCGCGGGGGAGGCTGAGAGGGAGTGACCCCCCGGCCCCTCGCCCCGGGCTGGGACAGCTGAGGGGGGGCGCAACATGGCGGAGGCCAAGGAGGAGGGGCCCGGCCCCCGCGGCAGGGTGAGTGGGGGGCGCGGGGGGCGCGGGCGGGGGCGGGATGCGGCGGGCGAGGCGCGGCCCCGCCGGGGGTCCCGGGGGCGCCGAGCCCCACGAGCTGCCCGGCCGCAGGCCGGCAGCGCTGCCCCTCCGGCCTCGGGGCCCTTCAGCTTCCTCTCCCCCAGGGCAGTGTCCCAGCATCATCGCCACGAGCCTCTTGGCATCACTTAAATAATAAACTTGCAGCTAACCGGGAGCTGTCGTCACCGTCCGTCTCCTTGTTTAAAGCACGATGTCCTTGCTGCTCCTCTTAATTTCAGTTGCCCATGTCAGGCCAGAGTGAGTCAAGATGGCAGCACCATCCAATTCTTGGGTACCCAGGCTGTAACCACTGAGTGACTTCCATTAGCCATGCCCTTCCAGGACTTGCCTGTGACCCTTGTGTGACTTCCATTCGCCATGCCCCTTCCAGGACTTGCCTGTGATCCTTGTGCCAGTACCTTTAGCCATGAACATCCCAGCTCTTGGTCCTTCATTGTCACTTCTTGGGCCATCATTGTCACCTCTTGGTCTGTAAGCACACTGTCCGTTCTCATCTGTTTGGTATCATTGAATCGTTAAGGTTGGAAAACACCTCCAAGATGATGGAGTCCAACTTTACTTGAAGAATCACTTCACCTCCTAAACCAGTGGGAGGTTCTTTGTGGCCAATGCTTTGTAGCTGTGAAGGAGCCCTGGGTGAATGTCTTCAGCAGTGCTGAAAATAAGCTTGCTGTGAGTCTGGTCCTCTTTCCTGCACACATGCAGCGTTTGGTTGAAAGTGTTTTGCCAAGAATGAGGTTTAAATCATGTTTGTGGTTGTGTGGAAGAGTCCATAGCCCACTGCAGGACTGAGCTGTCCAGTTTCCTTTTCCCAAAGATGAGGAAGCTTTCCCATTCTCCAGCCTCGGGAAAGACAGGAGCAGAGGCCCAACTTTTCCACTGGTGCATGGGAGAGAAGTTTTAACTGCTGAATTTGTGTCAGGGAACTTGAAACTTGTGATTATAGTGAAACTAATTGTTATCAAACAGAACATGACCTCCCAAGGGTCTCACTGGGTGAGCTGTATCGATGTCTGACTACTCTGCAGTTAGGGAATGAGCATCATTTGTGAATTTCTTAGACCTGTGTCTTTCAAACACTTTATTTACAGGCTCCCAGAGTTTTGTGGAATTGCTCACAGACAGTTCATAAACATGCAGGTCTTTGGGGGAATCAAATAGTGGCTAGCTGCAAGAAGAGTGAAGGGAAATGGCTGCATGTAGGATGGTAAACCTTGAATTAAACTTCATTGCCAGTGGTTGAAATGTTAGTGGACATAAGGAAACACTTTTAAACCATGAGGACAGTCAAGTGTTGGAGCAGGTTGTTCAGAGGTCGTGCAGTCTGTCCTGGTGTCTCTGGTTTCTTCGTGCTCATTGCCTTGACATGCTCCACTTATCTGTAGAGTTACTTGGTGTCACCTGCAGAAAAAGAGAATGTTGTGTTTTTTCTTCTCAAGCTTGTCAGTTATCCACTGAGGAATAACAGAGATCACCTGGTCAACATCATCTTCGTTGGTCTCAGGAAAAATCATTTCTCTCTCTGTTGGCTAATTATTCCCTGGGTGCCAAGTCTGGAAGTCTCCATCATTTATTGCTCCACATGTCTCTGTAAGTTTTGGAAATCTTCCTGGTGCTCTTGGCATCAACAACATTCTCTGCTCCTGCTGAAGCAGAGGGCTTCAGTAAAACTTAGGAATGAGCCAGGAAAGTTGTGTTGCCCTGTGAGCAAGTAAGTTAGAAAAGAGGAAACACAACTTGCCCGTGAGCCAGCTTTGCACCAAGATGTTCTTGAGGAACACAGGGAGAAGTGAATCCTGGGCTGCTCCAAAGGCTGATGGAGCCTGTGAGGAGTGAGATTAGCAAACTATAAATCCAGCAGACAGAGATCTCCCAATAATTAATGAGGTTGTGGAAGACCTGCATATCCCAGTTCTCTTCCCCATAGTGGCCCAGGTCCCATCCTACAGGAGGTCATGATTTTGGATTCTTCCAAGTCTTGTGCCTCAGGCACAACAAGCATTTCTTATAAAATTATTTTCCTTTGTCTGGAGAAAATAAAGACTAATTTAATGATTTCTACAGACAGGAGCTTAGCAGTTGGTGGTGTTTTCAGAATTGTTCTTTTTGGTATTAGAATCTCTGCAATTATTCCAGAAGCACATACACTGAACTGGCATGTTGCAAATCCCATGGATAAGCAATCACCATCTTTTAACTCAATCCATGAATGAGCAACAAACTAAAGAATAAAGTTTTTGCCAGTCTAAGAATGACAGAAGTTTATCTAATTTGATTTTTAATAGGTTTTGGTAAGTTCTTAAGTGGCTAAATTGTTTTAGAGCAGGTTAATTTCTGCCCTAAATCAAACTGTTGTCTATGCTGAGGAAAATATTTACTGCATAAGATCAATATTAATTTGAAAGATATCTGCTAGTATGTTTTTTATGTAGTTTATAAAAATATTTATGGCAATTCAGCTTTAATCTGTGTATAATATCATTGTTTTGAACAGTTAATTGCTTTGACCAGAACGTTCATTTATTTACAACAGTTGTCTGTGCCCCCTTGGACTAGACAGGACAGTTTGGGCTGTACTGAAATTTGACACTTGGGTTGGAAATTAATGTGGTGTGAACAGGTGAACACTTGGGTGTCCACATCAATAAAACAGGTGTTTGCAAAAGATTTTTAATTTTGCATGACTGTAATTAAAAATTGAAGGAGATCATCTCTTTTAGAAAGTTTTGTTGTCCAATTATTCCAGAATGATACAAAGATGATGAAAATGTTTCTCTGTGATGTTTTAGTGTCATAATCTTTGAATTCTCTTTCCAAAAATGAGCATAATGGATCCCAGGCATTTAGGTTAAGACTTTTCACATTGTGTAAAATACAGAGAGTTAAGTCAGCTCTTTGTGCCCAATTCAAGGCCTTTTGCATCTTTAGGATTGTGGAATTTAATTCTGAAATCACTCACAATGTTCTTGAAGTGATTATCTCAACTCTTCTCTCATTAGGGGTTGGAACTGGATGATCCTTAAGGTCCCTTCCAGCCCAAACCATCCTGTGATTCTATGATTGATGACTCTTGTACCTCATCATTCCTTCCAGGAATGCCTTTCCCTCAGTAAGTCTTATGGGAAGTTTTCTCTCACGAACCTCAAGGTTTTCTGTCAGTGACTGACTCAGTTCAGATGATTCCCATCATCCATTCCATGAGTGTGATAAGGACATGAGAGCTCTTGGACCTCACTCATGCTGTTGCTCATAACACTTGTTCTCTGGGATCCTCTAAACTCTTCAAAAGGTTTCTGCAGCAGAGAATATTTCATTGAGACATGTCAGCAGAGCTGGAGGTGCTCACAGTGTCCATCCTTTTAGCCTTTGTTCAGCCTGTAGGGCTGTTCTCTGTTCCTCTGGAAGTGCTCCTCAGAAATTCCAGGGGAAATAAAAAGTTTACGAGACTGTAAGTTGCTTTACCAAACTGATATCAATCCAAAAATTATGTGATGTATCTGTCCTTTCTGTAAATACTGATTGAAGAATGATGGCAATGTATTTGATTTTGGTTACTGTGTTTCCTACTACTTTAGATAAATTTATTTCATTTTAAAAGTAGCTGGAAGTGTTATAGAGGTTGCCTCTACATTAGATAGTTTTAAAGTGTGTTGTGTCTAATGCCTTTGAATTTTTTAGTAAAAAATGTGTGATGACCAATTGTTGTCATAACCAAAGTTTAATACATCAGATATTTGGTGACAAAGCCAAGACTTTAATTCTACATTTGGTCCTTTTCCATTCTGATAGCTGGTCCCCAGTCCCAGGGCAGGATAAATTGCTGCTGCCAGAATTCCTTAATTTCCTTTGTAAAGAGAGGAAACCTGAATCATTAGCCTAATAAATGAATGTTTAGTTGTCTAAATTTAGGCAAGAAGAACTTGAAACAGAGTTAGCACAACTATACAGAGTTATTCCCACAGGAGACATTTTGGAGTACTTCCTTTTTTATTATTATTTTTTTAATAACTTATTTGTGTACTTCTGCGAATCTTGAGATTTCTTAAAAGAGTTGAAAGCACATGAAAAGATTCCATCTGTATTGAAATTCATCTTTAAATGGTGCTGTTTGCTTTATGAAGTACAGTTAATGCAGGCTATTAACAGGATTTTAATGTGTTTAATTGTGGAAAAGGCAAAAAGGAAGCCAGAGTCAAGAAGGCACTTTGAAAAATGAAGTAGATATTTTGTTTGGAAACAAAGTCTTTCTTGTGGATGTCTTGGTTTGTTTGCTTGCTGTGTGGTTTATGTCTGCGTGTGTTTAATTGCAAAGCCCAAAGCTCATCAAATCTGGTGTCTTTGCAAAGACCATTGCAAGGAAATTTGTTGTTAATAACAAATGTTAGGGAGAAATGAAGGTAGTGAATTCCTGGCAGAGGTTGCCCAGAGCAGCTGTGGCTGCCCCATCCCTGGGAGTGTCCAAGGCCAGGTTGGACAGGGCTTGGAGCAACCTGGGATAGTGGAAAGTGTCCCTGCCCATGGCAGGGTTTGGAACAAGATGATCTTTAGGGTCCTTTCCAACCCAAAGCAGTCTGGGATTCTGTGATTGCAGGGTGAAACCCTCACACGTGGAGCTGCTTCCTTCTCAAGTCCATGATTTTGTGTGTGAATGGGAGAAGGGCTTGGATCCTCCTATGGTTTTGTAGGTATAGATTAAATCCATCAGTATTCCAGAAAAAATAAGGCTGTCTGTGACTTCTGTGTGTTTGACAAATACATCCTGGCCCTATATATATTGGTGGCAGTATGCAGGTTCTGTGTGTGTGCTAGGTGGGTATGGACACTGTAAGGTTTGTTTGGGATTGGCCTGTCAATATTCCAAAAGCTGAGGAATATCAGAAAAACCTGGTGACAGAAAAAGAAGATAAATTTCCATGCTGAGCTGCTCCCTATGATTTCTGGTGAATTGTCCAGAGTTCTTAAAATACAGAAATGAAAGGGGAGCAGCACGTGCCTAAATCTTCTTTCCTGACACTTACAAATTGAAGATGTGTAAGTGAGATGGAAGGTAAAACTGTATTTCTTGAACAGAATATAGGGAGCCACAAGCAGCTGGGAGATGCCTGCTTTTTTCCATTGGAGCTTGATGGGGATTTGCCTTTAAAAACTCCCATCACCATCTCCACTGTATTACCCTCAGACTAGATTAAAAACAATCTTTTCGAGTGTTCAGCGTGGCTCAAGGAAGCCTCAGCGATACCCAAGCTGCCGAGCTCACTCTGTCCCTGTCCCCAGAGGGACTGTGAGCCCGTTCCAGGCGGGGAGGTGCCCGTCCCTGCCGGAGCCAGGGGTCCCAGAGCCGGCTAGGGGGGGCTCTGCCGGCCTGGCCGCGCTCAGCTCTATGGCTGTGACCCCGCCAGGTTCTCTTCCTGCCGCAGCCCTTCTTTTCCTGTGGCAGGTATCTGCGGCAGCCCGGCTCTTTGTTACCCTGCCCGTTCCCTCGCCAGGTGCTCCGGAGGTACGGATCCGTAGGGCTGGCCGTGTTTCGGTGGGAAGCAGCTGCGGCAGGACCCGCTGTGCGATCCCGCGTGTGCCGCGGAGTTCGGCGGTGGCAGAGGCGCAGCGCGGTTGGCTGCCTGCCTGGCATCCCTGCCAGGGCCGTGTCATGTGGAAAAGGTCAGGGGATGCTTCCTGAGCTCACCCCACCTGCCTCAAGAATAGCCATTGAAATTTCAATTCCTTTTTTATTTTGTTGTTTCAAACAGTGTCTTGTCAGTTGAATGAATGCTGGAGTGGGGATTATGCTGAGCATAGAGGGACAAGGAAACTACAGGCAAACTGAGAATGATCTCTGACTGTTTTAATTGTAGTTCTCTTAACATCTGCTTCCTTTCCACAGTTTGCTTATGGGTATGGTAAAATCAAACTTCAGAAGCTTGCTAGGAAGATGTGTCTGTGTCTGTAAAGTAGTTACACTGGTTTGTTTATTTTTTAATGGAATTCTCTGTTTTGCATACAAAGCAATACTGTAGCCATAGGCAGCTTCTCTCTTTATATTGCACAAAAATAATCTATGAATTGTTTGATTTATGGATGCCGTGGCAATGTTGAACACCATTAAGGTATGGATCAGCTTTTTAGTTATTTCGAATTAGCACACTGTATTGAAGTGTAAATCTGTGTCCTTCTGTCCCAGCAAAGGCAGGTTAGGGCTGAGGCTGTGGCACTGCTCCCTTGGAGTCTTATGTACCTCTATAAAAATACAGTGACATGTCTGATGGAATTTTAATTTTTCTTATAAAAGCAATGCTGTCTTTATTTATAGAGTAGTTAATTTTAAGCAAGTCACACTGCTTTCAGAAATACCTCATTGTTTTGTCACCATTTCTATATCCTCGTTTCATTTCATTCATTCATTTATTTGTTTTTTACAGCCTGAGTAGGCAGAGCACTGCTTTGTGTGCAGTGCTAGCTAATGAGGCAGTCACTGAGAAAGATAGAGCCTAAAACATTGAATTTCAAATACCAAACTCAAACTGTTCTGTATTAAACTCAAGTAAATTTTGCTCCATTCCTCACTAAATCTTAAAAACTCAGAGCAGAAGAAATAAAAGGAATTAAGGGTGATGATGACTATGAAAGGAGGAAGCATGAGGACTGGAGAGAGGGAATTGCCTTGCAGAACTGTAATAGAATAAAACAGAAATACTAAGTTGGGTGGTGTTGTTCACATTTCTGTGTGATACAAGACCATAATCCAGTTAAAAGCTAATGATTGATTAAAGTGATACATTTTTGTAATTGGTGATACACAAAATTTCCTCCTGAGATGGCATTAAACAAGACTGAATGACATTGGGGAAGGGACTAGAAGTGTATAACTGAGAGAATATCCCACATTAATACAGAAAAAAAAATATATTAGCTCTAATTTCAGGAACAGTCCAGTTATAGACTTATAGAATGAGTAGTTTGTTGGGGTTATACATATATATATATTTATGTGTGTGTAGATATATATGTGTACACACACAATCATCCAAACACTTTCCCTGGTTTTCTCCCTTTGAATTTACACTATGTGGGAGTTTGATGCTGTTCACAGTCAGAAACTAGATGGTGGCTTAGATAAGGCTGCTAGTATTGTCAGATGCTGGAATTCCTGGTTTATAAATATTTCCAGGGAAAGCTTTTGACCACAGGCACAGATCTTCCTCTACTCAAAAACATTTTGAAAGAAGAAGATATCCAAGATGATCTCTTCTTCTCATAGCCTCACAAAATAATGAGTAAAGAAACAAAACAGGATTGGTTTTTTTTTTCCCTGGGATGACCTTGTGTTTGGGAAGTGTCTTGGATTCTTTCCAGGTAGATGGTAAATGTTTTCCAGCTTCTCCATAATATTTATGGGAGTCCCTAATGCTCTTGCAGGAGACCCCTTGTGCTGACTTGCCTGTTAGTATTTCTTTGAATGAAACAGTTGGAGAGATCCACACTGCAAAATGTGTCCCTTGCTAATAGGAGCATTCCTGGGGTTGTCAGCTGTTGGCAAAAGATTTGTTAGCACCAGAAGAGGAGAAGGAATACCTAGGGTTTGGATGTGTAAGGCAACCAGGGTTGTGTAGGACCTGGAATATTTTCCCCCAGGTACTCTGAGTCTCAAAAGAGTTAAAGAACTACTTTGATACAAATCTCTTCTGAGAAAAGGATGAACTCATGCTTCGTCTCAACTGAAAATTCCCCTCATCCTACCATCAAATTCTGTTGTGACATTTTTGGAAAGGGTAGAGGATTCCTGACAGGAAGCAAAAAAGGATCAGAAAGGGTCAGTATAGAGTCAAAGACCTGGGTGATTGTTTTTGTCTCCCAAAACTTCATGCTCTGATATTATTGTCAAATGGCACCAAGCTCCTTTCCATGTCCTTCTCTAATAGCAGCCCACCCCTGCTGTCCCTGTCATCAGCAGCTTGTATGAGCACTTAGCATATCCAGTATTTATGGGAATTAGTTTTACACCTGTGTAAACTTAGTGACCTGTGAATGGGCTTCTAGATCAACATTAAACTTCCATCTTCTGGACACTCCTGAGATCATTACAGCAGGAATAGAGCTCAGGCCTTGCAAACCTTCCTGGAAGGTGTTTCCTGACTCTTTCCCTGTAGATAATTACATGGAGGAAACTTGCTTCGGCCTTGTGGAACTGTAACCTTGTTTTGTTTTGTTTTGGTTCTGTGTTTCACTTTTCCAGCCTCAAGTGTCTGCTCAGAGAAACTAGAAAGTTCTGGTGCAGTATCCAACTGACATGATACCATGCTGGACAGGTCCTCACTATTCCATGTGTGTCCAGTTAAGCTGAAGGATCTACCTTGTCTTTGCAGACCTGCAAGTGGTACTGGAAAGAGACTTTTTGCCATCAAATGACCTCTGGGACAGTCTGTTGTCATCCTTTCCTAGAGCTGGCTGCTAGCAAAGTGATAGTTCCATCACACTCCTGAGAAATAGCGGATTTATCAACTAAATGACTTGAGTTAAATGAAATTAGGGCTTATCCCTTTGCTATCAAATCCCATTACTTTCCCTAAGATGGCTTAAGAATTGCAGTGTGAGCAGGATCTACCAGGAAAGAAGTGTAGAGCTGGCAATGCAGAGAAAGGAGAGAGGGCGTAAATGAATTACTGTTATCTCTTGGGCAGAAAAGAAGGCTGCTAGTGAGTTGGACATTCTGAAGGAAACTATAATTATCCTTCTCCAGGCAGCATCCAAGCATATCAACAACTTCAACATCTGTCAGAGGATGTTTAATGCAGACAGATGTTTGTGCAGCACTCAGCATCTGGTTCTTCTGTGCTTACGCTCACACTGGCACTGGCTGTGTTGGGACGTTAAGCATTGCATTTCCCTGTTCATGGAAAGAGGACATTCCCTGTAAGAGGGGTGAAACCCTTGGATCTGTGCAGCCCATGGCAGTGGGAGCTGCCCATGCTCCTGGGTTTCATTTACAATGTTCAGAGGGAATGAAGGCTCCCAAAGCACCAGGGCAGAATCTGTGCCCTTGACCTGGTACCAGCATCCCAGGTAGAAGAGAAAATTGACATTCCCTTCGCTCTCTCCTCTGGGAAGCAACACTATTTCTAAATTTTCCTTGGGTGCCTTTTCTATGTATTCTGAACTTATTAGGGTAGGTGTGGCTTCTCAGTGATGTAACAGTCTTAATTCATAAAAATTTGCTTGAGGCAAGGAAGGAAGGAAGAGAAGGAATTGTGATCCTTCTGCTTGGTTTGGATCAGATACTTTTTAGCAAAGTACACAGCAGCTGACCAAGATAATGACACAGTGCTTTCCTTTTTTACAGTTTGAAGATAAATCTGATGCAGTATTTGATATTACAGAAAAATGTAAGTATTTCTATTTATTCTCTAATGTCATAGTTTCACAAAGCCTTTCTTGGAAGTGTCATTGCTGCTGAGCAAGACTGTCTTGCCCTTATCCCAGCCCTTCCTGCTCATTTTCTCCTGCATTGCCTTCTCCACAAGTGCTACAAGTGAGCTGAATGGAAGTTAAAGTTTTTTCTTTCTTTGCTTAGTTTTACTCAGTTCAGCTTCTGCTTCAGGGTGGTGAGGGTGACTGAACCATTTCTATGTCAGCAATGTTTTCACAGTAATATTGGCCTGGAAGGCTGAGAGTATTCAAGGAACTGCAGCATCAGCCAGATTAGGACACTCACCCTTCTCCTTTGTTGCACACGAAGTTGGTCAATTTTCTGACTGTTCACTGGGGGTTTTTTCTCTCTAGGTGGTGAAATTATGGATGCAGAGATGTCTGAGGATGCTGACCACAACTTAACCCCCGCCCTGGAGAGCTTGTCGTACGGAGTACCGAACCGAGCAGGACCTGAAAACTCACTGCAGGGTGATGATCATGATTATTTTCTGAACTCTGGGGATCTTGCAGGCATACCTGTTATTGGGAGTGACAACGAAGATGATCAGAATTTCACTCCAAAAGACACTCTTTCTTCAGCAATTCATGATGAAGATCATCTGGAGGAGGGCAAGAGAGTTCCAGATCATGAACTGGACAATGAAAAAGAAATTCAGGTTCAGAATGCAATCCACAAGGATTTCACTTCCCCCTTTGAGCAGGGCCCTGTATTTAAATCACTTCAAAAAGATTTTAGCATAACACGAGATAATGACAAAGAGACTTTTTCAGCAAAGAACAAGAATAGAGAAGGACATTTTCAAGAACGTGAAAAACGATTGGAAAAAATCCCTAAAGATACGGATTCTAGATTGAAAAGCAGTTTTCTTGACAAAACAGGTAACTGTTGAAATCATAGACCTGGCTGCCCAGCAAAGAGGAAGAAAGAACTAGAGAGAAATCAGCAGTAGGGCTAATTATTAAAAACATCACCTTGTTGAAGAGAACAGGCAGAGCTGTGTGTAGGGGAGCATTTCGTGAAGAACCCTGAAATCCAATGAACTCTGTGTTAGGAGGAGAATTTGCAAAGGGCTTGACAGTGTCAGGGAGGTCTCATCCTCCACAGCTTGTTACAGAGCCTCAACGTTTTGTTGTTGTGGTTTCCAAAACCAAGCTGGGTGACAATTCAAGCTTCCTTTTGGTTTTTCTCACTGTTTTTTATAGACCATGGAACTCCTTAAAAGAAAAGGTGATGAAATTTAGGTTAAGTTGATGGCCAGTAAAGATTTTCCAAGTGAAGCACCAATTCTTCACTTAATACCTAAGCATTTAAAGCAGTATGGATTTGATAGTATCAGGGAAAGGCTTGCTAGAAAGGAGTTAGTGTCTGCAGGAACTAAGCCAGAACATAGCTTGAAATCTGCTTTTCCTGGGAGACTGCTCCCCTTCTTCCTCAAAATACTTGTGTCTTGGACTTCATCCAGCCAACATGGAGAGAACCAAAGATGCCTAAAATCCCTTTCTCATTTGACAGTCACCATAATCCTGCTGCCCACACACTTATTTTTGACTTCCCAAGCTCTGCAAGTTACAGCAGAACAGTGAATGAAGGAGTTAAGAATAACTAAGCAGAAACACATGATTTAATCTTATTCAGCAGAGGGAGGCTGAGCCAGCATGGGAGGGACTCCTGGCTGCTTGTTCACGTTCACAGCTTACAATTCTGAAGTTTAAATTTTATATGTTCAGCAACAGCATCTTAAAATCAGTGCTTCCAAGTGGCACCAATGATAGAGAAGCAATAAAGATGTTTTTTAAAATAAAGGAAAATGACAGATGCATCTCTACTTCTACTTTCAGTTAGAAATCGAGGGAAGAGTGTTTCTGTACATAAGATGTATTTCAGAAAGTTGTGAAGACCTACAGTTAAAAGATCAGATAAAGTAGTCAGTAGTTGAAACCAGATGATAAATGTTCATGGTAGCATCCAGTATCTAGGCAAATCCAAAGTTTCTAAATGATACATTCTAAAAAACCAGAAGATGCTATTTCCTGAGAAGAGGGGAAAAGGCAAAGAAAAAGCTGGAAGATGTTGCTCTGAATTTTTTTTTTTCTGATTTGAATTGTCAAAACAGGAGAATTCAGAACCTGCTGGGGTGTGGAAAATTCTGAATGAACAATTTGCGTCGGAAGTTTACAACTCTTTTGCTGGAATGGGAAAATAATGATCCAATAGAATAACCTAAAAGAGTCAATTCTCTTTAGGGATTACCACCTTACGTGCAGGGAGGAGCAAGGGAGTAGTTTAATAGTGGTGAGGTGCTGTCAGACACTGGGGTTGGGGAGCAGGATGAGACTCTGATAGTTTTAAAGGAAATGCATTGGAACCTGTATTCATTTCTATTTAATGTATATGTTTTCCTCAGTTCATAATCAAGTAGAAGAAACATTACGGACGCAGTTAGCGCCACAAACTCCAGAAACTAACTTCAGGGTAAGCTATAGATCTTTCAACCACTTTTGCAAGTGCAGCAGTATGCTGGAATAATTCAAAATACGTATTTTGTATTTGAGTGTAAATTTGAGTGTTAAGGAAACTGATCTTCTGACTCTTAGACATCTTTGCTACTTAAACAGTACATATAATTTTGTAAAATTTTCCTGACCCTCTCTTTGGATTGAGGATTCTTTTGGTAGCCACTTTTCCTGTTCAGCATGGTTGGAGTGACTGGTGAGCCGAACCTACAGCTGGATGCATCCACCTGACCTGCTGCTTTTTTTCCACATGAGCCAGGGAACAGCTGTATCCACAGGAGACACTCCCAAACAACCAACTTACAGAGCTGGGTGTCTTCTGCTTTGGCCAGAGGAGTGGAGAGCATTGGGGGTGGGATGAGAGAGGGGGCTGCAGGGAGGTTGAGGCAGCAGCTGCTGCCCAGCATTTCTCCCACCTTGGCAGGACCCAAATCTCTTGGTCTGCAGCACAAACTCCCCTTGGCAGCAGCCCAACTCCTCATGGCAGATGCAGGAGGGTGAATTCTTTTTCATATTATTGTTTCAGGAGTCTAGCTACCTATTTTCTAGTAAGGAATCTATTGGACAAGAGCTGGGGAATTCCTTTGCACCAAATATTAGAATTAAGAAGGAGCCTTTGGATGACGAATATGATAAAGCTATGGCCCCACAGCAGGGACTATTAGACAAAATTAAAGATGAACCTGGTAATTCTGAGGTAAGTTTCCCATTGCATTTCTCATTTTGGTCTGACAGCTGACCGCTTAAGCTGAACATAAATTCAGCAATTTATTTGGTTTGTTGACCGAAATTTAACTTGAAGAACATAGTTTAGTAGAAGGATTTTTCCCTCTTACACTACTATGAAACCCACCCCCCTCAACTTTTTTGATGTCTTGTTACCTTGTCTCTGAAAATGTTTTTCTTTCCAGTTAGATACAAAGCCAAGTGCTCTAAAACTTCTATAACTAAATCTGTGGCAACATAGACACTTTATCTAACTAGGAAATAAACTGTAAATCACATTTTGTTAAATAACTTATGAGTAGTCACAGTTAGAGATATAAATTAAAGCAGTGCTATTGCTGCTACTCCCTTCTTAAGAGTTGCCTTAGCTGGCACAATAGTTTGTTCATGTTTTAAATTAACTCTTAAAGGTCTTAGCAAAATATTTAAGTACTTGCACATCAGTGAAGTCAATTAAAGTATGTGTATAAGTGAGTTTCTCATTCAAGACTGACACTTTTTATGCTGATAGAGGTAAAACTCAGTAACTGCAACCTGGAGAAGGTCTGACCTATGGATTGAGCAGTGCTGGGGCCAGCATTGCTGAGCTCCAGCCAGTCTCTGTGTCTCTGTGTGACACCAGGGAAACGAGCTGTGCTGCAACTCCTGTCTCCTCACTGCTCATATCTGTGTTACATGTCAGACTTTACATGTTAAAGGTGTGCAAAGCTTCCCAAAGTGGTGCATCCCTTTGCACCAACACGTGAGTGCAGGTGTTAGTTTTTAGCATCAGTCTTTGTCCTTCTGCTGAACCTCCTCTGCTCTCTGGGCCTGTCTTCCCAGCACTTCTTCTTCTTTTCCCATAACACTCTCAATTTAATAAGTAAAAATATTTGCAACTTCAGATTTTACTGTCCTTCTGATTTGTTCAGTCTCTGTGGGGTTGTTTGGGTTTATTTTTCCTTGAACCTAGAGAATGTCAAACCACGTGTAGATTAGTTAAATCTGTCTCTTCTTTTGTCCTCCCAAGATGGCATCTGCTGTGTGGATTTGTGTGGAATGCAAGGCGAGATGTCTGTGGTTATCAAAGATCATATTAATAAGTAAAAATGAAGACTTGAAGAATTTATATGTCAAATATCGTATGGTTCAAAATATTCCTTCCTGGAGTAAAATCCTGTGATTATCAACTCTGCCTGATACTGGAAAAGTAGGAGAACTGAGTTCATTTTGTTTTGCTTTGGATTGGAATTACTATGGGGGGGAATATATGGATTTTTTTTTTAATATTTCCTGAAAGATAAGAGCATTTCTTGCTGTAACCAATAGTTGGAGCTGAAGGTTTTTGGCTTTCAGCACTGTTAATGCTGCTGTGAAACTGCTTGATCATGCACAGTTGATGTCAGGATTTGCCTCCATTTCTTTTCCTACTCTTGACTAAGGATACAATTGCAGTTAAAATGCTTTAAAAACTGTCTGTCTGCAAATGATTAATTTTTAAATAATAATAATAAAAATGGTGCTTAAGAATCTTCATCATAGCATGCCCATACCCAGCTTAGAGCTTCTCTACTTGGGATTTGATTGTTTCAGTCTGATGGTTCACATGATCAAGGAATACCATTGCCTGTCTCCTGGGAAACATCTTGGGAAATAGTTTGGTTGTTTAGTATAGAAACTTCTGATTTTCCCACAGGAGTGAAAGGAGTGCTCAGTTTGAGCACGTGCTCAGTGGAGGTTGTTGTGGGATTTTGGGAGCTGGCAGAAGCTGGGGGAGCATCTCACTGCCACTGGGAAGGGAGAGCTTCCTTTTACATAGGGATTCTGAATTGGTTTCCCTGGCAGCCAGGCAGCAACTGTGAATTTAGCTCAGTCATAACATGACATCATGCCTCACTACTCCCAAATGACTGTAAGTAGGCTAAATCTTATCATCTCTGTAGTTCCAAGAGATTATGCTATTCAGCCTATTGAGATTTACATGGGGAGTGTTCCAAGCTGCTTTCTGGCTCAGATTTCTAGGGAGAGCAGGGGCAGGAAGTGTGGTGTCAGTGTGAATAGCTGCTGGGGACTAAGCCAGTCATTTATAGCATGTCAGCTATTCCACCAGCAGCTGTCCAGGGATTTTCTCATCTATACCAAATGTGAGGTGATTCCCCTCGTGCTGGAGCTGGGACTATGATGGTCTGGCCCTGGTGGTGCCAGCCTCAGTCTGCTGCAAAGCTTCACCTTAGGCTGCTCCAAGGTCCTCACTCCTGGTTAAGACAGAACACTCCCCAGCAGAGTCCCAGCTCTGTTTTACTGCCATCTTCCTTTATGTGAAGATAAAACTTCTTTCCCAGAACAGGGGTAAGGGCTGCAAAAGCACTTCCAGCTGGAAAGTTTGAATGGAAAGCAGAGATTTCCTTAAGCTTTGGCTGAATTCTGAGGTGTCTTGGAATGCAGCTGGAGAGGGGGATGCCCCAGGCAGCCCCACCTGTGCCCCCTCAGGTGTGGTTTGCTGTGGAGCTGTGAGCAGGAGCTGTGTGTGGTGCTCACTTGTCACCCAGCCTTTGGAGCAGGCTTAGGACACCCACTCTTCCCTGAGGTTCAATGCAGTGTTGTGAAAGAATGGAATCATGTAACCTGGTATTACATGTGTGTATTTGTTCTCCTTTTCCTTTCCCTTTGTTTCAGGAGTACGGCCAACAGCCAAAATCTCAGGAAGGGGAGCTGAAAATCAGTGCTGTGTTTTCAGTCAGTGGCACTCCTCTTGGTAAGGAATAGGCAAGACTAATTTCATTTAAATCTGTAAAATGTGTCACCTTTGCAGATAGTCTTGCAGGTCACTCTGCATTTTGTTTGCTGTGTCTGATCCCAGTAGGAATGAAGAACTAGTTTGGTTTAGAGAGAATGAATTTGAGATTATAAAATAATTGTGGGTTTGGGGCATAGGAAAATTGAATGTGAAATGCATAGGAGAAATGAATGTGTTAAATAGGCTTAAGCTGAAGGAGGGCAGATTTAGATGAGGTCTTAGAAAACAATTGTTCCCTGTGAGGGTGGAGAGGCCCTGGCACAGGTTGCCCAGAGCAGCTCTGGCTGCCCCATCCCTGGAAGTGTCCAAGGCCAGGTTGGATGGGACTTGGAGCAACTTGGGATAGTGGAAGGTGTCCCTGCCCATGTCAGGGGGTGGAATGGGATGATCTTTAAAGTCCCCTCCCATCTAAACCATTCTGTGATTCCATGAAAGGGTTGTTAAAAGTGCATTCTCCATCAGCAGAGTAGTTATAAAAATCTGCTATGCAGAAAACCAGTACAGGGCATGTATTTGTGGAGAGTTCATCTGCTATCTGATTCTCCTCTAGACCCTGACAACCCAAATAAAGCCATGAGCCTTGAGCTTGCCCCTGCACACCAGTGACTTCTGTAATAGATCTGTAACACTTACTCTGTGTTTTCTCTGTGTGTGTGTTTTTTTTTTTTTAGTTCCACAGCTGTCATCAGGTTTCCAGCCTGCTGTGGCATCCTCTGGCATGAGTAAAATGCTACCCTCAGTTCCAAGCACAGCTGTTCGGGTTTCCTGTTCTGGCTGTAAAAAAATCCTGCAGAAGGGACAAACTGCCTACCAGAGGAAAGGCTCAACCCAGCTCTTCTGCTCCACACTGTGCCTCACTGGATACACCATTCCAGCTTCTCGCCCACCAGCTTCTACCAAGAAAACCTGCTCAAGCTGCTCAAAGTAGGACAGAGCCTTCATTTGTCCTAATAATAATTGGTGTTCAAGCAGATAATGAAAGGCTTCAGTTCTGTTCTTGTGCCCCTCGGTGTGTTGGTAGTGCTGCTCCTCTTCTGTTTCCCTTCAAGAATTGGTGGCTGATGCTGTTCCTTGTTAATTGGTCTGTCTGCTTGCAGTTCCATTTCCTTAATTGGGTTTTACATACACATAGATTTAAAAGCCTCTGTGGTGCAGAATGCATCCTCTCTCTTTTTTGATGTAAATGAGCCAAATATATGAAAAACTGTATTTCAAAAGGTACCACATCTTCCTGCCATTTCAAAATGTCATTGCACTCTCAAAACTACTAACGAGTACATTTTCAAAAAGTATTTTATGCATCATTTCTTCTGGAGAAAAACAGATTTGTGAATCCCTAAAATGAGGTAAAACACATGTATTCAAGGCAGAATATTTCCTTAGATCCTGAAGGAAATTTCATTTAGGCTCCATTGTGTCATCTTAGATTTCTGTATGTCTTAGATTTTCAAACTACATCACTGCTGCTTTCATAACATATAGAGACATTAAATTTATTAGGAATTGAGTTTTTTAGGTGGTGGAAGTTTCAGCACCCAAATCAGTTACTTTCTACCTAGGCCAAGAGTGGAAAGGTGAGCTTGGGCTTTTTTGAGCTTATTGGGACAATTTAGAAAATACCTAAATTTTCCAGGGTCCTGCTGGATACACAGTCATAAATCTTCAGCTCTAAAAACATTTGAATTGTTATAATTTTTTTTGTTCATTTGTATGATGTCCAAATTAGCAAAAGGAGACCTTTGTGGCTGGCTTTGTAAGAGGTCATTGCTACACATTCACTCCAGGCAAATAATTTCCAGGCTAATTGTGCTACAGTCTGTTTATAGAAAATTATTCATATGTATTAATTTTAGTTATGAAAGTTACTTTGCCAAAGGAATGATGCTTTGTTCATCAATAAGCAAGAACAGCAAGTTGACCTGAAACTGATATTAATCCTTTATCTCTGTGTTTGTTTTTCCATAGAGAAATTCTAAATCCAAAGGACGTGATCACTGCCCAGTTTGACAACACAGACTCCAGTAAGGACTTCTGCAGCCAGTCTTGTCTGTCCACATACGAACTGAAAAGGAAACCCATTGTCACCATCCACACCAACAGCATCTCCAGCAAGTGCAGCATGTGCCAGAAGAATGCAGTGGTAATGGCCATTTCCTCATTCGAATTTCTTTAGCTCAGCTCTGCTGTCTCAGAGATGAGCACACATATTCCTTCTGTCCTTGCTGTATATTCCTTTTCCTCCAGATCAGGCACGAGGTGAATTACCAGAACGTGGTGCACAAGCTCTGCAGTGACGCCTGCTTCTCCCAGTTCCGCTCGGCCAACAACCTGACCATGAACTGCTGTGAATATTGTGGAGGATACTGCTACAGTGGCTCTGGCCAGTGTCACGTGCTGCAGATAGAGGGGCAGTCCAAAAAGTTCTGCAGTTCCGTGTGTGTGACGGGTTACAAGCAGGTACATGTGATGGGATAAGGGGGAATGGATTCCCACTGCCAGAGGGCAGGGTTAGATGGGATACTGGGGAGAAATTCTTCCCGTGAGGGTGGGGAGGCCCTGGCACATGTTGCCCAGAGAAGCTGTGGCTGCTCCTGGATTCCTGCAAGTGTCCAAGGCCAGGTTGGACAGGGCTTGGAGCAGCCTGGGCTAGTGGAAGGTGTCCTATGAAAGTCAGGCTTTTTCCTGTGTCTCTCTTCAAAAGAAGTTTGTAGACCACACACTGAAAACTGTGATTATTACAAGCAGATGGATCTCTTTCCCATTTTGCTATCAGACATCATCAGGGACCTGCTGCTCCCTGTTCCTTGTTTCCTCATCTCTTTAGTGGGAATATTGTTTACATGCACAGCTGATGCATTGAAAACCATAAGCAAAATGTCAATCCTCAGCAAGATGTTGGAAGTTGTCTGATACAAGGTTCTGATATGTGCTAGTACAACCTGTAGGAGTTTTTGCAGACAGCCTGGTACTGGTTAAAGTGTCCAAGGAAGGTGCTCAAACCAGAGCTCAAATCAGTGAATCTGCACCATAAATAACACAGCTGTAAAACAAGTGCTGTTTCAAGCACACCGGCACATTTTATAAATATTTTATATATTAGCAACAATTTCCAGCTTAATAAAAAATGCCAGGTTTCAAATGAATAACCAATTTCCATGTTTCCACAGAAGTCAGCTAAAATTACACCCTGCACACTGTGTAAATCTCTGAGATCTTCAGCCGAGATGGTGGAGGGCGCAAATAACTTGGGGAAGATGGAGCTGTTCTGTTCTGTAAACTGTTTGTCAGCATACAGAGTAAAAATGGTCACTTCTTCAGGTAAGCTTATCCTTTTACTTCTATAGAAACTTAATTTCATGTGGCTCATATCCCAGCTTTATTTGTCTTGAAATTTAAGGCTGACTGACTTTTTTTGGAAGGGTGAGAAGTAGCTTTTTTTCTTTTTTTAAGGGAAGTGCTGAGATGGGAATGAAAGGGCATTCTGTTGTAGATAAACATAGCAGTGACAGTACAGCTATTTCAGTTTTGTTTTTAGGGAGCTTAAGCATGATAACCAATCTTAAATCTATTTTTTGCTCTTGCAAGTGCAGCTGGTGGGTTTCCCAGCTAGACAAAGCTCTTGTGTGGACATGTACCATACCATTCCTGGGGCTCTTCTGCCCCTTGTTCCCTGGGCTGATCAGCTTTATTACATCTGCCCAATGTTGCATGGAGCTAGGCAAACATTTTCAGCTATTTTTCATGTGGAAATAGAAAAATGCTTACTGACATCCTAGGGATACTGGGAGATTAATTAAATTTCTGGCAAGCAACAGGCACAGCAGCTGCAGTGTCTGCTTCTGAATCTGTGGAAACGTCGTCTCGGGCTTCTGTCTGTGCCTTGGCTCATCACTCAGACTCTGTTTTTGTATGCACGGTGCAAAATTAGCTGCAATACAACTTGATGTTGCATAAATCACTTTTTCTTCTCTGTTTCACCCTCAGGTGTTCAAGTTCAGTGCAACAGCTGTAAAACCTCAGCAAACCCTCAGTATCACTTGGCTATGTCAGATGGGAGCATACGCAATTTTTGCAGCTACAGTTGTGTAGTAGCTTTTCAGGTGTGGCATCTAGGATTTCTTCTTAGCTGAATTAACAGAATGCTAAATTGGTGGTGGAAATACCCAGGGGCAAGGTGTAACCCTGTGTAAAGTAAAGCCTGTCTGTTTGCTTTCCCACAGAATCTGTTCAACAAGCCTGCGGGACTGAACTCCTCGGTGGTGCCCCTGTCTCAGGGCCAGGTCATTGTGAGCATCTCCTCGGGGACAGCAGTCTCAGCCAGTGGCACCACCTCCACTGTGTCCCCCAGCTCCACAAGCACCCCAGCTGCTGCAGGGCTCCAGAGGTTGGCTGCCCAGTGCCAGCAGGTCACCTTTACCCGCTCCATTGTGAAAATCAAGTGTCAGCACTGTAACAGATCGTTTGCCACCAAACCAGAATTGCTTGACTACAAGGTAATAAAGATCAGGGCTTTCAAAGGTCTTTTTTCGCAACACAACCCCAAAAAATTGTAGTTGATGTGCACTGGTCTGTCAGTACTGATTTGTTGCTTGCAAAGACCTGCTATGGAGGGTTTTGAAACTGATTTGGTTTCAAATCAGTTTAATAAATCAAATTAATAGTGATACTAGCTCTGTGGTCTTAAAATCAGAAAAAAAAGAACTCCAAAAAATACCCCAAACCAAGTGATTGCCTGTCCAAATAAACACATCCCTGTCTCTTGGACCCAGGGATGTTCCTTTTAAACCAAGGCCAAAGCACATTGGAGAGAGCTTTCTGCAGGAAATTTTGCTTTATTATAAAACTAAATGGGGAGACTCATTTGCTGGTGCTCTGTTGCTGATTTCTAAGGGTATAAATACTCTTCTGCGTTTCTATTAACAATTTAAATGTATTATTTGGGATGTGACTCATTCAAACACTGAAACCAAAACATTCTGGCTGTATTGCAGGGTAAAATGTTCCAGTTCTGTGGGAAGACCTGCTGTGATGAGTATAAGAAGAAGGGCAATATGACGGCTTTGTGTGAATACTGCAGGTTTGAGAAAATTATCAAGGAGACAGTGAGATTCTCAGGCATAGATAGAACATTCTGTAGTGAAGGTAAGAAAGGGCAAAACCCTGTCTCAGAGACATCAAGTCACAAATGTTTTGCCTTAAAATTAGCAGTAATACTAAAAGAAATTAATATTTTTAAGTTAGGAATTTGTTTTTAAGGTTTAGGAACACAGAACCCTGTTCATACTTCACCTTTTAATGCTATGTTTCAATTAATTATTACAGACATCACTAAATACAGGAATTAGGAGTGCTGAGGGATTGTCATGTTGGTATTAAAGAATGTTTTTGCTGTTTTCTTTTAGTTTGTAAACTGCTCTATAAACACGACTTGTCGAAGCGCTGGGGCACCCACTGTAAAATGTGCAGTTACTGTTTACAGACCTCCCCCAAACTGGTCCAGAATCACTTTGGGGGCAAAACAGAGGAGTTTTGCTCAGAGGAGTGCATGTCTAAATTCACAGTTTTGTTTTACCAGGTAAGCAATATTCTCACATCCTCTTAAGTTTTTATACATACACCCCTTGTTGGTGTTTCCAAGTGTGTTCAATTTCTCCCTCACTCTGTTTTCCTAGATGGCAAAGTGTGATGGTTGTAAGAGACAAGGTAAACTCAACGAGTCCATAAAATGGCAAGGGGAGATGAAGCATTTTTGCAATCTGCTTTGTATTCTGTTGTTCTGTAAACAGCAAGGTGCTTCTGACCCTCCACTCCCAAACAACACAGGTAAAGCAGGCTGGGGATGGTGTTGCCTTTTGATGTGTGGGGTAGTGAGATGGATGTTGATCTGCAAACTCACTTCAGTGAACTCTCTGAGATCTGTCTTCTCCTGGGGAGCTTGTCTGTTGCTGTTGAGTGGGCTCAGGTTTAGATTGCTCTAACCTGAGACAGTTTCAAACTTCTGTAGGTATGAAATGCAATTGCTTCGTGTACCAGACAAATTTTAAAGATGAAGCAAAAGCACTTGCTTTCAGTCACTTTTGTGAAACAAAGGCCTGTTTCATTGGGGTAAAATGTACTGATATCTAGTGCAGACATGTTAAATATCTGGCTTTCTTCATAACACCTAGAAGATATGGTAGAAAGTTAGTATTTTTTTAACGATCAAGTGTGAAATTAGTAGACTTAATGGTTTTAAATACAGACTCCTGTAAATGCACTTAAACCAGTCACTTCTGTGCAGTCTCTAGGCATAGGAGGAGTTCCCATTTCTGTGTCATTAAGTATTGATTCTTTGGAAGGATCAATCCCAAGGTTGACAAGTGCTGTAACTGTTTCTTTGACCAGGAGGAAAGGGAATGAGGGTAGGAAGGAAGCCCAGGAGTAGGAAGTATGAGCTTCTGTAGGGAATGAGACACAAAGGGATGAAAGGCCCACAAAGACAGGAAAAGAAAGGGAAGAAAAGGCAGGAATATCACTGATCCTCAAGAGGGGCATAATTTCCCACTGAGTGATGGTGGCTGCAAGAGTAAGGTACCCAAACCCAATAAAATATTATCTGGAAGTTTTTAGTGTGTACCAGGCCATGTTCAGCTTGGTGCTCATTGTTTCAATTTGGTGCACATCTGCTGCTTATGTTGGTGGGAGCTCTTTTCCCTTCTTGCTTGATTTGCTTGTGGAACCAGCTCCTGTTTAAACTGAAATTCTGCAGCTTGACACCTATGTCCCCTTCTCACACAGCAGCTTCTTTCATCTGGAGACAGATCTGAAGGGTGGGTGTTGTTTCAGAAATGCTTTTTTTCTCGATTATCTTACTGCTTATTCTCATTTTCTTCTGTCCACTGTGTCCAGCAAACCTTTCCATGGCACCAGCCTCCTCCTCAGGCCCTCCTTCTTTAAGAAAGGACTCAACCCCTGTCATAGCAAACGTGGTGTCCCTTGCAAGCACCCCAGCTGCCCAGCCTACTGTTAACTCCAACAATGTTTTACAGGGTAAGGCAGCTGAATACCATGCCTGTACTTTTACATATCTATTCCTGAACATTTATATTTGCTCAGGGATTTTATTTTTTGCTGAGAGCAACGGCCACTCCTTCATTATGCTTCACATCAGTGCAGGTGATTGCATTTGTCCTTCCTTTATCTAGGTATAAATAATGACTTAAATTTATGTACATACATCAGGAAACGAGTTTTAATTGGAATTCTTTTTCTTGACCTTGGCAGAATATGGATTATGGTTCTTGATGATAAGTAGACATGTTATTGTATGGTTTTTTTCCTTCACAGGTGCAGTCCCTACTGTGACAGCAAAAACAATAGGAGATGTAAGTTTTGCAAGAGACTTTTCTCAGTTTTGCCCAGACTGTATCAATAACAAGTAAAATATCCAAGAATTTGGCACCATCATTTTGTAACTAATTTTTAATTGGGATTTAAAATTCATCCAGCTTGCAGATGCTTTTTAAAAATGGATTAAACTTACATGGTACAAAAATCTTGTTGTGTCCACTGACAAATTGGATATTTCAAGGCAAAACTTGTCAGATTGTAGCTCTTGAGGTGCCCATGGTTCCCAAGTAATTCCTGTGTGGCTTCTGCACTCGAGGCTGCCTTTTGTGCCCAGAAGTGGGATAGGATGGCAAAAAGACCAGCCTGGGAGGAGGGAACCAGCCTGGGCTGCTGGGACTGACATGACCAAGCTCCTGCAGTTTGTTTTCCTTCCCCACTCCCTGGCAGTGTGGTAACAGCTGTGGGGAACCACTGTCACCACTTACCTTAACTCTGAGAGTTCCTGTTCTTGAGCTCTTGGAGGTATCTGGTGTAACATCCTGCAACTCTTCTAAAATACAGAGATGCTTTTATGTAGCTTTAGGGTCTGGAAGACTGACAGCTTTGCTTTTAGCTGGAGTGTCACTTATGGATTAGAGTATGAGTTTTCTCCCTTGAAATAGATCCTGTTATTTGAATGCATGACTGAAAATTACAGTTAGCAGGACATGGAATTAGTACAAGCATGAATAGTCAGTCTGTGTGTATCAGGAAATGATACTGCTGCTGCCAGCATTGCTGTTCATTTTTTACATTTATTTGTTTTCAATGGTTTCACATTAGTTTACTCAGTTTTATCGGTGTCTGTATCAGCCAGACTTCTAGTCATCAAAAGTATCTTAACATAATTCCTCTTTATCTCTTCTGCCATCAGTAAAATTCCAAGGTCAAAAGTTTATAGCAGTTATTTGACTGCAGAAACCAAATATTCTTGCAGATTTGTTCACTGCACTGTTAACAAAATTAGCTTTATTAGCAAAATTAGCTTTAAACAGCATTATTGTTGGATCTAAATTGAGATGGAAATCAGAAATCACCAAATAATCAAGCTTATTTTGCAGTAGTTTTTAAGTTATGGTTTTTATCAGCAAATACAGTTTTAAATTGTTCAGCTTCCCCTAGTAGAAAACAAACTCTAGTCTTATGTTATCCTTCAAACCAATACTGACTCGACCCTCGTTTGTGTTTTCCAAACAGGCAAGTACCCAGACAGATGCCCTAAAGCTCCCATCATCAAAACCACCCAGACTTCTGAAAAACAAAGCTTTATTGTGTAAGCCAATCACCCAGACTAAGGCCACCTCGTGCAAACCTCACACACAAAACAAAGAATGCCAGACAGGTGGGTGTCAGATCTCCTACCCCTGCTGGAATTGTCTGTACTGCAGTTGAGAGAGTAATACATGATTTATGTAACAGAGAGTATTTTTGAATGTATTATAAAACCTTAACTAGTTTTCAGGTTGCTGTGTGGTATTTTCCAACGATTTTTGGTTTGTTCTGTTTTTGGTATAACAGAAGAAGCACCTGCTCAACCCCAGATCATTGTGGTTCCTGTTCCAGTCCCAGTGTTTGTGCCAGTGCCCCTCCACCTCTACACCCAGTACACACCAGTTCCCCTGGGGATGCCTATACCTGTAAGTTATGCTGCAGTTCACTACAGAGGGCAGTGGTTTGCAGGCTTGTTTTGCATCCAGCACACCCAGCACTGTGTCACTGGGTGTTGTGTCTGGTCATGCAAGTGGTATTTGGAGTCCCTGAAACCATTTCCCTCTTTATTACATCATATTTGGTTAAACATTGTCACACAAAACTACCAAATTGTAAGGAGAGTACAAAACTGTCCTGTCTGGAGTTATTTTAACTTCATTTTAGTAGTCCTAAAATACAAATAAGGTTAAATGGGAGGCACCTCCCTTGTGTATTTGCTGTTTCCCTTCACCCCTAAATATGTTCTGATATTTTCCACATGTTCCATAGGTACCAGTTCCCATGCTCATCCCAAATACCCCGGATAATGCTGATAAGATCATTGAAAATATTCAGGAAAACAAGGAGAAGATTTCCATTAATCCATTTGAAGCTGATCTCCTTCAGATGGCAGAAATGATTGCAGAAGATGCAGAGAGAGAAAAAACACACTCCCATGGTGGTAGGTGGTGGCTTTAAAATGGACATGAAATGCAGTGAGGTGAAGGTCCTCTCAGCACAGAAATTTCCCTTTCCCTGATTCTAGATGCTGATTTTACTTGTGTTGTCAGGAATAGGTTACCGGAGGCAGAAACCTCCAGATCAGTACATCATACATTAGAAGGAGGAGTCAAAATCAAGAAGAAAGACCAGCTGCCTTAAAAGAGGATTTTCATATCAGGCTTTTTATGGAGGATTTTTGAAGGGTGAGGCCAGTCAGAGTTTATTGGATAGTGACCAATCCATGTAATGAAAGTGAAACAAGCTGGAAAGAGATGAATAAAATACCCTACTGGTCTACAGATAACTCAAATAACAAACAGGGAGGGATGTAAGCCTTTGGAAATGCAAACCTACATTAGTTCTGCATTTCTGTTTCCCCTGCAATAGCATGACCAAGGTAGAAAACTGTTAGGAGAGCTCCCATGAGGAGAAGGCACAAGCATGTATGTCCATGTTATGACCTAATACATAAGTTTTTTCCTGTTCAAAGTATTTTATATTAGTTGTGCAAGCTGTCAGTCATGTGTAGATACAGATTTCCTTCTTTTTCTAAAGGATCTCAAACATCAGAGCACGAGCTATTCCTGGACCCCAAGATATTTGAGAAAGGTCAGTCAGATTTTTTTTTTTATTATTATTTTACAAATAAATTTTGATCCTGCTGCATCTTTTCTTGCAAACTCCTGGTTCTGCCTTTCCTGTAGCACATGGCCCCTGTGATCCCTCTCGTTGCAGACCAGGGCAGCACGTACAGTGGAGATCTGGAGTCAGAAGCAGTGTCCACCCCACACAGCTGGGAGGAGGAGTTGAATCACTACGCCTTACGATCCAATGCCCTGCCAGAACCTGACCCAGAACTCAAGCAGTTCTCCAAAGGTGATGTGGAGCAGGACCTGGAGGCAGATTTCCCATCAGGTCGGTGTCATGTGAAGAAAAACTCCTTGTTTTATCAAAGCACACACAACTTCCTGCATGAGCACTGTCCCAGCAGCCTGCTTGTGTGTTTTCACATAGTGACAGTGGATGTTTAAAGCTGCAATAGTTGATCAACTCTACAAAAAATTACTATTTTTAGAATGTTACTGCTGTCTTTAAAGACAGCACTCTGCAGAACTCCTGACAGGAGCAGCAGGAAGTTCTTACTTGCCTGCTTTGAATTCATCACTTCTGTGTCCCTGGGTATAATCCATGTGAGTGGCAGCTAAAATCATATTTGCCTGAATAAACACACCCACTGTTTTGGGGGCTTTTTTTTTGCCCTATTGAGAATTTACTACCTTTATACAGCAAGTGCACAAATGGCTTAATTACTCAAATATCAAGATTATTTGAATATACAGGTGTGATTATCAGCTGTAAGGTGTTCCATAGTATCTCAGTGACAGTGACACTTCTACCTGGGCTGCTAAATCATATGATTAAACTCTTCATGATGTTGATTTGACTCCAGACTCATTTGACCCTCTCAGTAAAGGACCGGGTTTGCATTCACGTTCACGGGCAAGACGGAGACACAGGGACGGCTTCCCCCAGCCAAAACGACGGGTAAGGAAACACTCCTGGAACACAAATCCCTGACATTCTGAAATAACAACCTTCTGTGCCCTAATCTAATCATCCATGGACGAGGAGGTGATTAAATGCTGCTTTGTTTGGGTGTCTTTGCTTGCCCTGTAGGGACGGAAGAAGTCAGTAGTGGCTGTGGAGCCCCGGAGTCTGATGCAGGGCTCCTACCCCGGCTGCTCTGTTTCTGGGATGACCCTGAAGTACATGTATGGGGTGAATGCCTGGAAAAACTGGGTCCAATGGAAAAATGCACAGGAGGAACAAGGGGACCTGAAGTTTTCAGGTAAATTTGTCGCTCAGTGGAAGCAGAAATACTTAGTTGGAGAGCACTTGGCTTGATTCATTGTTCAAGTAAAAATCAGGATTAGATATCACTGAGTTTTGCAATACCCATGAGTGGAGAACAGGTTTTATAGAATTCTGTCTTGCATCTTTCCATGCTTTTAAAAATCATAGCTATTACCTTCTTAATTGATCTGTTTCCTTTAAAAAAAGTCTCTAAAGCATTGGAAATCTCCACTTTGCCTTCCTATGCACGCAGTAGTTCTTCATTTGTAGCACAGATGTTTTATGCAGCTGCAGAGCTTTTCTGAGCTATTACAGAACCATGAAATTACAGATTTATCAGGCAATACTTCTAAGTTGACAACACCAACTTGGCCCCATCCATTTTATCTGTAGCTGGCACATTTCCAAAGTATTTGTTGGTCAGCAGAACTGTTTGCTGTAAAAAAATTGTGTGATCCAACATCAAAATCTTAACACCTTATTTCTAGGCTTCACAGCTGGAAAGAAAATCTCAGAAGTCTGCTCATTCTGTGCTGCAACCTGCCTGAAACTAACTTCATTGCTCCTCATGTCTCACAGGGGTGATAGATAATAATGACAATTAAATACAATTTTTAAAATTTTTTACAATGATGAATTATTTTATTTTTTTACAAAAGCCCAGCAGAACTGTTATTTGGCAGTGTCTAATTCCCCTTTTCCCTGGTCTCAGATCTTACATCATTGCACTGAGTTTTGTGGGCAAATTTTCAGAGTCAAGCAGAGAATTTAAATTAGGAATAGAATTGAGCTCTTTGGGAATGGTGGGGAAGAGAGCAAACCATAATGAATACTTTTGCAATTTAAAGAACTAAGCATGGCAGTACTTAGATAAGAAAGACCCCAAAGGGAAAAATTCTAGTTAGTATGAGATCTGCTTTTTCATCTCTTACTTGGAATTTTTGTTGTCACTCCATGAGAACAGCTGGGGTTTATTTCCCAGAAGAGGAGTATTCACATGAGTTACTATGTTTTTTTCCTGCGGCCAAGGAAGTCAATATTACAGTCATTCCCAGGAAACTCTGCCCACTCCCAGAAAGATTCCCTACTTATTCCCAAGCAGGCACTTCTGAGGTGTGGAGCAGCCAAGCCTGGTAATTTCATTGCTGATCATTTGATCAATCAATTCCTGGTTGTGCTGCTTCCCTTTCCAACCCCCCTGATGTCCCATTGAACTCTTCCTTCTTTCTTCCTTTAAGAAGTGGGATGTGCTGCACTCAAATCATGTCCAGAAATACTCAGGGTGTTTCTCTGACTCTGGTGAGTCTCTTACTCCCCTGAGTCCAGCTGGAGGGGCTCATTGCAGCCATTGCTGTCCCACATTTGGAGTTCAGCAGACTCCCAAACATTTACATGCCTGGGCTCTAAATTCCTGCAGCCCCAGTACTCATTGTAACGTTTATACTGATTTTAACTCATTTATACTGATTACACATGCAGCTGGTCTGGGTTTTATTGGCCAAATCATTCAATTCTCAGCCAACAGGAAGGAGTTCACCATTTAGTCATGCAGGGTAATTCATGTATGAGACAGGAGTTTAGGAGTTCTGCCTACGTGAAATAATTAAGGAATGTGGGAAGATTTAATGTGCTGAATTAATTTTTCTAATCATTTCCCCAGTTCATCCTGTGAAGCTCAAGGAGGACATTCTCTCATGCACATTTGCTGAGCTGAGTTTTGGCTTGTGCCAGTTTATTCAAGAGGTGCGGAGACCAAACGGAGAAAAATACGACCCTGACAGCATCTTGTACTTGTGCCTTGGAATTCAGCAGGTAACTCTGGCAGCTGGGGCACTGCTGAGAACATACAGAATTTGCTCTGGTTACTTCTTGACATCCACAGTCCCACAGAGCAGCTTGGGCTTTATAGAGGGGGCAAGAATGTCTCTTTTTTGTCTTTCATTGTTTGCCTTAGTCCCATGTAAGATCCATTTTTCTGGATTTTCTTATGGTCACAGTGACCAAGTTCTCCTGTCCTTACAGGATTATGATGTAGGGGCTGAGTGTTTCTAGCTAGACACGAGTACTTGGGTGTTCTGGGTTGACAGTGGAACAGTTTGGAACTTTTTTGATCATTTTTCCTTCTCTACAGTGTTACATAATCATAAAACTGTTTGTCTTCCTGTTTTTTCTCTTGTAGTACCTGTTTGAGAATGGTAGAATAGATAACATTTTCACCGAGCCCTATTCCAGGTTTATGATTGAACTCACAAAACTTTTGAAAATCTGGGAACCTACAATTCTTCCAAATGGTAGGACAATTCTTTTGTTTTATGGAGCTGATTCCCATTCTGGCACTCAACACATTAGTTTTCTTCTTCCCTCAAGTTTTAGCCCTTTTTTAATACAAGTAACCAGAATTTAATACTGTATTTGAGATGAGGTGCTGCAAAATCTGTGTACAGTTGCACTGATATTTCCCTGTTTATGCTGGAAATACTCCTGGTGAGTTTGGGGATCACTTTAGCAAATCATTGGAATCTTGTCTCAACTCTAAATTAAGACTTCCCAAATTCTGCAGATAGTTTTAATTGGTTTTCAAGCCTGATTATGTGGTTTATAGAGCTGGATACCAGCCCTATGAGCACACAGCATTTTCAGAGTATCAGTGAAATCTGAGTAATATTGGCAACTCCACAACTGCCTTTTCATTTAGAAAAAATGAACTTTTTATTTAATACAGAAATAATCCAATTACCTATAGTTTGCTGCACACAGTGATTTTTTTCACAACAAATTTCTCCTAAGCCCCCATATCTCCCTTTCCTAACTGACTTAGGATAATCACAATGGGCTATTTATACACAAAATGAGACATTTTAAACTCATTCTTCATGTTTTAGGAACTGCACATTGTTGCAGTTGGCTGACTGTGGTTTAATACAGTGAAATTAGAACTTAGTGAGAATCTGCTGGTGTCTGCAGTTCCTGTTTATCCTTCTCTTCAGGTATTGGAAGATCATGCTGCTCCACAGCTTGGTTCTCCATGCTCGCTCTCTTACATTTGTGCATGCACTATTCTGCTTTTATTGGATTACAGTTGCTGGTGATAGGTGTGAATTTGATCTGATGTGTGGTTCATTAACAGAGGTTAGCTGGAAGAGGATTTATATGCATAAATAACTATTTTCTTTGCCCATTCCATGTAGGTTATATGTTCTCAAGAATTGAAGAGGAACACTTGTGGGAATGCAAGCAGCTGGGTGCATATTCCCCCATCGTTTTGTTGAACACCCTTCTGTTCTTCAACACCAAATACTTCCAACTCAAGAATGTCAGTGAGCACCTGAAACTGTCCTTTGCCCATGTTATGAGGCGCACCCGAACTCTGAAGTATAATACTAAGATGACATATTTACGTTTTTTCCCACCCTTTCAAAAACAAGAGGTAGATTCAGGTGAGTGCTCTCTGATCATTGGTGTTTGGGCAGTCACATTTGCCTGTCTGAATTACAGAATCAGAGAATTCTGTGATTTTGTGTTGTCTGCTTCTCTTTTAAGAAGGGCTGGGGAGAAATATGTTCTGCAGTAAGCAGAGCTAAGCATATGCTGTTATCCTGAGTACATTTGCAGTATTTTTCACTGCTTTAAAGAGAAATTCTGAATGAGCCAAAGCACCCAGGAAAAAACTTACAAAGGAGGTGCCACAGATTTGGCAGCAAATTTGTTTAATAGTCTTTCATAACATCCTCAGCTTCATAAAACTCTATTAATACTGCAAGAGTTAAAGATCTTTTCTGAAGTCCTTTTCTCAGCACTTCATGGTCTTGGATTTTGCAGGTCCAGACCTTTATTGTGCCTTTTTAATTCCCATATTTGTCCTGGGTCTGTGAGGGGAACAGACCAGTCAGCCCCAGTGGAGAGCAAGAATATGGGGCTTGCACTCAGAGGCAAAGACACACAGATTTTTGTTCTCAGTTAATTTTGGCATTTGGGCAAGGGAAGTCTTTGATCCTTTTGGCTTCTTCAGTTCATAGTTCCAATGCATTATGTGAATTTGTCTTTAATAAGTAAAATTCTGTCCTCCATATTTTCCTGCTAGTTCTTGTGGGTTTTCTAGATGAGGAGTGGGCTGTGGACCTGGCCTGCAGGATGTGCAGTCCTTTGCCCACCCAGCAGATCACACCATGTGACCATGATGGTGACAGAAGCAGTTCAAGGAGTGGGTTTGGGTGATGCAGAGTCACCACTGGGTGCTGGGCTGACACACCAGGCCTTGTTTCTGAAGGTGCTGCTTTTCACTGAGCTTCTGTGATGCCATTTTTGTGTGTCCAGATAAATTATCAGTAGGCAAAAGGAAACGCAGTGAAGATGAGGAGGTTCCAACAGCAGTGGAAATGGCTGAAAACACAGATAATCCTCTCCGGTGTCCAGTCCGGCTTTATGAGTTTTACTTATCAAAATGGTAAGTGACAGAAGTTGAGTTTTGGTCTGTGTACAGGAATTTGGGCAAGGAGCCCTCTCAGACTGTGCTGTGGTTCCTCTCCCCAGTTCCCAATCCCTCAGTGGGAGCAGAACAGGAATTCCAACAGCAGCACTGCTGTGAGACCCTCAAACAGTTGTTTGGTGTTTTTTATTACTGGTGTTGAGTTACAGAGAGAGGTGTATTCTTTAAATAACTAAAATCTTTGATATAAATGTGAGACATAACTACAGTGCCCGTGGCATTCTCATCTCCCTTAATTCCCATGCACCATCGTTGTTGTGAGGAGATTATAACTAATGCATGAGAAACACCATATTCCTTGTGAAAGAGTGCAGGAGAAGTGTGAATTAGGTAAAACTCCTGATAAATTTTGCCTGCTGAGATGTGAGATTAACTTGTGTTTAGGAGTTAGAAAGGAGACTACAGCAAGGACAGAGATACAAATCATTTTTCTCTCCTGTTTCTATATAAACTTCAGTTAGATCCTTGAGCAGGTGGAAGATGATGTTCCTCTCTTTTCAAAGAAGATACACATGCAGAATGAAACAGCATCTCATTAGTGTCAGCTGAAACTCAGATAAATCACCCTCAGAAATGTACCTACTGAGCTTACTACAAATATCCCATTACTGAGGCGGAGACAGACGTGCAGCTGTCCAGATTCTTTCTCTCCCTCTTCTTACCTTCCTTGTCTTCACTGGCACATTATTAGAAGCTTTTAGTTGTTCTTGGGCTGGGAAAGCATTTTCATGCTCCCCATCATATCTCACAGCTGAGCCTCTGCAGTGGTGCAGGCAGCAGTACAAAATTCCCTTTGCTGTTTTGCTGTGATTATCTCAAAGCCAGGCAGGAAGGATCCTGGCTCTAGAGACTTTAGAACCCTACCAGAGTCTGGAAGCTGCTTTGGACTCAGTCAGGCTTTCAAGCAGATGGGCTTAGCATTGCAGCATGGCCAGGCAAGCTGGGATTTAGTTTTACTCACTCTTAAACAGCACCTTAGAGTCATTTAGGTTCAAAAGGCCCTCCAAGCTCATCAAATTCAGCTGTTTCCCCAGCACTGCCAAGGGCACTACAACCCATGTCCCCAAGTGCCACATCCACATGGCTGTTAAATCCCTGCAGGGACAGGGACTCCACCACTGCCCTGGGCAGCTGTGCCAGGGCTGGACAACACTTTCAGTGAAGAAATTGTCACCAATACCCAGTCTAAGCCTTGAGGCCATTTCCACTTGTCCACATTATGCAGCAGTTCTGGAATCCCAGAACCAGTTTCACTCATGGATTGTATGTCAAATGCATTTATCTCTCTACCATTAATTGGATGACACTGAAGAATCTGTAAAGAAACTGCTTTGATTTTCTTTGTTTCTTTATGAGCAACTAATGCTGGAAACAACTGTTGGAGAAAGGGGGAGACAGTGTTTTCATCCCAATGTAACTTTGATTTCTTCACTGACCTTCTCTTAAACTTTTGGTAAGTTTGTAAAGCAGCTTGCTGTTCCTAAAGCTGCTTTCCTTTCCCTTGGCAGCTCTGAAAGCGTGAAGCAGAGGAGTGATGTGTTCTACCTGCAGCCCGAGCGCTCCTGTGTCCCCAACAGCCCCATGTGGTATTCCACATTGCCAATAGACCCAGGAACCTTGGACATCATGTTAACAAGGATTCTTATGGTGAGGGAGGTACACGAAGAACTTGCCAAAGTCAAATCAGAGGACTCTGATATTGAGTTATCAGACTAAACTGCAGTGGGGTATTTTCCTTTGAATACACGTCAGAAGCACCAAAATGTGAATACGTCCAGCCTTTGGAAAATGTCTATCAAATAAGCCAAGATAATGTCACCTAGAGGCAGATTTTGTACCACAGTGGATGTACAAACTGGAACTGGAAGGAAGCAAGCTGTGTAAGCTGCAAATCCCAACGTCCTGTGGCACCGCTCAATCCTCAGAACAAATCCAAGTGGAACTCACCCGTTGGATTGGTGCAGAAATCCTTTACCTGTTTAGGATTTGTAAAAGTTGTGAGATATTTTTAAGGAAAAATGGTTGTGTAAGATCTACCCTCACACTGTTGGGCATGGAGAGCTAGATTGTGGCTCAGGTGACTTCCCAGCCTGCTGGCTGGCAGCCCTTGCTGCCAAGGAACACGTGGAGATCCTCGAGCTCTTCCAGAGGATACGAGAGGAAGGGGTGAGGTTTAGACAAACAGACACTTTCCGTTATAAATACACCTACACCTACACTTTTATAATTTTTTTTTTTTTTTTTTTTTTTTTTTTTGGAAACTGGGATCAAGTGTTAGGAAGGCAGGAGCCACTGGCCATCCCAAAGGACAACTCTGGCTGCTGTTACCTGGTCACACGAGGCCAGACTCCAGCTCTGTTGGAAGAGGTGCTGTAGGTCAAACTTCTGAGTGACCTTTCTGGGAATGTCCAGGAGGGGATGTCCTGGGCTCTGTGCAGAATTCCTTCCCCAGCCCAGTAGCTCTGCAGTCTGTCCATATAACCCAGCAAATACTGTGGTGCACGGAAAGTTTATTTCCCTTAAGGCAGCTTTCCTTTCTCCTCTTTCCCTACTCCTATGGTTTTGATTATTTTGTAAGGTAAATCTAGAGAGGGCTTTGTCATTTCAAACAGAAATACACACACACACTCTTTCCACCTTTGCAACACAGGCAGTGTTGTGTAAAGGATGCAGTATTACTTCTGACAACAGAACTGTGGTAGAAAATGACCATGTGTGTTTTTATCCCGCCCCACCCAAAGAGATTTAGTCATAGTGTTGGAAATTGAAAGAGTTTTGGGTTTTTTTAAGGTTTGGCTGTTACTGAGTCTCTTGGAAGAGAAAAGCTCCCATGTGGTGTTTAGGGGACAGGACATTATCAGATACTGTCTGTATCTCTGTTTTCTCAAGCTCTAGGTGTGTGTTACTGATGACCAGTGGTCACAAATTCATTGGAAACCCAAACTATTTTTAAAGAGGAGAACTGTAAGGTTTTTTTCTAGCTCTGGTCAATTATCCATCTTCTGTAACAGGGGTCTGATATTTGAGCTTGTCACTAAAATTTCAAGAGATGAAAATCAACAGCCTTGAATAATATTTCAGGTTTTTTGTTTTGTTCTGTTTGGTTGGTTCAGTTGTTTTGGTTTTTTTAATTATTTTTTTAGCAGTTACAAAAGTAATTTAACAAGAATAAAATCAGAAAGTAGTCTATTGACGTTGTGTACTCGGTAGTCCTGTCCCTGCCTGTAACAGATTTCACTGATGTATTTTTTAATACAGAAAATTATGTGAAAAGTAAAACCTGCCCCTGATTCTGTCTGACCAAAGCCCATCTGTGTCTGTCATTTCTGAGCAAAGGTTCTGCTTCCTCCATGGCCTGGCATTCCCAGGGGAGATGTTTTGGCCACTCCTCAGCACAGGGATGCTCCTGCAGGCTCAGTTCTTGCTCCATGAACACCAACCTGCTCCTCCCCGTTGTTACATTGAACAGTGAAATTGCAGGCAGAGTGGTTTGGATTGGGAAGGTTCAGGGAAAACAAAATCATTCTGGAAAGATCAGTTCGTAGGGGGTTAAGAATGTCTGAGGTGTGTGTGCTGCACACAGGTGTGCTCAGAGCCTCGGTGGCCGTAGCACAGGGGAGGCTCCAGGGATTCCTGGGTCTCCTCATGCTGCCCTTGCCTGCTCCCCCCTTCCCTGACCCCCCTGGGAATGAGCAAGGCAGCAGTGAGGACAGGCTGTGGGGAGGGCAGGCTTTCCTTGGGTGGGGATGGTGTGACAAATATTCCCCCAACGTTGAGTATTCCTTAATAGACATTAACAGAAATATTCCCACAGAAGAACGTAGGGTATTTGTACCTTATGAGAAACACTTTTCTTTCTCTGAACATCCTCTCTGTGTCTTGTCTGGAAACACTTCCATTGAGGTCATTTTTTTGCAGGCACTTAGAATGAAAGATACTTGCCTTTCAGATTCTCTCAGCAAGGCAAGTGAAATCACTTTAACTTTCACTGGCTGAGGGCAGAGTTGGTAAACATTGTGTAAACTCCTTTGAGGTGGTGGCTGTGACGTGAGAAACGTTTCATTGCAGTTCCATGGTAATAATTAACACAGTAAGTAGTTTTAGTTTCAATTTCTCTCCTGCCTGGAGGCCCTTTGGCAATGGTCTGCTTTTTCCAGGGTCTGCCTGAGCTGGTTTTGCCTTTTGAGGGATTTCTTGTCAGCCCAGCTGAAGTTCACACTGATACACAAGAAGTATTAAGGTATATTTGTAGATTATACACACAGGCTCAAAGTTCTGGACACAAACTTTTTTGTAATCAACATTTCTGACTGCTGAGCACGCAAGATTTATTGAGATATTCTTTTAAACATCAAAAATCATGCTGTGTCCTGCTGAATCAGTTAACTGGGCTGGAAAAGACCTTTGAGATCATGGAGGCCAGCCTGAGACCTAACACCAGCTTGTCAACCAGACACATCCAGTCTTTTCTTAAACTGTAATCTCAATGTGGACAGAGAAGCAATAGATGGGTGTGAGAAAGAAAAAAGGAAAGAAAAATAGAAAAGTTCCTGCTACCAGAGTGCCAGCAGCTCCCAGTGCAGGAGGTGCTAGGTGCAAACCTGCTGCTCCATCCTGGCTTCACTTCACTAAAGCAGGGAACTGAGGGCATGTTGAAAGCCACAGAACTAGGTGCAAAAGGAAGTTAAATTACCTTGGGAATTATTTGCCAACTACAGCTAAAAAAAACCACCCCAGGATTTCTCTGGAATAGTTTCCAGCTCCTCAGAGATGTAAAACAGCAGCAAAGTCCCTCCTCACGTGTGCTGCTGGTTCAGTGCCAGGGCTCACGGGTGACTCAGAGGAATGTGCAATAAGGACATTGGGTTTTTTGGTAACGATCTCAGTAACTCCCCAGTTCCTTGAGCAGCAGTTTCCCTGTTGCCTTAACAACCAAAGATCCCAGAAGAAATGCTTGTGCACCAAATGCTCAGAACTGCCTGGTGTGGCTGGAGCTTTGCTCCCCTCAGCACAACAGGTTCCTCCACATTCTTCCTTGACTTCTCATCCATTTTAAACATTGCAGAGGCAAAACAAGTATTTGCTGCCTTCATTAAAGAGCTGCTCCCTGGCAGTACTTCCCCTGTAGCATCATCAGCCTTGTAAGATGATATGTAAGAAATAAGTTTTGAGCCGTTGAGCTACCGAGCATTAACTGTTGTTTTTTTTTTGTTTTGTTTTGTTTTTACCTGTGTATGAGCACCAAAAGTATGTAAAAATCACAGTCCATTGCTGAGGAGAAGGGTAGAAGGGGTTTTGGGAGCACTGAAATGGGTGTGTTGTGCCTCTGAGAGCTTCAGGCCTTGTCTCACGTTGCCATAGCTCCACATCTGCAATGGGTGATGTGACAGAGGAGTCCCCATGGGATCCCCTCCTTTGCCTTGCAGGGAAATGGTCCCAAATCCCTTTGGTCCAGCACCACATCCACAGAGCTGGGCAGGTAGGACTGATTCTGCTTTTGCATCTTCCCCAGGAGGAAACAATTGGCTTGGAAACAATGTGGGGGTCAAATGGTTTTGCACAATGTTTCTGTATTTATTATGAAGTTGACTGCAGCTCTTTTTTAGGTGGATTTTTTTTCCAACTAAGGAAGAAAACACTCATTTAGTCTGACCACTGGCACCAACTTCTTCCAGCAGAAGAGCTACAATCTTTTTATCTCCAGTTTCCCCACCTCAATCCCATTGAGCATTTCAGAAGTTTTCTGTTGTGTTGTGCTTTCAGAGGGAACAATTTTGGACATGCCAGGAAGAGCAAGTGGCAGAAGAGCTGTTGCAAAGTGCTGGGAAGGTGCTTTGGGGAGGCAGGTAATTGATGGTATGTGGCAAAACACCAATATAAATATTAAGTCCCTAAGATTTATGGTTTTATATTCAAAACATCTCACTGAGGAGGTCCTTGATGCTCAGCCACTGGCACCGGTGCTCCAGGGAGAGTTGCACAGATGCAGAATGGTTTTTAAAATCATAAAGGCTCAGAGGAACTCGGGCAGCTTGGATTCCTCTAGCCACAGAACTGAAATGTCCATTGGACATCACATTCCCTAAGCTGATGGATTTTCAGCAGAGATTCAGCGTTTATTAAGGAAACAAGACCTGGGATACCTGACTTTCTCCTGCCAGGTGGGAGAAGGGAATTTATGACAATGGAAGAGTGCAATTAGCCAGAGCTTTACAACCCAAATCTCAACACGAATCCCAAGAGCATGATTTTAATCTTGACAGGTCCAAGTAGATGTGGGCAGCACAAGCCACACGCCCCAGCTTGGTTGTCTTGATTCTTAGCCTTTGGATATGTCAACAGAGGGGCTTGGGCCTGTGTGGGTCCTGGGCTTTTTATCCTCTCTTCTGCATATTTATACCCCAAACAGCCAGAGCAATTTGAAAAGGTCTTTCTGAGCTGCTGGGAGCCAGGCTGCACCTTTGGAGAGAAGGGTGAGGGTGGTGGCACCTGGACTTTCTCCCCAGCTGAGCCACCGACTCAACCCCCAGCACTTCCCATCACTCCTGAGGGTCGGTGACACCTCAGGTCTTGTCCCTTCCAGTCTGTACCTCGGCTGTACCCTCTGTAAATTGGCCAGACTTTCCTACCTCGTTTGGGCATTATGAGGCAGAACTTCACAGGATGCTTTGCAGCCCCGTGATGAAAGGTGCTATAAAACTGCAAAGTGTCACTTGAGAAGATGTAACCAGGTCACCAGTGCATCGTAACCGATATTAAACAGACATTTTCTTATACGAGAATTTATAGAGTTCAATGTATGGTATTAATCAGTGAGTTATTGAAACCCTCAAAATAGTTTTTGTTTCAATCGTATCTGTATTCTGGAAGAGTGATTAAAAACCTTTAACCTTAATAAAAGAGTGCATCCCTCCTCCTTTCCTGTATGATGTTGGAATCTAAAAGCAGTTTGCAAAACCAATATACAGTTTAAAAGCAGAATCTCACAGATTTCAAATGGGGAGGGCTCAGTAGTTTTTAAGCCAGGGTTAAAATTGCAGCTGATCACCTGCAGAGCAACACCTGGTGGTTCCCACGTGGTGTTCCCACTCACTCACACTCGGGTTTGTTCCTCTGGGTGGGCTGTAACTCCACACCTGCCCCAAACCGAGTGCAGAGGAGCTGGGGGCACCATCAGCGAGTGGGTCAGTCCTGGGGACTGAACATCCCCTGTGCTCTGTCACCCTCTAATGCCACCATCACCCAAGAGCTGCAGGGACACAGAAACACCATCTCTGCTGCAGGCAAAGCGCCTTTATTGGCTTTGGGGCACTCACTGCTCCAGAGAATGCAAAGCTTTTCCAAGGGGAGGCAAAGCCCTGGGGGGTCTGTGGGCATTTCCCAGCACCGGCTGTTGTGCATATCAAGGCCTTGGGATCAGGCCTGCTTGGCTCCTCGTGGCTTCCACATCTGGAGTTGTCTCCTCCTCATCTTCATCACCTGAGTCACCTTTATCTTGTGGTTTTTTCTTGGATTTTTGTCCCTTTTTGTGTTTGTCATTTGGAGGTTTGTCACTTGGAGATTTCTTCAATCCCGACAGCCCGGCACCGCTTGCTGCACCAGCTGAGCTCAGAAGAGTTGTCAGCCCAATTTTGGTACCAAGAGAGAAACCTGCAGCTCCTGCAAAGACAGATCCAGGTGTGAAGTCCCAGGAGCATCGAGGCTGCCTGCTGAGGCACCGAGCCAGCCAAGGACTCCTCCTGGGCAGGGAGAGACCAGGGTTCAGAGCAATTCCGACCAGTGAGGAGTTAAGGGCTGGTTTGGCTCTAGGGCAGGGCTGTGTTCCCTGCCCTGCAGATGGAGCTCGGCTCCCCCGCCCTCCGCACTCACCGACCGACTGCAGCACGGCCACGGTGCTGCCGGCGGCCACTCCGCCGCCGTTGGCGATGGCAGCTGCCGACATCATCTTGGCAGCGATGGAGCCGGCGGCGATGCCGGCTCCTGTGAACCCCAGCGCGCCGATAACCAAGGGGATGCCAATCAGAGCCACTCCTGCAGGGACGAGAGAGCAGCCTTAGGGTGGGGTCTGTGACCCACATCTCCCCCTGCCCCCAGCACCAGCACCGGCCTCCCCAAAGCACCCGGGGAGCAGAGCGGGGAGGGAGGGCTGGGGGTGCAGGGACGGGGACACCCCCTGGGCGGCAGGAGAGGAGCAGAGTGCAGGGCTGCAGCAGCGGGGGCAGGCAGAATTCCAGGCAGTGGCCAGTGCTGCCCCTTCTCCACCTCACCTGGACCCCAATTCCCCCCAGCTCTGGCACTTGCAGCCCCCAGCCCAGCCCAGGGGCACACGGGGCTGGCACGGAGCAGTGAACCCGAGCGTTGCTCATCCAGTGCCAGACTCTCACCTGCTCCCACTGCGGCTCCAATGGCAGCTCCGATGGCTTTCCTGTTATCCCCTGTGAAGGAAAATGGCAGGAGGGCAGGAAGGACAAGAGCATGGACAGCAAAGCTCCCCTGAGCAGTGCTGAGCGCTTTGTGCCAGGCAGAGCAGGATCCCAGAGCCAGCAGCAGCTCCCCCAGCCTGGCCCTGCCCTCATCTGCCCCGGCCCCTGAAGACCCCTGGGAAGAGGCCTCTGGTGGGGTGGGTCCCACTGCCCCCCCAGGCTGGGAGGGAAAGGGAGAAGGGGCACAGCCCAGAGTGCCCACCCGCCCTGCCGGGACACACGGCGTGTGTCAGCCCAGTCTGTCACCTGCAGACGCCCGGGAGGAGAGGAGAGAAGGGACAAACCCCAGGGGCCCCGTGCCTCCCCCCCAATCTGTCCCATGTCAGGGCCCACATCCCCCACCCGACGAGCTCCCCAACTTACCCATGGTCAGCTGGATGGGAGCGAGAGCTGCGATGAGTCTGCTCTAAACCGGGTCCATCGGGAAGCAAGAACAGGATTTTTATCGTGGGCGGCAGGTGGGATCAGCCGGTCCTTGCTGCCCTGCACGATCGCCCCCAGCCACCCCTCTCCCACCCAGGAGACCCCGGCCCCCTCCCCTCACAAGAAGAGACCCCTCAGCCCCAGCCAAGGCTCCTGCCCGGCCCCGAGCTCGGGGGCTGCTCTGCCGGCGCAGCGAGGTGAGCAGCCCCCCGTTATTGTCCCCCCCTCAGAGAAAGGGTGCTGTCCCCAAACACCCACCCCAGGACTGCTACCCTACCCGATGTCACCAATCTGTTGTCTTCCTACTGTGCTCTGTGTTCCCGATGGCTGCCGCTAAAATCGATCTGGGGTGTGACTGGTCAGCTGATTTTCGAGAAGTTGAAACCACGCTCAGTTTGACTTTCCCATTAACTCTTAACGTCGCTGCCTCTGCCAGAGCAGGGATGGAACCTCAGGGGTCGGACCCTGGGGGTGGCACCTTGTTGGTCCCACGTGGTGTTCCCAATCACTCACACTCGGTTTTGTTCCTCTGGGTGGGCTGTAACTCCACACCTGCCCCAAACCGAGTGCAGAGGAACTGGGGGCACCATCAGCGAGTGGGTCAGTCCTGGGGACTGAACATCCCCTGTGCTCTGTCACCCTCTAATGCCACCATCACCCAAGAGCTGCAGGGACACAGAAACACCATCTCTGCTGCAGGCAAAGCGCCTTTATTGGCTTTGGGGCACTCACTGCTCCAGAGAATGCAAAGCTTTTCCAAGGGGAGGCAAAGCTCTGGGGGGTCTGTGGGGATTTCCCAGCACTGGCTGTTGTGCATATCAAGGCCTTGGGATCAGGCCTGCTTGGCTCCTCGTGGCTTCCACATCTGGAGTTGTCTCCTCCTCATCTTCATCACCCGACCCACTTTTTTCATGTGTTTGGGAGTTGGGTTTTTATCCTTCAAGGTTTGTCATTTGGAGGTTTATTACTTGGAGGTTTCCTCTACCTGAACAACCCGGCACCGCTTGCTGCACCAGCTGAGCTCAGGAGAGATGTCAGCCCAATTTTGGTAGCAAGAGAGAAACCTGCAGCTCCTGCAAAGACAGATCCAGGTGTGAAGTCCCAGGAGCATCGAGGCTGCCTGCTGAGGCACCGAGCACTGGGCACTGCCAGCCAAGGACTCCTCCTGGGCAGGGAGAGCCCAGAGAGTTCAGAGCAATTCTGACCAGTGAGGAGTTAAAGGGCTGGTTTGGCTCTAGGGCAGGGCTGTGTTCCCTGCCCTGCAGATGGAGCTCGGCTCCCCCGCCCTCCGCACTCACCGACCGACTGCAGCACGGCCACGGTGCTGCCGGCGGCCACTCCGCCGCCGTTGGCGATGGCAGCTGCCGACATCATCTTGGCAGCGATGGAGCCGGCGGCGATGCCGGCTCCTGTGAACCCCAGCGCGCCGATTGCTGCCGGGAGGCCAACCAGAGCCACTCCTGCAGAGAGGATAGAGCAGCCTTAGGGTGGGGTCTGTGACCCACATCTCCCCCTGGCCCCAGCACCAGCACCGGCCTCCCCAAAGCACCCGGGGAGCAGAGCGGGGAGGGAGGGCTGGGGGTGCAGGGACGGGGACACCCCCTGGGCGGCAGGAGAGGAGCAGAGTGCAGGGCTGCAGCAGCGGGGGCAGGCAGAATTCCAGGCAGTGGCCAGTGCTGCCCCTTCCTCCACCCCACCTGCACCCCAATTCCCCCCAGCTCTGGCACTTGCAGCCCCCAGCCCAGCCCAGGGGCACACGGGGCTGGCACGGGGCAGTGAACCCGAGCGTTGCTCATCCAGTGCCAGACTCTCACCTGCTCCCACTGCGGCTCCAATGGCAGCTCCAATGCCTCCCCCTGTGAAGGAAAATGGCAGGAGGGCAGGAATGACAGGAGCATGGACAGCAAAGCTCCCCTGAGCAGTGCTGAGTGCTCTGTGCCAGGCAGAGCAGGATCCCAGAGCCAGCAGCAGCTCCCCCAGCCTGGCCCTGCCCTCATCTGCCCCGGCCCCTGAAGACCCCTGGGAAGAGGCCTCTGGTGGGGTGGGTCCCACTGCCCCCCCAGGCTGGGAGGGAAAGGGAGAAGGGGCACAGCCCAGAGTGCCCACCCGCCCTGCCGGGACACACGGCGTGTGTCAGCCCAGTCTGTCACCATAGACACCCGGGAGGATAGGAGAGAAGGGACAAACCCCAGGGGCCCCGTGCCTCCCCCACGATCTGTCCCATGTCAGGGCCCACATCCCCCACCCGACGAGCTCCCCAACTTACCCATGGTCGGCTGGATGGGAGCGAGAGCTGCGATGAGTCTGCTCTAAACCGGGTCCATCGGGAAGCAAGAACAGGATTTTTATCGTGGGCGGCAGGTGGGATCAGCCGGTCCTTGCTGCCCTGCACGATCGCCCCCAGCCACCCCTCTCCCACCCAGGAGACCCCGGCCCCCTCCCCTCACAAGAAGAGACCCCTCAGCCCCAGCCCAGGCTCCTGCCCGGCCCCGAGCTCGGGGGCTGCTCTGCCGGCGCAGCGAGGTGAGCAGCCCCCCGTTATTGTCCCCCCCTCAGAGAAAGGGTGCTGTCCCCAAACACCCACCCCGGGACCGTGCACCCCACGTCACCAATCTGTTCTTTATTGTGCTCTCTGAACCCGATGGCTGCTGCTTAAATAGAGCTGGGGTGTGTCTGGTCAGCTGATTTCCGAGAAGTTGAAACCACGCTCAGTTTGACTTTCCTATTACCTCTAACATCGCTGCCTCTGCCAGAGCGGGGCTGGAACCTCAGGGGTCGGACGCTGGGGGTGGTACCTGGTGGTTCCCACGTGGTGTTCCCACTCACTCACACTCGGGTTTGTTGCTCTGGGTGGGCTGTAACTCCACACCTGCCCCAAACCGAGTGCAGAGGAACTGGGGGCACCATCAGCGAGTGGGTCAGTCCTGGGGACTGAACATCCCCTGTGTTCTGTCACCCTCTAATGCCACCATCACCCAAGAGCTGCAGGGACACAGAAACACCATCTCTGCTGCAGGCAAAGCGCCTTTATTGGCTTTGGGGCACTCACTGCTCCAGAGAATGCAAAGCTTTTCCAAGGGGAGGCAAAGCCCTGGGGGGTCTGTGGGGATTTCCCAGCACCGGCTGTTGTGCATATCAAGGCCTTGGGATCAGGTCTGCTTGGCTCCTCGTGGCTTCCACATCTGGAGTTGTCTCCTCCTCATCTTCATCACCCGAGCCACTTTTTTCATGCGTTTGGGAGTTGGGTTTTTATCCTTCTAGGTTTGTCATTTGGAGGTTTGTTACTTGCAGGTTTGTTACTTGGAGGTTTGTTACTTGGAGGTTTGTCACGTGGAGGTTTATCACTTGGAGGTTTGTCACGTGGAGGTTTGTCATTTGGAGGTTTGTCACGTGGAGGTTTTTTACTTGCAGGTTTGTCACGTGGAAGTTTGTCACTTGGAGGTTTGTCATTTGGGGGTTTGTCATTTGGAGGTTTGTTACTTGGAGGTTTTTTACTTGGAGGTTTGTCACTTGGAGGTTTGTCACGTGGAGGTTTTTTACTTGGAGGTTTGTCACTTGGAGGTTTGTCACGTGGAGGTTTCTCTCTTACAGGTTTGTGATTTGCAGGTTTGTCACTTCGAGGTTTGTCACGTGGGGGTTTGTCATTTGGAGGTTTGTCACGTGGAGGTTTTTTACTTGCAGGTTTGTCACGTGGAAGTTTGTCACTTGGAGGTTTGTCATTTGGAGGTTTTTTACTTGGAGGTTTGTCATTTGGAGGTTTGTTACTTGGAGGTTTTTTACTTGGAGGTTTGTCACTTGGAGGTTTGTCACGTGGAGGTTTTTTACTTGGAGGTTTGTCACGTGGAGGTTTATCACTTGGAGGTTTGTCACGTGGAGGTTTGTCATTTGGAGGTTTGTCACGTGGAGGTTTTTTACTTGCAGGTTTGTCACGTGGAGGTTTCTCTCTTACAGGTTTGTGATTTGCAGGTTTGTCATTTGGAGGTTTGTCACGTGGGGGTTTGTCATTTGGAGGTTTGTCATTTGGAGGTTTGTCACTTGGAGGTTTGTCATTTGGAGGTTTGTCACTTGGAGATTCACTTGAAGATTTCCTCCGCCCAGACAGCCAGGAACCGCTTGCTGCACCAGCTGAGCTCAGGAGAGATGTCAGCCCAATTTTGGTACCAAGAGAGAAACCTGCAGCTCCTGCAAAGACAGATCCAGGTGTGAAGTCCCAGGAGCATCGAGGCTGCCTGCTGAGGCACCGAGCACTGCCAGCCAAGGACTCCTCCTGGGCAGGGAGAGCCCAGAGAGTTCAGAGCAATTCCGACCAGTGAGGAGTTAAGGGGCTGGTTTGGCTCTAGGGCAGGGCTGTGTTCCCTGCCCTGCAGATGGAGCTCGGCTCCCCCGCCCTCCGCACTCACCGACCGACTGCAGCACGGCCACGGTGCTGCCGGCGGCCACTCCGCCGCCGTTGGCGATGGCAGCTGCCGACATCATCTTGGCAGCGATGGAGCCGGCGGCGATGCCGGCTCCTGTGAACCCCAGCGCGCCGATTGCTGCCGGGAGGCCAACCAGAGCCACTCCTGCAGGGAGGACAGAGCAGCCTTAGGGTGGGGTCTGTGACCCACATCTCCCCCTGGCCCCAGCACCAGCACCGGCCTCCCCAAAGCACCCAGGGAGCAGAGCGGGGAGGGAGGGCTGGGGGTGCAGGGACAGGGACACCCCCTGGGCGGCAGGAGAGGAGCAGAGTGCAGGGCTGCAGCAGCGGGGGCAGGCAGAATTCCAGGCAGCGGCCAGAGCTGCCCCTTCTCCACCCCACCTGCACCCCAATTCCCCCCAGCTCTGGCACTTGCAGCCCCCAGCCCAGCCCAGGGGCACACGGGGCTGGCACGGGGCAGTGAACCCGAGCGTTGCTCATCCAGTGCCAGACTCTCACCTGCTCCCACTGCGGCTCCAACAGCAGTTCCAATGCGTTTCCTGTTATTCCCTGTGAAGGAAAATGGCAGGAGAGCAGGAAGGACAAGAGCACGGACAGCAAAGCTCCCCTGAGCAGTGCTGAGCACTCTGTGCCAGGCAGAGCAGGATCCCAGAGCCAGCAGCAGCTCCCCCAGCCTGGCCCTGCCCTCATCTGCCCCGGCCCCTGAAGACCCCTGGGAAGAGGCCTCTGGTGGGGTGGGTCCCACTGCCCCCCCAGGCTGGGAGGGAAAGGGAGAAGGGGCACAGCCCAGAGTGCCCACCCGCCCTGCCGGGACACACGGCGTGTGTCAGCCCAGTCTGTCACCTGCCACCAGCACTAGATGAACCCGAGATCATAACAAACCCACCCACTGCCTTGCCAGCCCTTCCCTGTGCAGGAGGAGAGAGAGCAGGGCTGGAAACACTCTGCCCAGGAATCCCTTCCTGGAGCACAGCAAATCCCAGGGCATTTAGCAGGTCCCCAGGCCCTGTGACTGCACAGCCACCACCACTACAGCCCCACCTGCAATGTACTTTTGCTTTTTGGCACCCATCACTCCTGCACATCCCCAGCTCTTCAGAGGATGGCCAAGCTGCTGGGGCTCCCCAGTGCCTACCAGGCTGCTGGCAGACATCTTGGGATCAGGCATCTGTTGAGAAATTGGCTTTTCTTGAGAAGGCACAAAGAACAACAGAATGAACTAGGTTGGAAAAGACCTTTGAGATCATCAAGTCCAGCCTATGACCTAACACTTTTGCATCAACTAAACCATGGCACTGAGTGCCATGCCCAGTGTTTTTTTTAAACACTTCCAGGGATGGTGACTCCACCACCTCCTTAGGGCAGACCATTCCAGTGCCCAATCAGGCTTTCAGTAAAGAATTTTTTCCTGATGTCTAACCTAAAATTCCCCTTCACTTTACCTGGACTCGCTTCACCCTTGGGATTGTCACCAGGACTCGGCTCATCCTCAGGCTCATCACCAGGAGCTGTCTCAACCTCAGATTCCTCATCTGAATTTGTCTCCTCCTCAGGCTCATCACCAGGAGCTGTCTCAACCTCAGATTCCTCATCTGAATTTGTCTCCTCCTCGGGCTCATCACCAGGAGCTGTCTCATCCTCAGATTCCTCCTCTGAATTTGTCTCCTCCTCGGGCTCATCACCAGGAACTGTCTCTTCCTCAGATTCCTCATCTGAATTTGTCTCCTCCTCAGGCTCATCACCAGGAGTTGTCTCATCCCCAGATTCCTCCTCTGAATTTGTCTCCTCCTCGGGCTCATCACCAGGAGTTGGCTTCCTCTTGGACATCTTGGCAGTCTCCTGCACCGAGTGACAGCAGGATAGACATCAACCCAACTTTGGCACCAAGAGAGAAACCTGCAGCTCCAGGCCAGTGCTGCCCCTCCCTCACAGCAGCACCCTGAGTGTCTCTGGCCCCAGCACTCGCAGCCCCCAGCCTGGCAGTGAACCCGAGGGCTCGACCTTTACCCAGCGCCTGGGCAGCTGCTCCAGCGGCAGCTCCTTTGTCTCACGGCTAAGAGGGAAAAAGGCAGGAGGGCAGGGGGGAGAAGAGGAAGAAGGAAAGGAAAACGAAGAAGAAGAGGCCAGGAAGGTGGAAGAGGGAAGGGAGCAGCTCTGCCGGTGCTGCCCGCAGTGCTCACCTGCCCGCAGTGCCGGTGCACTGGAACCGTCCCGGCACTCGCCCCGGGGCCGCCCCGTGCCAGCCACGCCCGGGAAGGAGGCAAAGGGCTGAGCGTGAGTCTTTATTCGGGGGGGGGGGGGTCAGATACAGCAAGGAGGGCACGGGACAGAGGTGGGGGTCCCAGCCGGGGCACCAGGGGGGTTCCAGAGTGCGGGGTCACAGCAGACAGGGTCCCGGGTGTGCACCGAGGGGTCACGGCACGGCAGCCCAACCTCCCTGCTGGGAGCCTGGTGGCTGTCGTAGCTTAACCCCGGCCAGCCCCGAGCACCTCGCAGCCGCTTGCTCATCACCCTCAGCCCTCCACCCCCGTCAGGATCAGGGGATTTGGCCCACGGGTACCAAATACAGCACAATGTCACTGGCCCAGCTCAGTGGAGCCCCAAGACACCAACCACTGCTGTGGGGCACAGTGTGACACAGCCATGCTCCCCCCAGGATGCTCTGCCAGCACCCCAGCAGCTCCCACATGGCTCAGCCCCAGGGATCCGGCCCTGAGGAGCCCAGACACGGCTCCCAGCACCCAAGACAAGTCCCCAGCCCAGCAGCAGTGCTGGGGCAGAGCGTGTCTGGCAGCACCAGCAGCCCTGTTCCCCCCCAGATCAAACTGGGTGGGTGTCCTGAGCCCGAGGCTGCAGAGATGCACCCACTCAACCCCTGGGGCTCTGCTGGCCCTGCACTGCAGCACGATGCTGCCCTGAGGATTTGCTGTAGCAGTGCCGGGGTCCCAGGGACTGCCGGGGCTCAGTGGGAGCCAAAGGCCCCTGGCTGTGCAGGGGGACAGGGAGCAAGGCTGCAAACACTGCCTGCTGCAACCCCCTCCTGGGGCACGGCAAATCCCCAGGTGTGGGGCAGGTACCTGAGCCAGGACGCACACCAAGCATCACCACACACACCCACACCTGTAGTGAACTTTTATTGAGCTTTCAAAGCATTTATGACTCAAGGCAATCTAAATCTGCTAATGGGGCAGCTGGGGGTCAGCAGGGCCTTTCCATCTTCTGCAGTGGGAAGACACACATCAGTCTGCCGGGCAGGAAGCAAATCTGTTTCTGATCACTGGTAGTGGTACTCAGGAGTTCTTCTCTGGTCAGCATTGCTTTGGGATTGGTTTCTCCCCTATAAAGACAGGAGTGTCATTTCCCAGAAGCATCGAGGCTGATGGACAAGCACGGGGCAGGGACAGCCAGCAATGTCTCTCCAGCAAGAGGCTCCTCAGTCAGTGCCAGAGAGGTGGCCTGCAGTGAGCTCTGCTCCCTTTCTGCTCTGCCTCTCTGCCTCTGGCCACTGCTGCCACTGGACACTGGAGTTCTTGCCACCCACATTGGGATTGATCCTTTTCTCATAGTTTGGGCACGTTCAGAGCAGGGAGGGGTTCGAGGGCTGCTTTGGCTTCAGAGTAAGCCCAGGGTGCACCCCCGTGTTCCCACCCAGCACAGCCCAGCCCCCCGCCCTCCCCACTCACCAAAATAGAAGTGTGCATCCTTGGCATTCACATTCATAACCATGCTCTTTTTTGCTGCTGTTGCAGGGAGGACAGAGCAGCGTTAGGGTGGGGTCTGTGACCCACATCTCCCCCTGGCCCCAGCACCAGCACCGGCCTCCCCAAAGCCCCCAGGGAGCAGAGCGGGGAGGGAGGGCTGGGGGTGCAGGGACAGGGACACCCCCTGGGCGGCAGGAGAGGAGCAGAGTGCAGGGCTGCAGCAGCGGGGGCAGGCAGAATTCCAGGCCAGAGCTGCCCCTTCCCTCTCAGCAGCACCACAAGTGAAACCCAAACGCTGCTCATCCCGTGCCGGACTCTCACCTGCAACTAGAAGTCCCACGGCGACTCCCAGAAAGAATGCAAAGGCAACTGGAGGTAAAGATACTGTGAAAAACGACGTTTCACCTTTTTATATTAATTTATAAGTTTAATAAAAATAAAAAATAGAATAAAAACAGACAATTAGGAGACAGGAAAAGATAGCTACTCAGCTGAGGTTGCAAAATAACACACTCTATTCTAGATTTCTTGGTATTTTAAAGTCTTGGTGTTACATATTCAAAAAGAGACGAATGCATATTTAAACATCTGTGTAGCTTATCAGTTTCAAGGGTCCCCAAGTATTGTATCTTCTTTATTTGTTCTTGGCGTCTGGGTGTCGAGGTAGATGCCATAAATCTTTCTTGGCCATAAAGGTTCAATTGTTCTTTATCAGTCACAGGAATGCCAGGTCTCATTTCTGTTTTGTATCTAGCCGAAAGATTAAAAAAATACAAACCCCCCCCCACACCTTTTTTCTTTGTTACAATTAGGAAATATACCTTCATTACATTTTTAAATTCCACAAATAAAAGGAAATACAGCACAACCTTCTTACATTATATGTATAACATTCATGTCAATATTTACAGAAAGCCGACTCCAAAATGTGCATTTATAACAATACTGAGGAAAATGAGAGATGGGCAGGAGTGGGGCACTAAAGCTCCTCCCGGCTGGAGCCCAGTGCCCTGTGCTGGGCAGGGCAGGGGCCCAGGGGCAGCAGCGGCTCTCCCAGCCCCACCCTCCTTCAGCCCCGCAGACACCCGGGTGGAGAGGGGAGAAGGGACAAACCCCAGGGTTGCCATTGCCACCCCGATCTGCCCCACTGCAGGTCCCGTCCCCCTGACCCTACGAGCCCCCCGACTTACTCATGGTCTGCTGGGCGGGAGAGAAAGTCTGCTCTAAGCCGGGTCCTTTGGAAAGCAAGAAAATGACATTTTTCCGTGGGTGGCAGGTGGGGTCAGCGGGGCTTTGCCACCTTGCATGGTCACACCCAGCCACGCCTCTCCCACCCAGGAGACCCCAACCACCCCACAGAGACCCCTCAGCTCCAGCCCAGGCTCCTGCCCAGCCCAAGGCTACCTGCCAGCTCTGCCACTGTGTAAACGAAGGAGGTGCAGCCTCAGACCGACAGGCAGACTGAAATATTTATTGAGAGAAAGGAGTTGGTTTTATACCCTTCTTCAAGACCTAGTACTTCCTGAAATAGTTTATTTGGCAAAGTGACCTATCACACACACCTGCAACACCCTTTCTTAATGTCCTTCTAGGGAGTGATCACGTGCTGAGGTGTCTGACCAATTCCAGCAGGTCCCTCCTTCAGGAACCATCCGCCACATGACATTTCTTCCCAGGGTCAGGGGAGATAAGCTTCTCTGCGCTACCATGGCACTCTGCAGGCACTCCCACAGCCTGTAACTCAATTTTATCTTATCTCTCTCTCTACACCAGTGCACCAAGGTGAGCAGCCCCCTGTTATTTTTCCCCCCTCATAGAAATGGTGCTGCCCCCAAACACCCACCTTAGGAGTACAGTAGCCCACACCTTCAACCTATTCTGGGTGTACTGTGCTCTGGGGGTCAAAGTGCTGCAGGAAAGATCTCAACAGGGGACGTCAGGACGGGTAAATTAGGAGAAATTGCTCAATCACTGAGTTTCACTTTGGTTCTCACCAACTCTTGATGTTGTTGATGCTGCTGGAGCGGGGCTGGGGCTGCCCCATCTCCAGGACATTGGACCCTGGGGTTGTCACTTTCCACTGTGGGGAACTGAGAGGAGCTCTTTTAAAAACAGATGGTCTGGAACGAAATTAAGCCAACCGAGACAAGAGTGTATCTGAAAACCATTTATTGATAACAAAAAGCCAAACAAAGAAAGACGTTACCCTACTAAAAAGTGCTGGAAAAGACAGAGAAGAAGAAAGGAAAATGGAAAAGGAATGGGAGGAGAGAGAGAGAGGGGGGAAACCAGAGAGAAAAAGTGGGAGTCACCAGCAGCAGCAGATCGGGGAGTGCCGTCCGTGTCCGCGCCGGGTGGGATGCGCTCGCTGCCTCTGGACGGCTCCGCGGCCACGGACAACTGGACACGGTCTGAGTGTGTGAGTGAGGGAGTGTGTGAGTGAGTGTGTTAGTGTGTGAGTGAGGGAGTGTGTGAGTGTGTGAGTGTGTGAGTGAGGGAGTGAGGGAGTGAGGGAGTGTGTTAGTGTGTGAGTGAGTGAGTGTGTGAGTGAGGGAGTGAGGGAGTGAGGGAGGAAGTGAGGAAGTGAGGGAGTGAGGGAGTGAGGGAGTGAGTGTGTTAGTGTGTGAGTGAGTGAGTGAGTGAGTGAGTGAGTGAGTGAGTGAGTGTGTGAGTGAGGAGTGTGTGAGTGAGTGAGTGAGTGAGTGAGTGAGTGAGTGTGTGAGTGAGTGAGTGAGTGAGTGAGTGAGTGAGTGAGTGAGGAGTGAGTGTGTGAGTGAGTGAGTGAGTGAGTGAGTGAGTGAGTGAGTATGTGAGTGAGGAGTGAGTGAGTGAGTGAGTATGTGAGTGAGGAGTGTGTGAGTGAGTGAGTGAGTGAGTGAGTGTGTGAGTGAGGAGTGTGTGAGTGAGTGAGTGAGTGAGTGTGTGAGTGAGGAGTGTGTGAGTGAGTGAGTGAGTGAGTGAGTGAGTGTGTGAGTGAGTGAGGAGTGTGTGAGTGAGTGAGGAGTGTGTGAGTGAGTGAGTGAGTGAGTGAGTGAGTGAGTGAGGAGTGAGTGGGCCCTCGGGCAGGAGGTGCGGGAGCCTGGAGTGGCTCGTGGTCGGTCGCAGGCTGGGATGGATCGGAGGCGGGCAGGGTTGGACACAGGCGGCTCAGGCAGGAACTCCGGGACAAAGCGGGAGAGGGGGCAGTCAGGGACACACGGGGCAGGAGAGATGTGCAGGTGAGCAGGAGCTCCAAGTGCAGAAGAGCCAAAAAGCAAGCTGGAGCCAGGGCAAAAAGGACAAAAAGCGGGCTAGGGCCAGGGCAAAGCAGCGCAGAACCTTTGCTGGAGCAAAAGCAAAAAAGCAAGACTCACAGGTCACCAACCTCAAAAAGCTCCAGAGTCACAACATCCCAAAAGCAAAAACACACAGAAGCCCCCCAGTCAAAAAACTCAAGCCAAAAAGCAGCCCTCCAAAGCCCCCAGAGCTTGAGGTGCAAGCCATGCTCCCCCCAGGATCCTCTCCCAGCACCCCAGCAGCTCCCACATGGCTCAGCCCCAGGGATCCGGCCCTGAGGAGCCCAGACACGGCTCCCAGCACCCAAGACAAGTCCCCAGCACAGCAGCAGTGCTGGGGCAGAGCGTGTCTGGCAGGACCAGCAGCCCTGTGCCACCCCAGATCAAACTGGGTGGGTGTCCTGAGCCCGAGGCTGCAGAGATGCACCCACTCAACCCCTGGGGCTCTGCTGGCCCTGCACTGCAGCACGATGCTGCCCTGAGGATTTGCTGTAGCAATGCTGGGGTCCCAGGGACTGCCAGGGCTCAGTGGGAGCCAAAGGCCCCTGGCTGTGCAGGGGGACAGGGAGCAAGGCTGCAAACACTGCCTGCTGCAACCCCCTCCTGGGGCACAGCAAATCCCCAGGTGTGGGGCAGGTACCTGAGCCAGGACGCACACCAAGCATCACCACACACACCCACACCTGCAGTGAACTTTTATTGAGCTTTCAAAGCATTTATGGCTCAAGGCAATCTATATCTGCTAAAAGGGCAGATGGGGGTCAGCAGGGCCTTTCCAGCTTCTGCAGTGGGAAGACACGTATCAGGCTGCTGGGCAGGAAGCAAATCTTTTTCTGATCACTGGTAGTGGTACTCAGGAGTTCTTCTCCGGTCAGCATTGCTTTGGGATTGGTTTTTCCCTATAAAGACAGGAGTGTCATTTCCCAGAAGCATCGAGGCTGATGGACAAGCACGGGGCAGGGACAGCCAGCAATGTCTCTCAGGCAAGAGGCTCCTCCGTCAGTGCCAGAGAGGTGGCCTGCAGTGAGCTCTGCTCCCTGAGCACATCCAACCCCTTTCTGCTCTCCCTCTCTGCCACTGGACACTGGAGTTCTTGGCACCCACATTGGGATTGATCCCTTTCTCATAGTTTGGGCACGTTCAGAGCAGGGAGGGGTTCGAGGGCTGCTTTGGCTTCAGAGTAAGCCCAGGGTGCACCCCCGTGTTCCCACCCAGCACAGCCCAGCCCCCCGCCCTCCTCACTCACCCGGATGGAAATACTCACTTCTGGACTTCGCGCCCCAATGCATTCCTGCAAATACTCCTGCAGGGAGGACAGAGCAGCCTTAGGGTGGGGTCTGTGACCCACATCTCCCCCTGCCCCCAGCACCAGCACCGGCCTCCCCAAAGCACCCAGGGAGCAGAGCGGGGAGGGAGGGCTGGGGGTGCAGGGACAGGGACACCCCCTGGGCGGCAGGAGAGGAGCAGAGTGCAGGGCTGCAGCAGTGGGGGCAGGCAGAATTCCAGGCCAGAGCTGCCCCTTCCCTCTCAGCAGCACCACAAGTGAAACCCAAACGCTGCTCATCCCGTGACAGACTCTGACCTGCAATCACAGCTCCGAGGGCGACTCCCGCCATGACTACAAAGGTAACTGGAGTTAAAGCTGTGAAGGAAAATGAGAGATGGGCAGGAGTGGGGCACTAAAGCTCCTCCCGGCTGGAGCCCAGTGCCCTGTGCTGGGCAGGGCAGGGGCCCGGGGGCAGCATCGGCTCTCCCAGCCCCACCCTCCTTCAGCCCTGCAGACACCCGGGTGGAGAGGGGAGAAGGGACAAACCCCAGGGGCCCTGGGCCTCGTCCACGCAGTCCCACATCAGAACTCGTGCCCCAGACCCCACGAGCTCCCCACCTTACCCATGGTTGGCTGGATGGGAGCGAGAGCTGCGATGAGTCTGCTCTAAACCGGGTCCATCGGGAAGCAAGAACAGGATTTTTATCGTGGGTGGAAGGTGGGGTCAGCCGGTCTTCGCTGCCCTGCACGATCGCCCCCAGCCACCCCTCTCCCACCCAGGAGACCCCGGCCCCCTCCCCTCACAAGAAGAGACCCCTCAGCCCCAGCCCAGGCTCCTGCCGGGCCCCGAGCTCGGGGGCTGCTCTGCCGGCGCAGCGAGGTGAGCAGCCCCCCGTTATTGTCCCCCCCTCAGAGAAAGACCCCCAAACACCCACCCCAGGACCGCTGACCTCACGTCACCAATCTGTTCTTTACTGTGCCTCTGTGGAGGAGATGGCTGCTGCTTAAATAGAGCTGGAACGTGTCCATTGGTCAGCTGATTTTCGAGAAGTTCTGAAACTGATCTTTAGTTTCTCTTTCCCTCTTGTTGTTTTTGTCTCTGCTAGAGCAGCACTGGGACTCTCCCGTCCTCGGGGGTCAGAGCCTGGGCGTGTCCCCAGAGGGAGCCCCTTCGCCCCGACCGCCTGGGACGGGAGGTGCGGGAGCTGAGGGGGAAGGAGGCGCCGGGCCGGGGCCTCCTCAGGCCCGTGCCGGGGCTCCTGCGCCTCCACGGGGCTTTTACCGACCGCTGAAACTCCGTGGTTCTGGCGAGGGCCCAGGGCAGTGTGGAGAGCAGAGCTGCAGCCGCTCTGCCTGCCTCGTGTGCACCGGGCAGCCTCAAAAACCATCCAGAGCCGCACTCTGCACCTCCCTTTCTCCCTCTCCCTGCACCCACCCAACTTGTTCCCCTGCCCTCCTTCACCCCCAGGACCCCCAAACCCACATCCCCACATCTGTCCAAGTGCCAGAGCAGTGGTTGAAGGTTGGTGCAGCTGGGCCAGCGTCAGGGGGCACCCACCTCCCACACCCCCAGGCCCCTGCCCACATCCCTTGCTGTGACAGCACCGGGAGCTGTGGCCACACACACCACAGCTCCTGCAAGGAGCCCCTGGGTATCAAATACAGCACAATGTCACTGGCCCAGCTCAGTGGAGCCCCAAGACACCAACCATTGCTCTGGGGCACAGTGTGACACAGCCATGCTCCCCCCAGGATGCTCTGCCAGCACCCCAGCAGCTCCCACATGGCTCAGCCCCAGGGATCCGGCCCTGAGGAGCCCAGACACGGCTCCCAGAACCCAAGACAAGTCCCCAGCCCAGCAGCAGTGCTGGGGCAGAGCGTGTCTGGCAGGACCAGCAGCCCTGTTCCCCCCCAGATCAAACTGGGTGGGTGTCCTGAGCCTGAGGCTGCAGAGATGCACCCACTCAACCCCTGGGGCTCTGCTGGCCCTGCACTGCAGCACGATGCTGCCCTGAGGATTTGCTGTAGCAATGCTGGGGTCCCAGGGACTGCCAGGGCTCAGTGGGAGCCAAAGGCCCCTGGCTGTGCAGGGGGACAGGGAGCAAGGCTGCAAACACTGCCTGCTGCAACCCCCTCCTGGGGCACGGCAAATCCCAAGGTGTGGGGCAGGTACCTGAGCCAGGACGCACACCAAGCATCACCACACACACCCACACCTGCAGTGCACTTTTATTGAGCTTTCAAAGCATTTATGGCTCAAGGCAATCTAAATCTGCTAAAGGGGCAGCTGGGGGTCAGCAGGGCCTTTCCAGCTTCTGCAGTGGGAAGACACGCATCAGTCTGCCGGGCAGGAAGCAAATCTTTTTCTGATCACTGGTAGTGGTAGTCAGGAGTTCTTTTCTGGTCATCATCGCTTCGGGATTCCTTTTTGTCTATAAAGACAGGAGTGTCATTTCCCAGAAGCATCGAGGCTGATGGACAAGCACGGGGCAGGGACAGCCAGCAATGTCTCTCCAGCAAGAGGCTCCTCAGTCAGTGCCAGAGAGGTGGCCTGCAGTGAGCTCTGCTCCCTTTCTGCTCTGCCTCTCTACCTCTGGCCACTGCTGCCACTGGACACTGGAGTTCTTGCCACCCACATTGGGACTGATCCCTTTCTCATAGTTTGGGCACGTTCAGAGCAGGGAGGGGTTCGAGGGCTGCTTTGGTTTCAGAGTAAGCCCAGGGTGCACCCCCGTGTTCCCACCCAGCACAGCCCAGCCCCCCGCCCTCCTCACTCACCAGAACGGAAATACTCACCACTGGACTTCTTGTCCCAATGTTTTCCTGCATATACTCCTGCAGGGAGGACAGAGCAGCCTTAGGGTGGGGTCTGTGACCCACATCTCCCCCTGGCCCCAGCACCAGCACCGGCCTCCCCAAAGCACCCAGGGAGCAGAGCGGGGAGGGAGGGCTGGGGGTGCAGGGACAGGGACACCCCCTGGGCGGCAGGAGAGGAGCAGAGTGCAGGGCTGCAGCAGCGGGGGCAGGCAGAATTCCAGGCCAGAGCTGCCCCTTCCCTCTCAGCAGCACCACAAGTGAAACCCAAACGCTGCTCATCCCGTGCCGGACTCTGACCTGCAATCACAGCTCCGAGGGCGACTCCCGCAACGACTAAAACGCCAACTGGAGGTAAAGATAAGAAGGAAAATGAGAGATGGGCAGGAGTGGGGCACTAAAGTTCCTCCCGGCTGGAGCCCAGTGCCCTGTGCCGGGCAGGACAGGGCAGGGGCCCGGGGGCAGCAGCGGCTCTCCCAGCCCCACCCTCCTTCAGCCCCGCAGACACCCGGGTGGAGAGGGGAGAAGGGACAAACCCCAGGGGCCCTGGGCCTCGTCCACGCAGTCCCACGTCAGGACTCGCCCACCAGACCCTGCGAGCTCCCCAACTTACTCATGGTCGGCTGGATGGGAGTGAGAGCTGCGATGAGTCTGCTCTAAACCGGGTCCATCGGGAAGCAAGAACAGGATTTTTATCGTGGGTGTCAGGTGGGGTCAGCCGGTCTTCGCTGCCCTGCACGATCGCCCCCAGCCACCCCTCTCCCACCCAGGAGACCCCGGCGCCCTCCCCTCACAAGAAGAGACCCCTCAGCCCCAGCCCAGGCTTCTACGGGCCCCGAGCTCGGGGGCTGCTCTGCCGGCGCAGCGAGGTGAGCAGCCCCCCGTTATTGTCCCCCCCTCAGAGAAAGACCCGCAAACACCCACCCCGGGACCGCTGACCTCACGTCACCAATCTGTCCTTTACTGTGCCTCTGTGGAGGAGATGGCTGCTGCTTAAATAGAGCTGGGGGCGTGTCCGTCCGTCTGATTTCCGAGAAGTTCTGAAACTGATGTTTAGTTTCTCTTTCCCTCTTGTTGTTTTTGTCTCTGCTAGAGCAGCACTGGGGCTCTCCCGTCCTCGGGGGTCAGAGCCCGGGGTGCCCCCACAGGGAGCCCCTTCGCCCCGACCGCCTGGGATGGGAGGTGCGGGAGCTGAGGGAGAAGGAGGCGCCGGGCCGGGGGCTCCTCAGGCCCGTGCCGGGGCTCCTGTGCCTCCACGGGGCTTTTCCCGACCGCTAAAACTCTGTGGTTCTGGCGAGGGCCCCGGGCTCAGTGTGGAGAGCAGAGCTGCAGCCGCTCTGCCTGCCTCGTGTGCACCGGGCAGCCTCAAAAACCATCCAGAGCCGCACTCCGCACCTCCCTTTCTCCCTCTCCCTGCACCCACCCAACTTGTTCCCCTGCCCTCCTTCACCCCCAGGACCCCCAAACCCACATCCCCACATCTGTCCAAGTGCCAGAGCAGTGGTTGAAGGTTGGTGCAGCTGGGCCAGCGTCAGGGGACACCCACCTCCCACACCCCCAGGCCCCTGCCCACCTCCCTTGCTGTGACAGCACCGGGAGCTGTGGCCACACACACCACAGCTCCTGCAAGGAACCCTCGAGTGCCAAATACAGCACAATGTCACTGGCCCAGCTCAGTGGAGCCCCAAGACACCAACCATTGCTCTGGGGCACAGTGTGACACAGCCATGCTCCCCCCAGGATGCTCTGCCAGCACCCCAGCAGCTCCCACATGGCTCAGCCCCAGGGATCCGGCCCTGAGGAGCCCAGACACGGCTCCCAGCACCCAAGACAAGTCCCCAGCCCAGCAGCAGTGCTGGGGCAGAGCGTGTCTGGCAGCACCAGCAGCCCTGTCCCACCCCAGATCAAACTGGGTGGGTGTCCTGAGCCCGAGGCTGCAGAGATGCACCCACTCAACCCCTGGGGCTCTGCTGGCCCTGCACTGCAGCACGATGCTGCCCTGAGGATTTGCTGTAGCAGTGCTGGGGTCCCAGGGACTGCCAGGGCTCAGTGGGAGCCAAAGGCCCCTGGCTGTGCAGGGGGACAGGGAGCAAGGCTGCAAACACTGCCTGCTGCAACCCCCTCCTGGGGCACGGCAAATCCCCAGGTGTGGGCCAGGTACCTGAGCCAGGACGCACACCAAGCATCACCACACACACCCACACCTGCAGGGAACTTTTATTGAGCTTTCAAAGCATTTATGACTCAAGGCAATCTAAATCTGCTAAAGGGGCAGCTGGGGGTCAGCAGGGCCTTTCCAGCTTCTGCAGTGGGAAGACACGCATCAGTCTGCCGGGCAGGAAGCAAATCTTTTTCTGATCACTGGTAGTGGTAGTCAGGAGTTCTTTTCTGGTCATCATCGCTTCGGGATTCCTTTTTCCCTATAAAGACAGGAGTGTCATTTCCCAGAAGCATCGAGGCTGATGGACAAGCACGGGGCAGGGACAGCCAGCAATGTCTCTCCAGCAAGAGGCTCCTCAGTCAGTGCCAGAGAGGTGGCCTGCAGTGAGCTCTGCTCCCTTTCTGCTCTGCCTCTCTACCTCTGGCCACTGCTGCCACTGGACACTGGAGTTCTTGCACCCACATTGGGATTGATCCTTTTCTCATAGTTTGGGCACGTTCAGAGCAGGGAGGGGTTCGAGGGCTGCTTTGGTTTCAGAGTAAGCCCAGGGTGCACCCCCGTGTTCCCACCCAGCACAGCCCAGCCCCCCGCCCTCCTCACTCACCAGAACGGAAGTACTCACCACTGGACTTCTTGTCCCAATTTTTTCCTGCATATACTCCTGCAGGGAAGACAGAGCAGCCTTAGGGTGGGGTCTGTGACCCACATCTCCCCCTGCCCCCAGCACCAGCACCGGCCTCCCCAAAGCCCCCAGGGAGAAGAGCGGGGAGGGAGGGCTGGGGGTGCAGGGACAGGGACACCCCCTGGGCGGCAGGAGAGGAGCAGAGTGCAGGGCTGCAGCAGTGGGGGCAGGCAGAATTCCAGGCCAGAGCTGCCCCTTCCCTCTCAGCAGCACCACAAGTGAAACCCAAACGCTGCTCATCCCGTGACAGACTCTGACCTCTAACTGCAATTCCCGCGGCGACTCCCGCAATGACTACAAAGGGAACTGGAAGGAAAATGAGAGATGGGCAGGAGTGGGGCACTAAAGCTCCTCTCGGCTGGAGCCCAGTGCCCTGTGCTGGGCAGGGCAGGGGCCCGGGGGCAGCAGTGGCTCTCCCAGCCCCACCCTCCTTCAGCCCTGCAGACACCCGGGTGGAGAGGGGAGAAGGGACAAACCCCAGGGGCCCTGGGCCTCGTCCAAGCAGTCCCACGTCAGGACTCGCCCCCCAGACCCCACGAGCTCCCCAACTTACGCATGGTCAGCTGGATGGGAGCGAGAGCTGCGATGAGTCTGCTCTAAACCGGGTCCTTTGGGAAGCAAGAACAGGATTTTTATCGTGGGCGGCAGGTGGGGCCCGAGGGGCTCTGCTGCCCTGCACGATCGCCCCCAGCCACCCCTCTCCTATCCAGGAGACCCTGGCCCCCTCCCCTCACAAGAAGAGACCCCTCAACCCAGGCCCAGGCTCCTACGGGGCCCAGAGCTCGGGGGCTGCTCTGCCGGCGCAGCGAGGTGAGCAGCCCCCCGTTATTGTCCCCCCCTCAGAGAAAGGGTGCTGTCCTCAAACACCCACCCCAGGACCGCGCAACCCACGCCACCAATCTGTTCTTTATTGTGCTCTGTGGAGGAGATGGCTGCTGCTTAAATCGAGCTAGGGGTGTGTCCGTCCGGTCAGCTGATTTTCGAGAAGTTTCTGAGACTGATCTTTAGTTTCTCTTTCCCTCTTGTTGTTGTTGTCTTTGCTAGAGCAGCACTAGGGCTCTCCCGTCCTCGGGGGTCGGAGCCCGGGGTGCCCCCACAGGGAGCCCCTTCGCCCCGACCGCCTGGGGCGGGAGGCGCGGGAGCTGAGGGGGAAGGAGGCGCCGGGCCGGGGGCTCCTCAGGCCCGTGCCGGGGCTCCTGCGCCTCCACGGGGCTTTTCCCGACCGCTGAAACTCCGTGGTTCTGGCGAGGGCCCCGGGCTCAGTGTGGAGAGCAGAGCTGCAGCCGCTCTGCCTGCCTCGTGTGCACCGGGCAGCCTCAAAAACCATCCAGAGCCGCACTCTGCACCTCCCTTTCTCCCTCGCCCTGCACCCACCCAACTTGTTCCCCTGCTCTCCTTCATCCCCCAGGACCCCCAAACCCACATCCCCACATCTGTCCAAGTGCCAGAGCAGTGGTTGAAGGTTGGTGCAGCTGGGCCAGCGTCGGGGGGCACCCACCTCCCACACCCCCAGGCCCCTGCCCACATCCCTTGCTGTGACAGCACCGGGAGCTGTGGCCACACACACCACAGCTCCTGCAAGGAACCCTAGAGTGCCAAATACAGCACAATGTCACTGGCCCAGCTCAGTGGAGCCCCAAGACACCAACCATTGCTCTGGGGCACATTGTGACACAGCCATGCTCCCCCCAGGATGCTCTGCCAGCACCCCAGCAGCTCCCACATGGCTCAGCCCCAGGGATCCGGCCCTGAGGAGCCCAGACACGGCTCCCAGCACCCAAGACAAGTCCCCAGCCCAGCAGCAGTGCTGGGGCAGAGCGTGTCTGGCAGCACCAGCAGCCCTGTCCCACCCCAGGTCAAACTGGGTGGGTGTCCTGAGCCCGAGGCTGCAGAGATGCACCCACTCAACCCCTGGGGCTCTGCTGGCCCTGCACTGCAGCACGATGCTGCCCTGAGGATTTGCTGTAGCAATGCTGGGGTCCCAGGGACTGCCAGGGCTCAGTGGGAACCAAAGGCCCCTGGCTGTGCAGGGGGACAGAGAGCAAGGCTGCAAACACTGCCTGCTGCAACCCCCTCCTGGGGCACGGCAAATCCCCAGGTGTGGGGCAGGTACCTGAGCCAGGACACACACCAAGCATCACCACACACACCCACACCTGTAGTGAACTTTTATTGAGCTTTCAAAGCATTTATGGCTCAAGGCAATCTAAATCTGCTAAAGGGGCAGCTGGGGGTCAGCAGGGCCTTTCCAGCTTCTCCAGTGGGAAGACACGCATCAGGCTGCTGGGCAGGAAGCAAATCTGTTTCTGATCACTGGTAGTGGTACTCAGGAGTTCTTCTCCGGCCAGCATGGCTTTGGGATTGGTTTTTCCCTATAAAGACAGGAGTGTCATTTCCCAGAAGCATCGAGGCTGATGGACAAGCACGGGGCAGGGACAGCCAGCAATGTCTCTCCAGCAAGAGGCTCCTCAGTCAGTGCCAGAGAGGTGGCCTGCAGTGAGCTCTGCTCCCTGAGCACATCCAACCCCTTTCTGCTCTGCCTCTCTACCTCTGGCCACTGCTGCCACTGGACACTGGAGTTCTTGGCACCCACATTGGGATTGATCCCTTTCTCATAGTTTGGGCACGTTCAGAGCAGGGAGGGGTTCGAGGGCTGCTTTGGTTTCAGAGTAAGCCCAGGGTGCACCCCCGTGTTCCCACCCAGCACAGCCCAGCCCCCCGCCCTCCCCACTCACCCGGATGGAAATACTCACTTCTGGACTTCTTGCCCCAATGCACTCCTGCAAATACTCCTGCAGGGAGGACAGAGCAGCCTTAGGGTGGGTCTGTGACCCACATCTCCCCCTGCCCCCAGCACCAGCACCGGCCTCCCCAAAGCCCCCAGGGAGCAGAGCGGGGAGGGAGGGCTGGGGGTGCAGGGACAGGGACACCCCCTGGGCGGCAGGAGAGGAGCAGAGTGCAGGGCTGCAGCAGTGGGGGCAGGCAGAATTCCAGGCCAGAGCTGCCCCTTCCCTCTCAGCAGCACCACAAGTGAAACCCAAACGCTGCTCATCCCGTGCCGGACTCTGACCTACAACTGCAAGTCCCACGGCGACTCCCGCAATGACTACAAAGGCAACTGGAGGTAAAGCTATGAAGGAAAATGAGAGATGGGCAGCAGTGGGGCATTAAAACTCCTCCCGGCTGGAGCCCAGCGCCCTGTGCCGGTCAGGGCAGGGGCCCGGGGGCAGCAGCGGCTCTCCCAGCCCCACCCTCCTTCAGCCCCGCAGACACCCGGGTGGAGAGGGGAGAAGGGACAAACCCCAGGGGCCCTGGGCCTCGTCCACGCAGTCCCACGTCAGGACTCGTCCCCCAGACCCCACGAGCTCCCCAACTTACCCATGGTTGGCTGGATGGGAGCGAGAGCTGCGATGAGTCTGCTCTAAACCGGGTCCATCGGGAAGCAAGAACAGGATTTTTATCGTGGGTGTCAGGTGGGGTCAGCCGGTCTTCGCTGCCCTGCACGATCGCCCCCAGCCACCCCTCTCCTATCCAGGAGACCCTGGCCCCCTCCCCTCACAAGAAGAGACCCCTCAGCCCCAGCCAAGGCTCCTGCCCGGCCCCGAGCTCGGGGGCTGCTCTGCCGGCGCAGCGAGGTGAGCAGCCCCCCGTTATTGTCCCCCCCTCAGAGAAAGGGTGCTGTCCTCAAACACCCACCCCAGGACCGCGCAACCCACGCCACCAATCTGTTCTTTATTGTGCTCTGTGGAGGAGATGGCTGCTGCTTAAATCGAGCTAGGGGTGTGTCCGTCCGGTCAGCTGATTTTCGAGAAGTTTCTGAGACTGATCTTTAGTTTCTCTTTCCCTCTTGTTGTTTTTGTCTCTGCTAGAGCAGCACTGGGGCTCTCCCGTCCTCGGAGGTCAGTGCCCGGGGTGCCCCCACAGGGAGCCCCTTCGCCCCGACCGCCTGGGACGGGAGGTGCGGGAGCTGAGGGGGAAGGAGGCGCCGGGCCAGGGGCTCCTCAGGCCCGTGCCGGGGCTCCTGTGCCTCCACGGGGCTTTTCCCGACCGCTGAAACTCCGTGGTTCTGGCGAGGGCCCCGGGCTCAGTGTGGAGAGCAGAGCTGCAGCCGCTCTGCCTGCCTCGTGTGCACCGGGCAGCCTCAAAAACCATCCAGAGCCGCACTCTGCACCTCCCTTTCTCCCTCGCCCTGCACCCACCCAACTTGTTCCCCTGCCCTCCTTCACCCCCAGGACCCCCAAACCCACATCCCCACATCTGTCCAAGTGCCAGAGCAGTAGTTGAAGGTTGGTGCAGCTGGGCCAGCGTCGGGGGGCACCCACCTCCCACACCCCCAGGCCCCTGCCCACCTCCCTTGCTGTGACAGCACCGGGAGCTGTGGCCACACACACCACAGCTCCTGCAAGGAACCCTAGAGTGCCAAATACAGCACAATGTCACTGGCCCAGCTCAGTGGAGCCCCAAGACACCAACCATTGCTCTGGGGCACATTGTGACACAGCCATGCTCCCCCCAGGATGCTCTGCCAGCACCCCAGCAGCTCCCACATGGCTCAGCCCCAGGGATCCGGCCCTGAGGAGCCCAGACACGGCTCCCAGCACCCAAGACAAGTCCCCAGCCCAGCAGCAGTGCTGGGGCAGAGCGTGTCTGGCAGCACCAGCAGCCCTGTCCCACCCCAGATCAAACTGGGTGGGTGTCCTGAGCCCGAGGCTGCAGAGATGCACCCACTCAACCCCTGGGGCTCTGCTGGCCCTGCAGTGCAGCACGATGCTGCCCTGAGGATTTGCTGTAGCAATGCTGGGGTCCCAGGGACTGCCAGGGCTCAGTGGGAGCCAAAGGCCCCTGGCTGTGCAGGGGGACAGAGAGCAAGGCTGCAAACACTGCCTGCTGCAACCCCCTCCTGGGGCACGGCAAATCCCCAGGTGTGGGGCAGGTACCTGAGCCAGGACACACACCAAGCATCACCACACACACCCACACCTGTAGTGAACTTTTATTGAGCTTTCAAAGCATTTATGGCTCAAGGCAATCTAAATCTGCTAAAGGGGCAGCTGGGGGTCAGCAGGGCCTTTCCAGCTTCTGCAGTGGGAAGACACGAATCAGGCTGCTGGGCAGGAAGCAAATCTGTTTCTGATCACTGGTAGTGGTACTCAGGAGTTCTTCTCCGGCCAGCATGGCTTTGGGATTGGTTTTTCCCTATAAAGACAGGAGTGTCATTTCCCAGAAGCATCGAGGCTGATGGACAAGCACGGGGCAGGGACAGCCAGCAATGTCTCTCAGGCAAGAGGCTCCTCAGTCAGTGCCAGAGAGGTGGCCTGCAGTGAGCTCTGCTCCCTGAGCACATCCAACCCCTTTCTGCTCTGCCTCTCTACCTCTGGCCACTGCTGCCACTGGACACTGGAGTTCTTGGCACCCACATTGGGATTGATCCCTTTCTCATAGTTTGGGCACGTTCAGAGCAGGGAGGGGTTCGAGGGCTGCTTTGGTTTCAGAGTAAGCCCAGGGTGCACCCCCGTGTTCCCACCCAGCACAGCCCAGCCCCCCGCCCTCCCCACTCACCCGGATGGAAATACTCACTTCTGGACTTCTTGCCCCAATGCACTCCTGCAAATAGTCCTGCAGGGAGGACAGAGCAGCCTTAGGGTGGGGCTGTGACCCACATCTCCCCCTGCCCCCAGCACCAGCACCAGCCTCCCCAAAGCCCCCAGGGAGCAGAGCGGGGAGGGAGGGCTGGGGGTGCAGGGACAGGGACACCCCCTGGGCGGCAGGAGAGGAGCAGAGCGCAGGGCTGCAGCAGCGGGGGCAGGCAGAATTCCAGGCCAGAGCTGCCCCTTCCCTCTCAGCAGCACCACAAGTGAAACCCAAACGCTGCTCATCCCGTGCCGGACTCTGACCTACAACTGCAAGTCCCACGGCGACTCCCGCAATGACTACAAAGGCAACTGGAGGTAAAGCTATGAAGGAAAATGAGAGATGGGCAGGAGTGGGGCATTAAAACTCCTCCCGGCTGGAGCCCAGCGCCCTGTGCTGGGCAGGGCAGGGGCCTGGGGGCAGCAGCGGCTCTCCCAGCCCCACCATCCTTCAGCCCCGCAGACACCCGGGTGGAGAGGGGAGAAGGGACAAACCCCAGGGGCCCTGGGCCTCGTCCACGCAGTCCCACGTCAGGACTCGTCCCCCAGACCCCACGAGCTCCCCAACTTACCCATGGTTGGCTGGATGGGAGCGAGAGCTGCGATGAGTCTGCTCTAAACCGGGTCCTTTGGGAAGCAAGAACAGGATTTTTATCGTGGGTGTCAGGTGGGGTCAGCCGGTCTTCGCTGCCCTGCACGATCGCCCCCAGCCACCCCTCTCCTATCCAGGAGACCCTGGCCCCCTCCCCTCACAAGAAGAGACCCCTCAGCCCCAGCCAAGGCTCCTGCCCGGCCCCGAGCTCGGGGGCTGCTCTGCCGGCGCAGCGAGGTGAGCAGCCCCCCGTTATTGTCCCCCCCTCAGAGAAAGGGTGCTGTCCTCAAACACCCACCCCAGGACCGCGCAACCCACGCCACCAATCTGTTCTTTATTGTGCTCTGTGGAGGAGATGGCTGCTGCTTAAATCGAGCTAGGGGTGTGTCCGTCCGGTCAGCTGATTTTCGAGAAGTTTCTGAGACTGATCTTTAGTTTCTCTTTCCCTCTTGTTGTTTTTGTCTCTGCTAGAGCAGCACTGGGGCTCTCCCGTCCTCAGAGGTCAGTGCCCGGGGTGCCCCCACAGGGAGCCCCTTCGCCCGGACCGCCTGGGACGGGAGGTGCGGGAGCTGAGGGGGAAGGAGGCGCCGGGCCGGGGGCTCCTCAGGCCCGTGCCGGGGCTCCTGTGCCTCCACGGGGCTTTTCCCGACCGCTGAAACTCCGTGGTTCTGGCGAGGGCCCCGGGCTCAGTGTGGAGAGCAGAGCTGCAGCCGCTCTGCCTGCCTCGTGTGCACCGGGCAGCCTCAAAAACCATCCAGAGCCGCACTCTGCACCTCCCTTTCTCCCTCGCCCTGCACCCACCCAACTTGTTCCCCTGCCCTCCTTCACCCCCAGGACCCCCAAACCCACATCCCCACATCTGTCCAAGTGCCAGAGCAGTAGTTGAAGGTTGGTGCAGCTGGGCCAGCGTCGGGGGGCACCCACCTCCCACACCCCCAGGCCCCTGCCCACATCCCTTGCTGTGACAGCACCGGGAGCTGTGGCCACACACACCACAGCTCCTGCAAGGAACCCTCGAGTGCCAAATGCAGCACAATGTCACTGGCCCAGCTCAGTGGAGCCCCAAGACACCAACCATTGCTCTGGGGCACATTGTGACACAGCCATGCTCCCCCCAGGATGCTCTGCCAGCACCCCAGCAGCTCCCACATGGCTCAGCCCCAGGGATCCGGCCCTGAGGAGCCCAGACACGGCTCCCAGCACCCAAGACAAGTCCCCAGCCCAGCAGCAGTGCTGGGGCAGAGCGTGTCTGGCAGCACCAGCAGCCCTGTCCCACCCCAGGTCAAACTGGGTGGGTGTCCTGAGCCCGAGGCTGCAGAGATGCACCCACTCAACCCCTGGGGCTCTGCTGGCCCTGCACTGCAGCACGATGCTGCCCTGAGGATTTGCTGTAGCAATGCTGGGGTCCCAGGGACTGCCAGGGCTCAGTGGGAGCCAAAGGCCCCTGGCTGTGCAGGGGGACAGGGAGCAAGGCTGCAAAACACTGCCTGCTGCAACCCCCTCCTGGGGCACGGCAAATCCCCAGGTGTGGGGCAGATACCTGAGCCAGGACGCACACCAAGCATCACCACACACACCCACACCTGCAGGGAACTTTTATTGAGCTTTCAAAGCATTTATGGCTCAAGGCAATCTAAATCTGCTAAAGGGGCAGCTGGGGGTCAGCAGGGCCTTTCCAGCTTCTGCAGTGGGCAGACACGCATCAGGCTGCTGGGCAGGATGCAAATCTGTTTCTGATCACTGGTAGTGGTAGTCAGGAGTTCTTCTCTGGTCAGCATTGCTTTGGGTTTGGTTTCTCCCCTATAAAGACAGGAGTGTCATTTCCCAGAAGCATCGAGGCTGATGGACAAGCACGGGGCAGGGACAGCCAGCAATGTCTCTCAGGCAAGAGGCTCCTCAGTCAGTGCCAGAGAGGTGGCCTGCAGTGAGCTCTGCTCCCTGAGCACATCCAACCCCTTTCTGCTCTCCCTCTCTGCCACTGGACACTGGAGTTCTTGCCACCCACATTGGGATTGATCCTTTTCTCATAGTTTGGGCACGTTCAGAGCAGGGAGGGGTTCGAGGGCTGCTTTGGCTTCAGAGTAAGCCCAGGGTGCACCCCCGTGTTCCCACCCAGCACAGCCCAGCCCCCCGCCCTCCCCACTCACCAAAATAGAAGTGTGCATCCTTGGCATTCACATTCATAACCATGCTCTTTTTTGCTGCTGTTGCAGGGAGGACAGAGCAGCGTTAGGGTGGGGTCTGTGACCCACATCTCCCCCTGGCCCCAGCACCAGCACCGGCCTCCCCAAAGCCCCCAGGGAGCAGAGCGGGGAGGGAGGGCTGGGGGTGCAGGGACAGGGACACCCCCTGGGCGGCAGGAGAGGAGCAGAGTGCAGGGCTGCAGCAGCGGGGGCAGGCAGAATTCCAGGCCAGAGCTGCCCCTTCCCTCTCAGCAGCACCACAAGTGAAACCCAAACGCTGCTCATCCCGTGCCGGACTCTCACCTGCAACTAGAAGTCCCACGGCGACTCCCAGAAAGAATGCAAAGGCAACTGGAGGTAAAGATACTGTGAAAAACGACGTTTCACCTTTTTATATTAATTTATAAGTTTAATAAAAATAAAAAATAGAATAAAAACAGACAGTTAGGAGACAGGAAAAGATAGCTACTCACCTGAGGGTGCAAAATAACACACCCTATTCTAGATTTCTTGGTATTTAAAAGTCTTGGTGTTACATATTCAAAAAGAGACGAATGCTTATTTAAACATCTGTTTAGTTTATCAGTTTCAAGGGTCCTCAAGTATTGTATCTTCTTTATTTGTTCTTGGCGTCTGGGTGTCAAGGTAGATGCCATAAATCTTTCTTGGCCATAAAGGTTCAATTGTTCTTTATAAGTCACGGGAATGTCAGGTCTCATTTCTGTTTTGTATCTAGCTGAAAGGTTAAAAAAATACAACCCCCCCCCCCCCGCTTTTTTCTTTGTTACAATTAGGAAATATACCTTCATTACATTTTTAAATTCCACAAATAAAAGGAAATACAGCACAACCTTCTTACATTATATGTATAACATTCATGTCAATATTTGTGGAAAGCCGACTCCAAAATGTGCATTTATAACAATACTGAGGAAAATGAGAGAGATGGGCAGGAGTGGGGCACTAAAGCTCCTCCCGGCTGGAGCCCAGTGCCCTGTGCCGGGCAGGGCAGGGCAGGGGCCCGGGGGCAGCAGCGGCTCTCCCAGCCCCACCCTCCTTCAGCCCCGCAGACACCCGGGTGGAGAGGGGAGAAGGGACAAACCCCAGGGTCGCCATTGCCACCCCGATCTGCCCCACTGCAGGTCCCGTCCCCCTGACCCTACGAGCCCCCCGACTTACTCATGGTCTGCTGGGCGGGAGAGAAAGTCTGCTCTAAGCCGGGTCCTTTGGAAAGCAAGAAAATGACATTTTTCCGTGGGTGGCAGGCGGGGTCAGCGGGGCTTTGCCACCTTGCATGGTCACACCCAGCCACGCCTCTCCCACCCAGGAGACCCCAACCACCCCACAGAGACCCCTCAGCTCCAGCCCAGGCTCCTGCCCAGCCCAAGGCTACCTGCCAGCTCTGCCACTGTGTAAACGAAGGAGGTGCAGCCTCAGACCGACAGGCAGACTGAAATATTTATTGAGAGAAAGGAGTTGGTTTTATACCCTTCTTCAAGACCTAGTACTTCCTGAAATAGTTTATTTGGCAAAGTGACCTATCACACACACCTGCAACACCCTTTCTTAATGTCCTTCTAGGGAGTGATCACGTGCTGAGGTGTCTGACCAATTCCAGCAGGTCCCTCCTTCAGGAACCATCCGCCACATGACATTTCTTCCCAGGGTCAGGGGAGATAAGCTTCTCTGCGCTACCATGGCACTCTGCAGGCACTCCCACAGCCTGTAACTCAATTTTATCTTATCTCTCTACACCAGTGCACCAAGGTGAGCAGCCCCCTGTTATTTTTCCCCCCTCATAGAACTGGTGCTGCCCCCAAACACCCACCTTAGGAGTACGGTAGCCCACACCTTCAACCTGTTCTGGGTGTACTGTGCTCTGAGGGTCAAAGTGCTGCAGGAAAGATCTCAACAGGGGACGTCAGGACAGGTAAATTAGGAGAAATTGCTCAATCACTGAGTTTCACTTTGGTTCTCACCAACTCTTGATGTTGTTGACGCTGCTGGAGCGGGGCTGGGGCTGCCCCATCTCCAGGACATTGGACCCTGGGGTTGTCACTTTCCACTGTGGGGAACTGAGAGGAGCTCTTTTAAAAACAGATGGTCTGGAACGAAATTAAGCCAACCGAGACAAGAGTGTATCTGAAAACCATTTATTGATAACAAAAAGCCAAACAAAGAAAGACGTTACCCTACTAAAAAGTGCTGGAGAAGACAGAGAAGAAGAAAGGAAAATGGAAAAGGAATGGGAGGAGAGAGAGAGAGGGGGGAAACCAGAGAGAAAAGGTGGGAGTCACCAGCAGCAGCAGATCGGGGAGTGCCGTCCGTGTCCGCGCCGGGTGGGATGCGCTCGCTGCCTCTGGACGGCTCCGCGGCCACGGACAACTGGACACGGTCTGAGTGTGTGAGTGAATGTGTGAGTGAGTGAGTGAGTGAGTGAGTGAGTGAGGGAGTGAGGGAGTGAGTGTGTGAGTGTGTGAGTGTGTGAGTGAGGGAGTGAGGGAGTGAGGGAGTGTGTTAGTGTGTGAGTGAGTGAGTGTGTGAGTGAGTGAGGGAGTGAGTGAGTGAGTGAGTGAGTGTGTGAGGGAGTGAGTGTGTGAGTGAGTGAGTGTGTGAGTGAGTGAGTGAGTGAGTGTGTGAGTGAGTGAGTGTGTGAGTGAGGGAGTGAGGGAGGAAGTGAGGAAGTGAGGGAGTGAGGGAGTGAGGGAGTGAGTGTGTTAGTGTGTGAGTGAGTGAGTGAGTGAGTGAGTGAGTGAGTGAGTGAGTGTGTGAGTGAGGAGTGTGTGAGTGAGTGAGTGAGTGAGTGAGGAGTGAGTGTGTGAGTGAGTGAGTGAGTGAGTGAGTATGTGAGTGAGGAGTGTGTGAGTGAGTGAGTGAGTGAGTGAGTGAGTGAGTGAGTGTGTGAGTGAGGAGTGTGTGAGTGAGTGAGTGAGTGAGTGTGTGAGTGAGGAGTGTGTGAGTGAGTGAGTGAGTGAGTGAGTGTGTGAGTGAGTGAGGAGTGTGTGAGTGAGTGAGGAGTGTGTGAGTGAGGAGTGAGTGAGTGAGTGAGTGAGTGAGTGAGTGAGTGAGTGAGTGAGTGAGGAGTGAGTGGGCCCTCGGGCAAGAGGTGCGGGAGCCTGGAGTGGCTCGTGGTCGGTCGCAGGCTGGGATGGATCGGAGGCGGGCAGGGTTGGACACAGGCGGCTTAGGCAGGAACTCCGGGACAAAGCGGGAGAGGGGGCAGTCAGGGACACACGGGGCAGGAGAGATGTGCAGGTCAGCAGGAGCTCCAAGTGCAGAAGAGCCAAAAAGCAAGCTGGAGCCAGGGCAAAAAGGACAAAAAGCGGGCTAGGGCCAGGGCAAAGCAGCGCAGAACCTTTGCTGGAGCAAAAGCAAAAAAGCAAGACTCACAGGTCACCAACCTCAAAAAGCTCCAGAGTCACAACATCCCAAAAGCAAAAACACACAGAAGCCCCCCAGTCAAAAAACTCAAGCCAAAAAGCAGCCCTCCAAAGCCCCCAGAGCTTGAGGTGCAAGCCATGCTCCCCCCAGGATCCTCTCCCAGCACCCCAGCAGCTCCCACATGGCTCAGCCCCAGGGATCTGGCCCTGAGGAGCCCAGACACGGCTCCCAGCACCCAAGACAAGTCCCCAGCCCAGCAGCAGTGCTGGGGCAGAGCGTGTCTGGCAGGACCAGCAGCCCTGTGCCACCCCAGATCAAACTGGGTGGGTGTCCTGAGCCCGAGGCTGCAGAGATGCACCCACTCAACCCCTGGGGCTCTGCTGGCCCTGCACTGCAGCACGATGCTGCCCTGAGGATTTGCTGTAGCAATGCTGGGGTCCCAGGGACTGCCAGGGCTCAGTGGGAGCCAAAGGCCCCTGGCTGTGCAGGGGGACAGGGAGCAAGGCTGCAAACACTGTCTGCTGCAACCCCCTCCTGGGGCACAGCAAATCCCCAGGTGTGGGGCAGGTACCTGAGCCAGGACGCACACCAAGCATCACCACACACACCCACACCTGCAGTGAACTTTTATTGAGCTTTCAAAGCATTTATGGCTCAAGGCAATCTATATCTGCTAAAAGGGCAGATGGGGGTCAGCAGGGCCTTTCCAGCTTCTGCAGTGGGAAGACACGTATCAGGCTGCTGGGCAGGAAGCAAATCTGTTTCTGATCACTGGTAGTGGTACTCAGGAGTTCTTCTCCGGCCAGCATTGCTTTGGGATTGGTTTTTCCCTATAAAGATAGGAGTGTCATTTCCCAGAAGCATCGAGGCTGATGGACAAGCACGGGGCAGGGACAGCCAGCAATGTCTCTCAGGCAAGAGGCTCCTCAGTCTGTGCCAGAGAGGTGGCCTGCAGTGAGCTCTGCTCCCTGAGCACATCCAACCCCTTTCTGCTCTCCCTCTCTGCCACTGGACACTGGAGTTCTTGGCACCCACATTGGGATTGATCCCTTTCTCATAGTTTGGGCACGTTCAGAGCAGGGAGGGGTTCGAGGGCTGCTTTGGCTTCAGAGTAAGCCCAGGGTGCACCCCCGTGTTCCCACCCAGCACAGCCCAGCCCCCCGCCCTCCTCACTCACCCGGATGCAAATACTCACTTCTGGACTTCGCGCCCCAATGCATTCCTGCAAATACTCCTGCAGGGAGGACAGAGCAGCCTTAGGGTGGGGTCTGTGACCCACATCTCCCCCTGCCCCCAGCACCAGCACCGGCCTCCCCAAAGCACCCGGGGAGCAGAGCGGGGAGGGAGGGCTGGGGGTGCAAGGACAGGGACACCCCCTGGGCGGCAGGAGAGGAGCAGAGTGCAGGGCTGCAGCAGCGGGGGCAGGCAGAATTCCAGGCCAGAGCTGCCCCTTCCCTCTCAGCAGCACCACAAGTGAAACCCAAACGCTGCTCATCCCGTGACAGACTGACCTGCAATCACAGCTCCGAGGGCGACTCCCGCCATGACTACAAAGGTAACTGGAGTTAAAGCTGTGAAGGAAAATGAGAGATGGGCAGGAGTGGGGCACTAAAGTTCCTCCCGGCTGGAGCCCAGTGCCCTGTGCCGGGCAGGACAGGGCAGGGGCCCGGGGGCAGCAGCGGCTCTCCCAGCCCCACCCTCCTTCAGCCCTGCAGACACCCGGGTGGAGAGGGGAGAAGGGACAAACCCCAGGGGCCCTGGGCCTCGTCCACGCAGTCCCACGTCAGAACTCGCCCCCCAGACCCCACGAGCTCCCCAGCTTACCCATGGTCGGCTGGATGGGAGCGAGAGCTGCGATGAGTCTGCTCTAAACCGGGTCCATCGGGAAGCAAGAACAGGATTTTTATCGTGGGTGTCAGGTGGGGTCAGCCGGTCCTTGCTGCCCTGCACGATCGCCCCCAGCCACCCCTCTCCCACCCAGGAGACCCCGGCCCCCTCCCCTCACAAGAAGAGGCCCCTCAGCCCCAGCCAAGGCTCCTGCCGGGCCCCGAGCTCGGGGGCTGCTCAGCCGGCGCAGCGAGGTGAGCAGCCCCCCGTTATTGTCCCCCCTCAGAGAAAGACCCCCAAACACCCACCCCGGGACCGCTGACCTCACGTCACCAATCTGTTCTTTACTGTGCCTCTGTGGAGGAGATGGCTGCCGCTTAAATAGAGCTGGAACGTGTCCATCGGTCAGCTGATTTTCGAGAAGTTCTGAAACTGATCTTTAGTTTCTCTTTCCCTCTTGTTGTTGTTGTCTCTGCTAGAGCAGCACTGGGGCTCTCCCGTCCTCGGGGGTCAGAGCCCGGGGTGCCCCCACAGGGAGCCCCTTCGCCCCGACCGCCTGGGGCGGGAGGTGCGGGAGCTGAGGGGGAAGGAGGCGCCGGGCCGGGGGCTCCTCAGGCCCGTGCCGGGGCTCCTGCGCCTCCACGGGGCTTTTCCCGACCGCTGAAACTCCGTGGTTCTGGCGAGGGCCCAGGGCAGTGTGGAGAGCAGAGCTGCAGCCGCTCTGCCTGCCTCGTGTGCACCGGGCAGCCTCAAAAACCATCCAGAGCCGCACTCTGCACCTCCCTTTCTCCCTCGCCCTGCACCCACCCAACTTGTTCCCCTGCTCTCCTTCATCCCCCAGGACCCCCAAACCCACATCCCCACATCTGTCCAAGTGCCAGAGCTGTGGTTGAAGGTTGGTGCAGCTGGGCCAGCGTCGGGGGGCACCCACCTCCCACACCCCCAGGCCCCTGCCCACATCCCTTGCTGTGACAGCACCGGGAGCTGTGGCCACACACACCACAGCTCCTGCAAGGAACCCTCGAGTGCCAAATACAGCACAATGTCACTGGCCCAGCTCAGTGGAGCCCCAAGACACCAACCATTGCTGTGGGGCACAGTGTGACACAGCCATGCTCCCCCCAGGATGCTCTGCCAGCACCCCAGCAGCTCCCACATGGCTCAGCCCCAGGGATCCGGCCCTGAGGAGCCCAGACACGGCTCCCAGCACCCAAGACAAGTCCCCAGCCCAGCAGCAGTGCTGGGGCAGAGCGTGTCTGGCAGCACCAGCAGCCCTGTCCCACCCCAGATCAAACTGGGTGCGTGTCCTGAGCCCGAGGCTGCAGAGATGCACCCACTCAACCCCTGGGGCTCTGCTGGCCCTGCACTGCAGCACGATGCTGCCCTGAGGATTTGCTGTAGCAATGCTGGGGTCCCAGGGACTGCCAGGGCTCAGTGGGAGCCAAAGGCCCCTGGCTGTGCAGGGGGACAGGGAGCAAGGCTGCAAACACTGCCTGCTGCAACCCCCTCCTGGGGCACGGCAAATCCCCGGGTGTGGGGCAGGTACCTGAGCCAGGACGCACACCAAGCATCACCACACACCCACACCTGTAGTGAACTTTTATTGAGCTTTCAAAGCATTTATGACTCAAGGCAATCTAAATCTGCTAAAGGGGCAGCTGGGGGTCAGCAGGGCCTTTCCAGCTTCTGCAGTGGGAAGACACGCATCAGTCTGCCGGGCAGGAAGCAAATCTTTTTCTGATCACTGGTAGTGATAGTCAGGAGTTCTTTTCTGGTCATCATCGCTTCGGGATTCCTTTTTGTCTATAAAGACAGGAGTGTCATTTCCCAGAAGCATCGAGGCTGATGGACAAGCACGGGGCAGGGACAGCCAGCAATGTCTCTCCAGCAACAGGCTCCTCAGTCAGTGCCAGAGAGGTGGCCTGCAGTGAGCTCTGCTCCCTTTCTGCTCTGCCTCTCTACCTCTGGCCACTGCTGCCACTGGACACTGGAGTTCTTGCCACCCACATTGGGATTGATCCCTTTCTCATAGTTTGGGCACGTTCAGAGCAGGGAGGGGTTTGAGGGCTGCTTTGGTTTCAGAGTAAGCCCAGGGTGCACCCCCGTGTTCCCACCCAGCACAGCCCAGCCCCCCGCCCTCCTCACTCACCAGAACGGAAATACTCACCACTGGACTTCTTGTCCCAATGTTTTCCTGCATATACTCCTGCAGGGAAGACAGAGCAGCCTTAGGCTGGGGCTGTGACCCACATCTCCCCCTGCCCCCAGCACCAGCACCGGCCTCCCCAAAGCACCCGGGGAGCAGAGCGGGGAGGGAGGGCTGGGGGTGCAGGGACGGGGACACCCCCTGGGCGGCAGGAGAGGAGCAGAGTGCAGGGCTGCAGCAGTGGGGGAAGGCAGAATTCCAGGCCAGAGCTGCCCCTTCCCTCTCAGCAGCACCACAAGCGAAACCCAAACGCTGCTCATCCCGTGCCGGACTCTCACCTGCAAACACAGCTCCGAGGGCGACTCCAACGCCAATGACTACAAGGCCAACTGGAGGTAAAGATAAGAAGAAAAATGAGAGATGGGCAGGAGTGGGGCACTAAAGCTCCTCCCGGCTGGAGCCCAGTGCCCTGTGCCGGGCAGGGCAGGGGCCCGGGGGCAGCAGCGGCTCTCCCAGCCCCACCCTCCTTCAGCCCCGCAGACACCCGGGTGGAGAGGGAAGAAGGGACAAACCCCAGGGTCCCTGTGCCTCGTCCACGCAGTCCCACGTCAGGACTCGCCCCCCAGACCCTGCGAGCTCCCCAACTTACTCATGGTCGTCTGGATGGGAGCGTGAGCTGCGATGAGTCTGCTCTAAACCGGGTCCATCGGGAAACAAGAACAGGATTTTTATCGTGGGCGGCAGGTGGGGTCAGCCGGTCTTCGCTGCCCTGCACGATCGCCCCCAGCCACCCCTCTCCCACCCAGGAGACCCCGGCCCCCTCCCCTCACAAGAAGAGGCCCCTCAGCCCCAGCCCAAGCTCCTGCCGGGCCCCGAGCTCGGGGGCTGCTCTGCCGGCGCAGCGAGGTGAGCAGCCCCCCGTTATTGTCCCCCCCTCAGAGAAAGACCCCCAAACACCCACCCCGGGACCGCTGACCTCACGTCACCAATCTGTTCTTTACTGTGCCTCTGTGGAGGAGATGGCTGCCGCTTAAATAGAGCTGGGGGCGTGTCCGTCCGTCTGATTTCCGAGAAGTTCTGAAACTGATGTTTCGTTTCTCTTTCCCTCTTGTTGTTTTTGTCTCTGCTAGAGCAGCACTGTGACTTTCCCGTCCTCGGGGGTCAGAGCCCGGGGTGCCCCCACAGGGAGCCCGTTCGCCCCGACCGCCTGGGACGGGAGGTGCGGGAGCTGAGGGGGAAGGAGGCGCCGGGCCGGGGGCTCCTCAGGCCCGTGCCGGGGCTCCTGCGCCTCCACGGGGCTTTTCCCGACCGCTGAAACTCCGTGGTTCTGGCGAGGGCCCAGGGCTCAGTGTGGAGAGCAGAGCTGCAGCCGCTCTGCCTGCTTCGTGTGCACCGGGCAGCCTCAAAAACCATCCAGAGCTGCACTCTGCACCTCCCTTTCTCCCTCGCCCTGCACCCACCCAACTTGTTCCCCTGCCCTCCTTCACCCCCCGGGACCCCCAAACCCACATCCCCACATCTGTCCAAGTGCCAGAGCAGTGGTTGAAGGTTGGTGCAGCTGGGCCAGCGTCAGGGGGCACCCACCTCCCACACCCCCAGGCCCCTGCCCACCTCCCTTGCTGTGACAGCACCGGGAGCTGTGGCCACACACACCACAGCTCCTGCAAGTAACCCTAGAGTGCCAAATACAGCACAATGTCACTGGCCCAGCTCAGTGGAGCCCCAAGACACCAACCATTGCTGTGGGGCACAGTGTGACACAGCCATGCTCCCCCCAGGATGCTCTGCCAGCACCCCAGCAGCTCCCACATGGCTCAGCCCCAGGGATCCGGCCCTGAGGAGCCCAGACACGGCTCCCAGCACCCAAGACAAGTCCCCAGCCCAGCAGCAGTGCTGGGGCAGAGCGTGTCTGGCAGGACCAGCAGCCCTGTTCCCCCCCAGATCAAACTGGGTGGGTGTCCTGAGCCCGAGGCTGCAGAGATGCACCCACTCAACCCCTGGGGCTCTGCTGGCCCTGCACTGCAGCACGATGCTGCCCTGAGGATTTGCTGTAGCAGTGCCGGGGTCCCAGGGACTGCCAGGGCTCAGTGGGAGCCAAAGGCCCCTGGCTGTGCAGGGGGACAGGGAGCAAGGCTGCAAACACTGCCTGCTGCAACCCCCTCCTGGGGCACGGCAAATCCCCGGGTGTGGGGCAGGTACCTGAGCCAGGACGCACACCAAGCATCACCACACACACCCACACCTGCAGGGAACTTTTATTGAGCTTTCAAAGCATTTATGACTCAAGGCAATCTAAATCTGCTAAAGGGGCAGCTGGGGGTCAGCAGGGCCTTTCCAGCTTCTGCAGTGGGAAGACACGCATCAGTCTGCCGGGCAGGAAGCAAATCTGTTTCTGATCACTGGTAGTGGTAGTCAGGAGTTCTTTTCTGGTCATCATCGCTTCGGGATTCCTTTTTGTCTATAAAGACAGGAGTGTCATTTCCCAGAAGCATCGAGGCTGATGGACAAGCACGGGGCAGGGACAGCCAGCAATGTCTCTCCAGCAACAGGCTCCTCAGTCAGTGCCAGAGAGGTGGCCTGCAGTGAGCTCTGCTCCCTTTCTGCTCTGCCTCTCTACCTCTGGCCACTGCTGCCACTGGACACTGGAGTTCTTGCCACCCACATTGGGATTGATCCCTTTCTCATAGTTTGGGCACGTTCAGAGCAGGGAGGGGTTTGAGGGCTGCTTTGGCTTCAGAGTAAGCCCAGGGTGCACCCCCGTGTTCCCACCCAGCACAGCCCAGCCCCCCGCCCTCCTCACTCACCAGAACAGAAATACTCACCACTGGACTTCTTGTCCCAATGTTTTCCTGCATATACTCCTGCAGGGAAGACAGAGCAGCCTTAGGCTGGGGCTGTGACCCACATCTCCCCCTGCCCCCAGCACCAGCACCGGCCTCCCCAAAGCACCTGGGGAGCAGAGCGGGGAGGGAGGGCTGGGGGTGCAGGGACAGGGACACCCCCTGGGCGGCAGGAGAGGAGCAGAGTGCAGGGCTGCAGCAGCGGGGGCAGGCAGAATTCCAGGCCAGAGCTGCCCCTTCCCTCTCAGCAGCACCACAAGCGAAACCCAAACGCTGCTCATCCCGTGCCGGACTCTCACCTGCAAACACAGCTCCGAGGGCGACTCCAACGCCAATGACTACAAGGCCAACTGGAGGTAAAGATAAGAAGAAAAATGAGAGATGGGCAGGAGTGGGGCACTAAAGCTCCTCCCGGCTGGAGCCCAGTGCCCTGTGCCGGGCAGGGCAGGGCAGGGGCCCGGGGGCAGCAGCGGCTCTCCCAGCCCCACCCTCCTTCAGCCCCGCAGACACCCGGGTGGAGAGGGAAGAAGGGACAAACCCCAGGGGCCCTGGGCCTCGTCCACGCAGTCCCACGTCAGGACTCGCCCCCCAGACCCTGCGAGCTCCCCAACTTACTCATGGTCGTCTGGATGGGAGCGTGAGCTGCGATGAGTCTGCTCTAAACCGGGTCCATCGGGAAACAAGAACAGGATTTTTATCGTGGGCGGCAGGTGGGGTCAGCCGGTCTTCGCTGCCCTGCACGATCGCCCCCAGCCACCCCTCTCCCACCCAGGAGACCCCGGCCCCCTCCCCTCACAAGAAGAGGCCCCTCAGCCCCAGCCAAGGCTCCTGCCGGGCCCCGAGCTCGGGGGCTGCTCTGCCGGCGCAGCGAGGTGAGCAGCCCCCCGTTATTGTCCCCCCCTCAGAGAAAGACCCCCAAACACCCACCCCGGGACCGCTGACCTCACGCCACCAATCTGTTCTTTACTGTGCCTCTGTGGAGGAGATGGCTGCCGCTTAAATAGAGCTGGGGGCGTGTCCGTCCGTCTGATTTCCGAGAAGTTCTGAAACTGATGTTTCGTTTCTCTTTCCCTCTCGTTGTTGCTGTCTCTGCTAGAGCAGCACTGTGACTTTCCCGTCCTCGGGGGTCAGAGCCCGGGGTGCCCCCACAGGGAGCCCGTTCGCCCCGACCGCCTGGGACGGGAGGTGCGGGAGCTGAGGGGGAAGGAGGCGCCGGGCCGGGGGCTCCTCAGGCCCGTGCCGGGGCTCCTGCGCCTCCACGGGGCTTTTCCCGACCGCTGAAACTCCGTGGTTCTGGCGAGGGCCCCGGGCTCAGTGTGGAGAGCAGAGCTGCAGCCGCTCTGCCTGCCTCGTGTGCACCGGGCAGCCTCAAAAACCATCCAGAGCCGCACTCTGCACCTCCCTTTCTCCCTCGCCCTGCACGCACCCAACCTGTTCCCCTGCCCTCCTTCACCCCCCGGGACCCCCAAACCCACATCCCCACATCTGTCCAAGTGCCAGAGCAGTGGTTGAAGGTTGGTGCAGCTGGGCCAGCGTCGGGGGGCACCCACCTCCCACACCCCCAGGCCCCTGCCCACCTCCCTTGCTGTGACAGCACCGGGAGCTGTGGCCACACACACCACAGCTCCTGCAAGGAACCCTAGAGTGCCAAATGCAGCACAATGTCACTGGCCCAGCTCAGTGGAGCCCCAAGACACCAACCATTGCTGTGGGGCACAGTGGGACACAGCCATGCTCCCCCCAGGATGCTCTGCCAGCACCCCAGCAGCTCCCACATGGCTCAGCCCCAGGGATCCGGCCCTGAGGAGCCCAGACACGGCTCCCAGCACCCAAGACAAGTCCCCAGCCCAGCAGCAGTGCTGGGGCAGAGCGTGTCTGGCAGCACCAGCAGCCCTGTCCCACCCCAGGTCAAACTGGGTGGGTGTCCTGAGCCCGAGGCTGCAGAGATGCACCCACTCAACCCCTGGGGCTCTGCTGGCCCTGCAGTGCAGCACGATGCTGCCCTGAGGATTTGCTGTAGCAATGCTGGGGTCCCAGGGACTGCCAGGGTTCAGTGGGAGCCAAAGGCCCCTGGCTGTGCAGGGGGACAGGGAGCAAGGCTGCAAACACTGCCTGCTGCAACCCCCTCCTGGGGCACGGCAAATCCCGAGGTGTGGGGCAGGTACCTGAGCCAGGACGCACACCAAGCATCACCACACACACCCACACCTGTAGTGCACTTTTATTGAGCTTTCAAAGCATTTATGGCTCAAGGCAATCTAAATCTGCTAAAGGGGCAGCTGGGGGTCAGCAGGGCCTTTCCAGCTTCTGCAGTGGGAAGACACGAATCAGGCTGCTGGGCAGGAAGCAAATCTGTTTCTGATCACTGGTAGTGGTACTCAGGAGTTCTTCTCCGGCCAGCATGGCTTTGGGATTGGTTTTTCCCTATAAAGACAGGAGTGTCATTTCCCAGAAGCATCGAGGCTGATGGACAAGCACGGGGCAGGGACAGCCAGCAATGTCTCTCAGGCAAGAGGCTCCTCAGTCTGTGCCAGAGAGGTGGCCTGCAGTGAGCTCTGCTCCCTGAGCACATCCAACCCCTTTCTGCTCTGCCTCTCTACCTCTGGCCACTGCTGCCACTGGACACTGGAGTTCTTGCCACCCACATTGGGATTGATCCTTTTCTCATATTTTATGCACGTTCAGAGCAGGGAGGGGTTTGAGGGCAGCTTTGGTTTCAGAGTAAGCCCAGGGTGCACCCCCGTGTTCCCACCCAGCACAGCCCAGCCCCCCGCCCTCCTCACTCACCAGAACGGAAATATTCACTACTGGCAGTCCAGGCCTTTTGCACTGCTGTAACTATCTCTGCAGGGAGGACAGAGCAGCCTTAGAGTGGGGTCTGTGACCCACATCTCCCCCTGCCCCCAGCACCAGCACCGGCCTCCCCAAAGCACCCAGGGAGCAGAGCGGGGAGGGAGGGCTGGGGGTGCAGGGACAGGGACACCCCCTGGGCGGCAGGAGAGGAGCAGAGTGCAGGGCTGCAGCAGCGGGGGCAGGCAGAATTCCAGGCCAGAGCTGCCCCTTCCCTCTCAGCAGCACCACAAGTGAAACCCAAACGCTGCTCATCCCGTGACAGACTCTGACCTCTATATTGAAGCCCCACGGCGAATGCCACAATGAATGCAACAGCAGCTGGAGGTAAAGCTATGAAGTAAAATGAGAGATGGTCAGGAGTGGGGCATTAAAACTCCTCTCAGCTGGAGCCCAGTGCCCTGTGCTGGGCAGGGCAGCGGCCCGGGGGCAGCAGCGGCTCTCCCAGCCCCACCCTCCTTCAGCCCCGCAGACACCCGGGTGGAGAGGGGAGAAGGGACAAACCCCAGGGGCCCTGGGCCTCGTCCACGCAGTCCCACGTCAGAACTCGTGCCCCAGACCCCCCGAGCTCCCCAACTTACCCATGGTCGGCTGGATGGGAGCGAGAGCTGCGATGAGTCTGCTCTAAACCGGGTCCATCGGGAAGCAAGAACAGGATTTTTATCGTGGGCGGCAGGTGGGGTCAGCCGGTCTTTGCTGCCCTGCACGATCGCCCCCAGCCACCCCTCTCCCACCCAGGAGACCCCGGCCCCCTCCCCTCACAAGAAGAGACCCCTCAGCCCCAGCCCAGGCTCCTGCCGGGCCCCGAGCTCGGGGGCTGCTCAGCCGGCGCAGCGAGGTGAGCAGCCCCCCGTTATTGTTCCCCCCTCAGAGAAAGACCCGCAAACACCCACCCCGGGACCGCTGACCTCACGTCACCAATCTGTTCTTTATTGTGCCTCTGTGGAGGAGATGGCTGCCGCTGAAGTCGAGCTAGGGGTGTGTCCGTCCGGTCAGCTGATTTTCGAGAAGTTTCTGAAACTGATTTTTAGTTTCTGTTCCTTTCTCGTTGTTGCTGTCTTTACTAGAGCAGCACTGGGGCTCTCCCGTCCTCGGGGGTCGGAGCCCGGGGTGCCCCCACAGGGAGCCCCTTCGCCCCGACCGCCTGGGACGGGAGGTGCGGGAGCTGAGGGGGAAGGAGGCGCCGGGCCGGGGGCTCCTCAGGCCCGTGCCGGGGCTCCTGCGCCTCCACGGGGCTTTTCCCGACCGCTGAAACTCCGTGGTTCTGGCGAGGGCCCAGGGCTCAGTGTGGAGGGCAGAGCTGCAGCCACTCTGCCTGCTTCGTGTGCACCGGGCAGCCTCAAAAACCATCCAGAGCCGCACTCTGCACCTCCCTTTCTCCCTCTCCCTGCACCCACCCAACCTGTTCCCCTGCCCTCCTTCACCCCCCGGGACCCCCAAACCCACATCCCCACATCTGTCCAAGTGCCAGAGCAGTAGTTGAAGGTTGGTGCAGCTGGGCCAGCGTCGGGGGGCACCCACCTCCCACACCCCCAGGCCCCTGCCCACCTCCCTTGCTGTGACAGCACCGGGAGCTGTGGCCACACACACCACAGCTCCTGCAAGGAACCCTCGAGTGCCAAATACAGCACAATGTCACTGGCCCAGCTCAGTGGAGCCCCAAGACACCAACCACTGCTGTGGGGCACAGTGTGACACAGCCATGCTCCCCCCAGGATGCTCTGCCAGCACCCCAACAGCTCCCACATGGCTCAGCCCCAGGGATCCGGCCCTGAGGAGCCCAGACACGGCTCCCAGCACCCAAGACAAGTCCCCAGCCCAGCAGCAGTGCTGGGGCAGAGCGTGTCTGGCAGCACCAGCAGCCCTGTCCCACCCCAGATCAAACTGGGTGGGTGTCCTGAGCCCGAGGCTGCAGAGATGCACCCACTCAACCCCTGGGGCTCTGCTGGCCCTGCACTGCAGCACGATGCTGCCCTGAGGATTTGCTGTAGCAGTGCTGGGGTCCCAGGGACTTCCAGGGCTCAGTGGGAACCAAAGGCCCCTGGCTGTGCAGGGGGACAGGGAGCAAGGCTGCAAACACTGCCTGCTGCAACCCCCTCCTGGGGCACAGCAAATCCCCAAGTGTGGGGCAGGTACCTGAGCCAGGACACACACCAAGCATCACCACACACACCCACACCTGCAATGCACTTTTATTGAGCTTTCAAAGCATTTATGGCTCAAGGCAATCTAAATCTGCTAAAGGGGCAGCTGGGGGTCAGCAGGGCCTTTCCAGCTTCTGCAGTGGGCAGACATGCATCAGTCTGCCGGGCAGGAAGCAAATCGGTTTCTGATCACTGGTAGTGGTACTCAGGAGTTCTTCTCTGGTCATCAGTGCTTTGGGATTGGTTTCCCTCTATAAAGACAGGAGTGTCATTTCCCAGAAGCATCGAGGCTGATGGACAAGCACGGGGCAGGGACAGCCAGCAATGTCTCTCAGGCAAGAGGCTCCTCAGTCAGTGCCAGAGAGGTGGCCTGCAGTGAACTCTGCTCCCTTTCTGCTCTGCCTCTCTGCCCCTGGCCACTGCTGCCACTGGACACAGGAGTTCTTGGCACCCACATTGGGACTGATCCCTTTCTCATAGTTTGGGCATGTTCAGAGCAGGGAGGGGTTCGAGGGCTGCTTTGGCTTCAGAGTAAGCCCAGGGTGCACCCCCGTGTTCCCACCCAGCACAGCCCAGACCCCCGCCCTCCTCACTCACCAGGACGGAAATACTCACCACTGGTATTCCAGGCCTTCTGCACTACTTTAACTATCTCTGCAGGGAGGACAGAGCAGCCTTAGGGTGGGGTCTCTGACCCACATCTCCCCCTGCCCCAGCACCAGCACCGGCCTCCCCAAAGCACCCAGGGAGCAGAGCGGGGAGGGAGGGCTGGGGGTGCAGGGACAGGGACACCCCCTGGGCGGCAGGAGAGGAGCAGAGTGCAGGGCTGCAGCAGCGGGGGCAGGCAGAATTCCAGGCCAGAGCTGCCCCTTCCCTCTCAGCAGCACCACAAGTGAAACCCAAACGCTGCTCATCCCGTGACAGACTCTGACCTCTAACTGCAATTCCCGCGGCGACTCCCGCAATGACTACAAAGGGAACTGGAAGGAAAATGAGAGATGGGCAGGAGTGGGGCACTAAAGCTCCTCCCGGCTGGAGCCCAGTGCCCTGTGCTGGGCAAGGCAGGGGCCCGGGGGCAGCAGCGGCTCTCCCAGCCCCACCATCCTTCAGCCCCTGCAGACACCCGGGTGGAGAGGGGAGAAGGGACAAACCCCAGGGGCCCTGGGCCTCGTCCACGCAGTCCCACGTCAGGACTCGCCCCCCAGACCCCACGAGCTCCCCAACTTACGCATGGTCAGCTGGATGGGAGCGAGAGCTGCGATGAGTCTGCTCTAAACCGGGTCCTTTGGGAAGCAAGAACAAGATTTTTATTGTGGGCGGCAGGTGGGGTCAGCCGGTCTTTGCTGCCCTGCACGATCGCCCCCAGCCACCCCTCTCCTATCCAGGAGACCCCGGCCTCCTCCCCTCACAAGAAGAGACCCCTCAGCCCCAGCCCAGGCTCCTGCCCGGCCCAGAGCTCGGGGGCTGCTCTGCCGGTGCAGTGAGGTGAGCAGCCCCCCGTTATTGTCCCCCCCTCAGAGAAAGGGTGCTGTCCCCAAACACCCACCCCGGGACCGCACACCCCACGCCACCAATCTGTTCTTTATTGTGCTCTGTGGAGGAGATGGCTGCTGCTTAAATCGAGCTAGGGGTGTGTCCGTCCGGTCAGCTGATTTTCGAGAAGTTTCTGAGACTGATTTTTAGTTTCTCTTTCCCTCTCGTTGTTGCTGTCTCTGCTAGAGCAGCACTGGGGCTCTCCCGTCCTCGGGGGTCAGAGCCTGGGCGTGTCCCCAGAGGGAGCCCCTTCGCCCCGACCGCCTGGGACGGGAGGTGCGGGAGCTGAGGGGGAAGGAGGCGCCGGGCCGGGGCCTCCTCAGGCCCGTGCCGGGGCTCCTGCGCCTCCACGGGGCTTTTACCGACCGCTGAAACTCCGTGGTTCTGGCGAGGGCCCAGGGCAGTGTGGAGAGCAGAGCTGCAGCCGCTCTGCCTGCCTCGTGTGCACCGGGCAGCCTCAAAAACCATCCAGAGCCGCACTCTGCACCTCCCTTTCTCCCTCGCCCTGCACACACCCAACTTGTTCCCCTGCTCTCCTTCATCCCCCAGGACCCCCAAACCCACATCCCCACATCTGTCCAAGTGCCAGAGCAGTGGTTGAGGTTGGTGCAGCTGGGCCAGTGTCGGGGGGCACCCACCTCCCACACTGCCAGGCCCCTGCCCACCTCCCTTGCTGTGACAGCACCGGGAGCTGTGGCCACACACACCACAGCTCCTGCAAGGAACCCTCGAGTGCCAAATACAGCACAATGTCACTGGCCCAGCTCAGTGGAGCCCCAAGACACCATCCATTGCTCTGGAGCACAGTGTGACACAGCTGTGCTCCCCCCAGGATGCTCTGCCAGCACCCCAGCAGCTCCCACATGGCTCAGCCCCAGGGATCCGGCCCTGAGGAGCCCAGACACGGCTCCCAGCACCCAAGACAAGTCCCCAGCCCAGCAGCAGTGCTGGGGCAGAGCGTGTCTGGCAGCACCAGCAGCCCTGTCCCACCCCAGATCAAACTGGGTGGGTGTCCTGAGCCTGAGGCTGCAGAGATGCACCCACTCAACCCCTGGGGCTCTGCTGGCCCTGCACTGCAGCACGATGCTGCCCTGAGGATTTGCTGTAGCAGTGCTGGGGTCCCAGGGACTGCCAGGGCTCAGTGGGAGCCAAAGGCCCCTGGCTGTGCAGGGGGACAGGGAGCAAGGCTGCAAACACTGCCTGCTGCAACCCCCTCCTGGGGCACGGCAAATCCCGAGGTGTGGGGCAGCTACCTGAGCCAGGACGCACACCAAGCATCACCACACACACCCACACCTGCAGGGAACTTTTATTGAGCTTTCAAAGCATTTATGGCTCAAGGCAATCTAAATCTGCTAAAGGGGCAGCTGGGGGTCAGCAGGGCCTTTCCATCTTCTGCAGTGGGAAGACACGAATCAGGCTGCTGGGCAGGAAGCAAACCTGTTTCTGATCACTGGTAGTGGTACTCAGGAGTTCTTCTCCGGCCAGCATTGCTTCGGGATTCCTTTTTCCCTATAAAGACAGGAGTGTCATTTCCCAGAAGCATCGAGGCTGATGGACAAGCACGGGGCAGGGACAGCCAGCAATGTCTCTCAGGCAAGAGGCTCCTCAGTCAGTGCCAGAGAGGTGGCCTGCAGTGAGCTCTGCTCCCTGAGCACATCCAACCCCTTTCTGCTCTCCCTCTCTGCCACTGGACACTGGAGTTCTTGGCACCCACATTGGGATTGATCCCTTTCTCATAGTTTGGGCACGTTCAGACCAGGGAGGGGTTTGAGGGCTGCTTTGGCTTCAGAGTAAGCCCAGGGTGCACCCCCGTGTTCCCACCCAGCACAGCCCAGCCCCCCGCCCTCCTCACTCACCAGAATGGACATATACAGGACTGCCACTCCTGCCCTGCTTCGCTAGTGCAGCCAGTCCTGCAGGGAGGACAGAGCAGCCTTAGGGTGGGGTCTGTGACCCACATCTCCCCCTGCCCCCAGCACCAGCACCGGCCTCCCCAAAGCACCCGGGGAGCAGAGCGGGGAGGGAGGGCTGGGGGTGCAGGGACAGGGACACCCCCTGGGCGGCAGGAGAGGAGCAGAGTGCAGGGCTGCAGCAGCGGGGGCAGGCAGAATTCCAGGCCAGAGCTGCCCCTTCCCTCTCAGCAGCACCACAAGTGAAACCCAAACACTGCTCATTCCATGCCGGACTCTGACCTGCAAGTGCAAGTCCCACGGCGACACCCGCAATGACTACAACAGCAACTGGAGGTAAAGCTATGAAGTAAAATGAGAGATGGGCAGGAGTGGGGCATTAAAACTCCTCCCGGCTGGAGCCCAGCGCCCTGTGCCGGTCAGGGCAGGGCAGGGGCCCGGGGGCAGCAGCGGCTCTCCCAGCCCCACCCTCCTTCAGCCCCGCAGACACCCGGGTGGAGAGGGGAGAAGGGACAAACCCCAGGGGCCCTGGGCCTCGTCCACGCAGTCCCACGTCAGGACTCGCCCCCCAGACCCCACGAGCTCCCCAACTTACCCATGGTCGTCTGGATGGGAGCGAGAGCTGCGATGAGTCTGCTCTAAACCGGGTCCATCGGGAAACAAGAACAGGATTTTTATCGTGGGTGGAAGGTGGGGCCCGAGGGGCTCTGCTGCCCTGCACGATCGCCCACAGCCACCCCTCTCCCACCCAGGAGACCCCGGCCCCCTCCCCTCACAAGAAGAGGCCCCTCAGCCCCAGCCAAGGCTCCTGCCCGGCCCAGAGCTCGGGGGCTGCTCTGCCGGCGCAGCGAGGTGAGCAGCCCCCCGTTATTGTCCCCCCCTCAGAGAAAGGGTGCTGTCCCCAAACACCCACCCCGGGACCGCGCACCCCACGTCACCAATCTGTTCTTTACTGTGCCTCTGTGGAGGAGATGGCTGCCGCTGAAGTCGAGCTAGGGTGTGTCCGTCCGGTCAGCTGATTTTCGAGAAGTCCTGAAACTGATTTTTAGTTTCTCTTTCCCTCTTGTTGTTTTTGTCTCTGCTAGAGCAGCACTGGGGCTCTCCCGTCCCCCCGGGTCGGAGCCCGGGGTGCCCCCACAGGGAGCCCCTTCGCCCCGACCGCCTGGGACGGGAGTGCGGGAGCTGAGGGGGAAGGAGGCGCCGGGCCGGGGGCTCCTCAGGCCCGTGCCGGGGCTCCTGCGCCTCCACGGGGCTTTTCCCGACCGCTGAAACTCCGTGGTTCTGGCGAGGGCCCCGGGCTCAGTGTGGAGAGCAGAGCTGCAGCCGCTCTGCCTGCCTCGTGTGCACCGGGCAGCCTCAAAAACCATCCAGAGCCGCACTCTGCACCTCCCTTTCTCCCTCTCCCTGCACCCACTCCTCACCCCGGGCTCTCTCGGGGCAGCACGGCGGCAGAGTGAGGGGCAGCGGGGGCCGTGGCTCATGCGCCGCCGCAGCTGGTTGAAGGGGACCAAATCCAGTTGCAAGTTGATCTGGTTCCTTTTTACCAGCCCCAGGGACGCACCGTCTCTCCGGAGGCGCCCTCTGGACGGCGCTGGTGATGGGGGCTCCCGGCGTGGGGGTCCCAGCCCAAAAATACATACTTCTTAACATTCCATAACGCCGGCCGGCTCCATATGGGCATATGAAGAAGTATGTAGGGTTGGGAGGGAGAGGCGGGCGCCGCGGGGCCGGGCCCGCAGGGCACGGGGCTCTCCCTCTCCCGGCCGTGTCCTCCAGCTCCGCTGAGATCCTGGAAGGAGCCGGTGGCCCTGGTGAAACCCGAGACTGGGCAGAGGCTGTGGGGAGAACCTGCTGCCCACCCCCAGCCCCGTCCCCGGCCTCTGCCCGGTGCAGCCCGGGTGGAGGCACTGCCCAGGTGGCCCCTGTGCCCGCAGCCACCCCGGAACTCCTGAGTTTGGAGCCGTGGGCAACCCACGTGTGCCTGGGACTCAGAGCCCCTCGGTGGCTGGAGGGTGCTCAGGCTGCTGTTTTGGGGGGTTTGGGTGCCCTTTGAGGGTGATGGGATGCTCTGGGATGCAGCTGAGGCTCAGCAGTTTGGGCTGTGGGGGCACCTGGGGAGCTGCACCTGGAGGAGAAGGGGGCACAGCCAAGGGCCACGTCCTGCCAGCCCACAGGGGCCAGCATGGATGGATGGCACAGGTGGGTGCCTGTGCTTGGAGCCACTTCCACAGGGGGAATCCCCCTCAGATCCCCTCAGCCCTGGCTCTTGGCTTGGCAGGGATCCCCCCTGTTGCTGCTGCTGCACTGGGTCAGGATGCACCAACTCCTTCCCCTGCCCCTCTCCACCCCCTTGGAACCCCAATCTCCACATCCCCACATCTGTCCATGTGCCAGAGCAGTGGTTCAGGCTGGTGCACACAGTGCCAGTGTAGGGGGCACCCATCTCCCACACCCCCATGCCCCTGCCCACCTGGTTTGCAGGGCCAGGAGAAGGACACGGGGCTCTGAGCCCTTCCCACTCCCTCCCCACGCTGCAGCTCTGGACAGGGAAGGCTGGAGGTGCCTTTACCCACAGGAGGAGGGATTCAGCTGAGAGCTCAGAGGCTTGAGACCCCAAGGGGACTGTGGGGGGCTTCCTGTCCCCAGCACAGCTTGGCCATGGCAGGGTGACAGAGGGGACACATCTTGACTTCAGTGACCTTCCCAGCCCTAAACCTGCAGCTGGAACAGGACAATGGCAGGTACAGGGAGTGATCTGGGTTCCCAGGGCTGCCCCCTCTAAGGACAGGGGAGCCAGGGGTGTGTGGGGGTCTGGCTGTGGGCAGAAGGGGCTGGCTGGACATGGCGTGGCCGTGACTCAGCACCGGGAGCTGTGGCCACACACACCACAGCTCCTGCAAGGAACCCTAGAGTGCCAAATACAGCACAATGTCACTGGCCCAGCTCAGTGGAGCCCCAAGACACCAACCACTGCTGTGGGGCACAGTGTGACACAGCCATGCTCCCCCCAGGATGCTCTGCCAGCACCCCAGCATCTCCCACATGGCTCAGCCCCAGGGATCCGGCCTTGAGGAGCCCAGACACGGCTCCCAGCACCCAAGACAAGTCCCCAGCCCAGCAGCAGTGCTGGGGCAGAGCGTGTCTGGCAGGACCAGCAGCCCTGTTCCCCCCCAGATCAAACTGGGTGGGTGTCCTGAGCCCGAGACTGCAGAGATGCACCCACTCAACCCCTGGGGCTCTGCTGGCCCTGCAGTGCAGCACGATGCTGCCCTGAGGATTTGCTGTAGCAGTGCTGGGGTCCCAGGGACTGCCAGGGCTCAGTGGGAGCCAAAGGCCCCTGGCTGCACCCACCCTGAAGCTGCAAAGCCAGAACAGTGTCTGGGCTCTCACGTCGCAGCCCAGTTCACCTCCAGTCACCTCGGCTGACCTTGGGCAGCCTCCCAGGACTGGGTGTTAGAGATCCCCCAGCCCGAGTGGCCCACACAGCCCCATCCCCTGGCACGGTTCCCGCAGCCCTCGGCCGGGCCCTCCCGGTGACCTTGGGGGCTGCAGGCAGCAGCTCCGCGGGACGCTCGTTCCATCCGGGCCACCTCGTGTCCCCCCAGCTCCAGCCCAGGCCACCCCTGCCTGTTCCCACCACCCCTCCTTGGCCCTGCCCTTTTCCACAGACCGGCTCTACCCCACTGCCCTCTCTGTGCCCAGACATTCCCAGTCATCACCAGCAACCCCTCTGCAGCCCTGGGCGTGCCCCCACCACCGAAGGCATCCCTGAGCCCTCCCCAGCCCCAGCCCCGCCTTTGCAGCTGTAGACCCCGAGCCGAAACCCACCAGGGAGCTGTGGCCTAGGGCAGCCCCTCTTCCACGAATTCTCCGTGCCCGCAGACCGGCTGTGAGTCCCTGGCCAGGGCAGCCCCCCGTGCTCTCCACCTGCCCCTGGAATAGCTCCCTGCCCGGGCAGGAAGGTTTGTTGGCTTTGCAGGGGGAGGCGAAGGAGCCGGGGGCTGCCGGGGCCGGCCGTGGTGGCACCCAGGCACCCGCAGGCACCCAACAACCCCAGCTTGGCTATAAAAGGAAGAGTGTTATTTTTTTTTTCCCGGCTCCGCCAGCGCCGCGTCCCTGGCCGAGCTCTGCAGCCGCTGCCCCGCAGGGGCCTTCCAAGTTTTCCCATCCAGCGCTGCCCCCCCAGCCGGCTTCCCCCGGTTCATCCATCCCCGGCAAACCCACTGCAGCAGCCGCTGAGTGACTTATAAAACACCAAGAGGCCCGGCAAGCAGGAGGGAGGTGGGTGCCAAAGGAGCCCTGGCACAGGGTGCCCGGGGGAGCACCCGGCTCCCGTCCCGCCGTCCCTTCGCCCGCGGCGGTGCCCGTGTCGGGGCGGTGGGCGCACGACCCTGCTGCACCCGGCCGTGCTGGTCAGCACTTCCCTCCGTGCCGGTCCGAAATGCGATGCCGAGGTGCCCAGAAGTTGTGTTCCCCTTCCCACCCTGTCCCACAGGCGTGGGGTGTCCCCCCCTTTGCCTGGCGGAGCGCTCCTCGGCTCCCCGGGGAGGGGGTGACCGGCCCCGGTGCAGGGGGGACACCGGCAGGCAGGAGGGCCGGTGCTGCCCGCAGAGCCCCAGCGCTCACCCCCCAGGACCCTGCCGGTCCCCCCAGCCACACAGAGGCTTCCTGCTGCCCCCCACTCCTCCGCCTGCACCCGGGCTGGCCCCAAGCAGGGGGGGCTGCGGTGACCCCCCGTCCCCAGAGTGTCCCCTCCCCGCCCACGCCGAGCCGCAGCAGCAGCATCCCCGGCCCCGGCGGGCTCAGCACCGGCCGGGCTCGCTGAAGGTTAAACCTCGGCGGCGGGGAAAGCCCCCGCGGCCCCCCGCAGACCCCGCACCTCCCGCCCGCAAGGCCACTCACGGTCCTGGAGGTGACAGCGGCCGCGGCTGGCTGTGCTGGCGGCAGCGAGCGGCGGTGACAGCCGGCACGAGCACGCTGCCTCCCCGCTCGCCTTGACTTTGCCACAGGACTCCTCCGGCTCGTCCGCAGGAGCTTTGCAGCATCCTCCAGTTCAGCGGGAGAAGTTCCTCGCCAGGGAGGGAGGGAGGAGGGAGGGATTTAAGGCAGACCCTGCGTGGGATGCAACATCTACGGCTGCAGCTGGAGACCCCTCGCTCGCTGGGCGCCCCGAAGCTCCCTCCTCGCTCGCCCCGTCCTGGTCTCGGTGTCCCGGCGCGTGTGCCGGTTCTGGGGATGCCGTGTGGGTGATCTCTGCTGAGAACCCTCTCCCTCCCGGACCGAGGCAGCCGGGGCTGCCACCAGCACGCAGACAGCGGGCCAGCCCTGCCACCTGCCCCGCCACCCCCGGGTGCCCGGCGGGGGTCCCAAAGCCATCGTGGGGGGAGCCGGCACACACCCCTGGGCCCAGCAGCAGCCCAGGGCAGCTCGACGGCAAAACGAAACTGGTGGAGTGCACAGAAGGGTAAAACCTGTCACCACTTCAGCCACGGGAGATCCCCGCGGCCAGGGGGACCCCGTGGGGATGGCGATCCCGGGGTTGCCCCAACACCCACGGGGCGGCTGTTCCAGCATCCCCAGCCGCCGAGTCCGGGGGTACTGGGCTGCTCTGCCCACCCTGGAGCCCCGCCGGTCCTACCTGCGGAGAGCTGGCGGGGCCAGGGGGACGCCGTGGCCGGGGCAGGATGCTGGGAGACACCTCAGCGTGGTTCCCAAAGGGAAAAGCCAGGGCCGGCAGCGTGGCATCCCTCCCGCGGCGGTCCCGGCGGCTCCCTGCCTGCCACGGCACCCTCCCCACCCCGGGTGCGCTCTGTTTGCCTGCTATTTTTGGCAGCCTCCTAAGAGCTCCTCTCAGGCTATTAATAATGAGAGTGAGAAATTCGTTTGGCCTCTCCTATATAAGGAAAGGTAGAGGCTTAGAGGCAGCTAAATATACTGGCGCGTGCGGGAGCGAGCGGGGAGCCTTTGGCACCGCGTGTGGAAAAGAGATTGTTTGAACAATGGAAAGACGGACTCACCCGGCGCACGGGGCCCCGCCTGGACCGACCGAGGGATGGACGGAGGGTGGATGGTGCCCGCGGGCCTCCACCGCGTCGCCCCCGATGCCCCTCGGCAGGAGGAGCGGTGGGAGAGGGGAGGCAGGAGCGGGGATGCTCCGCACACTCCTGCCCCGAGCCAGCCCCAAAATGCCTCTAACAACCCCCACCGGGCCAGCAGCGAGCCGGGGAGTGACGCTGTGTTTGTGCCCGCTCAGGAGGGACCTGAGGGGTGCTGGTGGCAGGGAGCAGGTGCGCTCTGGTGGGGCGACAATTTCCCGCTGTGGGACGTGGCCATTTGAGCCCCCTGCAAATCCCGGCTTCTCTCGGGGCCGTGCCCGACGCTCCTGCCCGGCTCTGGAGCAGCCCCGGGGGTGCTGCAGGGTGCCAGCGGTGCCACAGCGTGTCCCCAGCTCGCAGTGAGCCGCCAGCAGCCCCGCAGTGTGCCCGCACCCTCGGCACAGGGTCATTGAAGGAGCACAGCGTTATGTGACTGTGTCCCCCCGCGGCCACCGGGGACCCGGGCGAGGTGCGGGAGCTCCCGTCAGTGCCGGGGACAGGGAGAGCCCGGCTGGAGGAAGGAAAGCAGCAGCAATCCAGGGAATCCTAATGACAGGAAGGCGCTGGGGAGCAGCGCCAAATCCACACGGTCGGAGCAAGGACAGCACATGCAGCAGGATGAGTACAAAGAGAGGAAAAACCGTGCTCCTCTGGCTCCAGGAAGAAGAGCCTTTTGTTTTTTTAACCCTTCGTAGCCCCGGGTGCTGCTTAGGGAGGCACAAGAGGTGCAGCTGCGACTGCAAACCCCGATCTCCCCGGCTCCTTCGCGGTCCCACAGGCGCCTGGTCTTGGCCTCGGCCGCGGTGCCTGCGGCCAAATCCCTGCACCGCGTCCCCCGGGACTGCAGGGCTTCCCCGGGCTGCTGAACCACCAGAACATCGGGACAGAGGTGGTGGGCAAAGTCCTGGAGCTGCTGCTGCCTTGGCCACCGTCACATCTGCCTCAGTTTCTTGAGCTGTGAAATTCCAGCAATAAAATCCATTTCACAGACTGCGAGCCTGGGGCTGCTCTGAGGCTCCAGCCCAGGCCCTGCTCCCCCCCCGGGGATGTGACACAACCCAAAAACTGCTGGAGGCACGAGCAGCTCACGGCGCTCAGGGCAGTGACAAACCCCGTTCTCCTCTGCCGGTGCTGCCCCGGGGCTGCTGCAAATCCTCCCCACCCACCCAGCCCGCAGCTGGGGAGCTCAGATTTGGCTTCCTCTGTCCTTAGGTGACATTGAGGGAGGTGAACTCAGGGCTCCAGCCCACCCCGCGGACCACGTGAACTGTGCATGGCCAGAAGGGCAGCTCTGAAGGTGAATCTCCTCCCCTCTCCAAAAAACCTGTGTCCCAGAGTACCACCGGGTCCCCCCCCTGGCTGCCACGGTGCTGAAGTGTGTTCCCTACACAGCCAGCCCCACAGTCATCTCCATCAAGGACCCCACTAATTAATAAATGTTCCTCTGCTGCATGAGGAGGTGCTGCTATTCAGGTGTGGGGCAGCTGCTCTTTTGCTTTCCTGTGAAATCAAGTCCTTGGTGAGAACTGTCCCACAGCTGAAACTGGAGAAAGCAGTAAAACACCTTCCCATTTGCAATAAACATTTTTATTTAAAAAAAAAGACTTTTAGTCTTGACCCGAGGAACACTGGAATCACCAAACATCTTTAACCAAAGTGCAGGCAGGTTGGGCACCCCCAGCTACGCAGCAGGATGAGGAGAATTAAGAGCAAACTATTTCAAAACTAGAATTTGCCTCAAGCATCTTTACTGAATATGTTAAAGGACACAAAAGTGAGCTAAGGTGCTGGTTCATCTGACAGATGTCTCAGCCTTTAACTTCCACACATGGGCCACTTGTAGCCAGTGTCTAATTGTGAAATCATAAAGCATAGCAATGCAGAAACCTTCCTGAGCAAGGTCACGCTCACGGCGCTCGGGTAACAAACCAGCAGCAAAATGAGTGACACTGGGGGAGGAGGAGAGCAGGGAAAGGGATTCCAAAACCCCAGGGAGGCTCTGTGCACGCACCTGGGGAGGGCTGTGCTCCTGGGGCACTCCAGCACAGCCCACCCTGCTCCTACCTTGGGCCAGAAGTTTCCACCTTCAGCCTGGGGGGTCTCCTCGCCTCTGTCAGCCCTACATGTCCTTGTGCCCCCCAAAGCTGGGGTGCAGAGCTGCCTGTCCCCATTCCTGGGGCCTGGTGGCACTGAGGGTTAACACGTGGAGGGGGAAGAGGCTGCACAGCCAGGGAATGCTAATGGGAGCCAGGGATCTAATGTGAGCTTGTGCTGTGCTGTCACTCGGAGATGGTGAGTGACTACGAGCTGCTGGGCACAGAGGGAAGGCCAAAGCCCTCCCAAAGCCCAACCCTGGGTTGGGGTGCAGCCCCTCAGTACAGCACCCCCAGCTGAAGGGCTGTGACCCCACAGTCAAACACAGGGGTGAAGGGAACAACTGCAGCTGAACAAGTGTTGGAGGCAGCAGCTGCAGGGATTGTAATTCCCTCTCCTGTAACAGGCAGCCAGGCTCACTGGAAAGCCCAGCTCGTGTCTGTTGAGAAGGGCACTGACCCCTGCAGCAACCAATGCCCAGTGGCTGAGCCCCCATCTGCTGCTGGGAGCCCTCCCTGGGATGGGCAGGAGCGAGGGGCTCAGAAAGCACAAGCCCCAAGCACCAGAACCACGCAGAGCCCAAGAGCTCCCCTCTCCCAGCCTCAGGGCCACGCCAGGTCAATCCCTGCAGCTCCAAACCCTCCTATTCCCAGTTTGTTCACTTAAATCCCAACGAAGGGACACGCAGAGGGTGGTGTCACCCAAGAGTTCAGTGTGCAGCCATGGGACAGCAGCGCTGGGCTGTGTCCTCTGAGGAGCATCCCGGGGTCAGCCCTCCCTGTGTGTGGTCCTGGGAGGGTTTGGAAGGAAGGAGCCCTGGAGAGAGAGGGTGCAGGAGTCTCCAGGAAGGAAAAGCCTGAGCCAAGCCCCAGCTGTGTGCCCGACAGCCCAGGCAGAGGGTGGCCTGTGCTGTGACGCCAGCAAATGCCGTGGCCTCAGCACTGGGAGAGCTGCAGGCTCCAGTGCTGGGCCTGAGGAACAGCTGATTGCCCAAGAAATAAACTCAGCAGCAGCCATGACTACATTCAGTGAGGGAACGTCCCCTCACGTTCAATAGTGTTTAATCTTCATCTAGCTCAACACAAATCAGTAGTGCAGCAATATAAATACAACTGAGGAACTTAAAGCCTTTTGGCTTTCATAGCTCAATAAGAAGAAGAAAAAAAAAAAAAGCCAATGAAACCAGTTTCCAGTTTTTAAATTAAACACAAAGAAAGGCAATGAACTGCCCACCCATCCCCAGAGAAGCAGTGGCATCCTTCATGCCAGCACAAGGCTGAGCTCTGCCCGAGGACAGGGTGCAACTCACGACAGCAGCACAGTGAGATAAGGGAGTGGGAATGGGGAAGGACCCCGGTGCCTGCCCTTGGGCTCAGGCAGCAGGGACACAGTGACACGCTGTGCCACGTGCTGCTGGCACTGCCCCCTGCCCTGGGGTACCCAGAGTTCCCTTTTCCACCACGGAAGGACAGCACGTGTGCTCTTCACACCGAGACAGGAGCACACAGGGCTCTGCAGCCACCACAGCACAAGGCCAGAGAGCTGCCAGCCCCAGGGAGCAGCCAGCTGGGGGCTGCAGAGACCAATCCCCATCACCTGGGATGTGCAAATTTTCAGGGGAAAAAAAAACCAAAAACAAACCCAAACCAAAAAAACCACAGTACACAGTGTTCCATAAGTGAGATATGGTTAGTGTCCAGCCTCATGGACGGCCTGGTGACCAACAGAAGGTGCTGGGGCCACGGAAAAAATGTCACAGCTTTGGAATGAAGCCAGACGTTGGACACAGGTACCAAAGGTGGGTGTCTGTCACCCCAGCTCTGGTACCCAGCAGGACTTTGCTGCAGGAGGGGGTTCTCCCAGCTTGGGCAGCAACCACAGGTCAGCTTTTCACACATGAAGAGGCACCAAGCCCCCAACACTCCCCAGGAGAGCGGCCTGACAGCGATTTAGAACAGCCACAAACCCCTCTCCTACCTGCAGACTGCCAGAGTGTGACCAGAGTGTTTACATTCCCCCTCCTCTACACTCCAACAGCAGCCAAGTGCATGTGAAAGGACAAGTCTACATTAAAATAGTGCTTAAACCATTAGGGAAGGTGGGAGTAAAGGACAAGAAAGTTGTTGGACAGCACAGGTAGCCTGTGGTAGGCTACAGGAGCTTGAAGGGAGCTCAGAGCACAGCTCAAGGACTTGACCTTCCTTCTCCAAGGAGCTCCAAGGCAAGTGAGCTGGAAGTCCACAGCTGCTCCCTCCACTGCAGTCTGAGGTGGCTTAGGAGGGTCCTGCACATTCACAGTTGCTCCAAGTGGTTCTGTCCTGCCCTCTCCAGATGCCAGCTCTGTCCTTTTCTGACTCTTCTGGGGCTCACAGTTGCCTTCTCCTCCCTTTGATTTCCCTTGAAGTTCAAATTCAAGTACAACCAGTTTTAACCGAATGGAAAGAAACCCACAAAACCAAAGTTATTTTCTGTGAAACGAGTTAGCAGCGGTGTCCTAAGTCAAAGCGGCCTCCAAAGGCCCTGGTAGGACAGGGACAGGATTGGCCTTCCCTGCTGAGCTCCAGCCAAGGCTGCCCAAGGGGAGCTATAGGATTTCCTCCCTCTGGTTCTTGGGTTTGAGTGCCAGCTGCCCGTTGCGCAGGGAGCCGTTCTGGCTGCGGAGCAGTTTCCCTTTCTCCCGGTCAGGCCAGGTGAAGATGGCTTCATCACTGTCCAGCTCCGACTCTGAGTGCATCAGGCTCGTGTTGAGGACTTGGGCTTTCTGTCTGCCACCTTGAAGGAGAAATATTCCCAGGTTAGAAATGCTTTGAACACCAGTGAACCGCCTCCCCTTGCTCCATCCCCTCTCAGTCTCCTTTTCCAATCACTTCTAAGAGGCAGCAGAATCTGACTTTCCTCTGTGTGTCTCTTATTCCCTCTGAGGCCGAAGCCAAAGTGATCCTGTCTCAGACACTCTGGCATGTCAGAGGTCACAACAACACTCCAAGCCAGCACAAAGCACAACAAGCAGACAGGAAGGCAATGATGTGACCAGAAGGGGCTGTGAGCACACGTGGGAGCTCTGTCTCCCTGACCTTGCTCGGGGCATTGCCTGGAAAATGCTTGGAGGGCTCACGACTGGACTAAGAGAATATGCAGGTGTGTGAGGGAAGATCTCTGCCACCTCACTACCCTCTCCCTACTCTCCTCTCTGCTACTCCTGCCTGCAAGGGAAGAGAGATAAATTAGCAGGATGAATTTAGATTAATGCACAAGGACAAGAGAGAGACATTTAGTGATATTGTCAGCAGAGGAAATATTTAAATTTAGCTTTTCCTTAATGGAGAAATGTAACATTTCCTCTGTTAGCAGAAAGCTCCCTGGACATATCTAGCAGGGAAAAAGACTTTAGTCAGCAGCCAGCCTCAGAAGCAGCAAGATGAGTTTAGTTACCAGAGAGCAAATGGTGAGGCACATTTAGTACATTTATTGCACAGTGGGCTCTGAGGTGACAGATGGTCAGATTAAAGCAGAGTTGGGTGCTGAGGGAGGGAAACACACCCGGGTTTCCTGCAAGGGTATCCGTGTCTGAGCAGTTGGGACAGCCTGGTCCCTGGAGGAGCAGCTGATCAGTCTGTCACTGCAATGCCCTCCATGCTGCTCTTGGGCACTGCTCACTTTGCTGGAACACCATTAAACGGGATAACACCAGGATGAGCAGTTACTTTCCCCTAACAAACAAGGATCAGGGACTCTTTTCCATGCACAGTTAACACATCCCCTTCTCTAAACAAAACCAGGACACACTGATATGAAACACACACTCAGCAGCTCCAGAGCTCCCTGGCATTCAGCAGGATTGTGCTTGGCACATCCTTTCCATCCATTTCCCTCTTTTCCTGGTCAGTCAGCAGGTGACCATGGCTTGGTTCACATATCAGATAAAACCACTCCAGCCTGAAATAACTCCCTGACCTTTGCAAAGCACCTGAGAAGCACTCTCAGGACAGCAATGCAGGCAGAAAAATGCTGGCTTAAGAACACTGAAGACAAGCCCTGCCTTTCTGGAATGGGCCAATGGACCTGTAGCCACATGAAGCACTGAGAAATTCATGCATCTCCCTCTGAAATGCATCTGCCTACTAGAAAACTAAGGATGAGCTAAAATGTGAAAGTTTCACAGCCTGATGAGCACAACAGCAAGAATAAGTGAGTTGATGAACCAGTTGTTTGTGGTAGGTGAGTGGCAGAGCAGAAATAAACCTCAATCTCTCCAGTACACAAGTACTTTCAGGTGTTGATCAATTTAGTGTAATGTTCAGTGCCACTGAATTCCTGCTTTGCTGCAGAGAATGACCAAAGAATTGCATATTGGCAAGAAGGGAACTACCAGAACCCAGTGGGAAAACTTTAGAGAAGTTACAGTCAAGACCCAATTTTGGGCTTCCTGAGTCATGCTGCTCTCCACAGCTTAATGCATCCACTTCTTGCTTCTGAGGTACCAAGTGGAGACATCAGGACCAGGCCAGTTTCAGCCCCAATTTCCAAACCTAAGAGTTAGATGACTTTACTAAATACCCCATACACAGATGTGAGACAAGCTCTCAGATCTTCTGAGACCCCTCTGTCAGTCCCTACACCACGTTTGGTTCACTGTGATTTTAAGTCCACTGAGGAAGAGTCCTCAGTCAGCAGTCTGGAAGTGCTGAGCTCTTCCTTCTCATCTTTTACCTGCTTTGGGGTTTGGTTTTAACTCCAGGCTCTCTTGATCCGTTGCATCCAAAATCTTGTATTTGCTTTTTCTTTTGGATTTTCCTTTCCGTCTAAAGGGGAGAAAAAGGAATTAAGAGACAGTCCATTTCCAAAAGAGCCAGAAGAAAAACAACTCTGATCCTCAAGGCTAAAGCACTTGCTATTTAGGATTATGTTCATATTACAAAGTGAAACATTAAAATGTTGCTAAGTTGCACATTTATAGGTTAATCCAAATTTTGCTTCTTTACATAGCCCAGAGTTCTGGGACTTCAACATTTAACTTGAAACATTTAAGTGAGAAAACCCAACGTCCCAAGGTTCAGCAGATGACCTGCTGGACAATGGTTTGAATCTTTAACCTCCTACTGCAGACACTTGGCTGTGAAACCTGGATACAGAGGGGGTTTGGTCTCAGTCCCACCTCTTGCAGCAGCAGATCACCATCCACGACAAGATTCCAAAGGCAACCACGATGAGGAAAGATGCAATGATCACATACAGCACACTCCACTCTGCAAGCAAAATCCCAGAGATAAACACATTTTGGCACCTCATACAATTGACAGTGCACGTTTTAGGGGACTGTTCTTGGGTAAGAAAAGGCAAGGCCTGGCCCTTTGCAGAGTTAGAGGCTGGCATTCCCCACTGGCAGCACCACCAGATCCCCTTGGGAAGCTCGAGATCCAGTGTGTGGACTCGCTGGGCAGTTTTCACCACGTGCTGGTTTATAAAATTTGCTCTCCTGTGGCAGGAAAGCCTCTGTAGAGACATGACAGAAGAGAGCTGTGATTTACACACCCAGAACGGACTCAGCTCTTAGTGAGTGCTCACTGGGAGGGTCTGAAGGGCACTCACTCCCTTATCAAACATCACCTGCCCAGAAGGTGAGACGAGGGGCTGTGTCCTGGTGTCAGCATCTCATCAGAGAGACAGCAGGTGCCTGGCACTGTGCCCAGCCAGGGTTTCAAACACGGGTTTCCGTGCCCAGGTGCCCACCCCGGGGGGAATCACTCACCACAGTTGCTCTCGCCGTCCCCCATCTGCACCCTGAGGAAGTTCTCCATCCAGAAGGGGTCACAGACGCAGCGCTTGGTGAAGGAGTCACAGCGCCCGTGCTCTGAGCAGTTCAGCTGACAGGCTGGGGGCCAAAACCAGCAAGGTGAACTAAATGACTCACAGGTGAGGCAAAAAACGGGACAACTTCGTTCAGTACAGCCAACCCCTCCTGCAGGCTCTGACCTGGACGTGGCCCCTCTGTAGCTCATTCATAGCTCAGCCTCTCACAAGAGGTGAGAAGTGCAAACGTAAGCACCTGGGCCTCGTGCCAGACTGAAACATCCCACTTCACCAGCAACATACATTTTGCCTAATAAATCCTCATTTTGATACACAAGTCATGGAATCTGTATATTTGTCAAGTGAATGTTTTTACACAAAGTTTTGATTTTCCAATTCAAATCCCGCCTGTGAGACAGACAAGAAACAAACAGATCCTTTGGAGGGACCAAACAGAACTGAAAAATGGCTTCTGAAGGCCACAAAATGGTAAGATCAGGAAGTAATGAAAATAATTACTCTACATAATTCTAGTTTCAGATCTCTAACTGATCAGCAAATGATGCTCACAGGATGGGTCTCATAAAAGAAAAACAGTGCTAATGTAAAGATGTAAAATAATGATAGAAATGGAACATTTCCTGCAGACTGATGTTTGTGCTGCACAGGAAACGAGTGGGTTCACAGCTACCAAGATGATTATTGTTTTCAGGATGACATTCATTTCAGTGGCTGTAGTCCATTAACACTGTATTTTAGTTTCATAGGTATCAATCTGCCTTTGGTTTTGTGAACTCTTATCCTCACAGCAACACTGCAAGTAATTATAGTAAGTTGAATAGTGAATAGATGGAATTAATTGGTAAATAAGTGATTAGTGACTAGCCTAATAGACTTAATTTTCTGTTTCCCATTTATTAACATGAAAGCTCCTGCAGTGAGTGCAAGCGTGTGGGCACGTGGGTGTTTTTAGCACCCTTATTCTGTCAGGCAGAAGGTAAAAGAAGGTAAAAGATGTTCAGTCTGTCCCCAGAGACTCTCACTTACTGACTGTGTTAATCTCCAGTGCCCGGAAGATGAGGAAGTCTGACTGTTGCTTCCGCAGTTCGTTCTTCAGCGTCCAGGCCACCTCTCGCCCTTTGAATATCTGATGGGGAGGCTGGTTCTGCACAAAGAACACCATCTTCGTGCTGCAAGAAAGCCAACAATTATTATCTGCTGCTTCTCCAAACATCAGGTGGAGAGCCACACTCTCCAGTCTGTCATTAAAGGGACTTACACAGAATCTCAAATTTATTTGAAGACCAGACTCTTGGCTCTGTTTGAAAGCAGGAATGGCAGACCTGGTCCTACAGTAGAAAACCCTTCAGGCTGTCTGATCCATTCATGTTTTCCAAGCTAGGGCTGCCCTGATCTTCAATTTGCACATCAAGCAGATCTTTGTATGTTCATGCTAAGCAGCAAATCCCCAAACTTTAGGGTTCTGCTGTTTTCATATTCTCCTCCCTTCCTCCCTGTGGGATCCTTAGACTTTACTACACCTGGAACTTGAGGGTCTATTTACCTGCTCAGCACAGAGCTCCAGCAGCAGACAGTGGAAGTTTACAGTCTTTTGCAGAGTTGAGTTTGAATGCACCAAGTGCTATAGCCCAAAACCAACCCAGGTGTGAAGGATTCTGTATTCTGCAGCTTTTACTGCATTAACTTTATGATAGAAGAACTTGTTCCTCATGGCTTGCTCACCTTTCAGAGCCCTGTGGATCCTTTACACTCACAAAAGGATGCACGAATGTTTGGGATTTATTATCACTAGTGAGCTTATGAGTCAATGGGATATCAGTGAAACCCTCAGAACATGTGAAAAAGAGCAAACCAACAGTCAGAGGAAAAAGCTCTTTTTTAAACAGCACAAGTTACTTTGATAGTGGAAGCAAAAATGGGATCTTAAAGCCATCTGTCAGGAAACAATCTCTGCTCCTTTATAACACTTCCCACTCTTTTGTCTGCTTGAACACATAAACAGATGAAGCATTAATGACAAGAATCCCTTACTTGCCTTACTCAGGGGCGTCTGGCTTGCCCAAGGCAGAGACAGAGAGCTAATGTTACAACAGAAAGCGCTGGCTCCTCTGTTCTCAGCTCTCTAGGTTTGCATGGACAATGAATTCTGATTTTCCTGCTACAGCAGGCCACGTGGACATGAAGGAATCGATACATCACAGCACTCAGGGAAGTGTAAAGTAACAGCAGATTTATTGCTGACTTGCTGCAGGCCTTTAGGCATATCCCTTAAATCTTCTTCAGTGCTTTAGGTACTTTAAAACTATTCCCCTTTTAATAAAAATTATGTGCAATATTGCACTTATTTCAAGAGATTGCCACTCGTGGCTTGCTGCCACTCTCCAGGTACCCTGAGCTACAGCCCTGCTCAGCACCCAACTCCCATGTGTTTAGGAGAAATGCAGTTTTCTGTAAGCCAACTAGAAATCAAAATTGAGCTTTTCTATCTCTTCAAACAGAAATTACATTGGCTTTCAACATTTTTTCATACACTAATTTGAAGCAGTTGTGTAGGCAATAAAGCTACTGCAGAATTGGTGGAAGGTGTCCCTGCCTGTGGCTGTGTGGTTGGAACTGGATGATCCTTAAGGTCCCTCCTACCCAAACCAGTCTGTGATTGTATGAACCAATTTGGCACAAAGGTGAAGAGGATTGTTACACACTCTGGTGTGTTGTAAGTGTTTCAGCAAACTCCTGCATCAAGCCCCGTTACCTCTCCAGTTACAAATCACAGCTGCACAACATGCCTTCACACAGTCTCCACAATTTTCAAAAAACAAATCAGATTTGTTCTTATTTTACAGGTTTGAGGTGAAAAGACTTAGCAGCAGCAGTTTTCAAGGGCACTGCACCATCTCCAGAGGGGAAAGATCCTCAAGACCTGCTTCGCAGTTTTGATCTGGGCAGGGATATCAACATTAAACAACAACTCCACATGTTCTGATGATCCAATCTGCTTTCCAAGAGGCCTTGATTTTCCCAACCCTCAAGCAATTCCCCAGCATGTCCCCTCCCAGGTGAATCCCACCTTTGTTCAGTGTATGGCTGGATCTTTTGCACGGTGATGTCTGAGTCCAGGACCCCCAGCAGCACCCCGATCTGCCGGATGAACATCCCCTTCTGCCGCTCCGTCAGCTGGCTCACGTTCACGTCCAGAATTATCTCCACCAGGTTATTCTTCCTAGGATCTAGAGAGAATGTGGATAGTACAGATCTTCAGAGTTTCTGTTTAGCATCCTGGGAACAAGGCAGGTTTTTAGCTGTCTTTCCAGGATGTTTCTGATTTGAACACAGAACTGCAGAGTGGCACTGTGGGAAGGGACACAAATACGACTTTCACAGGTAACAGAAGCCGTGAGAGTCAGCCCTCCAAAACCACAGGAAAACACAACCACATCCCCCAAAACTTTTGATGTTTACAGTTCTAAATTGGACAAGATGATGCATTCTAATCCCAGTATACTGCATCCAGAGGGCTGCAGGCAAATGTGGTACAGCACAAAACCCAGACTCACCAGGTTTGACCTCCACTGTGGTCCTCTCCACATCACTCTCTCCTTTGGCATCTGTTACTCTGAGGTGAAACGTGTAGGTCCCTTCTACCAGATTGGACAGGAGGAGGACAGGATGATGGTCTGAATTATTTAAGACTTCCTGGAAGGCAGAACAAAGTAAGTATGAGGAAAAAAAGGATCAAAGCAGCATCATGTATCATATTTCAGGATACGACAGAGTAACAGCCCAACACTGAGCTTTGTATTTCCTCAGGAGCTGTCAACACTACCTTGCACTGATTTTTGTGATCCTTTACAAAAGAAAGCTCACCCCAGCTGCAGGGCTCCCCTCGTCCCGGGTCCACAAGTAGCTGACAATCCCCTTATCATCAGAGGACTTTGATCCATCCAGCTCCGCTGTGTTTGTGGGCAAGGTGATGACAACATTACCAGCAATTTTTGCAATGGGCGGCTTGTTTATCTCTAAATAAACAGAGAGAAAGCACTTGGAGAAAGATCTTGTAATGCCCAATCAAAAATTACTGCATCAGAGCTCCAGTGTACTCCAGAAATCCCTCTCTAACCCTAGGGAGGAGAAGGGAAATACTACAGGATTAAGCTGAAGATACTGTTCTTCCAGAAAAGGGCAAACCTCAAGGCCACTTCAATGCTCTCCACATTGTCTCCCTCCATTCCTTACTTTTATTGTGTCTCTGGACACAGGTTTTGCTGCACTGCTCAGAGATAAGCTGTGACTGGATGTACCTTCTTTGACAATGACGTTGACGGAGCTTTGGCTCTGCAGGTTCCTCTCATCTTTCACTGTCAGGGTGAACTCGTATGTCCCAACCTGGAGGCCTGTGACAGTGGCAATGCTGCTGTTGGCATTCTCCAGCTTCACACCATCTGGACCCCTAACCAAGACGCACAAGGGGGTTGGTTAGTTTTTGACCTTTTTCAGGGGTTTTGATCAATTTAAACTTTGCACAGAGCAGTGGAGGCAGCCTCACTCTAAACAGGAGCCTTGAAATAAGAGTCCATGATAAAGAGCAAAATTATGTTCTCCACTTACAGCAAGATAATCTAAAGAGTAAGTGCAGGATCCAGAACAAAAAGCATAATTTCTGGCAGTTTAATGTTTTGGTTAATTTTAAACCAGAGGAACACTGGTAACAGCACTTAGGTGGTGTTTACAAATGGTGGCACTTTCAGCAAATTGGCTTGTGAACTGCACAATGAGCTAATTTTGCTTAAAAGAAAAGGTGCAAAGTAAAAGCAGTCTTTCATTTCTAGGGCTTTGCACAGACTTTGCATTAGCAAACAGAAAAAGCTACTGCAAGTTGCTCATAGGCTTTTTCCTGAATTCCTTAAAGCATTTCAGGGAATTTAGAGCTGGAGAGAATTCTGCCTCATTTAAACAAGCTGCAAAAGCATCGAGTTAGGAGGCCCTGCTGTTGTTTGATCACAAGGGTCAGTCAGTCTTTCCATGAGACCAAGACCAAGCTCCACTGCTGTGAATGGAAATACAGCTGAGCCACAGCACACTCAGAATGGGAGTCAGGCCTAGAGATGAAGGCAAAGCTATTTCTCATGCACAAAGAAAACTCCACTTCTTTCCAATCAAACATAAATTCTTGTCTTATTCAGGTCAAGCTGGTAAAGCTTGTCAGGCCCAATGTGATCATGACTGAACACAAGGGAGGTGTGGGGGGTGTGACTTGTTTCAAATGAAAGGTTTGGATACACAAGAGCATGGAAGGTGATTCACACCGTGTTTTTTCCCAAAGAAAGAAGACTATCTTCTGGTCATCCGAGCTCTTGCTGCCATCTAGAGTGGTGCTGTCCACAGGAAGAGTCAATTCTTTATCTGGACCAGCATCTGCCTTTGGGGGCTTGTTGTTCTCTGGAAAAGAATGCAGGATTTCTCACACACACACCATAAAGGTGAAGCTCAAAACACCACCATTAAGATTTTCTCCATGATCCCCAGTACATCCCTTGCCCACTACCTTGTACTCAGACAAAGTGAGGTTAAAAGCAGTCAATTACAATGAGCATTTAATTCACACATCTGCAATAAAATGAGACTGAAAACCAGGAGTTCTGATTTTTGCTCTCATTCTCTAAGTACTGCTCCATTTTTCCTGCCCACATCCCAGGACCCAGCACCGTGGGCAGACACAACTGTTTGGAAATACAATCCTGCCTTTATTGTAGGAAAATATCAATTAGGTTACATTGTGTAAAATAAGAGAACAGCCTACAAAGGCAATATTCATACAAGCTTTCTTTTGCTCATTTATCAGCAATATACCAGTCCATAAATCAGAGCAGCTTTTCTGAAAGTCACCATAAGATCTAGAGGTTGCTGACAGATTGCTGCTCACCTCCAACCCCTGGATGGGAAGCAGCAACAGCAGGTAAAGGCAGCTTACCTGGCTGGACTATCACAGTGACCTCTGCAGTGGACTGGTGCCCAGCAGAATCAGTCACTATGAGCTGGTAGGTGTAATCACCTTCCTGCATTGCAGAGAGCTGCAAGACTGGTGTCCTCACGCCCTGTGAGAAAAGATATTCATGGATTAAAAACAATCCTCACACAGATGACGATGGAGCAGAAGACTGATTCTAAAGTAACTAATTCCAGCACATTCTAGGGGGTTGTTACCAACTCCTGCTATGGGAGCAGGAATCTGTGCCTCTCCAGCATGCAAAGCACTTGCAGCTAAATTTATGCACACTACAACGACACTGTTGTGGGACATAACAAGAGTAATGCCACACAAGCAGACCTTTTGGGATTCAGTAGTTCCCAACTCCAGTAAAATCTCTGGGGAGCCCTGTGCAAATCCCACACATTGTGAACCTGGTTCATGGACTTTTCTTATTCTATAAATTTGTCAGTAGTAATAATCTTTGAAAGAAAAATGATGACACAGAAACAAGTTCCTACATTTACTGTTTAGCACTGAGGAGAATCTGGCCAGTATCAGCAAAATTTAGACTCCAAGATTCAGCTCAAAAGTTCCCACATCTCTCAATTCCCCTTCTTCAGCAGGATTTAAAACTGCATTGAGAAAGGAACAGGATGCCAATGGCGAGGCTGCTGCACCAGCTCAGCCACTAAACCAACACCAGCCTTACATGGATTTAACTTTAAACACATCACACATTTGCTCTGTGGGATTCTGAAATATGTTTGCCAACAGTCCATTAAAACTGGTTTGATTACAGATAAAAACCCAGCTAGTGAGCAATGCAGGTGGAACACTGGAGACCTGCACTGACCTGCATCTCCATCACCTTCCCTTTGCTGTTGGGGCTGAGCAGCCACTCGTAGCTGACGATGCTGTGGTCATCCGTGCTCTGGTTGCCGTAGAGCGTGATGGAGTTCTGGGGCAGGGTGATCACCTGGTTTGGGCCAGCATTGGCCACTGGAGGATAATCCACTGCCTTCTTCACAGTCAGGTTGGCAGTGGTGGAGTTGCTGGCACCATCTGAGTCCACGACTGTTAGACTGAAGAGGGGAAAAAGAGGTGAAAGCACTGAAGAGTGATGGTGATCAGGGCTGAACACAGCCTTTTCTGAATAGAAACTTCCCCCAAATGTCCAGTGATCAGCCTCAAAGTGATGCAAGGAATTCAACAGTCACATCCATCTCTCACTTGAAATGTAATAACCAGTTCCAAGGTGAAACACAGAAGGGCATTACTAACCCACAAGTGGCCTGGTCACAGGACATCATCTCAGGTAGGCTGGTACCACACAACACAACTGCTTTTTGCTAAATCTGGATCTGAACACGGATCTGGTTAGTTCATATGCCAACTGCTTGACAAGAAAGCAGTGTTCAGTAAGAGGTACTCCAGTTTATTTTACTTTAAATAGATCTCCTGATGTTGTGATGGAGATCACATCAAAAGACAGGCCAAAGGAAAAACACAGGACAAATACAAAAATAAAATCAGCTACCACCTATTGCCCAGGTTGTCCATTGAACCATTAGGCCTCATTCACTGTTAGGCCTCATTGAGACAAATGCATTTAAAAACTGGATTTGAAGACTGCATTTCTTCCTAAGCCTTTACCCAAAGAGTTTAGATTTGACATTTCAAGAGACATTTTGTAGCATTGACAGACCAGCCATCATCTTAACCAGGGCTACAAGTCAAGAATAAGAAGTAGCTGGACAGCTTATCTCTCCTGAAGTGCAAAGCTCCAAAACTACTTGAAAGTGTGTGAGTGGAGAGAGAGAACATCACAAAATGGAGTTCTCTCCATGTTTGTGTTGGTTTTTTTGTTTTTTTTTAAACCAGATTAACACTTCAGGAATCTCATACATTCCACTCTTAAGGGATGAGAACTGATGGACAGTCCCAGGTGTGACCTACCTGAATGTGTAATTCCCAGGTACCAGGTTGGTCAGTCTCAGTATGGCAGAATCACTGGAAACCTTCTCCTCCCGCAGGGGACCCTTCAGCTCTTCCCAGTGGTAGCTGATAATTTTATCATCATCAGTGCTTTCTGTTTCAGTCATGGAGGAAAACACACACACACAAGGAGTTGGAAAATGTTGCTTCACAGATTCCAGATGTTCAGTCCCTACTTCTGCCCTGGGCTTAGTGGGCAAAGGTATTTTTGGTCCAAGCCCAGAGTCTCTGTTATGCTCAGACACCCAAACTATAAGAAATCAGTGCTACCTGGGGCTAAGACAACCTGAATTTGTTTAAAGGAACTCCTGAAAAGCTCTAGTGCAGGTCAAGATCACTGAAGGTGGCGTGTCAGTAACTCACACGTTTGAAGCTTAGCCAAGAGCCCAGTAATTTTGACTGACAGTAATTATTTTTTGATTCTAAGCAGCAACCTCCAGAGCTTTTCCTTTTTTAGGAGATTGGCCCTGACCAGTGCCCTTCAAAAAGGAACACTGAGAGGTGCTGTTGTGTGTGCTCTGCTCTCCTGGCCAGAGAGGCTGATTCTTTTCACCGAACTGTGTTTGACAGTGTCACTGTTTCTCTTAAACTTTATGCAGAAGGCCAGCCCAGGACCAAAGACAACCCAGCCCTGCTGGATGCTGCACTGAAACCTGCAGGTACTCACTGCTGCCGTCGATAAGAGTGGAAATGGTCGGCAGGGAGATTTCCTGGAAGGCTGGGGACACGATGGCAACAGGAGGCTGATTCACCCGGGGCTCTGCAACAACAACCCAGCTGTTACCATGACACTGCAGACAGAAAGCCCTGCCCAAGGAACTGCAAAACTACCAGCAACAGTGATTTGTGCTTCCAGCACGTTCTACACCAGCTTGGGGGAAATCAGTGCTACCAAAAAGGGGTTCAAACAGTGTGGAGGTGAGCAGCCAGCACACCAGTACTCTGGGAAGGCTGCTCTGCATCAGTTTTCCCCTACTGGGTCAAGCACCTGCAGCTTCTTGCCACAGTGTGGCTGCTGCTCTGAAAAGTGAAGGATTTTGGTGCAAGCTGCCAGCTGCAAAGTCACTGCTTATAAGGAAATGATCAGCCACAGCACCCAGAAGACCAGCCACACACTCTTGCTAATTTAGGGAGTGCAAGAGCCCTTCTTTGCCCACAGAGCTTGTACAAGAAGTCCTGCTGAAGACTGCAGAATGAAAGGGTTTTATTGAAACCTGTGGTTGTCTCTTTACACAGGCCACCTAAAAAGTGAGGCAGTCAGCACACAATGCTGTATCTCCACCAGCTCATCTGCAAATCACGTCTTACAATAAGGAATGAGATTTGACTTAACCTGCCTGTGGTTGGGAATGACATTCCTTACTGGACAGGGAAGAAAAGAACCTCCAAAGGAGCTTCAAAGCTCTGGCTTCTCTTCAGTTTTTGCTCCTGCTGCTATAAGCTTTTTGAAATGACTGCAGCTAGTTTTTATGGAAGCAGTGGCCTTTCAGGGTGAGGTGTTTGCTGAGCACTTCCCAATCAGGATTACAGCTCTTTTATCAAGTGGCTGGCTTGATGCAGTACAGCAAAAATAGCTGTGTATTAGCAACAGCTTCCCATCTCAGGAAATTATTTAATACATACATCTATATGTGTATATATATATATACACACACAGGCTGCAAGTTCACAGCACAATGAATTATCACCACACTAAACCAAATAATCTAACCCCTTGGTACAGCTGCCTTGGCCTGTCAGAGACAGGAGAAGTCAAGGAAATCCAATGCCAGCACTCACTTGGATTCACTGTTACATTCACGTATCCCTCTCCATGCGCGTTCTCCCCATCCACCACGACTTTGAACTCGTACAGACCAACAGTAAGCTGCAAACAAACACAAAGGGTTATTTACCTGCAGGTTGGTGGCACCTTGACAGGACCCATGGGAAGGTCAAGTTCCTGTGCTTTGGCACAGGAGCACCCAATTCAGCCTCTGCACACGCAGCAAAGGATGGTTTCCAGGCCAAAATGGTATTACACATATTTCAGTTTACAGTGGCTATGCAGAAACCAAAGACTCGTATTTCTCTCTGCCACAGGATTGTCAGTCAAGATTTATTTTCCAGCAACAAGAGCAAACAGAAGAGAGATAACAGAGATTAGCTCAGGTTGTCTGGCCACAGGAATCTGTACCAGCAGATTGTGTTTGAGGTGAGAAAGGCTACACGTAAGAAGCAAATCTCTCATTGTGTGCTTTTATAAATGCAAGGGTTTCTTCTCTTCCTTCCAGGTGACATGAGCCAGGCAGTCACCTCTTCACCATTCACTGTTGAACCAAAATGAGAGGGTGAGGGACCAGGTGCTGGATAACAACCTTGATCCCCAAAAGGCTGAAGCCCTGACAGAGACCTGCACACTCATTTCAAAAGGTTTGGCTCTGCATAACATCCTTACTAAAGCCTATAGATTTTTTTTTTCTGAGTGCAGTAGAATCCAGGCTGCTCAAAGGAATGTCTCAAGTACAGAACTGTACATTTACAGTATTTAGAGTCATTTCCTTGTTAAGAATCCCCACGTGCAGGAACTGGCAACCCTTTCCCTGGTAGAGCTTGTCCAAGAGCAGCAGCCAGGGACATGCCACGAGGTGTTGCAGGACTCTCATTAATGGAAGCAGCAAGTCCCTCTTCCAGTGGGCAGTACAAGGCCCAGACCTAACCAGACTGCTCCAGGAATATTCCCATCCCTTGTTACTGTTAAATTGTGCCATTTGTGTGCCTTGTCACACTGCTTGTAGGCAGCTTGTACCTCCTGAAATCAATTCCTTCTTTCCCTTGTGCCAGATCAATCTCCTTTGTCTAAGAGCCTCAGAAGAGAGCTTGCAGTCAAATGTTGGCTGCTTGCCTATCAGGCAATTTCCTATTCATCCTGAAATCCCACACAAGTCTTTCCTGACTGCTGGGGTCCCCATCTTCTCCACTTGGCATTTAATACAACAGGATAGGAAGCAGCCAAAGCTTTACCTTAGACAGCTTCAGGGTCTGGGAGTGCTTCCCTTCCATCTCTCCACTGTAGTCTTTTGGATGAGTAATCAACTCCCACTCATAGGAATATGTGGTTCCTTAAGAAAAAAGGAAAGGTCCAGATGTTTGTTTTCAAAGCTTGTCTTCCTGCCATGCTAAAGAACTGCAAAGGTATTAAACATTTACAAGGCACATTCTGCTGCACTGTGGAGAAATGAGACAGCTTGGGCTGCAGCTTTTTGGGAATATACCCAGGAAAAGAGACAATCTGTGCTTCTAAACTCATTTACTCTGGAATCAAACCCCATCTTTCAGCCTCCAAGGCAATAAAGAGCTTCGGAACAATCACAGCTCCAGGATAATAAGAGAGAAAAGCTTTATCACGTCCTCAGATCCTGCAGACACAGGAATGCCAATTTTTGAATGGGAATGAATCAATCCTTGCTGTCACACAACACAGAACACACCTGCCTCTACAGCTCCCACTGCCACTGTGCACAGAGTTAAGATAAGAACTTTAAAAATACTTGCCAACAATTTGCATGATGAAATGAGGAGTGTATAGAATGTGTTCCTCAGCAGGCAAATACCCCAATTCAGATTTTGATCACTTGCTAATACAGCTCAGTTCCTATCACCAAATATCAAGAATAGATGCTAGAAATCCAATTCTTCCTCACACACCACCCTGAGAACATGCCATCTCTTCTCCCACCTCTTCCCAAAATCTCCCAAACCCACTGGCTTTGTAGCAGTTTCCATTTTTTTGTGTCTCAGTATTTTCTCTAAGATACAGCACAAGGTAATAGCTGAGTATGAAAAATTTCCACAGGAAATGCTCTCTGACAAAAGACATTTTCAAGATTGCCCTTATTACATGCCACACATAATGACTGTTTGCCTTTTCACACCCCAAGCCCTCAGCAGAATTTCCAGGGAAGCCTTACGAGGTGGTGGTTCAGGAAGCACAAATGCATTCAGCTGAACTTCATTCTTTGGCAGGGTCACCTCGACACTGTCTCCAGCAGAAACCACCAGCTCCTTCATAGCTGAAAGGGACAAACACAGAATTGGAAGAGGAACAGGATAAAAAAATAAAATGTACATAAATCCACCTTGGTTTCAGTTTATGGAATAAACCCCAGCTAGAAATGATGATGTATTTTGTAACATCCTGGTTTTCAACAGACCTCCCACTTCAGGTTTCCCTCTCCTCATCAATGCAAAAGCACTAATGGGGGTTTACAATTTTTAGGCAAGCCCAAAACAACTCAGTCACCTCTTTCTTTGCAGATACTGTGCTGAAACGTGGGCCCTGCACAGGGGAGTCTCTTCACCCAGGTCCAGCAGGACGGGAAGGGTTTTACTTGACAGCTTTTTGGCAGAGGACTCAGCTGCAGGCTCATGGCACAGCAAGACAAACACTGCTACTTCCAAACTGCAATTCCAGAGCTTCACAAATATATAAAGAATCCACAGAATTCCTTTTCTGAAAAACTGCTTGAGGGCTAAGAGAATTTTTTTAAACCTGCATGGCCGCCACACTGGGGATGGAAGCTCAAGATACAAACCTGGTCCTTTCATTTATATTTTCTTTTCCACCCCCGCTCAAGAATTTTCTTGCCATTCCATTTCAAATAAACTGACAGGTTCCTTTTAAAGACTACAGGGTAACCTTGAAAGCTATGGCCAGGGACATATTTTTTTCTGCTTTTTATTAGCATTAAGATAACCAGAAAGTTGAACACATTTTTTATAAACACCTCTTGGCCTCCTCATCTCCCTCTTCCCTTCCCATTTACTTTATATTTGTCTTTTTATTATTGGACCTGGGAATTATGCATAGAAAATATTCTTTCTTTAGTTTGACCCTGTCAAAGACAAGGTTTCAGAGGTATGCACAAAAAATCCAAGTTAAAAAAAAATGGGGAAGAAAGGACCTTAAACATTCAGCTATTTCTCCACCTTTATTATCTATTATTTATCTATCTATCTATCTATCTTCCAATTTTAATAGCTAGTGGAATTAACCACCTTTCTTCTCCCTCTCAAATACTCTATCAGTCTTTCACCTGCAAAGAGTTCCAAGGCAAAAAGCAATCAGATCTCATTAGGAAATAATTAAAAGAACCCCAGACAAACAGAAAAAAAACATTGGAAAAACTTTGTCGCTCAGAAAAACTACTCTTTACATCATCTTTACATTGGTTAGCAAAACCAGGAGGCCCTGGCTATATTAGTCTTCCCAGACAAACCAATGAAGATGTTTAAAGCATATTTTCCAGTTTCAGCTGGGGTAAGCCCTTACAAAAAACCAAAACAAACCATCAACTTGTCAGCACGAGCAGCCAATGAGCTTCCTGCCAAAACCATCTTTGGATGCAGTGCTTCCCTTACACTTTCCATTTGTTCCCTTGTAAGGGAAAGGAACCCTATATTCAAAAGAAATTCAGCTGTGAATGCTGCAGCACACTGGATTAACTGAATTCTGAGACAACACGAGCTGTACACGCCATTCCCTGTGCGTGGCCACCCCTCCAGGGAGAGCTGGCTGAGGGAGCAGAGCTGCCAAAGGGCATTCTGGCCTTTATGCATTTTCAACAGTCTGTTTTAGGAAATACCAGTGTGAACAGAAACATCATCATGCTGCAAAGCAAAGCACAGGCTACCAGCCAAGTACACTGTTCTCCACGGCTGAACGGTGCAGTGACACCTCAGGGACAGAAAATAATCAGCTGCACCCTGTTCTGAGCACACATTAAGATTTCTGCTCGATTTGATGGATAGCAGCGTGCCAAGGCTACTGGAAAAACGCTTCCCAGGACTCTGCCCTGCATCACATCCCAGCCTTCACTTTGAGGATTAAGATATCCCCATTGTTCCCAGCTGTCCCCACATGCAATGGTCACATGCAGGTTTTATGATGCCCAAGTCCCATTCCAGACCTCAGGAGCTACTGGGATCCAACAGCACATGTGCTGACACAGATGCCTCAATATTTTCTCCAAGCTACCATAATTATTTCCTATTTTTCCACACTACCATGGCTTGAAAAAGCCTGAGCAGGTGACATCACTGCTGGAGCCCTGCAGGTCCTCACCTGGCGTGGTGGCAGCAGTGCTTGGGGCTGCAGCAGTGCTGCTCTGGGCTGTAGGAACGCTGCCATTCGTGGGGACTCCACTGGGCACAGAAGTCGCTGCCTGTGCCTTGGCTGTGCTTTTCACGGGCACAGGGCTGGCTGTGGGAAACACCTCAGAGTGAGGATGGGCATCATCAGGCTGCCCAGGCCTCTCAGTCTTCCCTGGAGCTGTCAAGTCCAGTGCCACAGGGCTGGAGAACGTGGCCAGCACTGATGATTCTGGTGCAGATGTTCCTGCGTGGATCTGGAAAGGAAAAAGTTGTCTGAGTTTGACCTGAACACCAAATGTCAGTTTTAAGTTGCCCTTCTCCTCCTCCACAATAAGGGAGGCTGAAAAATCCCTGGTTTGTTTTTACAGCTTTCTCTTCTCTCTTCTGAAGTGTTTCTCCAAGCTCTTCCTGCACAGCAGACAGGCCATTTCTACCCCAGCTGAACACCAGGTTGAGCTACAGAAGTTGAGGAAGTTAACCAAGGCTGTTGATGTGGCAAATAGAAGACCCAGGTTCAAAACTGCAGTGAGTGGAGCTAAAAGAACAGAAAGGTGGGATAAGACAGACCCTAAAGAAAGGGACCACAAACTGGGGTTCATTTACTTTGGCTGTGATTTCCTTTTCCTGAAGCCATGCAGTTGGCCAACACAAAGCAGGAGGATTGCAGTGGCATTTTTATGTAACAACTGAATTGTTGCAGCAAGAGGAAATTTGTTTTGGAATCACTCTTCAAAGCAAGGTGAGCTGACACACACAGTTCCCTGCATGCTTGCCCCAGGAGATGCTGCTGGGGCAGGGAGAGGAGCTGAAGGGCACAAAGTTTGCTCACATCCACACAGGATGAGCCACTTGATTGAAAATAATCAGAGTGGCAGGAACAATTTCCTTTCTTTCATCAGAAAATTCCTTTTACCTTGCCCCATTCCAGCTCCTAGCCTGCCAGGCCATACTCACAACAATTTACCCTCCACTGTGAAGTCCACGTGTGTAGCACATTTTCTTTTTTAGCTAACTCTATTTTGAGAACAATTTACCATCTTTGACTCAGAAAGTGTTTTGGAGCTGAATTTTCCCACCACTACTCCCCATTAGAGGAGTGATTAAAAGCTCATATTAGGGGAAATATACTCAAGCTTTTAGACCATGCTGTTGGCATTCAGTCCAGGAAACAGGAACTGGGAAAACACTCCAGACCATGGTGGGCAACATCCCTGTCAGTAAATGGGCTTGGCTTTAGAAAACACTAAATGTTGGTTGTAAAAATAAAGCTGTGCTGCCCACACTGAACAAGCAGCCAAGCCAGGAGCAGCAGTGAAGGCACTGAGGGCTTCTCTGCAAGGTTTATGTTTCAGCCTTGGGCAAATAGCTCAGCTCACTTTGCTCACAGAATGTAAAACAATTGTTTGATTAACATCTGAGCTTTATGGACCAAAGAATCAAACACTCTTGTGCTAGTGTTACAGACATAAGCTGTCTTGCTTTATTTGGTTACTTGCTAATGGGCTTATTTAAACAAAAGTATGGATTCTTTGGAATCCGTGCAGGAAAAATCTGGCATGCTGCTCTTCCTCAGTGGCCTCAGGACAGCTGGATGTCCCAAGTTGTAGCACCTTCCACCCACTGACAACTGCAAAGGGTACTGACTCCATTTCCTCAAGATAAAGTTTGAAATGCTGGCAGGAGAAAGAGGGGAACAGCCAGGCAGAAACTCAAGTGAAACAGACTCTTCAGGAAAGGCACAGGAGCAGAATGTTTCCAGGACTCCTTACCACTAAGGGAAACCACTTTTTGCTTCTCATGAATCAGCCCAGAAGGGCCACAAAAACAAGAGTCACAAACACACAAAGGAGATCCACATTCACCTGCTGGCCACAGCAGAGTCCCCACTTTGCTTGGCAACATTTTCAGTGAGCTGAATGCTTTCTTGACTCACTTTTAATTCCAAAAAAGCCCACCCACTTTAGAGTTAAGAGAGATCCTCTTCCTTCCAAAAGTCTTCAGGATGAATTGACAGCCAAATGTCTGTAGAGAGCTCGAATTAGATAAGCTTTGCCTGGGGCAACATAACAGCCAAAAATGCCTCTAATGCTTGCAAGCTAAGACATTTCTTATCTTTGCTCCATAACTCTGAATTCTTTAAAGCAAAGAACAGATTATTTCATTCTTGGGGATAAATGACAAGGAGACTAGAAGTTTGCCAGCTGTCCTATCTTATTAGCTTAGAAAATAGAGAGAAGTGACACATTGGCCTGAGTCAACACAGGAGCCTCAGACAATTTTGATTCCAACCCCTAAATGCCTTTGGCCTGAGACAAATAACCCAGTGTCCTTGTCTGAGAGTCCCATGCCTGTTAGAGGGACTAGAGCAGCCCTGTGCGTCAGAATCCAGCCTGAGCCCAAGTTACTTGAGAGAAAAAAAACTGTTCTGGAATTTTCTTTTATTTTTTAATTTAAATGGGCCTGGCCTGAATTTACAAAACGGGCTCTTTTCAGCTTAGATGGTGTCCTTGCTGTCTGCAGTAAGTGCACATCTGTGAAGACTCTTAAGACACTAAAATGTAGGTAATGTCACAAACCATTACAGAGTTAGTGCTGGTGGTAAAGAGAGACATTTCCTTGTTCCTTGTGGATGAAAAGCACCCAGCACTTGCAGGAAGTGTGACAGCAAGAGCCAAACAGTGGGCTTGATGTGAGGGCAGGAATGCATTCTCTGGCTCTGTTGCAATGCTCCTGCTCCAGCCTTTCCCAGTCTGCCTGCAGAGCTGCTGCAGTGCTGCAGCAGCCCTGCTCATCAGCAGTGCTGCACGTAAATGCTTCTCCTGACTGGCTATTAAATGTGTTGCTATATTTTAAAATTGAGAAGGAATTCTACCACGAGACAGAAAAAACCTGGTGCATGGAAAATGTCACTCACTTTAATGAAAAAGTATCAATCTCCCTTAGTTAAGGGCTGATGAGCAGGATGCACTGTGGTTTATCTGATTCCATAACATGGATACAGTAAAACCAGGAATTAATGTTCACTGCACATCAGCAAATGCCATTGCAGATGGCTGTGGAGCCATCAGAACTGCAAGAGGAAAACGAAAACCCACAGAGGCAATGTTTTCCCAAAACTGTCATTTTCCTTCTCTCTGAGCCTGCAAGAGCAAAGGAAAACATTTGCCTTCCACACATTCAATGCTCAGCAGCAGCAGAGGAGAAAAAGCACTTTGATTTCAAATGCCCTTTCCTACTTGGGGTGTTTGATGCTCTCAGGTATGAACAGCCAGTACAAACCAGTACTGTCCCCATCCTCCAGCCCTTCCTAAAGAACAGCATTAAACACTCAGCCATGTGCTCCATGGATTGGGCCACATGTAGCCCAGGACAAATTCTACTGATTTCAGCATGGGTGTAACTTAATTTTGGTTCATAACCAACCCAGCTTGGAATACCTCCTTTCTGGAAAGTCTGGCCATGTCCCAAGAACACAGCCTCCAACGTTGTATCCTTGGCTCTCATTAAACTGCTCTTGGATTTCAAGTGCAAGGACAGCTGCAGAGCTGGCTTTGCATTTTGCAGGTAAAGTTGGATGGTTCAATAACCCCTGAATTAGCCCAGGTGGATATTTTAATTCTTCCCTCTCCTCAAAAACTCCATCCTAAACCTCAAAAATGCAAATGCCAGGAATTCCATCATTCCGCTATATTTTAGTAGAAAGTTCTTATTTTTATGAACTTGCATTTTGTTAAGATACATGGACTTTCTTATTAGCAAAAATCATCAAGGAGAGTAAAAACCTTCCCCTAGCATCCATCCAACAGTGCACATTAATGACAATGGGAGCACTTCCTAAAAATGGGAAATCCTGCACGTTCAGCAACATTCAGAAGCTGATTAATCAGTGTAATTTAACATTTGCAACCACTTCACTAGACACATTGGACAGTAATAGCAGGATAACCTGGAAAGCAAAACTGCAAACAGAACAAGCAGGGAGATGTAAAAGCTGTTCCCCAAGAGCAAGGGAAGACATTTAAAAGTGGCTGCAAAGACACGTGTGACAGCTGAGAGAATGGGGTCACCCTGCTCAGCTCAACTGTTAGGAGGAGGAAAGAACAGGGAGGGTGGAAATGCTGCAGCATTGCAGGGGAGAGAGAAAGCTGAGCTCGAGTCAGCCCCAAATGCTGAGGGGATTTCTGGAAAATCAAACATTTGTCAGGCTTTAGTGCCTGGTTTCACACATGTCACCCTGGCTGCCCCGGAGCTCCCGGCAGCGTCCCTTGGCTGCTTGCCACATCCTGCTCCAGGGTGGTGGCTCAGGCAGTCACAGCCCTACCTGCAACCAGGATTTGAAAAACTCAGTCATTTCCAGAACCAGAGGCAGCAGTTTTGTACGATGCCAAATCCCTGAAACACGGCAAAAGCTATTTCAGGAACGGTTTAACAAAGTAGAATTATGTTTCACCACCAGGAGTGCACAAGCATTTTTGAGATAAGGCTCAAAAATGATTTGCAGATGTAAAAATACAAACATCACTTAACAATTCAAATGTGCCAAATTCTGTGTAACATCAAGATGTACTGGCTTAACAGTGAATGTATTTGGAGCAGAGACTAAACTGATTTCATTCAGCCAGTGCCAAGGTAAGCTTTGGTGGATTTGAGAAACAGGAGCACTCTTCAAAAAAGAGAACATTTGGCATTAAGATGCCAACTCAAGGAAGCAGACTGACATTGAAGTGCACTGTGAGCTGTATGCATGACTCCATAAAATAATGTGTTTAACTGCCTCAACTCAGCATTTAAATGAAAACAGCTTACTTTATTGTGTGGATCTGAACAGGTACTTTTTACAGGTAACAGTTTTCAGCTCCCAGACAATTCCCACTGACAGTCACCTTTCCTTCTCATCTGGCAAGCACACTGTGTGATTATACAGAGGATAAGCATTATCACAGACTCTACCCTGCCTCACCTTCTCACTTTAACAGTTTATCTCAGCTAAGAAAAAGGGGGGAAAAAACCTACCCCAAAACCCAAACAAAACCCCAAACTGCTGGCCACGCCTTGTTGACAGGAGGTTGAAAACTGGTAAAAAACTGGCTGAAATCTACCTAAAGCCAGACTGAGGAGGGAGACAGCTGTCCCAGACAGCCCCACCCCAGCCCCAGCAGCCACTCACCTGGGGCAAGCCACTGTCAGCATCCTGTGACCTGCTCACATTATTGCTCTTAGGAGGGAGGAGGCTTCTGGGGTACTGTTCTCTTGGGTTCTCTCCATTTTTCAGCAAGTCCTGCTTTTGATTTTCTTTCCCAGGAGCAGCTCTGTCTGCCACTAAGTGCCTCAGGACCTGATCCTTCAAGCGCTCAGCTTCACTTTGGCTGCTTCTGGAGTTCTCTGCCAGATCCCTTCTCAGGAGCTGCACCCTGTTACCTGCCAACCTCCACTTCTGGAACGATCTCCGCAGTCTTTTCTTCCTCTGGACAGGGATGTCCCAGTCCAACCACTTGTGACTCAAAGTCTTCACGTCACCTTCCATATGGAAGTTTGACAAGTGCTCTGTGCTTTTCGATTTCTTTAAAAACACCAAAACAGCATCTGCAAAGCCAGTCTTGTTGGCCTGACACGTGCCAGGCATGGTGCAGTTCACCTGGATGCACATATTTTCCAAGAACCAAAAGGCATCACAGGTGGGGCTCTGGCAGCAAGAGGCCTGACAGGAGCTCAGAGTGTGGGACCCTTCCAGGAGCTGCAAATGGTGACCTGCCCACGATGTCAAACGGCCGCCAAGCAGGACCTTCCCCAGCTCACACTCAGATCCCTTCCAGTTTGCATCTGGGAAAGACAGACAGACAGACAATTCTCAGTCCTTTAAAGCAGTGGATAATAGATCTCATCACTATTGTCAAGGTGAATCTGGGGCACAGGAATAAGGCAGGGGAGTGGATATAGGAAAGTAAATCTGACTTCTCAGAATCTCTACCTGGCTTCACTATCCAGTAATTCCACAAGATTTTAAGGAACAATCTGCTCCTCCTACTTCAGCCACCACCACCCTTTCCAACAGGGATGGAGAAGCAGAATTGAAGACAGAAATGTTCCTGTTTCAGAGGAGCCCATAATCCCCACACAGAGGAGCTGGACCAAGCTCACATAGCAAGCTCAGAGCCAGAAACTGAACCCCGAAATCCCAAGTGCAGTTCTTTACCCAGTTATGGCCTTGCCTCTCTGCCCATAGTCTGCCTAGAAGGAAAACACTGCAAACATTGTGGCACTGGCTTGGTGCACAGTACAGAGGCATTTTTAACTCTTCCATGCTGATACTTAACATCAGTTGTTTATTCTGACTGAATTTGCTCCGCTTGAGAAGTTGTTATCAGTTTCTAGAAAAGGGTTCTGCAAGGCAAAGCCTTGCCACCCACCCTGTCATTGTGTTTTTCATTAAAAACCCTCAAACATTTGACATAATTTCTGTTAAGAGTCAAGTCACTTCAGGTCTCAGCTCTGCAGTAAAGCAGCAACTGCTTTGCATATGGATTCTTTTTTTCTTAGCATGAAAATTTTGAGTGCTTGCAGGGATCAATGGATTAAAGGCTTCCAAAATTCAGAGCTCTGCAGATTAAGGACTCCCTAAAAATAGCCTAATGACCTATGGGACTGTTACACTGTGCTGTGTTCAGCATCCAAGCAATAATAGGTCACTGGAAGATTACTTTACAAACAGTGTTGCTGGACTGGGAGCTGGAGAATATGCTCCAGATCTGGCTCCCTCCCTGTCAAGAATGGAGTTCTTGAACACAACACAAATGGGAAACATTTTTCTCCATTAAAATAAAGTCTGAATTTAAGTTACAATATCCTGATCAAGAATGAACTCGAGTTTAGTGACCAAGTCATGGGGGACAGAGCTCCCTGTGGGTGTCTGAACCCACTACTGTGCAGAAGGGGGAGAAGCTCCTCACTAGAGCAATGAAACGTGCCAAAGAAACTCTGCAAATATTCAACAGCAGGAGAAGTTGACATCAGCACCTTTAAAAACCTCAGCACCCTTGTCACACCTCATCAACACTCAGCACTTCCTTGGAGAGAGAGCAGACAGGCAACCTGTGTGCCCAGGGCAAGAGCCAACCTCATCACACCTGGGATGCCTGGACAGCCAGTCCCTGGCACCACTGGCACAGTCACAGGCAGGGATGGAATTAGAACAGAATATGGAACGTGTGTACACACCCAACCCATGTGTATACACACACACACTCTCTCTCCAGACTTGGAGAAACAGTAACAAATGGAAGAATGACACCATTCCTGTGAGTTTCAACAGGATCTCATCCACTCAGATTTACCTTCTGCCTGTAAAATTCCCTTTCTCTTATATATCCTGTGCATGAGGGAAATGTGCTGCTTCCCACATTCCTACAATCCTTCCTCCTCCTCCACCACTGCTCATCCATCTCTCCTCATATGTCAGGCCTGGCTCACACATACCACTCAAATTAAGGCTGGATATGGAAGCAGTGAAATTCAGCAGCAGTTTCTAGTACCAGGCTTAGAACTGGGGCACACAAAGAATGGGGCACATTCAAGAGAAAATATTCCCAGAGAAGATATCCCTTGTGACAAATCACTACGTAACACAGATAGTATATTTATTCATCTCAAATGTAAAGCCTGGATCCCCAAAAACATCTCCTTACCCTGCCAGAGCCATGACTTAGCCTGGATGACACAACACTACCATGCTGAGAGCATTCTGCTTCTCTTTTAACACACTGCTAAAACAAGATTTGAATAGTATTTTGGCTACATTTCATTTCCAGAACTCTGCTAATGGCCACTTGGGACACGTTTATTTGAAATTAGCCAGTATGTTCTTCTGAATTGCTGTACATGGACAGCTTAAAACTCAGATAACTCTCAGGAATGACAGAAGTGAACAGGCAACTCCCAGCACGCCAGCCCAGTATTCCAGATGTGAATTTTCCACAGAGACACACACTGATTTTCACTTTTCATTTTCAAGTTCCATGGCCTTTGGTGGCCATCAAACATTCAGACAACTCTGTGTGCCCTGGGAGAAAACAGAGCCTACACTTGCAGCTCATCTGTGGAAAGCAGGAACATTCCTGAGGATGAGTTCCCTCCTAAGCTCAGCACCACACAAGTCACAAGACAGCTGCACAGTGGGTGTGCTTAGTCACCTCTCCATATTGTTTTTGTCACATCAGTGGAGAAAACTGCTCTTCCCAGGAACTCGGGAGTTCCTGTCCCAGGGATGCAGCTCACAGCTTCGCTGAGCAGCAGGGGAATGGAACACACAGGAACAGCTTCTATTAATAACTTCAGGTTTACAGACTTGCCCAGGCACTCAATCCTGCCTGATAGCAGATTAATGATTAAAGACTTAACTCCGTGGACTTTTTAAACCTGCCACGAGTCAGTCAGTTATGTCAACACAGCCCCTCTTGCGTAACTCCACATGACCACGCTCATTTCTAGGCAGCCATAACTCCTCCTCAGCCTCACAAACCCCGCTGCCTGAGTGACACAAACAAGCCCAAAATAACAAAAACTCTGCAATGGAAAAAATGTCCACATCAGGGTAACTATGTCCATATAATTATATTTATTTCTGCACACGCAAAAACCTTTATTTAATGGGCTCTTCACTCATTTAACCGTTGGAGTCGATGATTTCAGACCTGCACTGTTCCAACCCTAACAATTCTATGAGCTGGCTTTAACTCTTCCAAGCAGGGCAGCCCTTAAAAACACCAACACTGTCGAGAACACACTCTAGGAGTCTCACAGGAGCTCTAACTCTAAACTTCCAAGAAATTATTAAAGCCAGGAAACGCATGCAGGAAGCCCAGCTGACAAGGAAACATCACTCAAACACACAACCCTTTGCTAGGACCAGGAGTACAAACATGGCTTTCTAGGGTCTAAATGAGCTGATTAAGATCACACAGCTCATTAACTTAATCAAATCTGCCACAGGGAACTGTCCAGGAAGGTCCAGTAACACAACAGGGATACTGCAGCTGTCTGGAGAACAAAGCAAACCAACCCCTTCCCAAACCAAACATCACACAATCCATTAGAGGAAAACTTCCATCCAAGCCACTAACTTGAGCAGGAGGTTGGTTGCTCAAGTTTGAACAGGAAATAACAAAAACAAACATAACCATTGCCTGTAGGCAAATAAAGACTTCTGACACGCTGTTCTTGGGAAGAGCGTTCAACGTCTTAGGGCTAAAAAACATTCCTGCCTTTCCAGGTTGCTTTCCTTAAATTAAATTATTTTCCAGATTATCACTTGTTCCTTTTGTCAAAAATTAAGGTCAGGAAAAGCTCTCTCTGAGACACAAGCTACACTTTTGAGAGCTCATTTAGTAACTGCTAAGGGTGGTGTTTTGTTTGGTTTAAAAAAAAACAACAGCTTTGGTTTGTTAGTTTAAAAAAATCAATTAAAAAGGAAACCAATAAAAACCCAACCCTACAATGTCTACCAGCAAATCATTTCGCTTTTCTCTCTGAGTATTTTAAACAAATAAGAGGGATAAAGACCATAAAACTCCACACACACACAGTCCCAGAGAGAACAGAAGAGTCACCTGCAGAGGAGCACAAGGCACACAGGCAAGTGCACAGGTAGAACAGCTGCAGAATTCCCAGCTCCCTCGCAGCTCTTCCCAGGCAGTATCGCGACAGGAACCAGGCGCTGATGCTGGGCTTGGCTTCCAACCTCTTCTCCATGGCCTTTGTGGGCAGCAGCAGGGTTCTAGAAACACGCAGGGTGTGAAACACAAAACATCCCGTGGCAACTGAAACGTTCCTGCACGGCCCCAGTGAGAGCGCCAAGTGAACAGAGCATTTGTGGAGCAACAGGAATGCCTTATCAGCTGTGATTAGTCCAGCTGTTGCTAAGGAACTATCAATGTCTGACACCAAAATGAAATCTGTAGTGGCACAGCTCCCAGCTTCCCTTGTGTTTTTTCTCCTCCAGACCCCGTTTTTCGTCTGATACCACAGCAGCTGTCCACTGGGATCCCACACGGACTGAATTTGGGAAATTTCAGTTTCAAATACGCCTGAGGATTGGGTACCCAGGCAGCAGCACGAGGATAACAGAGGCACTGACAACCCCAGCACATCCAAGCCCCGCACATCTGCCCGGCGATGTCATCGCAGGCACGTCCGTGCTGGCTGGTGCCAGCCAGAAAAAAAGGGACACGAGAGCACAGCAACGCTGGGAAACTGGGAGCTAACGCCCTGGTTTGCTTCTTGTTTTGCTCCACAGGGCAGGCATCACCAAACTTCTCCGCCTTTCTAATGCCAAAAGCTATTTAATAGCCTCATATGCTAATCAAATGTAAATTATCTCTAGGTGATGCGGTAGGAGAATATTAATTATTTCACAGGTAATAAATAGTGTCTATTTTAAGGGAGCAATGAAAGCATCATTAGGCGCTAAACGGCATTAAATCTGCCAGTTCTGAAGAATCCAAAGGGAATGCTGTTACAGCCAGATCCACCAGCGCTCCTCAAGCACTCAGAGCTTGTTACACCTCGAGGAATTGCACTCAACCGTCCGCAGCAGAGCACGAACAGACACGGGAGGAAAACTTCACGGGGGAAGATGTAAACCCGCGCCCGCTCAGCCAACAGGTCCTTGAGGAAACTTTCCGCCGCCCCAGATCCTCGGTGCCCGCACCTGCCCGGCCGGAGCCCCCAGCACGGAGCCCCCGGGGCCGGGCCCGGGCCCCGCGGGGAGCGGCAGCGCCCCGTGCCGCCGGCGGGTACGTACCAAGGGCTCATGGCGAGGCTCGGCGGCTCCTCAGCGGCTCCTCGGCGAGCTCAGGCGGGCACCGGGCGCCGGGCACGGCCGGGGCTCCAGCGCGGCGGGCCCGGGGGCACCGCGGCCTCCTGCCCCGCGGCCATGGCGGCGCCCGCGCACGCTCACCCGGAAGCTGAACCGCCGCCTCCCGGCACCAGGGCTGGGTCCGGCCGTGCGGGCAGTGCCAGGGCTGCGGAGCCGCGGGTCCCCGCCGCTCGCTCCCCCGCCGGTCCCGGTCGCACCGGGCGGGGCGGGCGCGGAGGCCGCGCAGCCACAGGTGATTTGCCCACAGTTCCGCGCGGAGGCGGCGGCTTCGGGCACGGCCCAACAAGGCGGCACGCGGTTGGCCGGCGGCGCGGAGGAGGCGCGCGGATTGGCTGGGGGGGAGCAGGAGGCGCGCGCCCGCAGGCGGGGCGCCATGAGGGCAGGGGCTGGCACGGCGAGGGAAGGAGCTGAGGGGAGGCTGCCCGTGTTCCCCTCCAGTCCCGTGTTCCCTTCCAGTCCTTCAGCCGCGCTTCCCGGCCATGGCCTCGGACTCCGGGGACAGGCTCGCCACGCTGAAGCGGTGCCTCGGTGTGCTCAGAGATGCGAGGAACGACAGCGAGCAGTTCGCAGCGCTGCTCCTGGTAAGGAACCGTGGAGTCATCTCAGGAGCGGGCAGAAGGGGGGCCAAACAGCCTGCTGGACACGGGACTGTCCGGGGGGCGCGGAGAGGTGGGCATTGGGAGCTCGGAGCAAGCTGCTTCAGAGCTTTGGGGTTCTCTTCAGCAAAGCAAGGGAGTCTGGCCTTGACCTGGGTGTGCGGAGGTCAGTCAGTGCTGCCACACTTTTGGAACACCGTGGTAAACCTCTGGATTAGCACTTGGGCCAAGTGCCAGCTCAGTGGGTACCTCCCTGCACTAATTAAAGTTGTTTTGGCCTCTGATTTGCAACAGCTCCATCCTGTGCATGTACCAAATCCTTTTGCTGTGCTCACGCTCACTCCCGTTTTTGCCTTGTAGGTGACCAAGGCAGTCAGAGCGGGAGAGGTGGATGCCAAGACCCGCCGCCAGATCTTTGACGCGATCGGATTCACCTTCCCGACCCGCCTGCTGCTCTCCCGGCAGCCCCCAGCCGGCTGCCCCCCGCACACCTTCCGTGCCCTCGGCCTCACCCTGCTGGCCTGCTTCTGCACCGACCCAGAGCTGGCTGGGCACTCCCAGATCCTGAACAAAATCCCGACCTTCAATGACGTCCTGCTTTCCCCCTGCGACCCGGACAGCACATCCATGGTCGATGACGTGTACCAGTGCCTCAGCGCTGTCCTGGCCACGGCCAGGGGCCCCAGGGAGCTGGTGACCAAAGGGACAGTGTCTGCCCTGTGCCAGGCCTACCTGAATGGTGGTCACGGCTCTGACCGTGCCCTCGCACTGCTTGTGGGGCTGTTGGCCATAGCAGAGGCCAGGTGCTGGCAGAGAGATGCTCCACAGCTCCTGGCCGTGCTCAGCAAGCTCTCCGGTGACTTCCTCGAGGCCAAGGACATGACCAAATTTGAGCTGTGTGAGGTTCTGCCTCACTTCATCCCCCTGTCACCTCCTCTCACAGAGAACTCGCAGGGCTCTGAGTGCCTCTGCAGACTTTACAAAGGGCTGGCTGACATTTTGGGCAGCAAGCTCAGCCAGTCACAGCGGGACCCTGCTCTGAAGCTCGCAGCCAGCCTCGTGCAGGCCTGTGGGGCTGAGTGGATCCCAGCAGGGAGTGCTGGCAGCAAGTTCCTGGCCCTGCTGGTGAACTTGGCCTGTGTGGAGGTCCGCCTGACCCTGGAGGAGCCAGATCCCGTGGAGGCAGAGGGGAAGAAAGAAGTGGTGACAGCCTGCTATGTCCTTATGGAGATGGGGATCCAGGAGTGCCTGAGGGAAGAGAACCCGCTGCTGGAAAACGTGCAGAAAATGCAGCTCATGAGGATTATGGAGGAGGCATTTGGAGCTGTAATATTCTACTTGAGACAGGTAATGCAGGGCTTTTAACAAAGAGCAGGTTGTGGGGGTGTCTCTGTGTGGAGCAAACTCTGCCTCTTAGCCCACTGTGGTTTCCAGACCTGTGGTAGTTGATGTGCAGTGATAATAATGTGTCACTTTGCTTTCTTCATGCAGGTTAAACAGGAGGAGCTGCAAGATCCTTTCATCTTTGCCTCCATTCGAGTCCTTGGAGCTTGGATGGCAGAAGAGACATCCTCCCTCAAGCAGGAAATCTATGAGCTCTTGCCTTTCCTTGTTGATTATGCCAGGAAGCTTTTCAAGGAGGGCAGCCCAGCTGTGAGCCTTCCCCAGGCAGAGCTGGTCAGCAGCGAGAGCTCTGCCTTACCCCAGGATGCTCTGAGGTGAGCATTTCAAGCAGACATTTGTTGCATTTTAGTGCAAACCTGCTCAAATAGTTTCTATTTTTACACTTCCTGCAGTGCCAGTTCCATGGGGCTTTCCCCCTGAGATGGATGTAAATGCAGGGCTTCAACCCGTTCTACCTCATGCTCCCAGTTTCTTTTCCCTTCCAGATTTCTGCTACCTGGCTTTTGCCATTTGACAGCAGAGGACAAGCCCCGGGACATCCTCATCTCCGAAGGGGCACCAGCACTGCTGTGTGAGTACTTCCTGCAGCAGTGGGAGGTTCTGACCTCTGAGTCCACGGCCCCAGCACCCCTGATGAGCACTGAAATGAGTCTCCAGACCACGTGTGGGATTTTCCTTAACCTGGTTGTGACTGCTCCAGACCTGGTCAGGTAACAGAGCTGTGGGAGCTGGCTCTGAGGTTGGCTGTGGGAAGAAATGGTGCCTTGTGCATTGAGCTTGAGGCTCTGCTAACACACTGTGCTGGAAAGGGATGTTCCTTTTTCAACCCCAATTTCATCACATTTTTGGTGCAGTGTTTAACCTTGACATTCTCAGGTGCTCCTGGCTCTGCTCAGGAAATATGTCAAAAAGGGTTTATTTTCTCTCTAGGCGTGACAAAACCTTTTCCTCTCTGATGGATGTGTTGCTGAAGTCTCTTCCACTTCTGCTGCCCCAGAAGCATCACCTGGTTCTGGCAGCAAACATTGCCACTCTGGGCCTGATGATGGCCAGGATCCTCGCAGGGTCAGCAGGTAAGGGAAGTTCCCGTTGGCAAAGCACGCGTTGTGCTGCCTGGGCAGAGACCAGGAGCCAGGAATTTGGGCTGGAGAAAGCAAATAGAAGGGAAACTGGTCCAGTTTGTCACTGGAAAAGTGATAAACCAAAAATCTTCAGGAGCAAGGAGCATGTGAAACATTCAGCAGGCTGATGTGCTGGGATGACGAGATTTCTAGGGCAGGAAGATACTGTCCTGCTCCACACAGCCCCACCACAGGGCCCTTCTTCCAGTCAGCAAACTCTGCATCGTGCCATTCATTTCCTTTTCCTTCCAGCCCTTCAGGAAGCTCAGACCGCCAAGGAGTTTTTCGGAGCCGCCATTCTCTTCCTCTCCCAGGCCCACACGGCCCAGGCAGACCCCAGCAGCGGCGGGCTGGCCCTGGCCGTGTCTCCCTCCTACCTGAGCGCCTGGGATGTGGTGGGTGAGCTCTGGTTCCTGGGCATGCAGGCCCTGGCCGGCTGCATCCCGCTGCTGCCGTGGCTGCCCGGCGCCGCTCTGCAGGCGCGCTGGCCGCAGGGGCTGGCGCAGCTGCTGTCCCGCGTCGCTCCCGCCTCCGTGGGGCTGGAGCTGGTCACAGCTTTCCAGGCCGTGCTGCTGGAGCTGGCCAGAGCCAGTCAGCAGTGCAGGGATGTGATGCTGTCCCACCACGCCAGGGAGTGGGCCAATCTCTATGGAATGGCAGCTCTGGAGCAGTGTCTGGCCCAGCAGGGAGGAGACAGCAGCGCTCTGGGTGGGAAATGAAGCCGGGCAACCTGCACAAGGTTTGTTCAACACTTCTGCCGTGCTCTGTGCTGCCAGGTGGGCACAAAAAAATCGAATTTAAATGACCAAACTTTACAAAACTGGAGTGATGCAGGAGCACCCAGCGTGATCAGCACTGTCCACATCAGTGTGCAGAACTGCTGCTGCCTCAGAACATTTCACCATGCCCTTGCTTGATGTGTTGTGAGGATTTCTCTGTAAAAACAGCCTGTTTTATTATTAAAGACATTTTGTCAGTTTGTTTTTCTAACTCTTTAGTGCTGGGATTTCTTTCTGCCCAGTCCCCTCACAGGATGCTTGCTTCTCCCATTAATATGGTCACAGTTTTGTCACAGTCAGCCCTGCAGGTTTTCACCTTATTTTCTCTGAGTCCTGCACATACTAGTAAATAACTTGGGGCTACACACAGAACTCTGAAAAAGGTAGGAATGAGAAAAGCAATATTATTTACTGATAGTATTGGGAATAACTCCTTGTGACTTGAAGATGCTGTGCTGCTGGATGATCCCCCAGTTCACATCCACCACTGGTACCATCATCCCAGGTTCATACCTAGAAAACCTTCCCAGCAGCACTTGCTTTGCCTGTTTTGCCCCATAAAACACCTACACAAAGTACATCCATGGGATTTTCTATTTGCTCCCTCTCACCCGTGGGATGGGATGTACAGGGAGAGGTTTCCACTCTTGCAAGATGAAGGACTCAGTCTTCCTCTGCTCTCTTTAGGGTGTGAAAGCCAAAACGAGTGAATTCCCCGTTGCTTACAGAAGAGAAAGGCCACATGTACCACGGAGTAAATCTCTTGTGGCACCGGCTTTACAGCTTGGCCTTGCAGTTCTCCCGTACTGCGTTATCCCGAGGATATTTCCCAGAAGCAGCAGCTGCACGGGGTGGCTGCTGACGCTGAGGCTCATCCGGGCGGCGCTCCCTGCTCCCGCTTTTCCACCAGGTGTCAGCCGAGGAGTTCTCTGGGAGCTGCTGCCTCGCCGGGACCGCCTCTGCTGCCAGCCCAAGGCGTTGATCAGGACTCGTTGGAGGGGGCCGTGGAATCGTCTGATCAAGGGAAAATCAAGCACGAAGCTGCCTCAAAAGGAGGGCTGGCTCTGTATTCCTGCTTTACGCTGTGTTTTTGGCTCACTGCTTTATTGGAGCGAGTGCCTTACACAACTGGAGAGGAGGCTGGTGCTCAGGGAAAGTATCTTTAGATCTCTCCAGCTCAGCCAGTGCAAGTTGGAACAAAGGCAGGTGCTCCCAGCAGAGCAGTGCGAGCCAAACAGGCAGATGAGCCTCCTGGCCTTGGAAAAGAGCAGAACTTTGTGGAGCTGGGCTGGGAGAGGCTCCTCAGCCTGCCAGGCACATCCCTGCACCGCAGGGAAACACCAGCAGGAGAAGTAAGGAATACAATGCAGGGTCAGAAAGAACACCCAAACCCTCAAAGCCTTTATCTTCAAGTGTTCCCAGTCCTGTACACTCTCTTGCCTCTGGTCAGGGGCGTGGGCTTTCCATTTATGACAGCCACTAATTAGTGCTAATGAGAGATATGGCCTGTATCACCAGGAGAGTGTTCTGCTATCCCCAGTGCGGTGCTGGGCTTGCTGTGGGCAGCTGATCTGGGTTGGCCATGGTTCATTCCCGTGGGCAGGGGCTGGAGCTCCCACAACACCTGACCAGAGATCAGCTTGGGCCCACAGTTCCAACTCTAGCAAAGTCCTAACCACCTTTGGTTGCTGGTCTTTAATTCCCTGAGAGGCTCCCTGGGAGCAAACCAAGAGCCCAGGAAGTCCTCCAGTTTTATCCTTCCCCATCTTAGGGAGTAGGGTTTGGCCACCAGCAGGTGCCTGGAGAGGAGCATCTGCACCTCATTCTCACACTCTTTGGTGTAAAGTCCCCTCACGTGTGAGCAGGACCACCAGTGCCCTGCAAGAGCTGGACCCTCCCTGAGACCCTGATGTTTTGTCATGTACTTGTTTCTCTGCATGAAACAAAACACACTCCTTGCGAGCCCCTCACAGCTCCTGAGCTGGCAATGGAGGGGGTGAGACACCCACCTTGCTCTGGGATGTTACCAGGCTGAATGCCAGTGGAGATGGTAGAGCTCCTTGAGGAACATCACTGCTCCCTTGTCCCGGGGCACTTTCCAAACATTCTCAGACAGAGCACCCCCAAAAAAGACTGTTTTGCCTCCGAGACTGAGTGCTAACGACAGTGAGCACTGCATGTTCAGGAGGGGAGGGCACTGGAGCTGTTGGAAGCCTCCTGCCACGTGGGCATCTCCGTTGGCTCCATGTGTGCCAGCCCACAGGCCCCAGCACGCCCGGCTGGCCCAGCCCACGCGAGGGAGATGATGCCCCAGCAGCCTGGCCAAGACTTCAAAGGCTGCAGGGTGTCCTCAGCCACCCTGAGCTTTGCAAGCCCAACCACAGGTTCTGCCCCTGGCAGTTGACATCCACAGGCACCGGTGATCTGGTGCCAGAGAGGTGGATGTGGCATCATCTAAGGTCCCCTCTCTGCCAGTGTTTGAGGTCCCAGCACGGAGTGGGATTGCAGCCAGAAACACCCGGAGAAAACTGTGCTTCATCTCCCAAGTGCATTTCCAGCACCAGGACAAGCTCTCTAGGAGCAAGATGATTGTTCACTGCTCTCCAACAAGATGGACAAGGCTCCCCAGAGGAGCAGATCCACATTCTGTTTCTGTGCTGCTGGGCAAGACCGCAGAGCTGGGAAAGTGCTGATTGTGCTCCCAGAGAAGGTGAGAGAAGGTGCCAGGGCAGGGTAACTCCTGGGAGTTTCCCCAAGCCCAGAGTCCATTGCAAGGTCCCTTTTCTCCTTCCTAAGCACTGCTGTGCTGTGCTGGGGAGGGTGACACCCCCCCACAGCCCCACAGCTCCAGGCTGCCCTGGCCCACTGCCCCAGCCCAGTGTGTTCCCACGACCCCAGTTTGCCCAGCGTGCTCCGTGAGGGGCAGCGGGGCAGCTCTGCCTTTTGTTTTTCCTTCCCTTTGTCTGTCAGTGGTGCAGGTTTCCTCTGCTCTGTCTCATTTTTGGGTGGAAGCACAGCTTCCCTCCAAGCTGCTGCAAGGGACCATCCTCCTGCTTGCCTGTGGTCCTGTGCAGGCCGACTCACAACCCTTCCTGCCTGGTTTTGCACAGTTTCACCTCTTTCAGATGAATAAAGACTCGGCATTATACGGACTAGATGAGCGAGGGACATTAAGAATGAACTGGAACATAACTGCAAAATACAGCATGTCCAATCCAATTTTTCCTAGCAAATGAAATGGATCTGGTGGAAAATAAATACAGAACTTCCAGGAGCAGCGTCCTTGAAGAGCATTTGAGGGGGATGAAGGGATTTGAATGGATCAACCCTCTATACCTCTGCATATCCCTCCTCCCACCCTTAAATGCCATCTTTAACAGAAATAAATTAGAATAAACGATCAGCCCTTGCCTCCTAAAGACAGGTGGCAGGGTAATATTAAAAGAAATGAATAAAAATTCATTTAATGAGCATTGTTAATTAAACCTGGAAATCAAAGAGGTCTGAGTTGTGGGAATTCAGAGGAAAAATGAAAATGAAGGGAGCTGTAGCTCGGGGCGGGAAGAGTGGAATTAAATTAACTGCAGTGTGGGGTTGTGTTTGTTGATGTCGATCACACAGCACGGCGTGTAACAGCTGGGGGTGAAGGGTTTGTGCTCTGCTCCACGTAAAACACGCGCCGCTAATGGAACCTCCCGCCCAGCCACGGGCGGCCGGCACCCTGCGGGTGGCACGGTGGGACCGCGGGGACCCGCGGTGACACCGCCCCACCCCACCGCCCTGCCGCGGCGCCCGTGGGCCGCGGGGAGCTGTGGCCGTGGCGCCCGGGTGCCGCGAGTGTGTCGGGGGCGAGCGTGTCCGTGTGCCCGTGCGGATGGGCTCTGCCGCGGGGCCTGCGTGGCCGTGATATCGGGGCGAGGGGCGAATGTCATTGGGGTCACTCAGCCTTCCCGTCTGCCCGGCTCGCCCCGCTGGTGTGTCCGGTGTCCGGTGTCTCGCTCACGGACCCGGTGTTGCGGGCCCGCCTCGTCCTGCCCCGGAGGGAGGGCTCAAACAGAGCGTGAGGGAGGGATGGAGAGGCGGAGGGAGGGACGGAGAGGCGGAGAGAGGGATGGAGGAGGGCGGAGAGGCAGGCGTGCTGCCCGTCGGTGCTCCCCGTTTTCCCCTGGCTCTGTTGCACCCGGCGCCCATCCTCCCGTCCATCTCTTCGGGCGGGTAGCCAGGCCCGGAGCACCCCCAGACACTTCTCGCTGTCACCAGTCCGGGATGCAGCTCCCCGCTCCCCGTCGGGGAGGAGGGTGAAGCTCCCCGGGAGGAGCCCCGAGCTCTCCCGGCAGGACCGGCCTCGGGCTCCGCTCCCGTCGCGATCGCGGGAGGTCGCAGCTGCCGCCGGGGCCCTCGCAGCGCTCCCGGAGGGGCCCCGCACTCGGCTCGGGCTAATAAAGTCAAACCGTAGAGCATCGCCGCGGCCCCGCAGCCCGCCCGCACTCGTGGGCTCCCCCGACCCTCGGGGCTCGCTCCCCGGGGCGGCCCGAGGTGCTCCGCGACTCTCAGGCGGCGCGGCCCGGGGGCAGGGGGGACCCGGGGTGGCACCGGGGGGCGGGTGTGCTGTACCGTGCGACAGGGGACCGGGGCCGCCCGACGGCGCGGGGGTAGCACCGGCCACGCTCCCGGGGGGCGGCGGGTGCCCTTCGCCCCTCGCCCCCCGCCCCGGCCGCCTCCCGCCGCCGTCCCGCCGCGCCCGCTGTCGGGAGCCGTCGGGGCCCCGCGGGAGCGGGCGGCGCGTCCCCGTCCCCGCGCTCTGACGCGCGCTCCCGGGGCGGCGGGCGCGCCCCCGCCGCTATAACTGGCGTGCATGGAGTCGGGGCCGGCGCAGAGGAGCGGGCGGGCGATGGGAGACGCCGCTCCGGCGGGATAGAGGGGCGGAGACGGGGGCACCCCCGGGGCCCGGCCCGCCCGGGGCTTGCCGCGGGCCCGCACCGATGCTTGTGCACAGCTACCCGGGCATGGTGAGTGCGGGACGAGCGCGGCTGGGGCGGGACGGGACGGGACGGGACGGGGGGTCTGGGGCTGGGGCCGGGGCTCCGTGCCCACCTCACCTCCGCTGTTTTCGCCGCCGCAGGACCGCGCCGAGGGGCTGCCCGGGGCGCCGGCCGGGGCCCGCCTGCCGCAGCTGCCCTCGCTCAACCAGGCGCCCTACGGCTCGGCGCCGCCGCTCTGCCACACGCCCGCCGCCGACTTCCAGCCGCCCTACTTCCCCCCGCCGTACCCGCAGCCGCCGCTGCCCTACCCGCAGGGCCAGGAGCCCGCTTACCCTCACCTGGCGGACCCGTACGCGGCGCTCAGCCCTCTGCACCAGCACCAGCAGCCGGCCTGGCCCCCGCAGCGCGGCCGGCAGGACGAGCCGGGGCTGCTCTCGCAGACCCACCGCGCCCTGGGGCTCGACCCCCGCCGCGAGTACCCCGCCGTGCCCCGCCTGCTCCACGGGCTGCCCGACGGCGGCCACGGCCTCGCCGACGGCCCGCTGGGCCTCCACGGCCTCGGCCACCACGGCCTCGAGGACATCCAGGTACGGGGGGACGGCGGGAGCACCGGGAGGGTGCCCGGGGTGGGTTGGTTGGTTGCTCGGGGACGGGACCAGATCCCTCTGCCTGTGCGATTCCCGGCCAGGACGAGTCGGGCCCCACGGCGTCCGTACCCCCGGGCAAGCAGAGACACCGGGCCGCGGATTCCCATTACCGGGGCTCGCTCGTGCCCTCAGAATTCCTTCTGGCCGGGGGCAGCGGGTGGATCGGGCCGCGAGCAGCCGGTGCCGGGAGCCGGCTGACGGCTCTTTCCTCGGTGCTTTCAGGCCGTGGACGACGGCGGGATGAACCTGCTCGATCAGTCCGTGATCAAGAAAGGTAAGAGCGCGGCGGCTCAGCGGGAAGCGGCACCGGACCGGGCCTCGCTCCTGCCCTCGGGGCTCCCCAGCGTCGGGTCCCCCCGTGTCCGCCCTCCCGCGGGGCTGCCCCCCGCCCGTCGGGCAGGGCTCGGTGCTGTCCCCGGCGAGACTAAAACGAAAGCGGCGGGTCCCGGCCGGCCAGCGCGGCCCACCCGTCCCCGGCCCGCTGCTCTCCCTCGGGCGGAACCGCGGCCGCCGCTCCTTCCCGGTACCGAAGGGCCCGGACGGGCGGACGGTGCTGTCGGGGAGCCCCGGGGCTCACCCCGCCGGCGGCCGCGTACGGTTTGCGTGGAAAGCCCGGGGATGCCCCGGCGGCGCTCGGCGGCAGCTCCCGGTACTCCCGGTGCTCCCGGTCCCGCCGCCCCCGGTCGGAGCCCCGCGCCCGGCGGACCGCGAACCGCGAACCGCTTCCCACCGCCCCGGACCGCGGCGGATCGGGCCCGTCCGGCGGGACCGGTACCGAGGGAAGGACGCGTTTAACGGAGACGAGAAGTGGAGCGGGTTTGGGGGCCGGTGCTGCCCGTTCTTGCAGCCGGGAGCGTCCCGCAGCCCACTGCCTCGGCAAAACCCGGGTGTGCGGAGACCCCCTGTGCCGCTCCACAACCGGGGCTTCGCTCCGGGACAGGAGTGGAGGAGCAGCCTTCCCCTCCGGGGCCGCCGCAGAGAACGGGGCTGCGGGCAGAGGTTCTGCTCCATCCCCGGGGTCTCCCCACGGGTCTGGTTCTGCCCCACATCCCAACGAGCCAGCGAGTAGAACAGCTCAACTCCCGGAACTATTTCTGTACTGAACCTTCCGCCGGGGCATTGAGAGAGCGAGCAGGGGGCCCGGGAGCGTCCAGTGCGGTGCTCGGGGCCATCGCCGCTATGGAATATTCCAGCACTGCTCTTGCCTTCACCCCGGGATTTTTTACAGAAATGTGTGGATGGGAAAGGACGCGTTTAACCTCCCACCGCTGGTGCGAGCGGAACCGCAGCCACCGGGGCGGGTCGGTAACGTGGGCCGGTGGGTGCTGCGGCCCCGCAGTCCCGGGGCTGGTCCCGGCCGCAGCCGGTCCCCGGTGACTGCAGGAAAATCCTCCCGAGCGTGCGGCTCTTCCCCAGCTGCCGGCGGTGGTTTCACGGGGGGAGCGGCGCTCCCGGTGCGCCGCAGCCCCTTCCCCTAGAAAAGGCTGTCCTAGGAACACGCGGCTGCCAGCGGGACATTAATGACCCGCATTAATTGAGCTTTAATCAGAGCGCTGGAGAGGCGTTTCATTAAACATTCGGGCGTGAGGAATGGTTGCGAGAAGCCGAGGGGTGCGCGGGCCGGCACCGGCTGTACCTCCGCGGCTTGGGCCGGGCAGGAGCAGCCCGGAGCCCTCGGGAAACATCCCGCAGTGAGAATGTTGGTCTGGAAGTTCGGCTGGAGTTACAGTGGTTCGTTTGGGTTTTCCCCCTCCTTTTTCCAAAAGCGCCATTACTTAGAATTTTTTGGCTCTTATCGGGAGGATTTGTCGTTGTTTAGTGCCTGTTTGGGTTTTTTTGCCCTTGGAGATTCTTTAGTCTTCTAGTATTGAAAAGAAAAAAAAAAAAGGAAAAATAAAATTAAAATACCTCTGGCTGAAGGCGGAAATGGGGCAAAAAGCTCAAGCACAACCCCTGTGCTCACGGACACTTGTTCTTCCCTGCCTGTTCTCGTTTGGGCATTTTTAATTTTTTTTTAATGTTAATATATCTTTTCCGTCCCTGTTTTTACCTTCCTTTTTATTATTATTTTTTTCTATTATTATCCCTGTGTTTGGAGCACGAAGCTCCGAGTTTGCTGGAGAAATCGATAAACCCAAAGCCAAGAGCGTGTTTGTGAGGGGAACGGCGGGATGGAGCCACCGGGGGCTCCTGGAAGCGGCGGCGGCAGCGGGGGCTCTGTCCCGGCACCGCTCTGTCCCCTACCCCGCTGCCGGGAACGGGAGAACGGGGACCGGAGCCGATGGCCACGGGCCCCTTTCCCTGCCCCTGGAAGCTCCCAAATGGGCAAACTCAGCTCAAAAGGAAAATCGGAGGAATTATGGAAGCTGCAGCCGGGAATCCCGGATCAAACGCCTCTGCCCTCCACACGGCCCGGGGAATAAATTCCTTTACATTTGGCTTTATTTGATTTTTTAGAATGTATAAAATGTGGTCGTTTTCATTCCGCTGGCTCTGTCAGCTTTGAGCTGTTCTGGAGCCCCAACGGGGCCAGAGCCGAGCCCGGGCCCCCGCGGGTGAACGACACCCCAGGAAAAATAAAATTAAATTAAAACCATCTGAGGCAGCTCCCGGCGGGTCCCGGGCAGAAAGTGCCGGAGGGGGCGACTGGGCAGCAGGGCTCCAGGATCCCCTCTCTGAAGGGAGCGAGAGTAAACCCTAAAAAGCACAATTTTGTCCTAAATCGCACCGAGATCCCGAACACCGATTAATCCTGGAATTCCTGACGGAATGGCCGTCGGACAGAAACCTGATAGAAATCAGCGCTTGTGCAAACAGATTTATCTCGCCTAATTAATTGCCGAGATACTGTTGTCCTGGTTCAACAAAATATTAATCACCTGCCCCAAATCCCCAAATCTCCCTTCGAACTCCCGTCCTTGGAGTCGCATTTAGTCCCCGGTCAGAAAATAAACCCGGAACGGGAGTGCAGAGCCCGCAGCCCCGCGCTGTCCCCGCAGCCTGTCCCCTCCCGTACCCGGGGTTTCGGGGCCATCCCCGCGGCACGGGGGTCGCTGCCGGTGTCCCCCCGCACCGACGGGCCCCGCGGAGCTGCGCTGCCCGGCGCGGGGAAGATGCTGCCCGTAGCCTCGGGGCGCTGTGTGGGAGCATTTTCTGTTTTCCCTCCTTTTCCTTCCTAAATAAACTCCCGCAGTTCCAGCCGTTAATGTAATTCCGGGGGGTTTTTGCGGGCATCTCGGAGATGCGGTGCATTGCCACCCTCTCTCCCCTCCGAGGTGTTTTCCCGAGCCCGCAGCGCTCAGGTCCCTTGGCTGCAAGTAATCCCGAATTAAGCAAGCGGAGAGGAAAAGGGGGGATTGGCCCCAGCACGGGCTCGGGGAGCTGCCCCGGGACCCCCACCCCGCAGTCCCGGCGGTGGCTGCGCGGGGCCCGCACCGCGGCGGGGGGAGCCCAGGGAGGCAGATCCCGGCTGGAGACAGGCGCTCAAATACCCATTTCCAGCCTTGCCCTCCGGACTGGTTCCGGTTCGTTATCGCCCTGGTGATCCCGAGGGCTGGAGGCGCCGGGTGATGCCGGGGTACCGGGGAACCCCCGGTGCGGGGCTCCGGTTTGGTTGTGGGGTGCAGTTTGTGAGCTGGGACTTCACTTGGAGCAGGGAGAGATGTGAGAGCTCTGAAAAATGGAGGATGAGTTTCCCCCCTCGTGCCGTCGTGACAAATGGGGCGATAGGTTTTGTTCAGGAATTAAATAGATAAAATTTTGGATAGGGCAGTAGAACGTTTATGAATATCTTCTACCCCCGTTTGTTCGTTTCCCCTTTTTTTACAAAAGTATTTCAGAAATTGTTTTCTGTGTCTTTCTTTTGTTGTTGTTTTGTTTGTGGTTGGGAGTTTTATATTATTATTGTTGTTATTATTATTGCTTTTCCTTCCAAGCATTTATGTAAGACCAGGAAGATAATTAGACTGGGAAACATTAAAATTAGCTCTGAAAAAGTTTAGTTGAGGCTCTGGCTGCTTTAGTCTACAGCTCAGGAATTTTCTGCTCCACTCACCTGCTCTCCTGCTGTTTAGATGCCCAGATCAGGTACCGAGGTCTGGCTGTGAGACCCCCCCAGACATAAAACTGGGAATTCAGCGAGCCCCGAGCTCGTGGTGCAGGGTGCGACTTTCTGGTTATGAAATCAAGCATTAGGTCGCTGTGCTCAGTAGCAAAAAATCCCGCAGCTTGGTTGTAAAATAAGGAGGGGTTTTATTGCTTTCACATCCTTTTGGGATCAGCAGAAAGCTTCTGAGAGAGCCTTTTTATTACAAAGAAAAATAGAAATCTCCTTCCCTGGCACCTGGGGATGCGCTGGGGTGCAGGAGCAGCCCGGGCTCCTGCCGGCGGTGGGCCAGGGTGAGCTGGGGCCCTGTGGCAGCAGGAGCAGGGTGAGCAACAGGGGCCGGTGCACCCGCTCCAGGGCACAAGTTTTGGCTGTGGCATTTTACAACCTGGAGTAGAGACAGAGCAGGGTGTGACCAGCGTGGGCTCGCACTGGCACTCAGTCGTGCACAGCGCACGTCCCTGGGCTCCCTGCTGGGGCAGTGGGACCTGGTGCTGCCACTGGGGCTTGTGTTTGTGGGTCTGGTGCTGCCACTGCCCCTCGTGTTTGTGGGTCTGGAGCTGCCACCCTCCCTCGTGTTTGTGGGTCTGGTCCTGCCACTGGGGCTTGTGTTTGTGGGTCTGGAGCTGCCACTGCCCCTCGTCTTTGTGGGTCTGGAGCTGCCACTGCCCCTCGTGTTTGTGGGTCTGGTGCTGCCACTGCCCCTCGTGTTTGTGGGTCTGGAGCTGCCACTGCCCCTCGTGTTTGTGGGTCTGGTGCTGCCACTGCCCCTCGTGTTTGTGGGTCTGGAGCTGCCACTGCCCCTCGTGTTTGTGGGTCTGGCTGCTGCCATTGCCCCTCGTGTTTGTGGGTCTGGCTGCTGCCATTGCCCCTCGTGTTTGTGGGTCTGGTGCTGCCACTGCCCCTCGTGTTTGTGGGTCTGGAGCTGCCACTGCCCCTCGTGTTTGTGGATCTGGCTGCTGCCATTGCCCCTCGTGTTTGTGGGTCTGGCTGCTGCCATTGCCCCTCGTGTTTGTGGGTCTGGCTGCTGCCGCCCTCCCTCGTGTTTGTGACTTTGTTCCAATTTCCAGCCGAGGCTTTCGAGCCGCTCCGAGGGGCAGTGCTAGCGTTTCTGCTCAGGAATGTGGACCTGTTTGGCTGGATGCTGGACAGACAGATGGAAAGCTGTGCCTCAGAGCCCACAGTCAGGAATATTGCAAGAAGTAGCTGTCACTACTCAGGAATGCGGCAGAGGAGGGAGATTAAGACCAAGATCCTCAGATCCACTCGCCACCGCACGCGAGCTCCAGGTTTTGAAGCTTCTTGGCTTCTTCTCAGGCTGGTGGGACTGGGGCACTGGCATGACAGCAGCAGTGCCATTTCTCCCTTGTTTTGGTGCAAGGAGGAACTGAGCTGTAAGAAATGTAAGAAGCCAGATGTAGCAGGGGGAAAAAAAAATCCCGAAAGAATGGTAGATTAGATAAACATCATTTCCTGTGACGAGCAAGGTAATAAATGAGGTCATCCTGTAAAACACCTGGGGCTGTGAAGACACAGCTTTTTTAGGACTGTCCAGGGCCGTGGGTGGAGGGACTTGGCTTCCAGTCAGCTGCAGGGTGCTGGGCTCACTGGGGAGCCCTCCCAGCTCTCTGCAGCTTCATCTGCAGCGGTAGTTTGCCTGAGTAGGAAAAGGGGCTCACCCGGGACAAGCCAGGTCTTGACTGGAAGTTTTGCTGCCTTAGTGCTGCTCACGAATGCTTTAAAGTCTTGACAAGCCCTCGCACACACCGGGAGATAGAGCAACGTTCCTCAAAACACAGTCACACCTCCCGACGCCGGCGCTCTCCCCTCGCGCGCGCAGAGCGCGGCGGGAACACCTACTAATCAAACAGAGAAACTTAAAAGAAAGTTTTCACTCTGAACTGCATCCAGATCACCGTTCCTCCATTAAAATTATATTTTTAATGTCCTATAATTGCACCAGGATAAGCCCAGGTGTGTGTTCATGTGAGATAACACACGCGGGTACTGGTGAAGGCGCTGGGCTTTGTCTCAACCTCCCCGGTGCCTCCCAGGCATGTGTTATCTCCAAGTTTCATGTACCTTGTCATGACTTACTGTTTAATTAGATGTTTTTTAAATGAATTTTTTTTCTTTGTTAGAAATAAAGAGCAACTCTTAAAGGGTAAGTTCAGGAAAGCCAGCTCGGGTTGTTTTTTGGCGTGTGGCTTGAGCCAAAGCAGCAGCACCTCTGCTCCAGGAGGAGGACCCCAGGTGAGGCTTCTCCATGGACAGCACCAAGCAAGCAGCACAGACATGTTGAGCTTGCTCTGGAGCACCTTTCTCTTCATTTTAGGGGCTGTGAGATATTTTTTGCAGTTTGGTGGCCACTGCCACATCACTACCCTGCCTCCCACAGGGGCTACTTCATCCACAGGTGGACTGGCAGCGGGACAGCCTTGGCCAGGTGACACGTTTGGTGCTTGTCCCTGCAAAGGAAGTGGTGCCAAGATCTTAATTTGTGTGACAGCACAGGTATCTCCCTCACTGGGGTCCATCAGGACACACACCCATGGCAGCACAGACACAGGCAAGACCCTCAGGGACCCATCGATGTCACTCCAGCCCAGGGTCACCCTAAACCTGCAGCAGAGCAGAGGCAAATGCAGATTATTCCTCCCAGTTTAATAATATTCCAAGATACATGATCTCAGAAAAAAAATGTTTGCAATCTCTCTTAATTATTTGAAGAGCCTAAATGAGGTTCTCTGAAGTCCTAGACTAGCACTCTAACCACTAAACCATCCCACCCTTTCCTGTGTGATCCAGGGAATTACTCACTCTTGCTGTCCTTCCATTTGTTTGTTTATTTTAATCCTTAATGGAGGAACTAATTAACAAATCTGGATGCCATGCTTGGAGCTGCTGCGTGCTCAGCTCTCATCTCCCTGGCCTGTCCCCAGCCCAGCTCTGCTGTGCCCAAGTATTGCTTTCCCTGTGGTGAGAAGTGTTGTGGTTTGGGGGGAAAGGGCAGAGAAGCACATGGGAGTGAGAGGGAATTGCTGGGAACGAGCCCAAGGTACCCATTGCAATTAAACAACCCCAAAAGACAGCATGGCAGGAGCTTGGGGCTTGGAGCAGGACGAGGGGAGCTGGGAGCAGGTTCACCTTCGTGGCTTAAAAATCCATCCACAGTGTCTGCAGTGCGTGCTTGGGATTCCAGCCGGGCTGAGGCTCCCCACCCTCTATCTCAGGCATTTATCTGGCATCAGTCACCAGAGTGCCGAGGCGCCAGGAGAGAGGGATTGGGTCAGGCCCTGTTCTCTCGGGACTGGTCAGACAGGTCCCAGGGAGCAAGTGGTGTCCCCAGGGCTCCCTGGGAGCCCCAAAGTGGCCACATGCATGGGAGAGAGCAGAGCCACCATCCCAGGGCTGGAGAGGTGAGAGCAGAGGATGTGACCCAGGGTGCTCAGGGAGGTTTCCAGCGCAAGATGCCGGTTAGCAAGAGACATGGCAGCCATTGGAAAACCATCATCAGAGGGTTTGTCTCACCAGTACACTGGTGTCAGCATCCCAGGGCATCTGAGCAAGGAAAAGGAAAAGGTTTTTTTGCTGTGCCAGTGGGTGAGCAGTGCCTGTCCCCAGAGCCATCCCTGGACACGCCGGCAGCTCCGGCTGGGCTGAGAGATTCACGTTGCTGCGGTCAGACCCGGACTGAAACCCCGCCAGCTCGGCGGGCTGGCAGCAAAACTCTTCCCTCAGTAAGAAGAGAAGAATTTTTTCTATTATTATTCATGTCTAACCTTTGCTGAATGGTCTTTTGCCCTTCAACAACCCAAATAGATTTAATGAATTGACAGGAACATCACGGGGTCGGCCGGCGCTCACTGCCACGTCACAGCTCTGTTCTCCCCTTTTAGCCTGTGGAGATCCCAGCCACACAAATTCAGATGCACCTAGAGGGAATACAGAGAAAATCTCTCGTGCATGTCATTGTAAAATGGATTGAACTGTTTAAACAAGTGAAGATCTCATAGGCTGAGTGCCAAAGTGTTTGTGCTGCTAAGGGAGCAAACATGGGGTGCTTGGTGTGACAGGCAGAGTTGTGGAGAGTGGGGCTGTGAGCACTCACTGCAGCACAGCCAGGGGTGACACTGCATGGGGAACTTCCCTTGGTGTCAGCATGGAGCACTGTGGGTTTCCAGTTCCTCTGGCTTAAATCCTCCTGCTCTCCTAAACCTGCCTGGTCTGTGCTGTGACACATGAATTCTATACGGGCAGAATTTAAACTGAATTTTAAATCATTATTCAGCAGTTGAACTAAAATTGAAACAGTTAATTTTCTAATGTAGATATGGAAGAGCATAGCCGCAGATTTAGAAAAAAAGTAATTTAGAATCAAGGGGGAGGGAAATAATGTGAATTTCAGACTAAACTGACTTCTCCAATGAAGTCTCTGCATCGGGACAGCTTCCAACCAATGGTGCAGGAAATATCTCCAAACACTTTGTCACTCCAAAGCAGAACACAAACGATTTTCATTTATTCCCTTCAAAGGTTCAGACATCTGAATTTTGCTATTTGGGTGGACATTTTAATCACTGGTGTTTGGTGCCTTCCAGTGAAGTGTTTTGGCTCAGGCTGTGACATCAGGGTTCTCCAGACAGCAGAATCCACTCCATGAAATGAAGCATGGAAAGGAAACATGTGTGAACTCACCACAAATTAATTGTGAGCAGTTTCCAAAAAACTGACAAACTATTCTGAACAGCAGCATATTTGAGGTCGAGTCATTCCTAAATGGTGAAGCAGGAAAATGTATTAGCTGAAATTATCAACTGCAAATCACTTTCTAATCCCCTTCCCAAGTCCTGCAGGAGCACAGGGGGCTGAGTAAATTTTAGTATTGTATCATCTGGCCATTCCTATCAAAGCACGATGTACTCAGCAGGGACCATCCTTAACCAAGCCACTGTACCCCTGGATTTGGGGGAGTCTGAACCTTCCTGCTCCATCCCAAAGCTCCCCAGGAGACACCTGCAGCGAGGCATGGCTGGGACTTCACTGGGTCAAACAGAGGTACAGAAAGAAAAATCGAATTAATATCACATGGCAACTTCAGATTTCTTTCCCGACCTGATGAATGGATTTGCATGGGAAACAAAATGTTAAATATGGGAGTTTTGCATAGGCATGGGACCTCTCCTGATTAGCTTTCTCATGGGAATAGTTTGGAGTTGTATCCCTGCTCTCCTCGGAGGGTCCGAGATTCATTTCCCTATCAGGACTCAGCGATCTCGAAAACCCACAGATAAAACCAAGATTCTTTCCATCCCTCCATTTGAAAAGGCCGATGATGGCGGTTCCTAGAGAGGCTCTTTGACATGGGGACTTGGTTCAGGTTGTGCATTCGAGATAAAGAGAATACCTGTATAATCCCCTCTGGGAAGAGAGGATAATTACAGAGTGTGCGTTTGAAATACAGCTGATGGCTCTGACCTCCTTCCCTGGACCATCAATAAATACCTCTCCGCTGAAACACCGGGAAATTGGAGCAGCTGAACTCTGCAGCAGCTTCTCCCTGAAAAAAAGGGCTTTTAAAGGGATGGCGGGAGCAGCTGCCCCTGGCTCACACCCACATCCTGATTTTTATATGTATATATATGTATCTCCATCTTATAATTTACATCAGAAACGCTCAAACGAAGGTTGGACAAGCTCACTGACAACTCTTCCCGGAGGACAACAGCAATCCCTCAGCTCTCTGCAGCGCTTTCCTCGGGGGCTGCACACAAACATCCATCAGCCCGAGCTCTCCCCCCGGAGCGGCTCAGAGCAGCGGGACCCTGGGCCAGGGAACAACCCGGGGGGTTTGGGGCTGCACCTGCAGAGCCATGGGACCAAAACCTCGGCACCTGCGGCAGGTTTGGAGGGTGCAGGTGTCCCCTCGGCGGGCAGCAATGCTCAGGTCTCTGCCCCGCAGCGATGCCCGAGGCAGCCGAGCTGACCGGGGCACGGCCCCGGAGAGGGATGCGGGGTAAGAGGCTTTGGTGGGGGGCTGGAGACAGCGCTGTTGTGCCTGAAGATGAGCGATTGCTTTGTCCCAGCTTGTCTCCTAAGGCGATTCACCGATACCTCTTTAAAATGCAACCTCAACGGTAGCACACTCCCACTTCTAAAGGGATGTCGCAATAAAAGCTCCGATATCCAGGGATTCCGCCTTGCCGGGGAAGGGAATTTACCTGTAGTGTATCTGGGGAGAGAAGAAAACAGACTCGTAAGACGGGCGGCGAATTTGCATGTTCCCTCTGGACCTGTTTTTCCCCTCACAGCACCCCGAGCTCCGGCTGGAAATGGAACAGAACAAATAACAAATGACGATAAGCAGCTCAGTTCCCAAGTACCACAAATTTTCCTGCGTACAAATCATTTTGCAAGCAGGCAGCACATTTCTCCTATGGAAACCAGTCAGTACTTGGTATTTTTCTCTTTTTGTGGGCAAAGTTTGTTTTTCTCTTAGACCCAAAAGTCGATGGTTTGCTGCCAGCCCCGAGCACCGACACCGGCTCCCTCAGCTCCCGGCAAACCCCGCACCCAAGACTGAGCCGGGCTGCAGCTGCACCTTTTTCACGGAATATTTACATATCAAAGCGTCCATTTCCAGGAACCACAATGGTAATTTCACCCACAAACTTCGGTGAACAAAGATGAGGAAGCAGAAGGAATGCTGGAGCTAAGGGATGGAGCATCCTCAGTCCAGACCATGCGGGAGAGGGAGGATGAGGAAGCAGAGGAGCGGGGCTGCGGATCGCATCGTGCTGGATTTCACTGGGCAAAAGCAGGAAATTCTCCAAGGTTTTCTAGGTAAAAGCCTTTGAAGAATGGGTTTGTTTTGCTCCTCCTTTTTACCTCGAACTTGAAAGCCCAAGGACCTACCTCTGCCAGCCAGAACAGAAGTGACAGAAACTTTGTGCTTTCTTTGGGACACTTTGAAGGCATGAGGCTCCTTATCCCGTTCACTGGATTCACAATGCAATCCTTTCAGCCGTGTTTATACCTTTCTCCCGGCTGTCTCCTAAAAATCCCCTCAGGGAGAGAGGGCTGTGACATCCCACCCCACCTGCAGCATCGCTGGGGGTTCGGGACTCCTGCTGTTCACGGGAATTTCCTTTCCATTGCCTGTCTGCTCCGAGGGGCATCAGCACATCCTGTGCTCCTCCTGGCTGCATTCAACACCCAAGGACTTCTCACCTGGAGAAATCTCTCACCAGAGATTACTTGGCAAGTTTTAATTGGGTATCACAGCATCCCTCCCAGGTAGACATTATTATATTATTATATTATTATCTGCAATTTGTTGCTGGAGACAGTCAAGCCCAAACCGGGATAGTGGCTTGTCCTGTATCATAACACAATTCCACTCTGGCTGTGCCAGACACAAGGAGGTAACCCCAGGCAGGCAGGGAGTTCTCCAGCTCAGGAATGAAGCCCTTGGTGGTTTTGGACACCGGGACTTGTTTGAAATCACTCTCTCTCTGCATCAGGGTTTTTTTTTGAGCCACAGCAAATGCAGCTGTGGGGGTTCATCATCTGACATCTGCACCAGGGTACCTTTAAAAGACAAACCAGGGCTGACTTGACACAAAAGGCTCCTCTGATGGGAGATCACAAACCCTGTGGTTCACAGGGCAGATGAAGTCACACAGGCCTGCTCCAAGCGTGGGGACAAGCGGCTCACAGGGGAGTTTGGGTGTCTCCACTGCTGCTCACACACACCTGGAATATGAGAGATTGCACGTGGCACCTGCCCTGTGAGGTTCAAGGCTGCAGTGAGAGGCTGAGTCTGATGGAGACACTTCCTGCGAGGTGTACAGAAGAAATGAGGATCCTTCCCCTTCTCACACTCAGCAGGACTCTGCTGTGTGCCTGTTCCTGCCATGCTGCCCCTCTCCAAATCACCACAGCGCCAGGAGCCAAGATGAGGTGGTGACTAACAGCTCCATTTCACAGCTTCCCACAGAAAATCCAGAGCTATGGAAAGAGAGGCTGTACAGAACCAGCCTGCAGCACAGCACTCCCCAACTCTTGGGCAAGAGCTGAAGCCTGGATTGCTTAGAAAGGCATTTCCACAGGCTGGAATTGCACACACACAGATCATGCCCATGTACCTGAGCTGTGGTAAATCATTTACCTTGCTCTGTGCCTCAATTTGCCCCAGCTGCACTAAGGAGCTGCCTTGAGTCAGGAGTCAGTTAATGGCTTTGGTGGCTGTACCAGCACTGGGCAGAGGATCAGCAAGGCGTGAAGCCCTTTGAGGTCTGCCAGCACAACCTTATTCCAAAATCTGTTTTCCCTTTCAGATCTGACCCCTCTGACCCGTCCTTACCTGTGTCCAGCCCACCTGCAGCATCCCCAGGGCAGGTCAAAATGCTTCACAGAGACTTTAGTTTTTGAAATGTGCAGCCAAGCTCATCTGGATTTGCTGATTTAGAAGTGGCAGGATTAATCTGAATAAATAACATTTTCATGGGAAAAACCCTCTCAGGAATGCCAGGCAGTTTAAGAAAAGAGGGGAAAAAATCCTTTAGGAGGATAGAGTGAAGCCATCAAGTATCAATAAATAATAATTGATAAATAATAAGAACAGATAAGAAAGAGGAACTTGCACTCCTCAGGAGCACTCTGAGCAGTTGTGATAGGTCTGAGGTCTCCTTCTTCCTCTTTCTTTGGCTGAATCAACCCAAACTCCCACTTGTGCCCTGCCATTTATAGCATCCTGGGGTGGGCTGGGGTGACCCAGGGGTACCCCATCCCATCACCAGGCAGGGATGGAGGGGCTCTTGTTTGGGCACCAGCATCCAACCCTTCCTCATCAGCCTCTGTAGCGTGTTGGCCTGTCACTGTGAGCATCTCTGGGACGTGTTTCTGCTGAGAACCTGTCCCCCGTGGTCAGGAGTGGGACCCGAGCCTACCCAGGGGGGACAAGCAGGGGGACAGCCAGGTCACTGTGGGAAAGGTGATGCCCTACTCTGCCAGAAACGGGTGTCTCCCGTGGCTGATCCCACAGAGCCTCGGAAGGGATGACGAGCGCAGTGACACGGTGTGACATTTCCATCCCCAGCTGCAAAGCACCGCGGGGGTCTCAGCTCCTTGTTGCGCCCGGCTGCTCCTCCGCTCGGGCACAGCGACACTGCAGCCTCCCCACTCACCCCGGGGCTGCTCAGTGCCCCAAACCTCATCGTGCACATCCCATCTCTGCTCCGAAGGGTCGTTCCTTGCGCCGGAGCCGGGATGAGCCCCGGTCAGGAGGCAGTGGGAGCAGCCCCGGGCAGGAGGCAGTGGGAGCAGACCCGGGCAGGAGGCAGTGGGAGCAGCCCCGGGCAGGAGGCAGGGGGAGCAGCCCCGAGCGCTCCCCGGCCGGGCTCGGAAGGGCGCAGGGGGTCGGCGCCGGGGCGTGGGGCTGTCCGGGCGCCCGCACCGCTCTGATGCTTCCTTCTTGTCTGCAGGCTGGCTCAGGTGCTCCGATCACCTGCTGCTTGCGGGAACAGGAAAGCAGCAACTGAAGATCGAGGGGGACTTTTGGTTTACTCAGATGACAAGAGACAATTTTGGTTCCCCAAAAGCCAAGGAAACAAAGCTGTCAGGCTTTAATGGTAGCTTGTCTCCCTCCTGCAGCATGTTTATGGGCAAACAAGCTGCAGATCAGACCAGGCAAACAGCAGCAGGTGAGGCTCAATAACAACAATTCATGATTAATGGCGAATGTGGCTTTGTTTATTCTTGTTGTGTTGAGGCAAGGCTGTCTCATGGATGAAGCACTGCTGCAGGACTCCGGGGCCTGGCTCAGCTCCCAGCGCTGCCGCCCACTCCGTCCTTCCCTCACACCCCGTGTGCCCCGTGAGGGCACCAGCTCTGCGTGACACGGGCGCCCTGTCCCACACCTGCACGTGCCCAGAGTGACGGGGCTGTGGCCTTGGCTGAGGCTTCCAGGCAGAAGAGCAATGCCAAAACCCACGCTCAGTGCTGGTGCCTGCCTGGTTTGCTTGTGGCACAGAGCTGGGCTGACCCAGCCGTGCTGGGCTTTACCCTTCACAGCAGTCGGCTCCAGTGCACAGCTTTTCAGGGCTTTGTTTCTGACGGTAGCATCATTCCTAAAGCCTCCAGTCCGTGTTTCCTGAGTGTTGTGTCTCCATGCTGCACATCAACATCCCCCGTGCCTCCCTGTCACTGCCTGTGGGGCGACTGGCAAACACAGAGCTGTACCCAGCCCAGTTTTCCATAGGTTCCAGTGTTCGGTCACGCTGGTACCAGCTGGGTTTGCCTCCTCCCCAGTGCAGTGTCCCATGGATGTGTGGTGAGGCACCATCCCTCTCCCTGCATGGCTCTGCTGCCCCTCGGGTTTGCGCAGCTCCCCGGCCACGCATGCGGCTTGAGCGCAGCCACGGCATGATGGCAGGCATGCACAGATGGATCCAAATGTAATCCGGGCTGCAGAGTGTATCAATTACAAGCAGCTCTTCACCAGATACTACAAGCAACACCTGCTCCCCAGGGAGGGCTGGTTTGGGGGTGGCCCTTTCTGCAGCAGAGCCCCATGGCTGGGACCCTGCAGGGCCTCACACCTCAGCAGCGCTGCACGGATATTTGCAAACCACGCTCTGACTTCTGATTTCAGGGGATCCCCTAGAGACTAACCCAACCTGTTCTGGGACTGCGGAAGAAAGCTTTGAAGTTGCTCCTTCCTGGAAATAGTTCTGGTTTCCTACGTCTCAGGGGGATGTTCCAGGGTGTTTGTTCTGCCCTGAACCAACCTCAGTCGTGGCAAACGCTGACCGCAGCTGCTGGCTCCAGCAGGGCACTGGTGCATCCCGCCCTTTGCTCCCTGACTTTGTGCAAGTTTTGTGCTGGGAGGAAACTCTACGTCCTTCAGCTCCTTTCCATTCACCCCTCAGTCTTAAAACATGAGTCATTTTCATGTAGCATGTGCTGATTTTTATTGCCATGCTAGCAAGCCGTTGAGCTGGATTTACAATATGCCGATTGTAAGCGCCCCCTCGTAGATCCAGTCCATGGACCCTCCCTGGTTAATCCTGGGGCTTCTGTTTCGTTTTGGGCATACATATTTCCTTTATAAACCATGGCATTCACTGCTGTGTTACTTGCAGGAACCATCTGACTGTGGAACAGTCATTCCCGAGGCAGAACAAAGAATGCCAGGGCTAAAATGATTTTTGAATTCTTTCAAAACCTGCTTTCCCCCCCCAACCCCGAGTTAAATAGGTTATTAATTTCAGAGCATAAAAGCCAAAGAGATTTGGCACAAGCCTCAGCCACAGTTTTCACTTATAAACCTTTACTGCATCTAAGAAGGTTTCTTACAGAATGACAAATGGGAAAACTGAGCCCCTTTGCCCTGGTGTGACACCGTAGGCCCAACGGGATGCTGCAGTTCCCAGTGCCTGCCCAACCTTGTGTTAATTGACTTTCGCCCATTAAGCAAAGGGAAGTTTGTGCTGGATTAATTAGGTTTGATCTTCTCAAGCTTCCTTTAAGCCAGGGATGATGAAAGTTTAGGGCTGCAGCTATTTGTGGGCTAATCCCAGAGCTGAAGGCAAAGAAACTTTCCCCTGGTTCCTGTGGGCACATAATGGCAGCACAGCTCTTGGCCAGCCCAGCAGCTCCTGGGTTTGGGGCAGGGAATGGAGGTGTTGGCTCAGGTGGTTGATCCTGCCTGGTGGGATGCAGTGTGTGCTGGCACAGAGCTGGGCTGCAGCCTCAATCCCTGGAGAGGATTGGCATCCTGGCCAGTGGGACCAGCCACGTTTTAGCCAGCCATCCACCTCCATGGAGCACCCAGAGGGGACAGGGAGGGCAGCTGGTCACAGGTCCAGCCTTCCAGAAGACCAGCCCAAACCTTGGCTTTAATTACAGCTGGGCTGGGAGGTGTGGGAATGCAGGCAAGGGCAGCGTCCAGGCTCCTTTCCTTTAACCTTCACTTAGCTCAGTTTCATCGCCCCACCTCGCTTCTCTCACTGAGGAAAATAAGGAACGAATGAGACATCCCAGCAGGTGTGCTGCTGTCTGGGAGGGGTTGGAGAGCTGCCTGGAGAGTCTGGGTCTCTCAGCCACGGTCTCTTCTTCTCTCCCTCTTCCTTGTCTCCAGTGCCCATCCCCTCGAAGGCCAACGGCACCACCATCTCCACCCTGTCCATGAACAAGGACGGCCTGATCGGAGGGGTCACCAATCCCAACGAGGTTTTCTGCTCCGTGCCCGGCCGCCTCTCCCTCCTCAGCTCCACCTCCAAGTACAAGGTGACGGTCGGGGAGGTGCAGAGGAGGCTCTCTCCCCCCGAGTGTCTCAATGCCTCTCTCCTCGGCGGGGTCCTCCGCAGGTAAGCTGCCCCAAGCCCTGTGTTCAGCACCAGCTCTTACCTCAGAGAAAGAGATGAGAAATTCTGCTGTGTGGTACACTAAGGGACAGCATTTTTATTGCTTTTTCTTCTTTCCTTTCAAACCTCAAAGCTTAAGCTGGGATTGTGGTTATTTTAATGTGAATTACATGGGAATTTGTTTTCCTGCTTTGTTTTGTCTTCACAGAGCCAAATCAAAAAATGGGGGTCGGTGTTTAAGGGAGAGGTTAGAGAAAATTGGACTAAATCTACCTGCAGGAAGGCGCAAAGCTGCCAACGTCACCCTGCTCACATCCCTTGTGGAAGGTAAGAGCCTCTCCCTGCTCCCCTGGAGGGTGGGGTGCTGAAACTTCCATCCTCTAATTTCCAGCTTTCCACAAACCAGAAGCCTTAAAATATGGAGTGGTCACCACTGAATGAGGACAGCAATGTCCCTGTGTAAGTCTCCACGCTGATTCAAGGATGTGTCCTTTTAAATGAGCAGACTCTCTGGAAGGCAGCGGGCAGAACACAAATTAAACCAAGACAGCAAATGGCCAAGAAAATGTCCAAGCATTGTTGCCCTGGCTGTGGTAGGAGGTTGGAACTGCATGAACTTTAAGGTTTTTTCCAACCCAAACCATTTTCCAACTCTATGCTTCCATGTCTGTTCTCCCAAACTCAGCCATTTCTGTTGGATCAGATGTGGCCTGTGGAAAAACTCCTTCTCATGGATGCCAAGCAGGACTGTGAGCTTCCTTCTGGCTGGAGCTCAGGGTATCCCTCATTTCTTTGAGCTGGTTTTAACAGTTGGGTCACAGAGATCAAACACCAAAAAAGCCTGAGTAAAGCTGCCAAGAATTTCCCAGCTGCTCTGCAGCCCCGTGTGCCCACCTACAGCACAGCTCAGGTGCTCCTGACCATGCAACCCTCGGGCAGAATCCCAAGCTCAGGTCCCTGTCACGTCTCCTGTAAGAAGGAAATGCCCCATATCCAAGTCCTTCCCTCCTCCAGGAAGTGAGTGAGACACCAAGGAGATGTCAAACTGCTCTGAGGTTTTGCAGGTGGAGCTCAGGTGTGCAGCAGCCGCCCTCAGAGCTGTGGAGAAGGCGCTGCCCTGGCAGACAGAGCCCTGCCCAGACATGTGAGGTGCCCCTGCCCAACTCGGTTACTTCCTCCCCTCCTACTTCTCTCCACCATGGAAATGATGATGTTGCCTCTGCATCCTGGGAGGAAAGGACACGGGGATGCAAACAAATGGAATGACAGCTCTGCCTCCCTCCGAGCTCAGGAATCCATTGTGTCCGTGCCCGGCACGGTGCAGGCAGCTGCCTTCGGATCCTGAATAGAAAATCATCCCCATTGTCGCCAGCAAATTAAATGACCCGCTTCATTAGGCTGAGGTTGTTACCCAGGGCAGTTGGTTCGTGCTGAATGAAAGGCTGATTTCCATGAAAAAAAAGAAAGAAAGAAAGAAAGAAAGAAAGAAAGAAAAGAATGAAGGGAAGAAAGGAAGGAAGAAATGTACCGTTCGATTTCAAGTGGCTGCTGATGTTTTGGTTCCTGCTTCCCAGCTCATAGTAGATAGGAGTGGTGCCGTCTGTGTTTGGTGGATATGATTTCCTCCTGCTTGTAAGCATGATGGAACCAAGGGATGTTCCACCCAGAGGAAGGTGCTGCTGCACTGCCATCACCCAGCACACACAAACTGGCTTGTGCCCCTCTGCCCCAAACACACTCTTTCCCGAACATTTGCTGTCTTGGCTTAATTTGTTTTCTCCCCTCTGCCTTCCTGAGGTCTAGTCATTTAGAAGAGACAATAGATGGGGTTTTGACTGCTAGTGAAATATTTTTTTCTTACACCAACCCACAGCCACTCATACAGGTGGGGAGGATGTTCCTGGAGGAGGAACCCAGGGAGCACCTAGGTAGAAACAGCTCCCTTGGGATTCCTCACCACACACACCAAGCACTCACCCTCTCTTGGGCAAGTGCTCCATGAGAGCACCTCCAGCCTGGACCCAGGGGAGCAGCAGGACTGTATTTCCACTCCAGAAACATCCCTAAGCTCTTGGAAGGAGGTTTGCCCTCAGCCAGGCTCTTGCTGCCCCCCTACCCACCATGGCCCTCTGTGCACCCTCCTGCAGCCTCTCCTCCTCAGTGCGTCTTTAACACTAAAGCCAGAGTGCCCTGTCCCCCCAACACCTCTCTAATCCAGCATCCAAATTGCCTTTAAAAAACATTAAATTATGCTGCCACTCACACACTCATGGAAGAAATAAATCCTGACTCCAGCCCTGGCTCTGACCATGAGGTCACTCAGCTCTTTTTTATTATCCCAGTATCAATCCTTCAGCAGTTGTTCCTTTCTGACTGTTTTTTTAAACACACAAACAACTGCAATTCTGATTCTTTAGGTTTACCTCATTTGCTCTTTCTCTGGAGGAGGAGATGAAGTGGAAAGTATTGTCATTATGTGGGAAGCAGAGACACTTCCCTGTAACAGGGCTCCAGTGTCTGAGCTCGGGGAGCTGGGCAGGCTGGGATGGGATCTGGGTTAATGCTATTAGGATGGATGGCCTAATACATGTGAGCAGCAGGGGGGCAAGGCAAATTAGCTCTGCCTGCCCGGCCGGGATTTCGGGTGTTGGGCATGATCAATTGCCATCAGCTCTGATTATTTCCACGGGGACGCCTGGAGATGGATCAATTCCATCAATGGGTGGGCATTTCCACGGGGTGATGGATACGCTGCCTGCACGGCCAGCCCGAGGGCCCCTGGCCCTGTGGGGGATGCAACTCCCTTCCTCCTGCCCTTCCTCCTGCCCCTCCTCCTGCCCCTTCCTCCTGCCCTTCCTCCTGCCCCTTCCTCCTGCCCCTTCCCTGCCCTTCCTCCTGCCCTTCCTCCTGCCCCTTCCTCCTGCCCCTTCTGCCCCTTCCTCCTGCCCTGCCTTGTCCAGCAGTCTCTGGGCTGAGGTCACTTTTCGACCCTCCAGTCTCCCTTTCAATCTCTTCTCAATTTGGAGAGGTCAAGCAGGAAATTTGGGAAGAAGTAGGGAAAGCTGTAGCAGGGGATGTTCCCAAGTAAGAAATGCCTCTGCTAGCCTTCCTTTTGCAGCAGGTGCCCAGTCACACCTCACTCTGCTCCAAGGCCAGCACCATCTTGATGCTCTTGTAAAAGGTTGTAAAGGAAGGACCCAGATGCTGTTGAGAGCTGGCACTGGCCCTTTTGGCCCACACAGACTAATTTCCTTACAGATGAGAATAAGGAACTCTGTGGTGTTTCTGCAGCAAGAGCTGAGGGTGGGGAGAGCTCTTGGGTGGCCACTGAGACAGGGAATCACAAAATCACTGGGCTGGAGGAGACTTCCAAGGTTATCAAGTCCAACCCAGCACTAACACCTCAGCTGGACTATGGCACTGAGTGCCACATCCAGACTTTTTTTAAACAGATCCAGGGATGGTGACTCCACCACCTCCCCGGACAGACCATTCCAGTACTTCATCATTCCTTCCATGAAAAACTCAGTCCCACCAGAACTGAGCCCCACCACTGAGATGGCTGAAGCTCTACAGGAGTTCCCAGTTCCCTGTCACACTGGTGCTGGCACAGTGCTGATGTTCCTCTGTCCTGCTCGCAGGTGAAGCCATTCACCTGGCTCGGGATTTCGGCTACGTCTGCGAAACCGAGTTCCCGGCCAAGGCGGCGGCAGAGTACCTGTGCCGGCAGCACTCGGACCCCACGGAGCTGCACACCAGGAAAAACATGCTGCTGGCTACCAAGTGAGTGCAGAGGCCAAGCGAGCCACTGGTGCATTCAGTATCTGCTGCTAACCTGCAGCATTACCCCCCAAACTTTACTCTTCTGTGGGCAAGAGATGGGCTCACACTGCAGGAATGGGCTCACCCTGCAGAAACGGGCTCACACTGCAGGAATGGGCTCACTCTGCAGGAATGGGCTCACTCTGCAGGAAGGTGTCCAGCAGGGGGAATGGCCTGCACGGATTGAAGGGTTTGCTCCTGCGTGGGAGAGGGTAACCCAGCCCCAGGGAGCATTTTGGTACTGCCTCATGTGCCCTTGCAAAGCTGCAGCAGCAGCCGTGGCTCCAGCTCTGCACCCAGGGGCTTTCCCCAGGCTGGAGTAAAAAACTCCCAGTGGTGAGGTGGCTGTTCAGGCAGGGAGCAGGAAAAGAACCCTGAAAATACACCCAGAGAAGTTGTGGATGCCCCACACCTGAAAGCATTTAGTGCTAGGTTGGATGAAGTTCTGAGCAACCTGAGGGGTTGGAACTGCATGGTCTTTTAGGTCCCTTCCAACCCCAACTGTGCTATGATTCTATGACTGTGTCCTGCAGCTGTCCACCTGCATTATAGTGACTAAACATCTCTCTTTCAGGCAAATTTGCAAGGAGTTTGCAGACCTGATAGCCCAGGATCGCTCTCCGCTGGGGAACAGCCGCCCCTCGCTCATCCTGGAGCCCGGAGTCCAGAGCTGTTTGACTCATTTCAGCCTGATCACCCACGGCTTCGGGGGCCCGGCCATCTGCGCCGCCCTCACCGCCTTCCAGAACTACCTGGTAGAGTCCCTCAAGGGGCTGGATAAAATATTCATGAACAGCACAGGGAACGGGCACACGACCGGGGACTCCAAAGCGTCAGACAAAGAGGTGAAGCATCGGAAATAACAGCGCTGCCTCCCCCGGTGGGTGGGAGCATCCCCCCGGGCTCCAGCGACGGCTCCAGGGGGAAAGATGACCCAGTGCACTGTTTTCTGAACTGCTGAGTTTGAACGTGCGAGGAAAAGTCATAAAGCAAACAAGAAAAGACAGGAAAAAAGAAGACTTAAAGAATTTAAGAAGAAAACAGTGCTAATGAACGTAGTGAGATTGAGAGAAGCCAGGCTGATGGCTTTGGGGTTTTGCCTTTTTGTTTTTGTAACGTGGATGCAGGAAGCCAAGTCATGTGCAATTTGATTTTATTTTGCTTTTTAAAAAAACCCATAGTGAAGTTCTGACGAGCTCCAGGAATTTGTTCCAGCTGAGAAACTGAGAGGAAAGAGCAAAAGCCTCATCAGTGCAAGACCCAGAGCAGGAGCAGCCGAGGGCAGGGGGACAGAGCCCTGGCTCCACCTGGATTTACCCACTGGTTTTGAGGCACACAGGAAATCTTCCCATTCCCCACCCACAGCCCAGCCCTGACGCCAGGCCAAGGAAAATTGCTGGCAGAACTGCTGTGGATTTAAAGCAGGTCCAGGCTTTGTTTACAGCTTCAAACCGAGACTCGCTGTGGATTTTCCTGTGGGCTGAGGAGCCCCAAGCCACGGCACGAGGGAGGAACAACCACGGCCAAGGGGTCCCAGGGCAGGATCGAGGGGAGTCCCCCTGACTGCTGCCCTCCCGGCTGGGGATAAGGCAGGTGAAGTTAAACCCAGGACTAAATAAAACTCCGCAACCTACAGAAAACAGCACACAAGTTTCTAAAATTAGTAATAATAATAAGTAAAGCACAAGGAGCAGAACTTGAACCAGGCCAAACTGAACTGTTCTAAATCTGTATATATTTATTTATGTGTAATTAAAATCTGAAAGTTTTAAAATGTCCAGTGCAAGTTATTTATATCAAATTGAGTTGGGTTTTTTGTTTTGCCTTTTTTGTTTGTTTGTTTGTTTGTTTGTTTTGGGTTGGGTTTTTTTTCTTTTGAAAGATGAAAATCTTTGGATTTTCTGCCATTAGAAATGGGAATGAAGTTTTGGATCCACCAAACTGTAGCATGGACAAGCTAGGCTGTGATGACGATGACTCTAGAAGTTCTGCAGGATTTTGTACTTGCTGTTGTTTCTCTTAATGCTGCAATAGATGTACAACACCCACACTACAATGTCATTCTCATTCTCTTAATAAACCTCTTTTTATTTGAAGAAAGCACCTCCATCGTCTTTGTGAGAAGGATCCTTTGCCTCTGTATCTTAAAAGGGATTATGTAGTTTATTATATGGAAATTATATAAAATTGCATAGATTTAAGAAAGAATTATCCAGTTTCAATGCTGCCACACACAGAGCTCAGGGGGTGACAGGAGCTGGTGTTCCTGCCCGGTGTCCCCAGCCCTTGTGCTGAGCCAGCTGGCGCCAGTGGAGATGAATGAGTTTGCTGATGTTTCAGAACTACTCAGGGTAGTCAAATCTAAACCTGTCTGTGAGGAGCTGCAGAAGGACTTCATGGTATCAGTGATAAAACAGAAGATAAAACAATCCCACTGATCTCCAGGCAATGAAGCTCCAAATTAGTTTGTGGCATCACCACGAGCAGGACTCTGCACCAGCAGCTCGGACTCCCAGAGCTTAGAAATAAACACCATGGGAATGGTCAGAAAAAGGATTAACAGAGCAGAAACCAGATTATGTTGCATGACATCAGTGTGCTTGCCCTGTATTGCTGTGTTCTGAATGGCACAGATCTGTTAAAATCCAGCTGGTAAATCCATGGGGACTCGGGTGGGAGCAAGGGCTGGAGCTGCAGAAGGAAGCACCATGAGCAGGATGTGGCAGAGGTGTGGAAAACTAAGGGATAAAAGAACACAAACAGGGAAAGATGACACCAAACCAAGAGACAGAACAACCATGAAATGGTCAGGAAGCGGGTTTAAGTAAGTCTTACCCGGGTAAGAAGCTGTGACTTTTCATGGGAAAAGATGTAAAAATGGCTTTTGACAGAACAGAAGAGGGAGATTTTAGGGAGCCTCCTTGGTGTCTTCCCTACACATCATTGCTCCTCACAGAGGAGCAGCTGGAGGGGCTGAGCTATGGCAGCACTCCCTGCACTGCACCCTTCTCAGAGTTGCACCCCACAGGTTTCTCTGAAGGTGCAGAACAGGCTGATACAGGGAAAACCCCAAACAGTCCCAGAAGAGACCACAGGAGGTTTGGAACACAAACCTCCGTTTCAGGGAAGTGTGAAAGGAAACATTTAATGTCCCAATATAATCTGTGGGGATGGCTCAGCGTCAGAAACTTGCATCTAAATATTCCCTTCAAAGCTTAGGGAGACATTTAAATTGGGAATTGGATTGGAAACGTCCCTTGGTATGAGGTTTGTGAAAGCAGAGACCTAAATGACGGGCTCTGCAGGTCTGGTTTTGCTCTGGACCTTCCCAAAGGAAGAGCCAAGAAACAAGGAGGAGTCAGGGAGCAGAATGGAAATATTACAGACACATCAGAGGCTTGTTTACACTTCAAAGCCAGTTTGGATAATGCAGGGTGTGAGCCAAAAGCACAAAAACTATTCCTATTTAAAATTATTCCAAAGTAGGAGCGTCCTGCTCTGCATCAGCATAATCCACATTTAAATGGATTATGATAAAGGAGAGTAAGGTGCTTTTGTGCTACAATACAGGTTTCCCTACATGGGGTTATTTAGGATAACTATCCTGAAATAATTCCATTTGCAGACATCCTCTGGTGCACGGTATCAGAGCAGAGCAAGCGACGCTCCAACACAGGATGAAAGTGTGTGTGTGCACACTGTAATATCCAGGCATGAAATATCATTTCCTAATTTAATCACATTATGCAAACCTGGCTTGGCTGGGGCACTTTGAATATCAAGGAATTCTTAGACACAGCACGGATGAGCAACGCAGACAGAGAATCAGGATCTGCCTCCAGTAATTACACACCACATCCATGGGGTGGAAAGTACTTCCCTCCTCATTTTCCTTTTTGGATACCTGCAAGACTTTGGAATGTTTTATGAGGAACAGTCTGGTGCCTGAAAGGCCAGAACACCTCCAATGACCTGTGAGTGGGAGGAAGTTGCATGATTTGGATTCACTTGTTGATTCCAGCACAGATGCTCCAGATGAGTAATGGACACGTCACAGAGGAGCAACTTTCTAAAAGCATCAAGACTTCCCAAAATTTTGGACACCCTCATTTCTGCAGGCCCACAGAGACACTTCAGAAGAATCAGGGGTCATGCAAGGCCAATTGTTTTCTGTACTGGAGTCTCCTCCCAGCTCACTGTCAAACAAGGCCATCCCCTGACATGTCCTCTCCCTTTCCTAAGAGAAAAAAAAAAACATTTTACACAATTTCAGGCTCAGCCTCAGTATAAATTCCCACACTGATTACAAATCTCATCGTGGGAAAATACATAGGATTGTGTCAAAGAGTAAAAATAGATCCAGGCTCAGGGTTTCTACGCTTGTTACAGAACACGCTGGAATTTCAATTCTAAAGGGGAATGAAACAACAAAAAAAACCCCCTTTTTTGAATTAATTTTGAATGAATGACAAATCCAGGGAAACCACATACCAATCCTTGACAAGTGAAAAAGAAAAGGAGAGAAACTCTTCAGTCCCTAAGAGTCAGCTGTCCCAAGGGCAAAGCAAGGGGAACGTGGAGCTGTGACTGTGCTGCACCATTAACGCCAGGGAGCCGAGGCTGTGCTGGAATTCCACACAGCTTTGGACAGACTAAATAATTACCTTTAAACAGGCACCTTAAAAGCAACAGGGTAATAACAGCTCTCGGTGTGAAACAACCCAATAACCAGAGTTTGCTGACCTGTAGTTAATGCATTCCTTCCTATAGGAGAGTCCATTAAATTCCCAGCTTTACATGTGGAATCCAAGGAGCCCCATGGCCTGTGAGCAAGAGGAGCTTGCTGAAGATCCCATTGGCAGCTACACGGAGTTCTGACCAGATTCCTGTGCAGATTGGATCGTCCAGGGATGTTGCTTTTCCAGAGATATTTTTTTTTCCTCAGCATGTAGCAAATACTTTCAAAAAAAAAAAGCATTTCCTATGAAAGCATTTTATCCAATCCAAATATCTGTCTCTGTTTCAGGAGGGTTACATTTATACTCCCACAGTACCTTGTTGTGCCATCAAACATCAAATCCTCATTGAATTAGACCCTGTGCTGAAACATCTCACCTGCAAATTTCTATTTCAGTAGGTAAGTTTAGAAAGGAAGCAGTTACCTGCACCTCACTGAAAACAGATGTGACATATAGAGCTGAAGGGACACGGGGAGTTTAGGAAATGGTTGGGATGCAAGCACAGATAAATCAACTCAAGCACCATAATTACAAAAAAAACACCCAGATTCGATTTCAACAGCCAGTTCCAAAGACATAATCTGTATGCTTATCATTTTATTTCCAATGGTAAAAACTCTCTCTTTTAAGAATCTCTGTTCAACTTCACTACCTGCAGAAGCATTCAGCAGGGAGGCAGGACACAGAGGATGCAGGCACTGCTGAGGAGGAGGAGGAGGCTGGTGGAAAGGCCAGTTTGCTCAGTTTGGACCATGGAAACAACCTTTCTTACACCCTCTTGGTAATGTGCTGCTGTTTTGCCTCTTAAATGGACCCTGGCACCACAGGGAATTATTTCAGCCCAGGCCTCCCACTCCTGACACATTTTCATTTCATTTCATTTCCTCTCCCAGCCCTGTCATATGGCAGCAGCACATGATTATTTATTACAGATTATGGCTTTTGGAGTTTCCTGCTAATTTGGTCATCACAGGGATCCTCCAGGAGCACACAGTAATCACCATGAGAGATGAGACCAGTCCTGTAGCACAGACAGCCCTGACTTGGCCCTGTTCAGGTTCTCTTTGTGAGGAAGATGGGGTTTGGCACAAAACTTCTCCAAAAAAAAAAACTTCTTCAAAGTTCTCCAGTGCCAAAACAGGCACAGGGCATCCACAGCCCATCCCTGCCTCGTCAGGGCACTGGGCAAAGGGGAAGGTTTCAGACAAACTGAAGCATTCAGCTCTCCCCAGGGAAATCAGGAAAACCCTATGGATCATCTTTCAGAACATTTGCTATATGGACCATTTAGATAATACAAAGGTCTTACCTGGTAAAGCAGAAAGATGAAATGCTAAAAAAAAAAAATTAAGGAACATTCTTGTTTTAAAGTATTCCTAAAAAAAGTTGTCAGTGCCTTTGAACCTGCTGAGCCAAGGAGTAATTCAGCAAATCCTGCGAGGAAAAATAGCTCTGTTCAGCTCAGCTTGGGGCAAAAAAATGCTTTCTATTAATTCCATGTGTTAATAAGCTTTTTCATGGCTTTTGAACATAAAGAACCTTTTGCTTTAGTACCCTGTAAATTTTGGAGCCAACATGGAAACCAAAACCAAAACTGCAACCGTGTGGCTTCACAGCTCCTAAACACATTGGGAGGGGTCAACCTCAAATCCTTTCCTGGCTTGTGTGAACATGGGACATGGAGCTGACACAGCCAGCCTTCCCCTGGTTCAGCACAGCACAGGCCATCAATCCTGAGGCAAAAACCAACACAAAAACCTTGGAATATCAGATGTGCCCAAGCAAAGCCCCTGGCATGATGCTCTGGGCAGGTTTCTCATGTGCATTGAGTGAGCACTGTAAGACAAATTAAATTAAAACTTTGTTTTAATTCTTTTCTTCTTGAAGGTGCTCACTAAGAACTTTGTGAGTTTAAGGATGTTTACAAAAAAAAAAAAAAAAAAGAGAGAGACTGGTTTGAACTGTATCATTTTAAATCAGAGAAAATAAGGAATAAGTAAACCCTGGAAATCCTTTCACATCCCAAACTCAGCCTTGCCCAGTAACAAAAGTTTCAAAGATATAAGAAACTGCTGTCCAAAAAAAAAAAAAAAGGAAAACCACCAAATGAGCTGACAGCTTTGGAAATGTTTTCCTAATTCCCATGTCAGAGTCTGGCTATGTACTTGAAAGTTTCTGATTCCCATATAATCCAACTGGGGACATTTTAATTACACAGACAAGTGCATTTTCTGCTCCAGCCAGGCCCATAATGCCACCCTTGAGCCACAGCCTCAGCACACTGCAGGCTTGTTGGGAGGGAGCAAATAAATGGGTTGTGATATCCCACATTCCAAACCAGCCATTGCAAACTTTTCCTGATATTTTTTTCTTCAGCACTTTTTGCTGTGGGATCACAGAAAGTCCTTTGAAAACAGCACCATGTGGTGCAGGAGCTTCTCCTCCCTGGCACAGCTGCTGATAAAATCCTGTGAGCATCCTCACTGCGAGCACACAGCACTGAATGTCCAGAGAAGCTCTGCAAGGGAGAATGGTAACAACCTAAAAAACCTGAATATTTACCTTGACTTCACATCCCTGCTTGTCAGTGCTTGGACCAACTAGGACAGGATGGATTCCAGCTGCTCTTTTTGGGTTTTTGGCAAGTCACTGGCTATCTTCCTTTGATAATATAGATAATGACCTGTTTCACAGCACAACTGCCCAACATTTGTCAAAATAAGCATCTCCAAGGGAAGAAACAATTCTGTACATCCCACCTGCCACTGCTGGACAAGGCTCTGGTCCTCTCTCCCTGAGTTCTGTGACCACCAGCTGATCTGCAAGGCAGGAAGAGGACAAACCAGTTTGGGAGAAGGCAGCAGCGTGCGAGATCACTGCCCTCTGCTGAATCCGGAGCTGGGGAGACACACAGGTGTTCCCTACAAACCAAAAACTCTGGGAGCAGGGAGTGGCATCAGCCCCATTCCCAGTGCAACATTTGGCAAGGGGAGATCAAGCCCCACTGAGGCCCAGGGGTGTTTTGGTGGTACAGTAGCAGGATATTGTCAACAATCCCCAAAATACCGACGCAGAAAATGATGGAGTTTCCTTTGTCTGCTGTAAATTAACTCGAGGAGATGCACAATTTTCATGTTTGTGCATAAACACGAGAAATATTTAACAACATCAAGGAAACCTCTGCTAAGTAAAAGGTAATTTAACCAAATCAAAACACACCCAACCAAGAAATCACTTCAGAGGACTCAGTGATTAGGTTGGCCCCACCTTGTAGGGCTGTCTTCGAGTTGATTTATAGATCAAAAATTATACCACACTTGCTGGCATTCAGATAGACCCATATTTCGATTTTCTCTCTATAGATTTGATCAGCAGAATTTAGTTTCTCTTAACTCTGTTAACTTGACTGGCTTACACAGGGAAGAATACCATCCTGGCAGTTCTGAAACAGATCCTTTTAGACACCCTCTCCCCATGCCCCAACAGCTAAGGTTTTCTCTGCCTTCCACAGCTGTCTCGAGTTAAACTACATGAATCAGCTTATTGGATAACGACCTAATTGCACATTAGCACAGAAACAAAACACTTAAACTGTCACTTTACATTTTCAAGACAACTAACTTATTTTTTAACATAGTCCTCAGCCAGTCCGAGATCTAAACCAACAGAGTCAAGGGCATGGAAAATAGACAAGTTGAATATTTTAATTCCACCATTTACATTTTTTTTTAAATCTGTTAAAACAACTGATGTCTGTTTAGCTTGATCAGTAAAAATTTCCTGCATTAAATTACTCTTGATGGCTGATAACAGCACATGGAAACTCCATGTAAGGTTAAACCCTGAAAGAATCAAAAACGGTTTGAAGGATAAACTTTTTACAAGAAGGATAAATTAATTTTTCCTTAAATATATCCAGTGCTTCACAGATAGCAAACAGTGGGTTTTTTTCTTCCTTAAATGCCAAGTTATTTAACACAAAAGGAATATTCTGCCCCTGCTTCAGAAGGGAAAATGGACTCAACCAAATCCTATGAGCATAATCCCTAATGTCAGCCCTGGCATGAGCTAATGCCTCTTGGAGGAGCCTACTGTCAAAACTCGAGACAAGAGCAAAGGAAAACACATCCTTGGGAGAGCTCCGCCTGATCTCTCCCCTCTGCTCCCACATCTTGACTCTGGGAAGTGACAGCTCCATTTGGTGACAAAGTTTCTGCCAGAGACTGATCAGCACGAAAGTCGAACTTGGGGACTGCTGAGAACATGTTGTAGGATTGATCACAGACACTTTATTTCTATTTGATGATGATGATTAATATTATTATTATTATTATTGGGCTGTCTCACTAATTTCTGCTGAGGACACTCAGGTTTGCACTGAAACCCAGTCCCAGCTTGAGGCTGTTCACCTGCCCAGCGCTCGAGCATCTCCTGGTTTAACAGAACAGGGACATGGATTTTTTGAAGAAATCCTGGGGAAAAGAAGATGAATCAACCTGGGGGGCTCTTCCTCACCAGCAGCTCCCCATAAAAGTGAACACATCAGGATGGGAGACAGTTTCACCTTGCAGGCATTTCAGTTTTTGATTGATGACCCTGTTTGGCTGTCACTTCACTCAAGATGACTTTTGAGTCATGGAGTCACTTTTAGGCAGCAGAACTGTCCTGGCACTGTTACAAATCTGTGTAACACCAATTCCACAAGGCAGCTGAGCTCTGACAGCTCCTCTGGGCCAATGCTTCTGGTCACAGGGAGGTCTATCCCAAAACAGAGATTTTCTTCCATGGAAAGGTGTAATTAACACCAAGAAAAAGCCCCGTGAGCACTGCACCTACGCTCACATTCCTCTTCCAGCAAAGCACTCCCAACCCAATGTGGCCTAAGGCACAGAGAATCTGTAAACTGATCTTGGAGCTAAGTCCAAGCTCTGGAGAGATGAGCTGGGTGATGATCTGCTCCCCAGGAAAAGACCATCCTTAAACAGGAAACCTAACACGAGAAAAAGGGCCTTGTTAACTCTTTGGGCCCTGAGGCTTTGAGAGTAAAACATATGGTCAGAATTACCAGGCAAGGCAAGGCAGAGCAGCTCACCATGGCCACAGTGCCCCAGGAACACAGTACCTTGACTACTACATTCATTTCTCATAATATGAACCACAAAAATTAGTACAAAGCAGTATTTTCTTGCAGTGCTCAATCATTTCAGAGATTTCTTATGAAAGAGAGGCCTGTCATGACAAATACAAATGGAGAGGTGAATTCTTTTGAAAAGGGATTCCTGGATCCTAGGCAAAACATGGTTTTCAGAAGCTTTAGGGCTAGACTTGAAGCAGGTAATTCTGCCTCTAAAATCTACTCTTCCATTAACTTAAATATTGATTTTTCAAACAGGTTCCATGCAATACTGTTAAAAATGAAAACTGTTTTCTGAATTTGAATATCAGCTCTGTAGGCACTTAAAAGTATTAGTTATACAGCAGAAGTATCACACTTTTCCTTAAAAAGTATGAATTCTTGGAAAGTCCTCAAAAAATCTCCTTTGTTAGAGGCTACAGTCCAATCTCATCGTGGGCCAGTTCTTTTGTTCCTGGTTTGGAATCAAGGGCTGTATTTATTCATTCCTTGAGGTTGCTGCTTCATTGGCTTTGGATGCAACCCCTTGGATCTTCCTTTCCATGGGGGATTCAGATCCTGGGCCCTGCCCTTGGGCAAAACATATGTTCCACTCCAACCTGGATCCAACCAGAGAATAATTGTTTTATGTTTATTAATCACCTGCATGCAAATAGGTGCCAATAAAAACTCCAGGCAGATTCTCTGCCAGGCTCACATCACCCAAGAGCTCCACACCCCAGTTCGGTGTCTGAACAATGAATCCCTCCAATGAAGAGGCATCGCTGCTTTGATATGCAGTGACAAAAATATCACATCAGCTCAGCCCCTCTGCACTGATGAGCTTGAAATGAGACAAGAAACCTGCAAAAACATTCAACATCAGTGGTAAAATAAATTAGAGATGCTGCATTAAGCTAAACAAGTACATTAATGCAACACGAAGGGGTGAGATTTCAGTGGCGGAACGACAACGCTCCGACTCTGCTCGTGTTAAATGTGACCTGCCAAGAGGAAATCATCAGGCTGGGGACTGCTGGGTGTAAAAGTTTGCAAGGTTTTCAAGAGATGAAGTGAGTTTTAGCAAAATGTTTCAGAGATCTGTGTTATTGGCCTTAAATAAAAGCCGTGGCACCCATTATAGCAAAACCAGCTGTAATTAAACTCATTCTGGGAAGAATTGAACTACAAAGCCTGATGGGACTCTGGGGAAGAATTAGATTTAAGTAAGAGGCAGGGTGAGTTAAGGCACTGGAGCTGCAAATTTCTTCTGTACCATTAAGCAAGTCTCAGTCTCATCCAGTTCTCATCCATTCCAGAGGACAGGAATACTTGAAGACTGACAACTTTTTTTCAGAAGGAACAAACCTTCTGAAACACACCACTGAGGTAAGAGCAAAAAGCTCAGACAAATTAACAGTTAAGTCTGTCACTCACCTTTTCCAGCTGAGAACTTGGGTGTTACACAACACACAACCATCAGTCTGCACACAATCCTGTACACATCTACCCTACTTCCAAGATTCCTTTTCTGAGCTTATTCAAACATAAAATAAGCACCCAGAGTGATTTTAATGCCAATTCAAGTAGGAAAGGAGTCACACCAAGTACTGTTCTCAAAAGAATCACTTCTGGGCAGACCACAAGTATCAGCCACATGATAATAATCTGAGGCTGTTCCATGAATTGGGGTTTTATAGGGAAGCAGCATCTTGAGCCTAGATGGATCATCAGGGATTATTCTCAAAGAAACAAAGCTCTAGCTAGCTGAGAGTAATTCAAAGATTTATGAGGAGTGCTGCAGTTTAATTTCTCACTGAACTGCTTTCATGCACTTCTAAATGTACAGACATGTCAATTAAGAAAAATCACATATCTAATATATTAGTTTCTATTTAAAATACTATTTAAAATCTATTTAATGTAGTTATGAACCCACTGTGCCAGCAGAATGCTCTTTCCCAGTAACAGAACCGTTGCCAGGCGAGTTAAAAGTGCATTTTAAAATTCATTCTCCTTGAAAATCTTTGTATCAATCCATCAAATTCAAGTAAAAAAAAAAACCCTATCAAAAGCAAAGTACATCTTTGAAAACCTGATTATTATTTTATACAGCAAAGAGTGGTAACGTCTTTGAAAAAATAAAGTAGATGCTGTATGTTTGGCATGGACCACTTGTCTGGAGTTTGCTGAGCTTTAGTGATGAGAGGGATGACAGCACAATGTCATCTAGAAAATGCAGTTTTCCCACAAACAAGAAACTTGGAGAGCAGTAAAATCTCAGAAGAGGAAAGATAAATAACTTCAATGTGCCCACATGAACTGTAAATCAAGTTTCACCTTCACTGTGGAACAATTTACTCAAATCCTCTCAGGAAGGATCAGTGGAATAAAAAGATAAAACTGGCTATATAAATGTCAGGCTTTATTCGAGCTCCCACTGCAGTACATTACTCGTGTGCTTCAAATGAATAGAAAAAAAAAACAAAAACCAAAAAACCAAGAGAAAACAAAACAAGAAGACTGCTGAAGAAAGATCTCAGGGGTTAGGACTCCACTTTGGCAAGGGGTATATTGTTCACTTCGTGGATGCCCTCCTTGTCAATGAACCGGGCGTTGAAGGAGGTCAGGTTGAGGATGAAGCGTTTCTGAAGCTGTTCAGCAAAGACAAAAAGACAGGAGAAATGAGATGGACCCAAAGCTTAAATAAAAAAGGAGAGTAAACTTTAAATTTCCATCCTGTTTCTAGTGACCTGAAATATTAGGAACTACACTGGGTTTTCTCACTGCTCAGGAGTGAATTAGCAGGAGTTTGTTGTAAGATCAGACAAGTCTCCGGTAGAGATGGAAAATAGCCAGGCCTGTTAACAAGGAAGACATTTAAGCAGGAAAACTAGAGTGGGTTAAAAATTTAGACACAAAGTGTACATATCACAAAGATACTTCAAACAGGACCTCATCAGAGCACTTCTTGATGTTACATTCAAATCAATCTCTTAAAGACAAGGATAAAAATTACTTTCCTACAATAAAAGCCTTGGTGTCTGAAATGTCTGGAGTTCTTACTGTTTACTCTAAAATTGGCCATGAACTTTAAGGTCAACGCTTTACCTCAGGTATCACTTCACAAGCTGGAAAAGAATTAGTATACACTTCTAAGAGCTCTAAATTGTAACACAAGTGACAAGGATGCTGCAGTACATTCAGAAGAAATGTAAGAGGAAAAAGTCTGGATCAATATTATGCTAAGCACGCAAAAAGCAGAAGGAAAGCCAAGCGATTAAGCTCCAAGTTTACGTTCTGGAGGATGTGAACCGTGCAAAGGCAACGCAACTGCCCGTAAATCCTTTTCCTCAGTAGCTATTCCACATCTGGCCAGTGCCTTTATTACCCTTCTGGCAAAGGCAGCAAGAAACGCGACAAGAGGAACAGGAAAGCATCAGCGAATGAATGCAAACAAACATTCCTTTCTCAGGAGCATCAGGGCCTGAGTTCAGCAACTCACCTCCTCTAGACATTTTTTTAAGAGCTCCACAGCTTCCTCACGTGTGATACCTGAAAGGGAAAACATCCACAGATTGATTTCATTAGAGGCCATCTCTCTCCGCAGAAACTTTTATTAAATTTAAACAACTTTTCAGCTGAGCACCAAAGCCTCTCCTTCCCAGCTCACAGCAAACACTTTCCAGATGTCCCGAGGACGCCCTGCACCGCAGCGCTCACGCCGCAACAAGCCATTGAGAATCGATTTGTTCCAGGGAATGGGGAGCATGACGGAATTCTGCCTCCCATGGCCAGGGCCTGGCTGGGAGAAGCCCAGCCACCTCCCTCTCCTACAGTTTATTGCAGCTCTAAATCAGCTCCAGCTGCCCCAGCCGGCTGCAAGTCCAGGGCAGGAGGTGGAGATGGGTTTAGTGTGATGTTCCTGCTGGGTATGAGCTCAATGAAGGGCAAGGCACGTGTGGGATGCTCCTGCTATTCTCACACTTCAGGATAAAATCCAGCGCTCTATAGGGGTGACAAGCCATGACAATGAAGTCATTATTTTCCTCTGTTCCACAAGGAATGGTGAAAATGGAACACTAGATTGTTTAAGGGACATGACTAGAAAACAAACTGTGGGTCTAAAACTTCTTTCTAGGCTTTGTTCCAGACCTGCACCCACTGCTCAGGCAAGTTAAATGAAAATGATCAGTTTACAGCTACATTTCTTAGAGAAGGTAGATGAAAGGATTTCTAATCTCAGAGCAGAGATAACAACTTAAACTCTACTTGCACATAGGAGTCAAATAGTTTGTAGCTAAAGCCAAAGATGTCAGATTAACAATATTCTGTGCTTTGCACATTTCCTTATCTGCACAGTGGGGATGGGGCCATGTTTATTTCTTGGCAGTGGATTATGGTTCTAAAACTAAAAGTTTAGACAAGTACAAACATGTACAAGAGTTATGATGAGCAGCTGCCAGGTACACAGAACTGTGAGTCAGACTAAAATTTCTCTGTTGCCAGAGAAGCTGTGGCTGCCCAAGGAAGTGTCCATGGCCAGGTTAGTGGAAGGTGTCCCTGTCCATGGCAGGAGATGAAATGAGATGAGCTTTAAGGTTCCTGCCAAACCAAACCATTCCATACTTTGTGACTTCATCATCACCACTTCAGAGTGCTGGAGATGATCTTGCTAGGAATATCTTTTCACTTGAATGTTTTTAAATTATCACACACAAAGCCAATCCAAGATATGAAGCAATATGATCTGACACTGGCCTCTGAATATTGATACTCTGGGAAAACAAAAATGTCAGAGCCAACAGACAAGCAAGAAAATAAAGCTGCCAAACTGTTGACAAAAGCAGACCACCAGCTGCCAATGGTCCAGGAAAGTCTAATCATGTTTTAAAATAACTGAAACATCCTTTACTCCCAGTATGTTATGCTGTAAACAGGAAAAAAAAATTTAAAGAATTGACTAGTTTTCTGTTACCATGCTAGTGAAGCCAAAGGCAACCTTTTAAGCTCCATTTATCTAACAAAAAGTCAAGTTCCAATCTGTTGCACCACAGCAACACCACGTGATTCAGCAAATGTCAGTCTCACTGGTTAATAAACTCAAGGCCTGAACTGAAGCAGGAGAATTTTCCTGTCCAGTGGCTCTGCTCACCTGGCTTGTAATAGCGGTCAAGGATGCTGAGGGTAAGGAATGCTCCATATCCATGTGCTGCAAAAGGAGCCTTAGCCAGAGCTGCCAGGTAATCCATGTAGTACAGGGCAGGGCCCTCGTGGTCGTCGTAGCCAGCTAGGAGAAGGTTCACATGGTAAGGGGTCTGCCAAGAGAAATGATGTTTTTGTTAGAGCACTCACACCAAATCTCTGAATCCTGATTCTCTGTGAACCAGGGAACAGCAGCAGAGCTGGTTACCCAATTCCTCATCATAAAATAACTACATCAATCCTGCCTGCAGCACGTTGTGGGTCTCAAGCTAAAAGTGATCAGGTCTTCTGGTAACATGGACTGCACAAGCAAATAAAAACATAGAACTCTTATTCTCTTGAAGACCAGAGTGTTTGGGGGGTTTTTACAGCTTTCACAGCACACTCCAACTTTAAAAAACTTGAATGCAGTTTTCACGCCAGATTCTTTCACCTCAACATAAAACTTGTGGATTTTTACTGCTGACACGTGAGCACAACGTGAACATTTTGCAGTTTCTAAGAACTCTTTGTTCATTGAACCTGCTCTTTGCTCTCTTCCCAGTCCCCCTCCCAGCGAGCACGGCCCGTCTCAGCACGTATGAAAGCTCCCACACAGTGCAGCTACACACGGTGTCCTGTTCACTGGCAATTTGGGTTTTATTGCATGTACCAAGTTTAATCTTTAATATCTGGCAGTTTACTCCATGCTCTGGGTTTAGTGTTCCACCATCATGAATAAATCAGACATCTCTTCTTCTCCTACATCTCCTTCCAAGATCTGTACTTGTAAGACCATGAAACACACGTGTACTGTATTATTTTTAAACGTAAGATCAGAAAAAATTTGGGCATTGTATGTATTTTTAAAAGCAGCTTTCATATACTTCCAGTATTTCCATATCTACACAATGTTTCTTATTAAATTAATTGTACTAACAGGATCTCTCCAAACTGCTGGAAAGCCTGGATCAAAAAAGCAACAAAATAAGAAAAAAAAAAAAAAAAAAAAGATGATGCAACTACCAGATTAAAAAAGCAAACAAAATTTCACCCTAAAGCCAAAACATTAACTGCATCATAGGAAAAGTTCATTTTGATACTCAATACAGTAAATTTCCACTCACACACACACAAAAAAAATCACATGCCACTATATTTTTACTTTCAGACAGTATGAAAGAATAAAGCAGGCTACAGTTATATATAAAACATCACTTTAAATTGTGTGATTTAATCTTCAAAGCATCCAAGAATATTTGGAAAGAAGTTACCATGCAGCTGTATTGGTTTAATTAGGCTGTATTTCATCATTTATTTATTCTGAAACATCACACAAGTTGATATTTAAGAGCCATGACACAAGATCACTCAAATTATTGTGTGACTTGGAATTACCAACATTGGCATATGCGAGATACTCAACCATAAATAAATGGTGTTATACAGATTTAAACCCATCTGTAAACTGATTTTCAGTTTTAAGTTCTCCTCCTAATGGTCTCTGAGACTTCTTAAAACTCAAATGTAAATAATTATCCCCCATGCCTTATTATTCTAGAAAGGCAGGATTTAAACATTAGCAAATATACATAATCTATTTACTACTTCCATGACTATAAATGAAATTTGCAGCGTAACACCTCAATGCTGGGAGTGGAAGTTCTTGTGCATCCCAATCCTCTTGTCCATTCCAGAGCCTTCCTTGACTTCTGAAACTTGGTCCATGCCAACAATTCTCAACTCTTCACAAGGCTGGTATGGTTAAAGGGCCATCAAATGAGTGATGACTGACACTCCAGGACATGATTTTTAACCCAGACTTCCCTTCCTACAGAAGCACCATTTCTCATCCCAAGTAGTTTTGCACTTGGTGCTGTTTGATTTAAAATAACGACAGCAATTAGGAGATGTGTGAAATTGTTCAGAATTTACAGCTGAAGAGCACAGCTCTGCCAAACAGCCCAACCCCAGCTCGGTGGTGACACAGCCCTGTGACATCTGGCGGAAGCCAAAGTCACAGCGAGGGGGGAAAGGTGGGAGCAAGGAAGCTTCCTGCCAAGTGTGGACATGGGGAGAGAGCTGGAAGCTGCCTTTGGAATGCAGCCAGACCCTGTCACCTATAATTAAACAGCATCACAACCAGAGACTGAACTTCATCACCTTTGGAGGGCAGGGGGTTGTTTTTCCTATTCCCACACACACACACAACCTCAGCAGTGAGTTCAATGTACTAAACCCTGCACTGGATGCAGCAGGTGAACCAGGTGAAGTGACAGGATAGGTAACAACAGAACCCTGGAATGGTTTGGGTTGAAAGGGACCTTAAAGCTCATCCCATTCCACCCCCTGCCATGGGCAGCAACACGTTCCACTATCCCAGGTTGTTCCAAGCCCTCTCCAGCCTGGCCTTGGACACTTTGAGGGATCCTGGGGCAGCCACAGCTTCTCTGGGTAACCTGTGCCAGGGCCTCCCCACCCTCACGGGGAACAATTTCTTCCCAATATCCAATCTAACCCTGCTCTCAAGGCCATTCACCCTTGTCCTGTCACTACACACTACAGCACTACTCACCTCCATGAAAGCCAAAGCACCTTCCAGGTTCACCTCAATTGCAATATAAACAGAAATCACAAAGACTCTTTTCAGATCCTGCTTTGGAGCAGAAATCTCATGTTTTAAAAAGAGAAATGTCATGAAAAACCACATGGTGACTATCAAGCAGAAGCAAAGACAACAGTGATGTAATGGCCTTAAGACACAAGCCCAGTGCCCTCATACTTGATACTTTACACCAGAAGAACAATTTCAAGGCACTGCCTTATGAGCCATCCCCAAGATACCAAGAACTTGGACTGCAGGAGTCATGAGAATCCTAAATGAAATCAAACTGGATAACAGGGAGGAACCCAGATGGTGATGAACAATGTTGAACAAGCTCTATTTTGATCTTGGCCACAAGAAGATTCTAAATGCCTGAGAAAGTCTTGCAGTTTAACCCTCCCTTTCATACACCTTCTGGCCTCCTATAACAGCTTCACACGATGAGTGCCAATAAAGCAACAAACTACCTTTTCCCCACCAAACTTTTTATTTCTCAACTATTTTCCCACTCCTAACAGGAGGTGCTGGCATGTTTTACCTTTTAAATTTTATTTTCATGATCCACATGATTAGATCTATAGCCTCCAGGAATCCCTTATGCAGTTTCAATAGAAACCGAGCACTGGTGTTAATCCTTCTGGCATCCCACGTATTATGATGAAAATGCAACAAAATTCACAGGAAGGGAAGCAACTCTGATGGCAAGGCTTGTATTGTCAAATTCTAAATGCCACAAACAAACATTAAGTGCTATGCTTAGAGAAAGAAGGTTCTGCCTGCAGTGTGGAGATCAGTGTAGTGTGACAGCAGTGTCAGGGAGCGCCGCGCGCCCTGGGGCGTTGCCATCTGCACCAGAGCAGTGTTTTGTCTCTGGTAAATAAACACATCTGCCTCTGCCAGTGTCCTCCCCACTCTGCTGCCCATCTGGAGCAGGTGAGCTGGAAGACAGGCGTGGGCTCAGGAAGGAGCAGGCCCCCAGGGATGTGGTACAGAGGAAGAAAAAGGTGCCACGTCAGTGCCGCCTCCTGATGGGCAGGTTTACCAAAAAGCCTGTTAAAGGTACTTTAAATCATATATAAGAAATAGCTGCCTCTGCTGAAAGAGGAATTTCAGTCTCATCTATGCAGGTCAGATGTCCCTGAGATGAGACATTAGCACCAGGACCAACAGCATCACTGCTTCACACCAGCCTGGAGAACTGCACAGGAATGTACAGAACACACACAGAGCTTCCAAATCACACCTCAACACAAGCTAAAGCAAATAGCATCCCTGCCAACCATCACTTGCCAGCCATGCAGCTGGATGAAGCCATTTAAACTGGAAGGGTAGTGTGGAATCACAGAATATCCTGAGTTGGAGAGGACCCACAAGGAAAAATTGCTACCTGCAGCTGTGATCTGCATCAGAAAGGAGAACAATAATCTCTGGCTGTTCCTGTGGATGAGTTCTGGAAAAACTCTCACTCCACATGTGTAGTTCTCAACAGTAGGGCTCTGAGGTTAATACTGACCTTTATTTGCTACTGTAACACCTGATTTCAGGCCCGAGCAGTGCACTGTTAGAACAGCAACACAATTTAACCCACCCTCTGACAGAGCTGATCAACTTCATTCTCAACATCCTCTTTCATCCTGTTTTCTTTCATATAGCACATTAACATTCTTCTCAATGAAATGCTTCCTAACCTTGGATCATTAAAGGTTTGTTTGCCTCCTCACAGCAGCTCTTCATACTTTGAAAAAAATCACCCTGGGAAACATCAGTAATTGCAGTTCAGTAACTTGAAAACACAACCCCAGCTTGGATGTGGTATTTATCCAAAGCCTCATGCTGCTGTTTACAAAAGGCACTTGTTTTCCTAAGTACATCAAACAGCTTGGCTCTATGAAATCACTTTCCAAGAAGATTAAACGGATTTGGTGTATTTGCATGAAAACTCACAACCTTATCTCGATGTTCAGGAAGTTTAATTCACTCCATGTCTGCAGTGTGTGACAAAGTGTTTATGGGGCCCAAGGCTGGAATTTTAAGTCTATGGTTGTATCAGTTATTGATAAGTGATGTGATAAGTTTTTAAAATAAGCAAATCAAGTTCTATTTTACTAAGACATTATTTCAGTTATGTGAACTCAAAGAATCTCAGAATCACTGATGTTGGAGAAGACCTCCAAGATCGAGTCCAACCTGTGACCCAGACCAGAGCACTGAGTCATTCCTTGAACCCACCACATCCCTGAGCAGCCAGTTCCAAATTTATCACTAAAGACAGCAGCTCCCACCTGTTTCAGACTCCATTATCAGAGGATGGAAATGTTCCCTGGCAGCCTCTGCCAAAATCTCCCAGCTGTTACTCACCCGACTCCGCAGATAGTCCGCGAGGTTCCGCCGGGTGAAGTTTGCAGCTGCAGTGGGAGACAATTCATAACCTGGAGAAGAAATGGCACTATTTATTTGGAATGTAATGTAATATTCATTTGGTAACAGCCCAAATCATTCATGTTTCACCTCCCACCTTCCCATTCCTGTTTTGAAATAACAAAATGTTCTTCAGTGACAAAAAGCAGTGCCTTTTGTCTAATTCTGGTTTATTCTGAAAGCTAAAAGCATGAAAAGGGCCCTCAGAGTTTGGGCAGTTCATATTTGTATGGACCATAGAAACAGATGGCTTTAAAAAATTAAAATATTAACGTCATGTAGCTTGACTTTTTTGTCCAATATATCAGAAGAACTGGTAACAGTTGGTATACAATGGACATATTAAGAGAATAGTAAGTCTGTTAGTAAAATATCTGTGTCATTTATATTGCAAAGAGGTTTGCTGGGATTTGGATAAACCATTTAATTCATACTGTACAATCCAGACTCTTATTTCTGCATCCTGCCTGAATTATCACCTTTGCTGGACACTAAAAAAGAAGAAAACTTTACAGAGGGTTTGAGAGCAGCACTTTCCACCAACATCCACCTGGAAACCACCCTTAGGTGTGCTCCCAACCCTCAGGGCCTTCACTCACCATTTCTCATTTTGTAGAGCTGAACATTTTTCTGGATGTATTCTGCAAACTGCACCGTGTCTCCAGGCTCTCCCACACACAGCAATAAGATCTTTTCACTCATCTTAAACATCTTGTCATGGTCTAGGCAAAGAAAAACAACATTGAGTGCCGGGGTCATGAGGAAGAATAAATTATTTTGCCAATATCCTGACCCATCAGGACTTCACAGAAGCAAGAAAGAGATTTGGATAACTGCATCATGACCTGGAGCACCAGTAAAAAGCCTTTCTGAGTAAACACCAAGCCTCCACCTCTGAGCTTCCCCTCCAGCTCACTAAATGGTGCTGAACAATCTCTGCTGCAAGACAGGCAGGGAGTGTCACAATCCTCTAAAACGAAGTCAAAAGTTACCACAGCACTGGAGCTGCTCTCTGGAGCTCAGGGAAAGCCACTGACACTGCCCAGCCCTTGCAATCCCAGACTGGTTTGGGTTAGAAGGGAGCTTAAAGCCCATCCCCTTCCATGGGCATGGACACCTTCCACTATCCCAGGCTGCTCCAAGCCCTGTCCTCCAACCCTGTCCTCTGGCAGTGGGAAGCCATTCCCTCTGTCCTGTCATTCCAGGCCCTTGCAAATTGTCTCTCTCCTTCCTTCCTGCAGGCTCCCTTCAGGCACTGGAAAGGGGCAACTAGGTCACCTCAAAATTTCTGCAGGCTGGAATTAATTTACAAATAAATATTCTAAATATACATCTGAAATTTATGGGTTCCCCCCCCAAGCAAAAGCAGCTCAATCCTATGTTCAAAGTACATTTCCCTTAAAGCTTGTGAACCAACCTATTTGGAACCCACATCAACTTAAAAAACATTATTTAAAGTGATTAAATTTTTATTTTGTACGTATCACCAGCTTTCACAGTCTCTAACACTGCTCCAATTTGCTATCACAGACTTGAAGTGAAACATTTGAGGTAAAAGCAGTGCTGTAACATTTTTATATAGATTTCTTTATATTCATTTGTATGGATCTAGCAATCCTCTACTCTACAACATTTTTTAAAAGAGCTGCTACAGCACAGTCTCTAGAATAGAACAAGCTTCAGCCTAGACCATTACAACAGCAGGAAGAAAAACTGATTTTAGGGAATTCCAGAGACTTGGTGACACCCTAGACGTTTTATCACGCAAAGAAACCAAAGCCATGTTTCAGTCTGATTCCTGCGTCGTGTGCTATGAATTTCACTGGTACTTTCAGTCCCCATAATCCCTTTTCTCCCGTGAATTAAGTTTTACCACTGAATTAGGCACAATTGAGCACATCGTTATTCCTGTGCGGTTTTTAAACACTTTTACGTTGCTGTGCAGAGCGAGGCTTGGGGTCACAAGCCAACTCTCACATGAACAGGTAAATTAAGCTGACAACCCAACACGGAGCGGTCATTCTCGGTCAGAATTGGGGACTTTACCCAAGCAAGCGGCGATTTAAGCCGCACTTTGGCTGCACGCTCCAGAGGCCGCCCGGCATTTCCTACAGCGATTCCACCTCCCCTGAAGGGTCCGGCAGCGCTCAGACCGAGAAGCCTCGTCTAGTGAGCAGCCTCCCCTCAGCCCGAGCGGCGGGCCCGCAACCGCGCACACCGCGCTCACGCCCGGGGGCCCTGGGACACCCTACCGAGCCAGGGCTTAGCACGGAGCCCCGGCTCCCCGCAGGGTCTCACCGTGCTTCATCTGGATGATGCTGGTGGCCGCCACGGTGTCCGCGGCCACCAGGACGTAGTCGGGGCCCTGGATGCCGATCAGGTACTCCATGGCCGTGACACAGCGCGCCCCGCCCCGCCCCGCCCCGCCGCGCCTGCGCGCCCGCGCGCGCCGATGACGTCACGGCTCGCGAGAGCCACCGCCCGCGCGAGGCCCTGGAGCCCTGAGGGGGAGTGGGGGGGGGGGGGGGGGGGGGGGGGGGGGGGGGGGGGGCGGGAATGTGAGGGCTCGAGTTCCATCCCTTTGGAATCACGGGGTGGTTAAAGGTGGAAAAGGATGCGGGGACCACGAATCTGAGGGGGCCGAGTTCCATCCCTTTGGAATCAGGGGGTGGTTAAAATGGAAAAGCATGCGGGGACCACGAATCTCAGGGGGTTGAGTTCCATCTCTTTGGAATCACGGGGTGGTTAAAGATGGAAAAGATTCCAGAGACCCAGCGTGGCTGAATGAGGCACTGAGGTTGAAAAAGACCTCCGAGAATCTTCCGTGATTCTGTGATTAACACATTCTCTGAGTGCAACTCCACAAATCCAGCCCCATGCTGAGGAAAGGAGCCGCCAAATTATCCAAAACCTCTGGGTTTGAGGCAGCTCTAGGAGAGAAAACTCATGGTGCTCCAGCATATGGCAAACACCCAGTCATTGGGAGAACCAGACATAACCTTTGCGTGGTTTAAAAAATACTAAACATGCCAAAAAGAAGCAGCAGATTATCTCCAGGAAACAGTATAAATGTGTGCAGGCAGCAAATTCACCATTTTGACTGTTTTCCAATGGCCTGTAGCTACACTTGTTCAATCGAGTGCTGCTTGTGTAAATCAAACGAGGGTGATTCTTCTACTGAAGGATTTTCTGTGTGGATCCAGCCTGAAGTTTTGCATTTTTCCCCTGTAGACCTCCACACATATTCCACATGTACAACCAGCCCGTCTCACTCAGTGTTATTTTTTGAGACCTTTTTAAGAGAAGGTTAATGAAAAATCCACAATTACCATCCTGTCCTCCTTGCCCACCACCAGCAAAACTCCTTCCAAGGGTCCTCATACTTGGCAAACGTGTCAGGAAATGTCAGTGCCTGGTTCTGTGAATCCTGCAGGCATCCCTCTGCCTCCCAGAGCTGCTCTGCTCTTCACTCCCAGCCCACTGCAGAGTGTTTCCCCTCCACCTGTGGTGGCAAGAGCAGGGCACCCATCGGAGTGTGCAGGTGAAAATGGATTGTAACCTGCCCTGCCAACAGCTGATTAACATTTGTGTCTCTGGCAGGATTGATCTTGCGGGTGAGAGTGTTCCAGAGTCCAGCTGGGGCCCTGCTCCTCAGCTGGATGCTCTTCCCTGCACTTCTGCCATGCTCACCATTGTCTGCTTGGGATGGGGAAGAGGATTATCCACTGTGAACAGCTGGGATGGCCGAGGATAGGGGGTTATTTCTCAGTTTTCACATTTCTCCCTCAGTAGTGCAGACCATCTTCCCACTGTGGTAACTTTGGGTTCCCTCTCCCAGTCTGCTTTGTCACTGAGATCTCAGTGGGGTGGGGAAGCAGCAGGCACTGCAGGCTCTGCTACACAAACTCAGGCTGGTGACCCCAAAATGATGTCCGGCATTGAGTTGTGTGTGACTCTGTGATGGTTTCGTCACATTCTATATTTCTTTTGACTGGGAGAATATAAAAAAAGCAAAACAGGCTCATCTTTAAATTACAAAGATAGTTTATTCACACACACTGAAAGGATGAAAATAGGAAGGAAAAAAAAACAAATGGAACCTTCAAAACGTCTTTCCCTCCCTCTCCAAGTTTTCACTTTTCTACACTCAACATAAAAAGACATAACCTGCAACCTTAGCCAGTTTTACCATTTTAAGATAATCTTTCATCAATTCTTCAGGAAAGGAGCCTCTCCGTTTCAATAGAGACTTTGTCCACAAGGACTTCAAAGAACTCAATCCTACCCACTTACAGTATTCTCAATACTGAACACGTGGGCCCTGTACTCAAATACACTGCAACATTGGGGTGTCGCCTTTTAAAGGTGTCTCATCCAAGGCAACGGGTTTTTCTTCATTAAATCAATTTTACTCAGGCCATCACACAATACCTTTGCTCAAAAATCTACATATAAAACAATCACCTCCCCAAATTGCACATCTTTCCATGGTTTAAAGGAACAACCCAGTTCAGTCCCTATGTTCCAGAGAAGTCCAGCTAGAATTTTCAGCCACTCCTCCTCCTCTACCTTAAAATCTTTTTCACTCTCTTTCCACTGACTTCAGCTCCATGCTGTGTCTCCTTATGGTCTAATCACTGTATCTGTCCTTCGTTCAGGGAAAGGCCGGTGCTCAGAAGAAATCCATTTGCTAGCAGAGAAAGAGTTAAACTTGTCAGGCTTGTGCTGCTCAGGTGATCTTGTTGCAGCGGGAACTAAAAAAGTCCGAAGGCCGCGCTGTTCTTTTCGGCCTGAAGGGGGTGGGGGGGGAGAGAAGCATTCTGCAGCTGCCAGGGCTTCTCTTCCCCTTCCCCGCTGCTGCTGCTGTTCCCGGGGGCCACGCCTGGGTGGGGGAGGAGGTGACAGTGGGACGCTCCTCAGTCCGGCCGGTGACAGAAGCGGCTGCCACCGGGGCTTCTCTTCCCCTGCCCCGCTGCTGCTGTTCCCGGGCTCAGACACAGCCGAGCTGCGCTCTCAGGGGGCCCAGGCCGGGCCCGGCCAGGGGCAGCGGGGCCTGGGCCGAGCCCGGCCAGGCTCTGTGCTGCTCGATGTTACCTGTGATCCAGCCGGAAGAAAAAAGAGGGAGCTCCTTCCCACACTCTCGGCTTATATGAGTATTACCCAAAAGTCGTAACCTACTTTTGAATGGTCAAACTATCTGCCAATTAAATAAAAATGATTTTTGATTGGACCATTCTTAACCCATGACAGACTCATAACTGCACATAACAGCAGGACGATCCATTTCGTGATTGTTGCTAATTATAAAATCAAATCATAGAAGTAAAAGCTGCTTCAAATCAATGAATAGGTTTTTTTCTTCTGTGTGGAGGCACAAATCAAGAAATCTAAATATTTAGCCAGAGATTTCTGCAGTGCTGTGAGGGATTTATTGACAGCCACATCTAGTCAAAGCTTCCCCCAGCTCCTCTAGCTCTCTACTGTTTGAATTCCTGCTGGTCACTGAATTATTTCTTTTCTTACTATTTCCTGTGCTTTAAAAGTGAGGAAAGCGCAATCAAATTATCGTCATGCTCATTTGGTTAATCACCCATTTAGTTACTTATTCAGTTCATTAACAAGACGCTGGCTAGTGTCAGTGTGGAGGAAATTTGGAGAGGCAGGCAGTTAGGAGACAGGATATAGGAGAAATAGGCCATTACTCCAGCCCAGTGAATGGCAATTTCTATCCCTCTTTTCTGCTACGTCACTTCAGTGCACAGTTTGTTCTGGATTTAAAAAAGCAGCCGGCAAACACGAAGAAAGCATTCTGCTGCAGATTTCACCGTTGTTTGTTAGATTCCATTTAGGTTCAATCCGAAGCTCTGCAGAAGACCAAACCACCTATTTTAGGGCTCCTTTTTTTTTCAGTTGAGAAAAATGTGCTGCTCCACAGGTCATAAGATGCCTGTAATTATGACCCCGAATGGATAGAAATGCTGCTTCTTGAGACAAATTCTATCTGACAGTTTTTACAGTACGTTCGTTCAGAGCAAAATGCCCTGTCCCCTGTCACCCGGATTGAAATTATTAAGGAAGACAGACATTTCACTGACAACTCTAGCCTCAGGGGGGAAAATATTCCTTCTGTTCCCCTCTGAAGGTCAGAGCTCACATAATGCAAAACACTTAGAACACGCGCGTACACACGCTCACGCACATGCGGATGAAACTTTCTCTTCAGCAGAGCTCTGGATGGGTTTGATGGAAAATAGGAATCCACTGTGTGGGCAACTCAGGGAGTTTGGGCCAAAAGAGATGGGCCTTGCATTTCTTCAGTGGTAATTCTCATTGTCTTTTAAGTGATCTCTTTCTCCTCTGCCTGTTACTCACATCAGGAGATGGTCATGTGTACTCACATGTTCGTACTTCCCCTCACATGATACGTGCCCAGACGTGCCACATCAGTCACTGGCAACTCCTCTGACAATGTGGGATCTGTGGGATAGTCACACTTCCCTGGTATCTGTTTATTCCTTCAAAACATTTCGTGCCTTCTTTTCGGTGCTGTTAAAAGCCCATTTGCAACCTGTATGTCCCATTTCTCACTTAAGCTGCATTGCCAGCTGTCATTTGGCCCAGTCTGTCACCCAGCAGTGTCCCCGTGCTGGGGATGTGCAGGTCCTCTCTTGTCAGAATACCGGCTCTGGCTGCTCCAGAGCCTTTTTGTGCTGGAGGAAGGGCACAGCCTGGCCCTTCAGTGCCTCCCCAGCCCTGGCTGGATGTGTGAACGCAGCAGAGCAGCCGCGGATGAGCTGTCAGTCACCATGTCGTGCCTGTGGATCACCAACCTCACTTAATCTAGGGCTGAAAATTGGACCTGAGCCAAGGTGACCGGAGGTGAGAAACCAGCCCACAGCTCATTAACCTCTTCCCATTGCACAAAGGCTCTGTCTTCCCCAACTTCCCAGTGAATTGGATGGCATCAGGCTCATGCCGGGTCCCTGCTGACCACACACGTGTCCTAGTGTGATTTGCACCGAGTTTCCCTGGCAGGACCCAGCTCCCAAGCACTGACCCTGCTTTTCCAGCCTGTCCTAGAAACACTTTCCAGGGTGTTAATGGGCAGCCAGGTTCGCAGCTGCCCTCCTAGCACCCCAAAATTGAGCCCTTCACAGATGCTGGTCCACCCATCTTCCAGAAACCCCTGGATTAATGTCACCAGTTGCCTGTGGACCTGAAGGACCTGCCCAGACCAGCTCATTCCCATGGCAAGGATGTTCTCAAGTGCACGCTGGTACCAGTGGCAGAGTGGGAAACAGGGCTGGGAAGCCTTTGTGCTGCATTTACTCACAGAAAAAGGGTGGAAATTCCAAATCTTGCTCTGTACTCCCTATTCCAGTACATCCCACCCCACTGTGCTGCTGCCAGGTGGGAGCACAGCCCTGTTCTGCCCAAACCCTGCCCCTGTCCTTGCTGCCCTTCCCAGAGGGACACCAGCTCCTGCACAGCATCTTCCCTCAGATCTGCAAGAATCTCCAAACTTTTCTTTCTTCTTTCTCTCACTCCCTCTTTTTCTAAGTTTAATTCTGAACAGCCGGCTGCGTTCAGCCTGACTGGTTTGTTATGGCTTATAATTTGTGTTAGGATTAATTAACTAATTACCGACAAATGTCCGTTGGCAAGATTCTGCTTCTGCTTGTCAACTTGAAGTATTTAATTATTTTAATCATTTACTTTCATCTTCAGAATTTATGCTCTTCCAAGAGCGTTTCTAGGCATCTTTTAATTATTATTCTGATTTTTTTTTTCAGAGGGGTGGCGAGCTGGGGGGAGAGAGCTGGGGGATGGGATCAGTCCTCATTAACTATTTCAGTGAGGAAATTTCCTTGGAAAGCCATCCCTGGTTTTCAGACACTGGTGCACGGAAGGGACAGTCTGGAATGCAGGTGTGTGGGAATGCACAGAGAGGGATGGGCTGGGCTGTCACTTCCCAGTAAGAGTTCTCCCTTTCCCCAAAGGGTTTCAGGGATGTGGATTGGGGATGCCATGGGTCCTGTTCCTTGGTCTAGGGGTCAATCAGGTGCTGATTTACACAGATGCTTCATCCACCAGGAATAACCCTTAAATGCAGGGGCGTGTTCAGGACACACTATAAGGCACAAAGAGTCTCTGCAGGATGAAAACTGAAGTGGATTCACAGCCACTGTGCCAGCAAGTAAATAAAACAAGATTGTAGGAAAGCATCCATTTATATAGGTTTTTCAGAGTCTTTCACTGATACTTTCCAGCAGACTTCCAGCCTTTTTTTCCCTGCCAAATGCTTTATGCTGCCAAGAATCCAAATTCCAAGGGGCTTGTAAAATCTTCCTGTGGTGGGCACTGCCCAGGCAGGCACAGCCCCACATCCTCCAGTGGGACACACAGACCCCGCTGACTTCAGCACGAGTCTCTCCAGGAAAGACTAATGAAGAATTCAGCCCCAAGAATATTTCTTTCCTGAGACAAATGAATCCCTTGGACCGGAGCACTGAGGAGAATGTGCTATTTAAAAGGTTTCTTGAGGGTACATAATTATATTGAAAATAATTAGGGGCAAGGCAGCAGTATTATTACTACTTATCATATCACTCTAAACTTAATCCAGTCTGATCTTTGGCAATGCATTGGGAATGCAGAGGATGGACCTTTCTTGAACAAGATGGGTCCGTAATGTTTTGGGCTGAAATGGGAGACAAGAGTTTCTCCTTAGGAATCACCTATGGAAACAGCAGCCTTGTCCCAGAAGGGAATGGAGGACTCAGGAAGGCTGGAGTCTGTGGAGTCTGGACTTCCATGCTGGTCATTTGGTCCTTTGGATAAACGTGTTCCATGACACAACAGCCCCTGGGGTGTGATTTGTGAGGTGAGCAGAGGCTCCCAAGGAGCAGCATTGCCCTTGTGAGCATTCATGGAGAGATCTAAACAAGATGATTGTTTTAATTAACTTCAAAATCCCATTAATTAGAAGCCTCTTTGCATTAAAAATTGCTCCAGAGACCAGACCAAGTCGTGGCTACACATGGAGGCAGAGGAAGAGGCAGGTCAGGCATGGATGGCTCACACTCAGGACCTGTTTGGAGCAGAGGCTGCCAAATGTCAGGGTTAAAAATCCGGCTGGGGTCTCAAGGCTGCTCAGGAGGCCCAGCTGAGGATCCCAGGGCAGGTCATGGCGTGGCAGGGGCAGAGCAGGACGTTTTGGAGAGGCTAAGAGCTGCCGTGGGACCTTGGGAGACAGGAGATGTGACCAAAGCCCCAGGAGAGCTGGGCTGGAGGGTCTGGGAGAGCCTGCAGCCAGGGAAATTGAGGCACGGGGGGAGCACAGGGTCAGAGGAAGGTGCTGTAAAGCTGTGAACAGCTTCTGGGGTGGGCTGTATGTTCCCCAAGGAATTATCCCTGTGGAGAGCACAGGGGCTTGGAGGGCTCTCCAGTGGAAGGGGAACAGCTCTGGGGTCACAGAGGAGCAGGGGCTGGGCTGGGGCTGAGGGTATGGACAGATCCGTGTGGGAAGGAGAGCCTTGTCCTATTGAAGGCTGACAGAATGAACTTCAGTTTATGCCCCTGGCAGTTTTTTACAGCTCAGCTATTCCATTTAGGGGTTGGGAGCCAGTGGAAGGAAGCTCGGATCGCTTCACTGACCAGCCATAACATCCAGCCAGTACATTAACTGCCCTGCTGCCCTGATCTGATGTGGTTTTACAGACAATAGCTACTGGCTATTTAGGCAATGTATAAATTAACATATTCTGCACAAACTAGGAGCATATTTAAATTAAAAGAAAGTGCCCTTTATTTGTCAATCATCCAACATCCACAGTTTTACATTCCTTTAAAAAGAAAATTTCAGCCATCTTAATCCTACCTCAAATTGTTCATCTTCATGAGGGAAAAATGTTGTTTGATTGCTCGAGTGTTGCTCTGCCCCCCTTCCCCTGCCTCTTTCCTTTAATTAAAACAATCCAAATCTGCTCTCCTGGAATTTCTTTCCCAGATTGGCTCAGTAACTTGTGACCTTCATTTTCGCCCAGCCTGGAATCTGCTGGCACTCAAGGGTCAGAGATGAGGAGATAACAGAGTCACCCCACAGGGAGCCACCAGAACATGGGTGCACAGAAGTGTTTGGGGTGTTGCAGCAGCAAACTTCATCTGTTGCTGTTTCAGTATTGATGCGTGACATGGCAGTAAAGGAGAAATGGGAACTGGGGAAACGTTGGATTTGACAAAATCATGCTCAAAGGAGGAAAAAAATGACCTGAGTGATATTTTCCAAACTGTAGCAGCCTGAGTCACTCAACTCTCAAGTGCCATTTCCAAGACCTACATGATGCTGGTGAAAAACATTTCCAAGAAGCTCGGGGTTCCTTGGAGCTCTACAGCTCTTGCAGATGTGAATTGCCATAGCTCAGCAAATTATCAAAGGGCTTTTCTCTTGACAGCAGCTGTCGGCAGTGAAGCACCTTTCCCTGCTTGATGGTCTGATCAGGCACCAGCGAGATCCGGTGGCTCTTAGCAGCACAATTCTGTTTGAACATGTGAACTCTATTTTTCTGTTTACAGAAGACACAAGTTAAAGGAGTAAAATGCAAAATAACTCTGTTCTGAAACCTTCCTGACTGCCCTATCCCAGCTTCTGCCGGGCTCCCATGGCATAGTGCTGAGAGAACGGAAATAAATTGCAAAAAAGGGAAATATTTCTAAGAAATGCCCATTTGGCAAAGTTTGCCTCTCTCTGCCTGTCAGACAGATGTCAACACCTCGCTCTTCCCAGCAAACCAGGGCCAGTGTTTTTATCTAAGACCCAAATCAGCATCGATCAGGGTCTGTCAGTCACTCTCCCGGAATAAAGCGCCGGGGTCTGGAGCGCGGACGGTAATGGACACACGCTCCAATGAGCTTGCAGCCATGCCCCAAGGCTGAAATTCTTTTATTATTATTATTATTATTATTATTATTCAGAAAATAAACATTTTGCTTGTTAAGAAACTGTATTTAAGGTGCTGAAATGGAGCTTTCTTTAGCACAGAGGGGCCTTTCCTGTAACTGTCAGCTGTGGAGGGGGTTTGGAGAAGCTGGCTGGATGCTGAGCCTGGAGTGTGGGGCAGCCTCAGCTCATCCTGCAGTGGTCCCAAGGGATGAGGAGGAGGAGAGCTGCTCCAGCAGGCAGCGTGGATCCTGCAGAGTCTGACAGCATCGTGGTGCTGGCTGGAATCAGGCTGTGAATAATGTCTGAGAGGTGTGAACGCTGCAGCATGCAGGAGCCTCCAAATTATAACAACTCGCCAAGGGAAAACCACCCCGACAGCCTTCAAAATGGAGTTGCCTCCTCCCTACTCCCCTCCTCCTCCCACCTGCCTTTCATTTTTCCTCATGCATGGAAGGTATTAATTACCCAACGTGCTTTAATGGCTGGCAGGAAGTGCCCTGCAGCGATCCCGGCGTGGAGCAAGCTTTGCCCGGGACGTGGCCAAGGAAGAGGAGCACGCTGTGACGCTGCTGGGGCACGAGGTGTTTCCTGTGGCCCTGTGGAAGGGACCCCATTTTTCTGAGTGCTCTGAGCAGCTCTTTTATCTCTGCTGTTCAGCTAAAGCAGCTCCTGTGCCCTTAGGGTGGCTGTGCAGGGTTTGTTAACCTCTGGGACAGGCAAACCGTGACCTCTCTCCTCCTGGGAATGAGCACGGCTGCTTGTTCCTGCTCACTGACATTTGCTGCTGCTGAGCTGTGCCTAACCTGGCTGAACTGTGCCTAACCTGACTGAACTGTGCCTAAGCTGGCTGAGCTGCGCCTAACCCTGTTAACCTGTGGGGAGAAGCCAGAGGCCAGGTAACCCACCCCACTCTGGGGGAGAACGGGGGCAGATTCCACCTGCATCCCCCAGGAAGGTGTCCATCCTGCAGCAGAATACAGTGTTGAGATCAGCAAATGCTGGGCTCCAGGACTCCCCCTTTCTGCTTCCAGCTCTGTGCTCCAGCTGTCAGAGGAGGAGTTTGGGCACCAGGCTTGTGTCTGGCATGAGGAGCTCACCAGCACACTCCTCCTCCTTGCAAGGACTGCAGGAACCTCCTACAAAATTTTGTTTGTACTAGCAATTTTAATAAACAATTTGGAAAATAAGCATCTGGAGCAGCAGGGTGCAGGGAATTTTTAACCCCAGCAACTTCTGCCTCAGCACTGAAACCTGGGGTGCCACTCCCTGGGGAGGCCCTGAGCTTAAATCTGGGCTGTCTCCTACTCCCAAGCCCTGCTTTCATTGCACCAGTCTAAAACCAACAGCAAAGCACTCATCAGACTGATCTACAAAGAGGTGGATATGGGGCAGTTCCAGCCTGTCTGAGGCTGCATGAGGCAGCAGCCAGGTCTGAGTCTCAGCCCTGGGATTCCTGAAATATGCTGCCCCTTGACAGACACAGCGCTGGAAAGCTCTGGGAGAAAAGGTCATAAAAACCCTCTCCCGAGAACAGACATTAATTCACAGACTATCCTGGCCAAAGACGAACCCTTGGTTTTTCTCTGCCCTGCCCTTCCCCAGCACTGCCAGCTCCACCCCTGCGTTCAGCACCGGGAAAACCGAGCCCCATCCCCGCAGAGCCGAGTGCCTGGTGCCCGCCGGTGTGGGACCTGCCGAGGCAGCAGGGCTGAGCGAGGGGAGCACGGAGCAGAGCAGCGGCGCACGGGAGCAGAAGGGCATTAATCACCTCGCTGTGATTAGGGGCTCAGTGAGCACAGGCTGCCTCGGGGCTTTTCTGCTCCCTCCGAATGCCCCAGTTTGCCGCGCTCTCCGACAGATGCAGCCCGGCCGTGTGCACCAGCCCCGGTGGCTCCAGCTCCTGCCCACCCTCTGCCAGTGCTGCTGGAGGTTGTGTTGCCAGGATGGAAATGGCCATTTCTTAATTGCTTTTAGTGCTTTGCTGCACTGGAGACTGGTAAAAACCGAGTGTGCCTCCCACTGTACTCCAGCTCCCGGCTGTGAGTCCCCTTTGTGGTTGGAACTGGAATCTTTGATCCATTCCTTGTGGAGAAATGAGGTGGAAGCAAGGACAGGATAGCCAAGGGTTGTCTGGGAGCTGAAGCCCAGGAGGGGCCATCAGGAACACATCAGGGCAGCAGAGCTGCTGGAGGACACGTGTGGAAAGCAGGAACGAGGGGGCACAATGCTCCACTAAGGGAGAGTGCAGCCTGGGCCACATTGTCCTGGGGAACAACACCCACCCTCACCAAGCCAAGTGTCAGGAGATGCAGAGATGGCTTTTCCCCATGTAGAAATACACAACTTTATTCACTCGGAGCCATCCTTTCATTGCAGGGAGATGGATGTGGCCGCACACGTTATTTTAACTTCACAGCTCTCCCATCCGTACATAAAACAGCCCAGGGAGCTGCAGTTGATTCATCTGTTTGCCACAGAAGATGGATCAGTTAGCAAATTATTTTATTGACCCGCAGCGCTGCTCAAGGTCATTTGTTTCAGTGGACAAGCAGCACGCCTGGCATGCAAACGGGGCTGAGAGGGAACCTCCATATGCTGGGGCACATCCCAGCCCTTGGCCTCATTGTGGAACCCTGGGCATCAGGCTGGAGCCCTCAGAGCCCGGCTGTGCTCGTCGGATAAGCTCAGCATTTGGGCTGTGATGCTGTAGCTTGCTCAGCTGTCTCCAGGCTTTTATCCCTGGCTGCTGCTGGGAAAGAAAATCCATCCTTCTTTATCAGAATGTGGTTTGGAATCTTTTTTGTTTTGTTCTTAAAGGGCAGCAAAAACCATTTGTGATGAGGAAGGGAAGAAATGGAATTAAGAAGCTCAGTCCTCATCCAGACATAGTCCAGGTCTGTAGATTGTAAGGATGAGACATGCACTGAAAATCACACTGTAGAAAATCCAGGCCCTTCCCAGGCTGCTGATCTTCTCCCAAAATCAGGCAAGGAGAAAAAACATTTAATTTCTTACAAAAATGGGGGTGCCTCTGCAGGTTTGGTGCACATCCCTCCTGCCCCACAGCCTTGTGAGGTCCCACCAAGTGCAGAGACCCCTGGCTGCCCTGGCACATCACACCCTTGGTGTCCTGCTGCCGTCCACTGCTCCGGAGCATCTCCACTTCCCACTGTGCTCCCTGAGCTTCCCGTTGAGCTGGGGCCTTGCTAACCTTCATTGACTTGCCTAAACATTTATTAATTGATCGCTGCAGGGTTACCACAGGCTTCTGCTCACATTCAGGGGAGATGGGATGGCCACAGAATATCCTCGCATGAACTCCCGCCATTCCTCCGGCTCCGCGTGCTCCCTTCTGCATCTGCTGCTCTTGCTGAGCAGCTTTTAACCAAAGACATATGGGGCCCATTAACACGGTTTTGCTTGTTTGCAGAGTCTGATCTTGGGAAGAACTGGCTGGTTTCAGCTCAGAGTTAAAAATCTCAAGCCTAAGTGATGCAGGAGTAGGGCTGGAGCCAGCCCTGCAGCTGGCTGTCAGCACACAGGGGTTCATCAAGCTCAGGATGAATGCAGGTGAAATCTGCAATGGACACAGACCAGATTAATTATATCAAAGTCATGGATGTCTCCTTTTGCCCAGCTTAATGCTGAATCCTTCCTATGGCAGGTTTCATTCCATGTGCAGCCTGTGTGGATGGAAGGGAGGGGAGCCCAGGCTACAGGGATGTGCAAGGAAACAATCATGATCCAAAGTACTTAAGAACACCTCTGTCCTGCACCTCTGCCTCAAGAAATGGATCTAAAGTAAAAGCTAGGCTTTCTCCATCTGTTGCCCCACCCTAGACTTCACACTTTTTTTTTTTTTTTAACTTTACAAATGTGCCAGATTTTTAAAAAAGAGAAGGAAAACCAAAAAGGGAAAGTAGCACATCCCTTTGTGCAAGGCTTTCTTCCAGTCCCTGTTAAGTTCCTGTACATGCTGACAGTTTTACAATTTACATGACAGCTGGCTTGCTTGGAGGAGATCTCTGTTAATTAAAATAACACAAAGGGAAAGAAGCAAAATCGTGTCAGCGGATAATTAATTCAGAGCAGGGCACCAGGCTGTGCGCCGATCCCGCTAACAAAACTCTGCAGGAATTCGCAGCTTTACAGTCCCAGCCCCGCTGAGCCTCCCGGAGCCACTCGCTGCTCGGCCCCTTCTCCACACCAGGCTGTCCCCTCCCGCAGGACGCGCTGCCCTGCCCCGGGTGCAAGCGCTGCATTCCAGAGAGAGCTGGGATTCGGACACGTGTTCTCCTGAGGTGCTGGGTCCAGCCCCAGTCCTTCTGCCCTCCTCCTCATTGCCAGGGCTCTGTCTCTACCGAAGGGATCCTTTCTGCTCCTGCCCCTTTGTCCTGAACCCACGGGCAGAGACCATGGAGAGCATCTCATCCCCCTCCACCTTCACTGCTCGGTGCTGGGGCTTCCAGGGCTGGGAGCAGTCAGCAGGTACCCGGCCAGGGGCCAGCACAGCCGAGGCCAAATCCTTCCTGGCGGCAGCCGGGCGGGTTATCTCTTTCCTCCAGCCCCACTCAGCATCAGAAGCTGATCCAGAGGCAGCTGTTGGAGATGGGCTCTGTCCCTCTTGGCCAAACAGCAAATCTGTGGCAAGATGATCCATCAGTGCCTCCCTGTCAGGATGGGACTTATGGGACAGGCAAGGAATGGGTGCATGAGGGTGAGCCCTGGGAAGATTTGGGGAACCCGGGGGGGGGGCCTGGGGAGCAGGGAAGTTGTTCCTGCATGGAGTAACAGGATTTAGTGGGACTGAGGACAGCGGAGCGAGCCAAGCCCTTGGCTGCCGGCCGCAGCCCTGGGGCACTGGCTGGGTGCAGGCTGTGCTGTCACCGTGCTCGTGTCCCTCCGTGCCACCCCAGTGCCAGCAGTGGCACCTCACAGTGCCCTGGTGCTCCCTGTCCACGAGCAGGGAGAGCGGGTGCCCCCAGCACCCTCCCCAAAACCGGCCACTCAGCACCTCAGCAGCAGAGTTGTGCTTCGTTAACGATTCTGCAGATCGCTCTCTCTGCCTTAGTGTGCTGATCAGGCGGGCTCGGAGATGGGGAACAGGAAAAAAACAGGGAAAGAAAAGAGAAAGAGCAGCCCAGGGCTCCAAAGCAGCTGAGGTGTCAAAGACAGAGATTTAATGAATGTGCCTGCGGTTCACCTGAACAGATGAGCATGAGCTAGAAGGAGAGAAGGAAGAAAATGGAAAAAAGGAAGGATCATTTTTCAGATTGGCAGCTCCCCTCCCAGACATCTTTTAACAAGAGAGGGGGAAAAAAGGCTTTAAAGGGCCAGCCAGCTGCTTCCCTGTGTCGTGGTGGGGACCGGGTGATCTGCACCCATTACAGGGGTCAGGCTGGGTTGAGGCTGTGACTCTCAGCCCACCATGTCCCCTCAGCCTCCCGGGTGCTGTAGGACCTGGGTGCTGTGGGACCATGGCAGAGAAAAGGATGGGGAGCAATGCTGAAAAGGGGTGAGAGGAGCCAAAGCGGCTTGCTCACCCATCCCTGCACCAGCCCCGTGGAAAGGCAGCAGGGTCTGCCTGCAGAGCCTCTCTGTGCCCTGAACATGGCAGTAAATGGAGGGGTTGGCAAGGGCCAGCCCAGGGCAGCGGCTCTCCCGTGCCCAGAGCACCCAGCACACCCAGGCATCCCCTGGCTCCTGACTGGAGTTCCCTCTGCTCCATTGCTTCTTCCAGAAGTTGCTCTGGGAGCCTGGGAGAGCCTCAGTTCCAGAGTTTCTTTGCCATTTTCCAAAAGAGAGACATTTTTTCTCCAGTGCAGCTCCTTTTCTGTAACTATTTGCCCTGCATAAACCAACAGTCTGTGTCCAAGCAGTTGGCCATCACTTTATCCAATGTTTCTCTGTCTAGTGGGAACAATATTAATAAAATACTGTATTTATATAATAAATATTAATGCCATTTTATTGAATGCAATTGTATTCAGTGCAATGTGTGATGTGTCCCAAGCCAGCAGCTTCCCTCTGCTCCTTCACACTGAGGACCCACACCACGATTCTCACTGCTGAGCTACATGGGCCTGTGGGAGCAGGGACAGGAGCACTCCAAAAACAAAACCAGCAAGGCCAGCATATCCCCATTGTGTTCCTGTCCCTCCCAGCTGGGTGCTGGGACCTCGGGGTCCCCCCAGCCCGTCCCCCACTCCAGCACTGTGCCAAGCTCCGCGCTCGGCTGCCGCAATTAGGGCGATCTGGGTTTCTTCGTAGCTGCAGGACAATGTTTTTGAAGGCAGGACTTTGATCTTATTTCCTAAGAGTTTCTCTTTGCCTTCCTTTTCATGTGTCTTTTCCCTGGGTTTTGTCTCATTACTCAGGTGAAGGCTGATGTTCCCCACGGCGGCCGTGCCGGAGCCGCGCTCCCCACTCGCCCCCCGCCACGGGGACCCGCAGGCTCGGGGACGGGGCATCCTCACGTCCTGGAGCAAGTTTGTCCACGGGCCTCTCCTGGGCAGAAGCTGCCAATTACGCTCAGCACGCCGAGCTCTGTCACATCGGGTTCTTGTCAGGGAGAACACGGCACTGGGGTCCTCCTTTCCCCCGTTTTTTTTTTTGTCTGTGGTTGCTTTTTTCTTGATATTTTTAATGATTTCACCAAGGAGCCCTAACGATGCAGATGAGGGCACTGCCCATGTGCTGCTCTGGGGAGTCTGGGACTGTCACCCCCTGGCAGGAGAGGATGGGGACAGGGACAGCCCTGCAGCCTGAGGAAGGGCCACCAAAGTCCAGGCAGCCACAGGGAAGCTGTCAGTCTCTTGAGACGTGCTGTTGGCTCAGGCCTGAATATCAAAGTCATCCTGGATAAATAAATAAGTAAATCTTGTCCCCTGAACCTCAGCATTTCTTCTTAAAGCAGGCCCAGCCTTCTTGCAGCCGTAATCCTACCCAACACCAATCTCTGATTAAAACTCCAGTGCCGAGTGAGTCGTAATTCTCAGCACCTCAGGGCCATTTTATTATTATCATTATTTTTTTTTTTTTACCCATTAAAACCTGTTTTCTCTAAATGAAATAAAATGGGGGCAGAGATAACAAAACTCATTGCTTTTTCATATATATATATATATAAAAGAAAGAAACCTTTTGCATTAAAAAAAAAAAAAGTTAATAAATGGCCGAGCCCCAACAGATGGGGGTGTGTGTGGAATTTGCATTTTTCAGATTAACATGCACGAGCGAAGATAGAAAACGCACTTGCCCGGGGGAAATAATTTGAGAAATCTTTGCATATTTTATTTAAAAGCATGCCACGTTAGGCAGGGTAATAATGCAGAGCGATGGTGATTAGGTTAGGCCTGGAGGGATTGCAGCCTGGGACCCTCCCTCCTCTTGATCCAGCTCATCCTTTCGCCGAGCCCCCCTCAAACCCTTGGTGTTATTACAGCCCAGACACCCATCCCAAAATCCAGCCCTGTCGGGGTGTTGGTGGGTTTAACCCCATGGATTTGGGGCAGTTCCTGACGTGTGGTCCATGAGCTGCTTCTCTCCTCATTTCCAGGTGACAAAAGGATGCTGCTTTAGTTTCATCCCAAGCTCCCGTAGGGGAAGGAATCCCTGCCCTGGGTTCAGCCCTCTCAGGGGTGAGGTGTTCATCCCTGGGGCTCTGCAGATCCTCTGGGATTCACAGCATTCTGCAGGAGCAGTCCGGGGTCCCAACACCCCAATCCCTCAGGGTGCTTGGGAAATCACTGAGGTGGAGTTCAGGTGTGGCAGCACCGAGGTCTCGCTTCTGCCAAAGCGTTTGTGCCATCGTGTCCTGTTTGAAGCCAGGGAGTAAATCAGGGCTTATCCCTAAAAATGCTGGGGACACTGCACATGGAATGTTCTTTAAAAATTGATGGACTTTTGTGAGGGGTTCAGGCAGCTTGGGAGATATTAGGTGATCTCCCATAACCTGTTCATGGCATTTATAAACCCCAGGCCTCTGAGCTGAAATGCAGTTTTTCTCTCATCCCACAGTGAGGAGGAGGAAGGTGAAACAAGCCCAGCTCCAGGTGCCAGTGATCCTTCAAGACACGCTTCTCCCAGACAGCAGAAATGGGCAGCCTGTGCCCTACTCCAGGGTCACAACCCCACAGCCATCCTCAGAGCCACCACCAGCACCTCCAGACCCAGCTGGAAACAGGGCAAAACCCCTCCTCCCTGGCAAAACCAGGCCCTTGGAAAGCTCCTGCCACTTCCCCAGCTTTGAAATCTGACCCAGAGCCTGACTCTCTCCCTGTCTGCTCCCATTATTAATAAACTTTGAAGGGCTCCCTTCTGTCCTTAATGAGATTAGTGTTATTTTCATGCATTGCTGCAGGGCAAAGGACTGAAAAAGTGGCTGATCTGTAAACTAAAGGGTGCTAATCTATAGAGGGTGGGTCCCCCATTCTCATGGCCCCGGGGGCTGGGTGAGAGTAATCAATTAAAAGAGGGGATTAGAGGTGCCGTGGTCACCTACTTTATTGAGGTCACCCTGACACCCTCCCAGCGCAGGCGGCGTGGGCACACGCGGGTCCAGCTCGGTCATTGAGGCTCTTAGAATTAAAAAAGCCTTAATCACCAGCCCCTGTTCAGGCTCCAGACCCAAAGGAGAAGTAGGGAAAATCTGTTGTTAATATATTAATGGGCACAATTTGCTTAGTGGGTCTGTCTGGGCTTTGTAAATTAATGCTAATTTAAAGCTCAACCTCACTGTCTTGTTTTTTGGGGTTGGTTTTTTTTTTTTTTTTTCAACTTTATTCAAGTGTCTTCTTTTTGCCAGGAACTTAGAGAGGAAAAAATACATTCGACCTGGCAAAATAGGGAGTTGCTTTTGTGGTTTCGTAGACCTTTTAAAGGCAGATTGCTTAAGGAAGGAAAGGTGGCCTTGTGCAGACTGAATGTGTCCAAACACAGCTCCAGTGGCCATAATTGGGGAGAGAAGAGATTTTCTCTCTGAGGATTTCCTTCCCAGAAATGCCTTGGGCAGCTCTTGGCAGGGATTGAGTTGCTGCCCCTGTGTCCCGTTAGCTGTTGGTTAAAAACCAGCTGCACTGTGCACGTTGTACTCCTGGGATTTCTGTCCTTCCCTTTGGATCACAAATCTGTGCCTGAAAATGGCCCAAAGCCCTGGCCTGCCCCTGGCCCATCTTTGGGGAGAGGAGAGAGCAGTTTGCTGCAGGACTCGGGCACTGACAGTAATTAAAAGCCTCTTCGCATCGAGCAGGAGGCTCAAAGCATCCGGCGAGGACATCCAGCAGCACAGCAGAGCCCCGGGGAGCGGGATGCAGCACACCCCTCACCTGTCCTCTAAAGTCCTCCCCCGGGGACATCCCACCCACCTGGGGAACACCCGGGGCATCTCCCAGAGCTGAGCCCAGCAATTCTCTCTCCCCGCAGCAGCCTGAGCACGGTGGGTGTGGGAAGCAGGGCAGGGCAGGGTGCCAGTCGGGGGTGCCACCGTTGTCACCCGCAGGCGCGGCTCGGTGGCACCGCGCTGACACTCACTCGCCCTGAGCTGGTGGGACCCGTCACCGCCACCGTGACACCCGCGGGGTCCCAGCCCGCCCCGCTCCCCAGCGAGCACCCTCCGATGCGTGTCTCCTCACTTCCACGTGCGAAAGGGATGATGTCAGTTCGGTTTTCTCCCGAGCCCCGTCGCTGTCTGGGTGATAGTTCTGGAGTGCTAAAGGGATTAGCGGCCGTCTGCTGAGCCGGGCACAGCGCCGGGCTCGGGCTCGTAACGCGCAGGGTGTGAAAATAATTGCCTTGATTTCAAACCCAACTTTAGACAGAGGAGAAAACTTGTGCTGTGGGGGAGACGGCTCCTTTTCTGGGTGCTGGGGGGATGTCAGGCCCAGAGGAAGGAGTTTTCCATAAATTGAGGATGGGCAGCATGTGCTAGGAGCCAAGATTGCCCTGGATGCCAGCAGGTATTTTGGGGTGTGTGGGACAAAGAGGTGTGGGCGTCCTCAGTCACCGGTCTTCGTGGTTCTAAGACTGCTGGTTTTATATGGGGGCTTGTGGTTCATCCCATCCCTGCCCCAGAAGGGAGATTCCCCCTGTACAGAGTAATTCTTACATTGGGAATGTGGGCACCTGCTCCTGGCACAGAGCTGAGTTGGGAGCTTGGAAAAAGCAGCTGGTCCAGTGACTCATGGCACAGCCTTGGAATTGCCACAGGCTGGGCAATTTAGGAGCTGTCACTTGCTGTGAACACTTTCTGGAATTTTGTGTAAGAACAGGAGAAATAAAGGTTTTCTTTGGGCTGGAAATGCCACTGGGGACACGGAGGCTCCTGCTCCACCCTCAGCATCTCTGCTGAGCCCAAGATCAATCAGCTCCCACCATCCCACCTCCTGCCTCCGCAGGATCCACAGCAGCCCGGGGACCGGCGCTGCTCCCTGGGATGAGGGACAAGGTCTCTGCCTCTCCGCTTCCACCCCACCTCCTGCGCCAGCCCCTGGAGGGACGGATGCCCCGGAGGGCTCTGGTGGGCCGGGAAGGGGGGACAGCCCCGGGCACCCCCCAGCCCTGCCGCTAAACCCCGGCGTTGGCAGTGGCTTTAATCCGCGCAGCGCCGCTCCGGGCTGCATTGCCATGGGCGATGCTGGATTAGGGACCGGCCGCCGCACGCCTTTGTCCTCCCTTTGTGCAGCATTTTGCTCGCCTCTGCCTTAAACCTTGTAACCATTTTGCTGCCTTTTAAAACCGCCTTGAATAGGGGGTGGGATGCGGAGGGGTGCGGGGGAGAGGGGCCGAGGCTTTGAGGTTGAAGAGAGGCATTCAGGCTGCAGCTGCCCCGTCTCAGCACATTCCCCGTGACCCCCACGGGCACCGCCGCGGCCACCGAGCAGCATTGGCAAGGCGGCCGCTCCGGGACAATCCACCTGCTTGCTCGGGACAAGCACTTTCATGCCTATTGGGATTAGAGATTTTAAGTGTCGTTCCAAATTGTGCGGATAAACAGTCTTGTGAAAACTTGTTATCGTGGGGAAACGGCCCCCGCCGCCACCCTCCGTCCCTGGCCTTTTGTTCGGGCAATTTTTATTGCCGGATTGGATTTGATGAGGTTTAAGGTTTATTCTTAGGACTCCATTGAAGAGCTGATCCTTTGTCTCCCGCCGTGGAGCGTGAAGAATATGAAACGTAGGCAAAAATAAATCTGCTTTTCACACGTATTAGCCCCCGGTACACGCGGGGACCACCAAACGCAGCTGAGAGCAGCAGCGCCCCCGGCCCTCTGCCCCGGCCCCCGGCTGCACCAGGTCAGTCTGGCCTCCACACCCTCCCCGCAATTTCCACAGCCCCCTCTGAGCAGGGACAGACCTGGGTGGTCACCGGTGACCTTCTCCCAGCGCAGTCCCCACCGCAAGAGCCACCCAGGGCTGCTCTGCTGATTTAGGAGGTGTCAGGTCTGTAAAGAGCCCGAATGGTGGTGGGGGGAAACGTCCCTCCCTGCCCACCCCCCCAAAACTGCAGCCCCACGGGCAGGTCAGTCCCTTAATCGCTTCATTTATCACCGGTGACTTCAGGAGAGATTAATCAGCAGGGTAATTCCTGAGGAAAGTTTGCTCCAGAGGCTGCTCTCATTTCAGAGGAGCTCCCTGCAGATTTCACCTTTGCTGCAGGAACCTGCATGCTCCGACACGCTCCCAGCAGCACGGGGATGAGCCACTGCCCCGGCATCACCCCCACCTTGTCCCCTCAGCCTCGGGGCTGCTGCAGAGCGCTGGGTAAGGCTCGTGCCTGGGCTTTGAGCTGGCGACTCCTGAGCAGCCTCCAGGGCAGTTCTGGCAGCGCCGGGAGCCAGCAGCAGGCGTCTGGCACGAGCCGAGAGCTTGAGTTTCTGGAAAGTCTGGAGCTGGAGGCAGAAAATCATGCAAAATTTGGTGCTTTGGGCTTGTTCCAAGAAAAAAAAAAAAAAAAAAAAAGAACAACAAAAAAACCCAAACAAACAAACAAAACCCCAAAACCAAACCCAGGGCATGGAAAACTTGCTCAGAGCTGAATCAGAGCAGGGCTGGCCTGGAGGAGCTTGGCTGGTTTCAATCCACACCTCTCCTGGTGGCTCTCAGTCCCTGGAGATCCCTGGACCCAACTTCTCCACCTGCCAGGTCCCACAGCTGGGAGCTGCCACAGCCTTGTCCTCCACGCACGAGGGATGCAGCCTCCTCTGACAGGACTTGGAAAGAGCTGGCAAATGAGCAGGATGGGACAAGAACTTGTCATTCCAAGCATTTGGGATGCTTGGAGATGGATATCCACTGTCTGGATGGTTGTCCCACCATGATATATCATGGAAGATAGGTGGCAGAGGAGGAGCTTGGCTGGGATGCCCGCACTGGGGGCATGTCCTCAGGACATTTATCGTCCCCCTGTCCCACCAGGCAGCCCTGGGCAGGGTCCACATCAGCCTGTCCCCCATCCACCACATCGTTTCCTGCTTTGCATCTTAGTGAGATGATTCCCCAGATACCCAGGGATGTTGCAGCTCCTCCTGTTTGGATAAAATATCGGTAATTACACGCATGCCTAATTTGAATTATTTCCACAGTGCAATCCTGGCGCTTTGGACCCCACTGAGTAACGTGGCAGGAGACTCCTTCCTCATCAAGGAGATGTTGGGTGGTGGCACTTCTGCTTCTGGCCTGGGTGACCAGTGTGGCCATCAGGGTGACCCCCATGGGGTGCAAACAGCTCATTCCCAGCACCCAGAGAGGCTCTTCCCTCTTCAGCACATTCCTGGCTGTACCTCAGGAGTCCAGAAAGATGAGTGGAGAGGGGTGTTTGACATCTGCTCTCAGCCCTGCCGTGGGTGTCCCCATGCTGGGGTTGTGGGGAGTTAATTGCTGTCCCCTTGGACTCGTTTGTTGCCACAGAGCTGACAGATGCTTTCCCATCCACCACGCTGCTGTCAGAAGCTGTGGGGCTGCTGGAGAAGGTTCTGGGTGAGTTTCCTTGGCCCAGGCTGGGTAAAATGTCAACTTTGATTCGTGTCATGGTTCCTTCTGGCCCAGCAGTCGATGAGTGCAGAACTGGGGCTGGCTGGGGAACAACAACTGGTTCATCAACTGCTCAAGGTTTTAAAACTTGGTTTTCTTCCAGTGTGCAACCACCCCGAGTCCTTCAGAAAGTTTTCCATGGTGAGCTGCCTGCATGTCCCAAGGAGCTGGGGGCAGAGCAGAAATCTCCCACTGCAGGTGGAAGTTTTTGGGGTGCATATCTCAGTCATGAGCATCTCCAGCCCCCCGTTCCCTCTCTGCTGCCTGCCCACACTGATCCCTGCTCTGGTAGGGCCCTGCCCACGCTGCTGGGCACATTCTCTCTGCATGGTGGGTTTCCCTCAATGCAGGGTCTCTGCAGCCCCTCGCAGCCCCTCGCTGTCACATTGCATTATTTGCTCCTGAGAAGTGACTGATGAACCTTCTCCTGCTGTTCCCCTGTCTGCAAAATTCCCAGTGGCCAGCTGGCATGGCCAGGGCACCAGAGGGGGATGCTGGAAAGGGGACCCCAGACCTCAGCACCCGTTGCTGCCTCCCACCCACCAGCATCTGCAGTGGGTGGCTCCAGGACTGGAGAGGGGTATTATTTGGGGATTAGGCAGTGACACTTCAGGTGGGATTCGTGCCCTGATGCCCTCCTGGGCACACCTCACCCAGGTTCCTGCCCATTCCTGGCTTTGTGGGCAAGGATCTGGGCAGGGCTGAGCCCTTGTCCGGGGCACAGCAGCTCCCCCTCCACGTTTCCTGCAATTCTTAATTCGTTCTCCATCATTTTTGTCTCCCCCTCCTCCCCCTCTCTGTCTCAGCTGCCTGATGAATGAAGGATGGGTTTTTAAGCCTTTTTTGCCCCCAAGGCCTGCAGCTCTGGCTCGGCTGCTATCGCTGGGATAAATGCAGCTTTTGGGCCCCGAGCAGCATCCGTGGGAGCCGCGGCCCCCCGCGCCGGGTTATCAATCCCCACTCAGCATCGCCAGCGCCGGGCTGGGCCCTCTCCACTGGGAGCCCTTTTCCTCCCCTCTGGCCACAAGAAAGACCAGTCTGACTTAATTCTGCACAGTATCAACACCAAACAGACTCAGCCCAGCACTACCGGCTCTCCTAATTCGGCTTTGTATCCCTCGGTTTTCATGAATTTTTAAAAAGTTTCCATTTCTCCCGGGTTTCGGCAGGTTTGCTGGGTGTGTGTGTGCCCCAGTGCCGCCTCTGCATCCTCCTCCTTGCCCTCCTGCAGCAAACAAAGGAGACAGAAAGTCAGCTTGGGTGTCCCCACGCTGGGAAGTTTTTGGATGGTTTGAGAAAGCAGGTGTGCCAGAGCTCGGGAGGTGCAAGGGCCGGTGTGGTGATGGCATCCAGAGCTTGGGTCCTGGCACAGCCGGTGCCACGGTGGCACTGCTCCCTCCAGCAGCACTCAAACGTGAAAATACAGATGGTGCCACTTGCAGGGCAGGGCTGGAGCCATGGGGAAGGAGGCTTTGGGGAGGGAAAACAAAATGAGCCAAACCCTCAACGGACTGAAAAAACCCAAATGCATTTCTTTGTTGTTCCACTTTGTTGTTGGTGTGAAATGCAGCCTCCATCCGTGACTGGGAGCTGGGAGCTGGAAGCTGTCTTCTCCCTCCGGCCCTGTCCAGAGCAGAGGAATTAAGCAGGACAGAGGAAAATGGAGATTCCAAGATGGAAAACATAGATAGTCTGTGAATGGAGCCAAGCCAGGCACTTCAGTTTAAGTCTAAGCACAGACAAGCTGGAAGCCTCACTCCACCACACCAACCTGAACTTTTGTCCACTTCCAGTGGTCCACAGAGGGCTTGGAGACCAGTCTGGCCATCCCAGAGGCTGAAACCGGGGCCCAGTCTGTACCCCAGTGGTTCCTGTCTGCAGGGATCAGCAGTGGCAACACTGCAGTCCCACCTATCTCACAGAGCTGGAGCCTGTCCTTGGCAGCTCCCAGCCCCATCCCAATGTGCAGCAGCCTGTGGGGAATGGTGCCCCCCCATCCTGGCCAGGAAGAGCCAGCAGCCCCCCCAGTGAGCCCCTGGGGCTGCACAGGGGCTTGTTGGCTGTCCAGGCAGAACCTTGGTTTCCAGCCCTCAATCAAACACTCACGGACAGCCCGTGTGTGCAGCACTCGGATTATTATCATCTTAAAGGAATAAAACGCAGCATTTGGGGCTTTTGGGATTCAACCCCACGCTTCCAGGGCTGCAGATATTCCAGTGCTGCTGCTGAGAACTGGGAAGGCATCCCCTCCAGTGAGACAGCCACTACATCACACGGGGCTGCACAAGGGAACGATGATGGACGGCTGGCCTTGGGGCACTCTTTGCAGCTCGATTGGCCTCCCTGGCAGAAGAATAACCGAGAGTTTATTGCCTCTCTTCCAGTGATCTTTACTCCCAGCTGTTTTCTCAGGGAGGCCTGGATCCCCATACCTCATCTGAAGAGCCACGGGCTGCTGGTGAGGCACTGAGTTGGTTCCTGGGCACTGAGGTGCTGGTTTCTGGGATGGGGCTCTGCTCTCACGGGGGAAATCCTGCCCCACCTCTGTCCAAAGCAGAGGATGATGTCTGGGACCCCTTTTCCCCTCCTCCTGCAGGGGCAGCGAGCTCCTGCAGCAGCACCAGCACCTTCACCCTCAGCACCCAACCATCCCAAATGGACAGCATCCACTCCTTCACACCACATCCCCTTCCCCAGCACCAGCACACCCAGTGCACTTGTGTCTCAATGCTGCACCTGGACAGAGCCCCTGCAAGGGGTCCAAGAGCCCATTTCTGACTTAAACCCCACCTGCCTGGGCAGGAGAAAGGGAAAAAGAGCCCCTTCATGCCAAAAGTTGGTGATTGCCAGCTCTTGGTGCTGTTTACAGAGGGCAAAGGTGAGGTGGTGGCAGGTGATTTTTCCCCCTTTCCCCGGCCCTGCTGCAAACAGCCCGATTGCTACGATTCCCTCTGTCATTAAAATGTAAATGAAAACAGACACAAAAACAATCTGAATTTCCAGCCGAGTTGCTCTTGCTTAATATTCTACCCCGAAGGGGGATGTGCGGAAGCAACAACATTTCAAAGGGAATCATTAAAGAAGGGAGGCTCAAACTGCGTTTCCATCAGATACCGCGGCAGAGCCCGGCACTCCGGGTCCCGCCCATCCCAACGCCGCTGGAAAGGGACGAGCAGGAAATGGGGTCCTGGAAAACGAACCATCCGAGCCAGGGTGAGGAGGATGCTCACACTGAGCGGGGCTGTGCTGGTCACACAGCTGCTGGAGCAGCTCTGGCTGTGCTCATCTTCCCAGCTGAGAGCAAGGAAAGCCCTTTTTCCCACTGCAAATCAAACGTGGGATCTGGAAGTCTTCGAGACACAATAAACAAGGGATCCTGGGATGCTTTAAGTGTGTCCCAGCCTGGATCTCTGCATAATGGCCTGAGATGATTAATTTTCTTCTGTTCATTCATTGCATCAGTTATCAAATCATTCCATTTTATTTTTAAAGACTTTTTTAAGCCCACAAAATACTGGAAAGGGTTAGAGTGGATTCCAATTACAAGGTAAAATATTTCCCTCCAAAGCTTCATAAATACTTGATTTTGGTTTAATGCCATTCTTTTAACTTTCAAAGCAAGGCAACATTTGCCAAACCTTGCTTTGTGCAGTAAAACCAGCCCAGCGTCACAGGGATTTGATACAATAGGAATAATAAACTTTAGAGGAGGCCTTAAAACCAGAGGGGCTGTGGGTCAGGCAGGGGAATTTGGATGCTGTGGGGTCCATAGCTCAGATCCCCCCGTGCTGGGGGAGAGCCCCAATGTGGCTCCAGGTTTCTGCTCATACCAGTGGTTGGATCCAGATCCTGCTGGTGGCATTCCCACCGACCTGGGGGTGTTTGGGGCTGGAGCATCTGCCCTGAGAGCCAGGTTAATCCCTCTGTGAGGTGAGAATTCAGCCCCTTTACAGAGGCTTGGCAATCCCTGAGAATGGGGGAATCCCTGCCTTGGAGTCCTGGGTCAGATCCCTGTCCCAGCCCCGTGCTGGTGCCTGCCTGTGGCACCCATCCCACCTGAATTGCACCCAGAGGTGAGCACGGGGTGCAGGGTCAGGGTGTCCTGGGGGGTGGGACCCTGCCCCCTCCAAGCTGGCCTGGGCTCAACCCCGCAGCCTTTTGTGTCTCTATTGTTTTTCCCCCTGCAATTGGTCGGGTTTTTAATTAATTCCCAAATCTCATTTGGGGCACGGGAGCTGGGGGTGGAAAAGCTCTGTCTGAAGTTGATTTTGCAAATCAGTTCTGGCGATCTCCAGCCAGGTCCTGGGGCAGGAGCATCAGCCTCCCAATAACCAGGGAGGAAGCCTCTTGTTGCAAGAGCAGATCCACCTCTTTGATGTGCTCCCGCAGTTATTCTTTCATTTCTTGAGCAAATAATCTGGATTCTCACAATATTTACCTTGGAAATAATTATTTGTGTAAAGCATTTGACCAAGATAAACAGAGAATCTCTCGGTCTCGCTGCGGGGCTGGGAGGGCTCACGTTCCCCCAAACCTGATGGAGCAGGGGATCCAAGGAAGGTGAGAAAGGGCTCAGAGAGGAGCACCCCACATCCTGTGGAACCCCCGAGGGCTTGGACAAACCTCCCACCCCTGCAGGGCAGGGATGAGGATGGAAAAATGTGGCCACTCTGCCCTTCGTGCCTTGCTGTGTCTGTACATGGATCCCTGAATTGCATCCCTGGATTCCCACAGACTCAGAGGCTGGAAAGGAGAAGCAGGAAGGGGTGGGGGGAAAGGTGAGGGAGGGTTCAAAGGGCTGCTACAGCCCGGGTTTTTCATCTCGAGTTAATCTCTGTGAAGCCTGAGGCAAAGTCACCTTTGGGTCAACGCTCAGGTGTTGTTATCTGCCACCCCCATCACCCGGAGCTGCCCCCAGCCCTCCCCACGAGCAGGGCCGCAGGGCAGGGTGCCAGGAATCCGGGAATCCGGTCCCCCCGGTTCCAGCCACGTCCTCCCGGGGCAGAGAGCAAATCCGGCGCTCAGACCGCACCCCAGCGCCGGCTCCCTGCTGCCCCTCGGGACAGAGGGGAGGAGCAACGCACACCGGGGCTTAAACAAAACCTTTAAAATTGAGCCTGGATGAACTGCCAGAGCTGGGAGAGCGTCGGACAGCATGCCCAGGGATGCAGGGATGGGAGGAAGGTGCCAAGACCTGTGCCCTCGACCTGCCATTCACCCTGCAGCGAGCATGGGGTGGCTGCTCCCAGCCCAGCAGGCTTGGGAAGGGAAAGGAAGGAACAAATCCAGCTGGGGCTCGGCTCCTTCAGCTCCAAGGCTTTTATTAAAGTGTGCAACATGCCCACGATCACAGGTCTGGGATACAACAGAGGCAGCAGGTGCTGGACAGGAGAGAGCAGAAGGGAGGTGAGGGCAGCGTGAGCCTTGGGGGAAGCTGCCAGAATCCTCCAGAGCTGGCACAGGTTGCTTTGAGCTGAGGGCACCCTTTGCCACCAAAATGTCCTTTCTGGAAGAGGATTTTTGTGGATCTCCTCACTTCACCCATGGGCAGCAGCCCCAGTGGGGCTGGAGGAGGCTGGTGCTGCCCCTGGCCTGTGGGTCCCTGGTGGGCTTGGCCATGGTTGTTCATCCACAGTCCAGGAGCATCTGGTGGGTGCTGGGTGCCAGGATCTGACCACGCTGCCACATTCTGCCGTTTGCTGGGGTCCTGGTGAAGTGGCTCCTCCAGTAGCAGGAAGCAGTTTGGCTGGGAGGAACAGGGCAGCTCCTCATCATCCTCCTTTGCAGATGAGAAATGGAATCAGTGCCCGGCTTTGCTTGGCAACTGGGGCAGGAGGGGGAGTGCAGAGCCCTCTGGCTGAGCCCCCACTGCCCACTGCTGCTCCTCCACATCAGCACTTGAATGGAATGAGTGTCCTATGGATGCACAGCAAAGCACAGCAAACACACACAGCAGCTCCTTCTCCAGCTCCAGTTAAGACAATTGTTCTTTGGGTTCTGCGTACAGCTCTTGCTGGATAAAATGCAAATTTGAAAAAAAAATTCTCTTTGCTCTCAAATGATAAATTAATATAAACATCAACACCACAAGTTCATGAGCAGCTTTGGGATCATGCACTGAGTGAAAGCATCGCTCACAGCAGACAGACATGCACACACACACAAACCTAAATTAACTTTTCTCTAATACTGACATTAAAAACACATATTGGTGTTGGATCGTTTGACTTAAATTTACTTTTCAGCATTCTGAGGTCACTTTTCAGAATGATTTTTTTTCTCTCTCACAGCCCAGGACACCTGACTCACCAACAAGCAGGGTTTCCCAGGGGCTGGGCTGTGGCTGCAGGGACACCTCAGTGCAGGTGGGATGTGGGGATGAAGCACATGCTGGAAGTGCTCTGCCCAGGGAGGTTTAGAAGCTTCACTGCCCTGGGGCCCTCACTGCCCTGCAGCTCCAGCACAGACATCCCAGCACTGTGGTGTGGCTAAGCCAGGCTCAGCAATGGACTAGATTAGGTTTAAAGATGAGCCTGGTCACCTCAGGCTCTGCAAACCCCAAGGTCCTGAGGTCCACCCAGCCCAGCGCCACCCCAGACCTGGGTGCAGGACAAAACAAATTCCAGTGCAGAGGGATAATGGAGATGAACACTTCGGGGACCCTTGGCTAGGCTGGAGAGAGACAGGAAGGGCAGGGTGGGCACCCAGGGGCCTGCTGAGTGCTTGGCACAGGATGGAGACGCCACCATCCAGAGGGTGAGGGCTGGGCCTGGTGGCACCTCAGGGGCCGGGGGCGGCGGTGGCAGCGAGGCAGGCGGGGCCCTGCTGCATGCAGCGGATGAGCTCCTTGCGATTATCCAGGATGGTGTCGAAACTCTCCTGCAGCCGGTTCTGCTGGTCCACGACCCTCTGCTGCAGGCCGTGGATCCAGCGCAGCAGGGCCAGGCGCCGGTACATCACCAGCTGGATGTGGTGCTTCTCCTTCTCCTGCTCCTTGAAGCGCTCCTTGTCCTGGAGGTGCTGCACGGCCTCTGCCAGCACCGGGAAGAGGGGCCCCAGCTCGGGCTCAGCCGGCCCTGCCTCAGGGGGGCTCCTGGCCTGGGGGGCAGAGGCGGGAGGGTCCCAGGTGGTGCTGCAGGTGCTCTCGGGGCTGTCGATGCTGAGGGAGCTGCTGGCGTAGCCGTTGTCCTCTGCAGGGGAGCTCGGGGACTTGGCACAGCCCCCGGCCGCCTCCTCGGGCCGTGCTTTGTCCCCCTGCCCCGCTGACCTCGGCTCCCTCGGGGGGGCTGCGCTCCCCCTGCTCGGGGTGCACGTCGCCCAGGCCCGGGGCGGTGTCCCTAAGCCGGCCCTGGACCATCTGTCTCTGCATTAATAACAGCAGATTATCAGACGGATTTGCGGTGTTTTCGCTCCGGCTGGAGCCCTCCTCCGGCGGGGACCCCGGCGCGGGCTGGCTCCAGTTCTCGTTGCTGTCACACACCTCTCCCACGAAGTTGGAGTTGGAGTCCGGCCCATGTCCCGCCCCCGGGAGGGCCGTGCCCAGCGCGGGGCCCCCCCGGCCCTGCGGGAACGGGGGGTTTGCCGGGCAGACAGCAAACATCCCGCCGGTGTCCTGCCTGCAAAGGAGACACGGAGCCGTGACACGCCTGTGGGCACCTGGGCTGGCACGACCAGGGCTCAGGGCAGCTACAGCAGGGAAAAGCACGTTCTTAGCTTTATTTACCTCTTTAAAGATAAATCATGGGCTCAGCGCTCCTTGGTGTTTGCTGCTCTCAGCGTGTCCCCCATGGAAGGGATTGGGTTGGAAGAGAGCTTAAAGCTTATTTAGTTCCCACCCCCTGCCATAGGCAGGGACACCACCCATCCAAGCAAACACACACAGCAGCTCCCCACCTGATGCAAAAGCTCAAGGAGCCACCTCCCATCCCATCTGTCTTCCCTGAGAGCTCCAGTCCAAGCCCATGTTCCTGCAGCACCCCTTGGATAACGCCAAAGGGCATCACGGGGCACAGGCAGGCAGCTGCACGTGCTGCTGGCAGCACTTGGGCTGTGGCAGATGCAATTAATTCCATGCCTGGTAAAGGTGTGCTTGGAAGGAGATGCTTTCCCAACAGCAATAAATGTCTTTCAGCAGCTGAGGTGGCCCGGGCTCCTCTGCACATCCTCTGTCACCAGCCCTGCACCAGGATGGGGGGCTGGCCCCTGCCTGCGCCAAACTGGTGACCCCCCTGGCCCTCCTTCTCTGCAGGACTGGGAACAGACTGGCCCAGAAAAGGAAAGGTTATCCCAGCCCTCCTTGCCGGGTCACTGGCAGCGAGAGGCGCTCTCAAGCCCGCTCCTACAGGGACGCGCTCCCAGGAATGGCAGCAAGGCGCCCGTGGGCTGTCCCGGGCTGACCCCGGAGGGATCAGGAGGGCTGCAGGAGCCCAGCTCAGGGCGCTGCCAGAGGCCTGGAACCCCGGGACCCCTGCCCCGCAGCCCCCCGCGCTGACATCTGCTGGGTCCAGGGCCGGGTGATATCCCCACAAAATCCCCCCCAAAAAAGCTGCAGCCCACAGGAGCGATTCCCCCGCAGCGCGGGGCCGGGCTGCTCTGCCGGGGGGGGATGCGCGGGCGGGGGCGGCCGAGCCGGGGAGCATCCCTGCCCTGCACAGCCCCCGCACAGCCCCCGCAGAGCCTCCTGCGCCCCAGCCCCGCCGGGGGAGGGGTCCCGCTGCCCCCGCAGAGCCTCCGCAGAGCCCCCCTGAACCCGCAGCCCGGCCCGGGGCGGGCCCCGAGCCCCGGCAGCCGCGACCCCCCGGCAGCCGCCGCCCCGCTCCCGGCGCCCGCCCGGCCCCGAGCACTCACCGCCCCGCTCCGGCCCCGCTCCAGCCCCGGTGCCGGCCCCGGTGCCAGCCCGGGCTCCGCGCGCTGCCGCCGCCGCCGCCGCCGCGGGTGGGAGCGGGAGCGGAAGCGGCCCCGCGTGGGGAGGTGTCACGGCCGCACTTCCGACGGCGCCGGCGGGGCTGCTGGGGGGGGACGGGGATGCTGGGGGGGGACAGGGGTGTTGGGGGGGACAGGAATGCTGTGAGGGGGACAGGAGTGTTGGAGGGGACAGGGATGCTGAGAGGGGACAGGGATGCTGGGGGGGGGGGGGGGTGGTGGGACAGGGATGCTGAGGGGACAGGGATGGTGCGGGGGGAACAGGGATGCTCGCGGGCAGCGGGGATGCTTGGAGAGAACGAGGGTGCTCGGGGAGAACGAGGGTGCTCGTGGCTCTCGGGGCTGCCCGGTCCTGCCCGGTGCCCCCCACTGCCCCCCGCTGCCGCCCGCCCCCGGCTGCCGTGGCTGTGTGTGTCCCTGTGGGTTCGTGTTCACCCACAACATCCCTCCACCCTCCCATCCCACCGTTGTCCTCCAGGGGAAAGGGGAAAACTCCCACCCGTGTAAGGGAGAAGCAGCTGGAGGCCCCTCCGGCACGCACAGGGTGCTGCTCCCCGACACGGGCTGGATTGGGACACTCTGGCTCCTTCCCACCGGCCCGTGGGTCCCGTGAGCCTCAGCAGGTTCCCGTGGGGATGGGGATGGAGCTGAGAGCTCAGTAGGTTCTTTATTCCCCTCGCCCGGAGCCGGGGTGTCCGCAATGGGAAAGAAAAGGGCTCAGGAACATCAAGCGGTTCCCACGAGCCCCCGCCCGGCGCGGGGGTCACATGAAGCACCGGGGGCGTCTCGGGAGATAAAGAGCCTTTGTGGGGCTGGGAGCCGCGCTGGGGCAGCCACGTACTCCCCAGTCACCCCCAGAGCTGCCCCGGGCGGGTGTGGTCCCATCTCCGGCCGGATCACCCGAGGTGGCCTTTCCCTGTCATCCTGGGACAGACGTGGCACGAGCAGAGCAGCGGCATCCCCAGCGCTCCGCAGCTCCGGGCTGGGCTCGGCACCTCTCGCCTGCCCCGAGGGTGAGGAAGGAGGGACGGAGGTGCTTTCAGGGTGGGCAAAGATCTTTTTGAACGCTCTGGATCGCTGGAGATGGATGTAGGGGAGAAACGCGGAGAGCAGAGATTCCCCCGTGACATTGTGAGAGTTCAGAGCAGTGGATATGTGGGTGATTAATAAGTTTTTTTAATTTCTCCTCTGCCTGACACGCCCCTTGACAGCCTGTCCTGCTCCCGGCTGCTCCAAAGGCTCCGACAGTTCCATGGAGGAGCAGTCAGAGGGGCAGGACCAAGAGCTGTAACTGGGACACTTGGGCTGCAGCTCCAGGGGAAACCTGGGATTGAAGGAACAAACCCTTCCCGTCACACAGGAAAGGCAGGAGCTGACTCAGGCACTGGGAGTGGGCAGGGCAGAATCGGGAGTTTGGGCACACAATGGGCTTAGCTCAGCCTCTGCTTTGTGCCACTCCGGGCTTCACTCCCATCGTGGCCTGAACTCCAGCAGAGTGGAATTTTCATCACTGAGAGCACAGAGGGAATTTTGATCGATTCAGGGACCTTCTCCCCCAGTTTACCAAGAGGCACATCCCAAACAGGCCTTTTCCAACCCCAGTTTAGATTTCAGCAAGACAGAAAACCATGAGTGCCACTGGAGTTTGGCTGCAGGGCAGAGCAGGGTTTGCTCCTCTCTCAGCTTTGCTTGTCCCCACCCCAGGAATCCCTGCAGGCCAACGGTGCCAATGTGCTGGAGCCTGCTGCAAACCCCCTGCCTGGCTCTGGCTCCACTGGTTTGGGGGGTTTGGGGATCTTCCCCCAAGTGCCAGCCATGGTGGGAGCCAGGGAAGTTCTGGGCTCACAGAAGGATCCAGAAGCAGTGTTTTTAGGGGTCTGTCTCACTGGGCTTTTGCACTGGTGCAGCTCAGGTTGAGCCCAGCTCCTGGGGTTGTCTGTGTCTGATGAGCCCAGCAGGATTTGCTGCTTCCTGTGGAAACAGTTCCATTCCTCTGCAAGCCAGTGTCCCCTCAGCCACAGTTGTCCCTTGCTGCAAGGACCTGCCTGTGGGGACACTGTGGGGACCCCAGAGCAGGGAACCCCAGCTTGGGGCACAGGATAGAGGGGGCATGGGGACTCAGGGAGGGCTGGGCTGGTCCCTTTGGGGACAGTTGGAAAGGGAAGGTTTGGAAGTGGAGGGGGCTTAGTGATGGACTTCAGAGTCATCTTCCCCTCCCCTTCCCCCACTTTGTTCCAGAAGTAAATTAAAAGCTTTCCCTCCAGGAAATTAAAAATTATTTAAGAAGGCTGAGCACAGGGCTTGATGCATGGGGTTTTGGAGCTGGGGACACCAGGCTTGGAAGGGAGAAGGGTGCTGGGGTGACCCACTGGAGCTTCTCCAGAGGTCCCTTGCACCAGTCACTCCACCAGGGCCATTCCCTGGGGCCTGGATGCCCTTCCCTGGCCCCAGGGCCTGTCCTAGCTGGGGGAGCCTCCATGACCTTGCACCAGCAGAGACCTGGTGCCATCACAGGGATGTGCCAGAGATGGGAGTGTGGCACTGGCCATGGAAATCATCCTTCCATCTCCAGGCCCAGCTCCCCACTCCCTGCACTCCTCCTGCTCGGGGAAGGCACCGTCTGCTCCTCACTGCAGCATGCCACGGGCTGCCAACCAAATCGGTGCCAGGAGGAGCCCTGGCACTTGGCCCTGTGCCTGCACAGCATCAGCTCCCTGTGGCCACCGCTGGTCCGACCCCTCTGCTGGAAGGAGGCACTTGGAGTTCAAACCCACCCAGTGCAGGACAGGCTGGGGATGCCTTGCTGGGAGCAGGCGAGTGCTGGTGCTGCTGCTGCTCAGGTTCTGCCTGCAGCCCCCCTGCCCTCTGCACAGAAACAGCCTGAGGATCCCACCTTATCCCTGAGAGCATTTTCCAACTGCTCCTGGAGCTCTGGCAGCCTTGGGGCTGTGACCATTCCCTGGGAAGCCTGTTCAGTGCTCCACGACCTTCTGGGGATAAAACATTTTCCTGATAGCCAACCTAAACCTCCCAGTGATGGGTTCATGCTGGCATCTTCAAGCCTTGAGCACTCCAGCACCAGCCCAGGCCACAGCTCATCCAGGAGCCACCATTCCACTCATGGGCTCATCTTGGTATCCCAGTGCTGAGATGGGCAGCTTGTCCCGAAAGAGTTAAGGGCGAAACATTGCAAATACAGGGAAAAAAAAAAAAAATTACAAAAGAAAAAAGTGCCCTGAACCACATGCGACCTAACCTCCCCAGCGGCTCATCTGAGTTTAATAATGGAGGAGGGAAATCTCCCAAAAAGCTCTGAGAGAAATTAAAGTAAACAGTGTGCTGACCTCCAGCCCGCGCTGCCCCGACGCTGACTCGCTGGCCACGGCGCTCTGCCTTCCCTGGCATTCCCTGTAATTGTAAACACATTCGGGTAAATAGGAGGGGAGGGAGTGAGGGGGGTGTGGGGAAGCAGCTCTCCCCACAGCCAGCTGAAACTGGGGCTGGGCATTGGGTCAAAGCCATGGGTGACGTCTGTGGGTGAGGTGGCCGTGGATGTCCCTGGCTGTGAGGGGCTTCACAAGGACTGGGGCCTGTGAGGATTCAGGTCCAGCACTGCTGGTGGGAACAGGAGCCACTGGGAGCACCACACTGCCCTGTGACTGCAGAGCTGGGGCTGGAAAACCTCGTGTTGGGAGCAGTGGCAGGTCCTGCAGATGGAGAGAGGAAGAGGAGGAGGATGCTATTAACAGGTTTGTCCTCTTGGCCTCACAAAATTTAAAAACAACACTCATATTTTCATAGATCCATTGGTCATTTTTTTAGGCTGAGGAGAAGAAAAGCAACCCCAGGCTGTACAAGTGCTGGCGTTCCTCTCTGGAGAGGGGCCGGAAAAGCCGCTGGTCTGGAGGGAAGAATCTCAGCATCACTGCCAGCCCAGCCCCATCCCTGGCCTTGCTCCATCCTCATCCTCAGCCCCAGCCCAGCCCCAACTCTCACGCACAGCATCCTGCATTTCTCACAGGATTTTCTGAGAAAACAGCAAGTGAAGTCTGGGGAAAGGGCAGAGGGCGCTGGATCCAGGTGACCCCATTCCCTTGTCCACAGCCCCTGCCCGGTCCTGCTGCCTGATGTCTACCTGTAACTCGAATTCCTTCCCAATCAGAATCAAAAGCAGTGGCAGACGCACTGTATTTGGTGAAAAATGCCAGGAATCTGCAGCCAGATTGGATTTCAGAGGAGCTGTGAGTCCCACGGAGGCCAGACCGCTCGCACCAGACCGGAGGGCAGAGCCTGCTCACTGCAGCAGCTCCCAGCCGAGAGCATCATCAGCCTTGGGGCAGCACCGGGAGGAGGAGGAGGAGGTGGAGGAAGGGGCTGCGGGCCCGGGGAGCCCAGCGGAGGTGTGACCGGAGCCACTGAGATGGGAACGCGGGGACCCGCAGCTCTGTCACCCAGCGGGGACAGAGAGCCCGGTGCCAAAGCGCTCATTCTGAGGAGGAAGCCTCCTTATTCTTTGCTTTCCTAAACCCCCCAAACAATGGATTTCTCTTGGCCAAGAGAGCAGGGCTCTGCCGGGGGAGCGGGGCTGGCTCCCGCTGACGTTTCCTCTGCGGTTTATCCGCTGCCTGAGCCACAAAAAGGGGAATATTGCTGCCGACTCCACCCCTTCCATCAGACCGGGACCCAAAAATCACCATTTCCTCTTGGCCTGTGAATCACTAATAAACTCCAGACAGAAAGGTCCGATTAGGAAATTGTTTGGGAAATGGAAAGGAAGGGGGAGGGACGGGCGGTCTCCGCAGCCGGTGCCTCTGGGTGGCTTTGCCCCTCGGCGTCACCTCCCAGAGCCGCGGGCGGGTCCCTAAATCTGCTCCCATCCCCGTCTGGCTGCAGGCTGAGCTCTCCAGTGGATGGATCTGTTTCTCTGCCAGGACTCGGGGATGAAAATCTCAGTGTACATTGAAGCATATATATATTATTTTTAATTTAATCACTGTCCCTTGGCTGTTCCGAGCCCGCGGCACATTCCCAGGGGATCCTCACTGGTGTGTCCCTGGAGGGGCTGGTGTGTCCATGGAGGGGCTGGTGTCATTAATTGGGAAGGGGATTTGTGACATGTGCTGCAGCCCCGACCCCTCGGCAGCCACGGGATGTCCCCTCCCTCCCTGCCCAGGGAACGATTTTGGCCTCGCAGCTCCCAGCACCCCCCCGAGTGCTGCACTCTTGCTCTGACACAGAAAGGCTCCACATTTGGACCTCATAACGCAGGAAAAAAACCCGTCAGGATTTTGAAATTTCAGCCTTGGACCCAAATCTGATACATTCCAGAAATGCTTTAATTTATCCCTTTGTCACAACATTCAATAAAAGGTTTCATTTCAGCTGCGCCGCTTTGATTAATAACTGTAACAGATTCTAACCTGAAGGAATCCTCTGATATTGTGTCCATGGAAATTAAATGTTTGATTGCACATAGTCAGGATTTTCTGATGTGGAAACAGCTCCACTAGAGAACTTTGAACAAGCTCTAATCAAGAAACACTTTGAGTTATTTTTCTTTCACCTATAGCAAGTCAAAACATCTGTTAAAAATTCAATCAGAGCACAACTGGCAAAAAAGAAATATAAAATTTGGGGTGTAAAATGAAATGACTGTCCAGGTTGAAGCCAGGTGGGGTGGCTGGATGTGGGCTCGGCACTGGCCAGCACAGGCTGTGAGGAGCAGGGTCCCTGTGGGGAGGTCCCACAGCCCATCCCCTCCTGCCCTGGCATCATCCAGGTGCCACTGTGCTCATCCCTGTGTCCCTGTGAGCTCCACACCACCAGCACCTGCCACAGCAACCTGGGGATGGTGGTGATGGCCACTGAGGCAGCAGGAGCCACTTGGCATCCCCACAACAGAAAAAATGGAGCAGAAGGTGCCTTTTGGGCTGACAAGGATGTTTTCCATATGCTTGAAATCCTCTGTGCTTTAGTGAAAATGGAAATACTGGGGTTTCCATTGTCTGGGCACATTTTCCTTTCTCTTTCTTCCACTTCCACTTGGCATGGCAAGGGGTTCACGTCTCCTTGAGCCGTGGGAGAAGGCAGACGGATGGGAAGGAAGAGGGAAAGCCAAAATCCCACAGAATTTGGGAACAGGAGCACTTTTCCGCGGGGATCACGGCTGGCAACCGCTGCAATCAGCACTGATCCTGGCTGTGCTGTGCCACAGGTGCCCCCGTGCCAGACGGGGAGCGGTGGCACATTTTTGAGGTCAGAAAGCAGAGTTTCCAGCAATTAGAGCGGTGTGCCAAGATAAACCCTGGGAGATCCATTCCCATCAGCCATCGTCCCAGCGAGACAGACCCCGGCCAGGGGCTCTGCTGGCAAATTCTCTCTGCATGGGTGAAATTCCCTCGGCTACCGAGGTCGTTATCTCCCGACAGGAACCACCAATATCCTCTCATTCAGGCACTAATTCGAACAATGTGCGCCGGCCGGGGGAGGAAGGGCGCTCGCTGCTCCGGAGCCTTTGAAAAATCCAGGCGGGAGCCAAAGCAGAGGGAAAACAAACCCTGGGATGATGCAAAAGGCTCGGGAAGGCAGGGCCGGGACCAGAGCTGGTGCTGGTGCTGCAGGCTCCAGCCTTGATGCTGGAAATTCGGTGCTGCCAGTGCAGGGCATGGCACAGGGGCACACAGGGCACCAGGCACCTTTCTCCCCGCTCCTATCCAGGGAATGTCATCCTTCAGGCTGTGCTGGAGCCAGGAACCCCATCCACGGGGATTCTGCCCCCCTGGCAAAGTCACCTTCTTCACTTAACCAGTGTGTCCAGCCCCACAATTCCAATTGCCATTGGGCAGGAGGGTGCAGGAAAAGACTCCTGAACTTCCTGAGTCACAAAGCTCAGGTGAGGCAGCAGGAAAAGCTGGAGTGTGTAACTGAGAACTGTGAAAACATCCTAATTTCTGTTTTTCAGGAGCAAACAGGACAAGCACAGCAGGGGAAGGGAGCCCCCACCAAGTGGAGCTCTTCCACCACCACTCCAGCACCCAGGGGCTGGTGGCCATGTCCCATGGGCTGTGCCCACCTTACTCCCTGGGGCTTGTGATGGGACCAGTGTGGTTTGGAATTTCTCAACAGGGCTCTCCTCATTCTTATCCTTATCCTTATCCCCACTCCCATTTTATTCCACCCCATTCTCATCTCCATCTCCAGCCTCATTCCTGACCTCATCCCCACCTCCATCCCTATCCCAGCAGCCTCCCATTCCCACTGGCTGTCTCAGTGCTAATCCCTCCTGGGCACACCTCACGGGGCTTTCCAGGGGAATATGGGGGGATTCTCCCACATTTACTCTGCCAGTGCTGCTGTTAGGAATATTTGCTCCCGTGTGGGAGCAGGGAACAGGGATATCAGTTGGAACATCATCTAATTGATTACATGGAAATGGCTGCTGGTGGAAAGGGAAGCCCTTGCCTTGCTCTCGGGGAATTAATTTTGCTTTTGCCATTCTTGGCTGTGCTCAATTAATCTTGTTGAAGTGATAAAATTTTAGCTCACACTTCACTCACGGGGTACCAGGGAGGCTCCTGGAGCCAGGGGCTTGGTTAATCACAGAATTGAATCATGGAATATCCTGAGTTGGAAAGGCTCCACAAGGATCATTGAGCTCAGCTCCTGACCCTGCACAGGGCACCCCAACAACCCGACCCTGTGCCTGAGAGCGTTGTCCAAACGCTCCTGGAGCTCTGGCAGCTTTGGAGCTGTGACCATTCCCTGGGGAGCCTGGGCAGTGCCCTGCACCCTCTGGGGGAAGAACCTCCTGATATCCGACCTGATTCTTCCAGCTCTGGGATGAGCCCAACACGGTGCTTTCATAGCCCCGAGCACCCCGGCACCAGCCCACCCAGGACACAGGAGCCACCATCCCACCGGCTCCATCCCGGCACCCCGGGGTGCTGTCCCCGCCGGGGCCACCGGGATGCAGGATGCTGCTCCAGGGGCTCGGGGAGCCGTGCCCGGCTCGGTGCCGAGACAAAGAGCGGCAGCTGGCGAGGGGGGACGTAATCCCACAAAAGTCCTGCTGCGGGGGGCTCAGCGGGAGAGGTGCGGGACACGCCGCCGAGCCCCCGCCCCGCTATTGACTGCCTAAACAGTTCTTTGGTGATTACAATGTAAATATAGCTTTTCATGGAGTAAAGGCCTTTTATGGGCTCCACACACACTTAACCACTTAACCCCGGCGACAAAAAGAGCAGTGAATGAGCTGTTTAGAGGCTGCTCGTGCAGAAAAGCGGGGCCTGAATGGGATTTGGGGATCTCTGTGTATCAATTGCTATGCTCTGGGGGCCCTCAATGGGGCTTCGGCGTTGGAGCATGTGCCAAAGGGCTCCGTGGGTAGGGATGGGGTGTCAAAAAAAAAAAAAAAAATAGAAGAAAAAAAGCAGCTGCTTCTCTTTAATAAAACAATGATTTATTCATTGCAACTTGGGGAACGGGCAGGGGGACACAAGGACGTGCCAAATTGATGCTCATCCTGCTCCACGCTCCAGAGAGGCTGAGGGGATGAGCCTGCCTGGAGAGCAGGAGGCATGGAAACTGCTGGAGCAGCCCCTGGGGACCTCTGGGGCAGCCCACGGGACCCCGGAGCAGCCCAGGTGGCAGAACCAGGTCCCATTGCAGCCCCAGCCCAGGTGATAAGGGTGTCCCTGTGGCTCCACTTCCTCACCCCAGGCACTTTTTGGGGAGTGTCTGAGCTGGGGGGTTGGGGACATCTCTCTGCTCTTCTTGTACCACAAGGTCACCTTTGCAGTTGGTGCCATCCCCACCCCAGGTGCAGCAGTGGGGCCATGCAGGGGCTGACAGGAGGCTCAGCCCGAGATCTCCCATGCCCAGGATTGAGCATTTTTGGGCTGGGAGCAGGGAGCAGTGCCCAGGGCAAAACAGGGCAGGGAACTTGGCATCTGAGGGGCACGGGTGGCTCCTGTCCCCACCTTGTGAGGCTGCAAGTGGGATCACACCGAGACCCCGGCCGGCTGATGAGGCACAGACTGAGCCCTGTTTTTAGGCCTGTGCAGATGGAGGGATGAAAGCAGAGGGGGAGGCAGGGCAGGAATGGGAATGAAAGACAAACAAACGCCGAGCAGATGTTGGGAGCAGGGCTCTTCCCCTCGCAGGATGTGCGTGTGGCTCCCGGCAGCACCGGCTCAGCCAGCCCCGACCCAGAGCTGGGGGAGCATGGGGGACCAGGGCAGGGCAGAGAGCAAGGTCCCCTTCTGGCTGTCCCCTTCTGGCTGTCCCCTTCCGGCTGTCCCCTCCTGGCTGTCCCCTCCTGGCTGTCCCTCCTGGCTGTCCCCCTCCTGGCTGTCCCCTCCTGGCTGTCCCCTCCTGGCTGTCCCCTCCTGGCTGTCCCCCTTCGCTGGGGACCACGCTGGCCCCCCTGGGCAGTGGGACACCATCAGCCCCATGCCCTCAGTAGTGGCCCTGCCCAAATCTGAGTGAGGATTTTGCTGTAAGATCCCACACTTTGAATTAAAAACACCCCGTGGCCACCGTGGCACAGCTCTTGGGGTGGAGCTGTGGCTTTAGGGAGTGGACCCAATGCCTGGCTCACCTGCAGGGAGATGTCTTGGATGCCAAAACCTCTGTGTTGACTGGGAGGCTGCTGAGAGAGGCTCATTGAGGCACCCCAAGGCTGCCAGCCAGGGGGCTCAGGGTGTCTCAATGGAAGTGGAAGAAAGAGAAAGGAAAATGGACCCAGCAATGTCCCTTTCCAGCACAGTGCCAGCCTGGAGCTGGGACTGGGAAAGAGCCAGCCCAAGTGGCAGCTCCTGAACTTCACACTCCCAGGCACAATTAGGCCCCTCTGCCCCATCCAGGCTCACTGAGGAGCAGGTGGAAGGAAGGAAAAGCCATTTTTCCTCTAATCTGGTGGTTATTTGGGAAAGGTTGAGGGTTTCCTTCAGGCTTCATGTAAAATAGGAATGTGGAAATGACACCTCTGGAGGCTGAGCCACTGGAAAGCTGGCATTAGAGCCTTGGTGGTTAAATGATTCTTCCTGCACAGGAACGAGTGTCTGTGAAGAGGCAGCTGGAAATTGGGCAGTGCAGGGAGATGCTGCAGGGCTGGCCTGTGCCCCCCTCCAGCTGGCACCTCGGGGCTGAACCTGGCCTGGCACAGCAGCCACAGCCAGCTTTGGCAGGATGGAGTGGGACCTCTGGGCTCAGTGCAGCATCCCCGTGGCAAAGGTGAGGGCTGGGACACCACAGGTGGCTTTTAGGGTGTGAGGGACACACGTGAAGGTGCCCCTGGGACACTGATCCCCCTGGCCACGTGCACAAACACCATCAAATATTGAAAATCAATGGGCCACTGCAAGGGAAGCAGCACAGAGCGTGTTGCATGAAAACAGCCCTGAGGAGCAGAGAAAAATATTAGCTAAAAATAAAATTAATCTCTTGCAAAGCTGTAAGATTTGCTGATCCCCCTCCCCCTCCACACACACACCCTGCAATCTTTTATGTCGTTTTCTTTAATTACAGCTGGTTTAGATCTCTGCTGCCTGGAGAAGCAGAGCTGGAGTCAGCCCTAAATTGGGCTTCTGGATGATACAAGAGAAAATAACAACCCCCAAGGACTGAACGTCTGCCTGCACGGAGCATGCGCAGCGCTGCAATTAATATTAATGACTAATAGTTAATAAAGAATGAAACTTGTGCTTTACAGGTCACCCCCTACACCCTGCAGGTCTCACAGAGCTGTTTGCTGTGCCATGAGCTTGTCTGGACTCTGCACAGGCAGGAGCATCCCTGTACCCTGGCAGGGTACAGGGAAGGTCAGTGACAGGGGCTGCTCCAGGCTCAGCTCTTGGGGACACAGCAGCAATCAGGGTGTCCAACCCATCAGTAACAGAGAGCCCTTGCTTTATTGCTTTTATTTTTTATTTCTGTATTTCTTGCATTATCTATTCCCTCTCAGCCATCCATGCTGCTCTCCATCTCCTGCTTTTCCTTTTCCAACAAGAAGACCCAAACGAGAAAAAAATGAGACACCAAAAACCATCACCTGCTCTGCTCCCAAATCCAACTAAAACATTTATTCAGGCCCCAAAAACCCCACCTCAGCCATCCCTGGGGAAGGGATGCACCAGTCAATGAGCAGAGTGAAAGCCAGGGAGGGTAAATAATTGTGACATGGCTGCTCTGGAAGACACCCCCGTGGGTGCCTGGGGGTCTTTTTGTCCTTTAACCCTCATAATGGGTCTGGGACAACTGATTAGAGGCCCGGGACAGATGAGGTGCAGAGCTGACATGGTGAGTGCTCCCCAAACCTGCTCCACGCTGCCTTTCATGTGTCCACTCCAACACAATTTTTCACATGTTGGAAATACAGATGATTTTAGCCTGGGTCCATCTGGTTTCCCAAATAACCTGTCTATTTGATAAATAACATAAATTAAATTAGACAAGACAAACAAATAGTTTTTTTCCTCTCCCCTTTTCAGTCTCTTGGCAAAAAAGGGAAAGAAAACATAATTCAGTGAGTGCCTTGAGCCCCGAGGAGCTGCATGGCGGCAGGAGCTGGGATTATAAACGTGTCTGCAATGTCAACCTTCACCACACACCTAGGGCCACTCCTCCCTCTGCTTTTAAGTCCTTTTTAAAAAATTCTCCGTTATCATTTGGGTTCCCAAAAGCTCATTCTCTCTGCAAACTCAGCAGATAATGTTGTGTGTTAGCAGCACTGCTCTTATCAGGGCTCCCGTGGTGCAGTCAGGGATCAGGAACTCGGAGCCCAGGGGTTTTATTCCTCCTGTGCCCTGTGTGGGAAAGGGAAACTGAGGCACAGAGAGGTGTTGGTGTTAGAGCTGCCCCACTCAGATGAAAATCTCGGGCTGCAGCAACTTCTGCACCAACGTCAAACCCAAACATCACTGATGACAACTCTCAGCTGTAACTCCTCCGAGTTATCCCAAGGCAGTCAGGAGAGAAAAAGGGAGGGAAGAGGAAGAAGTGGAATCAGCTCTTCCTTCAGCCCAGGATAGTCCCTGTAGACATCATTTCACAGAATCACTGAGGCTGGAAAAGACCTCCAGGATCATTGAGTCCAACCTTTGAGCAGCTTCTGCTCAGGCTGAGCTGCAGCAGTGCCTGGGTGCAGGACCCTCATCCCTTCCCCTCACCACCCTGAGCCATTCCCTCCTTCCCAGCCACTCTGGGCACTTCCAGCGGCACTGGGGAGGATTTTTCTCCCCATTAGCACAGCAGCCTCGTGTCCGTGCCAGGAGGGGGGAGCTGAATCAATACCTGAAAATGAGAAGGCAAAGCTGAGTTAATGTGCCAGACAGGAGCAGGGGTGCAGCCCTGGAAAAGCTGGAGCCAGGAGATGGATGGGAGCAGGGCAGGGCAGGAGCACAGGTGAGGGTCAGGGCCAAGCCCCCAGCTCTGGGGATGGTCTGGCACCATGAGAGCAGCAGCACCTCAGCACATGGCTCCACTCTCCCATGGACCCCACAGAACCTGTCCCTGGCCTCCTCCCACTGCTGCCTGGCATGGAATATGCTCCCAGGCAAGGAATTTTTAGGGTGCAATGCAGAGCTTCCAGCAGGAACTCACAAACCCCGAAGTACTGCAAAGTTGTTGTGGGGGAAATTCCCATTCCATGTATTTCGATTTACAAGGTTTTTCAGGCTCAATGGTGTTTTTCTACCCTTGGCCCTGGAACAAGGCAAATGTATTTTAAAGGGGAAATTCTACAGGGAAAGCAAAAATAAAAGCCATAATTATGGCTAGTAGCATGTGCTGAGGAGAAGCCAGGAAACCACCAGGACTCAGCCAGCCCTCTAAAAGTGCTCTTCAAGCTACCACTTTCTAATGCAAAAATGTAGCAATTATAGGTCTCTATAAATTTAATCCCTTGCAATAGCAGAGCATGGAAAGCTGCAAGAATTTCCCCTGGAGTCAAGACACAGTTTAAGCTTTAATGATTTTGCCTTGCCCCTGTGCCACAGCAAGCACATTCTCTTGCTGCTCTCTAGTGGCAGAGTGGGAGCAAAATTCAGGGAAAATGCTCAAGTTTGGAGCTTTTACCCAACAACTCTGTGCTGAATTGGTACAACTTTCATATCAGTGAAACACTGATAAAGAATTAAGTGGGTGTCCAGAAATCTTTTAGTGACATGGTCCTTCAAGAAAAGTCTGATAACAAAGGAGGAAAGGTAATTCCTCTTCCCTAAAGCCCCCATCCCAAATCCAGGTACACTAATCATCAGAATTGCTGCAGTGAACTGAAAAAGACACTTCTTAACACAAGGATAAAGAAAGTTTTGTCTAGGAACTAAAAAATCCAGAACTACAGAAGCAGGAAAAAACCATATTCTTCAGGCCAAGAATTTTATGTAAACCCAAGTGGAAGAGTTGAGGAGTTGAAAATCCACACTCCCAATAAACACAAGGGGTTGTTTTTGTTGTATTCCAATATTATTGCAGCTGTTCCTAGTGAAGTGCTGAGTTGTGGCTACAAAGAAAAAGAGGCAGCAATGAAAAAATAGACATAGAAATAAAAAACATTGGGGAAAAAACCCAAAGCCATGCATACAACTGAGTGAAACCCTATAAATTAATTCTACCAGACTCCAAAATTAAAACCACGTTTTATTGTAAAGTTGCTTTGATTAGTACCATAATTCTTTATAACATACTGTACAATAAAATATTTTACACACAGCACACGGGGCATGTGCTCAAGATGTTACAAAATTTACAGCTCAGACACTTCTCCAATGGTAGCAACACCTTGTGTATGTGACAGTTCAGAGATGTTCAGTCTTAGAGCAGGACCCTGTGGCACCATCATCTGCTCTCCAACATGTTCAACTTGTGATCAGAAGCACCAGGAATGCTGGACACTCTGGCTCAAGTTTCTCTCACCCTGTTTAGAGTAGTTGTGAATGACAGTTTCTTATACATTCCCTCATTCTAGAGCAGCCCTTTCCTTACTGGCTGCTCAGCCATGGATGGTTTCTCTTGGATGAGTGCAGCTTCCATGAAAACAACAGAATGGGTGGTTAAAGACAGCCTGAAGTTGGGCAAATCAAAGCAGCCCCAGCAACTTCCCCCACCAATGCAAATAACCCCCCCCAAACCTCCTTTTCCTCTCCCACACGTTACTCACATTCTTCCCTCTCCACACACACACACATCCATCTGCAAGTTTAAGGACATCAACAATAATAAAAACTTGGAAAGAAACCCTTCTCATATTGCCTCAGAAGAGACTGGGACCTTTTCCACAAAGTAAACATTTCAAGGATAAATTAGAGCTCCTCTAAAAGGCGAAGCTTAATAAATGCTCAACATTAAAGAAAATAAGACACTGGAGGGAGCCACAGCTGAAGGTTTGTGCTGCAAGTGTAAACAAGTGTCCTGCCATGGCCAACAGTGCTTCACTCTCTCCCAGAGCTGTAGAAATTCCTCTTTTATTGTGCTTTCAGCTACCTGAGGTATGTCCTTGTCACACAAATGGCATTTGCAGGTGGAACTGATACCTCTGCAGCACCTGTGAGGACAGCCCACAGCAGTGGAAGTTTCTTTAATGCTTGGGAAAGACCAAGTCAGCACTTCATTCCAAACCAGGAATGGATTTTGTGCTCCAATTTGCCACAGAGGACTGAGAAAAAACAAAGCACAAAACCACTGCCTGGAAATTACTGGAACTTGCGAATGAGGTGGCACCCATTTGTTTCCCTGCCTGGTGACTTCTGGCAGATTGGCAAAATAAACTGGCAGCTGGCAAAGAGGAGACACAACCTTTGGCTCCAAACAGGAATATTCAGCTCTCCAAGTACTGGAAAATGCTTCTGCTTTGACTGGTTTCCTCTGAGCTTTCCACCCTGGGCCGCTTTGCTGCTGATGTTATTGCTGCAGAAGGGCCTCTCTTCTTCACCTAAGGGCAGTCAGTCAAATACATTAGAATACACAACATGTCCAAAAAAAAGTTTAAATTCTGAGTTATGAGAGAAATATTTGGCATGAGAGCACATAGGGAATATTTAAGACAGCAGTTCTCTGAACTGCTTGGCAGATTTCAGTGCCTGTATATTCAAATAATGTCCACAACTGGCAGCACCTGCTACCCAAATCTTTACCTGAGGTTTTGATTTCTCCTTTGCCTCTTCACTCTTCTCTGGTGAAAGTGTATGAAAGACAAAGTTCCTTGAATTTCGAGGGGCATTTGGATTAAGATCTGACATAGCTGCCAGCTTCTGAAGGACAGCTTTAGGTCTGTTCAAGAGTGACCCATTTTTTATCTGAAAGGCAAAGAAAAGCTGCATTAAACCACTCCCAGGTAACAAGGCAGGTTGCTCAGAGAAAATCTACTCTCTACTCACACCTTACAAACCAGGAGTGCCCAGAATTCTGGGCAGCTGACTTGGCTGTGCTGGGAAATGCCATTTTTGAGGGTTGGTACCCACCTGGATGTCACCAGCAGGTTTGAAGGCTTCAAACGGGTTCCTGGGTAACAGAGTTGTGTCTTGTGCCACCACTGCTGGGCTGGCTGGCAGAGACATGGGGGAAAGATCAGTTTTTGAACTCTTTCTCTCTCTTCTTGTCACTTCAATAAAAAAATCAAGCTCACCTTTCTTCTGCAGGGACTTGGCAGTCACTTTTTTTGCCAGCTTCATGAATTCGCTGCTTCCACCAATTTCTTCCTCCTCCTCCTGCTCTTTATTTTTTTCCTTCTGTAGCAGAGAGAAGACAATTGAAAAAAAAATCATGTTATAAATGGACACTTCATTCAGTATTTTAAGTAATCCTTTTCTTTATGTAAATTAATTTTTATTTACTTTCTACTGTAAGAGGCTATTGCAATTTCTTATATATTTCATCATCCTTGTTCTATTAATGAACAGCATCATGTTCAGCTGAGAAATCTGACCTAATACTGAAGTTTAACTTGAGGAATAAACCATTTCACATCCAGCAATGATACAGAGACTGAGCAAGCCCTTCTAGCAGCTCACCAGTACCTGCTCACGAAGCCACTGCTCTCGCTCAAATCGCTCCTTCCTCCACTTCACTTCTGTCTCATCAAACTCCTCATTCTCCTCCTCATTATCTGAATCTCTCTGAAACAAATCCATCTGCGAAGCAAAATCTAGGCAACGAAACAAGATAGTCAGCTATCAATTTTGAAAAGGGAGGCTAGAAAAAACCCAACAAAAAAAAACCCCCCAAACCAATCAAACAAACAAGGCAAAAACCCCCCAACCAAATAAATCCAAAACCATCCACCCCAACAGGTTTATTCCTGAAATACTTTATTGAGGACCACTAAATGCTGCTTCACACACACACACAAGCTCTGTTTTCAATCTTTCTCCCCCTCTATTAACTCTGGATCACAGGTCACCTATGTTTTTCCATCTGAACTTCCTGGTCCTGCCCGGGCCATCGCTGTGCAGGTCCCCATCCAGCAGGTACCTCTCCTGGTACAGGCGGAGCCGGCGCTTGTCATCGTCCAGCATCGCCTTCCTGCCAGCACAGCAGACAGGGACAGGCTTAGTGCAGCTTCTGTCCCAGGGCCAGGGCCTCCCACACCCAAAGACCTGCTGAAAATGGCACTGACATGTGGAATTTCTGTATTTGGTTTCCTAATTCTGCTTCATTCGGGAGCTCCTCATCGATGATCTCCTCTTCGTACTCGTTCAGGTCTTCGCCGTCGTACTCATCCTCGCTGCCCACATCACTCCCTGACAGCTCTGCCTCCTCTTCCATGAAGTCTTGCAGTTTTCTGTTACAGAAAAGTTGAAAGAGTTCAGTTTGGGAGCGTAACAGCCATCACACAAACCTCCTGAAAGCAAGGTTTATCTTTTCACATAAAACGAACACATTTTCCTAAGGAGGTACTGTAATTTCTCATGTGATTTTTGGAAAGACCAAGCCTTGAGTTCTTGCACATTTACACAAACGGCCTGACATCAACCCCAAATCATTGCCATCCACAAGATTCCAAAGATGATGGCAATAACTGTCAACTCTGTGTTTTGCTTGTTAGAACAAATAAGATCTTAAGACATGAGGAACAACAATAATATTCTTGCATCCCTTTTTTTGGTCAGAAAAAAGGGATGCACTGCTTTTATTGTGGCTTTTTGATTTCCATCCATAATGAAAATTATTATGGAAATCACCTATAACCCACAAGCAACAGCCAAATTCATGCAACATGACAGCACCAAAGTAAAAAACCATATAAACATCTGCTGGAGAGGGAATAATTCCAAACTAAATTTCTAGTGCTATTAATATTCTATTCCCTCTGGTAATTAAGACTTAAAAAGACAATTACAGTTTTTTCTTCAAGCCTGGTCTACGTCTCAGCAGTTCTTCTTCATCACTCATTTCTGCTTCTTCCTCAGCACTATCTTCACCTTTTTCATCCTGTCAAAGAGAAAGTTTTCAGAAATAAGGATTTTCTGAGAGTGGATTGCTTTGTAATGACAGATTTCTTCAGTTAACAAGACACAAAAACATCAGGCATATTTGGAGGAAGAGATCTTTTAAATGATCCAAAGCTTGCTCTGAAAAATGTTTCTGTAGCTTGTTATGGAATTTGTGGTACTTTGCATTGATGGATATATTAAAAACCTAGGAAGATAAATGGAATTATCCATTTTATCCAGCAGCTGCCTGGCTCCATCAGTTCACACCTCTTCACTTGCAGAGGCCTCATCATCTGTTAAAAGCTGAAAACCACCAAGTTCCTCTTGCTCCTCCTCTTCTTCCTCTTCCCTAGGGAAAACATAAATGGGAGAAAGGCATTTTCATTTCACCTCCAGGAAATCAAGGCAAAATTTCAACACCCACCTCAGCTACTGTCAGGCAATTCCCTGTGAGTGCTCAAAGCTACAATCAGCCAGCAGCATTTAGCTACAAATGCCCCAAATCCCCATTAGAGTTGATATTTTAAGGCTTCAGGTCTTCACTTGCAGAAACCATGGGACAAGCACTAATTTCCAATTTTTCTCCCCTTCTCAAATTCCTCTTGGATCCCCTTAACTTTCCCACTTACTAAGCCTCACTATCCTTTTGTCAGGCAGCCATACACTTTCCAATTTAGTCAATAAAAAAACTCTAAGTATCCAACTTTACATTTGGTTACAGCAGTTTGGCAACAGCCCAGAACGGGCTCCAAAAGTCCAACTTGTAATCATCTTTTCCCAGTTTAATGAAAGTTCTTCACTGTTTCTTTCACCATCAGTGAAAGACAAAGAATTTCCCTTCACAGTAGCTGTGGGAAACAGTTTATGCTGCCAATTAGAGAGTAATTGCTGAGCAATTTGCAGTATTCCTCCCCTTCACCTCCAAAACAAAGCACACTTTCACTGACAGCAAACTGATGTTAAACAAGAAAACACTTCTAAGAGGGAAACAAGACAGTTACCAGAATTAACTTCAGTAAATGTTAGGAGAGCAATGCTAACCTGTCTGTGGGAAAGGAGCCTGAACAGAGCTCCAGAGCCTCTGCCATTGGATCTTCTATGTCACTGTCTTTTTCTGCCTTGGAAGACACTGAAGAAGCCCATGTTGGAGAACCTGCTACAGAAAGCAGTAAGATGGCAATTTATTTCTGTTCTTAAAGTGTCAGAGAACACCCTAGAAATAAAACTGCAAATGCTCCCAACAAAGACAAAATTCCACACGTGACATCAGTGCCCAGACCTGAAGTTAACTCAGCTAAACATTTCTACACCAAGTAAGCAGCAGAGCTGAAAAGAGAATTCAGGACATACTCTGAGACACGAATTTTCCTGAGCAAAGATTGAGCAGCTCCTCCATGTTCTGCTTTTTGGTGCTGCTGGTGTTTGGCACGTGCTGAGCTTGGCTGCTGAACTGCCCAGAACACAGGTCCAGTAACTCATCCATGTTGGCATCCATGGCATTCTCATCCATGCTAGCCAGTGGCAGCTGATGCTTTGAGGGCTGGTATTTATTCCTGTGCTGTCCAACGTTCAAGTAGCTGAAAGAAAGGCTGTAGTTAGAAAACTCCTGCTGGTCTGCACATCCTGTTTCTGCTAACAGGCACAGAACACCATCCTTTCCACCCATCACTCACCCTTCTGCATCGAGCAGCTGGCTTTGAGTGTCATCCTCCAGGGAAAATTGAAACCTCGACTCCCCAGCCCCTGGAAATAAACTCTTGGGCTCAGGAGAGGCATTGTACAGGTCCTGGGAATCTTCTATGGGAAGAGAAGGCTCAGAGGTCTTTCCTGAGCTCTAGTCAAGGGAACACAAAAATATGTAAGTTGTTTAGCAAGCCTAAATTTAAATGCAAGGGGCATTGGAACAGACTTCTCAGAGAAGCTGTGGCTGCCCCATCCCTGGCTAGGAGCACCCTGGGACAGTGGAAGGTGTCCCTGCCCATGGCAGGGGATGGGATGAGATGAGCTTTGATGTTCCTTCCAACCCAAACCATGCAGGAGTCAAATTATGTCCATGCTGCTCCAACACACCACAGGAGCTCACTGACATCAGATGTTGTGTAGCCCATCTAAGCATTCTTAAAAACCATTTTTATGATGCACATATTTTAGATATAAAAGCCAAATAATAGCATCTTTTCTTTGATGCTTTAGAATGTAAGTTTTATAATGTCATTTTTATCCATTCCAATGTGGACACAAACCCGAGAGGCAGTTTGCTCTTCTGAAATCTTACTGACACCAAAGCATTTGTCTGGTTTGATTCTTTAGATAGATCTGACCATCAGGATAAAATACATTTATTTACTTCCCACTGGTCAGTATTAGACACGACCAGGACTGAGAAGCTCACCTTGGAAGCAGAGCTGATAAAACTTGTTTTGAAGAAAGCAGGGGAGGTTGACCTGAACCCTGCTGCTGCAGGTAAGAAGCTCCCTCCCCTGGAGGCCTGTTTGTTACAGGGCTGGTAGGATGGGATCATGGAGCCAATGAACTCAAAGCTGCTGTTGTGGCTGTTCTCCTTTGCCAGTGTTGGGAGAGAAAATGAATCATCATCCTCTGGAAATAATAATAATAAAAAAAGAGTGCTTAATTTTTTTTTATGTGTGTAATCCAGTAAAACCTCAATATAATATTTTTCAACACTGACACCCTGCTAAAAAATTCATTTTGTGGTCATGTTGGATTTCCTTCTTCTCACAGGATGCATATCACACTTTTTTACTTATTGATTTCTGACATTTCATAGTTCTTCCAGTATTATTTTGAACAGTATTTTTCCCTCTAGTTTTTTCAAGCCCACCCTTTTTTTCACCAATCTAAACTTTTAAAATCATACTGCATAACTATATACAGGTGATGAAGTAACAGAAATACTGAATACCAATCTTTAACAGAAACTTTTATATGTGCTAAGTAAAAAAAAAAAAAAAAAAAGGAATTATCTAGGGCAATAATTCTACTTTACCTAACTTAGTCAATCCTTTGTCTACAGTTTCTTCCATTTCCAGTTTTTCATCAGGAAGAGAATATCTGCAATTCATAAAAGGTATTTGCTAATAAATGTAGGATGAATTGCAAAAAAAAAAACAACACAAAAATACTTATAAAAATAAAAAACATCTACACATGCTGATCAAATTTTAAATTTCTCAGTCACCATTTTTAAGGCTTGCATTATTTACCCCATTTTTGAGGAGCTGTCCTTAAAAAGCATCAATGTAGACTCTGTTGAAGGATGTTTTAGAACAGAATCACCATGTTCAGATTTCTCCAGCTTTTCTCCATCAATTGATTCTTTGTCAGTCTCTTTATCACCATCTTCAGTGTGTTTCTCTTCTGTATCTTCATTATCTTCCTCTGCTTCATCAAGCAGAAATTCTGAATTCTAAAAAAACCCCCAAACACAGCACAGATATGATGATTACTGTCATGGCAAACCCTACCCCAGGGGAGGCACGAGACCTGTTTGGCCCGGCCAGCAATGAGCCAAGGATTTATAAAAAGAGGAAGGGGCATCAAAACCTTTTAAACGTTTCTATTTGGTTTTAATAGCATTTAGACAAATAAAGAAAACACTCATGAATTCAAGGTTAGGCAATCCAAACCCTGAATATGCCAACTACAGAAATTTTTTTTAGTTTCTAGGAAGAATTCTTAGCAATTTCCCCAATCAGTCGTGTACAAAAGTCCCATTCCATTGGGGAGAGGAAGCAGAATGGAGAAGCTGATGAGGTTATGGAAAAATGTTGCATACAGACCTCGTGATCACCTTCTTCTTCTTCTTCTTCTTCTTCTTCTTCTTCTTCTTCCTCCTCCTCAGACTCATCTGTCATCTCTTCCTCCTCCTCCTCTTCCTCTTCGCCCTCCAGCATTTCCTCGTTGTCCAGCTTGAGCAGCGCTTGCCGCTTCTGGCGCTCCTCGGTCCTGCGCAGCTTCATGGCCTCCTGGAGCTTGGCCTTCAGGGCCTGCAGCTTTTCACCTGCACAGGAAAAGGTTCAGGGAAGGGTTTGGGTTGGAAGAGACCTTAAAGTTCACCCAGTTCCACCACTGCCACGGGCAGGGACACCCTCCACTGGACCAGGTTGCTCCAAGCCCCATCCAACCTGGGCTCGGACACTTCCAGGGGTGGGGCAGCCACAGCATCTCATGGAAGCATGAAAAATCCAAGGAACCAGTCAGAAAGATCTGACTGAGGCTGTCCTACACAGGCCACTGCTATTTAAGTGATCTACCATGAATTTTTTTATTAAAGCAGGGCTACCCACTAGGGGGAACATACACAGCAATCTTACAGATGAAGATCCCTTCCCCTGTATTTTGTAGGGCAGCATTGGGAAACAGAACACGAGAGAGGAAAATAAAAACAAAAGTGTTTTCCAGCTCAATCCTTGTCTCTTCTTCTCCCCCACCAACCTGGCTTTGTGTGGACTGTCTCCTCCAGGCTCTCTGCAGCCAACACTGCTGGCACCACGTCTGCTCTCAGCTCCTCCTTCCCATCAGACGTCGTTTCCTTACGGATAATGTTCATGTTTACAGCCCGTTCTGCCTTGGATTTGGATGTTTGGAGAGTGTGCTTCAAGAAACGTGCTTTCAGGGCTTCTAGCTCTTTAAATACATATTAATTAAATCAGCGTGGTAGCATGTAAAAGCACTGATTGTTAAAAGTTGCAGTAAGAGTAGTTCTTGAGCTTTTTTTGCCCCCTAAGTTTAGTTTAAAAGCCAGTTTAAAAGCTAAATGTTGAATACTAAAATATTTGCAAAACCATTCTATTTGACTAATAATAAACCACCACAGAATATTTTTGCTGTAGTTTGTATTTAATTGATATTAGCTAATATTAAATTATCTTACCATTGACTACCATTTGTCCAAAAGACCTCAATTCACTTCCAGCCCAGCCTCCCAGGCACCAGGCAATTCTAAATTTCTGTTAGCATGTCTTAAAGAATCCACACTAGTAAGTGAATGTGCCTGTTGGCTGTTCTATCACCTAAATATTTCTGAATTTTCCAGCCAAGCTCAGATCAACACTGCTTAGGGATACAACACAAGTGATACCTTTATTTGAATCAGCTTCATCGAGATTTATGAAGGATTCATTGTCAGAGCAGATTCTTGGCTGGATGGACAGGTCTATTCCCAGCTCACGAAGTTTATCCAGCTTGGATTTCCTCACTTTTTCAGGCTGTGCCACCAGTCCAGGCCCCACTTGTTGACTGCTTGTTTCACCTTGTACATCTGCTGCTGCTTCCCCTCTTTCCATGAGGGCATCTCCAGATGCTGGAGGAATTTCACTCTCCTTTTGCTCATCACAGACAGTGCTCAGGCAGTTGGAGAGCTGCTGTTCCTCTGTGTTATCATTATTTACAGTCCCTGTAACTGCATGAGAATCCTCTCTGTCCTGCCTGGGCTGCTCAGCACAATCATCTGACAAGTTCTTCCCTTCAGCAGCAAGAGGTTCAGTCACAGAAGCACCAACATCTCTGCCCAGGTTCATTTCTGGTTCAGCAGCTGCTGATTGATCACCTTCCACTGGCCCATCTTTGCAGTCCTTGCTCAAGTTCCCAATGGCTGCAGATTCTTTATTTAGGGGCAGCTGGTATTTAGAGGACCTAACAAAGGCAGAAAGAAACATACCACCCATGGTTAGTGTGAAAGGGAGAGAAGGCTGAGCACAGAGAGGAAGAAACCATTTCCTAATTATTGTCATTACTGTGTAGGAAGAGGTGAAGGACAGAAGTCTGGAAAAGTCAATCATGAGAACTTGAGGAAGTGTAAAAGCTTTGTACTGGTTACAGTCTCACAGTATGAAATTCCTGAGGGATTTTGTGACTACTGTAGCTTCAGTATTTTACTACACATTACTCAGAGAAGAAACAATCCAAGTAAAATATTGGGGTTCATTTAATGGTTTAAATCTCATTAAAGTAACTGCATCAGCAAGTTCCTTCATGAGTTACTCCTGGCCCTGATCACTTCAGTAGTATGACTCTGTCAGGAGAGCAGCATTGGTTGATGTTAGCAACTTCCAGCTAATTTCCTCCTAATTTCCTACTTTTATGGGTTTAAAGAAGCCTAAGGAAGTCTAGTTATCCTCAAAAGAAAAGCTAGAGATGCTTAAAGTTTATGAAAAAATTGGATGAGGAAGGTTTAAGTCCTTACTTCAGCAAGGCCATGGCATTTCCTTGACATGCTGGTCGAGGTCTGCGCCTGAAGAAGTCATCAACAGTTTTGGCCTCAGGCACATGATATGGGAGAGACACAGATGATTCTGACAGAGAAAGATGGTCAGAGAAGATTTAAAACATCATCTGAGCCCTTTATTTGATAACAAGTATCTTTATTTTCATTAGTTACAAAAATATCCTTAACAGGTCTTCAGTAAAAATGGTCTTGCACCCTTCAACCCTCAATAAGTTGTGTTAGGTTAAAGAAGGCTCTAATCTTCTGGGTAAATTCTCTCAATTTCTCCTCTGAATTTCTGAATAGTTTATACCCCTTCACATATGAAGAATTTAGTTTTACCTCTAATAAGTCGTTGGGTCTCACTGTGTAGTTGTTTAATGGCTTCTTTACTTAACCTTGCTGCTTTCCGCTCCTTAAGGGGAGAAAAGAAAAGAAAAGCTTCTGAAGCCAGGAAACAAAACATGGGGCTCTTTGGCTACTTCTTAAATAGCTTATTTTTCCCTTTCAAACAGAAAGGAGTCAGAATAAAGCATCCACTTTAAAAACAAAACAAAACCACACTGTGCATACAAAACCATTTTAGCCACGACAAACAACAATACAGAGCTTTAAAAAGATGAAGACTTCACCTTCCTTTTTGGCTCCTTTAATACAGGCTCCTCATTCTCCTCATCAAATACATGTTTGTAGCCTTCCTCGTCAGGAAAACGTTCTTTGTTCTATGGGGCATAAGAAGAAATTCAACGATTTCTATCAATATCCTGGCACTATCAACGGCAAACACATCACAAATAACTGTACAGAATTACCACTGCTCAGCAAAGCCAGCAAGTGCACTCATCAATCAGCACAAACCCCACACCAGGGCAGATTACAAAGCTCCTACTCCAGTATTATCTTTTTGCCAGGACAACCAGAATGCTCTCCTCTCTTCTGCCACAGCAGTACAACTCCACCATGGTCAAAGAGAGTGTTAGAACCAGCTCAGGTACAAATTCCTACAAAATCCAGTAATCATGGAATGATTTGGGTTGCAAAAGACCTTAAAGATCATCCCATTCCACCCTCTGCCCTGGGCAGGGACACCTTCCACTGTCCCAGGCTGCTCCAAGCCCCATCCAGCCTGGCCTTGGACACTGCCAGGGATCCAGGGGCAGCCACAGCTTCTCTGGGCAACCTGTGCCAGGACCTCACCACCCTCACAAGGAACAATTTCTTCCCAATAATCTAATCTAATCTAAACCTATTCTCTATCAGTTTGAAAGAGAGCAAATTTGCAATAATTTTGTATCACAGTCAGCTGGTACCTTGTATTGTTTTATTTTGTTTTTCACAGCTGCTCGTATGGATTCCAGGGACTCTTCATCCTCAAGGGGTTGATCATTTTCCTCTTCCAAGCCATTATCAAAGAGGTCCTTGTCATCCAGAAGACATCCACTGTCATTGAAGGGTAACCTCTCACCACCATCCACCTGCTTCCATAAGAATAAAATATCCATGTGATTCCTTTCAGAAGATCCCTTTGGTTCTTTGACATTAACTTAAAATGGCATTAGACCATCAAGCATTAGGTTTTGCACTTCCTTAAACTGCAAATTTAATGAAATTTAACTGAAGTTAATCTTCAGACCTTGCAGGTTAGACTTGCATGGTGTTCCATGGATCCCTGTGGATCCCAAACCTCCTGCAGGAATGCAGACACAACACTGAAGCTTTGGACCAGAATAACCACAAGCAATAATAAATTCAACTTAGCTGAGAAATTCTTTGAGGTTTTCTGCCAAAATACCCACCTCTGCCACAGGCTTCTTTTCTTTTCTCAGCTGTTTAATGGACTCCATTATTTTCTCCTTCTGCTTCCTTCTTCTGGATTTTGCTACAGCTTCTTTTGCTGGCTCCTCTTCAATGCCACGTTTATGTTTATGTTTTCTGTACTTCTTCCCAGATTTTAGAGGTCTCTCCTCCTCTAGCTCACCCTCAGGCAAGGGAGATGCCCTGCCTGTTCCAAGTTTTTCAGTCTGCAGCTGGTCACCAGTGTCACTGTCATCGCTGTCCAGCAGAGCTGGGCGGACCCGATGGGATTTCTTCTTCTTCTTCTTTTCAGCAGCAACGTTCTCCTTTTCCTCCCCATTGTCCTCCTCTCCACCCAAAGCATGTCCCTGCACAGCTGAGCCTTCATCCTCCCCCTCTTCGCTCTCGCTGTCCTGAAGCACCTTCTGGTTTTTCGCCTTTTTACGCACAAAAATTTCCTCTTCTTCTTCTGAATCTGGCAAAACACGTGAAAGTAAAAAAGGAAGGTGCCACAAGTTAATTAACAAGCAGCCAAATTTGCACAGGTTAAATTTGACAGATGTCACCATCTACGGCAAATGAGCTTGAACTCGACTTTTCAAAATCCACTTCTCCCCAGAGAACAGCATTTCATTAACCCAAATTGATGTGAAAGGTTTTTAACCTTTAAAAAAAAGGGAAAGCTGAAAACACTTCACTGTAGTGTCTTGCCTTGAAATAGTAATAAAAATTACACTAAATAGATTAAACAAAACAGGAAAGAAAGTGAATAAGTAATTAAGGCACATCCCATTCAGTCTTTTTCTTTTCATAGCTCAAAAAACACTCTTCAGAGGTTTAATGATGCCTGCCCACATTCCGAGCAACAACAAAAGTTTGGATGCCTACAGGTCAAGCAGTGACAACCTCCTAAAAGGTATTTATAAAAGAAAAAATGTAGGGTTGGAGAAAAACAATTCATGGAAGTGTTACAGACCTCTGTCCTCAAAGGACGCTGTGCCTGTGCCAAGGGGACCAGGGGAGGCCGTCTCACAGCTGCCCTGGCCACTGTCAGAGTCGCTGTCCAGGGGTTTCTGCAAGTCTGGGTTCAAATCCGCCACTGGAAGCTACAAAGCAAAATACGATTTTTCTTAATGGGATAAATATTGTTTATTTTATTATTTGACTGCTGGCATCCAAATTAATTCCAAAACCTTGGTTAAGCCCTCACACACAATGAAATCCACATGCATTCTCCTTATATTCTAACTGCAAATGTTGATATTTACATATTTAGTAATATTTATTATTGTTGGTATTTACCATCATTTATCAATACAAACGACTATTCACATGCAGGGTAGTATATATGAGAGTTTGCACATCAAAAGCACAAGTGACATTGCCTGACGTGATCGTATTCAGAATGAACGACCTTAACTCGTTATTTTATTATTTATCTATTTTTATTCAGAGCCGTCACTGCGGGCCCTGCAGCCCTCCCAGCATGCACCGCGTCCGCGGAGACCGGCTGAGCGCGGCCTTCCCAGCGTGCCCCGCAGCCGGCAGGGCGGACACGGGGCATGCTGGGATCTGTAGTCTGCCAGGAAGGGCGAGCCCGGTGACGGCGCGGGACAGCCCGCGATCAAGGGCGGCGGGCAGGGGTGGCTGGCGGCTACTGGCATCGCCACCGGCACTGATACCCGAAAAGGCACCGTACCGGAACGCTTACTGGAACGGCCACCTCCCTCGCTGTCCCTCCCGGGCCTTCCACCTCGCCATAGCCCGAGGAGCCGCAAGGCCACAGGCAGCTGCGAGCTGCCTCCGCCGTCAGCGGCTGGCCATGCCGAAGGGAGGGGAGCGACAAGACTCACCTCAACGGGGCCCTCCGTTGTTACGGGTACCGCCGCCATGGCCCGCCCGCGCTCCCGCCGCCCGGGGACCGCTTCGAGCCTTCGCGCGCTGCCTTGGCCCCGCCCCGGCCCGGGATCACCCAATGACTGCCCAGAACAGCCCCGTTGAGCCCCGCCCCTGGCAGCCTTGTTGGGCGGGGTTCCATCGAGCCCCGCCCCTCCGCATGGACCAATCGCGGCTCCCGCTCTCAGGCCGCCCGCGCGCCCTACTGCGCCGCCTGGCGGTGGGGGCGCTCCCCGCGCCCGGGCTGAGGCGGGGCCGCGAGGGGACGTGAGGAGGAGTGAGGGGCCATGAGGGGCCCGGGGATTTACAGCTCTGTTAATCGACATTGTGGGGACGGGGCTCTGCTGCCAAAACATTTCACGTTGTTTCATGGGTTAAACAGAGCCTATATTTCGTTTTGATCTTCGGAATATGCTACATGTCATGTCTCTGGGTGACCGTGCGGGTGAGAGCGCACGAGTCGAGCTCATGGATATTAGATACACACAGCTATTACTGTCAGCAGTGTCCTATTTACAGAATAAAATACACGCATTTTCCATTGGCTGCTGTACGGATATACTCTTGAGCCAACCCCACTCATGTTAGATGAATGAAGGCTCAAACTTTTTGGGTAAATTCTTTCAATTTCTTTCTCCCTTGAATTTCTGAATATTCCCTCTACGGGGGAGGATTTAAGTTTTACCTCTCATAAGTCATCAAGTCTCATTATGTAGTTGTTTAACGACTTCTTTACTTAACCTTGCTGCTTAACACTCCTTAAGGGAAGAAAAGAAAGGCTTCTGAAGCCAGAAAAATTTACTGAAAACACATAAGTCAATGAAGAACTACTCAACAGATGCAAATCACTTCCTACTTCACAGATTTCTCAGAATATTCTAAGTTGGAAGGGACATGCAAGGATCATCGAGTCCAGCTGGAAGGTGAATGGCCCATACAGGGATATTCTACTACAGAGTCAATCCAAGTACGAAAATATTCTACTTTATCCATTTTTGCTATGTTTAGTTCTGTAGTTCTTTTGCAAGTAGCTGGAGGGAGAGCCCTGAGCTGGGGTGAGTGTTAAGGACCCTGTTCTGATCTACGGTTGGGGGTTTTGGGCACTTTTTTCATCCTTACAGTTAATTTGTTGAATATACTGCTACAGTCAAGTACAAGTACTTGACCTTCCAAGTCACCCAGTGGAAACCTGCTATCACTGAAGGCAAGCCCAGGAAAAAAAAAAAAAAAAAAAAAAAAAGAAAGAAAGAAAAAAAAAAAGGTGTTTTGGTGTGTTTGGTCAGGTTTTGGGGTGTTTGCTACCAGCTATGGTTTTGTCAGGGACAAGAAGCAGATGGACTGATCTACCATGACAGTTCACATGGAGCCAACAAGCCTGAGAACAGAGGAAGTGAGAAAAGCAAATGTCCATGAAACCCAACACGAGCACCACAGTTCTGCTTTCTACTAGCTGCTGCAGGAGCTCCAGTAATTACTTTAATAATTAGTGTTTAGTAACAGGGGGACAGATGCTGGCTCGGCACAAACACACCTCCTCAGGGCTGTGCTTTCATTGCTGCATCAGGATGAGAGTCAGAATCAGCTGACAAGAAAAAGGTGGCAAAAAAATTGGCCTTATTAGGTAATTTCTGATCCTGGGTTATTACTCATACCTGGCACACAGAGGCAGCCAGGGAACAGGTAAAACGTTTGCCATTAAGGAGGTTCTAAATGTAATACAGACTTTTAGCACTGGATCAAGCTCCATATTAAGACATTTACAATCTAAAAGCTAGTTTAGGAATCTGTTTTTAAGTAAACAACATATTTCTTTCCCAACTTGTAGCACATGATGTGTTTAGAAGGAAATCCTCAGAACTAATCCTGTCATAACTCTGATCTGTCATTCCCAAATCCAGTCTTGTCCCTGGAAATGTGGCTGTTTTCAGTATAAGGGTGGGTTAACACAGAGAAATAGGGTTCTGACTGCTGTGGCAGTTGGGATTTCTCAATATGTGTGTAATATTTATCAAGTTAATTGAATTTATAATGCAGTGAGTAAGGCTTTAGTTATCACACTCAACATCTTAAAGGACTGAACCTTTGTGTTGCAGATTTCTTGAGACAGAGATTGTGTCTTTGGTGGGAGGTTTTTTTAAAGTACTATTTTTGTAGCCCTACATATATGTTTTTTATGCATAGATATGCTGAATAATAGCATGGAAACGTTGCCAGACACTGTGGAGTTTGTTGCTGGTCTGGTAAAACTGGTTTTATCCTCAGGTATTCATCAGCTGCTGTCAGGAAATTCTGAGAGAATCTCAGATCTGTACGAGAATCCCAGATTTCATTTCATTTTTAAATAGATTTTGATGTTTCAACTTGGAAAATGTCAGCCCCACAGGTTAAAAAGGGCAAATAAAGAGGACTCAGCATTTATTATTTATAAAATGTTTTGACTTCTGATTTTCTGGTGAGTCAGCAGGGAGCTGTTGGTTAAACAGAACCCAGTGGGTGCACAAGGGAGCAGCTCACTAAAACAGCATAAACTGCTTAAAAAGGCAACAAGTCCCTAGGCTCTTTATTTGATGGCACGTGGCTGGAAGTGTTGTCTCTTTAACAGAGGACAAATTTCATGGATCATCAGCCATTCTGTGTCCACAGAGCACCTCAAGGGCTGGTGGTCACAACCCTGAGAGGCTCAGTGCTGTGGCTCACCTGACTTGTACAAATCCTGTTTTGTCAGGTGTTTTAAACCCCACTGAGGCTGTTTAGCCTGAATAACTGGGAGTTATTCAGGCTGTCATCAACTGAGCAGGGAGAAGTCCCTGGTTTTGGGGAGCAGTGGAGGACTGGGGAAGCTGGAGCAGCATCACTGTGGGCAGGCAGGCACCATCAGGGTGGCTGTTATGGAGCGTGCTGGAGTTCTGGGTTAATTATTAAACCTGCAAACAGGTGTTGGGTTTTGGGACAGAACAGAGGTACAGACAATTCCCTCCTTCCTGGTGCCCGAGGGGCAGCAGCTCTCACCTCTACTGAGGCAGCTCTGGAGGGGCCACATGTGTGAGATGCACCCTGGAGTGTCAGGGAAGGAATCCTGACACTCAGCCCTAGTGAGGGACATCTGAAATGCTGAGTCCAGTTCTGGGGTCCTCAGGACAGGAAAGACAAGGAGATACTGGAGGGGGTCTAGCAGAGGCCACAAAGATGAAGCTGGGGTCTGGAGCATCTCTCTGTTGAGGAGACTGGGAGCTGGGCCTGGTTATTCTGGAGAAGGGCTGGCTGAGAGGGGATCCCATCAATCCATACCAATATCTCAAAGGCAGGTGCCAAGAGAATGGTGCCAGACTCTTGAGCAAATCACAAAATTGTTGGGGTTGGAGGACCTCTGCAGATCATCCAGGCCAATGCCCCTGCCAAGGCAGGGTCACCCAAAGCAGGTGACACAGGAATGTGTCTAGGTGAGTTTGGAATCTCTCTGGATAGGGAGACCCCATAATCTCCCTGGGCATCCTTTTCCAGTGCTCGGCCACCCTCATGGAAAGTTCATCCTTATGCTGAGGAAGTGTTTTAGTTTATGGCCATTGCTCTTCACCCTGTTGCTGGGAACCACTGGAAAGGATCTTTTTACTGGTGCCCAGCAACAGGATGAGGAGCAATGGCCATAAACAAAACCGCAGTATTTCACCTTAACACGAGGAAGAACTTCTTTCTGTTGCAGGTGGCTGAGCACTGGAACAGGTGTCCAGGGAAGTGTGGAGTCTCCCTATCCGGAGACATTCCAAACCCACCTGGACGCGTTCCTGTCATCTGCTCCGGTGACCCTGCCTCGGCAGGGGGGTTGCACTGGATGATCTCCAGAGGTGCCTCCCAACCCTTCACATTCCGGGATTCTGGGATTCCGTGATTCACCGCCGTCACCTGTTGCGGCCGCGGGGTCGCGCGGGCGGCGTGCACGCTCCCGCGGGCGGAGAAGGGGGGGGGCGGCGCGCGTGCGCGAGCCGGCGGCGCCGGGCAGCGCGGAGCGGCCTCTTCCTCCCTCCCTTCTCCTCCTCCTTTTCCTCCTCTTCCTCCTCCTCCTCCTCCTCCTCATCCCCGTCCCGGGAGCGCGCTCGGGCGCGTGCTGGCGGCGGCGGGGGCGCGCGCGGGCTCGGCGGGGGCGCAGCGCGGGGATTGTTCGCGCCGCCGCTCGGGGAAGCGGAACGCGGGGAGCGCTCCCCGCCGCGCCCCCGCTGCCTCCTCCTCATCCTCCTCCTCGGCCGCCGCCGCCTCCCGCCCCGCCGCCCCCGTGTCCGCGCCGGACCCCCACCCCGCCGCCAATATTCCCGAGATCAAGCGCTACGCGGCGGCGGCGGGGCCGGCGGCGGGGCCCGGGGCGGGCGGCGGGGCCGGCGGCGAGAGCAGCGAGGCCGCCACCGCCGCCATGGAGGCGCTGGGACCCGGTGAGAGCCGCGGGGGGGGCGCGGGGGCCGCGGCCTGTCGGGCCGTGACAGCGGGGGAAGGAGGCCGCGGGCCCGGCGGGGCTCCCCGGCAGCACCGGGGCCCGCTCCGAGCCGCCGGCGCTGCCCGGCGCGGAGGAGCCGCAGCGGGTCGCGAAACTTTGCGCGGGGGTTGCGGATGCCCTCGCGGCCCCACTGCTGCCGGGGCTACCGGGGGACGCGCCTCGCCCTCCCCAGGGTGAACGGGACGGGGCTGGGAGCGGGACAGCGGCAGCGAGGGGACGAGGACAGGCAGGGCTGTAGTGTCACAGCGATGCGCGCCCTGCAACCTGTGCAGCGATAAGTTTTATATTTGACGTTGAGCTATTTCTGAGAGTTTAAGGTGATACTGTCTGAAAATACGGCTGTTTATTTCTTTAAAAAACTTCGCTTAAATATTGGTGGGTTTTTTTGCATGTGATGCTTTCCTGCTTGTGTCTTATTCCATGATTATTGTCTCATCAAATGCCTGCAGGATGTATTTCTAGCCCTTAGTGGCCTGTACGCCTGACCCATCAAGTGTCCATTCAAACGATCGCTATAAGCGAAGTGATGTTAATTTTGGTGTGATAGGAAACGTTTATTGACACAAAGGTGCAATTCCAGAAGAATCCAGAGTTTGAGGTAGTGAGGGCTGACTCAGAGCCTGCTGTATGTGTGTGATGTATCCTGGCCTCCCTGAGTTCCAGCTGGAGAAGCAGATCCTCTTTCAGTTTTGAAAACTGCTTCCTGTCTGAAGCAATTCGGTTGAGATGCTTAGTACATAATGGTTGTGGGATAAGAGAAATTAAAATACAACAGCACATACAACCCTAGTCAGACTGATCAGATAGAAATCCTATGATGCCAGGGCAGCCTGGCTTCAAATGGGAAGACAATTTTTAGCTGGTTCTCTAGAATCCTTTGAGAAATAACTTTAGGAAGGAGGAGATGTAAGGTTTATCTCCTTTGGTCAGAACAGAGGGCAGCGTTGCTGTGCAGAACTTGTCAATAGCAAGGGAGGAAAATGGGTAAATATAGTTGTCATTTAATCTCTGGCAGGAGGTCAGTGCCTGCACTTCCTTCAGACTAATTAGCATGGGATTAATGGATCATCTCTCGTATCCAAATAAGCACAGCAAACTTTGATTGCCCTCAATGATTCATGCTTGTCAAGGCAGCTGTAGTTTTTTTAAACCCTAACTGTACCCCACAACTGGTCTGACCGTGACAGAGCATGATCCATCAGGCCAGTGTGGAGCCAGGAACGTGTCCTGTGGGGTGTCTGTCCCCAGCAGCCCCCTGCCACTGCAGCCTTGCAGAGCTGACATGGCAGTGGGCTTCAGCTGCTTGCATGCTCTGTGTTCTTTCTGCTTAAAAATATTCTAGAGCTGGTGTCCTCAAGTTGGTAATTTCATTTGGTAATCCGGTAGCCAGTGGATGGCTTTTAAATCCAGTGTGGAATCTCCTGGGATTTATGTTTATGGTTGTGTTAAAGTTTATTGCTGCACCCTGAAGTGTACCCAAATAGGAATCACCTACCTTTCCTCTCTCCTGGTACAAACTCTGAGACTTTGACTTACATGGATGCTGTCAGGTTATAATGCTAAATTTGCCCTAAGTTTTATGATAGGTTTATTATTGCATTCTAGTGAGACTGCTTGCCCTCTCCTTTGCTACTCTACAACAGAGGGAAGACACTTTGATCACTCTGAGCTCTGCTCAGATATAGACAAACCCATGAAAATATACCAATGTCATTTGCTTTATGTGCAGTGTCAGCTGAGGCTGTGATCGATTTAAAAAATAGTCAGTTTAATCTCGTTAACATGGTATCTCAGATCTTAACACTTTGAGGATGGTAACTAAAGGCTTCCCTAGTGACTAGCTTGCATGTGAGTAATGCTTCCAGGCCTCTAATAATTTCCTCCTTAGATCTGTTCCTGAAGCTCTTCTTTTGTCCCAACAAAATATCACTTCCATGTCTGTAGGAGTCCATACCTGTCTGATGCTTTCTCCCTTATCCTTCTACTTAGAGGAAAGCCTAAACCTTTCCTCACTCCTGTCTTTACATTGGAATTTTAAATTGGATCATTGACATCTGAACTTTAAGCCTGTAATGAAAACAGTGACAAAATGTGGCTTTTGTGGCTGTTGGTTTCTTTTAGAAATGGAGGTAGGGATGTATTTGTCTTTGCATTACATGAAAATACATAGTATCTGTATGGTTGCTTTCCCTCTCAGGACTCTGTGAAGTTTTTAACCACGGTCATGAATAAATGCCACTAAAATTATAAGAATGATTTATGGCACCTACCTATACATGCTTTAGGGAACACGTTTTTTTACCTTGAAGTTCTGAGCAGCTGGAAGGCTGAACCTCTTTGAACACCTCAGAAAGCTTAAGATTTCTTCCTGCTCACTCAAAAAGTCACCCATAGCACACCTGAGGGGTGCATGGAGTGAGCTATCACATCTCATTTATTTATTTGACTTTCCTAGGGCCCCCAACAAGCCTTTTCCAGCCGCCCCGTCGCCCAGGCCTGGGCACTGTTGGGAAACCCATCCGGCTCCTGGCCAACCACTTCCAGGTTCAGATCCCCAAGATTGATGTTTATCACTATGATGTAGATATCAAACCAGAGAAACGCCCCCGGAGAGTCAACAGGTAGGAGTTACTTAATAAAGGTTTATTGGTTTAAATTAACTGTATATACCTGAATGTAAGGAAGCTGTGCATCCTAGGAATTCTCCATCTGTCAAGGCCTGTTTGTGTTTGTACTGTGGTCAGCAGTTGCTTTTCAGTGAACTATAATATTCTTGGAATTGGCCTGTAATCTGGAAGGCTCTGGGAAATGTACTGAGCATTGACCTCCAGCTGGTTTTATTTTACAGTCTACAAGTCAATGTCCCTGGTAATTGTTCCACAGTCTGTTACACAAACATGTGTAGCAGCTGAGGGGAGGCATTTCAGCTTGTAGACTTTGGAGTCCACACGTGGATCAATCCACAGAGCACTCCCACGCACCCCAAGGCAGTGCTTGTGTCTGCTCCTGTGTGTGAACATCTCTCCAGGTTCCTCTGCTTGTTTTGGCTGTAGCTCTGCTGACAGCACAGACACCTGTACAGACACCTGCATGTGCCACTCGGGTGTCTTAACCTAGAGGTGACATTCACAGCCTCTGGTGCGACCTGGGGGTGCTTTTATACATTATTGTTTTTCACATCTTGCTCCTTTAAGAAAAAAGCGAGAAAAGAATTTTAAATTGTGTAAGCCCATTACTGAATTTTCTGTTCTCCACTTAACTCAATGAATCACTGCCTAGGGAGGTGGTGGATACGATGGTGAGGCACTTCAAGATGCAGATATTTGGGGATCGGCAGCCTGGCTACGACGGGAAGCGGAACATGTACACGGCACACCCCTTACCCATTGGCAGGGACAGAGTAAGTGTTGCTCTAAGTTTCCACAGGAAAACTGTTATAGTGTCATTTGAAAAGTGTTCTTTTATTAAACCTAAACCCAAAATGCTGTCACACCTATTGGTGTAGTCTTGGAAATGACAGACATGACCAGTCAGGGTTTCTAGGAGCTCACTGGTGTTTTACTGAAGTTTGTGTCTTTGGGTTTCTAATTCCCAGTTCTTCAGCTACAGAATCTCACGAGACATGAGAACTACATTGTGCTCTTATAGCTTCAAGGAGACTATTTTTCTTTCACCCTGATGGGAACTTCCCTTTTCCCTGTTCTGACCCTCGTTCTGTTGCTGAATGTAAAAGTCATTGTAGCTGACAATGACTCTGGTTTGGGTTTGGTTGTGCTGTGGAGATGTGTCCTCCTGTTCCATGGGAACAACCAGATCAGCTGTTCCTGCCTTGCATGCAGACCCCAGCTCTAAACAAAACTTCACCTCATCTACTGATCTCCCAAGGGATCTGGTCATTGCTGTGCCTTGGGGGTTGTCCAGGATGAGTTCACAGTTACTCTCTGGGCTGTGGGGTGTGAGAATCATCCCAAGTGCTGTGCCAGAACTCTGAGATTTGTGTTTCTCAGTGAGTCTCCTTTTTGACTAAAAGGTTTTCTTGCCTTCCCATTTGGTTCACAAAATACCTTATTATTAATTGGCTGACTTAAAAAAATGACTCACTGTTCTCCAGAGCTTTGATGTCACCATGCTAATTACTGCTTAAAATTTACATTTAAAGATACTTCAGTGCAGTTTCTCAGATGAATAAATGACAAACTTTCAAAGTCCTGAGGGAACCAGTTGTAATATTTTAAGGTCATTACACAAACTAATAATTAAAAATACAGATTCAAAGGACACCTAGGAGAAAACTGTACCATTGCTGAGTGTTGTGTCTGTCTGCAATCCATAACAAAAGCTTGTGCTTAATTTTCTTGTGCCCGTGGCAGGTGGATATGGAGGTTACACTTCCAGGAGAGGGGAAAGACCAGACATTTAAGGTTTCCATTCAGTGGGTGTCAGTAGTCAGCCTTCAGATGCTGCTGGAAGCTCTGGCAGGGCACTTGAATGAAGTTCCTGAAGATTCTGTACAGGCACTGGATGTAATCACACGGCACCTTCCCTCCATGAGGTGGGTACTTGTGGGGCCCTCCTGGCTGGATATGTCTTTTATCCATCTGAACATTTGTGTTTGTTATTCCTTGCTGCTGCTCTGCTGCCCATTACGCTCCTGTGGTAGAAGGGATGAGGGATAGAGCCACGTAATTCAACACCTGCCTTACAAATTTACACTAGAATAAGGAAATGTGATCTGAACTAAGGCCTTGTGTCTGCTGGTCATGTTTCTAGCAGGAATTTACTGTACCCTTTCCAGCTGCACTGTCAGAAAAGGCTTTGTGTGCTTGCCATAAGTCAGCTCTGACAGCTATAACATGCTGTAGAGATGTGTTTTAACCACTATAGATGTGAGTGTGAAAAGTGTGTCAGAAAGAAATGATCAGAGTATTAATTTTCTTTTTTTTTTTTTTCAGGTACACCCCTGTGGGTCGCTCCTTTTTCTCCCCTCCTGAAGGTTATTACCACCCCCTGGGAGGGGGCAGGGAGGTCTGGTTTGGCTTCCACCAGTCGGTCCGTCCTGCCATGTGGAACATGATGCTCAACATCGATGGTGTGTAGGAGATTCTGTCTCACTCATGTAACAGAGGTCTTTGTGCCTCCCAGTTAATTGTCCTATCTTTTTATCTTAGTGTCAGCGACTGCTTTCTATCGTGCCCAGCCTATCATTGAGTTCATGTGCGAGGTCTTGGACATCCAGAACATCAGTGAACAAAGCAAACCTCTGACAGACTCCCAGCGTGTCAAGTTTACCAAAGAAATCAGAGGTAAAAGCTGGTCCTAAAGCTGCTGCAAGAAAATATGGAAACCTGCTCATACTATGTTGTAATGAAAATTTGCAAGGCACACAGAGAACTGAGCTGTTCCTTTTTGTCTTCATCCTCTTCAAAGGTGATTCCTGTCCCTGAACTTAATTTCTGTTGGGTTTTCAGGTCTAAAAGTAGAGGTTACCCACTGTGGCCAGATGAAGAGGAAATACCGAGTTTGCAACGTTACCCGGCGACCAGCCAGTCACCAGACGTATGTATCAAGCACTGCCTGACAGTTCTTAAAATCCTCAACCTATGAAATATATCTGGAATATATTTGGTATATTGTTTATGCAGGAATAGTTGATTCTGGAGGTGAAGCAGCTTTACAGGAATGTATAGTCTTAGTGGAGTAGAGGAATAGTGTGGGTTTTGACTGCTGTTTTATTTCTTTCAACCCAGGAAAGCCGAGCTATATCCTGGCTTTTAAATACAGTTATCAAAAGCTCCTATTTTTAAAATAGCTAAATTATGAGAAATTCAGGATATAGTCTAAAATCTTTTCATAGAGAAGAGATCCAGTAACTAAGGAAAATAGAGATTTGCTAAAGGTAGTCTGGAATAGGCTTTTCATACATTTTTTTTCCTTTAAAAAAATCTGACGAAATCTAACCAGAACAAATGTCATTTCTAGGTTCCCTCTGCAGCTGGAGAATGGGCAGGCCATGGAGTGCACAGTAGCTCAGTATTTTAAGCAGAAGTACAGTCTACAGCTGAAATACCCTCACCTGCCCTGTCTCCAAGTGGGACAGGAGCAGAAACACACATACCTGCCACTGGAGGTAAGGATCTGCGTCCTGCACTGTGGGGTGGCCTCTGTTAAACAGTGTCACAGCACCTCTTCCTGCTCCTGTGCAGGTGTGTAACATCGTGGCTGGCCAGAGGTGCATCAAGAAGCTCACAGACAATCAGACCTCGACCATGATAAAGGCGACAGCCAGGTCTGCCCCAGACAGGCAGGAGGAGATCAGCAGACTGGTGAGTGCTTTTCCAGCTGCACAGGCTGTGTTTGTCACTTCTCATGGCTTTTCCAGAGCATTGGAGCAGGTGATGTTAAGCAGCATGACCGAGAGAGAAGTCAAAAAATCTGTCTTGGTTGAAACAAATCCTTCTGAACAGAAAGGCTGTTGATGACATAGAGGGCAGAGTCACCTGAAGCTTTAGTGAGTGACATCAATACTTGTCTTGTCCCAGGTGAAGAGTAACAGTATGGTTGGTGGGCCTGATCCATATCTGAAGGAGTTTGGAATTGTTGTCCATAACGAAATGACAGAGCTGACAGGCAGAGTTCTGCCAGCCCCAATGCTGCAGTATGGAGGCAGGGTGAGTTTCCTTGTCCTGTAAAACTCCTTATCCTGAGGTTATTGATATTCATGAAGTGTTTTGTGTATCTTCTCATGAGGCTTCCTCTGGTGGGCTACAGTCAAAATGGAGCAGCACTTGATTTCTAATTTTCCTTTGGTTTTTACCTAGAACAAGACTGTGGCCACACCAAACCAGGGCGTGTGGGACATGAGAGGGAAACAGTTCTATGCTGGCATTGAGATTAAAGTTTGGGCTGTTGCCTGTTTTGCTCCTCAAAAACAATGCAGGGAAGACTTGCTGAAGTAAGTATTTTCCTATTTATTCAGGTTTCTATTTCAAGGTGTATTTTTCTTATGTTTCTGAAAGGTGTGATGTGTGGTATAAATTGATTTTCCCCTGCCCTTCAAATTACTCTACCGAATCCTAAAGAAAGAAGTTCTGTGAACCACTGATTGGTAAAAATCATGGTTGCAATAATGCTTAGATAAATGAGGTGGATAAGTAAAAATTTACCAGAGCATCAGTATTAGTTTGGGAGTCTGCCTCAGGATATTCATCTCGAATGTCTGTTTCTGTAAGGCTTGTAAAATTACAGAAGCTGATGACCTTCCTCAGAGAGGATTAGAGTCGTATTAGTGAGTTCCTGATGGGGATAGAATTGCTAAAAAATAATTACTGTAGTGCTGAGAAATAGCAGAACCAGTGTAGATCTGGTTGATAAAACTGATGAGTGAACCATAGTGAAAAGGCCAGAACAAATCCACTTCTATTTCAGGAGTTTCACCGACCAGCTGCGCAAGATCTCCAAGGACGCCGGGATGCCCATCCAGGGCCAGCCCTGCTTCTGCAAGTATGCCCAGGGTGCAGACAGCGTGGAGCCCATGTTCAAACACTTAAAGCTGACTTATGTTGGTCTGCAGCTCATCGTGGTGATTCTGCCTGGGAAGACGCCTGTGTATGGTATGGAAATGGGCTGTAAAGTGATCAGGAGTTGTACTGCAAGTGGGTGGCAGGAAGGAGGAAGAGAAGGCAATGGGTTCTCTTTAAAAGGGTGTTTTGGAGCTGGTTTGTCAGGCCTGGTTGGAGAAGTTGTGTATTGCCAAATAGCAAACTGAACCTTTGCCAGTGAAGTTTCAAGGGTCTGAATTATAGTAACATTTGAAAAAAAAAATAAGAGCAAGCAGAAACCACTTCCTTATTTTCTGTCACAGCTGAAGTCAAGCGGGTCGGAGATACTCTTCTAGGCATGGCCACACAGTGTGTTCAGGTAAAGAATGTGGTCAAAACCTCACCACAAACACTGTCCAACCTGTGTCTCAAGATCAATGCCAAGCTCGGAGGAATCAACAATGTGCTGGTGCCTCATCAAAGGTGAGATTCAGAAAGCTCTTTGTAATGTCTGCATTGTCAAGGAAAACGGTGTTGTTTTGTTGTGTTTGCTAAAATGATACTTTTCAAAATAAAACACACTTTAGAAATTCCCACAGTCTGGAGTGGACAGTGGAGGATATGTCTGCATTTGGAGTGTTCCCAGTAAGCCCTGAGCCAAGGGGAGTCAGAGTCATCCAGCAGTCAGAGCCACCAAACTCACCAAGGTCTTTTTCCTGTCTCTTTCCTGCCTTTGGATTCACTCAATGTACCTTTTCCTCTTGCAACCTTCAAAAGCATCCTGTGTTTGCATCCAAATTGAAAGAGAAGGAGCGAGGAGGAGTGACTTGGAATCAATGTTTGTAACTTGGTCTGCCTTTGATCCTGTCCTTGTCACTTTCTGTTCTTTCTGGACTGTAAGTGCTGGAGGCAGAGAATTTTGCCCTTAAAAACTCTCACAGGTTTTAGTTCTGTTCAGTGCTTTGGATGCACCTTCCTCAGCTGTAATTTTTTTTTGTTCCTGGCCCTCTTTCTTTTTGCTGTTCTTGTTTATTATTATGAGTTGGTAAGAGGCCACCTCTCCTCTCAAGCCAGGCTGAGGAAGTTTGGGTTATTTAGCCTGAGGAAGAGAAGGTTGTGTGAAAACCTTCCAGTATCTGAAGGGGCTGAAAAGGAGGTTGGAGAGGGACTGTAGTAATGGCTTCAGACTGAAAGAGATTAGAGATTAGGAAGAAATTGTTCCCTGTGAGGGTGGTGAGGCCCTGGCACAGGTTGCCCAGAGAAGCTGTAGCTGCCCCATCCCTGGGTAGTGTTCAAGGCCAGGTTGGACAGGGCTTGGAGCAACCTGGGATAAGTAGAAGGCATCCTTGCCCAGGACAGGGGGTGGAACTGGCTGGGCTTTAAAGTCTTTTCCAACCCAAACCCTTCCGGAATTCTGCTATTCTACCTAACCAACCTTCATCTTAACCAAACAGGCCCTCGGTGTTCCAGCAGCCGGTGATCTTCCTGGGAGCAGACGTGACTCACCCTCCGGCCGGGGACGGGAAGAAGCCGTCCATCGCGGCCGTGGTGGGCAGCATGGACGGGCACCCCAGCCGCTACTGCGCCACGGTGCGCGTGCAGACCTCGCGCCAGGAGACCTCCCAGGAGCTGCTCTACAGCCAGGAGGTGATCCAGGACCTGACCAACATGGTGCGGGAGCTGTTGATCCAGTTCTACAAATCCACTCGTTTCAAGCCCACGAGGATCATTTACTACAGAGGGGGAGTGTCGGAAGGACAGATGAAACAGGTATTGTCTGGTTGATTTTTCGTTGTTCGTGAAAAGAGATTGATATGTAGTTATGTGGATTGTAAGGGATTGGCCCTTGAAAAAAATATATTTATTTATGTGGATAATCACAGAATCATAGAATCACCAGGTTGGAAGAGACCTCCAAGATCATCAACTCCAACCCAGCCCAAACACCTCAACTAAACCATGGCACTGAGTGCCACATCCAATCTTTCTTTAAACACATCCAGGGATGGTGACTCCACCCTGGGCAGACCATTCCAGTACTTTATCACTCTTTGTGTAAAAAAACTTTTTTCTAATATCCAACCTATATTTCCCTTAACACAGCTTAAGACTGTGTCCTCTTGTTCTGTCAGTTGCTAGAGAATTGTTATTTTTGTTATTGGAAAAATTAAGTTTCCTTGAATTGTCTTGGGCACAGTATACATTTACCAGTCTGATCATGTCCCTTACAATGTGGCATTTGTACACAGGTAAAAAAATAATCAAATACTCATTGAATTAATCACATAATAGTTAAATCTTCTGCTTGTAGGTGGCTTGGCCAGAGCTGATCGCCATCCGGAAGGCCTGCATTAGTTTGGAAGAAGATTATAGACCTGGAATAACCTACATTGTTGTGCAGAAGAGGCATCACACCAGGCTGTTCTGTGCTGACAAAACTGAAAGGGCAAGTACTGACTCCATGAGGGGGAGGTGATGGCACAGAAAGTGGGATTGTTTGATTCCGTGGGGTGGGATCCATCTTGCCCACTAAAGCTGTAAAGCAGCAGCAGTACTGGGTGGTAACAGGCTTTCTCTACCAAAATAACCAGTTCCTTCCTTTTTTATTGCTCTACATCAGATGGAACAGCTTGTTCCCCTTTTTGGAATAGGTGTGCTCAGTATCCCAGAATTTGTGTACCTGGAGATGTATCCTGCATTTTTATAGTCCAGGATTCCTGATGATGAGCTGACCTGGCTGTTCACTCTGTTCCCTGTTCTGTCTCCAGGTGCATCTAAGATGTGCCTGCAGCACAAATCCACAGGCCAGCTGAGGAACCTTCTTTAGGGAAGCACTTGATCTGAGGTTTGCTTAAAAACCAAGATCTCTGGGGTGTGAGAGCAAACAAGGATACGAAATAAATTTATCTCAGGAACCTGCATTTTCAGATCCTGAATTACTTGTGTAGGCTTTATCCCACTCTGCAGTTTTAATGGTGCTGGCAAGGGTTTTATTTTCTTCTGATGACACACCAGCTGGATTTGGTGAAGTTTCTAAAAATGAATTCACAGAGAACATTTTTCATTGCTCCTGTGTAAACGACCTTAATATTTTTTCACCTTTTTGAGCAGTAAATTCTCCAGCAGCTTTCAATAGAGCCTACCTTTGAAAGCATTTTGGGGTCACTTCCAAAAAAGCCCATGGACTAATAATAAACCTTTCTCACTAGGTGGGTAAAAGTGGCAACGTACCAGCAGGCACTACTGTGGACAGCACCATCACACATCCCTCTGAATTTGACTTTTACCTCTGTAGCCATGCAGGAATTCAGGTAATGTCAGCTCTACTGTGCTCAGGCTGTGCAACTAAATCCTTGTAGTTGTCCCCATGGGAAATGTCACTTCTGTTTGTCACTTGGCAGGCTCAGAGTGTGTCGGTGCCTGCTTGGCACTGACTCCTCAGTGCCTGCTGGAAGGTGCAGCCTGCAGGTACCACCTCTGTCCTTGCTGTTGCACTCCAGCTGACTGCTCACCTCTTCTCTGCAGGGAACCAGCCGGCCCTCCCACTACCAGGTGTTGTGGGATGACAACTGCTTCACAGCAGACGAGCTGCAGCTGCTGACGTACCAGCTGTGCCACACCTACGTGCGCTGCACCCGCTCCGTCTCCATCCCCGCGCCCGCCTACTACGCCAGGCTGGTGGCCTTTCGGGCCAGGTACCATCTTGTGGACAAGGATCACGACAGGTAAGGAGTGGCCTCATCACCCTGGTGAGCAAGTAGTGAAGCTGAGCCGTGCTGCTTGTCCCAGTTGTTGATGGGTGTGTGTCTGCTCGCAGCGCTGAGGGCAGCCACGTGTCGGGGCAGAGCAACGGCCGCGATCCGCAGGCGCTGGCCAAGGCCGTGCAGATCCACCACGACACCCAGCACACCATGTATTTCGCTTGAGAGCACCTGGGAAGATGAGGCAAAACAACAACCCATGCAGTCCTGAAGTGTTTGGAAGCCTCCTGCTCTGTCCAGGGCCGGGGGATTTCGGACTGCCCACTACCAGCAGCTCCGGACAGTCGCACTGAATCTGTTCTTCACTGCAACGTCTGATGCACCAACACAATTGAGCCATTTGTTTCATTGTTTTCTGTACTAGAAATCCATAGACTTGTCTTTTCTGATGCATTGGACTGAATTTTTACCTCAAAGCGCAAAGGCCGATCATCCTGAAATTTTTCAAGGACTTGGCACGAAAGGTTTCTATCAAATCTTTTGCTAGCTGTGGTTTTTCAGTTCTCCTCATCCCATGAGCTGACGGTGACTGCTGCCCTGTCTCCGTGCCCTGCTTCGTGAGTATGATGTGATGGCAAAATGTTCTATCCAGCTCGCTGTAATCCTTCTGTCGTGTGGGGCCATAGATTTTTTAATGGAGATTTTAGACTTCACTACTGTAAATGCCTTTTAACAAACATAACTTTCACAGGTATTGCAGTTTTTTGTCAGTTTTACTAATTATCTTTTTAATCTCTGCAGACTTGGGCTGCAAAGCAATTGCACTATACTGCGAGTTAATAGGTGGTTCTTGTTCTGTGAATGTGTAATATAACCAATAGTGATGCCTGTCAGTAGATTTTAATGATAATGGTTATAAATAATACTGCCATGGTATCGTAACAAGTACTGAACCATCATTTCCCCCCTCTAAAAATGATAAAACAAAAAAAAAAATTTAGCTTTTAGGTATTTTGCAAACTTTTACAAAAGTGCCCACTTTATGCTGCTGTGTGGTTTGATAAATCTAAGTGATTTTAAAACTTTTTTCTCATAGAAGGTTTAACTTTGGCAATAAATCTTTGTTTTTTAAGCCCCCCCAAACAGTGTAATTTTCTAGCTGAGGATTGTGCATGAGTTTAACCAACATTCTCGTGTCGTTTTCTGAACACACAATTTGGCAGTTTCTGAAACAGATTAGAAAAGACGCATTTCCATGCTTTTTTTAAGAATTATTTTTAACTGTTTTATATTCACTGTTGGTGTCCTGTCTACAACATTTTTTATAAGCTTGGAAACTGGGTGTTCCATGTAGGAAAGGCCAACGTGTGCAGTTGAAATGTATTGTGTGACAGGCAACCTGAGGACTTGTACCAGCATTTTGAACTGTTTTTTTTTTTTCCTGGGAATCTGGGTTGCCCACACAACTGCATTTACAGCATGTTGAACCTGTGTGAGTCTCAAATGCTGATTCTGTCCCAGCCTAGAAATTAGGGTTTTTAATCTGCTTGGCTTTTTTCAGCTGCAACCTGTAATCCAGAACAGGGACCTACTTTCCCTGGTATTCCTGTAATCCATGAACGTAGTAATTTAAGACTAGATTCCTTACTGTATACCTGAGTTAGTGCAGATTAAAGCTTATTCCTAAACTGAGGAGGAGTTTGAGAAGCCCAAGGATTGCACTGTGGTCTCTGATACTCGTGTGGGGTTTGCTGCTAAGTTGTCTGCTGTCCCAAAGCTTAGGAACCAGCCCCCTCCAAATTTCAGCAATAGGAAATGCTGTTTCCTTCAGTCTTTAAGCTTGTAAATAAATGAAAGTTTACATTTCTAAATACTGTTGTTTTCAGTTGTACCAGAGTACACTGAACATCTTCAAACAGTTTTATAACCTCCTTGCCAGTAGTACGTCTCATAAATTAAGTTTAACCTCTTTTCATTTCTGTTGAAAATGGGACTGAAGTGAACCCTGCTCCTGGCACGTGCCAGGACAGGTTTAGATTGAAAAAAACAAAAAGATTCTTTTAAGTTTTTTAACTTTTTTTTTCAAGAATACCTCACTTGTGTAATAAAATCAGGACATGTGGGTGGGAGACTGACCGCTGCTTTTCTCAGTACTCGTTCAGGGAGAAGACACAAAAACCCTTTTTAGAGTGAACTCTGACTGACCCAACACACACAGAGAACTTTGGCACCTTGAAAAGCACCTGAGCACCTGTTGGAGGTGGTAGGATCCAAGATCCCTGATTTGAGTTTGTGCACTAGAAATGGGGCTGGTTTAACGAGGGTGCATAAAAAATGAACTTTATCACCAATTAGTTGTCCAGTGCCAAGCACTCCTGGTTGAGACTGAGGGAAGGGAGAGCCTCTCCTTGGTTTGCCTGTGGCTGGATATTTGACCTCAGACCAGGTGGAGCATCAGCCCCTGGTGAGCCCTGGGCCAGCACCTGAGCGGGGCTGGTGTGAGCCCACCCCGGGCACAGGGCTGGAGTTTTTGGGGGAAAAGCACTGAAGTTCAGGATCCAAGTTGCAGCAGTGCTGCCCTAGGCAGGTCTGAGCCCAAGTCTGGAGGACTTGAGGACCTGGGTGAGCCCTGTGGGCCTGAGTGACTCGTTCTGCATGTGTCAATCAATGGGAAGATGTGCATTCTGTAGCTGTAGTTTTAGGGTGTTTTGATTTTTGTTTTTTTGGGGTTTTTTTTTATAAATAAAGCCTGTTGGCCACTGTTTAGCTCTGTGGTGTGAAAGATTTTAAATGTAGCAAAGTTCAAAGAGTTGGGGACGGGAGTGGTTGATATATATAAAAAAAAATATATATAAAAAAAAAAAGGGGGGGGAGGGGGCAGAAATCCTGTTTTCCACCCGGTTCTGCTTGCTTTGTCCCTGCTGAGTTCTGAACAAGCTCTGGCAATCCTTAGTTAGCCTGTCTCCACCAATCTGGCTCTTGAATTGCTGTGAGTTCCCCAGGGTGGTGCCCGGAGCTCCATCCAGAGGGCGCAGGGGTCGGTGCACGGGATGTCCCGTGTCCGCCCTCGCTCGGCCCTTCGGATGGGGAAGGGCCCTGGCTCAGAGCTGGCGTCTGACACCCCCGACCCCTTTGTGGATGTGCTGTAGGAGTTTTCTTGCTCAATAGCGAGGGAGTGACTCTGCTTTCATTTTCAGAAGGCAGGGCCAGAGGGCATTGGATCCATCCCGATCCTGATCCACTGCGAGGCTCTTTCCCTGTGCACTGGAGGAAAGATCTTGCACTAAATATCACTTACAGATTTTTCTTAGACCTTGCTATTGACATTTTCATATTTCTATGTCTAGAGGCTGCAACTTCAATGTAAAATGTTTGCATTTGTTCAGTTTGACTTCTGATGTAATTTTTTGGTTTCTATATTGTTAGACTTGTAATGTTTCAAATGGTATTTTATTAACTTTGGACTGGATGTATGTCTCTAGCAATACGAGGTACTTTCTAAACTGTCCTGGGGCTCACAGCCCTGTGTCGAGATAAGATGCTGGTCGTGTACAATTGCAATGTATTTTTTTTTTTTTAGCCTGCAGGGATATTTTGTGTTCATGTGTCCAAAAATAATAATAATAATAATAAAAAAGATTGGCATTCTCGTGCCAAATGTTCTGTTTTTCCTTATTGCTGTCCAATAAATGCAATGTACAGAGTGAGCAACCAATACTGTTGCCTGTAAACAAATGTCTTAAACTATTTAACTTTTAATTAAAACTTGTACACAATGTGTCACCTGTGGAACTCATTACCACAATATAGCTATTTCTGTTGCATTAAGATTTAGCAAGTTAAATATATATGGGTGACATCTCCCAGGATCCTAAAGGAAGCTGAAATTTCAAACCCCAGGGGCAGGGTTCATAATGGGCCCGTTTTTATAATGTTTGGGAAATTACAGAGGAAATTTGGTGTTCATGGACTGTACCTGCCTGGAGAGGGGATTCTGTATCAGAGAGATGCAATGAGTAAATACAAGAGCTGTTGGCTCCTTCATCTTCTCTATGTGAGGTGAGGGTTTGTCTCCTCAGACAGCTGCACTGCACTATAAATACTGCAGAAAGGACAGGAAAAGCTTTTGGAGGAGGCCAGAGTGTGGGAGCTGTGACTGAAACCGGGACAGGATTGTGTGAAATGCCCAGCACCTTCTGCAGCCCCGCTTAGGTGTCAGTTCTGTTTGCAGGGCACATCCTGGGGCTTTGGCACTGAGGTTGCTCAGCCTCACGGAAACGTGAGGAGCTCAAGCCCCAAGGTTTGCTCATCCTGGTGTCTTCCAAACATGATGTAAAGACCTCTTGACCAAACCTCAGGAACCCGGGACTGAGTGATGTGCGGGATTCTGTGCCACAGCCTTGCTGTCTGTGCAGCTTTGACTCCAAAATCCCAGCTGGGTTCTGCTCCAGCCACTCCCTCGGGACAGCAGGAGGTGCTGCTCATGCTTTGGGAGAACAGCACGGGGTGGGAATGCTTTGACAGCCCGAATTCCTCTGGCTTTTCCACCGTTTCCTGGAACGGCCCAGCCAGGAACACACACCTGGGCTCGTTGTGGGAATGATGCTCCTGGGGTTTATGATGTTACTGACAAAGTCAAGGCACAGGGTTGGGATTTGCACTTCCTGGGAAGGACAGGTCTGGGAAACGGGATGGGAAGGGATGCTCTGCCCGGTTCCATGGATTTAGATGGAGCAGGGCCACGGGGAATTCCCAGGGCACTTCAGGAATGACCGTACAGTGGCAGGGAAAGGGAGCTTCCTCCTCGGCCCCGCCGCACAAAATGAGTAAAAAAACAAAAAAACACACAAAAAAAAAAAACCACAAAAAAAACCACAAAAAAACCAATAACAACAACAAAACAACAACAACACAAGAAAAAGGCAACAAAAAAAAAAGCCCGCCCCCCCCCCAAAATTTGCGGCAACGGGAGGCCGGGGCGCCGGCGGGCGGGCAGCGCTCTGCCGTTCCCCGGCTGCAGCGAGGCCCCGGCTGGGCACCCGCCGCTGTCCCGGGAGGACATCCCGGTTCCCCCGGGTCCCCCGGGTCCCCCCGGTCCCCGCGGGCCCCAAGATGGCGGCGGGGCCGGCGGGCGCCGCCTTTGTTGCGCGCGGGGCCGGGCGGTGGCGGCGCGTGCGCGCGGCACGAGGGGCGTGAGGCGGCTGCGGCACCGGCCCCGGCCCTGCCCGGCCCCGGCCCCCGGCACGGCCCTGCCCCGGCCCCCGGCTCGGAGCGGCGCCCGCGTGGATGGGATGGAAGCGGGACCCTCGGGAGCAGGTACCGCCGGCGGGGATGGGGAGATCGCAGCGCTGCGCGCCGGGCAGCGCCGAGAGAGCGACGGGGGACGAAAGGGATGAGGCCGGTGGAACGGGGGGCGGGTGTGCGGCGGGGGCCGGGGGGCCCGTGCCGGGTGGGGGTCGGGGCGGGGGAGCGCGGTGGAGGGGTGTGCGGAGGGGACCGCGGCGGGTGGCGATGGATGTGGCGGCGGCGCGGGATGTGCGGGGGCGATGCCGGGGATCGGGAGGTGTCGGAGGCGCGCAGGGGTCTGAGCAGCGGGGCTGCGGGGGGGGCTGCGGGGCCGCCGGGCAGGCGCGTCCCCCGGGTGCCCCGAGAGCAGCAGCGGTGCGGGCGCAGGGGAAGGGGCGATGGAGGCACTCGCAGAAACCTCGCAGGAGGGGGCACAGGGCCGGGGTCACGTCCAACCTCAGGTCCCCACAGAGCGGAGCGAGCCCTGCTTAAGGGGCTTGTTCTGCACAAAGCAGCAGCAGCAGCATCCCCCAGCTCCCCATCCTTTCCCCCAGCTCCCATTCTATTCCCCCTACCTCCCACCCCCATCCATCCCCCCGGCTGCCATTCCACCTCCCCTCCCTGCCATTCCACCCCCCCCAGCTGCCATTTTATTCCCCCCCCCAGCTCCCATTCCATCCCCCTGCTCCCCCTCCATCCTCCAGCTCCCCGGTTCCCCGAGTTCAGGGAGCGGGGCGCAGGCTGGAGCTGGCGCGGGGCCGGCGGCGCCGTGTGCCGTGACAGCACGAAGCGTCTCCTCCGCCCGTGCCAGGGCATGCGCGGAGCCGGGGCTCGGCATGGCCCCGTGGGGCCGAGCTCCAGAGCCACCCTCTAGCCCCGTGTCCCCTGCCCCAAGCCCCGCACGCCCGGCTTGCAGGGACGGGAGCAGCTGGCAGTGCCCTTCGTGCCGGGCAGCTCCGCGGGGGTTCGGAGAGCTGTGCCCTAGGCCGTCACATCGGCTGCCGCTCGCTCCTCTGCCTGGCCTGAGCATCGCGAGCTTGTGCTGATGAGTCGCAGAAGGATTTTGGTGCCTAAAATAAGGCAGAAGGAGGGGATGGGGTGATGGAGACGCAGGGTCACTGCCCTGCTGAGGCACGGGGCGATGGGGATGGGGAGCTGCTGCCCTTCCGAGGGACAAGGCAATGGGATCGGCAGTCTGCTCCCCTGCCACCTCTCTTGTGCTGGCGGGTTTGTTTGCCACCTGCCGTAACACATCAGCCTGGTGAGATTTTGACATAAACCTGCTGAGTGTTTGTAAACTTCAGTCCTCTCTTACAATATTTACTTTAATTGTAGCACAGAAATTTCCCCGAGTCTGCGTTACCTTCTGGCTGATGGTGCTTTGTGTTTGGGCTGATTTATGGCCTCTGGAAGCCGTGATTTGCTGGCGCCTTGGGGCGATAGCAGCGCTGCTGCCTCAGGGCCATGCAGATAACTGCTGCCGGGCACCCTCCTACCCCAGCCTGAAATGATGCTCTTAAGGTGCTCTAAAAGAATCTTCCATGTTGGGATGGGGATGCACTCAGTGGGCAGGTTTGGATTTCAGTCTCTGGGCCTGTGAGGGCTGCACAGGGAGCAGGGCTCTGCTGCTGCACCCTTGGGAGTTTCTTCTTCTGGCCCCAAATTTGGCTGGGGGGTATCTGCTCCCACCCAGGTTCACTCCTTGGGCAGGGCACTCATGAACCCCATGTTGTCAGAGCTGCTGTTGTGGCACCCCTTTGCTTGCCAGACCCTGAGTATGGGCTGAGCTCTGATGATGCTGTGACTTATCAGGGCAATAAAGCAGAAACTGGCATGTGCCTGGATGTGCCCAACATGGGGATGACTGGAAAGGCAGCAGGAAAACCCAGGACATCTTACCCAGCAGCACTCGTGGAGGCACACACACGCAGTGGTTTTAAAAACTAAACTTATTTTCCCACAACTTTTAGTTTTCTTTATCCCTTGTGAACTTCCTAAAGGCTGTTAATCTCAACCGTTGTCTTCCTGTGCTGAACCTTGCAAAAACCCCAAAGCTGCTCCGTCTGTTGGGGCTCTTTATCTTCAGGAAACACAAAATTGCGTATGCCTGGTTCTGGGACGGGATTAGACCAAGAAACAAAGCCAGGAGAAGCACCTTGCCTGGAGACACAGCACGGATGGTTTATCTCTAAACACTCTTTGCAGCCTCTCCCTAAACCCTGGGAAGAACAAAACACAGAGAAGTTATTAAGATGGCAGACGCGAGGAGGAAGCCAAATCAGGCGGAGAAGCTGCTCCTTGGGCAGGGTGATCCATGCAGAGCCACAGGCGGGTGGGAGCTGGTGCCACTGCGGGGCTGCAGTGGGACATGGAGAGGAGCTGGCGTCGCTTTTGTCCTGTCCCTCCGGCGCTGGGGGCTGCCTTTGTCTGCAGCTCCTGGCTCTGCAGGTCCCTGGCTGCTGCCTGGGCAGTGCAGGAGCAGCGGGAGAGCTCGCAGGGCTGGGCAGGGGCTGTCAGCCTCCACCCAGCCCAGGCACCATTAGCGGAGACCCCAGGGTCACCGTGGAGTCACACAGCCTGGATGTGCCACCCGGTGTGCTCAGCAGAGGTGCTGGCATTTGCTGTGCCCATGCTTCTCAAACTCCGTAGAGGGGTGGAAAAGAGAGCTGCTGGACAGCTGAGGCCAGCTTAGCAGGACCCTCATGGGTCAGGTCATGATTGAGCCATGTCTGCACCGCCAACATCAGCACACCACTGGCATCACCACGCTGCTCTCCAGAGCCAGAGCAGCTGGAGCACATCCCCTGCATGTGGGTGTGATGGAGTTGGCACTGCTCTTGCTGCTGTTCCTTGTGCTCTGTCTCAGCACCTGCAGCTTCACACTCCTGCCTGGCTCAACCTGCAGGACTGCACGTCCCAGGGTGCAGGGACACCCATTCAGCCAGGCAGGTTTATAGCTTGCACTTTAGGGTGTCACCCATGATTTCCAGGTGGGAAGCACAGCAGTGTCCTTTGCAATGTTTAGTGTGAGGATACAAAGAACTCAGCAGCTTTCAGTTGTCAGTCCTGTGGTAAAACTCTTTAGAGCCCGTTTTGGCTCATGTTTTTGCGTGCAGCCACCCCTGTGCAGGGCAGGAGCAGAGCTTGGGCAGCCCAGCCTTCCCTCAGCAGCCAGGCTCTGGTGCACAGACAGGTTTAACGCTGAGCTCTGATGGCTGAGGACGGAGCCTCTGTCCCGTGTGTGCATCACCTGCTGAAACTCAGTTTGGTGTCAAAGCAAAAAGCACTCTCAGCTACATGACCCTGGCAGTGCTCGGGTCACTCGGGAAGGAACAGGCAGTGATGGGTTGGCAGAGCTGAGATGGGGCTTTTTGAAGTCTGGGCTTCGTGGAATGTGTTGGTTGCTGCTTGAAGCTTGGTTTTGAAGGTGTCGAGCCTGGAGATTGGAATGCCAATTGCTCACCCTCCTCAGCAGCTGCCTTTCCCACTGGTGCTGTCCCTTACTTTGCTTCCCGACAGGGATTTCACTTCCTGGGGGGGTTCTGGGGTGGTTTAGGATGGGAGATGTCTCAGGGTGAGGATGGACCACGCTGCGTGTCCGGTGGCATTTGTTGTGCCGCGGCCCCGTCTGCATCTCTGATTCCCGGCTGTATTTTGGCGGGTGGGTGTGCGGAGAGGGGCCGGCGTGGACCCGCCGCCGCCGCCGCAATAAAACTCCCTTTTGTCTGGGCCCCGTTCCCGCGGCCCCTCGGCTGAATGCGGCGCTGGAGAGGATTTCAATGACATGGTAATTTCATGCCGTCCCACCGGCGGCTTCGCCCGGCGCAGGCAGCTGTTGGGCAGCGGGTCGTGTTCCCCAGCTGTTACAATAAATAACAGAAACAAAGCGTATTCCAGCGCTAATTACCTCAAACTTGCTTTCACTTCGGTGGCTCTGCCCTCGCCGCCATCTCTGCCCGCGGTACCCGGTGCAAGGGCGGCGATGCTCCGCCGCCGGCGCGTCCCCAGGGCACGGCTTTGTGTGCGAAAGTCTGTGATTCCTCCCGGGCCGCAGAATTTCTAATGGCAGCGGATTTCATCCCGCTCACTGGCCGCATTGTGCTGCAGGAACAACACTCACCCTGCAGCCCCCGGCCCTGGCGCCCGCATTTACATGACAAAGTGGGAGCCTGTGCAGCTTCGCCATGGAGAGTCGAGGTATGCAGGAGCCAAGCCCTCCCATGCAGGAGCCCCGCTATGTGCTGGAGCCCCCCTCTTTCCATGCACTCTGGGTAGCTTTTTAACGAGGCTTCTTCTTGCTGGCTTCAGGCATGAGGTGCCTGGGATGACAGTCGAGATGTTCGGAATTCCCTGGCAGCATCCTCTGAGCCAGGAGAAGAGTGGCTTTCACTGAGGCAAATTATGGAGGGAGTGTGAGTGTTCAGAGCAGAAATGTGGCATATGAAAGGATGAGCCAAGCCTGCATGTTCACCAAAGGGTTTTGGGGTCTCTCCCACCTGGGCTGAAGCAGCCGAGGCTCGGTAAGAGCCTGGCTCACATGCTGGAGGTGCTGCCTGGGCAGCTGCTTTGGCTTGTCACATTCAGGAGCTGTGTGTTGTGGTCACCAAAATAAAACTCTCTGTGTCAGTCCAGGGGTGAACTTGCCCATCCTCGATGCTGGTCATGGTCCTGCCCTGATCTTTGCAGGGCATCTCCTGTGCCATCAGGTGCTGCTACCTCTGGCCACTCTGCCTGTTTATCTTACCCTGTGTTCACTGTATTTTCTGTGTTCCATCAAAATTCTGAGCCAACTTTTGTGTTGCTGGAGGCTGGCTCCTTCCTTGACCTGTGATTGATGAGCCTAATTGTGGGGTGTTATGTTCATGAAGCATCTGAGATCCTCTTTAGCATAGTAAAGCCTTAGTTTTGGAGTGACCAAAGCAGTGCCAAATGTAGGATTGGTGTGGGGCAAATTGGTCACATCTCTGCAACTCCTGCCAGCCCCTGACTGGCTTCAGCTCCTCTTGGGCACCCAAGGGCCACTGAGCAGCTGTCAAGCTGTGGCCACTGCCCTGTTTTCCCTGCATCTGTGGGGTTACCATGGGCACATGGAGTTGCATGTGGCCCTGCTCACACACGGCTGCCAGGATTGTCTGGGGGGTGTGATGATCCCAGAGGAGGAGAAGCTGCGGGTGCTGGCCTTGATGTGGCTGCAGGAAAGTCAGTAGAAAGCTGCTGTCCCCTGACAGATCTTGCAGGTAGGCGGTATGGTTCCTCACTCAAACACAGGAACTGGAGGCTCCAGCAGCACTGGCAAATACCTCTTTGCTTGTGAGCCATGATTTAAAAATGCATCAGCTCGCAGCCAGGGAGCTGGCCACTGCCAAGAAATGTTAATCATGTGGAGACATGACTTACACTGGGAGCAGCTCATCTGAAAATCAGTTCCTTCAAACGAGCTGCTTCCGAAGTGCAGCACAGATGTGTTTTGGGGGTGGCTGGCAGTCACCCTGTCCTGGGGCAGCTGGGGGTGCCTGCAGGTTTTGAGCCCTGCAGTGGACTCGGGGATCCCCACCTTGCTCCAAGTCTTGTGCTGCCTTGTGTGAGGAGGTGCTGGGGCCAGGTGAGCCCAGGCCTCCCAGCAGATTTTGGCTCTCTTGAGGTCCTGTTGCAGGGCAGAAGCAGGAGCAGAGGTTGGCTTTGGAGAATTAACTTCTGCAGTTCAGACTCTGGACATTCAGAAGAGTTTTCCCTTCCCCTCGGTGTCCTGCAGCACTGGTGGCCTTCCACGGGCAGGAAAAGTCTTGTGAAATTTGGGTGCAAAAGTAAAAGGCAAATTTGAAGTTTCGTTTGCTGCTCTACTGTTTTTCTGCGTCTGATATTTTTAGCCTGGAATGGAAATTTGGATTTAAAAAGAAAGTGGATGGGAGAAAGGGGTGCTAAAAGCACCATGTGTTCAGGAGCTTGAATTGGAGCTGGGTTGCTGTCTGTGGGCCGACGTGGACAGTTGGCCGCGCAGATGGAGCCCTCTGAATACCCCCACACTCAGTCCCTGCGCTGGCCCAGCTGCCTCGACCTCGTGGTGTGTGAGGAACAAATAGGAGGTGCAGACTGGGAGGGGTGAAGATGGGCAAAGTGGGAATGGGGCAGGAAGGGCAGAGCTCACCTCGGAGAGCAGCGGGGTGGAATAACTCCTTGGCAAGACTTTAAGATACATTTGAGTCTGAGGGTGTTGTTGATTTGGAAATGCAGCTCAGTCCTGTAGCCATGTGCTGGTGCCATCCTGCAACTCTAGAACTTCATAAGTGAGTCTGCGTAATGGGAATTGTGGAAAAACTGGTATTTCCCTCTTTACAGGTCCCCACACTGCTTCAGGTGGGGATTTGGGATTGGTTTGGATTTGGGTTTTTTTGGTTTTTTTGGTTTTTTTGCAAAACCCAGCAGTTCAACAATTGTGTAGTGCAGATGGAACAATGCGTTTCCTGTTTCTTGTGGCATCCTCCCTCCAGCAGTGAGTTGGAATTTGCTGGGGAATGGAGGGGAAACGTGTGTGTCTGTATGTCCCTGCTGACAGAATACCAGGGAATTGCATACCCTTGGAAAGGGGCACGGTGACGATGGAGCTGGTGCTGCTCTCCCATAGCAGGTGGCAGTGCTGGAGCCTGTGCCAAGGGGGCCACTGTGCCCTGGCACTGCCCTTCAACAGCTCAGCTGGCACCAGAGCTCCCCAGATGGTGCCCAGGGAAGCTGCTTCCTGGTGTGCTGCTCTGTATTCTGCCACTGCCACCTCCTGCCAGGAGAAGGTGTAATGGGAGTCCTTCCAGTTCAGGATGTGGTGATGAAAAGCTGTGGGACTCTGTGAGATCTGTCTGTCTGTCTGTCTGTCTGAGTATGGGGTCCCTGGCAGCCCTCCTGACCTGTGCTCTCTTCCACAGCTGCAGGCGCATACCTGCCCCCCTTGCAGCAGGTGTTCCAAGCACCACGTCGGCCTGGGATAGGAACTGTTGGGAAGCCCATCAAGCTCCTGGCCAACTACTTTGAAGTGGACATTCCCAAGATCGATGTGTATCATTATGAAGTGGATATCAAACCCGATAAATGTCCACGCAGAGTCAACAGGTAAGGCAAGTATTAGAGGTTTGGCACTTGTTCCCTGCTTCCAGTTTCCTAGTGGAGGCTCTGTAAGTGCCTGTCTCTGGCTTTGCAGTAGAAGCCATTAGGGTGACCATTATAGCAGGGGTCACAGCAGTGGCAGGGGTCATGGCACTGCTTGATGCCCACAGGTGGCTGGACCCCTGGCCATGTTTGTGCAGCAGTGCTGCTTCCTGGCCTGGGAGCATCAAGGGTCCAGAGCCTCAGCACAGTCCCTGCTGCTCCAAAACAGCTGTGCTATTTTGGCAACAATCCCTGATTTAAAAATAGCAAGCCCAGACCTCAGGCCATCGTGTACTTTTCTTTGTTTTTCTTTTTGATGTGCTCTTCGCTGCCTGTCCCCTCCTGCCCTCCCAGCCTGGGGAGCTCTGTGCCCCAAGGGCCAGCAAGCAGATGCTGCATGTGCTTTTGGCAGCGAGTCACACTGTGCCATGTACACTCCTTCTTCCCCCCAGTGCCATGTCCACTCCTTCTGCCAAAGCCAATGTACTGAAGGACAATTGCTGTGGGACAAGGCACATGGCTGCTTGTCTGTGGCTTTCCTGCCTCAGGGGTCGCATCTCTGCTCTCAGTTGCCCCAGGGAGGGAGGCTGGGGTGGACTGGGCAGGTTGCAGAAGGTCTCAGGCTGTAAAGAAAGTGACAAAACAAACCTCTCCCTTCTCTCTTCCTGCCATTCTGTCTTGCCTTCGTAGGGAAGTTGTGGAGTACATGGTGCAGCACTTCAAACCGCAGATCTTTGGTGACCGAAAACCAGTCTATGATGGGAAGAAGAACATCTACACTGTCACAGCCTTACCCATTGGGAACGAGCGGGTAAGAGAGGGCAGTGAGCCCTGTGTGGGCACTGCCTGGAATGACCAGCAGAAAACGACCCCGCCTCATCCCTGTGGGGATGCCATGGTCACTGTCCCTTCCCTCCTGCACCCAGGTTGACTTTGAGGTGACGATCCCAGGGGAAGGCAAGGACAGGATATTTAAGGTCTCTATCAAATGGATGGCCATCGTGAGCTGGCGCATGCTGCACGAGGCCCTGGTCAGCGGGCAGATCCCCGTCCCACTGGAGTCTGTCCAGGCACTGGATGTTGCCATGAGGCACCTGGCTTCCATGAGGTACCTGTGCTGAGGGACACCGGGGCTGTGCCAGGGAGGGGAGGGGCCTGCTGCCCTTGGCAGGCTGCTGTGGCTGGGACTGGCCTTGACAGTCATTGGAGAAGGCAGCTGTGCCAGTTGTGTCCTTGGGTGCTCCTGCAAAAGAAATAGAGGGGGTGATGCAGCTGGCAGGGTGAGTCTGGGGGTGCTGCCATGGGCCCAGTGTGTGCCACTGACATGGTTTGCCCTGGTTCACAGGTACACTCCCGTCGGCCGCTCCTTCTTCTCCCCCCCTGAAGGCTACTACCACCCCCTGGGAGGGGGCAGGGAGGTCTGGTTTGGCTTCCACCAGTCAGTCCGGCCTGCCATGTGGAAGATGATGCTCAACATCGATGGTGACGTTATTTCTCATGCTGGGGAGCTGCAGTGGGAGGGCTGGGTGTATTTGGGAAGGCTGGCTGAGAGCAGAGACACATCGTGGTGTCTGTCTCACAGTGTCAGCCACTGCCTTCTACAAAGCCCAGCCAGTCATCGAGTTCATGTGTGAGGTGCTGGACATCCGGAACATCGACGAGCAGCCCAAGCCCCTGACGGACTCGCAGAGAGTGCGTTTCACCAAGGAGATCAAAGGTAGAGCCCCCAGCAGCTCTGGAACCTGTATCCTGACACTGGCTGTGGCTTGTGTCCCACCCAGCCTCTGCAGCGACGGGGGGGGGTACAGGGGTTGCACATTTTAAATGTCTTCTAGGTCACCACTGCCTCCCTCATGCTATTGTTGGGGTATCTGCAAGCAGGAAATTAGTTAAGGAAACTGTTGGCAGTGTCTGGGGAAATTAGGCAAAGGGAAATTGCTCCCATCTTCACCATGACTGTGCTGTGTCTCCCTGTCTCGCATCAGGTCTGAAGGTGGAGGTGACCCACTGTGGGCAGATGAAGAGGAAATACCGTGTGTGTAACGTTACCCGACGGCCGGCCAGCCACCAGACGTAAGGCGGGTGGGCAGATGCCCTTGGAAAAATTCGCGCTCTTCTCCTTGTTAACAGCTGCTGGTGTCGTTAGGGAGAGCTGAACAGGAAGCTGCAGTCTTTGATGGCAAAAGGAGACGTGTCTGGGGCTCTGCAGCCCTGTGCCATGTGTGGAGTGGGATGCAGGGAGATGGGAGTGCAGAGGATGCTGTGTCTGGCAGGCGGAGCGCGGCGGCGGGCGGGAGCTGACATGCCAGGAATTGTCCTAGTTTTTACCTCCGGGTTTGGTTTTCTTCATTCTTTAAATAGTCACTGCCAGAGCAGAGACTTTGTCAGGGGCTAACACGAGTGTCTGCCTTGGAATTTTTTGTGTGTGCCTGGGAGCAGGCTGGGCCTGAGCACCCCTCAGTGTCTCCTGTGCACCAACATCCCTGGGTCGCAGCCTGGGGGCTCAGCAAGCGCAGAAGGAATGTGGCACCTCGCTGATGTAGTCAGCCTGGCTCTCCTGGAATTTTGGTTCTCTACAGAATATCAGGTCAATTCTGCATTTTCGTGGAGCTCTTTGTAGAGCTGAGAGCAGCTGGTGCTGGCTGAGGATGAGTATTGTGCTTCAGCTACAGGTGTCATGGCACCTCTCAGCCCTGCAGACAGGAAGTTTGATTTTTTTTCACATTTTTGAAGGGAAATGTTCCCCTCCTGCCTCCCTCTGCCCACTCTGCAACTGTACGTGGATAGGCCAGTTAGCCTTTCCCTGGAGCTCAGTTCAGGTCTCAGAGAGGACACCAGGCACAGAAGTCCTCCTGAGTGCCAGTGTGCTGTATTTTTGTGCCCATCCATGGCATGTGTGGCACGTCCTGCAATAAACATGTGCTCCGATTAACTGGATTAGTGAGGGAGAGCTTTTTTTAGGGACCTCAGTCCCACACTGGAGTAAGAGTATTCCTGACTCCATTTCTGAAAATACCACTGTTGTGCTTTTTATTTTGTTGTATGTCAGCTTGGAGTGGGAGCCTGGTAGCTCCCTTTTCCCAGCCACAGTGCATAGTGCCTGAGGTCTGGAAGTGTCTGTTCTGAGTAGGTGCATCCCTCGTGTCCTGCCTCTGCCAGGTTCCCACTGCAGCTGGAGAGTGGTCAGACAGTGGAGTGCACAGTGGCTCAGTACTTCAAGCAGAAATACAACCTGCAGCTGAAATACCCTCACCTGCCCTGTCTCCAGGTTGGCCAGGAACAAAAACACACGTACCTTCCCTTGGAGGTGAGTGTTGGCACCTGTGGTTTGGGGCTGTGCTCAGCTGTGGTCCCCTCGTGTCTTACCTGTCCCCAACACATGGCTGCTGTCTGTCCCCTCCCCATGCAGGTGTGTAACATCGTGGCAGGCCAGCGATGTATCAAGAAGCTCACGGACAATCAAACCTCAACCATGATAAAAGCAACAGCCAGGTCTGCCCCAGACAGGCAGGAGGAGATCAGTCGCCTGGTACGTGACTCAAGTCCCATGGGGGGTGGGGTTGGGGCTTGGCACCAATGGCAGGTTATGGCATCGTGTCCGTGGTGGACTTTGCCATGGTCCTGCTCCTCAGCTGCTCTGTGGTGGAGAGGAGTGACCTACTGAGAAGGTGTTGGTGAGGTTAATGGTGGGGTTTTATCCCCCTCTTCCCACTGAATCCCTGCACACAGGTGCCTGTGTGTGTGTGTAATGGACACTGGCACAGGGGAGCCTGGCTCAAAGAGATCATGCAAATGCACATGCAGCAAATTCAGGCCCTTGCACTGATGGAACCTGACCCAAAGAGAGCTGGAACTAAAAATGGGAAACAGATTAGAGACACGCCCTTGGCTGTGGGTGTACATGGGGCTGTGTGTGTTGGGGCTGCAGTACAGAAACTGTCTGTGCCTGGCCACTGGTTAACAGAGCTGTTGTTCTCCAAACGCGTACATCTGGGCTTTTGAAGCCAGGGATATTGATATTCCTTCTGGGACTCTTGATAAGTTTCTTGCCAGTCTGAACCTTCCTGTTGAAATCTTAAATCTCAGGAACAAGCTGTGCTGTTAGTTGCATTGTTTAGTGTGTTTCAAAATCAGGTCCCCATGGGTCAGTTTGCAGGAGAGGGTTTTGGGCCTCAGTGTTGATCTGCTTGCCTTCCCGTCAGAGCTGCTCACCTGCAGCTCTGTGGAGAACAGGGCTTCAGATGCCCACGTTTCCTGGCCAGCTGCAGCTGCCTGGGATGCAGCAGTTGGTCTTACTCCCTCCCATGGCCCTTCCTTCCCTTTGCAGATGAAGAATGCCAGCTATAACCTGGATCCATACATCCAGGAGTTTGGGATCAAGGTGAAGGATGATATGACGGAGGTGACAGGGCGGGTGCTGCCAGCTCCCATCCTGCAGTATGGAGGCCGGGTAAGTGGGGCTGCCTGGACTGGGCTGCACTGTGCAGGGAGATACTGTCAACACCTGGAAACACTGTTTCTCAGCAAAAGTTGTGTTACCTTCATGTTAGAGCTGGAATGTTTTATCAAAGTACCTTGGCTTTGTGCTTTTTGAGTTTTTTGCAATATAACTGGTTCTGAAAGTTGTAGCCAAGAGTCATTGGTGATGAGATGAAGAGGAGAGGGGCGCTCAGCATAGGGCAGTTTTTCTGTCACTGCTGAGGAGCTGAGGCTGTGGATTGCCCATTGCCAGGGAGTCAGCTCCAGCTCCAGCACTGGGACAGGGAGCACAGCCCCAGCCCATGCAGGGGCCCTGGGGCTGCGGGGCCTGGGCAGGCTGCGGCCGCGCTCTGACGCTCTGTTTGCCTTGCAGAACCGGGCCATTGCAACTCCCAACCAGGGCGTGTGGGACATGCGAGGGAAGCAGTTCTACAACGGCATTGAGATCAAAGTCTGGGCCATTGCCTGCTTTGCCCCGCAGAAGCAGTGTCGAGAGGAGGTGCTGAAGTAAGGAAAGGGGCAGCCCATGTGGGTGGGGGAAGCCAGAGGGGCTGTGGCTAGTGGCCAGAGGGGACTGCGTGTCCGGCATCACCAGTGCTGGAGCTGCAGGAAGCTCCACTGCTTGTGGTACCAATCTGATGAGAGGTGTCCAGTTCCTGTTGCTCTTCGTTTATCCAGAGAGCCTAAATGTTTGTCCCAGCTGCAAATGGTCCTTAAGCCATCACAAAGCAGCCAGGTTGGAGTGAGTACCTGTGAGCTGTCAGTCAGGGAGATGTAACTGCCAGCTTTAAAGCTGTGTTGAACTCTTCTAGTCTGAATCTCCCCAGAGAGAAGGAGTTCTGAGGATTAAAAGTTTCTACAATAATCTGAAATCATGTTATTCATGTAGGAAGCATCCTGACTTTCCATGGGTTATTACAGAGAAGTTTTGGGCTTTCAGAAAAGCTTTGGTAGTTTAGAGAATATGTTTCTGTAGCAAAGTGACACAGAGCAGGCACAGTTTATTTGATTTAGGGAAATGGTCACTTTGATTTTGGATTCTTCTGGGGCCTCAGTTTCTTCTGACTGAGAGTGGATGCACTGAGGTGAGCGCTTTTTGTGTCTCTTCTGGGTGTTTGGCATGGTCAGTGTTTGGGGTTTGGAAGAGCTCAGAGTGTCCATGTCTGCAGTACCTGGGTGCAGGTGGGAGTGACACCGTATTCCTCCCATGATCCCTTTGCAGCAAGAGCTGTGAGCCTTGTGTTCCCTCTGGCTCTCGCCACATCAAATCAGTCCTTGGCATTCCAAAAATCCAGAGTGTGGCTGAGTTGTGGTAAGTGCAGGCTGGCATCAGCTTTGCAATCACCTGGAAATGAGCTGTTGCAGGCAGCAGGTTTGTTCCCCACTGCTCCAGCTTCCTAAGGGAGAAGGGCTCAGCTCCATTTGTATTAGAAGGAGTCAGTACGTGGGTAAGAGGGCACCAGGAGGGGACAGTTCACCCCTGACATGTGCTGGTCTTGCGTTTCCTGTGCTGTATGTGTGCTGGGTGCCACAGAGCCTCCAGTAGGTGATGTGATGGCCCTGTCTGTCCCATGCTGCAGCACTTGGCTGTGGGGCTCCGTGCTCAGTGGCACAGCTGGGGTGTGCAGGAGGGCTCAGGGCTCACAGCTTCTCCTCCTGGCGCAGGAACTTCACAGACCAGCTGCGCAAGATCTCCAAGGACGCCGGGATGCCCATCCAGGGCCAGCCCTGCTTCTGCAAGTATGCCCAGGGTGCTGACAGCGTGGAGCCCATGTTCCGACACCTCAAGAACACCTATTCAGGGCTTCAGCTCATCATTGTCATCCTGCCAGGGAAGACGCCGGTGTACGGTGAGTCTGGGGCGAGCACAGAGGGAAGGGCTTTGGGCTGGCTCAGCAGGGCTGGCTCCTGCAGGGCTCTCTCTCCCCATGCCCGAGGGTGCTGCTGGAAGTGGTGCGGGGCTGATTGCCTGTGTGCTCACCTGCTTCCTCTGCCCACAGCCGAAGTGAAGCGTGTTGGGGACACTCTCCTGGGAATGGCCACACAGTGCGTCCAGGTCAAGAATGTGGTAAAAACCTCCCCACAGACCCTTTCCAACCTCTGCCTCAAGATCAACGTCAAGCTTGGCGGGATCAACAACATCCTTGTGCCTCACCAGCGGTTCGTACTGCCACTGCCTCTCACAGTTTTGGGGTTGTACCTCAAGTCCCTTGTGGTGCTGCCTGCCTGGCTTTACATGGAGAAGAGGGGGCTTTCATAAAGTAGCTCTTTGAAATGTGGGTTTGTAACTTGTTTTGCCTTGTTGATAACAAGCTGTGGATGTGTCCAGGCCAGAGTTGGAGGTCAGGAGATATCCTTGATATCATCTACTCATCTCCGTTGGGTTGTACATCACCCTGAGATGGCCCCAAAGGCTGACTGCTTGTTTTCTCTTCTCTTCTCTCCTCTCCCACCAGCTCTGCAGTCTTTCAGCAGCCGGTGATCTTCCTCGGGGCTGATGTCACTCACCCGCCAGCAGGAGATGGGAAGAAACCCTCCATAACGGCTGTAAGTTCACAGCTTGGTGCCCAAAAACCCTGCAGGATGCAGGAGCTGGAATGGCACTCACGTGTCCATGTGTTACTGCTGTCCCCATGATGACACTTATCAGGCTGGGCCCGTACCCTGTCAGGTGTTTTTATCTTGGGAGTTGCGTCCCCGATCCCTTCCTGCCTCTCCGCACAGGGAAGCTGCAGTTTTTGGGAGCCGAGGGCAGACTGGCAGCTGCCACCAGATGGCGCTCGTGATGTGCCGGCCCCGAGCGTGGCCCTGAGACTGTCGGGAGCTTGGTGCTGCATGGAGTCATCCTGGGACATCCCTGTCCAGCTGCAGCCCTTCAGGGACCTTCCCCCTCCTGGAGAGCTGGGGTTTGGGACATGGGGGAAACTGCGGTGACTGGGCTTCTGAGCCCTTTGTGGAGGAGGATTTGCCTTCTTCTCAGATTAAGAATGAGCATCCATGGAGTGAAGTGCTGCTCGGTGCCAGCGGGGCCAGGGACAGCTTGTGCCCTCCACTGGGCTGGGAGACACTGCCCTGTGCTCATTGCCATGCAGGATAAGCATGTCAGCATTTTCCTATTAAGTTCTTAACTTTCCAGTACTCACAGCTCAGGTTTTCCTTGGCATGCAAATGCATCTTTGCAGGAGTATTTTTTTTCTTAATTAGAAGGGGTTGGGAAAGGCTTTGGGCTGTTTGCTGTAGGTGTGGGTGGGACAGAACAGTCTGTTTCCTGGCGGCAGAGCTTCCCCTCTGAAAATATCTTTTGTGGTTTGTGCAGGACCACTGGGGCTTTTTTCTTAATTTTTGTGAAAGCTTTTTTGAAGCTGCAGGGGAGGAGAAGGATAGAGCCTTCGGAGCAACCTGACCTTGTCCTTGGTGTGTTGCTGATTAGGCAGTAGCAGTGGGTCTGTGGCTGAAACTAAAGGAACAGTTTCTGTTGTACACAGGGGCTCCAGTGGGGGAGCCCCAGCCCCAGAGCTCTGTTTGCAAAGTGAAAATGAAAATGTTGGGGAGGGCAGGGGCAGCAGATTCACACTGCTGAGGATGTGGAGTCTGTGGTGCTTCCCCTCTGCTCAGGGCATGTGGGGCACACGGTGCAGTCACTGCTGAGCATAGGGAGTGAGGCAGCTGGGTGTCTGTTCCCCAGCATGGGCCAGCACTTGATTCACTCTGTGCCCCCAGCCTTGTGTCACAGCCAAGCTCAGCTGCCCTGATCTGTTGCTCTAATGTGTCTGAGGTCTGCCTGCACTGCAGTGGGAGCTCTCTGCTCAATGGCTGCCACACAGTGACTCAACCCACCATGACCTTGGGCAGCCCGTGGCTGTCTGGGGCAGCCCCACTCCCTCTCACTGCCAGGCAGAAGTGAAGCAAGGGCAGAGCAGCATCAGTCCCCCACAGCCACGACATTCAGTGGCACTGACCAAAGTTGTCTCACTGGAAATTCCCACAAATGTTTAAAAGGGCATGGCAGTGTGACATCAGGATGTGGCCATGACCAAGGATGTCCCTTTTGGGTATTGATAGCCTGTACAGTATTTGCTGTCCCATCTGATCTGTGAGTTCAGGTGCTCTGCTCATGGCCAGCTGTACATATGGGAAGCAGGTGGAGGCTGGGAATGTCCCACATCCCCTCTGTCCTTCCTGGTGTAAGGCACAGGCCTGGCCTGTCTGTCTCTGCAGGTTGTGGGCAGCATGGATGCCCACCCCAGCCGGTACTGTGCCACGGTGCGCGTGCAGCGTCCCCGCCAAGAGATCATTGAGGACTTGTCCTACATGGTGAGGGAGCTCCTCATCCAGTTCTACAAATCCACACGCTTCAAACCCACCAGGATCATCTTCTACCGCGACGGTGTTCCTGAGGGGCAGCTCCCACAGGTGAGGAACCCTCAGGTCCCTGCAGGCCAGCAGCTCCCGTGAGGTTCCTTAAGGGTGCCCAGGGACAGCTGGGTGCTGGTGTGTCACCTCACTCTCTGTGCCCTTGTCTCTCCAGATCCTTCACTATGAGCTCCTGGCAATCCGAGACGCCTGCATCAAACTGGAAAAGGATTACCAGCCTGGCATCACCTACATTGTCGTCCAGAAGAGGCATCACACCCGTCTCTTCTGTGCAGACAAGAACGAGAGGGTGAGTGCTGCAGGGTGCCAGGGCTGGAGGCGGCTGATTCATCCCTGTCTGATGGAAGAGCCAGCCCTGGCTTTGCTGAGGGGAAATCTCACCACTGGCAGGAAGAGCTCGTTCTGAATGAAACGTGCTGCTCAGTGGGCTCCTACAGCCACAGGGATTAGTCTGCTTCTAGAACTCCAGCCAGCTGTTTGCTGTTATTATGAGTTACTGGGTGCTGATGATCCTGGTGACTCTTGAAATAGCCTCTGTCAGCTTGAAAACATCTGTTGTTTTGGTGATGGCTGGAGTTGCTGACATGACAGGCTGAATAACCCCTTGCTTGCTCACAGCTTGTTCATGTGTGCTCTGAAGTAACATTGATTGCTGTCACTGTTCCTAGATTTCATCTGAATTTAATAGTTAGATTGAGTCTAACCAGACTGCTCCACACGAGCAGGAAGATATAATCTTGGGAACTAAGAACGTTTTTGATCAGGGTGTAAAAGCCCCGGTATCTTGTGGCACAGACTCCAGCACATGCTCTACAGAGATCCCTGGAGTTCTGCTCATTTAATCCTCATCTCTGTAGTAGGATGTGCCCCTGCCCAACCCTCCCCTGCTGCTCTCTTTCCCATGCTGTTGGCTATGTCTCCATGTCATGTCTGGTGTTGATGCCTGAAAAAAATGCCAGCAGGCCTATTTGGGCAGGAAGCAGAGTAGGATGAGCTTCTTCTGTCCCTCCTAAATGGGCACTTGGAGACCGTCTCTACATCTCAAACGGAGATGGGGACCCTCCACCATGGTCCTGAGGCAGGGCAGCTGTGTTAAGGACAGTTCTTTTGGCAACTGGAAATAACCAAACTCTGCAGTGCTTGGATCTCTTTCTATTCCTTGCAGATTGGAAAGAGTGGGAACATCCCAGCAGGAACAACAGTGGATACCAACATCACCCACCCCTTTGAGTTTGATTTCTACCTGTGCAGTCATGCAGGCATTCAGGTACTGTGGTCCAGTGCTGGCTCTTGGGATGCTGCTGGGTTTTTTGGCTGCTGTTGCAGATTGTGCTCTTGTGCATTTGTCCTGGCCCTGTCACAGCCTCCCTTTAGCACGGAGGCGTGGGCAGTTGGATTTGAGGATAGTTGGATCTGAGCTGCCACTGCGGTGGTTTGGCAAGCAGGTGCCGGGTCTGTGCTGCTGCTGCATTGTGTGGCACGTACTCAGTTTCTCTCCTAGAGCCAAGGGTCTCTCCTAAGAGATTTTCCTCCTGCAGAGCAGCCAATTCAGCAGCTTGTCAGCTGGTGTCTGAGCGTGCCGGGCTCGCCGGGGCGCCCGGTCATCGGCAGAGACCTGCTGTCTGGCCGTGGGTGGGAGAGCCAGGCCAGCCGTCCCTGCCTGCTCTGCAGCTGCCTGGCTGCAGGCAGCCAAGATTAGTCAGAAACTGGACTGGAAAAACTGCACTCGTATAATCTGCAGCTGCTTCCAGAAGGAAGGCTGCTCGACTTCCCCTCCCCTGTGCAGACAGCGGGAGCTGGCCTGGGTTGGTGGGGATGCAGTGGGGGATGCAGGGGGCTGTGTGGCACAGAGGGAGCAGGCACCAGGCAGCAGCATTAGTACTGCTTTGCACTTCAGTGCCAAAGCCTTTCCTGCCTCGCTGCCCCGTGGGGTTCTCACAGCAGGGAAGCACAGGCATCTCCTGCCTAGGGTGGCTGACAGATCATTTGGCTCAGGGAGGGGCTGATGGGGATGCGAGGCAGCTGCATCTGGGTGCAAGCAGCATCTCTCACACCGGCCCCCTCCTTCCCAGGGCACGAGCCGGCCGTCCCACTACTACGTGCTCTGGGATGACAACCGGTTCACGGCGGACGAGCTGCAGATCCTCACGTACCAGCTGTGCCACACCTACGTGCGCTGCACCCGCTCCGTCTCCATCCCCGCCCCAGCCTATTACGCCCGGCTGGTGGCGTTCCGGGCACGGTACCACCTCGTGGATAAGGAGCACGACAGGTGAGGGGCAGAGCCCGTGGCCCTGGGAGGGCAGAGCCAGGCATGGCTCAGGGAGTTTGATGTTTGAAAGTGACTGTGTCCAAGAGCGCTGCAGCAAAGCCTTTCTAAGGGAGGACCTGCATGTAGCTGCATCCTCTTAAGGCCCAGCACAGGGGGAATGGGGATAAAGGAAGGTTAAATCCTACCCTGAGCTCATCTCAGGCTTGTGGGAGCATTCCTGGGGTGTCTGAGCATTTTCAGCTGCCTCAGGGTGCTGGAATCTGCAGTACAGTCACAGTCACCAGCATGCACAGCATCCCTGTGCACTGCAGTGAGGTGATCCTGTGCTGCCAGCACTCAGCTGATCCCCATCTCCAGGGGAGTTTCTTAGTGTTCCTGGGGGGAAAATATGAAATAATTACGCAGTGATTTCCTTGATTTTCAGTGGCGAGGGCAGCCATATATCTGGACAGAGCAACGGCAGAGACCCCCAGGCCTTGGCGAAGGCTGTGCAGGTTCATCAGGACACTTTACGTACCATGTACTTTGCTTGAAAGTCTAACTTTTGTTACCTCACTCAAGAAAGCTTTCAGATTTGTAGGAGCCATACAAAAAAGGAAGCATTGGGACACCTTGTTTTTTTTTTCCAATGAGAAATCACTGCAGGGCAGGCAGTGTCGACTCGAGGCAGGAGACCAGCACCACGGGACAGAAAGATCCAACACCTTTGTAGGATTGGAAGAGACTGATGATGATGATGATTATTTTTTTAATTTTTTTCTGGCTTTGCAAAATTTTGACCTGACCAAACACATGAAGGCATTCAAGGGAAGGGATAAAACTCCCAGGAGGCAGAAGCAGGTTTTCATTTTTAAGATGCAATACTAGAGACTCCTGACTGTGAACTGGCGGCTTTGGTCCTCCGTTGCCCACCAGGCGCTGGTAGGTATTTTTTGTGGGTGTTGGGGGGAGGGGATTTTTAGAGCCTTAAAACAGAAGACTAGATTTATAAAACTAATATTTTAGATTATGAGATGCTTTAATGGGTTGAGGGAAAAAAAAAAAAAACAACAAAAAAACAAACCAACTAGTTTATAGGAGAATTGTAACACTAACAGTTCCCCGCCCCCGAGTAATTCCCCCCGGATAATGTAAGGCACCCTAGCACTTAGCTCAGAACTGAAAACTGTCTTCCTCGTGTTACAAGCTAGTCAGCTGCTGCCGCTCGAAGCAACAGTCACAGACTTTTCCATGGGTGAGTGCCTTACTATGATGCTGCAAAATTTCAATGTTTTTAATCTTGTAAGGAAACTAGTAATCTTGTCTTGATGGTGGTCCATATTTCCATCGGAAGGAGTTAATTTCTATGGTCCTCAGTTGCAGTTTGTGTCAGATCACGACCTCACGGTGGTTAAACCCCATTGAAAGATGTGCACTTTCATACAGGACACGTTTAATGGCTGCTGACCCATTTTTGTTTCCAATGTACTACTTGTTATTTAAAACTGTTTCTGACAAATGGGGGCATCTCCATCCCATGAGGACAGAAAGCGCTATCCATGTTTTTCTTTTTTTTTCCCCCCTGAATTTTTATGATGGACACCGGGATTTTTTTACTAAACATTATTTTTATACGATATCGAGTCTGTTGCCAAAATCCACAAGTCATTAACATTCTCAGAGTTTACATCCCCGCACTTCCTGAGGCTGTGTGCTCACGCCACAGCTCTCCAACCTTTCTGTCCGATGAGTGCTGCCGACTGCAGCCTGTGCTGTGCTGGGTGCTCCACAGTGCCCGTTGCCCCTGTGCATTCTGCACGTGTCTGCCCAGGCCAGTTGCTTTCCCACCTACCACATCCCCACCTCCAGGCTCTCACCCTCTCTGCTGCTAGGTTTTGCTGCTCTTTGTGTCATGGTATCACTGCTCCCATGCCCAGGGTTTTTATTCTGAAAGCACACCAGATTGTTCCTTAGAATGCTGAAGTCGCTGTTGTTGTCATGGGGGAAACTCCTGATTTGTGCTTGTACCAGGAAAACAGCCTTTTTCCCCACAGGAACCTGGTCACTGCTTTTCAGAGCCATTTTGCTGCACAGTGACCGTACGCACGGTGGCGGGGCCGTGGTGGCAGCTCAGTACCAATATCATCCGGGCACATTACCTGGGGTTTTTTTCTATGAAAGTGTTCCCAGCGCTTCCTTCAAGAGACAAACGAGGCGCACGCTCCTGCCACGCTCTGAGGGGAAGAGCTCTGGTATCATTTTCCTGCCGAACGCGTTTCCCAGGCGAGCGCTGCCCCTGGCCCGCGCGCGGACAGAAGCACATCTACACCTCTTTGGTTTGTACTTTCTGACGTTGAAACTTGCCTTGCCTTCATGAAAACCACACCGGTCATGTTGGCCCATTGAGCTGTCCTAACCCCGGGAACTCACTCTTCCCGTTTTCTTTTGGGGCAACGTGTTTGTGAACAGTGACAACATCACTATGCTATGCAAACTAAGTGCTGAGCCCACTGATGTCACATTTGGTGAAGATCCTACGTTTAGCACAGTCCTCTTTTCCTCAAGACCACAGTGTTTGGTTCATATCCTCCTTTGCACCTTGTGTCAACCTCCACTGCTGTATATCCTCAAGGTGACGGGGAGGAGACCAGGAACTATCCGTGGTCAGTAGGTAGGGAACTCTTAGGAAGGCTTTTAGAGCGTAGGGAACACATCAACACTAAGTGTCAACATGAGAAGCCTACATTCCTCTACACAAGTGCCTGCATAGTGACACCAATCAGCACCTCCATCTCATCCTCCGAACTCTGGCTTGTGTTCATTGAAAGCAAAACAATCTCAGAGGGGCTGTTCCCGCTCACCTGGTGTTAGAAAGCTCCTCATTAAGAATAAAATCGGGGTCAAGGTCAAGGTTCTCTCTGCAAATCAGTTTGTTCACCAGCATTACACCGGAACGCGCCTGGCTGCTGCTCTGCAGTGAGGGGCAAAGGTATTTTGGTTCCTTGTTTTTATTTTAGTGTTTTAGTTGGGTCTAGAATTCTGAAATGTCTTTTAGTAGCTGTGGCATAGCACGTGCCATTTTTAACCATTTGAAAAGAGATAGTGTGGGCATTTACAGAAACAGCTTGTTGCTCTGTAACAATTTTTTTTAACCTTGAGACTTGAAATGTAAAATGGACCTTTAAGATTTGCACTCATTTGTAAGGTGGCTGTTCATAGAAAACTATGAATGAAGACTTGCTGATGTAGCACCTACTTTTAACAGCAATTTTAACTACACAAAAGCTTCACAGCTTCTGAAACTCTCAGCTGTTGACTTGCAGATCGTGTTCTGCCCTTATTTCACCCTCTGCGTTGGGTTTTCATGGTTTTGGATAAACAAAAAAGCCAAACTCAGTAGCTGCTGTGCCCTTTAAACCCTGTTTCCACTTCGAAGAAGTTTAGAGAGGTTGGAGTGACCCGCATGTTTTCTCTACCGGACTATGCACCGTACCCTCTCCGCGCTCTGGCATCAGCATTTCTCCCCCTCTCTTGTCCGAGATGCAAATGAGTAGCTGCATGTTGAGGTGCGTTTTGCTGCCTGTAGCGGATAGGTGTTACCCCAGGTACAAATCAGGATCTGTAGTTAGCCACAAACCCCACACGGGCATCCCGATCAGCTCCGAGTCTCTGCCTTCTCCATGCGAGTTCCACCTGCGACTGGAAGCGTCGCAGAGTGCATGCAGTTCTGTGGGAAGAGGAGTAGCTTTCATTTACCTGTTGAATGCTGTTGTTTCCCTTATCTCATATCTGAGCAGAACGGGGTGGGAGGGCTGCTCTGCCCTCCCCCCGCAGCTTCCAGGGCAGTCGGGGTGTTCTGGGATGTCTCAAACAGCCCGAGCATCCAGCGTTGCCTCGCGGAAGGTTTTCTTCTTGGAAAATCAGTGTGAAATAAAAGAATGTGATTGTTTCAGGAAGGGAAGCCAGACAGCAGGAGAGCAATAAACAAGTGAAATTCATATCTTGCCTGAGTGATTTGCACTTCAATAGTTGTGAAAGAAAATTTCCAGGACTCCAGTGCTTTTGTGTTCGATTTCCAGCCCCTTTCGTACCTCCTTTCTACGAGCAAGTGTGGGACTGTACATAGGGTGTTTACAGGACGCTCAGTTTGGGTTGTTATTTTTCTTGTGGGTTTTTTTTTTGCTCTAGCTTGAACTCTGTATGGTCCATTTGTTAAATAGCCGTGAACAGTTGATGTACAGTACTTACTAAACAAGCAGCAGCACAAAACTTATTTTATTAAGAAAATATGGCTTATATTTTAAAGGTTGAATATCAATTTTTTTTGTATGTGTGGAATTAAGACTGGTGAAGAGTAACAAAGTCCTTGGATTAGGCCAAAAGAAAATACTGTAAGATCCTAACCACCTCTTTATTAAAGAAAGCAGTATGATTAAAGAGCTCCAGAACATTGTATTTATATTGGATTTGATTTAATTGCCTTTGTGGATTTTTTTTTTTTTTTTTTTTTGCCTTGGTCCTGATTTTTGCTTGCAAGTTCGACTTTGCAGTCCCAAGTGTCTGTTACCCTGTAACTGTTGGCAGAAGACCTAAATAAAAGCAATGTGAATATGTCGGGGTGACACTCCTGAGTCACATCGGTGGGGAAGGGACATGCGCATCCCAGCCGTTCCCTGGGGAAAGGCTGGGGGACAAACAGGGAAACGCTGACTGGAGCTGAATTGCATCAGACACTGCAGAGGATCCAACACCCCTCACTGTCCAGATCTCAGCTCAGTGAGAGCAACACTTAAGCAAAGAAACGTGCTTTAAACTTCTGGGAATACAGTACAATTCCACTTTTTATTAAAATGTCACCTGAGAACTGACTGATTTTGGGCTCCTGGGTTATTAGATAACAGAAATGTACATCAAATTCTGCTGTTCCTCCAGCCTTACCAAGTGCTTCAGGGGCTCTTGGCTCTGAGGTGCTTTAAGGACAGATTTCAGACTCCTTTTGGATTGAGGTTAAACTTGATCCTCTGGGTTTCTGCACTGCCTCATGTTTTGCATTTCCCATCATGTTTTACATTTCCCAGATTTGCAATTCTTGCAAACATCCTAGTCTTTTCCAATGCCAGCCACTTATGGTTGAGTTTTAGGGTCCAAAACTGCGAGTTGTTTGCCAGCCTGTTCATTCTTTGTTGGAGGAATTCTTTGTTTTACCTTACAAAGGTGCAGGGGCAGACCTTGAGGCAATGAATGATTTAGCAGTTGAGCTGTAACTGGGTTTTTGAATAATGCCAAGGAATCTTAAGGAAGTGCTTGCTAATGGCATGCAGGCACTTGTCAGTTAATTTACCTAACTGCAGCACCAGAAAGTTCTGTCCCGAGCTGGGCACCTGTACAGGTCCTGCATACATCCAGCTGCTTTGTGGGTTGTATCATCTATTTTAAACGATTCCTACTACCTAACAGAATCTTTAAGCAATTTTAAAGGGGCTTTTTCTGTGTGAGGTACAACACCAAATCGTGCCTTGTGCAGCTGGGTCTGGAGTACTGGAAAACGGGTCAGAAAACTGGTTTCAAGTGTTAGATTGGCATTTGAGCCCCGGCCCTGGTGCTGATTACAGTGCCCAAGCTGTGGGAGCAGATGTGCTGCCCCTGAGGGATGTGTGTTTGCAGAGATGCCTGTCTCCCGCGTATCTGCTTCATCCTGGAGATCACATTTCCCACTCCCGATTTCAGTTAAGGAAATATTCCAGTAGGTTACCTTTAATTTGCATGGGTTTAAAATCCTTACCTGAAAACTAACTTTATGCTTTTAAAGACTAATTCAGCTGGGAATCTTCAGGATGGTAGTTCTTAATAATGACCCTGAAATTTGGATTATGGATCTTTAACTTCTGTTGGCCCACAATTCCAGTTCTTCAGTACCTTCCCAGTGGTTTCCCAGGGGAAGGGCCCCTTTCACTACCAGAAAAAGTGACAATGAGTAGCAGGTTCAAACCCGCTTGGATAAGTCCCAATATACTGTTCTTACCAAAAAATGATCTTTTGAGGGCAGAGGAAATAGAGATAAAGGTGTCACTGCCTGACCCAGCACTGAGCCTGTTGTGTCTATCACATTCTAATCTCTTCCCATTTGCTCTTTTCACCCCTCTGCTTGTTTGGTGCCAGTTTGTGCAACAAATCCGTAACGGAGTGGTACTGAACATCGCTAAAAAGTCTCAAAAAATGTGAACAGGGCAAGCATAAACTCTGAATTTATGTTGATACAGTGAATCATCGAATCATGAATCATGGAATATCCTGAAATTGGAAGGGATCCACAAGGATCGTCCAGTCCAATGCCTGGCCCTGCACAGACATCCCAACAATCCCACCCTGTGATGAGAGCGTTGTCCAAACGCTCCTTGAGTCCCGGCAGGGTCGGGGCCGTGACCATTCCCTGGGGAGCCCGTTCAGGGCCCGATCACCCTCTGGCTCCTCGTTCCGCCTGTCCCAGGTCCCGCCGTCCGGAGCGGGGGCAGTGCGGGCCGTGCCGGCGGCTCCGGGCGCTCCCACCCGGCGTGTCCGTGTCCGTGTCCCGCGCATGGGAACACTCGGGCGTCCCCGGGGCCGGGGGTCCCTCAGGCGGGTTTAGTGAGGGTTTAGAAGGCATCAGCTGAATTTAATGGGGATCGGGCTGGAAGCCCTCGAAGCCGCCGCACACGGCAGCTGCTGCGACAGGAGGAAAACGCCGCAGACATAATGCGTTGTACTGAAACACCGCAACACTGCGGGGTCGGGAATAACCAACCCGCCGGTGCTCCCGCTGTGACTCCCGATGGGCTCCTGTTGTGCTTTCCCAGCGCAGGGCGGCCGCCGCGGGTGGTGCCGGTGTCCCGGCCCCATCCTTCCCGCGGGCGGTGCCGGTGTCCCGGCCCCGTCCTGCCCGCTCCGGGGCGGCCGCCGGTGCCAGCGGGGTTCCCCTCGCCCTCGCCCGGCCCTGAGGGCCCCGCCGGCTCCCGCCGCCTTTCCCGCCTCCCCCCTCCATCCCCCCCCCCGTTGCCGTGGCAACCGCGCCGGCTCGCGGCCCGCCCGCTTCCGGCGGCGCTTCCCCTTCCCCCGGAAAGGAAGGGGCGCGCGCGGGGGCAGGGGAAGCGCGGGCGGGATTTCCGGCGTGCGGGGCGCGCGCGCGGCGGGGCGGGAGCGGCCGCGCGAGCCGGGGCTGCGGGGCGGCCACGCCACTTCCGCCTCCGCCGCCGCGCGAGGGGCCGGGACCGCCGGGAGCGGCACCGGGAGCAGCGCCGGGGATTCCGGGAGCGGCACCGGGAGCAGCGCCGGGAGCGGCCCAGCCGGGAGCGCGGCGGAGGAACCGCCGCCCAGCGCAGCCCCGCGCCGGCCGCCGCAGCCCCGAGCGGCTGCGCCCCAAGCTCCATGAATGGAAATCGGCAGCGCAGGTGAGCGCGGGCCCCGCGGGGCCCGGCGGGGTCGGGGAACGGCCCCCCCCCCCCCCGCGCCATCCCCTCCCCGATTCCCGGTGCCTGCCCCGGTGCCGCGGAGCAGCGGCCGGGCCGAGCCCATCCCGTCAGGGATCGGGCGGGAGGGGCTGAGCCCCGAGGGCAGAGCCCCGGTACCGAGCAGAGCCGGGGCCGAGCTCTCCGTGCCCTGCTTGCGTGCCGGAGGTGGAGGAGGAATCGTCGGTATTTCATAACCGGTGTGCCCGGCTTGCGTAACCCGCGCCGTGCCGGTGCCCGAGGGACGGACCCGCAGAGCCCGGCGGGACCGGACAGCGCTCCCTCGAGCAGCTCCTGCTGGGCACCCACCGGGTGTTTGGCCCCTGTGTGTAAGCACGCTGAGTTTTAGGGCTAATTCCTGTGCCTTTGGGTGTGCTGCTTCATGATAATCATTCTGAGGTGGAGAAGCTGTGGCTGCCCCATCCCTGGGCAGTGTCCAAGGCCAGGCTGGACAGGGCTTGGAGCAGCCTGGGATGGTGGAAGGTGTCCCTGCCCATGGCAGGGGGTGGGATGGGACGGGCTTTAAGGTCCCTTCCAACCCAAATCGTTCTTTGATTCTCTGAAAATCTTCACGTTTTGGCCGTTTGATCCTTTTGCCGGGAAAAGCACGTGCTCAGTATTTATCAACTTTGTGGTTTAAATGGATTTCGAGGGTTGGAGGAGGAAGTTCTTTTTCAGTTTTTAAAGATAATTCATTCCAAGTCTGGCAGAACAGCGGAGGAGGGTTGGCCAGTGTTTAATCAGCAATTCCCTGGCCGTACCTCAATGGCAAAGGGAATGTCCAAAGCCACTTGGAGTTCTATGTCTGTCACTTGAATATGTACCACAGGTAGTGAAAATACAAGACTGAGATTGAAGGTGTCAACACAAAACCTGCCTTCCCATCCCCATACGGAGAGCCTTTTCTAACATACTTGGAGATTTAAGGACAGTGATGGATTTGGCTGGGAAAACTCCCTACCTTAGCTGTTGCCTGGCTTGAGGGTGTGATGGGTTGGGAATACTTTAAGATGCAGGATTTTAACAGTCTGGTGGAATTCATATGATGCTCTCTTACACTCTAATTATAACCTGGTGCAATTGTAGTTGCCTCCTGATAAACAGATTTTCAAGAGGAACCTGTAAACGGTTCCATTTTCCTTTGGAGTGAATTTACCTGTTGTTAGGCTGCAATATGTTGGATTTTGGCAAAGCTGCTGCAGAGTGTTCCCTGTGGGCTCAGGCAGTGTCCAGCACCATGGATGGCTCTTCTGTGTCTGCTCTGTGGTGAGGGAAGTGTTAAGTGCAGTGTTCACGTTCCAGGTCTTGGGGTGTTGGAACAGAAGGACACAAACCATCCTTGGTGGAACAAATGAGGATTAAAGCTCTGTCGTGAAAGAGAGAAAGACACTGAGATTGTGCTTTGCTTTCTGTGCATGGGGGGGAAACGTGGGATGAAATGAGCAGAGAGGGGAACAAAGATTGGAGTGTGAGTATCCCTGGAGTAAAGTATGGAAGTGTGTGCCAGGACATCTTGGGTGAAGCAGTGCTGCAGGTGATGCCCTGTTTGTGTGAGAGGCTTAGGCTAAGGAATCTGGGAGTATTATGGCTCTCCTGGTCCATGGAATTTGAACATCACTGAAGGTCGGAGCAGGATGTGAAGATGGCTGCTTGGGGTGTGGGTTGGGGTGAAACCAAACTGAGGAACAGCAAGAAAATGTTCAGTGGGGAAAGTGAAGTGAAGGAAAAGCTGCTCTAGGCACAGGTCAGGCGTTGTACTCCCACCAGGAGAATGTTCAGTAAACTCCCAAAAGGCAGGGAGATTCAGCCTACAGGGGGTGTTTCATGGTGTAACCAAGTCATATCAGTGCTGATTGTCTTCATTTCCATGTCCTGCATTGTTCTCTCAAAGCTCACGGCTCTTTGTGTTAAAAGTGTTAAATTGTGTTGGATTGGGTTTTCTTAATTTCAGTTTTTAACGAAGTACTGCAGGCATCCTTAGCGTTCTCTTTATTTTCCATACAAACTTTGGGCAGAGAAAATCCTGAGAATTGGCTTTTCTCTCTCTTATTCAGAGTATTGATTTGGGAGGCCCATTAAAAGTCCAGTTTTTGTGGGTGTGGTGGAGCAGGGAAGGGGGTGATTCATAGTTGCCTTCAAAAGTTATTCCGCTGTGAGATATAGTGGCAGATTTCCTCTGGTGTTGCTGTGGAAGTTGTTTGACTCACAGTATGAACTTTACAAATTGTTTCATCCTCAGAGCTGTACTTCCTGAGGGATCAAGGTGTCAGAGTATTTCTTGAGCTAATTTTTGCCTTCCTGATTTTGGTCTGTGGAAATACCTTCCAGGGAAAACTCTTGCAGGGTTTGTGTGGGCTGGCACATTCTCTTCTCCCAGAGCAATTGGGTATTAACTTCACTATGTGCATATAAGCTGCTTTTTTGGGCTTAAAGCTTTTTGTATTTAGACTTTTTGAATGGTTCAGAAGCATTGATTGTCTTTTAAATTCTCCCAAAACACTCTGGTGTATTTTCTGTAAATCCATTAGGACAGAATGAGTTACCACACCAGTATTTGCTTGTACAGTTGGCAGTGGCAGAGCACAGCATCAAAATGTTGGCTTTTGATGAGTTTGAACATGACTTAGTATCTGAAACCTTGAAAAAAACCAAACCCTAAATTGCAAGGAGGAATGTTTAGAAAACATGGATTGCATTACTCATAAATAATGTAATGCCACCCAGCAAGGCCGAGTGACAGAAATGAGGCAATTCATGATTTCTGGCAGACGGAGCTCCATCATTGAAACCGACGTTTGAATCAAATCTTCTCTGTGTATTTTTTTTTTTTTTTAATCCAGAATTAGGTTATTTTTTTGCTAGTGATAAGATTTTCTTAGAGCTCCACAGGCTGGGCCTCTGAGTAGAGGCCAGGGGCCCTGTGAAAGGGAATCTTTTATTTTTCCCCCTCCATGGAGAGCTCTAGCTCTCCCCGGTGCAGCTCCAGCCCGAGGCTGGGATCGGTTCCACAAATCTGCCTCGTGTTCCTGAGCCAGAGTAAGTTGTATTTACCTGCTCAGGCCTTGATGATGTGTTTTGGGCTGTTCCAGCACCCATCCAGTTGGGTTTAGAACTGTTGTATAAACAAAAATAAACGACTAAGTTATCTCTGTTAATACAGTTTGGCTTTATAATGCTGAAGCCACAGGTGGGAAAGAGGATAAATTTTTTCTGGAAGCTTGGTGAGGATGGCCCTTTCTCTAAGGAAATCTGCATTTCCTATTAGCATCCTGCTGGAGATGAGGGTTTTTTCTTCATTCTGTAAAAACGTGGCGTGTGCCAGGAGCTGCAGCTTTTCGTACAATCGTCTGTTGGAAGCGTTTGCAGGTTTCTGAGCTCCTGCTCGTTGTGCTCAGGCTTTATTCCGACAGGGCTTCTCTGGTTGCTAGGTAGGTGCAGCCAGGGTTTGGATGCAGGCCAGACATGTCCGTGTGCTGGCTGGGCTGCCGAGGAATCGCCGTCCCCTTCGGCTGCGTTTGAGCTTGATTGGAGCATCGATACTTCCATGGAAGAAAGGATTCTCACTCAGAGCTCCTTGGAACCGTTAGAGGGACTTCCACAGTGCAACTGGGGGAGCTTTAAGGTCCCTTCCAAGTCAAACTGTTCCACGGTCCTGAGACGTGCTCCCTTGCTGCACAAAAGCCTTCCAAGAATCTGTCTGAGACACCAGTTTTAGTTCCTGTTTGCGTGTTCATTGTTTTCTGTTATAAATCAGTTGAGTTTTAGTGCTGGGGACTTTGCCGAGCTGGTTTTATGAATTGAGCTCTGCTCCATCACACTGAACAGACTTGGTTTGGAGATTTTCCTTGGATTTTTATGAATATTGTAAGCATTCTCCAAGGAAGGTGGAGAGGGACTATTTACAAGGCCCAGAGTGACAGGGGGAATGGATTCCCACTGCCAGAGGGCAGGGATAGATGGGATATTGGGAAAAAATTCTTCCCTGTGAGGGTGGTGAAGCCCTGGCACAGGTTGCCCAGAGAAGCTGTGGCTGCCTCATCCTGGAAATGTTCCAGGCCGGGTTGGACAGGGCTTGGAGCAACTTGGGATAGTGGAAGGTGTCCCTGCCCATTGCAGGGGGTGGGAATGAGATGATCTTTAAGGTGCCTTCCAACCCAAAGCATCCCATGATTCTATGGTATGTACGTACCTGGTGCTGTAATGGCAGACTGTATTAGTTTCTTTAACACAAAGAAGTTTCTCCTCTCAAACCTGTGGGCAGCTGAGCAGTGCAGAACTCTCTGGAAGCACTGAGGAGCTGCTCCATCCCCTGTGGAGGAGGCCTCACAATGCTGCTGCTTTGAGAAAGGTTTTTGAGCCTTGACCCACTTTGTTTTTGCAATGGTTAAAAAGGACTTGACGGAAAGGATCTGCCACTCGGGCATCCTGTACTCTGTAGAATAACAGTACTTTGAATATTTTTGGTTTGTGTGTTTATTTCCACGGGCTTGACACAGGACTTAGGCATGAGGTTGGGTGAGTCACCGATAGATCGGCGGCGGAACCGTCCCCAGAGCGTGGCTGGTTATTTGTGTTTTATTGGGGTTTGAATCACAGCTTTGAAGTCACTGACACAGGACTTTCACAACAGAATCTGGCAAGTCAGTGTCTCTTGAAAGCAGGGGCTTGTGAGTGGGTGCTCCTGTATTTGGGCATACTCATGTTTTTAAGTTCAGTTGTCCAAGGGAGCGTATGATTCACAAAATAATAGCAAAACAGCTGAATTTTTTAAAATTGCACCTGAACCGTGTGTAGACCCGCACTTCTGATTCATTTATTGGTCTCTGAATTCCTGTTTGCCAAAATCTGGGTTCTAACTTCTTCCAGGGGGAGCGGGACACACAAGGCTGACCAGACTAAAAGAACCTTTTTAGTGTTATCTTCATTTCAGCAGTTTTGTTAGCCTTTCCTACAGATAGGAACTAAATATAAACTATGCTGTGTATGTCTTCAGAATATTAAAATGAATTGTTGACTTGTTTATGCCACTCAAATGTTTAGTAGTAACTTCTTTTTGCTTATGCTCATATTCTGCAAATATAGCTGGAGTAAATTCTAGGGCTGCTTTTATTCATGTGAGAGTATTAAAATGAAGGAAAAGTTGAAGAGAGCAGATGCTTGGAACAAGTTTTGCATAAGCAGAGTCTGTGAGCGGGTTTTAAATGATGCTTCTTGGTTTCTGTTTTGTTTTATCTTGTGGCTCCCAGCCAGCCCCACTCAGAATTTTTCAGCAGTTTTTCTGGGTAGAGCCAGACAAATGTTACAGAGGAACTTGGCATTGATGCTCACCTGTTCTCAGGACGTGACTTCCTTCAAGATAATACAGGGTTTTAAAAGAAACTATGGAGATTAATCGAAAGGAAAATAAAAACCATTTTTCCCAGCACTTGACATTTTAACTCTGCTATGAAAAGGAGTGGGCTGGAATTGCTGCCTGCGTCACCGAGTGGGAGGAGAGGGGAGAACTTTGCACTGCCTCGCTCGAATGCTCTGTAAATCAGGACATTTGTACCATGAGTAACTTCTTGGAACTCGGGCTAGCAAGCATCTTGGGTTTGTTGTTGGTTCTTAACTGGAAAGAAGTGTTTTTAAGTGGAAATACCAGTAGAAATTCTGGGAAATGGGCTATGTTTACTACTGTGTTTGGTTTGCAAGGCATGAGTAATGCAAATCTTGAGTGGAGGGTTCTCACCTAAATGGTGCAAAGCAAATTAAATAGATGAGAATGGAACAAATCTGGGCAGGTATCTTAGCTACTTTTGAAAATACCCATCTCAGTGCAGATTTGGATGTTTCTCTGAGCAGTTCTGGGCATTCTTCTCTAGCCTACAAGTAATCAGGAGTTTTACAATCCTGTCTTAATCTGAGTCTTTACTCTTCTGGCAAATTGGCTTTATGGGGGCAGTTAGATGGGAGGTAATGGTCTTACTCTTCATCCATTTTCAGCCAGCAAAGTTCAAGAGTAATCTGTCTTCCAAGACTAAGCTGATATTGGCACTGAAATGAAGAGTTTATCTGAAATCCTGTGCATCAGTCCAGAGCTACTTCTGTATTTTTGTACTCTGCAGCCATTTGGTTATTGCCAGGGTGTTCAGAAAAGACTTGTAAAACTTTCTGCGTTATTTTTGGGTTAGTTTTTGTTTAAGGGGTTTTTTGTTCTTGTTTTTATTTTGGATTTTTGGTTGGGTTTTTTTCAGAAATCTCCTAAACAAAACCTCCTGATTTTATTCATGCTGATCACTGAAGCTCATGAGTAAGAGAACAGTCTAGATGTAGGTGGAGGCTTAAGGATTAATAATGGGCAAGCATTTGTTTGGAATTTCATGGGCAGCATGCTGTTGGAGACAGCTGATTTCCTTTCCTCGAGCGTGCTGGCTCTGGTGCCCACCTGGTTGTCCTGGGAGTTGGTTCAGGGCACTGTCTGTTGTGCTTTTCTCCTAATCTGTGGGGTTTTTCCTTTGCAGGACCCGTGGGGGCACAGCCCCTGCTCATGGTGCCCAGACGTCCCGGCTATGGCACCATGGGCAAACCCATTAAACTGCTGGCCAACTGCTTCCAAGTTGAAATCCCAAAGATTGATGTCTACCTCTATGAGGTGGATATCAAACCAGATAAGTGTCCTCGGAGGGTGAACAGGTGAGAAGATACTTTTGTCATGTAAATTATACCAATGGGAATGTTGAGTAACATCAAGAGCTGTGAAAGGGAGAATTTCTTTCCTTTTCCCCACGTACCAGCTGGGAGGTGAAAGTGCTGCTGCTCATTCAGCTTGAAGAGGAAGTCAATATTTATCATCTTCCTGAAGTACTTTGGGTTAATATTGCCTGGCCAGGACATGGTACCTGGAAGCTGCTGCTGTGCAGGAAGGCTGGTTTGCACCTGCTGAAGGAAAGTGCTTCCATTCTGTGCCACTGAAACACCAAGACCTCCCAAAGAATTCAGGTCCCAAAGGCCTGTTGCAGTTGGAGGTGTTCCAAAAGTCTCTTTTTATCTGCTACTCGCATCAAGAAGCATTTTTGTATAAGCTGAAAATTTCATGATGGTTTTTCAAGTGTAATTTCAGTGCTTGTGTCAGGTTAATCTTTATTGCCATCAATTTATAATAAAGCAAGGGAGGTGAATCTATAATTGTGTGCAAATTGGATCAGGCTTTTACATGTTTTTGTAGAAAGTCAGATTATTAAGGACTTAAAGCCAAGCCTTTTTTCTTAGGGCATCTCATGTTTATGCCCAGTGTAGGCAGAATTCAAAACTCTCATCAACTGAGGAGCAGATAAACATTGCTGCAGACAGTACAATGAACTGGCAGAGCTTCCAGCTGGGGGTTTGTGCTGTTTTTTCACATTACCACTTTGTGGGTTTTTTTCCAAGGTAACAGTGTCCTTGTTATCTGTAATAAAGATGATGCAAAGGCCTTGGTCATTTCTAGGAGTTTCTGAAATTATTTCAGTACCAATATTTCCCAGTATCTGAGCATTTGTGTTTATTCTGTAGTGTTTATTTATTTAGTTAAAGTATTTTGAAGTAGCTGTGGGTGTTTATAATTCACTCAAGTATTGTTTATTGCAACTGCTTCAGCAAAACACCAGGGAGTGGGAGCCAGCTCAGGTCTGATCCTTCTTCAGAAACATCTTCAATGTAAATATCCCCTTTTCCAGGGACGTGGTGGACTCTATGGTGCAGCATTTTAAAGTGACAATATTTGGGGACCGTAGACCAGTTTATGATGGGAAAAGAAGCCTCTATACAGCCAATCCACTTCCTGTGGCCACTACTGGGGTAAGATAACTGGGAAGAAGGTAGCAGCTTCATAGGAAAGGAGAAAAAAAACTTCAAATATTGCTGATTTCAGAAAAGCTGGAAGTACCTTACAGTACCTGTACTGAAACTGAGTCCTTCTGATACATTTCCTGCAAATTCCAGTTCACGTAACAGTTGCATTCAGAACTTCCTGTAGAATTTAGTAGCTGCTTTCTACAGCAAAATCTATTAAAACATTTCATTTTACAGACTGTAACACATGATCTTGTGATGCATTGAAAAAGAAGCCAGAGTTTTTTTAGAATGTATTGCTTTATGATTTGAGATGACAAGAAGTTATGTTATCCTCTTCTGCTTGATCGGGGCCCAGTTCTCTTCACTTTGTGCATTTGATAATGAACTTCCATCAAATGTGCTGTGTCTTCAGTATATGAGTTTTTGAGTCTCTGGCCCAGTTATGGGAAGGAGTGGAATCCGAAGGCTACCAGACTCTGGATTAAAAAGCTGCTTTTTATTTCTTTCTTTTCTCCCCTTCCCAGGTGGATTTGGATGTGACACTACCCGGAGAAGGTGGAAAAGATCGTCCCTTCAAAGTGTCAATAAAGTTTGTTTCTCGGGTGAGCTGGCACTTGCTGCATGAAGTTTTGACAGGAAGAACCTTGCCTGAGCCTCTGGAACTAGACAAACCTATCAGCACTAACCCTGTTCATGCTGTCGATGTGGTGCTACGACACCTCCCCTCCATGAAGTAGGTTCACTGTCTTCCTGCAGTCTGTCTTTACCTGAAGTATCCCCACTGGGAGACCTTCATCCCCATTTCTTCACAGGTGAAAAGAGAAACTGCTCATTCCCCTTTGCAGCACAGCTGGGGAGCTTGTAGCCAGTCCTGTACAAGTGTTTCTGTAGGCAGAGCAGGTGATGTGTGTGTTGGAAAAGATCAAGAAACAGCAGGCATTTATAATAGGCCTTCATTGGAATGCTGAGAGGTTCCAGTGAGCTGTAGCACTGCTGTCCTGGTTCTGCTCAGCTTGAGCCAAGTGGTGCAGTGCCTGTGAAAAGCATGAGTCTCTTTAATCCATTGATACACTGGCACCAGTGCACACTTCTCATGTCTGAAATACATGGCTGGGACCAGGTACCTGTCCTAACAAAGTCTCGTATTTCTTATTTTATCTCAGAGCCCTGAAATTTAGAGAAGGCTAATTTTGCTTGATTTGGTCAATGAAAGTTATTTTTGAAGTTTGTTGGTTTTAGGCAGCACAATGGCTTTGCTCTGATAGGTTTCACTGCGTGTAGCTGACTTCTAAAAAAAGTGCCCTGTGGTTTTGTGGAATCCAGTGTTCCTCAGCTTCCCCAGATCTGAAGATGTTAACCTCTGTGCATTACAAAACAGGAGGTGTGGAGGCTCAGGAGCAGCTGTTTTCTACCTGTGAGAGAAACATCATTTTCTCTAGTTCTTTGTCTCCCCCATAGATTTTGCTTCTCTCAATGTATCTTGTATTCAGAAGTTCCCTATGAAATAGGAAAAATGGTATTTAAGGGTCAGGCCAGTGTAGACAAGGCTGTTAACAGACTCTGCTGTGGTGGATTCCACTTCCTTAAAGCAGAAGATCAGGAAGGGTAAGTTAACTTAGTTCTTGATTTGTTACAAAAACTGAAAGTGGTTCATGCATTGCTAAAAATAGTAAATGTTTTTGTCTAGGTTTAAAAGCACTGCAATAGGAATAGAAGCACTCGGGGTATTTTGTTTATACTTGCTTCTTGGCACAGATTGCTGGTGCACAAAATGCCAAAAAACAATAATGCTGTGTGTTATAATCTTTGTTACATGAATTTTATGTTTGGAAAGCAAGAACATAAATGTGTGGCCACCTGTTTCACCAGGTACACCCCTGTGGGCCGCTCCTTCTTCTCAGCTCCAGAAGGCTATGACCACCCCCTGGGAGGGGGCAGGGAGGTCTGGTTTGGGTTCCATCAGTCAGTCCGACCTGCCATGTGGAAAATGATGCTCAACATCGATGGTAAGTGGAGATTCAGGGCTGAGATTCAGACCAGACATGTATGGCAAAGGCTACCTAGAAATTCTAGTCTTTTTCTCCTTGCATTTGTCATCATGTCAGTGTTTGAGCAGAAATTTAGCTGCCATATAAAAACCAATATCCCTACATAAGAAGGACTTGCACAGGGCTTGTTTTCCTGCTTAATTTCAGTGCTGGTGCATGCTCAAGTGACAGAGGCAGGTTGCCTGTGCTGTGTTTCTCTGCAGCTGTACGCAGTGAGTGGTGCTCAGTACTTCCAAGAAAACTCTGTAAAACACACTCCAGACACTTCTCTGAATAGGGCTGATTGGGATGGGCTTTCTTATGCAAAAGCATAAGCTCTGCAGCACTGCATTGAGTCCCAGATGAATGGATCTGAGATCCTGGTGCCTGTGTCAGACTCCTGTGTCCTGTCAGCACTCAACTCCACTTGGTTGTAATACCCTCATTGAAGTGTCAATGGTGGAGGTGCAGGTGCTGCCTGAGGTTTTCTCTGATTCACATTCACTTCTCACTGTCTTTGAAATGCTTTACAAACCCAAGGTAAATTGTCTTGCTCGACACTGAGCGTTCCAAGTCAGGTTGTGTTTGGCATCTGTCTTGGAGCATAATAAAATATTGCAGATGTTCAGCTGTCTTGCTGGAAATTTGCAAGTCCACGTGTTCTGGTTTACGTAAATTGTGGGTGATTCTCGTGTGACTGAAGTCACACCGTTTGTTCTTGTAAAATTGCCTTTCTAACAGCAGCTGTGGTTTAAGAAATGAATGTAAAAATCTCAACCTGTCCCAGAAAGAACCAGTGCTGGTATCTGTATGCAAGGTACTGAGAGAACTGCAGTTCAGATAGAAGAGGATGGATTTACCCCAGCTGATGATGTACTGTGCTGTTACTTTGTGAGGCAAGTTTTTCCTACCAGCATTAGCAAGTGTAGTAGTAACTCTTGGAGTAGAAGTTTTTCAGTCCTTCCTGTGAATGAGAAATTTTAAGCCCTTTGTAAGTGGTGATTCACAGAGCTGTTCCGTTTCCTCATTTGAGGCTGTGAAATTGTCTTCAAATCCCATCACTGGAGGTATTTCAGTTGTTTAGTTGGATGAAGTTCTCCATGAAAGTGTTGCTGTGGGAGACAACTCACACACTGCCAGGGTGGGGAGAGTGAGGATTTGGGGTCACTCAGAAATCTGGAGCAGTCTCAGGCATCCGGAGGTGTTGGCTGATGCATCGTGTGAGGTTGGTAGGCTGCTCCAGTGACACATGTCTGAAGAATGTTGGGTTTGTGTGAGCACAGATGTGTGTCGGGTTTGGTACATGAGATCTGGAAAACTGATAAATGCTTGTTGAGTATTTCTTTTTTGTTGTTGCCATTTAAAGTTCTAAACGTGTGGAACAGTTTGTGTCTGAGCTCTGTCTCATCCCACCTCACTTTCCTGCCAAAGGTGTTGTTTCAGTTGCTTATTACTTTGTCAGGAAGGTAATTTGTGATCTTCCTTGCATGGAAAAAGTCAGCTGTCCTGCTGAAAACCAGTATATTGTCCTTTAAAGTGATTGTGTCATTAGCATGTGGGGAGGGTAAGAGAATTGAAGAGATCAAGGATTGCACTCCCCACTACACCAACACAGTTTGTGCGTAGTCAAAATAGTGCTCCTGTCTACACCAGATATTATTTCAGTAATTGAGCAGATTGTGTAACTGACAAAATTATGTTGCACGTTGAATTATGTTAGCTTTTAATATTCAGAAGTCTGAGGTAGAGAGGTATTAGCCTGTCTCTGCAGCTTCATACAGAGGTGAAAGAGAATGTCCCTCTGGGGTGTTGCAGCTCTCTAGAAATAAATGTTCTGTGGGGGAAAAAACCCTTTCAAACCCCTGAAATTCCAGGTAGTAGCAGGATGACTGTACTGGGGACAGATGTGTCACTGCTGACTTTTTGATATTTTACTCTTGCAGAACTTGCTGTTCTGTTTCTAAATGTACCTGAGGTTTACATGGAATTCTGAGAAATATTGATGCATTAACTGCTTCACAATACCTTGACTGGGGTTTTTTACACTTTAAAATTTTGCTCTTTGTAGTTTCTGCCACTGCCTTCTACAAAGCACAACCCGTAATTCAGTTCATGTGTGAAGTCCTTGACATTCATAATATTGATGAACAACCAAGACCTCTGACTGATTCTCATCGGGTAAAATTCACCAAAGAGATAAAGGGTGAGTAAAAATTGGTCGGTTTTGTCCCAGGTAACACAGTAAAGGTACTTCTGAGGGAATTGTTTTAACTGGAAACCTGGTTAACATGCATCAGAAGGGCCTGGAACTGCCAAGAGAATTGTAGTTTCCGTGTGTGTAGCTCTAATCCTGAGGGAAACAATGAGGCTCTGCAGAAATGGGAGCTGAAAAACATTCCCAGTGGCTTAGAGGGAAAGAAGGAGAATGTTTTCATTGCCTGGGCAGAGGTAAGTGGCTGGTGCCAACCTCTCCTAACCCAGGGTCCCTGTGGCTACCTGGAATTGTGTGTGGGCTCCTGCTGTTTCAGTGCTGTGGCAAAGTGAACATTGATTTCAAGGCTAACATTGATTCTTTGAAAGAGTGTTGTTACAGTGAATTCTAATAACTGATTGCCATGTGGAAAAACAAGTACCACTTTCAACTGAAGGCCAAATTCCATTCCAAAGGAATTGCATAAGCTGCTGGTTTGAGTGGTTTCACTCCATATATGCTACTTGGGTTTGTGTTTTCCCATATCCTTCATTCCAGTGTAATTTGCAGAGAGAAAAGCCATGAAGGAGCTCAGCTCTTAAATACTTGACGCAAAATTGCACTCTACTGAAATACTGGGCAGCTAAAAAGTAAATTTGAACTGTAGTCATAAAGGGATGTGCTCACTGAAGAGTCATTGCTGAAAAAAGACTTAGAGGAATTATTTTGTACTAGTCCTGACATGCCCCCTTTTACATCTGCTCGTCCTCATTCTGCAGGGCAGGACACTGGAGATTAAGAAACTGCCTCTGCTTGATCTCAGGTGCTTCAGGGGCTCTGTTACCGTAGTCAGAAAATATTGAAAGTTATCCCTTTGCTCTCAGACTTGCCTTTGCTGCTGTAGGGTCTGAGAGCTCGAGCCAGGACGTGACCATGTACAGCAAAACAAGCCCTGCATTAGAGCTGACTGTGTGTGAGCAGCACTGGGGGAGGGCACTGCCTTGGTAGTGTCACAGCAGAGTAATGACAGAGCAGGGAATGGGTTCCAGATATCTCTGTTCATCAGCCCTTGTCTGTGGTCACAGTGCCCCATGGCTTCTTTTCTCTCTCTTCTCTTAATGCCGTGTCAGGGCAGTGGTGGTTTATTTTTGACTCTGCCATCCTCTGAGTAATACTGATGTTTTTTATGCAATTACTGTTGTCAGGGAGCAGGAAGGTACAGTCAGTGCTCCTTTGTGATGTCTGTGTCCCCAGTAAACTAAACAGTCTGGTGTCTGCTACCTGAGGACCTGATTTTGGGTGGGTGTTCAGTCAGTAGTTGTCCACAATCCCCACGAACCTCAACAGGATGAGCCATCCAATTACTCTCTCAAAGGTCTTTACTACTAGACTTCACTAGTATTAGACTTTACTACTGGAGGTGAATCCTTTGAGTACCAAGGCTCTGTTTTTAGCTGCTCTCTGTCCTGTGGGGCTGGGGAAAGACAGCAACGTGTGGATGCTGTGCAGCCCTTGTGTGATAAGCTCAGTGCTCCCAGCAGATGTTGAGGCTGCTCTGTGTGAACAGCACAGTGTGTGCACAGTCACAGCAACAGCCCCCAGAGCCTCCTGGAGCTGCCACTGTCATGATTATCGTGGGCAGAGATAAGTCTGGAGAGGCTCTGGTGTGTAGGCTGGGTGCTTTGAGACAGGATGCTCAAAATGCAAAGTTGAACTTGGTCAGTGAAATTAAAGAAAATTACAGGCTGCATGTGGACAGAAAGCTGGGGGAAAACACGATAAAGTAGAAACCTGGTTTTGTCCTTTTAATTTCAATGACATTGGAACTGATAGTTTGGAGAGGTGTACAAGATTGAGAACGAGTACATGAGGATACGATGAAAACTGCTGTCCAAGTTCAGTCAGTGCTTTTTAATGAAACTGCTAAATGAAATTCAGAGAACACTGAACATTAAATATTCTACATCATGATTACTTTCTGAGGATGGTAATCAGGATTAGTCAGAACTCAAATTATAATGAAAGTAAAAATGTTCATGGAATAATAATTTCCTATGTTTGTGCTATTTGATGCTGACCCCAAAGCTGTTATGTTCTGTCATTTGAAACCTTGTGTCTCCTGTATACATGTTTGTGTAGTTATGGCATCAGCTTTTTTGATGCTTTTATGCAGGTCTAAAGGTAGAAGTGACTCACTGTGGGACAATGAGAAGGAAGTACCGTGTCTGTAACGTGACGAGACGGCCTGCAAGTCATCAAACGTAAGAGGCTTTTTGTCAGAGCATGGAATGTGTGATAGTTTCACACTGAGTAACAGGACTTGATATTTCGTTAATTTGGGGATGATGTTATTTGGCAACTAATATTTTACTAAAATGTTTGTCTTCTCAGCTTTCCTTTACAGCTAGAAAATGGCCAGACTGTGGAGAGGACAGTAGCACAGTATTTCAGAGAGAAATACAACCTCCAGCTGAAATACCCTCACCTTCCTTGTCTGCAAGTGGGACAGGAACAAAAACACACCTACCTGCCTTTAGAAGTAAGAACCTTACTCTGATAGATCAGCTGGGTTTGGGTGGGTTCTATCAGTTTGCAAAACATTAGGAATCTGTGCTCCTTACATACAAGTGTGTTTACAGGTTTACATGTTCATCACTCTTTAATTTCACTGAAGACTGTCTGCATCCTAAAGTGCCTTAAAGTGTAGAAATACAGGAAAGAACAGGCAGTTGCTCAAACACGTTGGGGTTGTGGTTTATAGTGTCAGCATAGTGTTGTGTGTGTACAGTGTGGTGTGATTTGAGTGCTTCTGCTGAGAATTAAAGCTTCTGATTTCCTCTGCAGGTGTGTAACATTGTGGCTGGCCAGAGGTGCATCAAGAAGCTCACAGACAATCAGACATCAACCATGATAAAAGCGACAGCCAGGTCTGCTCCAGACAGGCAGGAGGAGATCAGCAGATTGGTGAGTGCCCCAATCCCAGCTCTGTGGGACACTGCTCAGGCTGACACTGGGCTGGATTATATCCATGGAAAACTTCCTAGTCTTTTCACTCCTCCTCATCCTTTAAAAGATTTTAACTACTTTTTTTACTAGGATTTATTTTAAATGGCCTGCAGTGATAGCATGAGTCCATAGTACAGGCTCTTGCATTATCATCTCTACATTTAATTTACTGTGAGGAAATGCTCAAAAAAATGCTTTTGAATGAACAAGCTGCAAATGAGCGCTTGAGTAATGAAGGGAACAGAAACCATCTCATCCAATATATGTAATGGTAGTAATTGTTTTCGTAGGGGATGGATTGATAGTGTTGAGCAGTCAAGTCTGAGCCTTTTTCAAAGAAATTGTTGTAAGAGCACTTCTGCAATGTTCCTGTTAGCCTATGATTTGTTATGTGGATTATAATCAGATACTTCTGTGACATGGAAAAATCTCTCCTAGGTGAGGAGTGCAAATTATGATGCAGATCCATTTGTCCAAGAGTTCCAGTTCAAAGTGAGGGATGAGATGGCCCATGTGACAGGACGTGTGCTCCCAGCCCCGATGCTGCAGTACGGAGGACGGGTGAGGCTTTGGCTTTTCCTCTGGTTTCCATTTTGAGGAGTGATTTCCTGTACACTTTGACTCTGCAGGGATCAGACTTTGAATGATAAACTCTTCTTTGTTATCCTGAAACTGCAAATAGCACCAGCTGCTTCTTTTTCAGTCACTTGAGTATCTGTTGCTTTTGTTTCCCCAGAATCGAACCGTGGCAACACCAAGCCACGGTGTGTGGGACATGCGAGGGAAACAGTTCCACACTGGGGTGGAGATCAAGATGTGGGCCATAGCTTGCTTTGCAACACAGAGACAGTGCAGAGAAGAAATTCTGAAGTAAGGCATGTCGTGGTTCAGGCTTTGGACTGTTCTCTTAATGGAGTGAAACATGAATGTAGGATTACAATGAGCATTTTACCTGGGTTCAATGTGAGGTGTTAGGGTGAGAATCCAGGCTGGTTTGCTTCCATGCTGGAAGCTATAGTCAAAACACTGTACTGGGTACACTGTGGGGTGTTTGTCCTGTGACATCACTGTATATAGTCCCTTCTGACATCTTGAACAAAGTACTGAAGGTGTCTGGACTATTTTTTAGCCCTTTCTGGCCTGTGGCATTTCACAGCTGTACGGCCTTCCCATAACAAACGTTTTTAAAATGCTGGTTTAAAAACTGTTTGGAATTATCCTCCTTTGACAGTTCTGTCCCTTTTTCCTTTGGTTATTGTGTTCTGTTGGTACTGCAAAATTCCAAAAGTCTCCTCATCTGCAGGGGTTTCACCGACCAGCTGCGCAAGATCTCCAAGGACGCCGGGATGCCCATCCAGGGCCAGCCCTGCTTCTGCAAGTATGCCCAGGGTGCAGACAGCGTGGAGCCCATGTTCCGACACCTCAAGAACACCTATTCAGGGCTTCAGCTCATCATTGTCATCCTGCCAGGGAAGACACCTGTTTATGGTAAGGGCACACCTCTGTCTTTACCTGTTCAGTCTGGTATCATTTGGAGAAATCTGCTGCCAGCGTATGTTAAAAATTACTCAGAACAATCCTTTAGGCATTAGAAACCACTGTTTTGTGTCTGAAGATAAACTGGAAACATATCTGAGTATGCAGATAAGTTAGAAGTTACTGCAGAGTATGTACACTGAAATCATTGTGACTTATCTAAGATGGAAATGCAGCAGTAACCTCAAAGGGACTCAAGTTGTCTCCTTTGCTTCCCAGCGGAGGTGAAGCGCGTGGGAGACACGCTGTTGGGAATGGCCACGCAGTGTGTTCAGGTCAAGAACGTCATTAAAACATCTCCACAGACCCTCTCAAATCTGTGCCTGAAGATTAACGTGAAACTAGGAGGAATCAACAACATCCTTGTACCTCATCAACGGTAAGGCCCTGGAGACTGCCTTGGGTTTTCTTTTAACAGATGTGGTTACATTTGCTACTTAGCACCCAAAATTTAAGTGTGGCCAAGTTTTAAGTTAAAATATTCTTCTGATAATAGCATGTGGTATTTGAAGTAGAGTTAAATTCCTTTCAGCACAGGCTCAGAGTGGTGGTTGGCCTGTGCGTTAGGTCTTCAGGCAAGGTTCTTGTCAAATGTTTGATCAGTATCAAAGTTGAAATGAAGAACAGTTGTGTGAGGAAGAATTTTAAAGGCAGTGTAAGAGCATCCTGCTGCTGAAGTCCTGGAGAGCAATATAATGTGTATGCTGGTGCTATAGCTCAGTGGTGCGTGGGGGGACCCCCAGGCTCACATGGGGCCTCTGAAGCCCCCAGCTGTGCCACTCTGCTGAAGCCCTGGGGCTGCTCCCCACCAGAATCACGCCCCAGTTCTGGCAGTGTGTTTGCAGCGTGCTTTGGGCTCTGCTGGAGAGGGTTCCAAGTTCACCTCTTGTGCACAAAGATCCCATTGTTGAGGCTTGGCCCGGGTACCTGATAAGGCTGGGACAGAAACAACCCCCACGGTGAGCAATGACCTTGTGGCAGCTCTTCAGCTGTGAGTGTGACTTTGCACTTTTTTCTTTTTGAAGACCTTCTGTGTTCCAGCAGCCAGTGATCTTTTTGGGAGCTGATGTCACTCACCCTCCAGCTGGAGATGGGAAGAAGCCTTCCATTGCTGCTGTAAGTTTTATTAAGTTTACATGGTGTTTTTTTCATCTTGGGTAAATGTTAGAATAGTAAATGCGACTCATGGACTATCTGTGTCAAATATCTTTCAGGCCTTATGCCAATTCTTTGTTCACATTCCCAATGATATTAAAAATCATGTATTTAAAAGAAAAAAAACCCGCCTGATACTTCAGAGAGGTTCCTTAGCTCTTTATTTTTAAATCAAGGTAAAATGGCATTGTTAAATAATATATTTCTGCAGAAACAGTCTCAAGGAAATAACACAGTTTGGTGACGTTGGCTAGTAACATTTTTTTGTCTTTTTAAAGGAGAAAAGTGTAATTAAAGCCATGGTTTGGCAGAAATGTGTACCTTTTGTGTTGGTACAGTCCAGGAACTCAAGGTGGTGATTGGAGGCTTGGTCAGTCCACTCCTACTTCGTCCCCTTGGTATTTTAGTTGTCACTGATTGCAGTTAAGGAAACTGCATCTGTGTTTAAAGTAAATAAGGGAAGCTGAGGTTTTTCTCAGTGTAAAAGGTGAGAAAACATCACAGAGAAATGTTTTTTTGGATTATAAAAATATGTGTTAGTGAGAAGCCAAATTCTGCAGGTGCATTTCAGGATGCTTGGGGGCAAAAGGTGTTAAACCTGTACCAAGCACAAGTTCCTGCTGAAAGTGTTACTCTGGTTGTTGTGTAGCACAAACATCTTGTACTTGCTGCACTCGGCTTTTTTGTTTTGAATTGTTTTGGTAAAGATTTGAGCTGGAAGCCTTCCCTGCTGCACTCTCCCCACAGGTTGTAGGCAGCATGGATGCTCATCCCAGCCGGTACTGTGCCACAGTGAGGGTCCAGCGGCCCCGGCAGGAGATCATCCAGGACCTGGCCTCCATGGTCAGGGAGCTGCTCATCCAGTTCTACAAATCCACACGGTTCAAGCCCACCCGGATCATCTTCTACAGGGACGGGGTCTCTGAGGGACAGTTCCGACAGGTTGGTTCCCTTGGGGGTTTCAGGATTCTGTTACTCCGTAGTAGCTGCAGCTCTTGTTTTTTACTGTTGGATTTGCTTGCATTTACACAAAATAATTGAGAGATTTTTAAAGAATTTCTTAGTCTTGTTGGGTAAGAGGAGCTGCAGTTTTCCTGTCTGGGAAGGAGAAGCCTTCAAAATTTGGGAGATCACATATCTCTAAGTACTTTCCAAGATTACCAGTTGTGTGCCAGAGTTGTACCTACTGTTAACTACACCGAGTTAGTAGGTGTTGTGTGTAGAATACAGTAGAAGGAAAACAAATTCCTCTGTTCTTGTGCTTGTAGGTTTTGTATTATGAGCTGCTGGCCATTAGAGAAGCCTGCATCAGTTTGGAGAAGGATTACCAGCCTGGAATAACCTACATTGTGGTGCAGAAGCGACATCATACGCGGCTGTTCTGTGCTGACAGAACAGAAAGGGTAATCACTGCCCTCTGAGGAGCCTTTTGGGAAAGCTTCATGTTGAGCTTTTAGGCTGCTGGAGAAAATATTAGTATGGTATTCTGTCCATCTGGTTGAATGTGCATGCAGGGAAGTGTTGATTTGATAAAATGGGGCCCCAAATTGAAAAATCATTGACCTTAAGTATGTTCAAAAACCCCACAACATCACACTGGAGCTGAAGTCCATGTGACTACTCAGGACCAATCTCCAGCAGTTGTAATAGAAGAAAGTACAAAATGGTGGAACCTTCTTTTCTGAATTAGTCAATCCAAACTAAAGCTGACAATTCTAAATAGAAATGTCTGTGCAGCTCTTCAGTCTGAGCCAGAAAGTTCTGATGTGCTGGAGGTGCAGTGTTGTGTAAGGTGCTGGAGAGCCATCCAGTGTCCTTGTCAAACCTCTGAGGCTGATGCAGTGGCACATTCCAAACAGTTCTTGTGCCTAAACCTTGCCAGTGGTGAATAGAAACTTGCATTTTTCATTAGAGTTGAGCTGTATAAACAGCTGAGGCTGCACTTACCAAACCTCTTCTCTAGGTTGGACGAAGTGGCAATATTCCAGCTGGGACAACTGTGGATACAGACATTACACACCCCTACGAGTTTGATTTTTACCTCTGTAGCCATGCTGGAATACAGGTATGGTTGCTTTGTGTAAGTAAATGTGAATTTAGAACACGTTGTTTTTCTCCTTTTTGTGACACCTGTTTACAAGCAGTTATTTAGCAGGGAAATGTTCTTTTAGATCTGTTTTATCTGAGATAAAACATTATTGTGAGACTTAGAGAATTATTTGCTTAAGAGGTGGTCTCTGGTGCACATTTAAATTTGCACTGATGGTAAGTGGTGCTTTTTAGAGTTTGATTTTCAAAGAGATTGCTTTATTCTGTAACATTCTGAAAAACAATATTTCAGCTTCTATCAGGCTCTTCTTAAAATGTAAAAAAAAAATTTGCTCTTTAAATTTTTATCACATGAGTCTGACCGCATTGTCATCAGTTTTGTTTAGGTTGGCTGGGCATGACTTCTTCTCCAGTTTTGAATAATTTCAATGGGTTTTTTGTCAACCTTTACACTGTGTCTGAGCAAGCTGGGTTTTGGCCCCTTGGAAAACAAATTGTATCGAAGTTGGAGCAGAAACGCTGGGTGTAGTTGCTGTTCACTGTGCTTAATATAGCAAGGCATAAAGAACCTCAGCTAAATTGATCCTTCAGATATATTTGTTTTAAAAAGAGAGGCTTGTAGCTTGGCTAAAGCACAACTATTTACCCAATTCAGGTGCACTGTAAGATTTAATCTGAGTTTCTAGTGTTTATACTTGCAGTTAGGGTGCTCAGGAACTGGAAGGATGTAAAAGCACTGCTTATTTCTCTGCGATGTTTAATTGCAGGTAGGTAAAAAGTGCTGTACTTGTAGTTTAGTCATGTTGGGAGCAGATGTTGATCACTGAGGATTATGTAGAAGGGGTTTTATCCAAGCAAGAACATTTAGAGCAATATAATCACGTGTATGTTAGACTTATTCATCTTTAAATACATTCAGGCCTGACATAAAACCGAACTCATTTGGCTGCTGTTACGTAGCAGTTTACACTAGGTAGCCTGGCCCTTTCTGAACATCAAAACCTGCCTTGCTTATGGAAACCCAGAGAAGTGACCCTCCATCCCCATCCCTGCAGGGAACCAGCCGTCCCTCCCACTACCACGTCCTGTGGGATGACAACTGCTTCACAGCAGACGAGCTGCAGCTGCTGACGTACCAGCTGTGCCACACCTACGTGCGCTGCACCCGCTCCGTCTCCATCCCCGCGCCTGCCTACTACGCTCACCTGGTGGCATTCAGAGCACGCTACCACCTCGTGGACAAGGAACACGACAGGTAAATCACAGCCTGTGCTCAGGGTTTAGTCCCCACTGCTCTCCTCTGCTGTCAGAGCCACCTGACTGCAGGTGATTCCTGCTGGTCTCGCGCTTTAGTTTTTGTTGCGTCTAGGGTTGATGTTAAGATCGTCACTCCCGGCAGCTGCTGCTCTACGTCAGACCAGAGTGGGTTGGTGGATTCTACTGAATAACACTCAGATTAAAAGAATTCAGTTACTGAAGTATTTTGTTATGACTTCGACGTGGTCTGAGGGAATCAAGCCACGGATTTAATTTTTTTGCTTTAGGATCAGCGTAGTCATGAATGAACCAAATGTTAAGTGCTTCCACTTATCTAGCTCTGTACGTCAGAAATATTTTCTAACCTTCAAGCCATCAATGTATTTATAAAAGGCTTATTTTTAGATAAACAAGCTGAGCAGCCATGGTGAAGAGATTTGTCAAAAGCCTCAAGGTTGCTGGGTCAATATGAGAGTTGATGTTTCTCAGTGTCCAGTTCTGTCACTGGTGCTGGGTTGGTGAATAGTCTGGAGAGTCAGTCCTGGGTAGCAGCTGAGGGTGGGGCTCAGCCTAGAGGAGACTCAGATGGGACCTTCTCAGTCTCTGCAACTCCCTGATGAGAAGGTGCAGCCAGGGCTGGTTGGGCTTCCAGGGAATAAGGGACAAGTCAAGGGGAACCAGCCTTGTGCTGTGCCAGGGGAGAGTCAGGTTGGACATCAGGAGGAATTTCTCCATGGAAAGGGTGGTCAGGCACTGGAAGGGGCTGTCCAGGGAGGTGGTGGAGTCCCCATCCTTGCAGGTGTTGAAGAACACCTGGCACGCAGTGCTGTGGGCTGGGAGATGAGGCTGGGATCAGTCACAGGTTGGACTCGACCTTAGAGGTCATTTCCAACCTCAGTGATTCTGTCCAAAAGATGCGAAAGCAGCGTTTTGATCGGAATTAATACAATTTACAGCCCTGCCTGTCTCTCCCTCGTTCCCTGCAGTGCTGAAGGGAGCCACGTGTCAGGACAGAGCAACGGGCGAGACCCGCAGGCCCTGGCGAAGGCTGTACAGATTCACCAAGACACCTTACGCACGATGTACTTCGCTTAAGTCAATGACCCGGGAGACACTCACCGAGAGGAGAACTGAGAACTTAAGCCACATACAATGTATGTTTCCAGGGGGTTGGTTTAGGGGCTGTGCCTCCCATCGTGCTGGAGCTGACGCTGTGCAGGGGCGAGAGGCTCACCCTTAAATTGACACGAGGAAGATTGTTTACTTCATCCAGGAACACAGCACTATTATGCAATATGAAACCAGCCAACTGCTTTTTTGGGGCGGGCTCCCGTGGGAAGCACCGCCATCATTTTTTTTTTTAATTATTATTTCTCGTAGTTTAACCCTCTTCTGCCTTTACCTCAAGTTGCTCGGCAGCACAACTATTGTTGCAAAAAAAAAAAAATAGTAATAATAAACTAAAATCTATTGTGTAATTTAAAACAAAAGACGAACCACCTTTTAGGAACAATCACAGTGATTGTTTGGAGGAGGGAAGTGTGCAAAAACGAAAATAAGTTTTTAACCCCCGTGCATTGAGGAATCTTTCTCTCAGTATTGCCATCGAGCATTCGAATGTGAACATATCCAAGTGCATTGGAATGTGCAGCACTAGCTAGGAAACAGTGAGGGGGGGAAGATGTTTTGCACACTAATCCAATAATTTGAACCTAATTTAGCCAACGGCTGCCTTTGTGTCTTTTCTCACAGCTTTGGAGTTCTCAGCTCCAAGAGTTCCCTTTCAAAAGCAATCCAAGAAGCTCGTGGTTCATGTGCAGGCAGTAGTGACCCAACTCTTCTTGCTCCCTGGGGGAATTTACTAAAGCTGCTGTTTTACCTAGTCCAAAAGTTTCAATTTTTTCCTATCTAGCAAGTCAAATTTGTTGAAGCTTCACGTGAGATCTGATTCCCAGGTTTTCTGGGATGACATACAATAATCACCAGAACTGAAACTTTAGAGCTAAGGTCTTTTTGGAAAAAAAAGAAACCTGCTACTTTACTTGCTGCCTCTCACACCTTAATGTGATTCATATGTATGTGTGTTTGAAGTTTAGCTTCCTTTTGTTTCTTTTATATTTATTAGAGTAATAATAATGCTTTAATTTAATTATTACAGAACATATGGTCAACATCAACTTTTATTTTTTAGAAATGTAATCATGTTTATTTTTAAAAAAAGAAACTGACAACTTGTTTTGCTATCTTTTAGTGCAATAAGCATTCTAAAGAAAAACTGTGTCCATTGAGCTGTACTGAAGCAGTGTCTGTACCACGGACCGTGGGAGAATGGACACCTCCAGGATTTTAAAAGGATAAAGTAAAAGCCTTAATTTTGAAAGGAAAGTTTTATAGTCAGAAGGAATCTTGAATTTTCCTTTTTTAAATCAAAAAAAAATACAAAAAATGCTTCTAGACTTCTGCAAGCTTTACTTGTCGCTGCAGTCTTTTGATTTAACAAAGGAATTGGCCTTATTTTTGGCTTTGAAATGTGGAGCATATTTGAATTAAATGGACAGGGTTTTGTATTAAGATCTCAGTTTTTACATGCTTAGTTAAACCTATTTGACATCAGTAAAATGTCTGGAATTAATAAAAGTTTTTAGGCTTTTTTCCTCTTTGATAGTGACTTTCCTTTTAAAATTAAGTTATTGGTAACTTCATTTCACTTTGCAAATAAAGAGGGCTGGGATAGTTCTAACATGTTAAATCACCGAAATGTGAAACAAACCAATGGGACTCTTTCATTCCACTTTAAAACCAATGTTTAAGATGTCAGAGACGAGCGTTTCTTCAACGAGGGGACTGGGGAGTTTTGCACTTTGTAAACTCGTGAACTGCATTTTTGACTGTTTTTATTTGCACTGGTTCATAGTATATTTACTGCAGCTGTTTGTATGGGCATTGCTGTGATCCCAGCCCTCCCGACCTCCACCTGCTCTCACATGAAAACCTGGTTGGTCTAAGTAGCTTCTCTCCTCGTTCTCACCAAATCCGCTGTTTGCCAATATACTGTATTTTGAGCCTAAAATCTGAGCCCATTTTGCTTCACCAGGCATGAACCCCCCTTTTTTTCTGCCAGAAAAACCAAGTACTGTATTTTGTGCGTTTTGTATATTGTATGGAAATGTCCGTAGTGCTGTTGACAACACTGTCTGCAAGAGCTTTACTAACAGCTGGTGTAGATACCTATTTTATTTCTCAAAATCAAGGAAAATAATGTAAAAAGACTAACTTGGCAAAGCTGAAATTGCACTGGAAACAGTGGTGGGGGGCGGGCATGGCTGGGGGTGCTCGGAGGGGAGCTGGGGGTGGTTGGGGGGCTCAGCAGGCCCCGAGGGGTTGGGGACCCCTGGAGCCAGGGGGTCCCAGCTCAGAGTGCCCTGTTCCTGTGAGTGCCTTTGGACACACCTGGTGCAGGGAGGGGGGTGCCACCGAGTCCTTTGAGCGAGGTGATTTCTCAGTGAGTCTCTCAGATGTTTTTCCCAGTCTGTGACCTGACACTTTTCTCCTAAAGCTCTCTAAGTAGCAGTGCCGTTTGTAAAAGGTTCAGCTTAAGCTTTATACAGAAATTTCTTTTGAAACAGAGAACTTTTTTTTTTTTTTTTTAAAAAAAAGCTATTTTACAAAGAGTTCTTGTGGACTTCTGGCATTTAGCTGAAAATTCCTTTTTACAAAGCCTTCTAACTCTCCTTTCAAAGCCACTTCTCATCCTGCCCACGCTCGGTGACTCGGATTTGAGAAGCTTTTTTGCTCACTACTTTCACCAAAAACTAAAGAAACTTCATTGGCAAAGTGACTTCAGTTGTCAAGGTAACGTTGTACCTGGTTTTCATGTGAAGAGTATTTGGAAGTTTTAATCTCTCTTCTTGGTTTTGCAAATATCTACGTCAAGTGCCGATACTTCTTTGTATTACGATATCAAGTTACTGACGTTGTGAGGGCCACACATTTATGATGCTGTAGCTGCTATATTTATTTAAATGGAGATGGACAATTACTGCACTAAGGAATGAGGAGAAAAGCAAGGAATCAAGGTTAGTTAGATATCTTGGTTTTTTTTCAAAAGAGAATTAATGGTGTGAAATATCAAGTGTAACAAAGGGTGCTGTCATTTTAACTGAGATTAAATAGCCAGATATTCTTCTTTTGTTTAAAAACATATATATTTTGATGTTTGCAGTTTGGGGGTGGGGGGTTGGGATAAATGGTACCTCATCTGTGGTGGCAGTTTCCAGTATATTTTCAGAGTATATGGATTTCTTTTATTTTTGTACCTGCTCTCCTTGAAAAAGAAAAAAAAAAATCTCAAATTTTATGTGCTGTTTGAGGAAATCTTGAGTGGCACAGCAGATCCCCCCCTCTCCGGCTGGGAGCTGGCTGTGGATAGTCCAAAGAGGGATGTGGGCACAGGCTGATGGCTCTTCTTGCTTTGCAGACACTGGCCTCGGGTTTCTGCCTGTGGAGAGCAGCAGTTCCCATCTCCTCAGACACTGCACCGAGACCTCACTTGTACTGAACAAGTGCCACTAAGTGCTCCCGTGGTGGGGGCAGCCCCAGGGTATCGCCGAGCCCCTCCTCACCCAGCCAGCCCTGCCCAAACCTCCCACCTGGCCACTGCTAGATCCAGAGCTGGAGAGAATCATAGAAAGTTTGTGGTTGAGGCGTTAAACTCGCGACATTTGCCAACAGGAGGAGTGACTCCGCTGTAAGTCGCCTTTTTTCCCTTTCTAGGGACTTGAGCTGTGGCCATTTGACTCAGGATCGCTGTGTCACTGTTTCTATGTGTCATCTGGTTACACGTGTCCAAAAGCTATTTTTATAGGATTCATTCTGGTGTTCTTTTGGGAGTTTGGCCACAGAAACGGTTTTCAGAAGTAAAATGGGTTTCTGGATGTTGTCAGTCAAATTATTTCAAGATGCTCTTGGTCCTAAATGATTTTCACTTCTTCATGTAGAAATACTTGTCCTGTAAAATGCTCAACATGAGATACCATGTAGCCTGCTGTAAAAATTCCAGCTACAAGTACTGGTTTTCTACTAGTCTTAAAGTTCACTCTGGTGAAATTCCAAGCTCAAGCTTGAGGCCTTTTTTTTTTTTTTTCCCTTTTCTTACACCTTCTTCATATTTTGTCCACTTTTGGTCTTTTCTCTGTTTTGTGAACTGAGGGTTTAGAACCTTACTCAAAGCACTTTTATAACCAAGGAATCAAAAGCTCAGATTATGTACGTTGGACCTGTAAATTCAGTTTTCAAGGGTAGCTGTTTCTAAAAGGCCGTCGTGGTCTCTGGTCAGGCTGGGCAGATGCTCTGTCCCTTTCAGTGCTGTGGAGTTTCATGGCTGCTACTGGCAGGTTGATTGGATCTAGTGAAAAATTCCATAGGGGTGTCAAAGGGAAAGATTTCTGTCTGTCCTTTCTACCCAAAGATGGTACTTTAGGTTGATGCTGTGTGTTTGGAATATCATTTTTGGTTTGGCACATGTTGAAATCAAACTTCACTTAGCCAATTCACTCCTTGTTTTTGTAAAATATCGTGGTTAGAGCTTGAGCTCGTTGATGCTTTCTGCTGGTAGAAGATTTTGTACTTTCAGTAGTTGAGGTATGAGCAAGATGGATACAGGATCCTACATCTTACCTCCCGAGCAGAATCTTAAAAATCCTGATCTCCGTGACACTAAAACCCAAATTGTTGTCCCCTGAGTAGACAAAGGTGCACATTGGGGGAAGGAATTGTAAGGGAGAGGCGTGCGAGGGAAAATATCAAAGCATTGGTTTGGCAGGAATGAGGGTGTTGGGGAGACTCCATCCACTTTCCATCCCACGTGCCCTGGCCTTCCACATCCTATCCGAGGTACCCCCTCACCTGACACGGGTTGTTACCGTAGGGTCCTTTTGAAACAAAGCAGTTCCACTGTTTAAAACTTGGAGTGACTTCTATTTTTTTTAAGCAAGACAGTCCTCAGAAAGTGCCTTTTTAGAAGATGGTGCTGTAGATTTTTATTTTCCAGTTGTACGTGGCTGCAAATTTAAGATAAATTATTGAAAATGCCAAGTGTTTGATGGTATCTCTGAGGTACTTTCAAACATCAGCTTCTCTGAGTCAGGACCAAGAATAACCAGGAAGGTGTTTTCCTTTGGAGGGAGAGGCATTGAGGAGCGATCACCAAATTCAGCTGGTGGGCTGGGGTTAGGTTGGGTTTGGTCAATGTGATTTACCTCTTCATATTGAGGGGGCCGGGGGTTTGGGGTGTGGGAGAAGCCCTGGGGACCTGATTGGTGCTGAAAGGAATCCGTAGCTCCCAAAGGATGTCTTCTCTTAGGGGAAGCACATTCCCAAAGATGGACACAAACTGAAGGGTGTTTTAGGAGGATGTCTTAAGGATGGGCTGGGAGATGGTTGGTCCTCACATGGCTCCTGTGTGTTTGGGATGGATCAGTGGGTGTTCTGATTGCCAGCTGGGAGCTGGATGCTCTGGGTGGGAGCAGCCTGGTGGCTGGGTGATGGTCCATGGTGAGTTTGGTGAGCGTTCCTGCAGTCAGGAAAAGCTGTAGACTAGACTATTAAACACTGCACCTCAGTAACCTTGTAATGCTGCATAAAGTAATAATAATAGCAAAGTTGTGCTTTGATGACACTGTAATGTGCTTGCACATGCCTGCAAAAAACACTTCCCTTTCCTTTGGTATCGGTCTGAGTAGCAGTTATGGGACTTGTCTTTTATGATGAGCCTTGTCCTTTGTTGTGGTGTTTCTGTATATTTATTGGTGGTCTGTGTGCAGCTCATAGGTCTGTGTGTCTGCTCTGTGTGTTGCTTTTAACACTTATTTTTAGGCAGGAGAAGTTTCTGAATGTTTTGGTTTTCTTCTCCAAAGAAAGTTGGCTTAACCAGTCGTGTTTGAGAGGAGACAATTAACCCGCTCGCCATAGACAAGTGCTTCATTGGTACCTTGTTCCTCTACAACTAAAATGATTTTGTGCATTTTATTACTGTTTATAGTGTTGGGCATTCAAGATGTGAAATAACTTGATGTCAGGATATTTTTGAATATCAGGAGCTTAACTGCAGAACTCACTGAGTAATTCCAAGTGGTCTCTTTGCAGGAATCTGTTCATGTCCAGACTTTTTCTAGGAGTAAGCAGAGCTTCTGGACATCATCAACGAAATACATGGGGTTCAGAGCCCCAGCACTGGGCAGTGCCCTTGCTGAGTTGCCCACACCTCGTTGTTGAGGGGATGCTGCAGCTCCCCAGGCACAAGCTGACTCTCTTTGCTCTGTAATTTCTTCTGATTCGAGTTTGAGACATGATCCAATGTCTCTTGTAGCTTGTACCAACTTTCTTGTCTTACTACAGTGCCCGATGCCACTGTGTTGGTATTTAAGCTTGCCATGATGTTCAATTATTTTATATTTCCAATTTCTCAATGTTACTAGGCTGGGGTTTAGAAAGCATTTTTCAGTCTAAATTCTGAGCCAAAACTGTGTCTCCTGACCCTTTTAGTAGTAGCTGTTTCTATCTTTCAGACTAAAAAGGGCCAAAAATCTTGCACCATCAGCTTGTTTGCAGCAATACTCTCCATCTCCTCCCCTGCCTGTCAACCAACTGCTTTGTTTCTCTCTACATTTAGCTCATACTGAACTTGTTGAGATTTAGAAGTTGCTGCCTCTTCTTTCTGTCAAAAGGAATGAACTTGCACCTGATGAAGCAGTTTTCTGTTGGACACAAATCTCTTGCCTTGGTGTCCATGAGCTGCCACATGCAAGGTTTAATTCCAGCAGAAATGTTTCTGTTGCTGTCATTGGAGGGTGCATGATGGTTTAAAGTATCCAAATTAAACAGAGCTAGCAAACCACTGAAAAGATACATTCTTAAAATATTTTAAATTAAAAAACAAACCAGCAAACCAAAACATGACAAGGAGAAGCTGCAGGTGGGCAGGGAGGACCTCCTCAAGGAGATGGAGAACCCGTGGGGTATCCTGTGGCTGCTGGGACAGCTCTATGAGGGAAAGAAAAAAGGTGGAAGAGGCAGAAAGGGCAGACTCAAAAGTAACAGAATGCAGTAGGAGTTATTCAAACTCCTTTAAAAATTATCAAGTGGGAAAATCAAAACAGAATATTGACGCTAATGAAGAAGCAGCAGAGCCTCCTCTGCCTCCTGTAGCAAATAAAAAAGCAAAACCTGACAGCTGGTGTTTTCCTTCAGTACCTTTCAGTACTTGAAAAGGCCTGTAAGAACGATGGGGGTGAACTTTTAGGAGGGCCTGTTGCCACAGGATATGGGGTGATGGTTTTAAACTGAGGGAGGTTGGTTTGAATTAGATTTAAGAAGTTTTTTACAATGTGTGTGATGAAACACTGATTGCCCAAAGAAGCTGTGGCTGCCTCATCTCTGAAAACATCCAAGGTGTCAGGTTGGACAGGGCTTGGAGCAGCCTGGTCTAGAGGTCCCAGGTCACAGCAGGGGGGTTTTGTCTGGATGAGCTTTAAAAGATCCCTTCCAACCCAGACTACTCTGTTATTCTGTGACTGCTAATTCCAAAACTAATATATGAGGGGGAAAGCATGTTCCTGTCTGTTTTTAGGGGTGCCTGTTCTTCTCCAGGACCATGCTGCTAGCAGGTGGCAGTGCCTGTGACAGCTGCCCCCTGAAATCAAACTGTGTTTTTATCCAAACTTTGGAATCCTTCACTTGGGTGAAACAGATGCAGCTTCCAGTGGATCTGGTGGTTCAGACAGCACCAACCCAAGGGGTTTTGTGAGCAATACGTGGCCCTTGTGTACAACACAAATGTCCTGAGAGATTCCTGGTTGCCTGGAGGTGTGCCTGGCTCCCAGGAGCAGCAGCAGGCAGGTGTAGAGGTTATTCTGCTGTAGCACTGCAGTTGCCCTGCTCTTGCTCAGCCCTTACCTACCTCCCCATTCCCTGACCAGTCTCTCTCCCTCCACTGCCTGTATGGAATGAGCCATGCTGAGGATGCTGGGGCTGCGTGGGGCACAGGTCAGCTGTGGATGTGAGGGTGGGGCTGGGATGGTGACAAAGGACTGGGTAGGAGGTGGGTGGGTGCCAGGTGAGCTGTGATCAGCTCACACCTTTCAGGGACATTAATGGGGACATCAGACATAAGCTTGGGTATCCTGAACTGTTTGTGTTGGACTTGAACTCACTGAGAGCAAGTATGTGCCTTTTTCTGACCAGGGACAGAGCTGGAGAAACCTGTATTTGCATTGGTAGGATGGTTAGTATTTTTCTTGAACTGTTTTTAAGGCTCAAAGTCCTTGGTCAGAGTTGGTTTTGTGTTGAATTACTTAATCAAAGCGAGCCCTGAATTATTTGTGAATCAGAACTACCCAGAGAGGAGAAGCTTTTAAAATAAGTGGTTTCTGGAGAGTAATGTCATCAAATAAACCTACTTCCTGGTAGACTTGCAATTTTTTTAAAATAAAATTTAACCTTGATATGTTTATCTAATGAGAACCATTAATTCTGCCTTTTTTTGAATGTTGCCTGTCCAGTGATGTCCTCGCTCTTTACTGTGCTCCTGCAGCTTTCCATACACTCCATTGCCTCTCCCCTCTCCAGCCATTTGGAGGTTGCAGGGACGTGGGGAATGTTGTCCAGTGAATGTCAGGGAGCAGTGCAAAGCTCTGACTCGGTGGGAATGTGAGGATTAAACGTCACAGATAAGTTCAAAAAGCAGTTTGCCAGCAGCAGGGGTGGCGATGCCTGGGAACAGAATCGTGTGGTCACTCGGGTGTGGAAAAAGGAACAATCCCTCATCCTCTGACCCCAGGTCCCTGTTGTAGACACTGCACTGGGCAGAGGTAAGCACCTGTGTGCTTAGATGCCAGTTGGGCTCTAAGCTGCTAGAAAAAATGGATTTTCAGACCAAAATGGAAGAGGTTTTCCAACAGGTTGTATTTGAAGCTGGTTTGAAACATTGGCAAGTTGTCCAGCCAGGAGCTCTGGAACCAGCTGGCTCTGAAGCAGGTTCCCTTTCTGACCTGGGGGAAACGATTCTGCCTCATTTTTTACCTGGAAAATGTTTGTGATGATTCATGTCGCCTTACCAGAGTGAGTTACTGAGCGATCTGCGGGTGAGCCATGTTGTGACAGCAGTAACCTCATGATACAACCCTGTGCACTTCTTGCACATTTGCATCTTCCAGTGAATCCAGTTGTTTGGAGCCCAGCCCTGCTGGGGGCTGGAGCTCTTCCATCCCATTGCAGCTCTGCCCGAGGCTGAAGCCCTTTGGGGTCAGTCCCGTGTTTGCCATCCTGCTTTCTTTAAACTAACCCATTTGTTATAAAACAGATGCTCAGAGGGCAAGTTTATTTAAATGAAAGGGGTTTTTTTTTTCATTGCTGAGAATTACGCAGGTCTTTCAAACGCATTTGGCAGTTGGAAAATTAATGCTATAACACTATCTAGCAACACAAAAATATGGCTGTATGTTGAGTTTAGGGCCATGCTTGCCCATAAATCCTAGATCCACAACCCATTTCAGTACAGGTGTGCAAAAGTTAGCTTTTAAAATAGTTACTAATGGACTTTCATTTTGCTTACACTTGCAAATCTCTTAAATATCTTCAAAACCAATTTCTTTGATAGAAAATACATGTCTTGGTAGGTAGTGTCCACTCAGATGTAATAGCAAAGTGATGCCCACTGGAGCAATGCTGAATTTAAAGAACCTTCACAAGTTTTGGAACCTGATGGAGTGCCAGCAGAATGAAAACTTGAGTATTGCTCCTGAAGTAGTGAGGATAATTGGACACCAACAAAACTTGGTGAGAGGAAGAATGCCAGAGATGGAGTTTGGCTTCTGGCAACTTTGCAGTGCTGAATGGCTTCTTCTGGGTATTCGCTTTTGTGCATCACTTCTCTCCTGTGGCTGTAGTGTTTACCTTTTTTTGAACTTGATTTCTGTTTTTCAGTGAAATCTTCTCATTTTTGCAGTTCTCAGTGTTGAATCTCACCTAGAGACAACTACATGTTGTTTTCCTGTAGAAAAACCTGCTTCTAGCTCGTTGTGTTTGGTGTCTGTTTGCAGGCAGGTGTGAAAAGTGAGCTGCAGCACAGCAGTGGGGCAGGCAGAGCGAGTTTTGGGTCAGAAATGTTGGTTTTACTGGCACTGGTGTGTAGATCAGCATTCCAGGGGAGCAGTGACACTTGGGGCTCACAGGGTAAGGACCCTTCCTGCCTGTTGTTCTTGTCTCCTCCTTTGGTATGAGCAGTTCAGCTCCCCAGGTAGCCTCATGGTGGATAAATGGTGCTTGGTGGGGAAAAGCTGGGCTGTTCACCTGGCTGGAGGTGCGTGATCATGGACAAGGACATTGTCAGCAGGTGTTGCTTCACAGCTTTCACAGTAATTGGTAGCATTTGGTTATGAGCCAATATTAAAGGATTTTTAGAAGAAGGTGGCTCAGGTGGTGTCGTGTGTGCCATAAACACCACCAGCCAGTGAGCTCTGTTAGTTTTGGAGACTGCTGGAAGCAATGTCACACATAGAAATTCTGCGTATTTAATGCCACGTGTTTCAACTGTTCAAAAAAAGAAAAAGTCATGCTGTTTGGGAGTCTTTTTCTGAATAAAATTCTAATAAACCAGTCCAGTGGATTGATCCCCTCCCATGTGTCTGCTCTTTCTCATATGCTGGTAACTGCTCCCCTGTTTTGGTCTCCCATTGCTTCGGCAGGAGCGTGAATGTGTTCCCACCGTGAAGGTCCTGGGGGCTTTCGAAGCAAAAGGGAAATGTTTCAAGAGTAAAGTAGAGCTGTGACTTGAGACGTTGCACAAATAGATTGTAGACGGATGGCAAACAAACTGGTAAAAGCCTTTATTTTTACTTAAACATCTTGACCATGTGTGCCTCTTTGTACCGTGGGCTGCAGCCGTGCGGGGTGGGACGGAACGTGTCGGTGTTTGAGATGTACTTGCTAAGCAGAAGCCGTGTCCTCTGCCCCTTCTCCCTTTCTGGACAAATTGTTCTTGCCAAAATTTTCTACCTGTTGCAAGAGTTGCTTTCCTTCCAGCACAGTAAAATGTCGACTTCTTTCACTGTTCCTTCCCTCTCGTAGGCATCTGTAACCTCTGTACGACTGTGTATAGGACACAGCAGTCATCGATCTCTGCTGGCTATAGATACCATCAACTTGAGTGTATTGTAAACGAACTGTATTCATTTGAAAAATAAAATTTTTTTGAAATGCACAGGTGTGAGGCTTTATTTATATTTCCATCATTTTGATTTATTCCCCAAGCAAGGAACAGATGGAGGTGTTGGTCCGGGTGGGGGGATGTGGAGGGAGGCACCAGGCACATCCGGGGACAGAAAACCATTTACTTTCGGTCTTTTTTGTATTTTAATGCCGTTTAACCAAATTTTAAAAATAATTTTAAAAAGGCAAGAGCTTGTCAAAGTGCCCACAGCCATCTTGGGGTAGGATCGCTGCTGTGGAAATGGGAAAGGGTTCTGCAAGTGGACAACCTGGGCTCCCTCCTGCTTTATTGGTCGTTTCATGGGATTTTTTTTAAACAATATTATTTGACGGGCGCTGCTTTGCTGCGGTTTTCGGTGTCCCTGTCACCGATACCCGCCCAGAGCCGCCGCCGCACCCGCCCGGCAACGGCACCGCGCGAGCCCGGGGCGAGAACGGGGAACGGCGGGGATCGGCCGGGAACGGCGAGGAGACAGCGGGGATCGGCCGGGAACGGTATGGGGACAGCGAGGGGACAACGGGCATCGGCCGGGAACGGTATGGGGACAGCGGGGATCGGCCGGGGATAGCGAGGGTACAGAGGGGACCGGCCGGGAACGGTGAGAGGACAGGGGGGACGAGGGGGATCGACCGGAAAAGGCGAGAGGAGAGTGGAAGTCAGCTGGAACGGTAAATAGAGGGGAATCGGCCGGTAACGGTGAGGGGAGAGAGCGGCCCCGGCCTGGCCCGGCCCTGAGGCGGGACGGGAGGAGCTGCGTGCCCTCACACCAGCCGCGGTGAGGCCCTTCGGAGCTGGCGGCTGAGCCCTTTCCTTCTTTCTCCCCTTTCCCTCTTTTCCCCTCCACCTGTGGTTGGGCCCCTGTGCCCCGCGGCCCTTTGTGCCCTCCCTCCGGGCTTCCTTCCCTTCAGGAATTGCTGGGCTGCACATCCCGGTCAGCCCGTGGTGTCGGTGGCTGTGCTCGAGGAGCTCCCGCCCAGCGCCCTGTGCCTGGGGCAGACACGGGATATCCCGCGGCCAAGGGATTCTGTCCCAGAACTGCCCCTGGCCATGGGTTTGGGCACCTCCAGCCCCCTCAGGAGCTCCTCAGACCTTCTGGAGTTGGGTCTGCAGTCTCTGCTCGTTGTGCAGAGTGTGTTGGGTGAAAAAGGAGAAGCTGAAACACTCTGCTGTTAATTCAAAACCTTGGAGCCCCCTGGGGTCACAGGCCTGGGCTGAGCCTTCACCGGTAGCACAACAGAGTCGGTCAGATCCTCGGCCGTTTTTGTCTAAGCTCAGCAAATACCATATGGAAGCTGCGAGCAGCTCCTTGTCCCTGCAAACAATTCCATTCCTAGGGAGGGACAGGTGGGACAGGTGCACAGGGTTTTTCCCCCTGGTCTAGGGCAGAGGATGGCTCCCATCACCTGCCCTTGTGCTATTTTAAGGACATGTGTCTGCATTAGGCCAGGTGCCAGGTTGCAGCTTGCTGCTGCTTTTCTCCTGAAGAGCTCTGTAGTTTTTGGCTGCAGCTCCATTTCGGGTGTATTTCCGTGAGTAAGCACATAAATCTTCCCCTCCCTTTCAGTCACCTGTTGAGCGAGATGGCCTCGCTGAGTGTAAAGCCGGGCCAGCGCTTCACCTTGCCGGACTGGCAGAACAACTCCCTCCTCATCTCAGCCGACGCCGAACAGCAGCGATTTAATTCCCATCACATCCGGCAGGAAGGACGAGCTCTCCGCAATGAAACCGGCAACCAGGTGAGCCTCTGGCTGGGAGGCTGCTCGCAGGTTTGTCAGGACAGTGGGCTGAGGAGCTGGGAGAGTGTCCAGATTTGGGTGTATGGATGAGGGAATAAAGGGCTTTACGTGTACAGAACATGCTGAATATGGACATTTACTCCCTGTAAAGGCACCTGCAATCATATATCTGTACTGTCATGAAATCCCTGAGTGTGTTTCTCACATTCACTGCCACTCCTGTTGTTCTCTGTGCTCTCCATTTGTGTAAATGACTGTGATTCCAAACGGCAACATGTTGTATTCCTGTGAGAGGCTCAGTCAGTCCTGGAAACGGGGAAAGGCTCCAGCAAGATTCACAACTACCATTTTAAAAAGAGTAATGGCATTTCTCTCTAATTGCAGGCAAAATGGGATGAGCACAACAGCCGAACCCAACTCAAAGATCGTATCACCGTTGTGGACAGATGGAGAGAGGCCCTGGCCAGGTGCCTCGCAGACATAGATTTGGAAATTGATGCCTTAACCAAAGTATGTTGGGAAGGCAGATGGCTGGAAATGAACTTACACTCTCAACATGGGATGTGAAATAATTGAGGCTTGTCTTGTGCAATGGGCAAGCCCATCTGGAATTCAAGGGGGGCTTCTCACTAGATATATTTTTATATATATTTTATACTGAGATCCATACTTGATGGAATGACTTCCTGGAAAACAAGCCACTGTGTTCTTGGCTGAACCCAGCCATGTCATGCAGCTGCATGTTGCACGCTTCTGTTTGGATTTCTGGGTGGATTTTGTTGTTTGGACTTTTTATAAAGCTCTGAAGGATAAGAAATATGTTAACACCACCTTTCAAAAATGTTTGGGTTTAAATAGAGAATAGTGGGAGATCTCTGACACTGTGAGTTCTAAATTCAGAGGCTGCTGCTGCTTCTGGAGTTGTTAACCCCCAGCAAAGTGTGATTCCCAATGCAAAAATGGCAGGTGTAGAGGACTAAAGTGTTTGGCTCTGGCAATTTTTATTCCAGACTTGATAAAAGGTTTCAGAACTGCAAGGACAGTGTGAGTCCCTCTTAATGATGGTATGGGTGGGTTCCCCTTCCTTTCTCTCTCCCATCCCTAAAAGATCCCCCCCAGACCTGGCTGATTGCTTCTTCCAGGTGAAGGAAGCAGCAGAAAATGCCCTTCAGGCAAAGAATTTGTGTTTGGATGTTGCCATTGAGTGCCTGACGCTCCGTGAGAGCCGTCGTGACATCGATGTGGTGAGGGATCCTGTGGAAGAGGAGCTACACAAAGAGGTGAAGGTGATTGAGAAAACCAAGAAAGAGCTGCAAAAGCGAGTGGATGATGCCTTCAGACAGCTCTGGTGAGGAGTGACAGCTTTTGATCGATGACTCTGCTCTCCTTGCTTGACCCCAGACACTTAAATGTGCCTCTAATGCCACACTGAGATGGGCAGGCAGGCAGGGAACCACAAAGGAACCTTGGATGATTTTCAGGGTGTGGGGTTTGGCAGGGAAGGGTGTGTCAAGGGCAACTTCACAAGCACCCTTTGGAAATTTTGGCCCCTGCCCTGGGCCTGCTCCCTGCTGACTCCAGCCTGACTCTCTGCAGCCTCTTAAAGGAAGCTCGTCAGCAGCTGATCTCTGACCACAAGCACAAGGTGGAAGCGCTGGAACTTGACCGGCAGTGCATGTCCTTCAATCCCACCTCTGGCAACATCTCCTTCAAGGTCAACCCAACACGGATCCCATTCGGGTAAGGAAAGAATCTGTCCTTGTGTGGCTAAATCTGCCCCAAGCCCTGGGAGGCTTTTTCCTCCCATGCTGTGTCCAGGCTTGATGGGTACAGTTTTGGAGAGAGCTCAGAACGCAAGTTGGCTGTGGCATGGGGAAGCCACAGACTTTTGGGAGACAGCTAAATTGTCACCACAAACCCAGCGGGGACCAGGTGCCCTGCCTCCCTCCTGCCTGGCTGGCACCACACTCAGCAGTGTGGTGTCACCTCTGGCACAGTTCAGGGGGACCTGCTGCTCATTTTCACTTGCCTGACATTCCCTTCAATGGTTTGGATGTGTCCCTGGGTGGAGCAGATGTTGGGCCTGGTGGGGTTCAGTCTCTGAGGAGATCAGGCAAGATGTGACCTCCAGCTCTCCAGAATCATTTTGTGCTGCCATCCTGGCCTGCAGCAGGTGGTTCCTTTAAAATGTCTTGCAAACATTCAATTTATTTTTGTAACTGATTTGTTCACAGATCAACTGCACTTAGTGAGTGGGAACAGACCAGCCGTTGCAACAAGGAGAATGCTGAGGCAGAAATGAAAGCTTCAGTTGATCTCCGAGGAGCAATCACACTTACCATTGCCCAGGTAAACTGCTCCAGAATCTGTGGTGCCATTCTGGATCTGGTGTGGGAGAGTGGCAGGCATATCTCTGGATCTGTCTGGGAGCAGCTGCCCTCCTGGTTTAAGTAGGAGCTTGGTTATGCTGCAGAGCTTGCAGCAGTAAGCTGGAGGACACGTCCCTGCCCATTGATCCCTGCCTCTTGGCTGCTGGGGGAGTGTGACCTGTACCCATGTGGCAGCAGCCAAACCTGGCTGGTTTTGCTCCTGGGCTTGTCCCAACCTTTCAGGCACAGCTGGGGTGGGGACACAGGCACCTTGCAGCCACGTGTGACTGGAGCTGTTCTCTCCTCAGACAAACAACGAGCTGGATGCTCAGCGTATCGCTACAGAGTTTGCGCTGAGGAAGAGGATGAGGGACATGGAAGCAGCCCTTAATGAGCTGAGATGGCAGGAGCAGAACGTAAGTTTTGTTTCTTTGGTCATCAACTACAGCCCTGGTTGGGATTGGAATCCCAAAGGCTTTTTGTGACATGGAAAGGGACTCGGCCTGAGCGTAGTTTCCACCTTTGCTGTTCAGTGGCACACAGACGATCCTAGCAGTATCCCATCTCTCACCAGTGCTTCACTGGCACTGCTTGGCAGCACTGCCACGTTTCAGCAGCTTTTATTTCACCCCTTTTCTCAGCAGCACCATCCTGGTCCATGTGGAAGCAGAGGATTGAGCCCTCAGAAGCCCTTGAGTAAAATCTATCTAGCAAAATTCCCAGAGACATGGGGGCAGTTTCCCAGTCTGTATCCCGGGCTGTCCCTCATGGCACATGTCTATCCTTAGACCTTGGAGGAGATTGCTGAAATGGAGGAGGAGATCCGGCAGCTGGAGGAAGACATCCGGAAGAGAACGCTGGACCTGAAGGTGGCTCACACCCGCCTGGAGACGCGCACCTACCGGCCCCACATCGAGCTCTGCCGGGACCAGGTACCTCACCTGGCAGGGCGCTGAGCGGGAAGGGGGCTCTGAAAAACACGGATGGGTTCTGGAGCAGCTGAGCTATGGATCCTACAGTGACACAGCAAAGCAAGGAAATGGTGTCAGAGCTGGGGGAGAGGGAAATGAGGGAACTGTGGCCTCTGTCAGAGCCCTGTTAAGTGCTGTCCCCTCCTCCCTGCAGGCTCAGTACGGACTGACAGACGAGGTCCAGCAGCTGGAGGCGGCAATCCGTGCGCTCCAGCAGAAGCGGACACAGTCACAGTGAGTGTCCTGCTGCCCAGGAACAGCAGTGCCCAGTGCTGCCCTGAGGGGATGTGGCTCTGGGCGTCCCTGCTCTGGGCACACCTCCAGCACCTGCCTTTTGGTGCTCGGGGTACTTGGGCTGATGAGGGGCAGCAGTGTTTGGGCTTGGTGGGTGTGGGGTTCAGGCACAGGGGGTCCCAGGGAGGGTCCCATTCTGGGAGGGGAATGAGGCTCCCATGGCCCCTGCTTGACTCTGAATTCATCCAGGCCCTGACTGTTCCAAAAGGGACAAAAAAAGAGAGTGACAAAGAAGGAACAGAAGTGCTGCTGTGGGCTGACAGCTCCCTGGGTGCACATCTCTTGCTGCCCTCCCAGAGCAGTGTGTGGGCTCACTATTCACTGTCCAAAACAATGAGTATCTGATGAGTTTGCTCTTTGTACAGGGCCAAATGCTGCCAGAAAGTGGGAAGTTGAGTGTTTCCTGTCCAGTTTAAAATCATGGAATATCCTAAACTGGGGAGAGACACACAAGACCTGGCCTTGCACAGCACACCCCAACATCCCACTCTGTGCTTGGGAGCATTTTCCAAATGTTCCTTGAGCTCTGGCAGGGTTAGGGCTGTGACCATTCCTGGGGAGCCTGTTCCTGGGTAGCAATGCAGCATTTGATCCCAACTCCTGTCCCTTCTGCTCATTCCCAGGGATGCCTTGGACGCTCTTTACCGACAACTTCACCGCATTCGGACCGATATTGGCTACAAAACCAATTCTCTGCAACTGGACAACAAGTGCATGGACACCCGGAGAAAACTCGTGGTCCCTGTGGAGAAGTTTGATCCAGAGGTCGACGCCGTCAACCGCTCCAGGGACCTGCCGAGGAGCAGTCAGCTGGAGCTGGCTTAGCGCGCCGGGAATTGTGCAAGCGCGGGGGAAAACTCCCGGTGATTCAGTTCCGTAGCGAGGACAAGCGACATCTGCGTCGCGTTTGGGGAGAACGGAATTCTCCTCCTAGTTTATTTTATAACTGTCTGGCCCTTGGATGATGTTTACAGCCTCCCGCGCTCCGAGGAGATTTATAAACAATAAAGGGCCTGTCCCCAGTTGTCATCCGCGGTGATTAAATCCAGCTGGATTCCAGGAGGGATTTAAAGGAACAGGCGGCTCCGCTGTCGGCACCTCGGTCCTCCACTCCGCCAGGGGGCAGCCTGTGGAAGCGCCGAATGCGCTGCCGCGCAGACTGCCCCCTGGCGGCCCGGAGGAAGAAGGCGCCGCGCGCGGCAGGATGGCGGCGGCGGGTCCGGCTTCGGGCCCCGGGCGCCTCCCGCCTCGTCCCCGGCCCGGCCTCGCTCGGTTCCGCGGCTGCTTGGCCGGGGCGTTGTTGGGGGATTGCCTGGGAGCTGTTTTCGAAGGCAGGAGCGTCGTAAAGCTGCCGGAGCTGCTGAGTTTCCTCAAAGGACTGGAACCGGCACCGCCTGAGGAGGGAGGGGAGGCGGCGGGGAGCGCACGTGGAGGTGCGTGAGGGGGAGCGCGGCGGGGAGCGGGGGATGTCCCCTGGTCCCTCCTTCACACACCCGCTGTGCACGGCAGTCAGCATCCCAGAGGTTCGGGTTAGACCCCAGCACTCCCCAGAACTGGCTTTGGGGTGTTTGTGTCCGCGCCCCTCAGCACCTCCAGGTCTGGGCTTTGGCGTGTGCCCAACCTGCAGTGTCAACCTCAGAGTGCCAGGGAAATTCCAGACAGGTTTGGGTTGGAAGGCACCGTAAAAATCATCCTGTTCCACTCCCTGCCATGGGCACCTTCCACTGTCCCAGGTTGCTCCAAGCCCCGTCCAGCCTGGCCTTGGACACTTCCAGGGATCCAGGGGCAGCCAGAGCCGTTCCAGGCAACTCATGACAGCCAAGCCTTGGAGATGAGGGTGGTGCTGGCAGAGGGCAGGAGCAGTTTGTCCCTGGCTCTGGGGTCACTCTTTGCCCTCCCGTTGCAGAGTCGCTGCCGTACACGGACGACACGGCCATGAGCAGGTCGGTGGTGCAGTCACTGCTGGCCAAGCGGGAGTTCGACGAGGTTGACATGGCCAAGAGGTGAGGATGAGGCTTCCTGAAGGTGTGACCATCACTGAGACAGTCTGTGGAAGGGGACAGCGGCTGAGGCAGACTAATTCTAACTAATTACTAATTTTTGGAGGGGAAAAAGTTAGGAAAGAGGTGGTTAATCCTTTAGTTTGTTGGTGCTTTGCCATGCCTTGGACTGTGCTGCAGCATCAGCTCCTGTGTGGAGTCTGAAGCAGCCGTGACAAGGCAATGCTGCTGTGTGTCAGCCTTGTGTGTGTTCACCTTTGGGGAGGACAGTGCTTGGAGACTCCAGAAGCATTTTGTTTCATGTTTATTTGTTGCTATTTATGTTTGTACTGCCCTCAATTTAGCGAGGGAATGGGAGTGAGCTCAGCTTGACTCTGTTTATGATCCGTTTCCCTGATGAATCCGCAGCCCTGAGAGCATTTGGTTCCACTTAAGGGAAAGCATTTCTTTGTTTAGAAAACTCTTCCATTGAACTTGAACAAAAGACTTTCCTTGTGGTTGTGACCCACGGAAATGTTTCTAGTTTGCTTCTATTTTGAGGCAGAGCTGAGAGGGAAACAAGTGGGTTATGGAAGGTGATGTTTATACATCCTTCTTTCACACTGTTCTTTGGGAATTGTTTCCCTGCAGAACTGAATCACTGAGCCCCGACTGTCACTGATTCACGTGTGTGTTATTAATTCACTTCAGCAAGAGGCTTCATCCTGTCACAAACCCCAGTAACAGACCAAACCCCCCGGCTGTTTTTCCCCTCTGCCCACACCAGGTTTGCTGAGGAGTACAAGAAGGAGCCCAACAGGGGCTATGGGATGGCTGTGGTCAACGTCTTCAAGAAGCTCCTGAGCCCCAAGTGCAACGACGTGTTTGAGCCCGCGAGAGCCCAGTTCAACGGGAAGGGCTCCTACGGGAACGGTGGGGCCATGAGGGTGGCCGGCATCTCCCTCGTCTACTCCGACATCCAGGATGTCAAGAAGGTAATGGAACATTCTGGGCTTCTCTGGGTGTCCCTGCTGCCAGGGGAGTGTCCCAGGAAGCTTTGCTGACGCTGGGGTTTCTCTGGCAGTTTGCGAAGCTGAGCGCGGAGCTGACCCACGCCAACTCCCTGGGCTACAACGGGGCCATCCTGCAGGCCCTGGCTGTGCACCTGGCGCTGCAGGAGGGGCTCAGCAGGGAAACCTTCCTGGAGCAGCTCATCAGCCACATGGAGCACGTGGAGGCAGATGACAAGTCTCTCAGTGATGCCCGAGCGTGAGTAGCTCGGGGAAGCCCCAACTCTGCTGTGGTGGTTTGTTCTGGCTCTTCACCTTCTCCCCTCTTCACTGCACTCTCTTGTTTGCAGGCTGGGATTTGAGGATTTACCATTTTCCAGGCGTCTAAAGAAAATCAAGGAATTTTTGGAGCTCAGCAATGTTCCCAAAGCAGATGTATTGTTTGAGTTGGGTGAGTACCTTTCTTACCTTTCATTAGGAAAGCTGGAAGCAGGACTAATTCAGCAAGCCTGGTAGATGTGTGTTCCCCCAGATTCCTCTTCAGCCTGTGCTGCCTGTCAGGCACAGAATATGCTGGAAAAGCAGCATTCCTGTCAGGAATTCTGAGTCTCAACCCAGTGATTTCCTCTATGTATTGATTGGAAAAAAAAAGTGTTGCTAAGGGAAATTTACTTTCCATAATGTTACTTAACATTCCAAGATCTCTTAAGGGCTTTTGGGTCATCGTGTTGAATGGGAATGAGTAGCTGTGTATGGGCAGGCTATACTGGGGTAACTGGGAATTGCTCTGCAGGATGTGAGTGGTACTGGGGAACTGGGGGGTTTCTGAGGGACAAACTTCTGCACCTTTTCCTGGTAAAATCCATGGTACCGTTCTGGAAAGTCACTGGCAGCAGCGCGTTGCAGTGGGAAGGGAAAGGGAAGGAAGGCCAGAGGGCTGACGGGCTGTGTTGCAGGCAATGGCATCGCTGCGCTGCGCTCCGTCCCCACCGCCATTTACTCCTTCCTGCGCTGCATGGACGCTGATCCCGACATCCCTGAGCACTACAACGGCCTGCAGAGAACCATCACCTACTGCATCTCCCTGGGCGGGGACACGGACACCATCGCCACCATGGCGGGCGCCATCGCCGGCGCCTACTACGGGGAGGAGCAGGTGCCCCCGAGCTGGGAGCAGAGCTGTGAGGCTTTCCAGGAGACCCAGAGGATGGCCAAGAGCCTCCATGAACTCTACTGCCAGCGGCTCTGAGCGCCGGGGCGGCTCCAGGGCTTTGCTGAGGGCAAAGGGGGTGCTCAGCTCTGCTTCTCTGGTCAGACCCAGCGGTGGATCCGCGCCGTCGGCCGACACCAGCGAGCCTCACCTGGGAAGGGAGCCTGCTGCTGTCAGCTGAGAGCTGGGAGCCAGGGCCAGCTGGGAAAGGAGGGGACATCCCCTTCAGTCATGGATCAGCAGGGAAGTGGCTGCACTTGGACAGTGGGTGCAGCTCCCCAAGTGTACACGAGTGACTCACTTTCCATAAGATTCTGCTGCTTGCTTTGTCCACCATTGTGCCATTTGTCATTGCAGTTACTGGTGGGTGTCTGAATCCATGGACTTTGTCTCTGTTTTCCTCTGCTCCTGTGTCCATGGGCAGTGTTTTGCTGGTCAGTGGCTTGCCCAGGGGCTTTGGGAGTCTCCACACCACCTGGTGTACAGCAACAGGTCATTCTCAGCTGGCCAGATAAGGGATGTCCCAGGAGCCACCAGCGAGGCCTGGTGGCCCAGGTTGTCACCTGTGCTGAGTTGGGATAAATGGAGCACAGATTTCCAGGGTGGTTTGTTGCCTTACAGGCAGAATGAGAAGGGCCAGAGAAGGAGAAGGGATTTCTTTGCATTGCTGATGGTTCTATGAGACCTTTGATGCCTGCAGACAACCCCAGCTGGCTCATTGTCCCTGCTGGGAGAGGGTGTCACTAATTGCTGCTCCTCCCATGTCCTTGGCCCTGTGATCCAACAGGCACCTGCTGCACTTTGTGCCCTCTTGCACAGTTGCTGTCACACTGCTGCAGCCACTCTGGCTGCTCCTGTGTTCCTAATCCATGCATCCTGTATTTTTAAAGCCCTGTATATGTCCAGAGCACCAAGTGAGATCCTGTTTAATTCACAGAATACCCCAGATTGAAAGGGACCCACAAGGATCATGAGTCCAGCTCCTGTGGAGTGCAGGTCTGGGAGTAGAGCTATTACAGGGACAGAATGCCTGATTCTGCTGCAGTCAGGATCCTTGAGTAGGATGCAGGAGTTAACTTATCACAGTCTCAGCCTCTGTACTTGGTAATAACTGCCCCCAAATTAAAATGAAAGGTGGGTTAATTGGGGACATCAATATTTAAAGAAGCTGGTGTTGGTGGCCAAGAACATTCTAGCACAGCTGTGTTCCAGAATTTTACATTTAAAACCTTTTCCTAGTGGAGCTGGTCAAAAAGGGAGAAACGGCTTGGGAATGGCACGTCTAGAAAGGGTTGGAAGCTTTTTAATAATTGAAAGCAAAAAGTCATCATATGGAAATGTTTATAAACTTAAATGTGACAGTGTAACTCTTGTTAATTCTCCAGTATGTCTTGTGACACCGGGAAGTGGCCCTGGTGCTCCCCAGTGGTGTCAGCACGTGGTGGCTGTGTCAGGCTGCATGCACATGTGGGAATCTGGCTGCCACAGATCCTTCCAGTTTGCCCTGTAGTCTGCTTCCTTCAAGTGCCAGTCTTTTGTGTGATGCTATAATGGGTTTTCCTTGTATAAATGGATTCTTGTCCTGGGAACATGTGGAATTTTGGTCTGTTGTATATTTTTTTTTGTATTGTGCTGCAGATCTGAGCTGTAAAAGGTCAGGTTTTCCACATTATTCTGCCAGAGGAGCAACCAGATTCATGTTATTATTTAAAAGAAGGTATTTTTCTTTTAAAGCAGCTTTATAATTTTAAATGTTTGGAACTCCAGACAAGCAAAGAGCTCCTGTTTAAAAACTAGGGCTCTTTGGGCCTGAATTTAGATGTGTACTTAACCCTTCAGTTTCCTTGGAAAGAAGTAAAATCCCTGAGTTATCTTTGTTAAGAAGCCACTGATCCTGTGTTTTCACTCAAGTCATGAATTGTGTATCCTCAGTGCCAAGAGGACCAGGAGTGGTTCCTGGTACAAGGGTGGGTTGACCCTGGGCATTGTCAAGTGTCAGCCAAGCTTCCCTGGAAGTGTTTTGCCTCTGCCAGGTGAGATCAGGTGGGAAAACACATTTTCTTCCCTTTGGGCTGTGAGCCTGTGAAGGTGCTTTGCAGGTGATTCACCAGTCCTGAGTGTTCCTGACTTGCTTGGGCTGGTGGCTGGCTGTGCACGAGGTGTGTGATGTAGGATGAAAAAAATCATGGAAAAAACCACTCAGAAGGGAGAGGGAATCCCTAAGACTTCCACTTAAGTCCCTCAAATTAATAATCACCAGGCTGAAAGGATCTGGGTTTCAACCTTTTCTAAAACTGAATTTCTGGAGAGAGGAGTCTTTTCCTTCATCACAAGAAACATGCAATAACTTTTTGCATAAGGATATTAATTAGGGAATCTGCTGGGAATGAGTGAGATGATTTGAGGTGGAAATAAGAGTGTAAGAGAACTGCATGAGACAGAGCAAGTCCCAAGACAAAGCACAGCTGAGCCCACCTCTATACAATAAGTTTTATTGATGTTTGTCAATACAATCAAGTACTGCAGTTTTAGTTGTGAAGAGCAGGTCAGTTTGGGGTCACAAAGAGTGCATTTTAAACCAACTTTTACTAGGACAGTGCATGTAATAAGTATTTACAAAACTAAAAACCTCTATATACTAGGTTAGAAATGAAGATACTAGAGGCAAATTTAAAAAAAATAGTAAGAATTTGTATATAAAAATGCACACTGTAATGCAGTTTTCAGCATTAAAAATAGACATACCTCATCCAACCCAACCTTTTTTATTCTTGTGATTGAAACCAAAATCCCACGCGCTCACACACACGACAGAAAATAATCCTTTCTGCTGGCTAATATGTACTCAGTATTCCAGAAAAAAAAAAAAAAAATCCTTCTGGAGAGTGAACAGCCTCCCTCATTCTGTGCATCGTTTTTTTTTTTTATTTAGCCTAACTATGTGCGTGTAATATCTTTGCTTTCCATTAGTGTGTAAATGTAAGAGGTTAAATAGCTGCGAGGGGTGATTATTGGTTGGCTCTGCACGTGAAGGGAAAGTGGAATTACAAAACAGTATCTACAGCACAAACTTAATCTGGGGGTGGTTACAGTGAGGAGTTTGGTCGTTGCTTTTTGCCAGCTCGAACGAGAAGTTTGAAATGAAGCAGAACAGGACAAGAAGAGATGGGCTGTAGATTAGGCACAGTATAAATAAGTTGCTTTGAGGAGCAGGATGAAGCTTCCACCAGGCGTGGCAGCTCCTGGCCCTGCACGAGGCTGGACCAGCTCAAATCCCTCTGTTCTCCACAGGAAAGGAGACAAGTCCCCTCCCAGCACCCTCCCCTACCAAACCTGGGCTTGGAAAAATCATCTGAGCTTCCACTTTTAATTTTAGGGACTGTTCCTGCTGGGAAATGCTCCTGTTCCTGCCGGGAAATAGCCTGTTAGGATCACAACCCAAATGGTCCTGACCCCGCCCTCAGGAGTTAAAAACATCCAGTGGGATCACACACCTTTCAGCTTGAAGAGTTTCATCTCTGCATGAAACTTGCAGCTTTAAGGAGAGAAATTCACAGGGAGAAGATCCCTGGGAGGGGACACACAGCCCCAACAGGCAGTGCCCAGAGCACTGGCCTTCCAACTGCAAATTTCCTTCTTGTGTTTCTTAATATCAGGGATAGGCAAGTTTTTAAATGGGAGGCCTGAATGGCAAGAGGCAGAAACACAGTACAGGCTTGAGAAGAAAACAAGCAAAACAGAAATAAAAAAAGTTTAAATATCTCATAGAGTCCATCTGGAAAACAAGCTCAGTCCCAGTCTTGCTACGTTTCTTTGGCCATCGAACAGGCTGTAGGAAAATGCAAAGGTCAGAGCTGGTGACCAAGTTGTTGCTGTTTCTTGGGGATGTGCCTTTGCAGAGGGACATGCAGTGGGATAATGCACATGGATTGACTTCAGCAGCATGCTCCTGGCCTGGGATGAGCAAGCATCCCTGTCCTGGAAGTGGCAGTGACTGTTGGACTGTGAGAAAACCTGCAGAGCTGCAGGACCTGTGTGGGGCAGTGCCATCATGCCTAGCCCAGAGCCTTGCAGCTCATGATCAGGTCAGTAACGCTCCAAGCATTAGAGAGACAAAGTGGTAACAACAGGCAAATGTTGATTTCTTTAACCTAAGTCACAGAGTGGCCCTGGGGCTGGTGCCCTGTCACAGGTACATATTGCACTACACTTGTGATGTTCTTAAATGGGTCATAGCACCGTGGTGAAATCACTGTGTGGAAAGTTAGAACCAGCACTATTTTTTCTTAATTCCAAGATCCCCAGAGAAAGGGGAGACACCAATGCAGGAGTTCACACATCCTGAAATAGTGAGACAGGAAAAGCAAGTTGTCCATCAGTGGCACTTCCTTATGTCACACCAGCTGGCAGCACCGTGAGCTGGGCTCACACTGCCATCCTTGTGTGGGCAGAGATGCTCCTGAGGCCAAGCAAGTCTTTGGGCTGCAGAGACAGACGGGGCAGGACCAGCCCTTGGACTTCCCAGCAGGTGAATGGAGAGAGCAGATCGTTGTTCATCACGAGGGTCCCAGCTTCCCTCACCGCCTTTGGAACCGGTCGTGGCATCCTCCCAGGTACCAGTGCCTGGATGATTTTATTCCTAAAGGTGCTGGGGGGGAGGGTTAAAAATAATATTTACTTCTTAGAAGAAGGTGCTTATGCAAAGTGTTCCACTCTTTAGAATTATAAATCCAACCACACTGAATCCGGAGTGAATCGGAGAGACTGCCCCAAAGCACAGTCTGGAAAAACAGGCATCAGCAAGCCTGGAACTTGGGCATCTGATGGTTTGGAAGGAGATTTCTCAATCCAGCGTGGATCCCTGCTGCTGTACGGGTTTGTGTAAGTGCCTGGGACCCTGCGTTGGTTACCAAACACGCCAGCCATGACACAGCTGGATTTATTTATCTAGCATTCCAAATGGGACATGAGGGCACATGATGCAGACCATGGGGGTCCGCTCTTCCAGCTGACCCTCTCTGGATCACAGAGCCAGATCCTTGCCATCCCAAGCGTGTTCCTGTGTTTGATGTCCAGTCACTGGGGTATTTATTCCAAATATGCTTTGTTGAGGAAGTCGCTCCCCTCCCTCCATTCTCCCTCCCCCCAAAAAAGAAAGACAGATGGATAGATGTCTCTTTCCTGATTACCCTCTTGACTCATGGATCAAACAGCGTGAAGCAAGGTGCCATGACAATGTCTTGCGCGTTCTTCCCAGTGATTTTTCTTTTTTGTATTAATTTTAAAACACTTTTTTATCAAAAAAAAAAAAAAAAAAAGACAGTTTATGGCTAAAGTGGGTGAAAAGGAAAGGTGCCCAACAGCCGTTATGTGGGGCAGAGCAGGAACCCGGAGAAGGAGGAGTGGATGTATTCCGTGGAGTACAGCCCATTGGCCTGGTCCGAGGGCATTTGTACCCAGACCTGGTCGTTCTCCTTGAGTTCAAGCACGGCACTGCCCGAGGCCTGGTCCAGGTACCCCTTTTTGTACTCATCGTAGGTGTAGGTGGCCGGCACGTTGTTCTTGTACAGGGCCACCCAAACGTTGGTCCCTTTGACGTGCACGTGGTAGGCAAAGTAGTAGATTCCGGACACGGGGCAGGTGAAGATCCCGGTGACCGGGTTGTAGCCGTTGTGCCCGTTATACAAGGTCCGGTCAAACTTGACGGGCATGCCGGATGCGGGGAAGGGGGAGGTGAGGATGGCGGTGAAGGCCGGCGCGATGCGGGCAGCCAGCTCTCCTCGGCCGTACTGTGGCTTGCCCGGCTTCCCGTTGCCCAGCACTGCCCCCTCCACGCCGCCGTCCGGCAGGTGCAGCCCCGCGATGCCCGTCTCGTCCAGCACTCCTGGCGCTCCCGGCGGCCCGGGTGGCCCCGGCGGGCCCGGTGGCCCGTTCAGCCCCGGCGTTCCTGGCATTCCGGGCGGGCCGATGGGTCCGGCCATGCCAGGCTCGCCGGTCTTCCCCTCGCCGGGAATGCCAGGGAGCCCGGGCTCCCCTTTCAAGCCTGGTAATCCCTGAGGCCCCATGGGACCGGCAGGTCCTTGCAAACCCGGGATGCCGGAGGGGCCCCTCAGCCCCGGCTGCCCCGGGATCCCACCGTCCCCTTTGGGCCCGGGGCCGCCCGTTAATCCGGGCACCCCCGGAAGGCCGATGAACCCTGGTTCACCTTTGGGGCCCGTGGGGCCGGGAGGTCCCAGTGACCCGGGCAGGCCCCTTTCTCCCGGCACCCCCGGCTTCCCCGCGAAGCCGTTCGGGCCCTGGTCACCGCGCATCCCCGGCATTCCCGGGGGCCCGCTCGGCCCCACGTCCCCCTTGGGGCCGGGCAGCCCGTGCTTGCCCGGCAGCCCCATGGACCCCGGCGGGCCCGGCGGGCCGATGATGCCGGCAGGGCCTGGCTCGCCCGGCTCCCCATCAACCCCGGGCTCCCCCTTATCGCCGATGGCTCCCTGCGCCCCGGGCTGCCCGCGGTCTCCCTTCAGGCCGGGCATGCCTGGCTTCCCATAGCCCGTGGGGCCCGGCAGGCCAGGGAGGCCGCGGATCCCGGGCTCTCCCTTTGGTCCCATGGGGCCCTGTATCCCCGGCACCCCCGCGGCGCCCGGGACACCGATCCCGTCGATCCCGGGGGGTCCCCGCGGCCCCACAGGGCCGGGCTCCCCGGTGACACCCGGCCCGCCCGGGGGGCCCATGTCGCCCTTGTCCCCGGGCGCGCCCGGCAGCCCATCGAGGCCAGGCTTCCCAACGCCGGCGGGCCCCGGGGGCCCCGCGGGGCCGGGAGGGCCCCCGTTCCCCCGGGGCCCCGGTAAGCCTGGCTTCCCCACGCCGTTTTCACCCTTCATCCCTCGTTCTCCGCGGGGACCCGGCTCTCCTTTCGGGCCAGGCTCTCCCCGAAACCCGGGCAGGCCGGGGCCGCCCTGGGGACCCGGCTTCCCATTGACAGAGAGGCCGGCTGGCCCGGGCAGCCCCGGCGGGCCGGGAAGTCCCCTCGGCCCTTGCTCCCCACGCATGCCGGGCTCGCCCTTGGCTCCGGGCATCCCTTTCATACCCGCCTTTCCCGGGAGTCCTGGGATGCCGGGTTTCCCAATGCCCGAGAAGCCCGGGGGCCCGGCGGGCCCGGGCTGGCCGTGCATTCCCGGCTTCCCCGTGCCCGGTTTTCCTGGGTAGCCGGGCGGCCCGGGGGGTCCACGCGGGCCAGGCTTCCCTGGCGGTCCTGGCTCCCCTTTGAGGTCCATGGGCAGCAGTGGTGGCATGTCTGTGGAGAGAGGAGACACAGAGTGTCACTAGAGCTGGCAGTGGGCAAGGAGTGTCCTTAGGATGTTGGAGCCAGAATCTCTGAGTGGCCTGGGCTGGGCTTGAGGGGGGACCCTTCCACCTAAATACGGCCACAGCAGCTTCCTGGGCATCAGCAGGGCTGTCCTGAGGCAAGGCCAAAGCCCAGAGTTCTCATTCCAGCTGCACATCCCTCCATGACGTCAGGTGACACCATGGAAGGTGCCAGTGCTTGCTGTCAGCTCTGGCAGGGCTGTTTTGTGATGAGTTACTGCAGGGTGGTTTTGGAGCTGGATTCAAACCTCCTGCTGCCTCACTTCCCAGCGGCCTCGAAAGCACCGTGGGATTCAGTCACTCCTGCCTGGGTTCAGCTGAGAGGATGGCGACAGAGCGAGCCAAGACTGGGGATAATCCCTCACCCCATCCTGCAAGTCCAGGGCCTTGGGAGACCTTTAATCCTTTTGGATTAAAAGGAAAACTCTTGGACATGCACTCGAGAGCCTGAGGAGGCAATGGGTGTATGAGTTAGGCCATGCTCACAGTGCTTGCTGGCACAGCTCCCGAGTCCAGCAAGGCAGAGAAAAACCAAAAAGCAAAAAAACTCTGGGGATGGAGGAGAAGCCAAGAGCTGTGAGGGAAATGCAGCCTCAGCTCCGTCCAAATGAGTCAGCCCAGCTGGGAATAGGCCGCAACCACTTGACATTTCAAGAATTTATTGAGGTCTTTTGCAAACGGATATAAGAAAGAAACTAATGGGCTGAGAGACTCCAAAGGCAAGGAGAGGCAGATGACATCCCACCACAGCTCAGCATGGAAAGCACAGACGTGAGCATAAATAACTCCTCGAGGCTGGCCCAGGCAGGGTGTCACCTCCCATGTGACACCAGGAAAGGGTGAGAAAGAATAAATCTGACAAACGCTTTTTTGGGGCAGTTTGAAATGAAGGAAATACTCGACAGTCACATGTACACGGAACGATGATGAGAGATAGGAAAGGCAGGGAAAGAGTTGTGACATCTTGGGTGAATTTCAATCAAATCTGCCCAAGGGAGATCATTCCAATTGGGAAGAGATCTATATGGACAGGTTCCTGGGGTAGGGATGGCTCCTGCCCGGGGTGGGAGCGGGATACGAGGCTGCATGCCACAGTCCCCAAGGTCTGCCAGTCTGGCCCCCTCAGAGAGCCAGGCTGGGCTCTGGGAGCACGGACACACGTGGTGCTGGGATCCGCCAGCACGGAGATTTCCTCAGTCAACGGGAAAAGCTTATGGGAGATTTGAGACACGTGAAAAGAATAACTGTGGCAGCAGCAGGCACAGCTCCCGGAGCATCAGAGGTGGCTTTGCCTGCCCTAAACACAGCAATTGGCTCTGGCCCTTCCCAGCCCGGTGCTGCTGTGTTTTTCTTTGGGTCATGGAAACATTTTTAGAGCTTATCTATAAATCAAAGCCTGGCCCACGTCCTCAGCTGTAGCTGCTGTCACTTGGCTCTCTTGATGAAGGAAATAACTTGTCTGTCATGACACTGCCACTGGATTTCTGCAAACTTCTGCTCCTCGCCCCGGAAAATGGTGTGGGAAAGAGGGCAAGGGAGCTGTGCAGTGCTGCACTATTTCTGGGGTTTGGATTCTGGAAAAAAAAATCCTCCAGAAAATTATTTCAATGTGTTTTCTCCCCCCACTTTTTCTTTTTAATTTTTTTTTCTTGCAAGGGTTTGAAATGAATTAGTTTTCTAGGTCATTTTGCATGGAATCAGAACAAGGATCTACAGCTGAGCCCACGAAGGAAGGAAAAAGCACACACACACTCTCTCACACAAGGCAGTGGAGAGAAACGCCAGGCAGGAGCTGCCAGCTTGCAGGCGGCCAAAAAAGCAGACGGGAAAACCAAACCGGGGCCGTCAGCGGAGAGAAACTGGGACACTGCAGCCCCACTGGTGTCCGATTTCAAAAGCCCATGTCTTACCACAGACACATGTCTCGGAGCTCTGTGCTCCGCAGCACCAGCCCGGGGTTCTGCGTTCCCCTCGCAGCAGGAACTGAGCTGCCCTGAGTGGGAACGCGGAGCCAGCTTGGGGCAGGGGACGGGGCAGGAACGATCCCTGGGAGCTCCCACCACCGATCCTTCCACCTCCTGAGGGGCAGGGGCATGGCCAGGTGGGCGCTGCAGCCCCTCGGGAGCTGTGCTCATCCCGGTGAGGAGCCCTCCCGCCCGGGGAAGGGACCCAGCAGCGCAGCCGGGCCAGCAGAGGAATAATCCAGCAGGATGGGAAGTGGTTCCCAGCCACGAGCAGCCAGCAGCGGGTCTGGCCAGCGCAGCCAGATGACACTGCAGGAAGGAGAGGTTGGCTGCTCTGTGGCGGAGCCCAGCCGAGCTTGTTCCAGAGCCGCTGCCAAGCCCTGTCTCGTGAGAGAGTTTCGCAGGCTCTCAGGGATGTTGCGTGGGATCGGTGTTTTAGCACCTCTCGTATTGTCTCCCAGCACAGCACTCACTCGTGGGTTTACCTGGCTGCAGGGCCATCGACACGGTTTAAATCAAGCCCAAATAACCCCCAATGTGCAAATCTCTGCTTCAGTGTTCTGAGCGTTTCAGCATTTAGCAGCATCTCCTCCCCTGAGCTCCCTCTGTGCTCTGGGGCGGCTGTTTTTGGGTGAGAAAAGGTGTCTGGCACCCTGAGGGTACCTCTCACTAACTAGATGGCACCTGGAGGCAGGAGGGAACCCGCAGCCCCCCGGGCGGGGGTCGCAGCCCCGCGGGCAGCCCGGGGGCCCCGCATAGCTCCGGCGGGTCGGGGTAACCCGCAGGGGCACGGCACAGCCCTGCGCCGTCGCGGCCAGTCAGCTGAGCTCCCCGAGCAGGGCAGAAGGCCAGCAGGGATTTTCCTTGCCAAATGAGAGGTTAAGCAGAGATGGGAGCTCGGTGGGATCCAGGAGGCACCGGCTTCCCCAGCTGCCTCTGTGCGGCCCCACAGCCGGTGGCTCCGGCTGCAGCTGTCCCTGCGTCCCCCTGTCCTGTCCCCCACCTGTCCTCTCCTTCCCAAGGGTTTTAGAGGAGTAACAGGGGATTTTTGTGCTCTGCCCTGCCTCAGTGTCCCCTCTGCCTGGTCTAACCTAGCAGAGCTTGTCCAAAGCCCTCCTTGCCCCAGCCTAGCACACTCGCTGCTCTTCCCCTCATAGACAGCGTTGCTCAGAGGCAATGCAAGCTGCTCCCATGCATAGGAAGAAGGGAAAAAAAAAGAAGGGAGAACAGCAGGGAGAGATTTGAATCCAGTCCCACCAGCAGCTGAAGTGTTCCTGTGCTACGCTGGAAGGTTTTGGCTCTGGCTGGGATTCAGGGAGCAGCTTTACAACAGCTGGGAAGGGGGCAGGGAGGGGGGGCTTGTAGCACACTTCGGCTCCAGGTTTTGCTGTGTGTTTTCTGACACATGTGCTGAGCTGAACTCCTGATAAGCCATTCAGCCCTCCAGTAAATCAGCCACCGGTGGCCCAGCCTTCTCCAGTTTCTCCTCCCAGAGCCAGAACTTCAGCTCCTAGGAGGATCCAGGTCCGTGACAACCCATGGGGAGGCTCCAGTGGCTCTTCCCAAGGGCCAAGCACCGACCTGGTGGGGCTGGATACCCGAGGCCAGCAGTGCCCCATCCCGTGGTGGTGCCAGCACTGGGGTGGGTGCAGGCAGGGCAGCTGGGGACAGGGGATTACAGAAATCTGGGGGTGCTGGAGCCCCAGCTGTGCAGAGCAATGACCCCGGTGCCTCGGTCCCTCTGGGTGCCCGTCACTCAGCAGGGAGCGATTTAACACATGTGGAGTTTCTGGTCTCTGCTCTCCGAGGGAGGAAATGTCTCTCTCCTGCTCTTCCCTCTCCAGGCTGGGTTTCAGCTCCAGCCTTGGCACTCTTTCCTTTCCCAGCTGGTGCAAAATGCAGACAGGGAAACAGAATAGGTGGAGGAGTGGAAAAAGCCTTGCCAGGACAGCTCAGGTTTAACAGCAGGGAGAGGCAGAGACGCCGAGTGCTGAGGCTTCTGCTGTGCCTCCTGCTGCTGGGGATGGGCAGGAGGGTAGGAGCCAGGGGCTGGAGGGTCCCCCATGTCCCGTGGCTGTCAGACCAAGGTGTCATCTCAGCCCCAGCAAAGCTCTTCCCTTCCCTGCTGAGCCTCTATCCATGTCCATCCTGTCCTTTTGCAGTGGGTTAAAAACCCAAATGCTCCCTCCATGCTTGGCCAAAAGTGTTTTGGACAGCAGCACCTTTGCCCGTGCCAGGCAGCTCCCAGGAGCTCTGACCCTGAGGGTGGAGGGTGACAAGTGCCCGATGGCTGTGAGGTGCCATGTCCCCTTCCCACTGCCCCGTGTCCTCCCACAGTCCCACAGAGCGCATCCCTTACCCAGGTACTGCCCTTTGCCTTCTCGGAACGGGGGTCCCAGGGGTCCCTTCACCATGGGCTGCATGTACTTGACTTGAGCGTAGCCCCCCACGCCGCCTCCCGCGGCCGAGCCGGGGCCCAGCACCAGCACCAGCGTCCCCAGCGTCACCAGCAGCGCCCCAAGGTCCGGCAGCATCCTGCTCCCACGGCTCCTGCAGACAAAGCAACAGTGAGAGAGACTGGGCACACACCCCCACCTCACGGGGACTGAGGATGGTCCCCGTGGCAGCGGGACTCCCTTGAATTTGCCTTTTTGTGGATCAGAGATACCCTGAGCATGTTGCCCTTCCCGACACGCCACAGCTGGGAGATCCATGGTGACTGCAGTTTATGGAATAGGAGCCTGGAATCACTGAGGTTGGAAAAGATCTCCAAGACCACTGAGGCCAACCTGTGACTGATGGCACCTTGTCACTAGCCCAGAGGACTGAGTGCCATGTCCTGTTGTTCCTTGGGCACCTCCAGGGACTGGGACTCCACCACTTCCCTGGGCAGCCCCTTCCAATGCCTGACAGCCCTTTCCACAGAGAAATTCTTTCTGGTGTCCAACCTGAACTCCCCTGGCACAGCTTGAGGCTCTTCCCTCATCTTGCTCTGTAACCAACCGTGGGGGTGCCCAGTGGAGTCTTACAGAAGCAACCCCGAGTGTCTGTGGTAACTCTCACATCCCTTATACATTTTAAAGAAATATAAGAGGGGGTAAAAAAGGCGGATGAGACCTTCAGCCCACTGAGCCCAGCATTGCTGTCACACCCCTCAAGCGAGCAAGGGCTCCTCTGACAAGAGCCGTGGCTCCTGTGGGAGGCACAGGCTGCCACTGCCTGGGGGCAGCCAGTGGGTGCTGAGCCTCCCCAGAGGGTGCTGAGCCTCCCAAGTGGGTGCTGATCCTCCCAAGATGGTGCTGAGCCTCCCAAGAGGGTGCTGAGCCTCCCAGAGGGTGCTGGGCCAAACCCTGGATGTGGGAGGCAGAGACTTTGCCGTGTTTGTGGCTCGACTGCGGCGCTTCGCGGGCAGCGCCGGGAACTCGCGCCGAGGACGAGGGATGGGACACGGGAGCAGCAGCCCCAGCCTTAAGTGCCTGTTTATTTAAAATAAACCCCCTTTATAAATACTCCCTTCCTCCAGCAACTCTCCCTGTCAGCTCCACGTGCGGAGCTGAAAACAGATTGGTTTGCAAAGAACATTTATTTTCGGAAGCTTAAACAGCACGTGATGCCAAAGAGCTTTTTTGCTGCTTTTCCCTCCTTCTTGCAATTATTGACCTGTGGTGGTTATTAATGAGAATTAAGCTCCTGGCCTGTCCTGCCAGGGAGCAGGGGCAGGGCTGCTGCCTGCCGGGATTTCATCGGAATTTCCTGAATTGCTTTTGCTGAAGCAGCAGTGAAAAAAAAAAAAAAAAAAAAGCGCTGCAGCCTAGAGAAAAAACAACCCAAATTAAAACAAAATTAAAGCAAATTAAGTCAAGGGAGCAGGGAGCCCTGGCATGGGATTGTTCCTGATGCCACAAGGGCTTGGCAGGTTTTTGGAGTCTCCAGGGACGAGGCAGCCTTGACAGCTGCTCTTGTGCCTGGAAAATGGTCTGGGAGTCAGCTGAGGGCTGGAGGGGACAGGGATGTCCCTGTGAGGATGCAGGTGGCTGTGGCAGATGCTGGAAGAGGAGCTCTGCTCTGCCCATCCCACCAGAGCGGTGCCATCCCCACTGAGACACCTGGAGCTGTGGCTGTGGGTCGAGTGGCACTGCCAGGGACAGGGGTGACAGCCACCCCTGGCCTCCTTGGCAGCACGGCCGGGGCATTATTGTTTTTCTGTCTTCAGGGTCGAGGAGAGGAACGCTTCTTTTTATGAAGCATTATTTTACAAGGATTTGTTTAAGGGGAAAAGAATCCCATTTTAAGGGATTGCAGCTGTAAAAATACAGTTTCTGCTAAATAAAAGAGGAGAACAAACCCCTGAATCAGCTATTTATTTGTTTTCCTTACCTGGTATGACCCCTGTGCCTCCGTCTCTACCTCCCTCCCTTCCTAGCTCTCTCCTCTCCCACCTGGGCTGGCTTCTCCCCTGCACCTCCCCTCCACTGGGCTGTTTTCTCAGGATGCTGCCATGGGAGCAGCACCCTGGGGTGGTTCAGCCCCTCGCTGCTGGGTGCTGCATCCTCCTTCTGTGAGACCTCAGCCCTCGGAGAGATGTGGGATGCAGGGAGAACAGAGCCAGAGGGAAGGGAGAGGGAGGACGAGGGAATCTGACCACGGTTTTGTTGTGTATTGGATGTGAAACTGAGCTCCCTGCTCTGTGTCCTCTGTCACCCCCTTGATCCAGCTGGGTCATCCCAACTGCCCCAGTCTCTGCAGAGCAACGAGGGGAGCCTGGCCTGAGCCCCCCAGGTTCGTGTCCCTCAACACAAGGGGTCTCTGGTGCTGTGCTGTCCCCCCCGGCCGTGCCCAGGCTGGGGCAGGAGGCCTCCTGCTACCCGCACTCTCCAGGCAGTGATTTAATAACAATAAAATGGGAACATCTGGAGTCTCATATGATGGATAAAGTGTGCACAACGTGCTTGTGGAGAGGCTCTTTCATGCTTGAAATCTCCTGTGTTATGAACTGATAATTAATCACACGGAGCAGCCACACGACGCTCCCATCTCGCCTGGCAGGTCGCGAATGGTGGCCGATCCATCACGTGTATGGGGTGGCTCCAGACAGACAGGGGTCACCTGCCCATCCTCCTGGGGGTCACCTGCCTGTCCTCCTGGGGTCTGGGCTCAAGAACTTGCTCTTTTATGGCCAACAGAAATCCCACTGTTTGCCAGTGGGATTCATTTTTTTCCCCACTTGGAGCAGGGGAGATGCTTTGGGGGTCCCAACCTCTCCTGGCTCACTCCCCTCTGCCTGGGCACTGCAGTCACCAAGCTGGGCACTGTCCAGCCAGGCTTCTGTCCTTCAGGGGCAGCTCCAGCCCCCCCAGCACACTCCAGTACCACCAAAACCACTCCTTGAAGCAAAGCCAAGCCCCGCAGGAGCTGCTGAGCCAGGAGGGTTCATACAGGGGCAGCACTTGGCGGGTCCACGCCGTTCTCTGGGGATGCTGGAGCAGGATGGGGCCCAGCACTGCTCGGCTCTGGGGGGAGCAGGGCCCCGACCCAGCACCGAGACCCCTGGCACGGCTTCAGAGGCGCCGCCGCCCCGCTGCCGGTGCGAGTGCCGGCTCCCCTGGCAGGCGGCGAGCAGACGTGTTAAAAACCCCTGGCACGCCATGAAAGCGCTGGGAACGGGGAAAAAATCTCGCACTTCAGCCTTGAGAAAAGAGACAAGAAATGTCACCTTGTTCTCGCAGGAAAGCAGCCGGCCCGTGCCGCCTCCGTCGCTCCAGAGCTGCTGGTGGCTTGTGCTGGGCAGCCTGGTGAGCTCCCAGCGTGTTCCTGGCGTGCTCCTGGTCATTCCCAGGGCAGGAGGGCTGCTGCTGCCCCCTGCGCTGTCCCTCTCTCCCCACAGAGCCCATGTCAGCACTCCCGTGCTGTGGACTGGGCAATGTTCCTGTGAACACCATGGCCCCGCTTCCCCACGGACACGGCCAGGGCTGTTGGCTGAGCTGCAGCTGATTTATGGCCCCTGTTCCTTAAATATTAATGAAGGGCCTGGCCGGCCCCGCGCCTGCTCCCTTTGAGGCTAATTATTTTTTAAGTCAATATATGTAATCCACGGGGGATCTGCCATTGTGCCTGAAGGTCGGCCCAGCGGGGAGCTTGCACAAACCCGGCAGTCAGAGCATGGTCAGTGTGGGGCACAGCGTGTGCTTGCTGGCACTCACCCCAGCTCCGGCCCCACATCCACCCCAGGGCCACGCCAGCCCCACAGAGGGGCTCAGGGATGGGGCAGGATGGGGAATTTGATGCACTTCAACTGCATGCCCAGGCTCACTGATGAGGCCTCATCCCATCCTGGTCCCTGCCCCCTTCCCCATTGCTGTCCCCATCCTCTTCCCCATGCCTGTACCCATCGCAGACCCCGTTCTGTGCTCTGGGAGCACAAGGCACAGCCACCACCTCTGGAAGCCGTGGCAGAAGCTGGCCCGGGGCTGGGGGGAGCAGTGGGAAGCACCTCGCACCGGCCCGGGACGGGGGGGAGGCAGGGAAAGGGAAGCACCGGGAGCAGCCGGCGCGTGTGGGTGGGCTGGAGCAGGCGGGCTTGGCCGCCGCCGTGTCCCATCGAGCCGCTCCATCCTCCGGTCATTTACAATAAAAAATAAAGCAGGGAGGATTTCCAAGCCCAACACGGGGCTGGCCCGGCTCCAGCGGGAGGTCGATGATTTGCTTTGCGCTACACATGCTTTAAAAATAATAATAAACCGAGTCAAAAACGAAAAGTGAGCTATGAAGAGGGAGAGCAGCACGTTGTTTCCGCGGGCCGGGCTGCGAAAGCCAAAGGCATCAGGGAGCAGCTCGGTTGAGCAGCGCCGGAGCGCGGGGGAGACTTGGCACCAGCCTGTCCTTAACTGCGTGACACCTGATCCCATCCAAGGCTGCTGTACGAGCTGCCGGACCCGGAGCCGGAGCCGGAGCCTCGCCCGCCAGCAGCCCAGGGAACAAGAAAACATTTTCCTTGACGAAGAAAAAACACCCCACCCCATCTGCAGGGACCTGCTCCCCTGCGCGGTGCCCGCGCCTGGCCCGGAACGGAGCGGGATAGGCACGGCACGGCACGGCACGGCACGGCACGGCACGGCACGGCACGGCACGGCATGGCATGGCATGGCACAGCCTAGCAGATCATGGCACAGCATGGCCGTGGTGCCAGCTGCCCGTGGCTCAGGCCCCTGGAGCCGGGGGTCCGGGGGTCCGGCAGCGATGCCAACGCCGGGGCGGTGCCACCACTTGATCCCGCGGCCGCCGGGTCAGGGCTCAGCTCAAGCGGATTAGTGACCCCGGGCGTGTGTGCCGGGAGCGCAGCCGCGGGTCACGGCTCAGGGCTTAATCCCTCACCTCCAGCTGTCAAAACTCCTCGGGAGAGCGGCAGAGCCCGGCGATCGCGGCCGGGGGTGTGCGTGGGGCTGGGACCATCCCCGAGGAAGGGTGGGCACCGCCAGACCCAGGCGGAGACCCCCGGGTCGGTGCTGCCTGGGGCCCAGGTCTGGGTGGGAAACTCTGCTCCGAGCTGCAGGAACAACCAGGATCCTGCCTGGGGCAAGGCTGAGCCTGGCTCACGGCGTGCCGGGGGTGCTGCAGTTCCCTCACCAGTACACAGCTGGAATCACCCACGGAGGTGAGTGAGACCCAAGGGAGGTGTCCCCCCTTGCCCTGGCCCCAGCTGAGGGTTTCTGCACCCCAAATCCCCGGTCCCACTCCCCCCCAGCCTCCACTCCACTGAAATACCAGAGCTGCAGCATTAATAGCAGGGTTCCCTGCCAGGTGCATAGTTTGACCAGTCGAATCACACATGCCAAACCACAGGTATTTTATGAGACGTTTCCTGTTATGAAGACATTTTTGTGGAGATTCATTTTCTTTCTTCCCTTCTTCTTCCCCTCTCCTCCTCCTCCTCTTCCCAGTGGGATGGTGGCCTGTCCAGGGGCAGCTGTGATGCTGTCCCTGAGGGCTGGAGGAGCAGAGCAGCAGCCAAGTGCCAGAGCTGGGCTGCAGCAGGGATGAGGGCACTGAGGGTGTTGGAGAGTTCCATCCCCTCGGCTGGAATCCCTTTCCAGGGGACTGCACAGGGGCTGTGCGGGGTCCAAACTGCTCTGTGAACCCAGGCTCATGCCATGACCAAGCACAGACTCTTGTGCCCGGATCCTGGTGTGGGATGTGGAGCATTTGCCCAGACCCCACAGGGAGGGACAGGGGCTGTGAGCCCCAGTGAGCTCCCGGAGCATTGGGCATCGCTATCCAAGGACCCTGGGCCAGCCCTGCTCCAGGGACACCTCAGCCCTGCTCCAGGGACACCTCAGCCCTGCTCCAGGGACACCTCAGCCCTGCTGGGAGCAGTGGGAAGCAGTTGGAGTTTCCCCGAGGGCTGCAGGTCAGACCCACCTTGCTCTCGCAGCTCCTGTGCAGAACTGAAGCTTTCTAAGGCCACGGGTGTTTTGCAAAGACATCTGCTAAGCCTGGAGGGACCCGCAGGGAGCCATTCCCAGCCCAGGGAATTTGCAGGCAAGTGGCCATCAACCGCAGACATTTAAACTTCCAGCCTCGTGCTGGGGTCACCGGTTCCATCACAATGAGCCCTCTGGGGCTGGGTGCTCAGGGCAGCTCCCCTTGGGGGGCTGCAGGCTGGGACATGTGGGGCAGCAGCGTCGTGGCTGTCCCAGCCCTGCCCACCCATCCCAGGGGAAGGGGGTCCCTGCTGAGGGGGGTGCAGGGGGAGCCCACAGTGGCTCCGGGTGCAACAAGGAGCCCCGGCAGCAGCACCTGCTCTCCCAAGGGAAAGACGTGCTGGTGAATGGGAAATACGAGCTCCAGAGCAGTGGGACACGGAGCCAGCAGCCCCCGAGCTGGCTCCCAGCGCCCCAGGGCAGCTGGTGCTCCTGGTCAGCAGCTCAGTCCCTGGCACAGCATCCCCACCCTGTGGTTTTCCCACCTGAACTCTCCGCTCCTCCCTCAGCACCTGCCCGGGTACAACAGCGAATGTGTGAATTGCTGTGAAAACATCCCCTCCTGTCTAAAACTCCAGGAACGTCCCCCATCCCTGCCCCAGCTGCTCGGACAGGAACCTGCCTCGCAGTGTTTATCCTAACAGCAATTTTATTTTAGCGTCAGGGTTTGAAATCCTGTCTCCTTGGTTTTCTTGGGCCCTTTGATCTCCATTTCCTCTCCTCTTCCAGCTTTTTAGCAACCCCCCAGGTGAGCCCGGCCGGTGCCAGCACTGCTGCCTGTGCCTGCCCGCCCAGGCAGCCCCCGCTCCCGCACATCCTCCCCGCCTTTATCCTGCACAAAACCCCTCTGACAAAACACCCGGTGGGACCCGCTTCACCCCCGGAGCTGCATCTCCTCGGGGGAGACTCCGGAGCTCGGCTGCTGACTCCCAACAAGACCCTGGCTGGGGCACCGCCGGCTGCTCCAGCCCCTCCCCAGCCCCTCAACCCCTCCCGGTGTGGCCGCTCCTCTCTGGTCACCGCTCCCCGTCCCGCCGGGTCGGTCACAGCCCTCGGGTGATCACCGCAGCCGCAGGTGATGGGACCTGCCCGGAGCGGGGCTGGGGTGCCGGTGCCGGGGGTCAGCCCGGGCAGGTGAGGCCGGGGAGGGACAGTGTCCCCCCCGCCGTGTCACCGAGCCGGCCCCTGCGCCGCTCCTGGGGTTAAAACGGGGGGGAAAAAAAAAAAACATATTGTTTATGCTTCTCTAATATCGGCCTTCTGTTTTGCATTTGCCGTTTCTTCAAAGATAGGGAGCCGCCTCTGCCAAGATTCCAGAGGAGATATCCTCAGCAATGCCGACCGCGCTCCCCACCGCACTCAAAGAAAACAAATGTCAGGCCAAGGATTGATATGAAATAGTTTAAAAATGAGAAAAAGCTGCCTTACAGCTAGGTTTACATTAAAATAAATTTCAGGAGCGGGAGCCTCGGCTGTGTCTCTCCTCCCTGGCGGGCGGTGCTGGGGGATGGATGGGGTTACCTGCCGGGGCGGTGCCTCGGTCCTGCCTCCGCCTCGGTGATTCGCGGCCCCGCGCCAGCACCGGCTTCTCCATCCCCTCGCCATCCCCTCGCCATCCCCATCCCTTCACCGTTCCTGTATTCATCTCATCCCCTGCTGCCCCAAGGCCGTGCCCCATAAAGGAGCACTCCTGGCACAGCAGCCGTGCGCAGCTGCTTCCCCATTTCCACACCCAGGGAAGGGGATGGAGCGCACGTTTCAGGCAGTGTTTATGTTATTGGATTTAATTTAATTTCTGTGAGCTGCTGCGAGACCCCAGCCAGCCCGAGGTGCTCAGTGGAAACTCTGACAGGACACGCCCGTATCTCACGCTCCCGTCCGGCACAGCCCCGTGCTCCTGGCTGGGTTTCAGATTTCCCCTCTGCCCTCTAATCCCCATTTTAGGGGATTTTCCCCTGTGCCCTCTCTGCCAGGCTGTGCTCCTGGGGTCCCACAGCACCGTGGGGCTCCGTGCCCTCATCCCAACGGACAACCCCCATGTGCCTTTCCATTGGGACAGTCGCGGGTTGTGCAAAATCAAGCTGATTTTTTTTTTTTCCCAGAATTTTGTTCGGAAAAAATTTGCCTGACGCTGTCACAAGATGTTTCACCATTGCTGAATCAGCTGCTTTGATTTTTCAGTTTGAAATTTCTAATTTTTTTTTTTTATTATTATTTTGTTTTTTTTTAGTTTCCACATTTCCTTTGTCTTGGAGTTGACAGCCTCACAGGGGATTCCAGTGGCCCTGCTTTCCTGGGGATTATGCCAAACCCCCATGGCCCAGGACCCCGTGCAGAAGCAGCAGAGTCCCACAGGACAGCACCATTCCTGGTGACGTGTCCTGGGGAACACGAGGTGCCCCTCAGTGTCCCCACGTGCACCATCTCTGTCATCAACCATCTTTCAACACCACTCAGTGCCAACATGCCACGACCCAAAGCCACACTCTCATTTCCAGGCTCCAAATTTCCAGTTCAGTCGAGCATCCCACTGAATTTGCTTCAAAGGGTTCCAGACCACCCCTCCTTGCCTGGACCCCTGCACCCAAAAATGTGTTCACCTCCCACTGCTCTTCTCCTCCCAACACAGCACCCTGCCCAGGGAACACAGCATCTGCACAGCAACCAGACCTGGACAGGGCAGCCCGGAGGGAAATGCTCTGGATTTCATGTGTCCCACATCATCCCAGAGGAAAAACCACTTCTGGACCGAGGATGGAGAAAGGAGAAGCTGGGGCAGTGCAGGGAAGTGGCTAAGAAAGGCCCAGAGGAGCCAGTGACCTCCAGAGCCTCTGCCTTGGGCGTCGCTGTTACCATTGACCCTTTGCCAAGCAAAACTGGGGCCTTGGAGCTGCAGCACCAGTGGAAAGCAGTGCAGAATGTATGGAATATTTTCTTAGCAGGACTCATTTGTTTCTGTTAGAGACTCTGGCCCTGGATGGACACGCAGCCAGTGGCACTCAGGGCTGTCTCCATGTCCCTGCAGTGTCCCAGGGGACTGAAGATGGGATGGAGCCTGGTCCCTCAGGGTCAGCCCCTGGTTCTGCACCCCTGTGCTCCCACCTGGTGCACTCAGATGCTCCCATTGGGAAGCACTGGGGCACAAAACTGGACACTGGACCCGGGGACACGGAGACATTTATTACAAAACCTTTTGTTTGGGCTCCAGGCTGGAAAAACACTCAGCTCACTCTGACTTCTCCTCCGGGCTGTGTCATGTGGCAACCTCTCTCAGTCTCCCGCTGCCCAGAGGGTCTGCTCCTGCCAGTGGCACGCTGCTGAGCCCGGCCAGGACGCCCTGCCTCGGCAAGGGGGCACCCCCTTGGTTGGGCACAGGTGCCAGGAGGCTGCCAGGGTGCTCAGGAGGGAGCTGGCATGGTTAGTACACCCAAGGGACCCCAACTGCTATGCCAATCATTTCCCCACGTTAGGAGCAGACCCAGATCCTGGGAACAGCCCCAGACCTGGGAATAGATCCAAACGTGGGGATCAGACCCGACCCAGGGATCAGACCCAACCTGGGGCATGTTGTTGCCTTCTGGGCAGTGGTGGGTGCGTGGCAGCCCCAGTTTGGGCAGGTGCTGGGCATCTGCTGCAGGTGCCACCCTGCCACACTGGCCTGGCTTTTCTGAGCAGTGAAACACGGGGAGAAAATTAAATCCACCTATTCAGCCCATTTTTCTAGAGGACAATTGTAATAAAAACACCCCAAAACAGAAGATAAAAGATGCCCAAGGATCCCTTCAGCCTTCAGCCTGGAGCTGGTGTGGGAAGAGGGCAGGGAAAAGCGCTGGAGGCAGCGATGGCAGGAGGCAGTGCCCGGGGAGGGTGAGGTGACAGCCCCTCCGTGCCTCGAGGGGCTGCAGAACCCACCTGGGACAGCAGCACCAGCCCCAACCCGACAGAAATAACCGGGATAAGCAGAGCTGGCTGTGATTGCAGGGGTGTCTCAGGGAGACGTGGGGCTCCACAGGATCCCACCCCATCCCAGCTGCCCTGGCAGGGCTCAGCCAGCACCCGGCACGCCCACGGCTCCCGGGAGCCTTCCTGCACAAGCCCACGGACATTTTCCAGCGCTTTTACAGCAAGAGCATTAAAACGCTGCTTTCCGAAGGCTCGGCACGTTGAAATGTCAGGCCCTGGGTGGAATGCGGCGGGGGCGCGGTGGGAGGAGGGCTCTGGTCGGGGCTGGGAGCCAGGAACCCCCCATCTGTGCCGGCCTTCGCCCCCAAGGGAGGCGCCGGGGGCTGCGGCCGCCTCCATCCCCCGGCGCACTGCGGGCAGCGGTGAGCGGAGCCCCGGCCAGGGTCCTGCCTCTGCGCTTGGCTCCCGGCACTGTCTCCTGCCCACTGCCGGGCTCCTTTTGTTGGGAAGTTACGGCTGCCCCTTCCCACGGCCCCCGCCGGGCTCTGCCAGAGCCGGACCGTGGCCCCGAGGAGCCAAGGGAAAGCAAATTCCGTGCAGGGCCGGTGTCCCACGGCCTCCGGCCACTCCTGCCCGCAGCAGCCCAGCGCGGTGTGCGGCCGGCCGGGGCGGGCGGTGAAGTGATGGGGCCAGCGCTCTCCTCCCGCTTCTTCAGCATCCAGAGATGGCCAAGGGGCCACTTGGCAGCAGCCAGTGTCCCCTCTGTGCGGTGCCAGCACACAGCGATGCTCCCGCACCCAGCCCCTGCGGTAAAATCACCTCCGGGCAGGGCTGGTGCCTCCTGCCCACTGCGGCCAGCCCTGCTCGCTGTGGGGCAGCCAGGCCTAGGAGGCTGGTGGGAGCAGGGATTCATCCCAGCTGGCCAGGGCAGAGTGTCCCAGCACTTCAGGAGCGGGGCTGGGGAGGGGACACAAGAGAGCCCAGGACGGGGTCGGGAAAGCGGGGGGAGCCCCGGGTGTCTCCCGAGCGCAGCAGCCACATGTTCCTGTGCCGGGGCGGCGGGGCTAATTCAGGAGCTTTCAGCACCACCCAGAGAGGTGTCCGACGCTTTTATTTATAAACCCACTGGCTCCTGCGCAGCTCCAGCCTCTCACATGCAGGAAAAAGCCCATCGGAGCCAAGACAAACAGAGCCAGCAGCATCCCCGCACAGCGGGAGGCAGCACCGAGCGGGCCAAGGATGCTCCGGCTGCACTGCCCGGCCCTGGTGGCCGGAGATGGCCGTGCCCCGGCACCCCGGCCCCGGGGCCAGGCTCCAACAGCACAGGCTGCCGTGGCATTCACGGAGCCGCCCTTTGTGTGTGGCTCTGCAGGGGCTCTTTGGAGCAGATGCCAGTGGGGTCCCCAATGCTGCCCCCAGTGCAGGGGACGCTGCTGGTGCCCGCGGGCAGAGAGGGATGTGAATTCCCACAGCTCCCACCAAGGGTGAGGGTGAGGTGCAGCCCGGTGCTGCCCCTGGATGGATTGCCCCAGCCCTGGCTCCAGCCCCCAGCAGCCTGGCAACAGCTGGGTGGGTTATTGTCAGTGTGTGCCAGGGACAGGAGTGTGACAGGGAATTCAACAAACCCCGTGCTCCCTGCTGCTCCCAGCACAGCCTAATCCCATAGGATGCCCCGTCAGCACAGCCAGCAAGGAGGGACAGCAGCTCCTGCCCCCCTCATCTCCCCCAAGCACCTAAGCAGTGCCATGGCCCCAGAGCTGCTCCTGGGCCCAAGGTGGATGCAGACAAAGGCGCTGCAAGCGCCAGCTCCAGCTCCAGCTGCTCTGGGGACTCGGCTAATGGGGTCCATTTGCTGGGTAGTTCTTGGAATAACAAATTGTATCATCCAAAAAAGCAAAACCACAAAAGGGGATCAGCTTGCAGCTCGGCTCACAAAAGCCCCTTGTCTGGAGGCCCCCAGCGCCCCCCAATCTCCCAGAGAAAACTCAATTTAACCAAAATAAACAGCACGCCCAGGCCTGGGCTCTCACGCTCCACGGCAAACGGCCGAGCCCCGCGGATCCACCCGAGCCCACGGCTGGCAAACACCACCAGGGGGGCACCTGGGCTGGCAAATGCCACCAGGGGGGCACCTGGGCTGGCAAATGCCACCAGGGGGGCATCTGGGCTGGCAAATGCCACCAGGGGGGCACCTGGGCTGGCAAATGCCACCAGGGGGGCACCTGGGCTGGCAAATGCCACCAGGGGGGCACCTGGGCTGGCAAATGCCACCAGAGGGGCACCTGGGCTGGCAAATGCCACCAGCCGGGCACCTGGCTGTGCCACCCAGTGCTGGAGCTGCTGCCCATTCCCCTGCATTGCCATCCAGCCAAAAGTGAGCTGGCTGGTGCTCGGGGGGCTCTGGCCATGCTGCAGACCCCAGTGCTGTTCCATCTCCCAGTCCATCCCAGTTAGCAGCATGGAGGGGAAGGGCAGGACTGGTGCAGGGACAGGGGAGATGAAGCCATGGGTTTCCCTTCAGCAGGATGAAAGATGAGGGTCGACACCTGCTAAACCCTCTAAAGCCCCTACTCACCCCTGCCAGCTTCCTGGCAGCCCAGTGACCCAGCAGGAAGTGGAAGTTTGGAGAAAACAGGGTTCCCACATGGCAGGGATGATCCCAGCCTGCAGCAGGAGCAGCTGGATGCACCCCTTGGCTCCCTCTGGTTTCTAACTCCCACAGGGATGTCCTGTGTCTCCTCTCCTTCCCCAGGGTCACCCAAGGTCACAAACTCCTGTTTGCATCCTAAGGGGACACAGTGGCTGAGATGCTCCTCTGGGTCCTGTCCTGGGAGGCTGTGAGAGGGGGAAGGTTGAAGGGAGGGGAGTTACACCCTTCCCAACGGGCCAGGTCTCCAGAATTATGGGATTTTTTGAGCTTTTTCTCCAGCTGGGATTGAACCCCAAGGACTAAACAATCCCAGGCCAAGAGCCCTCCAGCAGCAGCCCTGCAGAGGTCCTGCCCATGGGAAGCTGCCCCTGCCATGTCCCAGCAGTAGCAGACAGAGGTTTGCTTCTCCCACAGCTCTGATCTTCACACCTTCTCATGTAGGCAAGAACACCAGCTCCCAACCCTTGTCCCCACACTGTTTCAGCCCCCAGCCCCAGTCAGGCATCCCCAGCCCCAAAAATCACTTGAATTATTAGCAATCTGAGCAGTTTTGCTCAGGTTTTGGACCAGGTCCCACCTGTGGGCCAGCTGCTGCCAGCCAGGGGGCTCAAGCAGATGGTCTGTGATGCCCACAAGTGCAGGGACAGCACCGGCCACTGGGATGGGAACAGTCATGGCCACAGCCTTCACAGAGCTTTGGGGACAAACACACCTGGACTCCCACAGCCCCCGGGGGCACAGGATGGGATGGGAGTGCCAGAGCCCCATCCTGGCTGTTCGCAGGTGATCACTCCAGCATCTCTCCCCAGGCGGATGCCCCCGGGAAGCCGAGGCAGGGGCGGCCCCGGGCCGGGGGCGACCCCGCCGTCACGGCCCATCTGCCGCGGGAAATTCGCCGCCTGCCCGGCAGCGCTCTGGCTGCATTCCTGCCCTAAGTACCGCGGATTTGCTGTGCTTTATGAAAAACGAGAAGAATGTTTTAAATGAAATTAATTCTGACGAACCCAAGATTTCATAAAAGCGCTGCCCGGGCACGGTTTGGCACAGGCCTGCTCTTGTTCGCTCTAGTGCCTCCCTGGGGGGAGGAAAATACCAGGCTTGGCATAAAATAATTACAGGCTCCTTGTACAGCTCAATTTATGTCTGCTGGAGGAGCGCTGGGGCCTTGTCCTGGCCCGTAGCTGATGGTTGGCAATGACATCACGTGTGGTCTTTCATGGATGGCTATGGGAGGTGTAATGGAAAAGACCATCAGCACCAACCGTGCCGGGCTGTGGGAGCAGTGCTGGGCACCTGAGTGTCCCACTCCAGGCCTTGAGGGGTCACTCAGGCTGCCACACTTCCCAGCACGGTGCAGTGTTGGCAGGGGCAGGGTCCCTTGGTGGTGTGGACGTGTCCGTGCCGGCGGTGGGAAGGAGCGAGCGGAGGATCGGGAAGCGGGCACCAAGCCACCGGCGCTCGGCGCGGCCCCACCAGCTTCCTTCGGACGCAGACAGAGGAACTGCTGCGGCCCTGCCCGCCTCTCCCTTTCATCTCGACTTTAAAAAGCCACTAAATTAAAACCATAAAGGCACCCAAGCCCTGGAGCGACTCTGCAGTCCCGCTGGCCCCCGCGCCGGGGGATGCTCGGCGGGACGCGGCGCTCGCGCGCAGCAGGAGCAGCTCGCAGGGCCCTGACCTCGTTATTTATGTAACACAAAGCTCTTCCCCTCTCTTCATGCGCTGCCATGAGCCGGATGCTGAGACCCCCACAATGTGACCCTCAGGGGTCTGTGGGCCCATGGCAATCACTGGGCTTCGGGCTCCTCGAGCTGCTGTGAGGGGCAGGGGGTTGGCCCGGCTCCCACTGTGGAACAGGCTCCCCGGGGATGTGGTGGAGTCAGAATCCCTGGAAGGGTTCAAAAAACAGACGTGGCACTTCACAGCACGGCTTAGTGGGCACGGGGTGTCTGGTTGAAGGTTGGACTTGATGGTCTTGAAGGGCTTTTCCAACCTTAATGACTCTGTGTGCCTGCAGTGCCCGGGCAAGAGCCTGGTTTGGGGTCTGCCCCTGATCCAGGCTGCCCACTCTGGGGCTCTGGGCTCTGCTCTCCAGGGTTATCAGCTCAGCCCTGCAGGGCCCAAAACATCTGAAATTAAAGGCAAGGCAAAGACAAAGGTATCGCTGCTGTAATCCAAACCCAGGCCCAGGTCAGGATCTGCCTGTGGGTTGTGAGTGCCAGACTGGCAATATCAGGAAATATGAAGAAATAGCAATAAAAGTCGTCTTGTTCTTGTCCTCTGGCTCACAGCACACGGAGCAGTGAGAAATACCTTTCTGCAGTCCTTGACAATGCATGTTTGAGGCTGGAAATATGCTTCTCTGGCACAAGCCCACATATTTAACCCCGGTGGGCACCGGCAGCTCACCCTGTGAGTCCAGAGCAGGGCTTCAGGGAGGGCACTGGAACTTCCCAGCCTGCCTGGGCACAGCAGCTCAGGAGATGCTGCTCCGGCCGCTGACACGGAGCAGGATGTGAGGGAGATAAGTGCTGAGTGTTGAAATGAAAGCTACAGTGGGAGCACAGGACCTGCTGCAGCTCTGTGCCGTGCCAAGCCTCCCGCCGCCTTATCGGTGCTTCCCTGAGAACCACGGCTGTGTTGTCCTGACATGAAATATTCTCCTCCTGGTGATCCATATCTCCTCCATTTCAGTCACAGCACCCGGACGCTCCAGCCCTGATGCACACCCTGGATTCACACTCTCGGCCCTGGAGCAAAGCCAAAATCTCCAAAGGAAAAATGCAGCCAGAGCTTCCAAGTTTCGTGGTGAAACCACATGATTTTGATGGGAAGCCATAAATCAGTCCCAGGCTCTCTCAGCCTCCGGTAACTTCTTAAAACAAACCTGGGCTGAGTTCTGGGTCTTGTAATGAAATCTGAAAGCAGGTGAATTGGCCACAGGGTTTGTGCATCACCACAAGTGAGTGCACGGAGCAGCCTCAGCTGCTCTGGACAGCCCTGACTCTTGTCTGAGTGTACTCAACTATCCCACAGTGATGGGGCACAGCCAAAGCATCTTCCACCTTCTGGTGTCCAAGGACAGAAGAGGCCTGAGTGCTGCCCAACCCCTGCAGCACTGCTGAGACCTTCCCAGCCCTGGGACACCACTCCACAACAGCAGGGACAGGACAGGGAACACCCCAGCAATGAGATGGGCAGGACCTGCTGCCCTGCCCTGCCAGGGAAACGGGAATGGGTAAAAGGGTAAATCCTCGTGTGGCTGCAGGGGTGGGGGCAGTTCCCTGAGGTGGTCTGGCCTCAAGGCCGTAGGTTTCAGCACAAAACAAAGTGAAGGCTCTTATTTGGCTAATGTGCCTCCAAAGAAAGGCTCTATCCTTGTTTGCTCCCACTGCTGCATTGTCTGTGGATAAAGACAGGGATAGTTCTCATCTGATACGGCAATATCATCTCGCCCATCTGGACAGGGCTCTTTGCAAGACCCTGCTTTAGAATTTAGATCCCTGGGAACTTGGAAGGCAGCAGTGAAACAAAACCCTCCACCAGAACAATAAAGAGGCTCTCAGCAACAGCCAGAGCTCTGTGGGGCAGGCACAGGAGCGCTGCGAGGTCCCAGGGGTCCAGCATTGCCAGGCTGCTCCGGTGTGCAGCAGGTTTGCAGAAATCTGCTGGTTTGGGGCAAGTTCTGGGGCTGCATCCTGCCTGGGGAAGGCAGAACTTCAGCTGGGAGTGCTGCAGGAAATAAGGACCCCGGTTTTTGGTGCAAAACAGCCAAACTGGGCAAGGCATTCCATCGGCCACTGCATCCACAGCAGGTGGATGTTGAAGTCATTGTCCTCCTCCCTGGCTGCTCCCTGCCAAGCCTTGTCCTGGATGGAGGCGCCTGGAAGAGCCTCTGAGGACAAACATCTCCAGATGGGCCAGCGGGATGGGCTCGGCCCCAGGGAAGGTCACAGAGACCAGACCTGGCTGCTCTGCAGATTTTGGCTGCAGTTGCTGCCTGTGATCTGGAGCTCCACTCTGTGAACTCGGCTGACACTGGGGCCAGAGGCCATGGGAGCAGTCTACGGCCACTGGGCTGAGGGGACAGCAGACACCCTCACACTGCCCCCTTTGGCTCCTTTTTACTCTCATCCCATTTTTGGTAGGACCCCTCTCCCACCTGCAGCCTCCAGCCAAGCTCGGGAGCGCTGCAGGGAGGCAGCAGCCACCAGCAGCCATGGGGTCCCTGCTCCTGGGATGCTCCTGAGACAACATGGGAGAAATGTGGCTTTGGTGAAGAGTCCAGCTGCTGCAGCTCTTCGGGGCAGACAAGCAATGCCCAGGGGTGAGCCAGGCTTTTGGGGAGCAGAGCATCACATCCCACCAGCCGCGCCAGCCCCTGCGCCCCCCCGGCCCCGTGCAGATGTTTCCCGGAGCGCTGCCATCCCCGCAGCCCTTCCCGGCCGGGATGGATCCCGGGGCTTTGAAGTCTGCAGCCGATGAGCAGGGTTATGCAGCCAGAGCAGACAGCCCTGGGGAAGAGCCAGGCGGGCCAGGGATGTGACTCAGGAGCGGCTCCGGTGACAGGGGGAAAAGGAAAAGCGGTTTATTGTGTCTGTGCCGGCGTCCAAGTCGCCAACGCAGGGAAGCAACGTGCAGCTGGGCCCTGAGCAGGAGGGGAGAGCTGGGGGGCTGCTGGTGTGGGGTGTCACCCCTGCCTCAGCAGCCACCCTGAGGGTCCCAATCCCACTGGATTCGTGCAGGAAACAGCTGGGTTCCAGCAGCACCCTGCCCTGCACCCCAAATGTCCAACACAGGGAACTCTTGAGTGCAAAAGAGGGAATGGGCATGCCCCCCCTGCCCCTGTCTTTGTTAAGGCAGTTGATTACCCTCTCTAATTAACTGTGACAAAGTGAATGGGTTTCTAGGGATGCTCAGAGTGTAGCACGTGCCCAACAGAATCGATGGCCTGCCCCCTCTCCCAGAGGGTAAAAGGTGGGATTGAGAAACCGAGGGAAGACAAATGCAACTTGGTGTCTTTTTATCCCTCCCTCTCCTGAGCTTGGAGATTTTATTGTCACAGATACTTTCTTTAGTGCAGAGGAATGGAAACTCTGCTCCTTCCTGGGCTGTGGACAAGATGAAATAGGAGAGAATGACAGAGGGGTGTGTGGGGACAGGCAGGACCAGCCCCACGCCCTCCCCACCGAGTTAATGCCTTTTGCAGGTGCCACTGCCCCAATCCCCTTGATCCACTGTGGTCACGGAGCGTGGGAAGCCTGGCTGCTGCCGGCCGTGGTGCCCAGGGCCCGTGGAGGAGGTTTTGTCCCCCACACCACAGATCCAGAGAGCAGACAGAGCATTAAAACCAGGCGGTTTCATCTCCACCTTCCCCGGAGAGGCTGCACCTCCCGCCAGCAGCCGAGCACTTGGATGCACCACGCAGCGCCGGCGTCCCGTGATGGATCAGCACTGAAAACAACACCCTGCTAATCTGCCTCCCCAACAGCAGCCATAAAACTGTCTTCCCAGTTCCTTCGGAGAGGATTTACGGTGGTTCAAAGCATCCTGGAGCGGCTGGCAGAGGTGAGAGCTCCCCGTGGGTGCTGCCCCCACGCCTGGGGCACCTTGTGGCATCGGGGTGATGGCCCCATATCCTGGCCACAGCCACTCCACTTGATTCCCCCCAAACTAGCGCTCCTCAGCAGGGACTTGGCAGCTCCCCAGGGCAGGTCAGTGACCTCAGGGTCATGCCTGACCCCAGAAGTCCCTCACCAAAGTCCCAGCACCCCCCAAAAAGGCCCCTCTCTGGGCTGTTCCTGTGCCCTGTGCTGAGGGCAAACAGGGCAGGCTCTGCCCCGATGGGGACAGCTGGTCTGTAGCTGTGGTCACAGCCTTGGTGACCATCACTCGAGGGACGGCACCTCACCCAGCCATGGGCTCACCCAGAGGTGGCTGCTCACCAGCCCTGGGGGTTCCTGGGTGTGTGACCCCGGGGGCACAGCCCATTCCGGGCCCCTCTGGCACCAGGAAATCTTCCAGCACTGGGCACAGGGAATGGGAGCACTGCCCCTGTGCTCCCCCTGCTCCGCATCCAAGTGGGAAACTGAAAACCCAACGCAAGGCGAGCTGTGCTGAGCCCCTGCCAAGAGCCACGGACAGAAATATCCTTGATTTCACCAAGGTGTGAATAACTTTTGACACTTCTAGGGCTTATTGCCTCAAAAAAAAAAAAAAAAAAAAAATCCCCCCGCAGTCCCCATTCACACTCGGCAGGACTGCGTTTCATATGAATGGAATATATGAATCACTGCAAAGAATTTAAATGCTTCCCTGTACAAAGAAACGCTCCCTCCCCGCCTCTGTGGCCGGGCTCTGCACAGCCTAAAACAAAGGCATGGCAGGAGACGGGACAAATCCCGATCACCAAACTGCTGCACGCTTGGGCAGGGGCAGTCTGGCCTCTCAGTTTGGCCCAGAGCAGCAGGGCAGAGCCTCCACCACCTATTTCAACCCACAACCAACTGCCCTGGCCACGGCACTCGTGGTTTCCGAAATCCCACTGAGCCCCTGACAGCTGCTGGATTCACATCTTTGTGTGCTGTTCGTGTTTCGCCTCTGCTCCTGCTTCTAAAGCCCAGATTTCAGATTGGAACAGGCAAAGAAAATTGCTTTATTGCCATTCCTCTGCCCCATCTGACAACCCACCGCCCCACTGCTGGGGGAGACTGGGTCAGCTGGGCTGACGGAAACCAGGCGAGCCTTCCTGCAAGAACCTCTCCCACTTTTTAGCAGCTTGGGTTTTGCTGCTCCTTTTCCTTTTGGACAACAGGGCAAGGAGGGAAAAATACAACTGGAAGCCTGGTGCAGCCCCGCTGCCTTTCCAGCTGTGATGTTTCCCCTGGCATCGCTGCCTCGGCTCCACACACGCCGTTGTGTCCAGAGCCCCAGAGGAGCGAGGAGAGCCAAGCTGGGGCTAAAGGCACCTGGGTTACCCTAAAAGAGCAGGCACAGGACAGCCCCTGTGCCCCACTACGGCACTGCCCCTGCCCAGGGGGCTCTGCTGCCCTGCAGCCCTGCTGCCAGCTCCGTGCCCTAAATTCGTGGGATCAGGCTCTGAAAGGAGCCGCTTTGTTTCCCAGTATCCCTCGCAGACGGATCAAAAACTGCATTTTTACAGAAGCAATAAAAATCCCAGGAATTCACCGGCCTTATGATTTATTAAACATGTTCCTTATAGCAAAGCTGCCCATAGATGAGAAATATCTCCGGTAGGTTATTGCCTGGCCTGGGGCTACCGTACAGGGGGGATCTTTCCTGGCTTATTGGGAATGTTCAAAGCTGGAGAACCCGGTGGCTCAGGAGCCAATTAACAGCAAGGCTCTTAAAAAAATAAGCACCTTGTGTTCCCCAAGGTTTCTGTGGAAGGCGCCGCAGTGCCAGGACCCGGGGATGGTGCCGGGACCCGGCTGCAGATGTTGGGAGCTGCGGGAGGGGAGAAGGCTCCAGGCAGGGCTGGAGCAGTGAGTGCCAGCAGTGGCTGTCCCAAAGGTCACGGCACTTTCCCCAAAACACTTTTGTTCTCGCAAACAGATTTCCTAACAGCAGAAAGAAAGGGCTGGGCGCTGGGAGAAGTCAGAGGATCTGGGGAGGATTCCCTGGGAACGGGACGTGACCGAGGTGGGTCAGAGGAGGGAGAAAGGATGAGCGAAGGTAAAGTAGAGGAAAGCGGGCTCAGACCTGCCCGAGGAGGGATGGCTGGAGAGTCCTGCGGAGTTCCTCGGGGAAAAGGCACCAGAACAGCGGGACTCGTGACTGGGAAATCCACGGGATCAACTCCCTCCCGAGCCCGGCGCAACCCGCGGGATGCGCGGGCGAGCGGGACCAGGAGCGGGACCGGGAGCGGCGGAGCCCTGACCCCATCCCGGCGGAGCGGCGCGGACCTTACCTCACCTCCCCTGGGCGCGGCGGAGCGGAGCGGAGCACGGGCACGGGCGGCCGCTGGCGGGAGCGGCGGGCCGGGCCGGGCCGGGCCGGGCACCCCGCGGGGCGGAGCGGGGCGGGCGGGAGGGCGGAGCGGGGCCGGGGGTGCGGGAGGTGCGAGGGGATGCCAAGCGGGGCCGGGGGTGCGGGGGGATGCGGAGCGGGACGGGGGGGATGCGGAGAGAGGGATGCGGAGCGGGATCAGAGGCGCGGGGGATGCAGAGCGGGACCGAAGGTGCGGAGCGGGGCCGGCTGCGGCGATTTCTCTCTTTTCCCTCTTTTTTTTTCCTCTCTCCCCTCGGCGGTCCCAGCCCGGCCGCGCTGCTCGTTCCTCCGGCGCAGGAGGGAGACTGCGCGCACCGCACCCCCGAGAGCGCGGCCCCTGCCCCCGCCCCCCCGGCCCCTCCTCGCCACCCCACGCGGGACAGGGGGCTCGTGGGCACGGCCCCCCCGGACCCGCCCGCCTTTCCCGGAGCAGGGATGCCCCGTGCCCCGGGGATGCTGATGCCAGCAACAGCAGCCACAGGGTGGGAAAGGAGCCCCCTCCATCCGCAGAGCCCGCAGGGTTGGGTGTTTCCTGCCCCTACGATGGGTGCGCAAGGGGGTCCAACCCTTTTTCCCCTCCTTGCCCCCATGCTCACCCAAACCCATCTCCCACTTCCCTTGCGGACACAGGGCTGCAGCAGACAATCCCCATTTCTGTGGTGGGGGGGGGTAACTCCGCCACCCTGAAAATCCTGCTGCCCTGGGCAGAACAGTTCGGAAACGCGATGCCGGTGCAGCCGGGTCCTGCTGCCTCGCGTCTTGGCACAGTTTTATATCACACACCAGGACAGAGATGCCCCAAATCCCAGGAGGGCCGGGTGCCCGCAGCCCCCACCTCCCACCTTTCCCAGCCACCGTGTGCTGCCCGTGGCCGAGGCGGAGGCTCAGCGATGTCCCGCTGGCAGCCGCGTGCCTGGCACAGCCGGGACACCGCCGGCACCGCCGCAGCTGCCGGGGTGCCGGGGCGCGGGGCTGCAGGGCCCCGGTGTGCCCCGGCAGGCAGATTAGGGTTGCTGAGGCAACGGGCACGGAGAAAGCCCGTCGGGATGGAGGCCGCTGGGTGCACAAGGGTGTTTGTTTTCTGTATTAAGCGCCTGAGCAAGGGGGGCATCAGACGGCTAATCCCCCCTCAATGCCTTCCCCCGGAGAGCAGCCGCCGTGGGGCCGGACCCTGCTCCCAGGAATGCTGATGTGCTGTGCCCTGCGCGGGCCCACGGGGCTGGGGGTCTCTCCGTGCCCTGAGCAGGGCAGGGCAGCCCCAAGGCTGCTCCGGGTCAGGGCTGAGCCTCAGCACACGGCGGCTGCTCGGGGAGCGCAGCCCCAGCGGGGGCAGCTGCTCTGCCCCCAGCCCAGCACCACATCACGGTGTTCCTGCGGTATCAGCTCTCCTGCCGCGCCCTCGTCCCACCTGCGGCACCCGGGCACCGGGCAGAGCATGGAGGGGCCGCCACTGGCACGGCAGCTCTCACAGAAACGAACCAGCCTTGTTTAACCAGAGCTCTCACTGGCAAAGTATTTCCTCTGCTCGGAGACTCGTTTGCCAGCACAGACATTCCTCTGTCCCACAGAGCGAACCATGGGCTGCAGCCTCGCTCCGTGCCGGCCTCTGCTGCCTGTCATCGCTCCCGTGCTGGCTCCTTCCTCCCCAGGCCTGTCCCTGCCCCAGGATGGAGCCTGGGGTGCAGCCACGGCCCCCTGGCCCTGCCACCTCGGCTGTGCTGTGCCACTCTGGCTGCTCCTGGCCATGCACAGGCTTCCTCCTGGTCGTTTTTGCTCTGGGGGTCTTCTAACCCCTCACTGGGTTCTTTCTTTTCTTTTCTATCTTGTGGAGCTACAGCTGCTTCTGACTGCAGCCCCCTGATGCTCTGGTTTGGGTGCTGGTGCACCTGCTCACTGGCAGGGAACTGAAAAATATGAGGGACTTGAATAAACAGTGCCAAGCAACACCTGACCCATCAGTGTGTTATCAATATTCTTATACTAAAGGCAAAACCCAGCTCTGTAGCAGCTGTTGGGAGAATTTCTATGAAATTAAACTCTATTCCAGCCCAAAAGGTGTCCAGATGTGAGCTGCAGCAATCCCAGCTCCTCGTGCTGAGCAAGGAAAGAGAACAACATCCCAGCTCACCCAGTGCCATGACTCTGAGTAATTCACCCTACTTAAAATTTATTTATTTGAGCTAAACAACTGATACCTCTCAGCACTGTGCTGAGCCGCTGCTGATGGCTCTCCTTCCCAGTGGGAAGCCAGGCTTAGAGTGGGATTTAGTGGCTCTGCTGCCTGTATCTGCTGGCAGCCCTGCCCCCAGGGCTGTGCCAGGGCTCCCCAGCATCGTGCTGGGGCCACACGTGAACCAGGGAGAGCTCTGGTGCCCCAGCAGCCCTGGGCACTGCTGCACCTCAGGGTCCCTGCCTCCCAAAATCCCCGTCCCAGGCATCCAGCTGCTGCTCCACACAGGAGGAACCAGAGAGAGGGAGGAGACATAATTCAATCTGGGGCTGAGAAATGCACTAACTCAATTTCGGTGGGTCACGGACATAATCGAATCAGCCCCGTGCGCTGGAATATCGTTTCCATCTTTCCACAGAGGGGGATAATTGTGCTCGGGAAGCCAGCCCTTGGTGCTCAGTGGGAAAATGTGCCACGGGGGCGGGAGGGGGCCAGGAGCTGGGCTGGCAGTGCTGATCTGGGCTGGGCTGGGCTGCTGTGCCCGCTCAGGGTGCTGGCACGGGGTGACAAGGGGCTGGGGCATCACACCCAGGGACGTGCAGGTGAGAGGTGGCCCGGGAGGGAGGACACCGGGCAGGGAGAGGCGGTGCAGGGCGAGCCAGGGCTCCGTGTGCAGCGTGGTGCCAGATCCCAGCCTTCGGGAACATTCAGTGATGGATTAAATGCAATCTGACTACCACTGTGGGAGGTTGGAGAGAATTACTTCATACAAATGCACTTCGGAAAGTATTTAGAGTCAAATTTTCAAAAGCCCCTGAACGATTTAAGAGCCAAAATCCCATTTTCCAAAGTCACTTAAATGAGCAAGAAAAGATCAGTTAAGAAAACACGCGAGCGGCCGGGGCCTGGGGGGACGGGCTGCGGTGGCCGCGGGTGCAGCAGCGCGCCACGGTCAGACACTGCAGCCCTCACCCTGGGAGACGCGATGATGCACCGGCCTCGGAAAACATCCCCGTGCTCCTTCCTGAGGAATCAGCCCGGGATGGGTCCCACCGGGTCCCGCTGGGCTCGGGGACAGCGCCCGGCTCAGCAGCCGCGGGGCCACCGCTGCCACCTCCGGCTCCCATCGCGGACCCCGCCGGGGCAGGAAGGGTCCCCGGCTGTAAGGGGAGAAGGCAGGGCTGCAGCTGGGAACCGCAGGGCTCCTTCCCTTACCCCACAACCGCTGCAGCCTCCTAAAAGCATCTCCAGTTCCCCGCTCAGCATCCTAATGAACCGCAAGGGCGGCTGGGGCCCTTTGAGGCAGCAACCATGGAGACTCAGCCCCCCACCCCCCCAAAGAGCAAATCCCAAAGCAATTAGCTTTGCAAGGCTCGGCCGAGCTGGTGGAGGTTCCACATTCCTCGGTGGCTGTAAAGCTCTTTACTGGGATTGTTTTCCTGCGTGAGCCCTGCCCGGGGTACGCACGGTGGCTCGGGCTCCCAGCACCTTTGGTGCCTGCCATAAAAAAAAAACAAAACCAAAAAACACTCTCACGTTGCCTCTGCTTGGGCTGAATCGGAGCGAGTTCATACACTTCCCCCAATAGAAAGCAAAAAAGGATCTGAGACAGAATTCTTGCTCCAGGATCCTTTACAATTCCTGGAGGACATTTTTGGAAAGGGAAGGGTTGTATTTACTTTGGCAGCTGACTCTGCTCCTATATACATATGCATGGAAAAACTGCACTCACCTACGGTTTCCAGGGCTCCCTTGTCTGCAGAGCACCAGCCCAGGTGGTAGCTGGCGGCTCCCGGACCTCTGTTTGGAAATGGCACGTGGAATTGGAAGGTGAAGTTTAAATCTCTCCCCGGGGCAGCCCTGGAAGCTGCTGGCTCTTCCCAGGAGTGCCGGAGGGGATGCGGCAGCCCCGAGGCTCATCTCAGCTCAACACAGCCAGAGGCAGGAGCGTCCCTGCGATGCCCCCGTGTGCCCCCAGCACCCCCCTCTCCGGGCATCTCTCCCCACCTGCACGTCCAGCCTTCCCGTGGCTGCCGTGATTAATTCACTGACAGTGGGCTTGGAATAAATCCACTCGTTGGCACGTTGTAAATTCATCACGTGCTGGGGGACGCACATTCCAGCCCACCATAAACACCCCTGGCTATGAGCTAGTAAATCTGCCTCCAGAGCTGCGGGTGAATGGAGTCCCTGGCTCCTGGAGGCTGCTCCAACCCGGAGCTGGGGTGACCCCACAGCACCCAGCTGTCCCTGGAAGGAGCTGGTTCAAGAGAGAGGCTGTCAGGAGCAGGCTCACCCGATTTGTATCCCTCCTCCCCGTGCCATTCCTGCCCTGGTGGTGGGGTGGGTGATCCCATGAGCACTGGGGACCCATCCCATGGGACGAGGGCAGGCTCCTGCAGCCTGGCTGGGAGCTGCCCACAGCACACAGAGGAAGTTTGCTGCCCCGGTGCTCTGCTGAGCTGCTGAAGCGTTTAGGCAGTAAACTTGTTGTAAAACAAGAAAAAAAAAAAAAAAAAACAAACCCAAAACATTTTATTATCCACCAAACAGCTGCTGCTTCATTTTATGGGGGTCATTCTCTGAGGAGGTCAGGCTGGCAGAGCAGAGACATCAGCCCAGGTCTTGGCAGGCTCCAAGCTCCTGGCACCCCCAGCTCAGCTCCTCCAGCCCCCATCCACCCCCCAGCCCCAGGCTGGCACTGGGGCCACCATGGGCAGGGAAGGGTCCCACAAGCGTGGCTGTAGGGTTTTATCAGCTGCACTACTGTTGGGGCTGTCAGCAGGTCAGCCTGGGGAGGGGGCGTGGGGGGCCCTGTTTGGTGGGTGCTGCATCCTGCAGCGCTCTGAGATCCTGGGGAGGGGGCGTGGGGGGCCCTGTTTGGTGGGTGCTGCATCCTGCAGCGCTCTGAGATCCGTCTGCAGGCCCAGACAGGGCGTGAGCAGCTCCAGGGGGGAGGGCAGGGAGCGGGCACCGGGGCTGGTTCCCACCGCCGCCCCCGGGAGAGGAAGCTGGGGCACAGTTCAGCATCACTTTCCCAGAGGAAGCCAAGTGCTTGGGATGTGGCACTGCCACAGGATGCAGATGCCATCCTGGGGGGGCTGGGGCTGCTGCAGCCCCAGAGCTGCACGGAGCCCGTTCCCCCTGCAGAGCAGAGGCAGGGCTGAGGGTCCCTGGGCACCACCAGGGGTGGTGTCCCCACGGAGGGGTGAGCATCACCAGGGACAGGTAGTCATGGGGACCTGCCACGTGTTGCCCTGCTGCTCCATTTTCTCCTTCTCCATCCCTCGTGCCCCCTTTGCCCGTGCTGCTGGGAGCTGTGCTCTCCACATGGGCGTTTTGGGGACCCTGGGACATGGCTTGTGCCAGCACCGGGGAGGGGGCCTGTGCCTGCCCCAGTGCAGCACCACGGCCCAAGAGCTCCCAGCAGCTCGAGCCTCTATGAAATAATTTGTTATTTTAGTTGTAAAACAGTGAGTGGCCCCTTTCCAGGAGGGGAAGGGAAAAGCCAAACGGCCCCGCTGCTGCTGATGACTGAACCAGTCAGTCAGCATGGGCAGGACTGGCATGAGAGCAGGACCTGCCTCCCCTCTGCCCCCTCTGGTACCCCCCTGTGCCCTCTCTTCCTTCCCTGTGCCCTCCCCATTGCTCTGGAGGGGCATAAGAGCTGAGCTAATGATTAATTACCAGAGCTGCCACTTCTCAGAGGAGCTGCAGGGCTGCAGGGACACAGCCTTGCCTCACCAGGGTTTTCATCACAGGCTGCAGGGGATCCTCTGCTTCAGAGGTGACAGTGGAGCTCCAGAGTGTCCAGCACAGCACCAGGGCCCAAGCCATTCCCCAGCCATGGCTGTCACCAGGACATTCCTGGGCACAGCAGCACAGCATCAGCCAGCCACAGCTGCCACCATCTCAAACCCTTTCTGCCCCATGTTGGGTGCTGGGACAAGTTTCCTCATCTGAGCTTAAAGAAGATGGGAAGCCCCAGGAGAGAGGTGGGGATGGATGGGGCTGTGTTGTTCCCTAGGCCAGCTGTGGGTGTCATTTGCTTCTTGGCATCTCCCCAGGGATGGGGACACCTGGAATGTCCCCTCCTGTCACTGTGAGGGGGGTGCAGCAGGGTCTCAGCAGGGCCCTGCTTGGGGATTTAAGCCCCAGAAGAAGCAGTGCCTGCTGAGTGCTGGGTACAAAGAACCCAGCACCATCTCGTCAGGCTCACTCACAGGATCCCTGAGATCCTGCAGCAGCACCAGGGCAGCCCAGGCATCACTCCCAGAATCTGGCAGCACCGTGGGGAGAGCTCCAGGGCTGTGCAGGCAACACCCCTCCCGCTGTCAGGTTATAGACTCGAGTCCTCAAAAATGCAAAAAATGCACCGGGAATCAAGGTTGGCCCTTGAAGAGTTTTGATCTTCCCGCAGTTGCTGCAGTGTTGCTGTAAGTGCCTCCAGATGGCTCAGACCACACAGACACAGCAGCACCCACCGTCACCTCCGGCCACCCCACCCCACCCCACCCCACCCTGCCTGTCCTGCTGGGTCACCTGGGGGGATGTGCCATGGGGCAGCACATGGGGACACTGCAGGGGTCATTAGGGTCAGCCCCAAGGGGTGGCAGTGGGGTGAGCTGTCCCCCAGGGCTGGTGGCTTGTCATGTGGCTCCCAGGGTGGCAGGGCTATGGTCACAGCTTGTACATGGGGTGAGGGATGTGACCTCCCAGTGTTACACTCCCTAAATGTAACAGAGACCTGAGCACCCTGCAGCCAGGCTTCAGAGCAGCTGCTGAGAGGTGATGCTGAGCTGTGTCTCAAAACCACTGCCTTTGTCCCCTCGGCTCCAGCACAATCCCTGCACGGCCCTGATGGGCTCCTCAGTGTGACAGGTCCCTGCCTGGCTCTGTGGCTTCGCTATTTCAGTGAGCATTGCTACTGACAAAACTTCCAAGAGGAGGGAAGATGGTGTAGCAGTTTACAGCAGGTGAATGTTGTGCACACAGAAAGCTGGGGCAGGGCAGATCTGCACTTACTTTGGGGCTTTTACTGCATCTCAGAGCTGAGGAGAGAGAGATGGAGGGATGGAGGGATGGATGAAGGCTGGCAGACACCCTGGCCTCGAGCTGTTCCCCAGAGATGCCTGGTCCCAGCTCAATGCATCTGTTCTGGCCCCACTGAGGGCACTGCTGCCCATCCTCCTCTTCCTGCTCCCCAAGATCTGAGGAGCAGGTGCTGCTAAATCAGACAAAGGCTGGTTTTGACCCACCAGTCACATTACTCACGCTCAGAGCCACAGTGGGAACAGGGCTGGTGAGACAGTGCAGGTGCTTGGGCTCGGCCAGGGGTGCTGGAGTGGGCAGAGGGGCACAGGGAGGGCTGGGGGTCCCTCCTGCCCATGTAGGGGTCTCAAAGCACCCTGGTGCTACCAGTGCTGCCTCCTGGTCTCATTCCTTGTAGGAGTGGTGTGTTTACCCAGAGCTTGCTCCTTAGGGAACAAACCCACAGTGGCTTTTGTCAAAAAAAGCAAGAGCGTTTCTAGGGAGTTCAGAATTTCCTTTCCTGAAAGCCAGTCCCCAGGAAGGAAAACATGTTTTGACCAAAACACTGATGCCCAGTTCTGTGTGGTTTAGCAGATACAGTGTTGACAGTGAGAGTGCCTTCCCCAGCTCTGGTCCTGCCCACCGAGGACACCAGGTCCCCCTGTGCAGGGGACAGGGGGCTGCCCCCCAGCTGGAATCACCCCAGTGCCAGCCCAGCTGCCGGCGTGGGGCTCACGTGGTACCTGCTGGGGATGCCCCAGCACCCAGCACGTTCTTCTCCCATCACCTGGAGCAAGGTCCTGGTCCCATCCCTGCCGGGCTCCCCATCCCCAGTCTCCCCCGAGCACCCAGGGGCCGGTGGCCGTGCTCCCCCTCCCCTGCACTGCCCACCAAACCGAGGAAGTCGCAACCGCAGAGCTCTTGAAAGCATTTTTTTGGTGGAGACCACCGGTACTGAGAGATTAAAATTGCTGTTGTTTCTTCCATTACTCAGCTTTCCTGAATTATGGGGTGTAATACTCAGGGAGTGGGAATAATTAGGGGAGAACAATGGCAGGCTTGAAGGCTTAACTATGCCTGTGTGGTACTGCCGGCCAGGCCAGCCTGCTGTCACATTTCTCTAGGCCTCCATTTTCCACAGCCCGTGCCAAGCCCTCTCCACCACGGTACCCGCTCGGGCTTCCTCATTCCTGGGGCTCTGCTCCCCGGAATGTCCTGGTTAACGCTCGGCTCCCCGGCTGCCAGCCAGCCAGCACCCTGCCCCGTGCCCTGCAGGAGCCTGGGGGATGCAGGGGTGCAGGACAGAGGGAGGCTGGAGCCCTGGAGTAAAGGGATGTGGGAGTGAGGGAGGCTGGGGGGATGCAGGAGGCCAGGGCAGCCTCTCTGTCCCCTCCGGGCTCCTCAGCACCAGGCGAGCAGAGGTCCCACCAGGTCACTCCAGCCTTCCACGCTCGAGGAAGCCGCTGGATTTTCTCCCCCTTGGCAGGGAACACCCTCCAGCTCCTCGGTGGCATCTTGCTCAAGAGCCTTCCCAGCAACGGGGCCTGGGGAGCAGCGGCAGCCCCGGCCCAGAGCTTGGGCAAGAGGCCACAGTGCCGGGCCCAGCCCCGGGCGGGCGCTGGCTCCAGCCGGGGCACGCGGGCAGCCGTGGGGGGCTCTGTGCCTGCCCTGGGACGGGGACCAGGAGCCACAGCCCAGGGCAGAGCCAGCCCCAGCGCCTGGCAACTTCTCCCCGAGCTCTTGGATGTCAGCGCTAGCGGTAATTAAAATAAAATCAATATTTTTTTCGCTGTAAAAAGAGACATTGTTCTGGCCGGCACTTTCCCCGAGTCAGCTCCTGTGTCTGTGCGACGGGGCAGGGAGAAGCCAACGGGATCCTGGGGCTTCAAGGGACGTCTGGGGCTTCGCTTCCTTCGGGGAGGAGATTGGTTTTAAATTTTCCAGTTGTTCTCTCGTTTCTCTGTTAACTGAACTGTTTGGGAGTCTTGACTGCAGCCATCCCTGGACATCCAGGCATCTGGTTCAGTCCAGCCACGGCAGGGACAGGATGGGGTTGGGGATGGGATAAGGGTTGAGGGACGGGATGGGATCAGGGACAGCCTGGCTCGTTGGGTCTCCACTTTAATTAATGTTTTCTGGGCAGGTGGCTCCCCTTGAGCTTATCAGAAACCTGCCTAGCTCCCAGAATTCCTGGTCTCTCAGGAGTTCTTGTTTTCTCTCACAAACAACCTCCAGACTTTATTTTTCTGCTGAAAAATAGCCTGAGTGGAATAATGTTTTAGTTATTGGACACTTGGAGGAAAATTCCCTTAGCTACCAGCTGGGATTGCAGTTAGGATGGGAATTCACTGATGCCTGAAGTCAGTCCTCTCACAACCTGTAACCAGTGGTCCTGAGTGACACCCTTGGAGCTCTGCTGGGCTGCAGCAGCTGTGCCAGGATCTCCCTCAGAGCAGAATTCCTCTTGGAGCTCATCCTGTCTGTGACACCCAGAGGATCGATGATGATGATGATGATGATGATGGAGCCTGGGCTGACACCCCCCACCCCAGGGGGCTCTACCCTTCACCATTGAGAAGATGCATCAATGTGAGTATTCTGCTGAACTTGAGGGGAATTTCTCACCAGACTGTTCCTTTGTCCATGTGTGTGCACGTTAGGGATGTTGCTGCTTTAGATCCATAATTCAATTAGAGTGATGGTTATAGAAAATCCCATTTGAGTCATTTCGTATGAGTTAAATTATTCAACTGATCAGGTGCTGCTGTTGCTGTGTTAATGAGGTGTTGTTATGATTAAGTGTTGGTAAATCCTTCAGTCTTAATCCACTGGTCCAATCTGGGGCTAAATTTAGTAAGGGGATCCTCTCTGTGCCTGGTGACTCAGCTTGGGAGTGTCCCTTACCCCCTTTGCATTCCTGACTTTTTCCTCCCTTCCTTTTCCTCTCCCCATTTCCCCCTAAATCATTGTAGGCTGTTATTAATCCTATATTCCTTGGTGTGATTTATCTACACCATAAGAAGCAGCGTGACAAAATGATATCAAACCTGCTTTTGCCAGCGATTCAGCCCCAAACCCCTCACTCACCACAGGCTCAGGGAAAGAGCGACCATTCCGGAGTCTCCCTTACCCCTAAGCCACAATTAAAACTATTTTAAAAGAAAACAAACATTTCTCATCGAAATTCCTGCCTCTTTCTGGCTCTCGTTGTGGGCCAGCACCAGCAGCTTCCCGAGCAGCCTCTGGGCAAACCCAGCATGCTGGGCTCTCGGAATCCCGGCTGCAGCTGGGAAAATGGAAATTTTCCTGTGGAAATTCAGGAAGGCTGGAGCTGGCACTGCCCTGCTGCCCTAGGGTCCAGAGAGCTCATGGCTTCAGTGTTTATGGTGCAAAGGCAGTGCTGCTCCCACCCCACGGGCACTCCAGCACGGTTTTGGGTGGGTCCTGCCCCACAGGACGGTGTCCCCGTGTCACACCCTGCACCACCAGCAGCTGAGGGCGGCTTGCAGAGGGGAATGGAGGTGCTGCTGGTGGGACAGTGGTGCTGTGTTTGAATTATTGGGGTGTGGGGGCCTGGGGGGAATGAGGTATGGGGGACTGGACTGTCCCAGGTGGGGAGAGCACCAGCGTCCCCGCTGGGTGATGCCATGGGGCTGGCACTGGTGGCCTGGCCGATGTCACCCTCCTTCCCTGCGGCTGGATCTGCCCTTCCCATCGCTGCCGGCGTGAGCTGCCGCTGCCTGAACGGCCACACAGAGGAACAAAGCACCACGGAGACCCAGATCCACCAGCACAGACCTGACCGGGGCAGGGGGACACTGGGATGAGTCGTGTCCCTGCCGCAGCCACTGCACGTGCTCCTGGTGGCCTGTCTGTGCCCGAGCAAGGACCGTTCTCCCTGCATTTCCCTTCACCCGGGGCTCAGCAGCCGCCTCCGGCGCGGCGCTGGCTCGCACAGGGCTGGATCCGCTCCGCGGCCGGGCAGAGCGTGGGAGGAGGGTGCCGATCCCGCTTAGGAAACACAAAACAATAAAAGAGGAACAATGGAGCTTCCTTCCCGTCACCCCGAATACCAAACGCCACCAGAATGTGGCTCAGCTCCGAGCAGCGCTGCCGGGGCTGCTCCTGCGGCCCCTGACCCGAGGGAGGAACTGCAAACGCCTCCTCCTCTTCCTCGCCCTGGCAAGGGATGCTGTGGGAGGGCGGGTGCCAAGGAGCATCGCCAAAGGGCTGCCCTGACCCGGCGCTGCTGCCAGAGGCATTCCCAGCTTTGGAAACTGCGTTTGGGCCAGGGCAGGGGGGTGCAGCACGGCCGTGCCTTGCGAGAGGATTTTGTCAGCAGCCTGCGCTTCCAGGGTAGCCAAACACGTGTTGCAGCCGGCCCAGGGGCCCGGGAAGGGTTATAAAAACATCCAGGTAGCCAAACTCGCCAGATCATTATCAGCCAGAGAACATTCTCGTGGATTTGGTGCCCGTGTGGTGCCAAGCACAGGGAGATGCTCAGCCAGGTCTGCCACAGCTGTGGGGAGCTGAATCTGCACCTGAGTGGTACCCACACCCCGAGTATCCCATGCTGGATGTGGCAGGTGCTTAGGGACACGGGGGCAGAGCCCCCTGAGGGGTTGGTACCCACCTGTCCCTGCTGGCTCCACTGGCTGCCTCCACCCACCTGTCCCTTGAGGCCACCAGCACCGAGCCAGCCCTGCCAACAAGCCCCATCCCTGGTGCACGAGCCCCTGTGGGTGAAACATCCTTTGCACAGCCTCAGCGAGTGCCTGGCACCCTGGCCAAGCACATCTGGCTGAAAGCTGTGGGAGCTGCCCCTGCAGTGAGGACACCAGCCCGGAAACACTTCTTTCCCAGAGAGATTCTCTTGTCCCATCCAGGATCCTCTCCTGGCACCATCGCTGCCCCTTCAGCAAGTGCTGGATTGGGGGGTCTGGAGAGTGCCCAGGGATGTCACCCACCCTGTTTTGGGTGACAGGAGCAGGGCTGGGAGCTCTGCTCCCCACTGAAGAGTAGAGAAGAGGGGCTCACCATCAGCCAGGAGCAGCAGCCAGGTTGTCTGGGTTCTCCAGCACTGGCCTGGCTGTCCCCACGCTGGGGCCATGAGCTGGTTCAAACCCTCACCCTGGACCCTGTGAGCCACACATTGACCTTCAGCTCCTGCCAGTGTGCTCCATCAGCCAATGTCCCACTTTCCTGCAGGAGTGGGACAAGGGCTGGAAAGCTCCTTCCCACCTCTGCAGGCACTCCACCAACCTCTTACACCCCGCTGCTGCTGGGAGCCAGGGATGTGGCCAGGACACGGTGCTGGGGCTGATGCCCTCACAGGGTGCTCAGGGCTGGGACACTGTGCTGGGGCTGATGCCATTACGGGGTGCTGGGGCTGATGCCCTCACAGGGTGCTCAGGGCTGGCAGGGGCACACAGTGCTGGGGCTGATGCCATCCCGGGGTGCTCAGGGCCAGGACACGGTGCTGGGGCTGATGCCCTCCCGGGGTGCTCAGGGCTGGGACACGGTGCTGGGGCTGATGCCCTCACAGGGTGCTCAGGGCTGGCAGGGGCACACGGGGCTGGGGCTGATGCCATCCCGGGGTGCTCAGGGCTGGCAGGGGCACACGGTGCTGGGGCTGATGCCATCACAGGGTGCTCAGGCTGGTGAGGGCACACAGGGCTGGCTGGGGGGCTCAGCCCAGGCACCCAGGGTCTCTCTCCAGCACCGCTCCCACCCCGTGTCCCACATCCCCCCCTCTCCTTGTTGCTATTGTCATCTCCAATATCACGCCGGGATGTGAGAGGCTGGAAGTCGCCTCTTTTCCTGCCAGGTTAAATTGCTCCCCAGGAATGTCTATTATTCCCACAAGTCAACTTTCCCCTCCGTGGTATGTGTCAGGGGTCAGGGCTGGCACCACATGAAAGCGGCGGGTATTCAATAACCCAGAGCCGTGGAAAGGCTTCGGTCCAAGCCCAGCCACGTTGGGGTTTATTGATGCAGATGCCTTTCCCCATTTGTTTCCTATAAACAGCACATGGTAATATTTAGTAGGTTTCAAACAGAGCTTTTTGCATATTCTCCCTTGTCTGCAGCGAGCTGCTCAGTAGTAGACAGTTTTAATTTACTTAATGCAATTTCTGCTTTTTGTTCTTCCAGAAGGTCTGGGCTGGTTTTGACCCTGTCGCCCCAGCAAATTACTGTAATTCCCAAGGGCCTGGGAGCAGGAGTCCGGGATCCACTCTCTGCAGGGGTGAGGACAAGGGATCTCACTGCCCCCAGACCCTCTGCTACGCAGCCTCAGGAGCCGGGTGCATGTTGGGGCTGGTTGGGGCTGCCCTGGCTGGCTCCTGCTCCTGGCCAGGCCGGCAGCACGTGGTGCTCGCCAGCTCCAGATGAAGAAAAAACCACTTTATTGCAAAAGCTGTCACTTCCCCATCCTCAGGGCTGGCAGAGGTCGGGGCACAGTCCTGGGCTCTCGGGATGGAGCGTGACTGCAGGGTGACCCCGGAGCAGGGAATGCCCATGAGCACGGAGCAGAGTCCCACCAGAGCAGGGCTCCTGGGGAGCACTTACACAAGAAAGGGAAGCATCAACTGCTCCCCGGAGAGCAGCCCTTGCTGTTCCTTGTCTCCACACTCCTGGTAGCAGCACTACGTGGCCGATGCCAGCCATGGAGCAGCACGGAGCTGGCAGCAGGGAGGCTCAGTGCCCCTTCAGGTGATTTTTGCCACTGTAAATGCCCACAGAGAGTTTTGGCTCTGCTGCAGCTGCCTGGGGCTGGCAGCAGAGTCCCAGCCACTGAGCACACAGTGGATTCACAGACCTCAAACCAGCCACACCGAGTGTCTGCCCCCAGTCCCTCCGTGTGTGGAATACTGGGCAGGTCCCTCCAGGGAGCAGCTTCCAGGCCTGAGGGCAGCCAGAAATTCTTGGTGCAGTGCTGCCGTCACCCTGCCAGCCCTGGGCACCCTGTCACCACTGTCACCCTGCCACCACTGTCACCCTGCCAGCCTCAGGCAGGGGCTGAGCCCCTGCTGCCACCCCCATCAGCACCCACCAGCAGAACACAGGCAAGAGGAGACCAAAGAATTGACACCGTAATTCTTTTAATGCAATTACTTCTAAAATGCAGCTTTAAAGTGACTTGGAATGGTCAACAATGAGAAAGAAGGGATGGTTTGAGCTCTGCAATGTGACCATGTGGCACCTCTGCCACCAACACCCACCTGCCACTGCCAAGCCTCCGACAACTCTCAGAGCCACTCACTGTCCCTTCAAGGGCACATGGGGCATTCAAAGGGACTCTGGGGCCAAAAAAGGGACAGGGTAAGCCATCCAGTGCCAGATGACCCCACATTCCTCCAGAAAAGCCAAAAAAGAGCAGCACAAGCAGTGGGTTGCTCCCTCTCGCCTCACATTCGGGCATCAACCAACCCAAATTCTGGAGCTCACAGAGAGAGCTCCTCGAGGGGCTGTGCCTTCATGCTACGTGAAGTGATTTGGGAACCCAATGCCTGACTCTGTTCTCTGGCTCTGGGTGGCAGAGGAAGCTGATGTTCCAATCTCTTGCTTTTTGTTATCTAATACTCCTTTATGTACTTATTTTTCAGAGCAGGAAGTGCCACATAACTGGGAAATTCTGCTGTAGCTTGAACACCAGTGAGAACAAACCCTGACCCCACCCTCACACCATGCAGCCTTTACATCCTCAACAGCACAACAGAGCCTGAAATGTCTTTAACACCTCCCAGGCCTCAGCCTGAGTTTGGTTCTCACTCTGTGACTCCCCGTGCAGGCTGTGCCCACTGTGGAGCACCAATGCCACTCTTTCTCCACGTAAAATTGTTCCTACTGCCCCACTGGAGTTTGACCTCCTCCCCTCCTGAGAGGGGAGTGGTGAGGCTTTGGGGGAAGGGACACTGGAAAGGCCATGGGACTCCCAGATTTCTGTGGTGCCACAGCCCCCTGAGCAGAAGCCCTGCCCTGCTGCAGCAGCTCTCCTCAGCCACCCCTTTGGATCAAACCTGCATTTGCCAGTGACTTCAAAATCAAGTGCAGGAAGCCAGTTTGGTCTACAGAAACACTACACACATCTCCAAATGGATTTTAAACACCTCGTTTAAGGAAGGACAGGGTTTAGCAGGGAATCAGTGGGCTCCTGTAGCTTGGTCTCCAATTCTGGCCATCCAACACCGATGTGTAGAGACCGGAGCTCTCCTGGAGTCTGAGGAGTTGTTCTCACACAGCCCAGGTCACAACTGGAAACTGAGCATAGGAAACCCCCAGGGAGAGGGAAAAGGACATCACCTGATGAAAAAGCTTCAGAATGAACCTGGGAAATAAACACCAACCAGACAATCGTCTTCTACAGAGCATGGAAGTGAGAGTAGAAGAAAATAACATCTGAGATAGTCAGTGAGTCAGTCTGAGTGTGCAGGGGCAGGAGATCCCTGTGGATCTGTGAGGAAAGCTAATGGCCAAACCCAGCTGGTCCCTCCAGTCCCCAGCCAGATGGGGCTGTGGCTCACTCCTCCCCAGCTGGAAGGTTGTCCTCAATCCTCCTGATGAACTTCATCCGTATTTCTGTGACACTGTCACCCTTCAGGGTGTCCTGGACAAACTTCACATCGACAGCCATCTGCACCTAAGAGAGGCAAGAGTAGAGAGGAGCTGGTAACTCCCTCTTCACAGCAGCTTCTCCAGGGACTGAACAATCCTGGAGCACCAGCTTAAGGGCTCTAAGGGCATGACATGACATACAGGGCTCTACAGAGTCCTAAATTTGAGACACAGATGTTCTATTGTCCTGACCAACTCCCAGCTATGGCTCACAGCAGTTGCAGAGGGAGGATTTTGGAGCTCCACACAAACTCAGGGAGATACAAGTGCTTGAAGTTGAGCTGAAGGGGCTCAGGCACCACCTCTGGGCCTCAGCTGCCTCACATGACAGCAGCCAAGTGCTCCTGCAGCTCTGCCCTTCTTCTGGGAATGCATTTCAAACCCAAAGCAAACCCAGAAGTCACGAACACGGACCAGAATTCAAGCACCTGCTGACACCTGCCTGTCCAAACACCCATCCCAAGGGAAGAGAGATGTGGCTCACCATTTCCAGGGCGCCTCGCAGCACCCCACAGAGCAGGTTGGAGTAGATGAGGGTTGAGTGGTTGTCAGGGAGCTCCACAAAGTCCACCAAGGGGTTGTTTTCCAAGATCAGGGAGAACTCGTCGCCCCCAGGACTCCAGTTGGTGATGCTTGGAGTGATGCCCAGGTACATCTTAAATGCAATCTATTGTGGCAAGCAGGAGGAACAAGAACAGGTGAGGCAACAGCACAGCTTTGATCTTTGTAAAATTACTCAAGGGGTTTCCAAACATCTCTCCTTTCTTCCAGTTCCCACCAGCCAGCAGCACTTGGGCTAAAGCTTTTTTTTTTTCCCTCCCCAAAATCTTCACCAAACTCTCAGACCAGTCCTGTGAGTAGCAAATATTCCATCCCCACGTGCAAAACCCCTCAAAAAATCCTGACAAAGCTGTGCTTGGACACTGACCTTTGCAATAACATCTGCAGTTTCACGGAAGTCGTGACATCTCCCAACATTGGAACGGGCCAGGAAGTCCTCGATGAGCCGGACACCGATGTTGTAACCCCTGTGAAGGGACCAGAGCAGCAGCTTCAGAAAGACAACAAATATTTATGAAAGAAGATGGTGAAGATGCAAAGTCTAATCTGAGAAATGTCAGTGTTAAATAACTTCAGCCTGCCAGGATTTTACTGCTGGAGCAGCACACAGGGATGTGGCTGTGACCCCTGCTGTGATCCCTGGTATTATCCCTGGTGTGATCCCTGCTGTGATCCCTGTTCTGATCCATCCCTGCTGTGATTCCTGTTCTGATCCCTGCTGTGCTCCCTGCTGTGATCCATTCCTGCTCTGATCCCTGCTCTGATCCCTGCTGTGATCCCTGCTGTGATTCCTGTTCTGATCCCTGCTCTGATCCCTGCTGTGCTCCCTGCTGTGATCCCAGCTATGACCCCTGTTCTGATCCCTGCTGTGATCCATCCCTGTTCTGATCCCTGCTCTGATCCCTGCTGTGATCCCAGCTATGACCCCTGTTCTGATCCCTGCTGTGATCCATCCCTGCTCTGATCCCTGCTGTGATCCCTGCTGTGATCCCTGCTGTGATCCCAGCTCTCATCCCTGCTCTGATCCATCCCTGCTGTGATCCCTGTTCTGATCCCTGCTGTGATCCCTGCTGTGCTCCCTGCTGTGATCCCTGCTGTGCTCCCTGCTGTGATCCCAGCTCTGATCCATCCCTGCTCTGATCCCTGCTCTGATCCCTGCTGTGATCCCTGCTGTGATCCCAGCTATGACCCCTGTTCTGATCCCTGCTCTGATCCATCCCTGCTCTGATCCCTGCTCTGATCCCTGCTGTGATCCCTGCTGTGATCCCTGCTGTGATCCCTGCTGTGATCCCAGCTCTCATCCCTGCTCTGATCCATTCCTGCTGTGATCCCTGTTCTGATCCCTGCTCTGATCCCTGCTGTGCTCCCTGCTGTGATCCCTGCTGTGATCCCAGCTCTCATCCCTGCTGTGATCCCTGCTGTGATCCCAGCTCTCATCCCTGCTGTGATCCCTGCTGTGATCCCAGCTCTCATCCCTGCTGTGATCCCAGCTCTCATCCCTGCTCTGATCCATCCCTGCTGTGATCCCTGCTCTGATCCCTGCTGTGATCCCAGCTCTGATCCATCCCTGCTCTGACCCCTGCTCTGATCCCAGCTCCCACACAGCTCGGGCAGGGCAGACCCACTCCCCCCCGTGCCCCCACTCACATTTTGTCCAGCTGCTTGTTGACGTCGTCGTCGTTCTCGTAGTCCTTGCAGAGCTGTGTGACCAGGGCGCCGTAGGTGAGCGTGAACAGCTCCGAGTTCTGCGCACAGGAGAAGGGGCTGAGCCAGCAGGACCCGCCCGGGCTGCACTGCCGTGCCCAGCGCCGCCCCCTCGGCACCGGGAGGGCCACGGGGACCTGCTGTCTCAAAGGAATCTGGTGCTTAAGAAGGAGAGATCCCAGCTCCAACTCTGGCAACAAGCTCATTCTCCTGGGAACGGGGCTTGGAGGAACCTGGGCTACCCTGGAAGGTGCCCCTGCCCCTGGCAGGCGGTGGAACTGGATGAGTTTTAAGATCCCTTTCAACCCAAACCATCCTGGGATTTTGGGAAAGAGACCAACACCTCCTGGACAGCTGGAGGTGCCATGCCAGGGCCCTGAATTTACCTCAGCTGAGATCTGACTCAAACTCTTCCCTCTGTTTCATGAACGTGTTACAAGCACACAACATCCCTTAGGCTCCAGCTCTGCTCCTTCCAACAGGCCCAGGATGCTCCTCCAGCCAGGGATTTATGAAATTCTGTACCAAGAAAAAGGACTCATCTGGTCCTAGAAAGCTGTCCAGGCACAGAACTTGCTTCACAGATTGAAATCAGCTCCTCAGACCCAGAACAGGCTCAGGGAGGCCAAACCCAGGCCAGCTCAGCACTCAGGTGCTGTGCACAGCCACTCTGGGACTGGCCAGGACCAAAGTCGCTCATGTTTTCTTTGCACAATTGTAAGATTTGCAGAAAATTTGCGAAAAAAGGGGAAAGTTCTCCTCTCCCAGCCACTACCTTTGATCCTCACCCTCAAATGTTGTCAAAGAGCATTTTTTGGGAGCCATTGAGCCAGACCAGTGACTAACGAGGTCTGCAGGCTGCAGAACAAAACTCTGCAATAGGAAGCGTTTTGGGGAACAAACAAACCCCCAGAACTGGTTTCTGCTGTCAGTTTTGGCATGCAGAGGGGTCACAGGGGCTGACCTGGGATCTGTCACCTACCATGAGCTGCAGAGAGGCAGAAGGTGAAATGAATGGCAAATACCAATACTAGAGAATGAAAGCAGCAGCAGGCAGGGAGGGAAAAGAGACAAGATCAGAGTTAAGTGACAACACAGATCACCATCAGTTCACACAAAGCCACGACAAACAGACAGAGGAAACACCCCCAAACAAATAGAAATTGGGTTTGTAAGAGGACATGGGGAATTCCACCTTGTCCTGTTCCTGGATTAGGAAAAAAAAAATCTTCCCTGTGAGGGTGGGGAGGCCCTGGCACAGGGTGCCCAGAGCAGCTGTGGCTGCCCCTGGATCCCTGGAAGTGTCCAAGGCCAGGCTGGATGGGGCTTGGAGCAGCCTGGGACAGGGGAAGGTGCTGCCCATGGCAGGGGTGGAATGGGATGAACTTTAAGGCTTCAGGTACAAAAACAACCACTCCAGACTGCTTGGAGCTATTGCCCCACTATGAATCTGACACATTTTTTTGAAGGGTTTTACTTAAAAATTTCCTTTCCTCTCAGAAAACTAAAGGTTGGGCAAATTCACATCAGGGGAAGGACGAGGTGGAAGTTCCTTTGGCTCAGCTGGAGTCAGAGACTTGGCAGAGGATTTAACAGACGTGCAGAACAGGTGGTGTTGGTCTTAAGGGTTTCAGTCGTTTCAGTAAAGACAGAGGTGGAGAGGGGATGGGGATGGATGGAGGGGATCCAGCTGGCCCCAGCCTGAGGGGCTGTCACTGTAGGAGGCCGTGGTGGTGTCACCTGCCACCCTCAGCCCCAACACACCCAGAGCTGATCTCACTTATTGCTGAGACGTTGTTATACGATAAGGCAAACTCCTAAATTCAGATTTGGACATTTTTTTTTCCATTTTCAGCCCATTTGATGTAATTGAGGTGCCCAAATCTTTCCCAGTATTTTTATTATTTGACACTGCAGAGCAGTGACTGCACAGTCTCCACATTATGCATCAGCTCCATGGTCATGGATGTGTCAGAACTCCAGTGAATTAACACAATTTTTTACAATATCGTTGTATTTAAGGAGCTGAATCCCTAGAAAAGAATCCCCTAGGGCGTGGAGAGGTAGGAGGGGGCAAACTAAGTCCGACCCAGCCCCTCCTCACGGCCAAAGAGGGAGAAACCCCCCAGGTTTTATTTTTTATTATTTATTTTGCATTAAAAATTGATGAATTCGCCCCGGTTTGACCCAGCATTCGAGTTCAGCTCTGGAGCTTCCGGCTCCATCTCTCAGTTCCTGACCCAGCCGTGCTGATAACGCGGAATGAGTTGGAAAAGGGGAAGCGAGACAGGCCAGGGAAGCGTTTTGGGTGCGAACTTCCCATAAACGGGAGCTCCCGGTGCCGCCGATCGCTGCCCGGCCCCGCCGCACCGGGCGCTGCCGGCCGGGCCCGATCACGCCCGCCGCGGGCCGGTTCCCCGGGTACCCCACGCCATGCGCTGGCCGCGCCGGCCCCGCCGTTACCATTTTCTTGCTCTCGGTGCCGCGCCCGCCCTGCCGCGACATCGTGTCCGCCCGGCCCGGCCCGGCCGCTCCGTCCGCCGCGGGGCACCAAGGGACCCAACGGGGCGCCGCGGGGCACCACGGGACACGCAGTCCCCGCCGCGCCGCCGTCCGCACCCCGCCCGCCCGTGTGGACTACAAATCCCAGAGTGCATCGCGCGCCCAGAGGGTGCTCCGTCCCGCTGCACGTGAGCGCCAGGCACCGACCAATCCCGGCGTGTGAGGGGGGTCACGTGATGGCCGCGGTGGCCGCTAAGGGGCGCTATCGCCCGCCGCAACCGTGAGGGCGCCGCCGTCGGGGCCGCGCTGGGCCCGGCTCGGCTCGGCTCGGCTCGGCTCGGCTCGGCCCGGCCCGGCCCGGCCCGGCCCGGCCCGGCCCGGAAGCGCCGCTCCCCCGGCCTCACGTCCCGGGGTGTCCGCCAGCAGCGTGCGGCCCCTGCCCGGCCGGTGACGGAATGCTGGCTCCGGTGCTGCTCCCTACGGTCGGTCCCGGTGCTGCCGGCTTCCTGCAGGCCGCCCCGCGACCCCTAGCCCCGGCTGGTGTTGGCGAGTCAATAACGCCTCATGAGCCAGCGGCAGAGCAAAGGGTCTCGCCGTGGGAGAGGGGCCTGTCCCGGTGCCCCCGTGCTGGGCTCCTGCTCCCGCCTTGGTCCCACACTGCCACCTTGGAATGGGAATGGAACCGTGGAATGTGCCGAGCTGGAAGGGACCCACAAGGATCGAGTCCAGCTCCTGGCCCTGCACAGGACACCCCAACAACCCCACCGTACACCTGAGAGCATTGCCCAAACGCTCCTTCAGCTCTGCCAGGGCCAGACCCACGGGAACCTGTTCCTGTGCCTTCCTTGCCCAGCTCCAGGGGCTCGGCAGAGGCTGATTCGGGCAAAGGGCAGCTGCTGTCCGTGGGTGGATGAAGCAAGCCCTGTGCTGGCAGGATTGGGCAGGCTCGGAACCATAGGCTGCAGTTCAGTGCGGAACACAAGCAGGTTTCCACCCTGTGAGGCTCACAAATGGCCCTGCAAGAACAGGGCAAAAGGCAGGGTGTCACAAAAACCAGCAAAAGACTGGGTGTCACAGGAACCAGCAAAAGACAGGGTGTCACAGGAACCAGCAAAAGACTGGGTGTCACAGAAACCAGCAAAAGACTGGGTGTCACAGGAACCAGCAAAAGACAGGGTGTCACAGGAACCAGCAAAAGACTGGGTGTCACAGAAACCAGCAAAAGACAGGGTGTCACAGGAACCAGCAAAAGACTGGGTGTCACAGAAACCAGCAAAAGACTGGGTGTCACAGGAACCAGCAAAAGACAGGGTGTCACAGGAACCAGCCGGGCTTGGGGCTGCAGGAACTGCAGGGAATATTCCCTGGAACAACCCAGCTTCCCCTAACCCTCCCAAGCCAGCACGGCCCCCCAGTGCACCAGATTCTGCTCCCAGACAGACTGTGCAATGTTTACTTACTTATTTAATCTCCTGTTGTTTATTTATTTACCCCATTATGTCCTTGTCCTGGACCTGTCACTGAGGGAGTGCTGAGCCCTGACCCAGCTGGGGTGGAGTGCCTGGGGCAGGACAAGCACAGGCACAGGGGGACCCTCGCTCCTGCTGGCTGCTCAGGAATCCAGCAGCTGGGAGCTGGCTGGCTGTCACCGCCGAGCAGGAGGTGGGGACAGGCTGGGCTGGGCTGCGGTGACCTGCTGGCATTGCCTTACATGGCTGCATCCCCGGGACACGGCCAGCTGCGAGGCACCGGGGCTGCCCCTGGAGCCTGGGGGGCTTCTCCTGGGCTGGGGGGCTGCCAGCAGCACCTCCACTGTGCCAGGGAGCTGCTGGGATGGCTGTGCTCCCTGTCTGCAGTGCCAGGTCCCCCCTCCTGCTCCCAGTCCCAAATGCCACCTTGTACTCTCTGCCACAGTGGTCCCAGTGTGCTGGTGGTTGATGGAGATCACTGAATCCTAAAACACCTAAAGTTGGAAGGGACCCACAAGGACCATGGAGTCCAGCTCCTGGCCCTGCACAGGACACCCCAACAATCCCACCAGGTGTCTGAGGGCGTTGTCCAAATGCTCCTGCAGCTCTGGCAGCCCTGGGGCCGTGCCCATTCCCTGGGGAGCCTGGGCAGTGCCCAGCACCCTCTGGGGGAACAACCTTTCCCTGATATCCAACGTAAGAAGACACCTTGTCCCTGGTCACCGCTGAGGTCCCTGGCATTGTCCCTCCGTGCTCGGCTGGGGGGCAGGGGGGGCACACACCCCTTGCTGAGCTGGGGGGCATGAGGGGCACACAGGGCACCCGCGCTGGCTCCTCAGTCCGTGTCCTGTGAGCACACGGAGATCGTCCCCAAGTGGAGCCGTTACTGCTCCCCGGGCCCGGGCGGGGGCCCAGCCGGCCCCGCTGCAGCCCGAGGGCACCGAGAGCCGGTCTGACGGCGTCGGGCGGCTCTGCCGGTTCCCGCCCGCACACGGGAGATGCTCCGGGAGACCGGTGGAAGCGAAACGCTGCGCCCTGTCCCCTCGGCAGGGCCGGGCTGCGCGGGGCTCGGGGCTCGCCGCCCCTCGAATACAGACCCCGATGCACGGGGTGAATCTCGCAAATCGGCCCGGGGGGCGGCCGGGACGTGGCAAAGCCCCGCTCCCCCCCGGACCCGTCCCGTTCTACCGCGCTCCGCCCCGTCTGGTGGGCGCAGGACCGACTGCGCCGCGCTCCGCCCCGCCGCGCCCATCGCGGGGGCCCGGAGCGCCGGGGGCGGCCGGGCCGGTCCGAGCCATGCCGTGCGGATCCCGGGAGCCGGTCCGAGCCATGCCGTGCGGATCCCGGGAGCCGGGCCGGGCCATGCCGTGCGGATCCCGGGAGCCGGGCCGGGCCATGCCGTGCAGATCCCGGGAGCCGGGCCGGGCCATGCCGTGCGGATCCCGGGAGCCGGTCCGAACCATGCCGTGCGGATCCCGGGAGCCGGTCCGAGCCATGCCGTGCAGATCCCGGGAGCCGGGCCGGGCCATGCCGTGCGGATGGTGGGGGCTGAGCCGTGCCGTGCCGCGCGGGGCTCTCCCGGCAGCGGCGCTGGGGCTGCGGGTGCTGGTGCTGAGCGCGGCGCTGGGCGCGGGGCCGGTCCGGGCTCAAACACCCCCCTTCCCTTTCTGGGACCTCTCGCTGCCCTGGCACCGCCGCCTGGACGACCTGCTGGGCCGGCTGAGCCCCGCCGAGCTGGTGCTGCAGGTGAGGGGGCGGCGGGACCCCCCCCCCCGGGGGCCCCCGCGGGACTCCCCGCTCAGCCCCTGCAGGTGGCCGGGGGGGAGCGATGTGGAACGGCCCCGCGCCCCCCATCCCGCGCTTGGGCATCGAGCCCTACAACTGGAACACGGAATGTCTGCGGGGCGACGACAGAGGCACCTGGATGGGCCACGGCTTTCCCGCAGGCGCTGGGGCTTGCCGCCGCCTTCAGGTACCAGCGCCGGAGAGCGGGGCTGTGGGATGGGACCTTGTCAGACAGGTCCCCCCTTGCCCACACCGCCCTGACACCCCTGTGCTGTCCCCACAGCCCCGAGTTCATCTACCGGGTGGCCAATGCCACGGCCACCGAGGTGAGAGCCAAGCACAACAGCTTTGCTGCTGCCAGCCGCTACAGTGACCACACCGGGCTCAGCTGCTTCAGCCCTGTCCTGAACATCATCAGGCACCCACTGTGGGGCAGGAACCAGGTGCCAGATTGGGCGGGTGATCCCTGGCTGGGATCGGGCCACAAAGGACCGTGGCTGACCAAGCTGGACGTGGCCATGGCTTGCCAGGCCGTGGGGATGTGGGGATGGGGCTCCCGGAGGTGACCCACCTGTGCCCTGGACAGGAGACCTATGGGGAGGACCCGTTCCTGAGCGGGGAGCTGGCCCGCAGCTTTGTGCAGGGGCTGCAGGGCCAGCACCCCCGTTACGTCAAGGCCAGCGCTGGCTGCAAACGCTTCAGTGTGCACGGGGGCCCTGAGAACATCCCTGTCTCCAGGCTAAGCTTCGATGAGAAGGTGAGCACAGCGGGGAGGGGGGTGTTAAGAGGGCAGGGGAAAGCAAAAGCAGGGCTAACTCCCACTCAGCTCCAAAGTGATCCTGTGCTGGAAAAAGCAGGATTCTTGCTGCACAAGCACCTTGGCTTGCTGGAAGCAGAAGCAAGCACCAGTGTTTCTCTGCAGAGTGCCCAAACAGAGCACTAGCACGTACACGGCGAAAAGAAGCAACCTGACGCTTCCTGCTCTCTCTACAGCTCTCGCTTGCAGACAGGGCATGTTTGGCGTGGATCTAGCCCCGGGAGCTGTGCACTGTGCTGGGGAAGTGCTACAAGTCTGCCTGAAGCTCCTCCTGCAGCCTGCAGCCCTGACGGCTTCTGCCTCATGCTCCCCGCCACCAGCTGCTCTCCCCGAGCTGTTCTTGCTTTCAACAGTCTTCCACGACTCTCGGGTTTTTGTTGGTCTGTTCATTCCGAGATTCGGGTGGTTAAATGTCCTTTGCCCTCTGAAAGCCCCATGCCGAATGCAGAAATAAACCGGAGTCTTCAGATGTTCTTTTTCAAGGATTTTCTCTTGTTTATTATATCTTATCTTGCCCCTTTTTCTCCGTGCCCGGCCAAGGTTTGTCCAGCACGGGCACAGGCGACGACTCCCTGCTCTGACGAAGGCTCGTCCTCTCTTATACAGATAGTTACGTACTGATTGTTTACAATTACACACCAATATCTACATTCTATACTAAACAGGTCACTTCTACACTAACCCAATCCCTCTAAAGCTACTTTGTGCCACCTCACTGCAGAAGATGGAGACGAAGAAGACCCCAGGCCACCGCCCAGAATCCTCCATCTTGTCACCATTCACCCCTATACTTGAAACCCCAAATGTGAAAATAATACTACTTTTTATTACACTTTGTGTCTTGCAATTCCTCTCCCAATGTTGGAAATCTTCCCCATGGACTAAAGTCAAAGCTCTTGCCTTTCTGGGCTCAGTGCCAGGGTCTCTAACCCCCCTGTACAGATCCCAGACCCCCCTGTACAGGTTTTAAACCCCCCTGTACAGGTTTCTGACAGTCCAGGGTATCCAAAGGAATGCCCTGGACTCCCACATCTCCCCCTCCTGTTTGAACCAAAAAAAAAAAAAAAACCCATTTGGCCACTTTGTCCATGGTTTGCCGTATGCATTGAAACAAACACGGCAAGATCAGGAGAAGAATTACAAGTCCCAATAAAATATATAAAAAATACATACATACTTATTCCTAAAATTTCCCTTCCACAACAATGAAAGGCTAAAAAATTCGAACATGCCATCCATCCATGACCCAGTTATCTCTCCAAGTTTGTTTCATGCTTTCTTGCAATTGTCTGATGTGTTCTTGAATGGTTTTGAATGATCTAACAATTTCATGCAGCACGTTCCCTCAAACTCTTCACATCTGTGTCTATGTATCAACAACCGATCGAGGTTCTCTTTTGAAGAGTTGTTCATCTCACACTGTCAATATCAGTTAACAAATCTCTGTGCGAGAGAGATATCCCAGGAATGCTTATTCAACTAACAACCCACCTGATCCAATTGTTTCAAGGCCGCTCCTGCTGCTGCCTGTGGCAAAAGCAGAACTGTTACAAATCCTCGGCCTCTTTCCTAGATATCAATTTTTTCATCACCTTTAGGATTGCATTGAGTGACGAACTCTTTTTTTTTTTTTTTTTTTTTTTTCTCCATGTTTTTGTTCTTTCATCAACATCATGTTGGGTGGCAGCAAAGAAAGCTTCCCAATGCTGCATGGGTCATCTTTGACATTTGCAGGGATTGCATACCAAATTCTGTTCCCACAAATGAAAAAGACTCCTTTTGGCAATTGTGTTGGAGCATGGTTGGATGGCTTGTCCCACATCTTAGTGTAATTACACCAAGATGATTCATCTCTAAAAAACTGAAAATTTGGAGTGGCGTCTGTTGTTTTCTGCCACCCCTGAACGATTGGATTTCATGTAGAAATTCATTCTGACTGACTCAAGAGTTTTTAGTTCACATCCCATTTGCCAATCGGATTGTTAACTGAATTTGAGATGACCTTTGAAATCATTGAAGGGATGTCTTTTGGAATCGGCCATTTGTTCACCAGCTCTAAGTATGTTTAAAAGGATTTTTCTGGATTTTGAATGCATCAAGCAAATGATGTCCCATTCTGATGCATTGGCTTGAGTCTCTCAAACATTCCTTTTTTGGTTGAATCATGGGTAGATTTGCCGCATTGCTCAAGGGAACCAGCAAAAAGATGAGGCACATGCAAATTGCAAATGGCCTCCTCTTCGTAGGAATCCCTGAACCGTGACACCTTCCCAAACCCAAAGAAAAGTCAAGTCCCAAAGTCTCTTTTGCACACTGAGCCAAGATGTGTCTGTTCACGTCTTGATGTTCGTTCATATCTGTGTGCTTATTTCTCTGTTCTCAGTCTCGGGGTCTGCGTCTGTCTGCATCTGAACTCGACAGGGCTTCACGTTCTTGACTGCAGCCCGTCCCGGTCCAACTCCTGTGAAGACAGAAGCACACCCTTGCCCCAAGTTATTAGTTTGAATGGCTTTTTGATCTGTCCTTTATCTGGATTTTTAAAGAGCTCTTTTCCATTTCACATTTCATATAATTAATTGAGAATCTGCAAGAATCTTTGCTGCAATCGACTTTATGTCGAATGGTGTCATATCATAAATTCCGAATGTCCCTTTTAACATTTGTTTAAAATATGGTGATCCCATCTCGGGTTCTGCCCTTGGGCATCATATGTCACGGGCAAAGCCATTGCTGTTGCCCCTGCAGAACCTGCATCTTTCGGTGCCTGTTTGCACCACGTCAGTCCAACCCATTGTACCTTATGAGCTGGGAAGTACTTGGAAACTTGGAACCTTTTGTATAATTGTCCCTCTTTTTGACTGAGGAGTAAAACCTTGAATGCTGGGAGAAGTGCATAAACCTTGTGCAGCACCGCCCACAAATGAGGAAAACCCTTTAGGTAATAAATGTTCTATTTGAAAACCCCTTTTTCAGTTTGAAAAACCCTTTTCGATTTAAAAATCCTTTTTCAGTATCAAAATTTCTTTCAGTATCAAAATTTTCCTTTTCATTATCAAAATTCCCTTTCAGTATCAAATTTTTTTTTTTTTTTTTCCCCAGTTCGAAAACGTTTTTCGGTTTAAATACCCTTTTTGATTTCAAAAGCCTTTTGAGTCTGTGTGTGGACTTTCGGTCGAGCAGCCACTCTCTCAAAAGCAGCAGCACCGGGGCTGCCTGCGTGTGAATCAGCCCGCGAGATCCCTTCCGCATGGGCGGGTCCCCGATAGAAATCTCCGCCCCGGCCGCGCCCCGCCGCTGCATGCACCGCCTCGGCCCCGCCGTCCCGATCGTCACCGTGGTGCCGCCCACCGAAAGTCAGCTCGCTGCTGGGGTCCCGCTGCTCGGCTCCTGCGAAGCAGACGCGATCCGACCCGCGCTGCCTCCCGTAGCTTCCGCCATCACCGCGCGGGGAGCTGCGGATGCCGTCCCCGCCGCTGCCCCGCCGCTCCTGCGATCCGCTCCGCCCCTGCCCGGCGCGTCTCCCGCTCGCTCGCCAGCCCGCTCTGCCCCGCGCGCCCGCGCCGCCACCCCGCCTTCCGCGGCCGCTCCGCGCGTCCCCTGCCCGCTGCCCGCCGCCTCCAACCCCCGCCCCGGCTCGTCCAAAGCGACGAGGGGGAGTTTCGGCGGGCTGGCGCCGCGCAGTGTGCCTGAGGGGGGTGAAGGGGCTCCTTCCCTTGGTGGACTGGACTCCTGACTGTCCCCTTTGGTCGAGAAGAGCTGCTGGCTCATCTCAGGTTCGTCTCTTAATTAGAGACCCTTTAGCCGCTGGCAAGTGGCCAGCATCTGTTTCTTCCAATAACTGACTGAGTAATAAATCACCTTCTTCCTTCCCCTCGCCCCGGTTGGCTAGAGAGAGGATTCTCCTTTCCTTTACCTGAAACTGCCTCTAACATGATTCTAGCTGATGGCAGCAGTTTAAAAGCTGCTTTGTCCTTAAATGTTGTCCTATGTATAATTCTCTATTTTCCTCCCTGCCAGAATCCTGGCTCTAATAAAACTTTTATCTTGCTAAATGGGTAATTGCATCTGATCCAAAAAGCAGAGCCTGTATGTAGCTCCTTGTCAGAAAGGCCTGCAGGATGTGCAGACACCATGCCCTGTAGGGTAGATAGGATACTAGGTTGCTCGTGGGAGAGGGACATGACCCCTCCCGTGTTCTGAATCTCAACTGTCTTACCACACAGATGTTTTCAAGCTCAGCTCGGAGGTTTCCTGCTCACTGGCCAGCAGTTGACAGGAGGACGGATTCCAGGGCCCCTTGGAGATCTGTCTGTCCGAGATGAACCCGAGATCAGCTGCCTGGGTCCTTTTTCCTCTCCTGTGGGTCTCTTCTCCTCAGATGTTCGGGAATCAAGTCGGCTTTCTGGCTTTTGAGGGCTTGCTTGAGCTTCTGGACTTGCTCAGTGAGCCTGGGTGTGCCCACCCAGGGACGCCAATTCTCGGGTTTTTGTTGGTCTGTTCATTCCGAGATTTGGGTGGTTAAATGTCCTTTGCCCTCTGAAAGCCCCATGCCGAACGCAGAAATAAACCGGAGTCTTCAGATGTTCTTTTTCAAGGATTTTGTCTCGTTTATTATATCTTATCTTGCCCCTTTTTCTCCGTGCCCGGCCAAGGTTTGTCCAGCACGGGCACAGGCGACGACTCCCTGCTCTGACGAAGGCTCGTCCTCTCTTATACAGATAGTTACGTACTGATTGTTTACAATTACACACCAATATCTACATTCTATACTAAACAGGTCACTTCTACACTAACCCAATCCCTCTAAAGCTACTTTGTGCCACCTCACTGCAGAAGATGGAGACGAAGAAGACCCCAGGGCACCGCCCAGAATCCTCCATCTTGTCCCCATTCACCCCTATACTTGAAACCCCAAATGTGAAAATAATACTACTTTTTATTACACTTTGTGTCTTGCAATTCCTCTCCCAATGTTGGAAATCTTTCCCATGGACTAAAGTCAAAGCTCTTGCCTTTCTGGGCTCAGTGCCAGGGTCTCTAACCCCCCTGTACAGATCCCAGACCCCCCTGTACAGGTATTTTAACCTCCCTGTACAGGTTTCTGACAGTCCAGTGTATCCAAAGGAATGCCCTGGACTCCCACACACGACTGCCTCACGCTTCTGGGCACAGCCAGCATTGTGTCCTGAGGACGCTGCCTTCTCTCGCGCTAGACGCTGCTTTCTCGGCAAAAGGCAGTTTCTCGCTTCTGACAGCACTGCTATGGAAAAGCAGTAGAGAGAGCCAGCAGAGCTTCTGCTGGTGCTGCAAAAGCAGGGCTAACTCCCACTCAGCTCCAAAGTGATCCTGTGCTGGAAAAAGCAGGATTCTTGCTGCACAAGCACCTTGGCTTGCTGGAAGCAGAAGCAAGCACCAGTGTTTCTCTGCAGAGTGCGCAAACAGAGCACTAGCACGTACACGGCGAAAAGAAGCAACCTGACGCTTCCTGCTCTCGCTACAGCTCTCGCTTGCAGACAGGGCATGTTTGGCGTGGATCTAGCCCCGGGAGCTGTGCACTGTGCTGGGGAAGTGCTACAAGTCTGCCTGAAGCTCCTCCTGCAGCCTGCAGCCCTGACGGCTTCTGCCTCATGCTCCCCGCCACCAGATGCTCCCACCGAGCTGTTCTTGCTTTCAACAGTCTTCCACTGCTGCCTCACGCTTCTGGGCACAGCCGGCATTGTGTCCTGAGGACGCTGCCTTCTCTCGCGCTAGACGCTGCTTTCTCGGCAAAAGGCAGTTTCTCGCTTCTGGCAGCACTGCTATGGAAAAGCAGTACAGAGAGCCAGCAGAGCTTCTGCACACTCCAGGTGCTGACCCCACTCTGCCCTGGTGCCTGCAGGTGCTGGAGCGGGACTGGCGCATGACCTTCCTGCCCCAGTTCCAGGCATGTGTGCGTGCTGGCTCCTACAGCTTCATGTGCAGCTACAACAGGTGTGGGGCGTGGCGGGGGCCACAGGGGCTGGGCTGCCCTTGGCATGGCCAGTGCCCCGCTCTCCTGGCTGCCCCATCCCCTCCCCAACAGGACCAACGGCGTTCCCGCTTGTGCCAACAAGAAGCTGCTGACAGATATCCTGCGTGGCGAGTGGGGCTTTGATGGGTACGTGGTGAGCGACGAGGGGGCCGTGGAGCTCATCATGCTGGGGCACCACTACACACACAGCTTCCTGGAGACAGCAGTTGGTGAGCTCACGGGCTGGGCGGGGGGTCAGTCCCCAGGCATCGCGCAGCCGTGACAGGAGTTCTCCTTTCTCCCCGGCATGGCAGCCTCAGTGAACGCTGGGTGCAACCTGGAGCTCTCCTATGGCCTGAGGAAAAACGTTTTCATGCACATCCCTCAGGCTCTGGCCATGGGCAACATCACGCTGCAGGTGACCGAGTGGAGCAGGAGCCAGGGTGTGGGCAGAGAGCCGGGGCTGTCCCTGCCGAGCACAGCTGAGGTGTTTGTGTCGGGGTCTCCACAGATGCTGCGTGACTGCGTCCGGCCCCTCTTCTACACACAGATGCGGCTGGGGGAGTTTGACCCCCCAGCCATGAACCCCTACAGCTCCCTGCACCTGAGTGTGGTGCAGAGCCCCGAGCACCGCAACCTCTCGCTGGAAGCTGCTGTCAAGAGCTTTGTGCTGCTGAAAAATGTGCGGGGGACGCTGCCCCTGCGGGCCCAGGACCTGTCCAGCCAGCACCTCGCGGTGAGCCCCTGCAGGATGGCGGCCAGAGGGACGTACTGACTCCACACCCATGGCACACAGGAGTGACAGGGCTGCTGGTGCCCACCCTCACCCCTCTGCCCTCTGCAGGTTGTGGGTCCCTTCGCTGACAATCCCTGGGTGCTGTTTGGGGACTACGCACCGGTGCCGGAGCCTCAGTACATTTACACTCCCCGGTAAGACAGCGTGGTCCCACCTCATGTTCCCTCTCCTGTTCCCCTCTTCTGGGCACTGTCCAGGGCTCCTGCTGGAGCTGCTTGGCCCTTGGCTGGTGGCCAGGGTAAGGGGGCTGTCTGCATTGTGCCCCGACCCTGGGGCACAGCTGCCCCTATGTCCTCTGCTCTTCCCTGGTGCAGGAGGGGGTTGGAGATGCTGGGGGCCAATGTCAGCTTTGCAGCAGGCTGCAGAAAGCCACGGTGCCAGCAGTACTCACGGGCAGAGCTGGTGAGGGTGGTGGGGGCAGCTGACATCGTGCTGGTCTGCCTCGGGACAGGTAGGTAGGAGCGGGAGGACACTGGGTGGGCATTGCCAGGGGAAGGGGAGTGCTCTGGGAGAGGGGGAGTGCCCATGAGCCACCTCTGAGGCTGTGGGTGCCCCTCTGCCCTGTGTGCAGGGGTGTAAGGGACTCTCCCTTTGCTGTCCCCACCCAGGAGTAGACGTGGAGGCAGAGGCGAAAGACCGGAGTGACCTGTCCCTGCCGGGGCACCAGCTGGAGCTGCTGCAGGATGCTGTGCAAGCTGGTAGGAGCTCCGTGGGACCTCAACCTACCCAGGTGTTCCCCATCCATGGGACACCCTGGGGCCATCCCAGCAGTGCCACTACAGGGCTCTCAGTGACAGCCACCTCCCCGCAGCCGCCGGGCGCCCCGTCATTCTGCTGCTGTTCAACGCGGGGCCCCTGGACGTGAGCTGGGCGCAGGCACACGACGGCGTGGGGGCCATCCTGGCCTGCTTCTTCCCTGCCCAGGCCACCGGCTTGGCCATTGCCAGGGTCCTGCTGGGCAAGGCGGGGGCCAGCCCGGCCGGCCGGCTGCCAGCCACTTGGCCTGCGGGCATGCACTAGGTAAGGCCAGGGCTGCTTATCCCACCCTTAGCCTTTCCCTGCCTTGGTGGCTGGAGCAGCTGTGGGATGCAGGGCTGGTTCTTGCCTGTGCCTGCCCAGCCCTGCCCTGTTCCTCTGGCCCCTTTGTCCCGCAGGTGCCACCGATGGAGAACTACACCATGGAGGGACGGACATACTGGTGCTACGGGCAGGAGGCCCCGCTGTATCCCTTTGGGTATGGGCTGTCCTACACCACCTTCCGCTATCGGGACCTGGTGCTGAGCCCCCCGGTGCTGCCCGTCTGTGCCAACCTCTCCGTGTCTGTGGTGCTGGAGAACACGGGGGCTGCGGGACAGCGAGGAGGTGGGCACAGCTGCTCTGCCCCGAGCTGGCTGTACGGGGTACAGACGCGCCCGAGCTCCCCCCTGCGAGGGGACTGCCGTGCAATCCCGCCGTGCTGACTCCCATCCCTCCGTGCAGGTGGTGCAGCTGTACTTGCGCTGGGAGCAGTCATCCGTGCCGGTGCGCCGCTGGCAGCTGGTGGCTTTCCGCCGTGTGGCCGTGCCGGGGCCGGCCGGGAGGCCAAGCTGTCCTTCCAGGTGCTGGCCGAGCAGCGCGCGGTCTGGGCGCGGGAGTGGCGCCTGGAGCCCGGCACGTTCACCCTCTTTGCCGGCGGGCAGCAGCCCGGCCAGAAGGCGCGGGCGCCCTCGGAGGTGCTGAGTGCGCGGTTCGGTGTCACCGGCACGGCGCGGCCCTTGCGCGGCTGCTAGCGGCGGCAGCGGCCACGGCGTGCCGGCAGAGGGAAGGGATGCGGGATACCCCGTGTGCCGCCCCGCAATAAAGTGTTGGTGCTCCGTGGCAGCCGTGTGGGGCATCCCCTCCATCCTCCCGGCACAGCGCTGGCATCTCCCCGGAGCAGGAGCGCACCGCTCTTGCCCTGCTCGCTGCTTTCACCACCCTCCCGCCGCTGTCCCGCCCCGAGGCGCTGCTGCAGCCCCACACCCTGCCCGTGCCCCACACCGGCCACGGGGCAGCGGCCGCCCGGACCCGCGTGTGCTGCGGCCAGACGTGCCTGCGCCTCCCGCTCTATTTTTAGCTGCCGGGCTGCTCCAGCGCATTCCCTGTGCCGGGGGAGCGGGTGACTGGCAGCCCTGGGAGGCTCGGGACGGCAGGGGCCGGCCCTTCTCCTTCCCAGGCAGGATCCAGGGAGCGGGCAGGATGCTGCAGGGAAGGGGGCAGAGATGCAGTGGTTGGAGCGGACAAGCCCTGCGCTGGCCTGAGGGGCAGATCCGTCCCTGCAGCAGCTCGGGGGCTGTGGAACGGCGCTGGGATGTGATTCCGGCAGCAATGCTGGCGGGGAGCCGCAGCTGGGCAGGAGCTCCTCCGGATGGTGTTGAAAGACTGCGATCTCCTCCGGCCCCGAGGCCGGAGGCCAAGGTGGGGGTGGCGGGGAGCGCGTGGGGCTGCCCAGGCCTGACCCCATGACATCAGGACACTAATTACAGATGCGGCTTCGGATAATTACAGAGCAGGCGCGAGCTGGGGCAGGGCAGGGTGCAGCCCGCTGTGGCTCAGCCCATTGCTGGCCCATTTGTCACTGACACCCACAGGGGATTGTCCTGCGGCAGCCGGGATTTGCCCTGGGCCGTGGTGTAGCCCCATGGCAACATGCTGGGGGTCTGGTTGTTGCCCTGGCATGCTGCTGGTGATGGGTTCCTGTTGCATCCATCCACCCCAGGACAGGACACAGGGACAGACACTCGTCCCCGGGATCCTGCTGGGCCACTGCCCCACAGCTAGTGGGAATCAGCTGGGGTGTTTTGGGGACAGGGATTCAGAGCAGCTCTTGTGGGCACCATGTCACAGAGCAGCAGGGTGGGAGCAGCCTGGGGCCAGGGCAAAGTCCAGGGGCTGAGGAGAGAGGTGGGAGTAGAGGGATAGGGAGCAGGTGGCAATGGGTGGGATGGGGTGTCCCACACGGTACTTTGCTCAGAGGTGCTGGTGGGGTTTGTTTGCCATCCTTATCCCTGTTTGCTCCCAAACTCATACAGTGTCAGCTCCCGCTGGCAGGGCTGAGCTGTGGCTGTAGTTATCCTTTGACTTTGGGGTGCTGATCCCTTTGGGTCCCTACAATCGGTGTCAGGGCCAGGTGTTGAGCCTCGGGGTGCAGCCCCCTGCCCAGACTGGCAGGACAGTGGCAGTGTTGCACCCCGTGCTGCAGGGCTGAGGAGCACAGGGAGTGCTGGGGCATGCAGCAGCCAGGGCTGGTGCCGTGCTCATCATGAGCTCATCGGATTTTCCATCAGCTCAGGGAGGGCAGCTGTTCCCAGCACCACGGGAATGGGGGGGCCGGACCCAGAACCCCAACACAGAGGGGCTCTGCCTGCAGCAGAGTGATCAATCAATCCCTGCTTGTGTAAGCCCATCGACTTGGGCTGGCATGGCATTCACGAGCCCTCTCGTGTTGCACTGTTGGAGCGTGGCCACAGGCCCTGTACATCCACGGCTGCCCCTTCCTCACCTTGCCCCCTGCTCCAGACTGACCCCACTGTGGGTAAAGAACCATGGACGTGGCTGGATCCAGTGCCAGCTGTCCCAGAGCCTTGAGATGCTCATCTGCTCCAGGTGATGCTGTGGGACCCACAGGCAAAGGGGTTTTGGAAGCTGCCCAGTCCCCCTTGGAGCACGTCATGCAGTGGCTGCAGTCCCACTCTGCCAGGTTCCCCATGGAAATACGGGGCTGTGGAGCTGCTGCAGCCCCTTGGGTGCTCAGCCATGCAGCAATGCCAGTGGGGCTGTTCCTCTTCCCTGTCCCAGGGCACACTCTGGCTTTGTCAGTTCCCTGGGACATTGCATTCTCTGCCATCCTCCCGGAGTGCCCAGCTCCCAGAGCTGAGGCTTGGCCATGCAGCGTTCCCTGGTGAGGAGTCAGCTGGCAGGTGAGGCTCTGGGAGTTTCAGGAAGCCTCTGCTCTGTCTGAGCCAGGTGAGAGGGTGCAGGGCTGGAGGCTGTAGGAGGGTGATTACTTTAGGGTGATTTGGGGTGTAGGCTACCCCTGCAGCATCACAGAGTGGGGCCACCCGTCTGCTGAGGAGCTCCCCATCCCTGAGTCAGGGGAATGCACTTCCAAGGGAAAGGGCTGGGATTTCGGTAAACCTGTTTGCCTGGTAGGTGAGGGAGAATGAGTGGCAGGGGATCTCCTGGCCTGCGGTGACATCATGCTCAAAACAGGCATCTCTGATGGGTGCTGCCCGCAGAAAACTAACTTTGCTCATCCACACACCCAGAGCCGGGAACTCTGCGGGATGCCCGGAGCAGACCGGCCACGTGGTGGACAAGGACACGTCCGTGCTCCTGGTGCCCCTGCAGAGCCTGGAGCCGCGTTCCTCCCACTGCCGCTGCTGCCCACTTGTCCCCTGCCCTGGCCGTGCCGCTACGTTCCCGTCCAAGCAGGGCCGAAAGGGGTTTCGGGGCTGAGCGGGGGCCGCCGCTCCTGCCCGGGGAGCGGGAGAGGCCTCCGTTGTCTGCCGGTCACCGGAGCAGGGTGGGATGCGGAGCGGGGGGAGCCCCGCGGGCGGGGGCGGCTGCTGGCGGTGACTGAGGCTCACGTGTGATGGGGAGAGGGGGAGCGGCAGCTCCGAGGCCTCTCGAACAGCTGAGGTGGGGCTCGGAAACGGGAAATCCGCGTCGTTTTGGGGTGCCTGAGGCGTGGGCAGCTGGTCCGGGTGGCGCTGCCTGTGCATCGCGGTGCTGCTCGGGGCGGGGCGCGTTTGCTGCGGGGCCAGCGCTTCGCGCGTGACCGGAGCATCGTAAAATGCGTGTGCCAGCCCCAAAATCTGGGAGAGCAGGGGCTGGAGACGGGCGGGTGGCCGAGCGAAGCTCGGGGATGCTGAGCGCTGCGGGAGCAGGCAGAGGGACAGGCCCGAGGCGGGGGTGACGGGCGCGGGGTCCCAGCCGCGGCTGCGGGAGGAGCGGCGCCGGCTCCGGGCTGCGGGGCCGCGTCTGGAGCCGGGGCGAGGCGGAGCATCCCCCGGCCGCTCCCCCCGGCCGGGGCCGCGGGGCCGGGGCGGGGAGCGCTGAGCGTCCTCCCCCGCGGGCCGGGGGGAGCGGGGCTGGGCCAGCCCCTGCGCCTGCCGCGCCATGGAGCGGAGCTGCGCCGGGCGGGAGCCGCAGCCCCGGCCCCAGCCCCAGCCCCTCGGTAAGGATCCACGGCGGCACCGGCGCCGGTACCGGCTCCGGGGAGCGCCCGGGCCCCCTCCCGCACCGCGGGGCCGCAGGGGGTCGGGGTGCGGCCGAGGGCTGCGGGATGCGGCCCGGGGGTGCGGGGTCTGCCGGGGGGCGCGGGATGCGGCCCGCCGTGCCGGCGGAGATGCGGCGGCCGGGGCCGCGGAATGCGGCGGAGCGGAGCGGGGCGGCGGCCCGGGGAAGCGGTGGAGGACCCGGGGCGGGGGGGGAGAGGAGGGGGGGGGGAACGCGCTGTCGGGGCGGCTTCCCGGGAGGGACAAAGCCCGGGCACGGCCCTTCCATCTTGGGGAGGGCCGGAGCGGCCCCGGCCCCGCCGCCGTGGGGGGTGCAGGGGGGCTGCCCTTGGGGAGCCCCGGGGGTGGCGGCGCCGGCGCCGCCCCGGCTCGTCCCCGCCGGCCGGTGGGCGATGCCCCCCGCGGGAGCACCCGCTGCCCCCCGCCCGCCCGCCCGCCCGGGGCCGCCCCCGCCCCGCCGCGTGGACTCGCGGCTCGTCCCGGCAGGGCCGGTCCCGCTGCCCCGGGATGAACCGGGGAGGGCGGCGGGGCCGCGCTCGGGGCCGGGGTTGGCGCTGCCTCTCGGGGCTCCGGCGCCGCGCTCGCTGTGACTAAGCAGAGCTCCGCGGCGGAGCCGCTTCCCACCGCGGGAGGAAGAGGAGAGGCGGCTCCCCTCCCCCTCCGCCCCAGTGCTCCATCGCCCGGGCCCGCGGAGAGGGAGGGAGGGAGGGATGGCTGCGGCTCCCGGCGATGCTGAAAACCGGCGGCTCCTGTACCAGCCGGCCGCGGGTTCTGGCATCGCCAGACATGTTGTCTGAGTCCCGCTCTCTGCCTCCGCCGCTTTCCCGCCCGCCGTGGCCTTCCTGCTCGATGCTGTCGCTGCTCGGGTACCAGGGCTGGCTGCTCCCGGACACCCTGGGCTCCCCGCACACCCGGGTGGGTCATTGGCTGCTCTGCTGTGAGCATAAAATGGTGCTGAAGGAGCACGGGTGGTTTTGCACCATGTCCTCCTCCAGGGACCATCCCTGACCTGTCCCATGTGGGTGACCTGCATGACTGGGCAGCCCGGCCTGCTTCCTGTCTTGTTGCCCAGAGCGGCTCAGAGCCACCAGCAGGGATGGGATTTCACTCAAGGGGCCGGGACCCACCACGTGTGGGGTAGCCGGTGGCACTGCAGGCCAGAAACTCGTGAAGGGCAGCCCGGGCAGGGTGTGACCCTGAGCTGCCCAGGTGGGCACAGGGATGCAGTAGACAGAGGGACAAGGACCAAGGCAGGGAGGGGGCAGAGATCTGTCCTTATCCAGGTTTCCCCCAGCCTCTCCAGCCCTTCTCCCTTGGCAGGGTGGGGAGGGAGGCCGAGCTGGTTGCCCGCCAGTGCCTGTGTTTGGGAGCAGCAGCTCGGGAGCTCTCCCAGCGCGGGAGCCGCCGCTGCGAAACCGTCAGAGCAACGTGATGCGACGTGCAGAGTGGTGATGTGACAGTCCCGTGGTGCCATGTCCAAAATAGTTAGCACAGCTCTCTCTCGCTCCTAGGAGGGCTCTGAGCAGGGTCAGGCAGCCCCACAGGCAGCCTGCTGGGAACGGAGCTGGATCCTGCATGGCCCCAGCCCTGGTAGGTGCTGCATCCGTGTTGGGAGGCACAGGACCTGTTTTTGGGGGGTACTGAGCTGCTCCCCAAGGGGCTGGATGCTGGCAGGCGCAGGGCCCCATGCCCTGCCCTCCAGCCAGGTTTCTGTTTCCCAGCGTGATGCTAGCAGACAGGTTTTTGGGAGCGCGGCTGGGCCGGCTGCCCTGGGCACTGGTGGCGCCGCTTGGGTCGCCCCAAGGACGAGGGCACCTCCTGTCGCCACTGCCAGCGTGCCAGATGGATGGTGGGCAGGTGTTCTGCCCCTGCCCTCGGGCTGTTTGGGGCTGCACTGTGACCACAGTTTGCTGTGGGGCTGCTGGGGCCAGCAGCAGCTCCAGCTCTTCCCTTCACGTGTGTTTTAAACCCTGGAAACCCCCTGGCTCTGGCCTCGCTCTCACCACGAGATCCCAAGTTCCCCTTGTTGCTCTCCAGCTCAGCATGTCACTGCTGGCAGTGCCGTGGGAGCTCAGTGACCTCTGCCTTGTCCCCTGGGCTGGTGCAGTTCCCCCATGGCTGCCCCCCACACCCCTATCCCAGAGCCTTGGCAGGACACGAGCCCTGGAAAAGGGGGCTGGATGTGCCTCTTTCTCCAGCCTGGCACCTGGCTGTGCCCTCCCAGGGACCCTGCTGCCTGCCCCCTCCTGCCCTGCTCCAGCCTGTCCCCCCTGTCCCCCGCAGCGGGGCTGTGGGCAGTGGTGGGGCACTGTGGGCCAAAGCCCAGCCAGCTGCCAGCTGCTTTTCACTGGCTCCAAGCTGGCGGGGAGAGGAGCCAGCCGTGGGTGACAGTGCCCATGTGCCTGGGGACAGGCTGCAGGTGGCTGTCCCCGTTGGGGACAGGGTGTCATTGCTGATGGCGGCTGCCAGGGTGGCACTGGCCACCCCCGAGGCAGGGGCTGCTGGCACTGCCCGTGTCTCCCTGCCCAGGCATGTGAGCCAGCACTGAGGGTGCCTGTCAGTGCTGTGCCTGCAGGCAGGACGTGGTGGGGACGTGTTGGGAATGTGCTGTGGACATTCCAGGGATGTGTCAGGAGGACTTGCTCACTGTCCTTGTCATCCAGGTGTAAGGGTTGCTGCAGCGCAGGGGAATGCCAGGAGCTGGGTGGGACAGGGCAGGGCTCAGCCCCAAGGCACATCTGAGTGGGATCAGGGGTGAGATCAGGGGCAGCACTGGGGCTTGGAGCACCCCCAGGGTTTGGAGTGTCCTAGTGCATCCCACAGAGCTCTGGTGGCCTCAGGTAGAGTGGACACCAGCACCCACAGAGCAATTCCTGCTCTGTGGCCACGGCTGCCTTCCTGCTCTGCACCAGGACCTGCTGGCAGCAAGAGACCGAGGGCTCATCCCCATGGGGCTGCTGTCGAGGGGAGGCAGCTGGGAACAGCTGCACCAGGGAGGGGCTGAGGGTGTATTGCACACATGGGTGTCCCCACGGGCTGTGGGGAGCAGCCCTGCAGGGCCAGCAGTGGCTCTTGGGGCCAGCAGTGGCTCTTTGGGCCGGCCTCAGGGTCTTGTCCTTGGCACAGCAGGGACTGACTGGTGCAATGGCCAGGGTGGCTGGGCAGTGTGGCATCAGCACCTCTGGGTGGCTTTCCACTGCCCACCAATGACCTCCACTGCACCATCAGCCCTGCTCTCCAGGCCTCCTGGGGCAGGGGCAGGCCCCGGTTGATGCCCCCTGCCCCGCTGGGCGCTGCACGGGGGAGCAGCAGCCCGTGGCTGCTCTGGCTGTGCTGCGGAGAGGGAACACAAGGATACGGAGCTGGGGGGAGCTGAGGTGACATCAGGCGGGTGCCCCCCCGTTGTTTGGGCAGTGCCCTGCAGGGACAGTTAACGAGGGCCGCTGGTCCGAGCAGCGCCCGCGGGCCCCGATGTGCTCTCGCTTCACGGCACCGGGATCTGCCTGTGCCTGGCTGAGCATCCCCGGCCATGTGCCGGCCAAGGAGCTGGGCTGGAGGTGCCACTGGTGCTCGGTGGCACAGGCACCAGGGCCAGAGGGAGGAGGAGCAGGATGGGCTGGGTGCTGTGGATCGAGGGCAGCACCTCGCCCCGTGCTGGGCACGGCGCCGTCCCGCTGGCAGCAGTGGGGCCGGTGCCATGCAGGCTCCCCCGGGCTGGGTGCTGCAGGGCAGCCGTGGCTGCGTGTCTGGGGGGACGGGAGCTAATCCGTGTGGAATGCCCTGGCCGGGGGAGAGGGGACGCCCGCGCCGCCTGGGCGCAGGCAGCGTTGGGTTTCAGGGCAGCTGCCGTGCTGGAGCAGCGACAGGGACAGATGGCGGCAGGGCCGGCCCTGCCCCACCTTGGGGGTCTTGGCTGGGCCTGGAGGTCTTGGCCGTGCCCACAGCCCTGCCCTGGCCACAGGTGCTGTTGTCTCTCTGGCCAGTGGGGCAGGGCAGATCCTGCCCAGGGCTCTGTGCCTGGCTGTGTGCGGTGACAGGAGGCACCCACTGTCCCCTGCCAGTGCTCCCCACACGTCCAGGGCTCTCTGAGGTATTTCCATCTGCTCAGGGGATCAGCCTGGCCTTGATGCTTTCGCTCAGCCCTGTGGGCAGCACTCGGCTGTGCCACCACAGTGGTCCCAGGGTCACCCCTCCCAGCTGGGACACACAATGGTGACACTGCAGGTGCCATCCTGGGATCTGGCACCTGGGGGCTGCCAAGCCCTGCTGCCTGTTGTTGCCCCTCTGAGGCAGCCCTGGGGGGACAGAGCAGGGGATCCCCGAGTCCCAGCCCCTCATCAGACCGGTGGCTGCCTCTCAGGGCACAGCGCTGGGCCATGGGATGTGCAGGATCGGGGCCAGGGGATGGGCTGGCTTCCTGCAGCAGAAAATACCCGGAAGGTCTGCGGGGGGGCCGGGCTGGCCGTGTCCCCACAGAGTCCAGGGTGGGGGAACCCTGCTGGCACAGCCCTGGCCTGGGGGGCTGCAGCGGCACCCCCAGCCCCTCTCTGGGGACCAGGGAAGCTGTGGTGTGCCCATGCTGTCAGTGCAGGGGGCTGGCAATGCCTCTTTGGGTAGCCTGGGCTGACCCTGGCTCGGAGAGCTCCAGCATGGGGTGGGTGAGGAGCCATGGGGTGAGTGAGGAGCCGTGGGTGGGTGAGGAGCCTTGGGGAGGGTGAGGAGCCTTGGGGAGGGTGAGGAGCCGTGGGGTGGGTGAGGAGCCGTGGGGAGGGTGAGGAGCTGTGGGGTGGGTGAGGAGACGTGGGGAGGGTGAGGAGCCGTGGGTGGGTGAGGAGCCGTGGGGTGAGTGAGGAGCCGTGGGGAGGGTGAGGAGCGGCGCCGGCCGTGTTTGCAGAGCCCACACTTTGCCCCTCGCTGAGGGTTGTGGAGAGCTCTGCAAACACGGCTGAGCCGGCGTGTGACATCAGCTGGTGGTGGGTGCTGGTCACTGGGGTTCTGCCACCTCCCTGGAGCTGGGGGCTCACTCTGCAGTGGTGCCCGTGGGGCTGGAGCTGTGTGTCCTGGGTGGGTCATTGTGGCCAGGAGTGATGGTGCTGCCACTGCTTGTGGGTTGGAGTTGGGATCCTGGCGAGTACTGAAGGGTTTGTTTGCAAAGGGCTGGTAATGGGGGTCGGAGGAGTCACCACCACTGTTGTCACTGTTGTCACTTCCACTTCTACGGAGGGCACATTGCCATGACATTGCCAGGCACTGGGATGTGCTCAGGGCTCCCTCGGGGTGCCCGTCCGGAACTGGGGAGATCCCCCGGGGCTGCCCCACGGCCGGCCCCACGCGGGGAGGGGGCTGTGTCTGGCAGCCTCGTGTGCATTCCTGGGCCATGAGTTCATGGCTGCGGGTCCGTGGCCCCCACGGGCTGTCCTGGTGACGTCAGGCCACGGCCCGCGCCCATCCTGCCTCCGACTGTGCCGCGGAAGCGCTCGACGTCCTCGTCCCCCTGGGGAGAGTGGCAGGGCAGTGTGTGGGTCCCCGTGCCTGTGAGGGGTCTCTGGCCCCGTGTCCCCCCAGGGCAGGGCCAGGCGGCAGCTGCCAGGGGATGAAGGGCAGCTTTGTGGTGGCAGTGCCTGGTGGAGCCCGGCTGTTCCTCTGTGCATTGTGCGCCCAGCGCCTGGCACCCGCTGTGGGTGCCCCCCAGGACCCACAGCAGCAGCAGGGCTGAGGTGGGGTCCCACCGCCCTCCCTGGCCTTGTTCCTGAGGGCTGTGCTTGGGGGGGACGGGGCTGTGTCCCCTGAGGGCTGCGTTTTGGGAGGATGGGTCTTCCACAGGCTTCCCCAGCTGAGTGACTTTGTGTTCTGCTCTGTCCCTCTTGCAGGGAAGCCACCGTCCCCGATGGGAGACAGCATCCCCCCGCCCTCTGCGCCACCCCCTTCGCCTGGGGGTGCCCTGCAGGGAGAGCGCAGCCCCCCCCAGCGTGACCGACTCGGCCCTCCAGATGTCATCCCCTGGGAAAAGACCGTCCCACCCGTCCCTGCAGCCATCACCCCCTCTGAAAAGATCGTCCCACCCATCCCTGCAGCCATCAGCCCCTCTGAAAAGATCGTCCCACCCGTCCCTGCAGCTGTGCCCCCCGCCCAGCAGCCCGTCTGCCCCCTGGCCGTGATGCCCTCCGAGAGCAGCCCCCTGCAGCATGACCGACCCGGCCCTCCAGCCGTGGCACTGCCAGGACAGCCCGTGTCCCCCAGCCCTGCCACCGTGGCCCCCTCAGCACAGAGTGTTCCCCCCCGGTGCGACCAGTCCCCCCCTGGACCCCCCAAGCCGCCTGGGATGGAGCACCCCAAAGAAGAAGTGTTGCCCCACAGCACCGGCCAGCCTGTCCCCGTCCACGCTGCCACCCCTTGCTCCGCGGAGACGCTGCCCCATGGGAGCCAGCCCCCAGCCCCAGCTGCCACTGAAGGGGCCCCTCCTGATGCCAAGAGCTCCCCGGGTGCCACAGCCGGGCCCTCGAAGGACGTGACCCCCCGGAGCAGCCGCCCCTCACCGTCTGCTGCAGCCAGCCCCCGGCCCAAGCAAGGTGGGTGCCAGGAGGTTGGGGTGCTCCAGTGATGCTGCACCCTGTGGGCACCAGTGGATGCCTGGTGGGGCCGGGCACTACCCTGACGGTGTTTCCCCTCTGCAGATGCCCAGAAAGCCCAGGCAAGGCACAAGCAGGCGAAGGAGCGGCGCGAGGAACGGGCCAAGTACCTGGGTATGGGGCTGGGAGGGAAAGTGGACGGGGGTAGGCAGGGGCTAAGGAGCTTTGCCGGGTCATGGGCAATCCCATTAGCTGTGGTTAGCTGAGCCGGGGCGGGAACGGCGGTGCTGGCAGCTCTGCCCACCAGGCACACCACTGACCCCGAGGCACACTGCTCACCCCCAGGCACACCAATGACCCCCAGGCATGCCGCTGATCCCCAGGCACACTGCTGACCCCCAGGCACACCGCTGACCCCCAGGCACACCGCTGACCCCCAGGCACACCGCTGACCCCCAGGCACACCGCTGACCCCCAGGCACACCGCTGACCCCCAGGCACACCACTGACCCCCAGGCACACCGCTGACCCCCAGGCACACCACTGACCCCCAGGCACACTGCTGACCCCCAGGCACACTGCTGACCCTCAGGCACACCGCTGACCCCCAGGCACACCGCTGACCCCCAGGCACACCGCTGACCCTCAGGCACACCGCTGACCCTCAGGCACACCGCTGACCCCCAGGCATGCTGCTGATCCCCCAGCACACTGTTGCTCCCTGCTTTGGATACTCCCCGGGTCTGTGCAGATGCCAGCAGCCCTGGTGCCCGGCTCTGCCATGTGCAGGCAGCCCCAGGCAGCCCCACAGCAGCCCGGGGCAGCGGGCGAGCGGGGCCCCTGCGCCGCGCATGGGGCCTCCTTGTCCCCGCGCTCTTTCCACCCTCATTCCCCCATTGTTCACCGCGCGGCTCGGCGGGCTCCCGGCGGGCTCCCGGCCTTCCTTTTGTCCTGGCCCAAACCCCTCCCTCGCCGGCCGTGATGCTGCCTGCCCCGCCAGCCCGGCCGCGTGCCCCGGCCGCAGCCGGCCTGTGGCCCCACGCCGCCGGCATGGGCACGCGGTCCCACCGCGGGGCTGCCCAGGGCTGCGCCTCCGGTGCCAGCCTGCTGCCCCCCACAGCTGCCAAGCGGGTGCTGTGGCTGGAGAAGGAGGAGAAGGCCCGGCTGCTGCGGGAGAAGCAGCTGGAGGAGCGACGCAAGCGGCTGGAGGAGCAGCGGCTGCGGGCGGAGAAGCGCCGGGCGGTCCTGGAGGAGCGGCAGAGGCAGAAGCTGGAGAAGAATAAGGTGGGGATGGGGGTGGCTGTCATGGGTGCAGTGGGCAGGGGGCTGGGGTGGCACATGGGATGCAGTCCCTGAGGAGTTCTCATGGCTCCAGCAGCCCTTCTGGAGATGCTTCATGAGCCCTTTGGGAGCTCCCCACTGTGCCCATCCTCTGCTGCCCCTCCTTCACGGTGCAGAGCCTGCGCTGTGCCCAGCTGCTTGGCACGTGTGCCCTGGCCGGGGCAAGCATCACTGTCCTGTCTCCCTCCAAGCACCCCCATCACTGCAATAGCCTCATGCTGGGAGGCTCTGGCTGGCCCCAGCCCCACTCCTGCAGCCGCCAGGCTCAGCCTGTCCCTCTCCCTCGGGCAGGAGCGCTATGAGGCAGCAATCCAGCGGTCGGTCAAGAAGACGTGGGCAGAGATCCGGCAGCAGCGGTGGTCCTGGGCCGGGGCCCTGCACCACGGCTCCCCCGCACACAAGGACGGTGAGTGCAGGGCTGGGCACAGGCACCTTGGGACCCTGTGGCTCTGACAGCAGTGGGGGCAGCTGGGCATCTCTCTGCCAACCCTCAAACCCAGCTTAATCCCACTTGGTGGGGTCGTGCTGCTATCTCTCTGGGCTGTGCTGGGGACTGATGGGGTCCTGTGGCTGTTCCCTGTTCCTGTGGGGCTGGGTGTAAGCTGGAGGCTGTGTGTCACAGTCCCTGTTACACTCAGAGAACGGCCTGGGGCAGCCCTGGCTGCCTCGGCATGCCATGACCACACTGTCAGGTCTCCAGCAGCCGTGAAGAGCCCCTGGCCCCAGGGGCTGTGGAGCTGCACGAGGCCTCTGCGAGCTCTGGTTGGGGTCTGTGCTGCGCCGTGTCCCTTGTCCCCCAGCTGGGTGGGGACAGTGCTTGGCCCCTCCAGTTCCAGTGCAGAGGTGACTGTGGCTGTGTGTGCAGCTGCAGAAGCTGGTCCTGCTCCTTGGGGGCTTCTTGGGGACACCCTGCACGATTCAGCACTTGGACACGTGGAGGTCTCCACTGTCCCCTGACTGCTGTGCTGTGCTGGCAGGAGCTAGCACTGTCTGGCATGGATGGTGGCACAGAGGAGAGCGCTGTGTCCCTGGGAGCTGTCTGGCCTTCATGTGCCATGGGGCAGCTGTGGTGGCCCCGGCTGTACCTGGCCAGACTGAGTACAGGTGTTGTGTTCCTGGCTGCACCTGACCGGGCTGGGTACAGGTGTTGTGTGCCAGGTTGTGCGTGCTGGCACTGTGTGCCCAGTGCCACGTGTGTTCAGGTGTTGCGTGCCCGGCTGTACCTGGCTGGGCTGTGTGTGCAGGTGTTCTGGGTACACCTGTCTCGGTGCCGTGTGTGCCACTGCGGCTCATGGCACACTCAGGGTGTCCGTGGTGCAGCACCTGGCAGGGTCTGGCAAGGGGACACCTTCCCCTGTCACTTCCCATCAGGATGTGCTGCTGGAGCTGCTGCCAGCTGTCACTCACCAACCTCCCCCCTCCACCAACCCTGAGCTTCCCTGGCTGTTTTGTCCAGAGGAGCCCAGCCAGGGTGGGGAGATCCCAGCTGCCTGTGGAGGTGCTGGCAGCCACCAGCACTGTCCTGGCAGTGCCACAGTGACCCAGCACCGGTGTGATGTTGTCTCGTGTCTGTCTGGACCTGCTGCCCTCACCCTGCTCCCCCAGGGTGGATGCTGGCCTGGTGCTGCCGAGGTCCCCGGCCACCCGCTCCTGATTCCCAGGACTGTGTTTGGGAACTGTTGTAGTGGGGCCTGGGAGCCACCCTGGCTCTCTGAGGATGAGATCCCTGCATGATCCCAGCACAACCCTGCAGGGTTCAGAAACTGCCATACTGAATGCCAGTGATGTGTGTGATGTCCCCAGACACCAGTATCTCCTCTGGCCCCACTCTGTGCCGTGTCCCTGGATTCCAGCATCCCCTGTCCCATTCTGTGCCGTGTCCCCAGACTCCAGCATCTCCTGTCACATTCTATGTCACGTCCCTGGATTCCAGCATCTCCTGCCCCACTCTGTGCCGTGTCCCTGGACTCCAGCATCTCCCCTGGTCCTTCCACTTCTGCCCCAGTGCCCTGGCACGGCCGTGCATGCTGCATGTGGGGGGCCCGGCCCCGGCCCCGGGACCTTAATGCCCTTGTGTCTTTTCCCTCCTCCAGGTGCGAGCCGGTGCTCGGTGTCCGCTGTAAACCTCCCCAAACACGTCGACTCTATAATCAACAAGCGGCTCTCCAAATCCTCCGCCACCCTCTGGAACTCTCCCAGTAGAAGTAAGAGCCCTTTGCGTTTGCCCCAGCGCAGGGGGCACAGCCCGGCCCCCGCCCAGCGCTGGGGACCCCCCATGCCAGGGTCCCCCACCCCCAGGTGCCCGCGGAGAGAGGAGAAGCCGTTTGCTGTTTGCGGGAGGAGGCTGGAACCGGCCCGTGGCTCCTTGAGGCTCTGTGGGCTGGGAGGAGAAGGAAGAGGAGGAGGAGGAGGAGGAGGAATGGCTGGGTGGTGGCAGCCCCATGGGGCGCCAGGACGGGGATGGGAGCCTGGCTCCCTGCCCCAGGGCAGCTCCGGTGGGTGCCAGTGCAGCCACAGAGGGGCTGCCTTGTCACCAGCCCTCCTGGGGATGGGCACGGTGCCAGCGTCCCCACAGGCTCCTGGGGCAGGGTGCCATGGAGCTCTGTGGCCGTGGTGCTGCAAGGTCATCCTGGCCCTGGGAGCACTGCCCAGGGCTGCAGCCGTGCTGCAGGGATGTGTCCAACAGAGGGATGTGTCCAGTGCCGGGGCTGCTGTTGTGTTTCGGGGTTGCCTGGTGATGGGCGCCTTCCCGGACGAGTATAAATAGCCAGAGCAGCTGATGCTGGTGGCTGTGGTGACGCAGGCAGCTCCCACCGCCCTGTGCTGGGGCTCAGCCCAGGGTCAGGCACCTGGGGGCTGTCAGCACCGCCCGGGTGGGAGCAGCATCTCCCTGGGCCCGTGCCAGATCTGCCACCCTGTCCCCCTGCAGCACCCATGGCTCCGTGCTCTCCCCTCCTGGCAGCCGGTGCTGCCCCTGGCCTGACACCCACGGGAGAGGGGCAGAGGGGCCCTGTCTCCATGGGTGTTTCCCACGCGCCGCAGGGTGTTTGGTGAGGTGCTGGCAGGGCAGCCAGTGGCAGCTTGGTGCCCAGCTGAGCCAGCTGAGTGGCCAGGCATCGCTGTTTTGTGGGTGCTGTGAGCCTGGCCTGGCTCCTGGGGCATGCTTGGTGATTCAGCACAGCTCCCGTGGGATGAGGGCCCACTGCGGTGTCCCTCGGGCAGCTGGCACGTGCCATGGCCTTGGTCACACAGGGCAGGGGCACAGAAGGGTGCCATTGCTGGGCACAAGGACAGGGCACAGCGGGGAGGCTGCTGTCACCAGGGTGGCACACGGCACCACTGGCACACGGTGACTGCGGTGTCCACAGGACACCAGGACACCACTGTCATCGTGCCACAGCACCGTCCACAGCCCACCCATGCCTAGGCCCACATGGCCCTTCATCCTGCTCAGCTCTGTGGGGCCGTGGGGACCCCTCCCCAAGCTCTGGGCACTCCTGGAACCGTGCATGCGCCGTGGTATTGCTGCAGACACACGGCTGCTCCCTCCCAGCGGCGGCTGTGGCGGCAGGACTGTGATCTGGAGGTTTGTGGTGCACTAATGGCCCCTCTCCCTCCCCAGACCGGAGCTTGCAGCTGAGCCCCTGGGAGAGCAGCATCGTGGACCGGCTGATGACGCCCACCCTGTCCTTCCTGGCGCGCAGCCGCAGCGCCGTGACGCTGGCTGGGAACGGCAAGGAGCAGGGTGAGCCCCCAGGGGGGGCAGGGACACGCGGGCCCTGGCACAGGCATGAGGCAGCCTGGAGTCACTGGGGAACTGGTGGTAGTGCCGGCTCCATCCTGACCCTGGGCACTCCTCCCCCAGTGCCCGTGTGCCCCCGCTCGGCCTCTGCCAGCCCCCTCAGCCCCTGCCACAACCACCGCCTGCCGCACCGCTGCTGGGAGCGCCGGAAGGCGGCTGCTGCCAGCCCTGATGTGACACCGCGCCGCAGGACTGAGCCCTCGCCCGTGAGTGCCACCTCCCGCAGGGACCCCGGGTGCCAGGGCAGCTGTGGGGCACGGCGTGGCTTCCTGCCAAGCCCAGCAGCCAGCGCTGACGCCCTCTCTGTCTGTCCTTGGCTGGAGCAGAAGAAGAAGGAGAAGAAGGAGAAGGATCGGGAGAATGCCAAGGAGCGCAGCGCCCTGTCCCGCGAGCGCAGCCTCAAGAAGCGGCAGTCACTGCCGGCGGCACAGCCCCGGCTCCTGCCTGCGGCTGACGGCAGGTTGGGACCCCCTACCCTGAGCCTTCCCAGCCCCTGACCCCACCTGGGGGCTGCCCCAGCCCCACTAACGCCGTCTCTTGCTCTGTTTGCAGCCCTGGCCCCAAGAACCGTCCTTCATCCCCTGCCGCCCCCAAGAACCGTCCTTCATCCCCTGCCACCCCCAAGAACCGTCCCTCATCCCCTGCCACTCCCAAGAACCGTCCCTCGTCCCCTGCCACCCCCAAGGCCCGCCCGGCATCCCCCAGCCCAGCCCTTGCCTCTCCCCACAAGCCGCCCCTGCCTCGAAGCGCCCATTCCTCCCCCAAGGTGCGGGCCAGGGCCCGGGAGGAGCGGGGGGAGCAGGAGGGCCAGGCGAAGGCACGGGAGAGGAAGGAGGAGGAACGGGGTCTGGCACCCCCAGCCCTTCCCGAGCCCCCCAAAGTGCCCGCAGAGCCGACAGCAGGTGGGTACAGTGCGGCTGGGAAAGCCGCAGGGCTGGGAGAAGCCAGAGCAGCCCTGATGTTGCCCGCCTCCCCCAGGCCCCCCAGTCCCTGCAGCCCCTGGCCCTGTGCCAGCCAGCCCCCCAGCCAGACCCCCCGCCGGCACCACGGACCGGGAGGAGGCTGCCCGGCTGCTGGCGGAGAAGCGACGCCAGGCCCGGGAGCAGCGGGAGCGGGAGGAGCGGGAGCGCCGGGAGCAGGAGGAGCAGGAGAGGTGGGTGTTGTTCCCCTGGCCCCCGGCCCCGGCCTCCTGCCGTGCTGAGGGCCCCCTCCCCGCAGGCGGGCGCAGGAGGAGCGGGCGCAGCGGGCGGCCGAGGAGCAGAGCCGGCGGGAGGCCCTGGCACGGCAGCGGGACGAGGAGCGGCGGCTGCAGGAGGAACGAGAGGCCCAGGAGAGAGCCCGGGCTGAGCGAGAGGAGGTGGAGCGGCTGCAGAGACAGGTTGGGGTGACAGAGTGTGGGGGAAAGGGGCTGCAGGAGGTGGGGGACAAAGGCAGGGATGTTCCCCTGTGATTCACTCCTCAGGGGGATGAAGGGGTGAGAACCAGCTCAGCCCTTCAAGGCCCAGGGTGGTAGGAGGGAACATAGGGCAAGGCTGTGCTGAGCTGTCCAGGCAGCACATCCCCACAGTCCCTGCCCCGGTCCCTGCCCCATCCCTTTCCTCCCTGTCACATCTCACCTGTTCCTGCCCCGCTGTGACACAGAAGGAAGAGGCCGAGGCCAGGGCGCGCGAAGAGGCCGAGCGGCAGCGCCTGGAGCGGGAGAAGCACTTCCAGCGTGAGGAGCAGGAGCGGCTGGAGAGGAAGAAGGTGAGGGTGGGGGGCATCTCCAGGCAGGTTTTTCCCTGGAGGGGATCCTGCCTGGCCCCAGGGGCAGGTCTGGGTGGCCAGGGCCGTGTGTGAGTCCCTCTGTGACCGCAGCGCCTGGAGGAGATCATGAAGAGGACGCGCAAGTCGGACGCAGCAGACACCAAGGTGGGAGCCCGTCCTCTGTCCCAGTTCACTGGGGACTTGGGGCACTCGACAGAGCCCTCCTGCCCCAGCCTGCAGACCCTCACTGCTCTCCTGTCCCTGCAGAAGAAGGATGACAAGAAGGTGGTGAACGGGAAAGCAGCCGAGCAGGAAGATGTCCCAGGTGTGTGGGCACCCCAGGTCTGCTTCCCCCAGCCACGGTCTGGCCCTGGCCGTGGCTGAGGCAGGCTGGGCCGTGGCTGAGGCAGGGTCTGCCGTGTCCTCAGGCCGTGAGAAGCACCCGGGGCCAATCCCGAAGGCAGAGGAGCTCCCGGAGACAGAGACCCCAAGCGCAGGGACGCCCGGGGGAACCAAGGGCTTGGTGGGCGAGGGGCTGCAGCCGAGGTGAGCGTGGGGACAGCGGGGGGGAGTCGGGGGGCGGCGGGGCCGGGGCTGAGCCCAGCCCTCCCATCCCGCAGCTCCAAGGAGGCGGCGGCCCTGGTGAACGGCGTGCAGCCCGGCAAGCACGAGAACGGCTTCTCGGGCACCGAGGGCTCCAAGGAGCTGCGGGACCTCTCCCACCACGGGGGCGGCCCCGGCAGCATCATCCCCTTCGGCGACAAGGAGCCCTTCCTCAAGCAGGCCGTGGTGAAGCCCCCGCAGGTGACAGGTGAGCAGCGGGAGGGGTGTGAGGGGACAGGAGGGGTGTGAGGGGATGGGAGGGATGTGAGGGGACAGGAGGGGTGTGAGGGGACGGGAGGGATGTGAGGGGACAGGAGCGGTGTGAGGGGACGGGAGGGATGTGAGGGGACAGGAGGGGTGTGAAGGCACGGGAGGGGTGTGAGGGGCAGGAGGGATGTGAGGGCACGGGAGGGGTGTGAGGGGACGGGAGGGATGTGAGGGGACAGGAGCGGTGTGAGGGGACAGGAGGGATGTGAGGGGACAGGAGGGATGTGAGGGGACAGGAGTGGTGTGAGGGGACAGGAGCGGTGTGAGGGGACAGGAGGGGTGTGAGGGGACGGGAGGGATGTGAGGGCACGGGAGGGGTGTGAGGGGACGGGAGGGGTGTGAGGGGACGGGAGGGGTGTGAGGGGACGGGAGGGATGTGAGGGGACGGGAGGGATGTGAGGGCACGGGAGGGGTGTGAGGGGACGGGAGGGGTGTGAGGGGACGGGAGGGATGTGAGGACACGGGAGGGGTGTGAGGACACGGGAGGGGTGTGAGGGGACAGGAGCGGTGTGAGGGGCGGGAGGGGTGTGAGGGCACGGCGCTGTGCACACCCCACCCTCACACTGCTCTCCCCACCCCAGAGGTGCTGTGAGGGCCTGGCCGATGTCCCCGGGGGCCACTGCCCGCGCCCTGACCCCGGCAGCCCACGCAGACCCGTAGCTGTCGTCAGAACACGACCCTCGCTGCTCCTCCCGGGCGCCCGGGGGCTGCGGGACCCCGGCGAGGACGCCTGGCTCCTCACTTCGTTCTCGTTTTTATTTCGTTTTGTTGATTTTTTTTTTTTTTTTAATTTTATTTTAAATATGCACCTTATCAGACTGACAGCCCACCCTCGCAGCCCGCCGGAGCCGCCCCAGACGTGTGGTGTAATGATGTAGTTATTTAACTCGCTGGGTACAACGTCTGTGAATACTGTAAATAGAGCCGGCCGGGCGTGGGGATGCTCTGGGGGGCTCGGGGGGGGCCGTGTCACAGCTCCCTGTCCCCACGTTCCCCCGCATGTGTCCGTGTGTCCAGTGTCCCCGGGCCCGGCCGGCACCACGCTGCTCTGTGCCCTTGTGACAGTGTTATGCATCCAGACAACCTTTGACAAATTAAAAGTGGACAATGCCCTCGGCGTGCCTCTCTGTGTCCGGGGACGGGACTGGGTGGGTCTGGGCAGGGCCGGGCAGGACAGGGCAGGGCTGGGCTGGGTAGGGCTCGCCCCCGGAGCCCCCTGCGCTGCTCACTCCCTCAGCTCCGTCCCGGCAATGAGGGCAAGCCTCCTCCCGGCGCCTCCACCGGCAAGCAGGGCCTTGTCCCTTCCCTCTCGGGCCCTCAGGAGCCGCACGTGGGACAAACCGGGAGCCCACGCCTTGCACCATTAGGGCTGGACGGGAGAGGCCCCGCAAGGCCCCTCTGGCGAGGGCCATGCCGCGCCCCTGGCCGCCCGCACGGCGGAGGAGGCCGGGCCGGGCCCGGCTGGGTGGACGCGCCCCGTCACCGCCCCCGCCGCCATTTCCCGCCCGCGGTCCCGCTCCCCGCCGGAAGGGCTGCGTGCAGTGCCGCGCTACGGGCGGAGGTGGAAGTGACGGCCGGCTCGCGCGGCGCCCGCCGGGATCCGTAGTGCGGCGGAGCGGCCGGGCTGGGTGCGCACCGCGCGGGCCGGACTACGGCTCCCGGCGGCCCCCGCGGGCGGGCAGAACGCGCGCGCGGACCGGAAGTGCGTGAGGCGGAGGCGGAGGGGGCGCCTGGTGCGGAGGGGCCGCGGCGAAGCGGCGCCGGTGAGTGCGGGGGCATTGGGGGGTCTGCGGGGTCCCTGCTGCGCCCCGCCCGCCGCCACCGGGACCTTCCCTTACCGCTCCCTCCTCGCCGGGCCCTCCGCAGCCGCCTCGCCCCGGCTCTGCCCATTCCCCCCTCCCGCCCCTCCTGGGCCTCACCGCGGCGTTGCTCCCGCCCTTTCCCGGTGTCCCGGCCCCGCATGTCCCCGGGCGAGGCCCGTTCGCGGCTCTCGGGACCGCTGTGGCTCGGCCCCAGCGGCGCCTCGTGGTGGGCCTGGGCCTGGCCGGGCCTTGGCGCCTCCTCGCGGCCCCGGGGCCGGTTGGGCCTGCCCGGCCCTTTCCCGGAGCCGCTCGTGTTCCGCTCATGATCTTCGCAGGCTGTTCGTCTGTCCCATTTCCCGAGATCCCTGCCCTCCGCCCGCACCTCCGCCCCTTAGGTTCACCCCCCGACCGCGTCGGTCTGTCCCGGAGCTCCCGATCCGGTGCCCGCGGCTCCGCGTGCCGCCGCGGCCCGGGGGGCGCTGGCCGAGGCCGGCGGGGCGCGGCGGCTCCAGGGGGTGTGTGGCTCCCGCAGCGTCCCTCACCCGCGCTCAGCACCGCCCGTCTTCCCCCGGTGCAGAAGGAAGGATCGGTGCTTTCTCACTGCCCGCTTTGCGCCTTGCTTAAACGTGAAGTTTGGCTGAACTTCAGGTGATGTGGCAGCAGAGGCGTTGCAGTGGCTCAGACGCACGTGTGAAACCTGAGTCTTCCTTTTCCGTGTACTGATGAAGGTTTTTTTCTGCTAGTTTGTGTTGTTTTGGGGAAGTGAACGTGTGTTCTACAAATACATTTCAAAGTCTACCCAAGGTGAATGTTAGTGTATTTCCTCCTGGATGGGTTTCTGTGTGTTTGTGTGAAAAGTGACATGGTCAGTCTGGAATAAGCAGTGCTCCATGGAATCACTGGATCATGAAATGATTTGGGTTGCAATGGACAGTAAAACACATCCCATCCCACTCCCTGCTATGTGCAGGGACACCTTCCACTGTCCCAGCTTGGACACTTCCAGGGATGGGGCAGCCACGGCTGCTCTGGGTAACGTGTGCCAGGGCCTCACCACCCTCACAGGGAGGAATTTCTCCCTAATCTTCGACCTAAACCCGCTTTCAGTGTGAAGCCATTCCTGTGCCCTGCCTTGGGAGGAGCAGGTGACCTCGTGTGTGGTGTGTGTTCCTCTCAGGACCTGGCAGGGCTGGGGGACTCCTTGATTTTTATGTGTCCAGTGACGTGCCAGGTGCTGTGGCACAAGAACAGGTCTGTTGCTTGAAATGAACAGTATGAAACCATTTGGAAGACGGCCTGGCTTGCCTTGTAGCTGGTGGTGGAAGAGCAGAGCCTTCACTGCTGTGGCAGCACAGAGGCTGCAGGGTCACGTCAGCAAATGGATGTTCCCAGGCTGCTTTTCCTGAGAGCACAATTAAATCATTCAGTTGCTGTCTGCAAGGGCTCCTGAGAATCCCCTCTCACGGGGAGGGAGGGCAGGGGCTGTGCCAGTGCTGGTGCTGTGTGACATTTCGGGCGGGCTTTGCCGTGCCCTCAGTGCGCGCCGGGCTGGGAGAGCTGCTCCCAGGGATTGGGTATCACAGCCTTGGCTCTGCTCATTCCAGAGGTGTTCCAAAGCTTTGTCCCTCAGGTTTCCTCAAAGGGAGTCAGCTGTAGGCACAGGAGAGTGAGTGCTGAGACACAGCAGTGCCTTCTCCTGGGGTCTTCCATGGTGGCTCTGTGTCCTGCTCTGGAGTGAGGAAATGGCTGGCTCTGTGACCTCTCTATGGGTTGCACAATCTCACAGCAGATGAAAGGACAAAACAAGACAGTTACTGGGGAGAGCTTTTGCAAATGTACATTTTTGTATCATAGGATCTCCTGGGGGGTCTAGGGCCTTGTGAGTTTTGTCTTAACATTTATTTGGGTGCTGCTGCATATTTTTGAATTGCATCCTTTCTTCTAGGAATTGTTGTCCCTACTTCAGCAGGAACAGGGAGGGCAAGTAAGAACTTGATTTGAACAGTTTCCTGCAGTGTCCTTAGGCAGCTGAAGGTTGGGAATGCTGCTCCTGAGGCAGTGCTCTGGTGGATGGGCCTCGGTGTCTGTTCCACAGGAGTGTGATTTGGGAATGCTACTCTGGTTACAGGGGGTTGCAGAGTTCTGGGCTCTGAACCCTTCCCCTCCAGCTGGGGGTCCCTGGGCTGAGGGAGGTGCAGGGCAACCGAGGCCTTGCTGCCCCTTATCTCATTTTCACATTTTTTTTGTCCAGAGGCACAAAAAGGAAACCTTTTACCTGTCAGGTTATTGCAAAGGGTGGTCAGGCATTGGAAAGGAGGGGCTGCCCAGGGAGGTTTGGAGTCCCCATCCCTGGAAGTGTCCAAGGAACACGTGGATGTGGCACTCAGTGCTCTGGGCTGGGTGACAAGGTGGGATCAGTCACAGGCTGAACTCGATGATCATGGAGGTCTTTTCCAATGTAAATTAATCTGTAAAGAGATGACCTGGCCCTGAGGAGGAGGTGCCTTTCCAAAGTGCTGTAAGGAGCAGTGGTGCTCTGGCTGCAGCCACATGCCTGGGCTGTGTTGGCAGCAGCAGGTGCAGGCAGCAGTGGATCCCTGGCCCTGTTCTTTGTCTGCAGGAGTCCTGCCCGTGTCTCTGCTGAGTTATACACTGGTGACTTCCTGCTGTTTTCCATCTTTCCACATCCCTGGCTGGCTGTGAGATGTGTGTCTCTGGAAAACAGTTGTGCTGTCAGTGCTTCAGCGAGGGCTGTCTGGGAAGAGGCTTCCCTGGACACCGGGCTGTTGGACCAGCCATGTGCCCTGACCTTCATTTCTAGTTCTTTTTCAAGGAAGTAAGGCTTTGTCATGTGTATTGTAAATAAAATGGGTATTCTGCTGATGAGGTTATGATAATATAATATTGTAATAATATGAGCAGACAGTATATGTCTGCTGCTTTCTCCAGCTTGTTTAAGTCAGGAGGTGTGTAAAGTATTAAATAAAAGTCATTTGGGTCAGGCCAGGCATGTGGGCTCACAGTGAGGTGTTTGAGGCTGCAGGAAAGCTGGTGAACACTTTCTGACATGGGTGTTGCTATTAGAAAACAAAAATGTTACAGTTATGAAACACCAGCATATAGAGTAAATGACAATCCATGCACATCAGCAGATCTAAATTTGGTTTACCTGCTCCCACTTCCTCTGCTGTCAAAGAAATGCTGCTTTGGGAGGTCTAGAGAGTGCTGAGCTGGACTGGATAAGCCTGAGGATGCTTTTTGTTGTAAGGCCTTGGTGTTCCCTAGTTGTATCCCTGAAGGAATAGAGTGGTTTTGCCAGAAGTTTGAGTATTTTTCAGCTCACTTGGCTTTGTCTTTGTGAAACGACAGTTTGTCGTGTTGGAACTCATTAATTGTTTGAGCAGCCACAGAGCCCTTGAACTTTTTCTCCATTTCTGGAAAAGTTTACAGTATCCTGAGCTGTTTTTAATGGCTGCATGTGCCACGGCAGGGACGTGGGGTTTGGGTTTGTGTGGTTTCCTCGGAGTTACAACAGTACAGGGAGTTCTTCGGTGAGGCAGGAATTTCAGGAGATTTAGCCACATAGTTCAGGCCACGGCCATTGGAAGAGAGAGGAATGGTGGTGGTGGTTGCAGAAGCTGTTGTGGCTCCCTGGGAAGCTTGTGCCAGATGATGGTGCCAGGCTGTGTGACAGCTCCTGGTGGCAGTGGGGCTGTGCCTGCACCCCTTGAGCTGCCCCTGTTCCTGGACACGGTGCTGCCTGTGCCGTACAGGCCTGGAACAAGGTTTAAACTGCTCTGTGGGATTATTCTGTAGTGGGTCTCAATCTGAGGAAGTTGTTAAATTTGGCCCTAGCAGCTCATCAGGGCTTTGTTCCCCCTGGTGCCAGGACAAATCGGTGCCTGGGAAGGAGCCGGTGCCATTTTGTTTCCGGGTGACAGGCTGGGTGTGTGGGTCTGGAGTCTCCTACCGTAAAGGAAAGGAAACATCCCTCCCCTCCTGACAGAGAAACTGTGTTAGGAGAGCCTGAGCGCTGGGGGAGTCACTGCTGGGAGCTTGGAGGAGTGAAGAGTTCCTGCTTAATTTAGCTTTATCATGTCAGAGCTATGAATAGTGAAATCACGGGATCACATTTCATGCCAGCTGGGAATGGTGTTTGCGCTGCCTCACTCCATGGTAACCGGAAGCTGCTGGGCCATGAAAAAAAACCAAAAGTGAAGCTAATGGCACACAGAGATGGCACCGAGCTTCCCTGGGGGTTGTTTCCCACCCAGGGAGGGGTTTTCTGTCCCTGCCCTTGCTCCCGTCACATGTGAACACAGCTTGTGCCTCTCTGGTGTCCGAGAGTGAGGCCTGTGCACAGCCCTGCTCACGGCTCCAGTGATCCCAGAGCAAGTGCCCTGCTCACCATTTCACCTCCACATTCGTCACCCGGCCATTTTTAGCCTGCCATGATTTACAGGGCAGGGTGGGTGTGCAAACCCCAAAGAGCCCCTGCTGGGACCGCAGGGTGCGGGGCTGGCTGGGCCAGGCACTGCTCCTGCTGCTGCCTGAGGTCACTCCTGCCTCTGCCTGAGTGAAAGTGGGGCACGGAGCCCCCCAGGAGTGTCTGCCCTGGGAGCACTGAAGGTGATGGGGGACTCTGGGGTGTCAGGGCTAGAATTCAGTCCTGCAGGGACTGAGGCACAGCATTAATGATGTTAACTAACCTGTGCCTTAACAGGGGGCTGGATATGTGATACCAGGTGGCATCGTGTACATCCTAATTTACACCTGAAATAATTACAGCAATTGCTCCTGTGGGGCTGTGGGTGAGGCTGGTTTCCCAAGATAAGACCTGTGTATGCATTGTCTGATTAGATGTGGTTATTTGGGTGGCCTTTTTTTATTGAGAAACGTTGCTGGGATGAGTGGCTGAAATCAGAATCCTTTCTTGTCCTGCTAAAATAAGAGGATTTGCCAGTGTCTGGTTTGGTTTAAATTTGATTTTCCCTTTTTTTACTTAGGTTAATCACTTCTAAAGAAGCAGTGTTTAGAAGCAGATTTGATGGGACACCTGTACAAGGTACGTGAACAAAGCACGGAAAATTGTTCAAATACAGTACAGATTCCTGTGGACAGGCATTTCCCTCTGTTATGAAGTCTGGCAGGGTGTAGGGATGGCCTGGTCTGGTGCAATAATGCCACAGTTAAAAAAAAAAAAAAATTAAAGAACTTTAAATGTTATGCCAGGTCATGGAAATTCTTTTACTTCTTTTCTCCTGAGATAGTGGGATTCCAGTTAAGGTAGAGATAAATGAAGTGCTGGCTTGAGAATATGTCAGTAGCTTTGCTTTTTTCAGCTTATAAATTAAATTTGCTGGAGTATTTGTATTTTCATAGGTTAAATGTGTGGAGAGTTGTAATCCCTCAGGAGATTCTGTTTTGGCTGTAACTCTGCTGTGTGTTGCAGAAGAAATTCCAAAGAGCCCCCAGTCAAAGAGTTTTTCTTTTACTTGCTGTTTATTTGGAAGCAGAACTTCCACGTTTTTTAAGCGTGCGTGGAGCCAGCTGGGCTCCAGCTGGCAGACACCTGAGAGGATGGAAAAGTCCTCGAGGGTGCAGTTCATCCATCCTCCCTTTGCTGAGAACTTCATTTACACACAAGTCTGAATTCTTTGAGCTAACTGATTGGTGAATAGTTTTCTTAAGGAAAGTAAATTGGACCATTTCTTGCTTCTAGTGGGGGTTCCAAAGCTCCAGGCACGATTCCCAGCCCCCCAGGGATTCCCAGCCCCCCAGCAGTTCTGTCAGAGCATCAGTTTGCATCCAAAGCTGCTCAGAGCAGTAGGGCTGTGCTGTGAGAAAGCCATCAATTTGGGGAAAAACCTGATCTTTCTGCTTTTCCCAAGCTGTATAAATTTGGAAGGAAAAAGCTGATGAAGTAGGTTTTACCTTTTTTTTTTTTTTTAAATATGGATGTTTTCTTCTGTGTTTAACAGAACTTTCAGCCGCCCAACTTCTGTAACAAAAACACACCCAGATTTCTAATCAGCTTTTTCTTGGATTGTTTCCTTGAGCTCCCTGTCACTAAACTGTCTGAATAACAACATACGACTTTTTAAGCTCAAACATTTGTAAAATAGTGTCTCAAGTAGCCAGTTTCAGAAAAGTCACTGATTGGGGTTTGTAGCTGGTCAAATTATTTGGAAAGGGATTGTTCAGCACTACAGTCTGCAGAATCAGTTTTTTCCAGAAGAACCTGTAAATACTCTTCCAACTATTCAATAGAACCTGCTTCTAATTACCTGAACCCAGGGCTGGAGCTCAGGGTTAAACTTCTTTAGGGATTAGTTTAATAGTGTGAAAACCCAAATGTGCTTGAAGGAAAACCTTCATTTTGAAAGCACATAGACTAGAGAGAATTGGAACTGCTACTGACAAATTTGTGTTTCTCTTGCTGTGGCAGAATAATTCTGGATATTTTCCCCCCAATGTGTTTAGCACATTTTAGAGTAGAACACTCTCTTTTGTGGTTGGTTTTTTGCTCATTTTTTGCAGTGTTGTCTGGGACGTTTTTTGCTGAGGTCTGTAGGTGTAGTTTTAGTTAACGTGTGTCATAAATCTTCAGAAACACACTGGCATTGGATCTGGGAAGAGAAATCATTCTGCTTTTTGTTCCCTCAATGAAATTTGATTAGAATTAACATTTTAATGTGCTCCTCCCTGGCTGGCTATAGGAATTGTGCAGGTGGCTCTTCCCTTCCCCTCAAGCATTCCCTTGATACCAAGAACATACTGAAGGTTTGCTCTTGTACCAAAACTTAGCTTGAAAAGGAAGAATCCAGCAGAAAGTGAGGCATTAAGAGTTGGGTTCTGAGCTGACAAAGATGAATCTGCTCTCTGCACTTGCTGCTGCACTTCAGGGATGTGGAGAGAGCTGCAACTCTTTATTAAAGCTTATTTTTGCAGTGATTGTTGTTGCCTCATTATACACAGCACACTTTGTAAGGTGTTTTGTGGGATTATTCCTTTTTTTTCAGAACGAACTAATCTTGTTTGGGTTTTGGGGTTTGGGATTAGGAATTGTAGAGCTGGCAGAAGGAGAATTAATTTTTTTTTTTCTTCCCTGATAATGAAGGGTGTTGAGCAAATGAAGGAGCAGTTCAGCTGTTCCTCCTGAGCTGAATGTCTGTGCTGGTGACACCAAATGGATGCCAAGAGACTCGGGCAGAAATGTGCTCTCTAATGAGGTGCCACCTCATTTGCTTTGGGCCTCACAGCAAAATAAACCACAACAGCTTCACTCAAATGCTGGCTAGGAAAAAGCGGATTTTTGTTTTCCTACAGCACTTCTAGAGAGCTTTCTACAAATGCTTTTACAAAACATTTAATATTTATGAGCTGAGTGTTTGCAAACACCGTGTGATAAACGGAAACCACTGTAAGGAATTTCACCACGCTGTGCTCGTGTCTGAGGCGTGTACACAAACCATGTCTGTCGTTTCCAGGTGTTTTGGGGTTTATGCTCAGATGTGAACACAAACAGCTGCCTTGGCAGGGAGGTGCGTGCTGCATTTCCCTCTCCAAGCTGGCCAGCTGTGGTGCCCCGTGTGCAGGATACCTCACTGGCACCTGGGGATGGAGTGGGCTCAGCTGGAGCTGCTGGCTGCTCTGGGCAGGGCTGTTCTGCAGCAGCTGGGGAGGGGCTGAAATCCCAAAGTGTGCTGCCTGAAAGGCCTCGAACAAAGGAGTGGAAGATGGAAAGAGTCACAAAGTAATAGAGGCCAGTTGGACACAGGGAACAAATTCCTGGAAAAAGGCTTTTTGACAGCGAGCAGTGTTTTTCATTTGACCCATGACTTGGCACATGGAAATGTTCTTTACAGTGTTCTGGAATAAGAAACTCCTGGACTATGATTTCCACTTCAGCAGAGAGCGTTGAGCACGTTTCCCAATTTCCTTTCACTATCTGGAAGAAAGGTTTGCTGCTCCTGCCTGTTGTGTGTTGACTTGGTCCTTTTTCTGTAATAGTGGTCTAAACACAACAATAGTATTTTTCTCCAAAAGAGAATCCAGATTTTGCTCTGGATGGCACCTCTGTGCGTGGGATTGTACCAAAACTTGGTGGTAACAGTGATGTTTGGGAAATAAACAAAAAAAAACCCCAAAGCCCAAGTGTTCTGTCAGAAAGCAAGAAATAATGGATATGGCAAACTCTTTCTGCTACTGTGAAAGGCTGAAAGTCAAAGGTGTTTTTAAGATATAAGTTGAGATTTCTTTTTATGGATGCTTATACTAATGGACAAGACAACAGTAAAAATAATAAAAGATCTGTGGCGTGTTGCTCTTTGTGCCTTTTCCCAAGATTGGTAAGCAGGATTTAAAAATCACTAAAGTTTGTAACACCACCTTCCCTTTTGGGTGAGAACGGGACTTAACACCAGTTCAGAGAAAGGTTTCAAGGCTACTTGAAAACTGTGCTTTTTCAGTGAAGTAAGGACAAGAAATTAATATCTTTAAACAAGTCTATTTTATGGCTGAACACAGAGTAAGTGACATTGTTGTTATTAGATCAGAGGTTTAATAACATGGAGTAATTTCTGAGGTTGTGTTTACTGTTGTTTTCTCTTCTAAAACCTCCACCCCTCCAGCAGTGCATGGAAGGATTCTGAAATGTAACTGTAGCCCTGTCAGAAAAGCTCCCAGTGGACTGGTGGCTCCCTTGGATGACGGCGATATGCTGATGGATGAATTGTCAGGAAAAGAATTGTTTCTGGTGGCTTGTGGATTCCTTTAACAATTTGGGAAAATCCTTAGTCCTGAGCCCAGTAAGACCATTCAATTGGGCTGAGAGAAATGACTCCAGCACGGCTGTACAGGTGCCCTGACAGATGTGTGTCTCAGCAGGTGGGATGGGGCAGGGGAGGTGGAGCAAGGAAGGAAGAAGACTTAAAATTCTGAAGGCATGAACGATCATTTAAAAATCTACATTTTCCACAAAAGTCCATGAAAAAAATTCCTGGTCAGCTGTGGTGTGTGTGTGCTCTCTGAAACACTGATGAACATTTTGGGTGCAGCAGGAGCTTAGGGCAGCCAGTTCCCTTCTGGTGGCAGTACAGCAATGCATGTACAAAGGTGTATTTTCTTCTCTTTTCAGGTTTTCCTCCTGATTTCATAATTGGCAAAGCTGAGACGGTGAAATCTGACAGAAGGGTGCAAGGTGTGAGCCTGCTCAAGCAGGTAGGCACAGCAAATCGAATATTCACAAGAGGTAAAACTGCCTGTCTTGGGATTTGTAATAGATCTGCTTATATCCCTTCTCTTCTGGGAATGCTGCAAGTTACACTGATGGTAAAATTCTGCTTTGATTGATAGCGTTGCTGTCCAAAAAATACTGATCAGGTTTAGAAGAAAAAAAATCAGACTTGTGTCTTGAAGTGTTGGGACTTGTCTTCCCAAGTAACTGCAAAATATAAGGGTAAAGTAGAACAATTTAGTGAAAAAATCCTGCATGTCCTGGAAGAAGTAGTACCCATTTTTGGTTTTTTAATGACCTCCTCCAGCTTTTGTTCTTTGCTTGAGCATTGCAGTGATTTCAGTCAGTGGCCTTAAAAGTTTTCCTTAACTATTGTGAACATTTAAATTGCAAAGCTGTGGAAGCTCATGGAAGTGCACAGCTGTGAGAGACTCTCAATGGTGACCTATTTTCATTGCTGTGGAGTGGAGTTGTGCTTCTCTTTTAGGTTCTGTCAGGAGGTAAAACATTAACTTTCCTGCCACTGTTTCCTGACAATAGTTTGCCTTCTGGGCAAAGTCCATCGTGGTGCTTTAGTGGGAGCCTTTGCTCCTCTATTGTTTCCTCCAGTGGTCTGCTGGATTGCCCGGAGAGTTTGGGATTGGAGAAGGCAAAGTTTGCTCTGTACAGTGTGGTTTTATGGCAGATGAACAAGCTGTCAGGTGTCTGTTTCCCAGGGGGTGATGCCTTACCAGAACTTCTAAACTCAGCACACAGGTCACATCCCAAACCAGCGGATGTTTCTGGATGGGTGACTGTGCTCCTTGGGAGGATCTGCTGGACAGCTTAGAACTGGGCCTGCAGAAGAAACAAACCAAAAAATAAAAGTTGAAAATTCCTGGCAGTGTTTCCAGCAGGACATGCCCTCCAGATGTGTGCAGTCACGCTTGCCTGCTGGGAGAGGAGATCTGGATCAGGCAGCAGCATCAGCCTTGTCCCTTCCCAGGTGCAGGAGGAGCCAGTAGCTGTAGGAAGGACGTGGGACTCTGGCAGGGCAGATTAAGGATGAGTCCCCGTGCAGTCCCTGCTCAGGGCCAGACAGCATCTCCAGGAGCTGTGTGCCCTGGGCACAGCTCCATGGGCAGGGGAAAAATAGGAATGGCAGGGGAATAATGGGAATGGGATGTCAGCAGCTGCTGCTGTTCTCAGAGTTTGCCTTTGCTTCACTTACAGGCGCCTCTTTATTTTAAAAAATAAAAAATTTTTTTATAAGAACAGGTGCTTTCAGAGCAGGGTATTTTGCTGAAAGTATTTTATCTGAGTCAGTCATTCTTAAAACTAAATGTGTATCACAGTAAGTTTACAACTGCAGTTACTCCAGTGTGCAGTTTGTTTAACCTTTTGAGTGCTGATAGAGCATAGCAACTCTGTTTCTATCCTAGTAGGAGTTACTTCATGTTTTAGGAATGAATCAACTTGAAAGTGTTGGCAGAGATAAAGGATCCAAGATGTGGACGTTTGGCACACGTTGCACACACCAGGGTGATTTGGCTGGGAAGTGCTGTAGATCAAAGTGAAAAGCAAAAACTATTAAACAGATCAAAGTGGTATTTTTAAAATCTATTTTGAGGTCTTCCTGGGATTTCCTGAGAGTTAGTGCCACATCTTCTGTGTCTTGCAGTAGTTCCTGTTACCATTTCTTTCTTCTCCTCTTCCATGTTTTGGTTTCCAGTGCTCAGCGTTGGATTGTTGTGGGCAACAGAGTAGGAAGTGTTGCAGGGAGTGGTTCAACAGACATATTCAGTGAATTAAAAGGAAATACTTAAAAATTATCCTTTCACACATTCTTTTCCCTGAAAAATGACCAAACACAAGAACAAGCTTTGGTTCTCAGTGGCAGTATCTTTTGATTTTCAACCCTGGGGCAACAGGGAATAAAACAACATCTGTTGTTTCCTAATAGAGCAGGAACATCAATTTTATTATTTTTTCTGCATGCTTTCTGATGTGGAATATATTCAAATACTTCAGTTGAATTGATCTAACATCTTCAGTATAGTTAAAGGGAAGAACAGGAGCATGTAACGTGATTTTTTGCAAATAAAAGCCAACTTCCCATTTCTAGAAAGTCCCAGCTCTGGTGATCAACCACCACCCACTCTCCCAGCAGCTGCTCCTGTGCTGGGCATTGTGTTTTTCCTGGAAGTGCCCTGGCAGAAGTTGAAGCCTTTGGTGACCATATATGTAATTTTGGAGAGCCGCTGGAAGTGAAGGCATTGCAAGTCAGTCCTCTGGAATTTCCTTAAAATGGATATAACAGCAGCAGCCACACTTGATCAGTTGTGTTTATGTACCTGAATGTTTCTATTTTTAATCACTGGGTAAAAAACATTGAACTTTGTACTAACATAGTTCCTTTTTATTTCTGGCTCTTTTTCATTAGTCATTTTAGGTGGGAGGTTTGTTGATAACTTCTCAAATATGCAATTAATGCAAGTTTTGCTCATTGGTAAAGGAGAACAGATCAGGGAGGGTGTAACTGAAAAATTTGTGTGGTCACACTATTCCCTGAATCATCTTCTAAGGGACTTTCTAACCTTTACCTGGATACATGCCTGAAAATAGCCCAGGTAATTCATAATTATGGCTATTTTGAGTCATTCAGTGCTGCAGTGTAATCTCTTCTGTCTCTGAATACTTGGAAGGACATCTGATTTATTTTGGCTGCAGCTCCTGGCTGGGTGATCCACGCTGGTGACTGATCACAGCAACTGCAGAACTGCACAAGCAGAGAGGACAGGATTGAAGCTGAGCAGAGCTGTGCAAATAGGGTCACATTCCTGTGTCTGGGAGTATCAACTCTTTTTTGATTGCCTCTGAAAGTTTAGATAAAAGTTTAAAGGGTGGGTTTTTTGATAGTAAGCCTTTTTATTTCTTCCCTGTCCTTTAAAGCAGTGGCAGCTGACTGCACAGACAGGAATGTGGCTGCAAGTACATGGAATTTCCACTTCCATGGGCTAGTTTGCCTCTAGAGGTGTCCTTGCCTCAGCCAGCAGCGTGGCCCTGCCTCTTCCCAGGTTTGCATTAACTTGGTGCTTTCAACTGTCACATTCTCATTTGTGATTACTCTGGGTTTAGAGCCTTTTATTCTTTCTGCAGTTTTCCTCTTTAGACTGAAATAAACCTTCTATTCTGAGCCCAGCCCCATTCATCTGTTCCTAGCAGGCACTTCAAACATTCCTGTTTCCAGCCTTATCGAGCTTCACGTCCCTGGAGTCTGTCAGCCTGCCAGGTGCTGCCTGTCCTCTCCTACCAACCACATGCTTCATTTCTGAAATAATTCTCTTTCCCTGTTTCCCTCAGGTGCACTGACAGGTGCCTGCAGAGATGTCTAAAACGAACAAATCCAAGTCTGGGTCCCGTTCCTCCCGCTCCAGGTCGGGCTCCAGGTCCCGCTCCCGCTCCTTCTCCAAGTCCCGCTCGCGCTCCCGCTCCATCTCACGCTCCAGGAAGCGCAGGCTGAGGTGAGTGTGTGCAGCCAGAGGGTGGAACGGGGCTTTTCCTCCCCTGCAGGTGGTTTGTCACTTAGCTCCTTTCCAGGGAAAGACTTTGATTAGATCCCAGGACAGATAACGTCCCGTGTCTCAGGCTGTTTCCTGACAGCCTGCGCTGTTTGGATGTTTTCAATCACTTAGGAGAATAAATTGTGGATAAATAAGTGAATTAGGAGAGTATGATGTTTGTCAGCACAGTCAAGATCTTTCTTTTGAGACTTTGGCTTTTTTAAGGAGGCTTTAATGTAATGGATCCCAGACTCGTGTGCTTTTCCCCTCTTGAGAAGTGAATTCAAGCAAGTTTTAATATCAATTTTAGCCACTGCTGTGAAAGGTGGGGACAGTTCTTGATATTCCCTTGCCCCTCCCCTCAGCATGCAATAGGGAAGATGCTCCTGGAGGGATAAAGTGGATAAAAGATAATTTTGCTGCAGTTAATTTTAAGAAATGATTAATGCTTCTAATAGCTGTTCCTGTCTCCCTGAAATGCCTCTGTGCATTTACAGTTACAGCCTTGTGTCTTCCCTGGATGTCATTTTTTTCCTTTTCTCTTGGCTAAGCATTCTGCATCTGGCAAAGCCATTGCAGTTGGATGGGGTGTAATGGTGTTCTCCTGCCTTTTCACTCATATGAGTAACACGTATTCTGAAAACCACTGGGCTGTGAACACAGGCAAGTGTTACCAGTTAGAGATTTTAAAAATACAGAAGCTCTAATGAATGTACAGTTGGAGGAAGGAGGACATGACAAAACTAAATTAGAGGCGGAGACTTGAGTCCAACCGAGCCCTTTGCAGGAGGAAACTGGAATGCTGGAAGATCCGTGCTCATTTGGGAATGTCTCCTAGCTGTGAAGGAACTTGGGCAGTTGAGAAAAAGGCACCCTGTGCAACAAACATGATTGCTTCCTCTGTGCTGCTGCTGAAGCTACTTTTGCTTTATAAATAACTCCTTTTTTTAAAAAAAAAAAAAGAGTCTGAATGGAGGGGGTCAGCCCAGCCCAGCCCCCCTGCCTGGCCTTGGGATGTGCTCTAAGGTAGGTCTGGTGGGATCTCAGCATAAAAGGCCATTTCTGTACACTTCAGGATGCACCAAATTGTTTTGTTCTTTTGCTAGGTTTGCTATTTCTTCTAAGTTACAGTGCTGTGTTGGAGTCTGCCTAATATCTTCTGCTTTCTTTATGACTTTATTTCTCACTTCTTGTAAATGCTGAGGATTTAGCCCTGGAGCAGTGCAGTGTCAGCAGTTCTGGGGGCTGGCAGAATTGGGGGAATTATCACTTTTGGTGTTTCTTTTCCTGCATAACTTTTACTGTATTTTTTCTAAAAAGATTTCTGGTAAATAGTCTCTGCAGCTTTTGGAGTGAAACCTTCCTGCTGCAGCTTCTCTAAAGCCCTAGAACAGATTTTGGAAGCATCATACGACAGGTCCTTGCTGATAATTGATCACAGATGCAGCAGTTGTCTGAAATTTGAGCGTCTGTGTGTTCCTCATGCCTTGGACTAGAGCTTGTTATAACTGGTCCTTGCCTCCTGTCTATCTGCTTTTCCTTCTGGTTGCTGTTGTTTGAGTGAAGAAGTGTCTCAGATAAGTTTTTTGGTTGTTTGCAGAATTGAAAAATCTGTTAAAATGGTCATTAAGCTGTTTGTTAGCAGTGATTGGAGTATGAATAAGAGTTTCCTGCTGAACTGTGACTTGTTTGGTAGGAGGAAGAAATTAAAACAGAACTAAAGTTCATCTCTGGCTGCACATGTGTGCTAACCGTGTAGGAATTCCAGCAGTAGGTTGTTCTCCCTTGGTTCTGGGGGTTTGGAATGTGAGAGGTGAGGAGCAGCACTGAGATCTGTGTGAGGAGGTTCATGTCCATTGGAGTACGACCAATGCGTGTGTCAGAGCCAGAGCTCGGAATGCAAGGAAGGGCTGTGGAAACTCTTCCAGTGAATGTTACTGACTAAAATTCCATTCGGAAAAATCCCTTTTCTGTTTCAACTTCCTAGTCTGGCCAGTCCTTCCTGTAGCTCTGGCATCTGAGCTACAGTGGGGCCTTTAAACAGTTACGCAACCGCAGCGGTTTAATGGGGGAGGCTGTTGGGACAGTCAGCCGCTGGAATTGCGCCGCTGGAATTGCGTTTTTCCAGGGGTTGTGCCTTTGTGGATGCGGGCGGGGGCGTCCGCAGCGGCACCTGGCGGTGCCTGGTGGAGGTGTCCCAGCGCTGTCCCTGCCCGGGAACTCCATGGGATGGAGCCGCGGGATGGAGCCGCGGGGTGGAGCCGTGGGATGGAGCCCTGGGAGGGAACCGTGGGATGCACCTTTGGGAGCTTAAACCCATAGGGCAGTGTGCCCTTCGCCCCACTGCTGCCCTGCTGCTCTTGGGGTGTAGCCATTTATTGAACTTGCCTGACAAAAAGTGAGGTTTCGTCTGGATTATCAGGATTTTAAAGTGTATCTGAAGTTTGGACAAGAGAGGGAGATTTGGGGTCTGTTCCAGTAACAGTAGTGTGATTTGCATTAAAAATATTCTTTGTGGGTGAGGTATAACCATGACCTTGAGCTGTTAAGGGCTGGATGCTTGAGATCTATCACTTTTTCTGAAGCTGGGTAGCAGCCATTTTCATCCCAGCAAAACAGAGAGTAATGTGTGCTTATCATGGACTCTGCAATAATCCTGAAATCAAATATTTGACAGTATCACAGGTAAAAGTTATTTCCACTGCAATTTATTCATGGTAAAGTGTAATAACTCAATCAGGTAAGGATAAACCAAAGAAATTTCTTTTAAAAGCTTAGATGTGAGTTTTTCCAAGTCCTTTTTAAAAAGTCTTCAAATAAAAAGTTGTGGCAGAAGAATAAACTCTAAAAATAAATTATAAAAAGAACTGCAACATAAAATATTTGTGTAATTTCTTTTTTTTATCAGTTCTAGGTCTCGTTCAAGATCCTATTCTCCATCTCACAACAGAGAAAGGAACCATCCAAGAGTCTATCAGAACCGTGATTTCAGAGGCCATAACCGAGGCTACCGGAGACCGTATTATTTCCGTGGGCGAAACCGAGGGTTTTACCCCTGGGGCCAGTACAACCGAGGAGGATATGGCAATTACAGGTCCAACTGGCAAAACTACCGCCAGGCCTACAGCCCTCGCAGGGGGAGGTCGCGCTCCCGCTCGCCCAAGAGAAGGTCTCCTTCCCCACGGTCCAGAAGTCATTCCAGGAATTCTGATAAGTCATCTTCCGACCGCTCGAGGAGATCTTCCTCTTCCCGCTCGTCCTCAAACCACAGTCGGGTTGAGTCTTCCAAGCGTAAATCTGGAAAGGAGAAGAAATCATCCTCCAAGGATGCCCGGGCGTCCCAGGCCGCGGGCGATAACCAAGGAGACGAGTCCAAGGAGCAGCAGTTTTCAGGAGCGGGGGCCCAAGACGCCAAAGCATCCGAGGGATCAAAGGCGTGGCAAGACGTGAGCGGCTACGGCGCGGGCTCGGCGTCCCGAGGGTCGGTGTCGGAGCTGAGCCCCCGCGAGCGCAGCCCTGCCCTCAAGAGCCCGCTGCAGTCGGTGGTGGTGCGGCGGCGCTCGCCCCGGCCCAGCCCCGTGCAGAAGGCCAGCCCGCCGCGCTCCAGCCCGTCCCCCATGGGCTCTGCCGCCCAGAGCGGCTCCACCTCCTTCCAGGGGGGCTCCCACCAGAGCCCCTTCGAGCACGGCTCGGCAGGGATGAGCCCCACCAGAAAGAGCCCGGTGTGCAAAAGCCCCACCCCGGTCAGTTCGCTGTATGGTGCCGCTCCGAAGGAGGAGGGCACAGCTCCCGGGGGAGGAGCCTTCTCCAAGAGGCAAGTGATGCGTTCTGTGGTGCTGGGTTATTTTTTTGGGTTGCTTTTGAGGAGCCAGCTGCATGTGTGGGTGCTCCCTGTGGGCAGGGTGAGGGGCTGGGGCAGGCTCCAGCTGTGCCAGCTCACTGCCAGCTCTGGGCCTAGTCTTTCTGAATTATGGAAAGAACACAGCCCAGAGTTGTAGGAAGTTGGAATTGGTTTTCCAACTTGGATAATTCTAAAGATTATGTGTATTCCCTGCAAAAGTTTTCATAGCTCGTGAACACTTGAAGTGAAGATTGCCCAAGGAGGTTTCTTGGCAGCTGGAAGCTCACATTTCCCAGTTACATATGTGTTGGTTATAGGCATTTTTAGTGTTGCCTTCTGGAGTTGTTAGGTACTGTAAATTAGAAGAAATTAATTAAATCCTACTGCATATCCTGCTGCAAGCAGCCCGAGGCAGGTGCAGCTGCAGTGCTTGTGCCTGTGTGTGTGGGTAAGATGAGAAACTAAAGCACCAAATACATCTCTAAAATGAAGACAGCCTTCCATGCAGAAGGCATCTGCTTCCATCATTCTCTTGATTAGTTCACTGCAGATTGTCCCCAAAGGTAACACTTTGTTTTAAAACATACAGCACCCTTCAAAAGTGCTTTCAAGTCTTTATTGTTTTAAAGATGGTTTGATCTGATTCTATATTAAGGATGTCTGAAATTTGAAAAGGGGGAAAAAACTCCTTTGACTCTTTGGGCTTTCCAAAGCACTGAGCTGGTGTCCGTGGGCTTTCCTGCTGTCCCACAGAGCCAGGGTTTTTGATTTGAGAATGCTTTAAAACTGTTCAGATGCTATAAACCAGCTGAATTGTTCTCACCAGAAGTGTTTTATCTCTCTCAGCAGCATATTCTCCTCTGTTAACCTGTTTGCTTTTATTTGTGTTTGCAGTCTGTCATGAAATATTTAGCTTACCTATGAAACTTGCATCCCAAATTTGAAGTAGCTTTTGAGGCTTTTATTTCCAGTGTGTTGTTTAAAGCAGAACAGCCCAATTTGAAAGGTTTGATGTGTTGTTCTCCTGAACCAGGTTTGTAAGTAAATAAATGGAGTGGGTAAGATGTTCCTCTTTTCCTTCCAATGCATCTGTGGGTCAGCTGGGTTTGATTTTGTCTTTGAGCCTCATTCCATCAGTTCTGCATATCCATCTCCTTGTACATTTACTGAATTTAGTGAGAACAAAAGTCTGAATTCAGGCTGAGTAATCTGCTAGACATTTTAATTATTTTAGGGCCTAGAGGCAGCTTTCAGTACATGCATAGCTTGGTGTTCTCTGACGTTTGACTCTTTGAACTGAAGAATTGACCTCATTGAGCTCTAATAAGAAACCTCCTGTAATGTCTGTTTATGATCAGGTACCTGGAAGAGCAGAAGACTGAGAATGGGAAAGACAAAGACCAGAAAGTAACAAATTCTGAGAAAGAAAAAAGTAAAGAAAAAGGGAATTTCTCTGAGTTGGGATCGACAGATGGAAAGGCAAAATCTGACTCGTATGGATCGAAAGCTGACTCGGAGAAGGGATACCGCGGCAGCCAGTCGCCCAAGCGCTACAAGTTCAGGGATGACTTTGACAAGCTCAAGGTCCCAGAGTTCCACAAGGAAGGTCATTATGGGAAAGATGAAACAGAGGAGCAGGACAAGAAAGACAAGGCAAAGGGCCGGAAAGATTCGGAATTCGATGATGAGCCCAAATTTATGTCTAAAGTCGTAGCGACTTCAAGTAAAAGTCAAGAGGAGGATAGGTCAGGAAAATGGGAAGGTGTGGTGTTCCTGCCACCTGGGAAAGAGAAGCAAAGGAAATCTGATGAAATGGAGGAGGAGAGCTATTCTGAAAGATCCAAAAAAGAAGAGAGACCAGGATCCAAGAGAGCTGAACCTGGTCACAGGGGTTTTGTACCTGAAAAGAATTTTAGAGTGACCACTTACAAGTCAAGCCAGGAAAAAAGCTCTTCCCCTCCACCAAGGAAGGCTTCTGAGGTGAAGGAGAAGCCAGGCACCAAAGTAGAGGGGCTAACTCCTGGCAAATCCTCCTTTTCCATTACTCGTGAGGCCCAGGTCAATATTCGAATGGATTCCTTCGACGAGGACCTTGCACGGTAAGGATCTGCCAGCTTTTCAGCAGTCTCAGTAGTGATGATGTTTTTTCCTGTGTCTCTTCCTGAGATCCCCATGTGCTTGCCAAGTGTGAGGAAGGCTAAGCAATATTGCATCACAATTTGTGGTTTTGGGAGCTACAGATTAACTTTTTCCTAAGCTTGGCTATGACTTGATGTAAGATCAATGCAAGATGATGTAAGATAATCTCTGGGAAGAGCCCCAGATGGAGTCAGTCGGTGGCTTCTGGCTGAGGGAAGCTGAGTTGTGCTGGGGAGCTACTTGCTACTTGAACCCATTTGATTCTCTGACATGTGTTTTACTACTCTTATTCTCCATGCAGCATTAGAACAGTGACCTGAATTATCACAGTAACCTGGAGCAGTGTGTTTAGGGATGTTTAAAGGAGCTCCTTGCTCATGATTCTGAGTATTCATGGGTGCCTCCCTGCTAACAACATAAACCATCAGTGAGCTCCCAGCTCCTGCAGAACTAAACACCTTAAATTGCTCCCCTTCACCCCGTTCTTCTGTCTCATGGGCTCTTGTTTTTTCCAGTCCCAGTGGCATATTGGCTCAGGAGCGCAAGCTCTGCCGGGATCTCGTGCACAGCAACAAGAAGGAGCAGGAATTCCGCTCCATTTTCCACCACATCCAGTCAGCTCAGTCACAGCGAAGCCCTTCTGAGCTGTTTGCTCAGCACATAGTGACCATAGTCCATCATGTAAGAGGTGGGTCAGGAGTCCGTGTGTCCTCAGGAAAGGTTCGTTCCTCCCTTGCCCAAATAAGTGCACTCAAAATGCCTGGAGTTGTTTTCCAGCAGCTATTCCAGAGAGCAGAGCAGCAGCATGATCACGATTATCTTTATTTACATAAATGCTCTTCTGCACAGGCAGAAGGTGTTCTTGTTTTTACCTGAGGAATATTCAGAGTCTGGGACCTAGAACTTTGTGTTCTGAGGAATTTGTGACTTGCTCGAAGAAATTGTGTTCATTTCACTGAAACACCAAAAACTGAAACTGCAGTTTGTCAGCAGCATTAGAGCTCATCCCCACCCCACTCAGTGCTTCACTGACCTGCACCTGGGTTTTAACAAGCTGTGGGATGGGTGGGCTTTGTCTTTTTGCAAAACTGGCACTAATACTTTGGTATTGTTTGTTCAAACCCCTGACAGAGCATCACTTTGGGTCTTCAGCAATGACACTGAACGAACGCTTTACCAAATATCTAAAGAAAGGAATGGAACAAGATGCAGCTAAAAACAAAAAGAGCCCTGAAATCCACAGGTTGGTGCCATTAGACACTGTCTTAACATGGCAGAAGTATTCCTGATTTCATTTCTTAAACTCTGGAATAATTCCAGAATAATTCAAGTATAAAACTAGCTTCAGCCAAAAAAAAAAAACCAACAAAAAAAAGGAGAACTATGGGGAGTTTTAAATATCTTTGGAAGTACTGGTCTGCTTTACCAGTAAAGGGAAAGGACATTTGATCTAAAATATTCAGGTTCTTCTTATGAGCAAGGTTATATCTGTGTATTTTTTTTTTTTTTTTTGCTTTAGGCGGATAGATATATCTCCCAGTACTTTTAGAAAACATGGATTCTCTCAAGAGGAATCGAAAAGCTCCAGAGATCCTGGCTTCAAGGTGAACTGTTACTCTGATTAGTTTAATTCAACAAAATGAGTGCATTGGGCATGAACTTAACAGTGATGTTTTTGTTTAAATTACTCTCTACTTAAGTTTGTGTTTTTCTTTTAAGGATGGGCATAATTCTAAAAATGAACTACAAAGGGTTAATTTTTATTAAAAATGTATCAACAACCTTTGTGAAGTGGTTAGACTATGGTAAATGACCCCAAAGTCAATTGAGGTGAGCTTGAGAAAAAAGAGAGGATTTTTGGAACAAGTGCCCATGATGAGAGAAGAGACTTTTTGTGATATTTTTCTGCTTGTAAGTATGATTAACTCCATTGTTACGTGCAATTTTGCCAACCATGTTTTCAAAGACATGCATGTCAAAAAGAGGAAAGTAAAACTAAATGCTGAGCTAAAGCAGATACACTATTAAGCAGATGATAAATTTTGTTCTAACAACTGACTGTGCCATTTCTGTTGATTTGCTGTTACTTTAACATTCAGCACTTGTCTTAGATCCAGAGCATTTGGGATTGAGTGTTTTAGCTTTGCTGAGTAGATGAATGTTAAGCCATTGCACTCACTGTAAACAATCATAAAAAAGGCTTAACGTAAAATGTTTGAGATTTTAACCTTTGTTTATTCACCTTCATACATATTTACATTGAAGAGATTTTAACCAGTCCTGCTGAAACCTTACTTGTTTCATATTTGTTTTCGATTTTTTCCAAACACACTTGTGGCTTGACATGGACGATGGTGAGATGGATTTGATGGGCCTGAACTCTGAGCATCAGCTTGGCAGAGTGTGTTATAAACGTGGTTTCCAAACAGCTCGCCAGCCTTCCGTGAAACAGACGTGCCCTCCCAAACCCAAATAGGTGTTTGCTGTGCCACATAAGGGAGCTGCTGCCGATTTTGTCACTTATCTGTCATCCATCGTGTTGGGAGCAGTTTTATTCTCAGAGTAGAAATTAAAGCTCTTTGCCTGGGGAAAGTAGAAGAGCAAAATACCAAAACAAAATGCCTGCTCTCACTCCTGCGTTATTTGACATATTTATTTAAACAAAAAAGTGGTTAGAAACTCATGTAAGTAAAAAATTTAACAGCTAGAGAATTACTAATCCTTTTGTATTTAATTGAAGACGATTAATTTGATGTATGTTGCATATCGAGTTGTACAGTTCCCAGGATGAGTGTTGTGTAAATGCAGTAGCAATGGCTGAGGCTGGGTGTTGGTACCAAGGTGGTGTAAGGCTTCCTGCAGCCCTACTGCTGCCCAATTGCCTGTTTGTCAAACCACAGCCACTCTCACTTTGGGCAGGCAGCAGAATCCCACCCAGGTGCCACAGGGCACAAAGGAGGAGCAGGGAAAACAACTGCTCCTTTCCCAGAGAAACTCCTAATCCCTTCTTGAAGTGCCAATTTAAATACAGCTCAGAGCAAGCATTACCAGGTGTCTTTTTATGTTTGTTTTTAATTAGCAATGTAAATTTAGTTTTAATTTTTCATGCAGCTGGTGGGGTTTTTGCTCTGTGAGACACCAGCTTGCTTTAGCAGACTTGGCAGGACTGTGGGAAGCACACACAGTGTGTCTGTGGGGCTTTGTGGCACCTGTCACACAGTGCCCTCCAGCCCAGGGGAAGGAGCTGCAGGTGGTATCTGCACCAAGTAAAGCTTCCTGACAGATGTAGCAACACCTCCCCATCCATGGGATGTTGGCCTTCTCCCAGACCCCTTGGATGCTGCCTTTCAGTGGCCTCCTCCTGCCCACCCCTTGGATCACTAATCTTGGGGAGCTCCAAGCAGCAAAGAGCTTTTGCTTCTCCCAGAGTGTCACTTCTAGACCTGGGGATTAAAATCCCTCTGGCCCCTGCCCAGGTGAGACTGTCAGCAGCACCTCAGGTGCACCCATGGGCAGTCCGAGAGCTCTGCCACGCTGTGCCTGTGATCCATGCTCAGCTGGATGGGATTCCCCAGTTGTTCACATCCTTGCTGGCTGTGGTGTACAATAAGTGTCAGCTTCCACGTCTCCCTCCCCTCCACCAGACTGTTTATTTTAATGCTGTTTAAAGAGGAGATTAAAAGTTTAAAAAGCAGTGATTTTAAGTGTAGGAAAATTGAATTCTGACAAAGGCAGACTTAGGTTGTGCATTGTTTGACATCTTAAAGTGGAATATTCGTTAGTGCTCAGTTAAAACTCCAGTTCTCCAGAAGTCTGTGCAGTCAGTAGCAAAGTAAATGGTGCTGAGCTGAGGCACTGCAGACCTTGTGTTCAACTCTGCCCTCCCTCTCCCCTGCATTTGTAGGCTGAAGGGAAATATAAGGACGACCCTGTTGATCTGCGCCTTGATATTGAACGCCGTAAAAAACATAAGGAAAGAGATCTTAAACGCGATAAATCCAGGGAGTCGGTGGACTCGAGAGATTCAAGTCACTCAAGGGAAAGATCAACTGAGAAAACGGAGAAAAGTCACAAAGGCTCAAAGAAAAAGTATGTAGGAAACCCAGTAGCCATTTCCTTGTGCCTCTCGTGTCTCTGCTGCTCAGGTTGGAGACGACACCGTGTCCAACAGTTGTGCACGGTTGTGCACCTGTGATGTAACTCCTGCAGTGGCCTGAGCTACCCCTCTGCGTGTGGTCTGGCTATCATTGTATCTCTCAGAAACACTAAGTAATAATAAAAGGTAGATGGGAAAGCTCCATGTGTCAGGATGGGTGAGTCACTTTTCCTTCTTGTTCCTGTTGTGTCAGAGAGAAACAGCCATGTTAAAATGACTTTGATGTTCATTTAATCCCTTCCTATTAGCTTAATTTTCCATTTGACTAAAACTCCATGGATGCATGCTAAGCTGAGAGCAGATGGTTTAAACACGTTAGGAAGGAGCAACAGGTTCTTTCTGGAGACATCTTGGGCCCTGTGTTAGAGCCTGAGCTCTTACTATGGCTTTTCCTCTAGTAGTAGGAAAAGGAGAGCATGACATTGATCAGAGAGTGATAATGAAGTGGTTTTGTGTCAGGTGGGTCACAGCTGAGTTCCTAATGCTGTCATGTCCCACTCCCCTCCGTTCCCATCACTGGAACAGGAAACACCGACGGGTGCGTGAGAGATCCAGGTCCAGCTCGTCATCGTCGTGGTCCTCTCATTCAGTCAAAGCAGAGGAGTATCCCGAGGAGACTGAGGAGAGGGAGGAGAGCTCCACAGGCTTTGACAAGTCCCGGCTTGGGACTAAGGAATTCACTGGTCCAAATGAGAGAGGAAGAGCCAGAGGAACCTTTGTAAGTGTTCTCCACCCCTGCCCCAAATGTTCTCCACCTGTGCCCTGAGGGTTGGTTCTCAAAGTGGGCAGGAAGTGGCCGTTGTGGGTTGTTCAGTTAAAGCTGCCCTGGAGGAGAAGCCCCCAGGGTGATGAGTGGGATCACTCCAGGTCTGGGGCATAAACCAGGCTGCTGGGGTGTGCTGTGGGCAGCAAACTCCAGATGGGAGGAGCAGAACAAAGCCTGGAAGCTTCTGTGCATTAGTGAGTGACACTGAGCATCCTGATGGGCACACGCTGTGTTCCTGTTGGGCTTTGGCCACGCTCATGTGTGCAGTCCATGTACAGAGGGGTCTCGCCAGTGTGGGGTTGCCCTGGAAATGCCTCTGTGTGATCTTCATCAGCTTTACAGGAAGTGTGATTGTGCTATGTGATCAGATGAACTAAAAACCCAAACCCACGAGCGCAGGGAGTGGTGCAGCCACACTAAAGCTGTTGCTCTTGCTTTGGTGTTAGGTTTTAAAGGTGTATTGGCTGGTCAGAGAAGGGATGTTGGATATCTTGGGAAGCTGGCTGGGGTGGGAGGATACTGCCCCTGCAGCCGTTCTATTTTTCTCCTTTGTGTTGCTGTTGCAGCAATTCAGAGCTCGAGGGAGAGGATGGGGCAGAGGCAACTTTTCGGGCAACAACAACAGCAACAGCGGCGGCAACAACGACTTCCAGAAGCGCAGCAGAGAGGAGGAGTGGGACCCCGAGTACACGCCTAAGAGCAAGAAATACTACCTGGTACGTACCTGGGTGCTGGGACACCCGTGTGCTCCAGGTGTGTCCGTCTCAGGTGCTTTAGTGGTGAAGGCACCGCTGTCACTGACACACCAGGTGAGGTGACACTTGAGGGGAAGCTGCCGGCTCGTGCCTAAAGAGAGCTTGTTCCTGCTCCCTGTAGAGTGGTTCCCATTAAGTGGATCCCCAAGGGCGGTCGCAGAGGCGCGGTGCAGGGCGGTGCCAGCCTGTCTCACCTGCTGTCCTTGGCTTCCCGTGCAGCACGACGACCGCGAGGGCGAGGGCACGGACAAGTGGGTGAACAGGGGCCGCGGCCGTGGCGCCTTCCCCCGGGGAAGAGGCCGCTTCATGTTCCGCAAGTCCAGCACCAGCCCCAAGTGGGCTCATGACAAGTTCAGTGGGGAAGAGGGAGAGATCGAAGACGACGAGAGCGGAACGGAAAACCGGGAGGAAAAGGACGCCCTGCAGACGACGGCCGAGTAGCCGCGGGGTCCGCGCGGTTCTGGGAGCCCTGGCAGGAGGGGAGGGGTCAGGCTGGTGCTGGGGTGTCAGGGTGATCCCCCACGTGCTGAGCAGAGCCCTGGAGAGCAGCTTGGAAACGAATCCCGATGTTATTTAACTGCATTTCCAGAGTTCAGCCTCCCCAAGCACGGACTGGGACTGATCCATCATTTACGCTCGGATCCACTCCTGGAGTTTCTCTTCCCAAAGACTTCCCTTCTGGACTGGATACGGTCAAGAACTGGGTGAGACCCCAGATTTCTCCCTTCTCTGTGACCTTACGGATGGTCGGTTATTTTTTGGTAACAGGCTTTGAGGACGATGTGGTTTTAGTTTGTGCCCACCTGACCCCACCTGTCCTGACATTCTGTTTCTCTTTTATAATTTGACCCAGTGACAGTCGGGGTTCACTCGCCCGCTCAAATTTTCCTCCCCTATTGTGTATTCAATTTTTCTAAATTCTGCTTCTTTTAGGCCTTTACATACGTAGTAGCATCAATTCAGAGATAATTTTGGAAACTATTTTTGGTTCTTATAAATAAAAAAAACAATGAAGCATGTGAGTAAACATCTAAATGTTCACTTGTTGGGACCAAACTGCTATGACTTTTTTTAACTTTTTTTTATGTAACAGTTGAGTTTAGGGCCTTTTAAAAAATGATTGTTTTCCTTTTATGTTGGAGGTTAACAAAATTAGCATGGTTTAAAAGAGAAAAAAAAATACACCCTTACTTCTGGCCACTGTTTGTGTTCAGTTATTAGGCCTGGTGTGTGCTGGACCCCAAACTGCTTGTAGCATTTGTGTCTCCTCCCTGCAGCTGGTTGTGACCCGAGTGCCCTTTCCAAGGTGACACAGTTTTCTAAGGAACTTCCGAATTCTTCTTGGGGAAAAATATAAATGGAGATGAGAATTTTTCAATATTTTTTATTAATCTTTTTATAAAACCAAAAGGCAGATTCCTCCTGAGCTGGTTGAGGACGGCCCTTTAGGATGAATTTCTTTTTATCTCCTACTTTAAAGAGATTCTGGAGCAGTTTGTGGAGGGTTCCCGGCCAGGTCCTGAGCCTGGGCGGGGAGGCACAGCCGTGCCCCTGCTCCCCCTGTCCCTCTCCCCAGGATTGCTGTGCTGTTCCCCACACACCAGCTAGAGTTTGGTTTGTTTTGACTTGAACAGTTCCTGTTTAGCAAAGCCCCGAAGTTTGTTTATGCAAATAAAATACAATAAAATAAGTCGTAGGTGTAACTCTGCTTGGTTTGTGTCCTGAGTTGCCGGGGGGAGCCTGAAAAGGACCAAGCTGCCTGGAGCAACAAGGGAGCAGCTCCCTGTTGGGTTTGTATGCTTTAATAGATCGTTCAGTCCCTGTTCTGGCAATAACTGCCTGGGGACAGTGGTGACACAGCCACAGACCCTTCCCCAGCCTGCTGGCAGCAGGGATTGTGTCACCCATGCACAGCACCAGCTCCATCCTTCCCACACCCGAGCTCTCGTCCCTCTCTGCTGGGCAGCTGCAGCCCCGTGCAGCTTCTTTTCCCTCACTGCCATCCCACGGGAGGGTGCTGGTGGGGCTGCTGGCTGTGCAGCCTTTGCAGGAGTTCAGCTTTCCTGGCTGCTGTGGGTAACAGTGTTGGCCAAGAGCTGTGGGGACAGTGCTGGGTTAACGGCTGCTGCTTCCCCTTCACACTCAGCCCTGAGGCAGCCCCAGGAAATGGGTGCCCAGTGTCCCAGCTCCTTGGCCTGAGTGGCCACACCTGGGGAGTGCAGTGCAGCCTCCTGGTCTGCCATGGAACCTCTGTTCTGCCATCCTTCTCTGCCCCACGGCTGGTTCCCAGCCCCCTCCTTGCTCCCAGTCTGGTGTTGCTGGGCCAGATGCATTTGGCCAAAAGGAATATCCACGCTGTCTCCTGCAGCAGGAGCAGCCAGGATCCCTGGTGTCACACTGACCCTTCAGGCCCTGCAGAGGGACAGCTGCAGCGAGGCTGCACTACCCCCTGCACTCCCAGTCTGTGGGTTTGGGCCACTCTGTGGTTTGCGTTTCACTTCCGAGGGTGACAGAACCGCTGTGAGACCCGGCTGGGTGTGAGCTGTCACCCCGGGCCGCCTGCGGTCCTGCCCCGGCTCCCCCCGGCTCCCCCCCTGCGGTGCCCTCCGGTCCCACCCTCTCCCAAACCCTCTCCCACAGCCGAAGCCGTCCCAGCACAGAGTCCCGTCCGCCCGGCCCCGGTGTCCGTCCGGTGCTGAGAGCCTTGGTGTCCCGCCGGGGTGGCTGGGCAGCCCCGGGGCCGGGCCCGGGTGGGTTCGGGGAGCAGGAATCCCCCGGTGGATGCGGTGCGGACCGGCACCGAGCTGTGCTCGGCTTCAACTTCCTTCCCAGCCGCGGAGCCGATTTCCTCCAGCGGCATCACGTGCGCGGTGCGGGGCCGAGGAAGCCTGGCACGGCACGGCACGGCACGGCTCGGCTCGGCTCGGGGCAGGTAGGAGGGAGCAGCCGCGGCTCCGAGGGTCCCGCGCACAGGGATCATCCCAAGGGCAGCACCTGTGGGAGATCACTGCCGTGCCCTGGGGTCCAGGAGAGGGGCTGGAGAGGGGCTGGCAGGATGCTGGGCACTTCTGGACACCATCACCCCAGTGCCACCGGAGCAAAGGAGCACTGGGGCCTTGGACAGGGGCGTCTGCATCCCCACAGCCCTTGGGCCTTCAGCCCTGAATTGGGTGGGTGATGCCAACACCGTTTTTGGTGTCTGCCAGGCCTCTGACAAGGGCTGTGCTGGTGGCAGCAGCAGGACCAGGCAGCATCGGGGCTGCTGGCCCAGCACAGGGACACGGTGACCCACCACAGTGACAGTGTGGCCAACCGTGGTGACAGGAGGGCCTGCCCTGGGGACAGGGGGGCTGCCATGACAACAGCGTGGTCCATGGGCACAGCCCACGGCCCGATGTCCTGCATCCCACCACACCAGTGGGCTCGTCCTGGTGTGACCCCAGGGTTCAGCGGTGCAGGGACGCTGCTGTGCCGTGGATGGGGGCAGGATGACATCCTGCCCTGCAGCTGCCTGCTCCTCCTCACACAGAGGAAGCACCGACCACAGCGGGGCTGGTGCGGGGCTGGGAGAGGCTGCAGCCAGGATCCTTCCCCAGCACCTGCCCAGCCCCTTTGCTCCCCGGCAGCTGCAACCGCAGCGAAGGACAAGGAGGGTGAGGACAGGGGCACCCTGGGTGAGTCCTGGGCTGGAGGAGAGGGAAGGACAGGGATGGGCCTGGGACAGGCCCCTGGGTCAGGGCATGTCACAGGCAGGAAGCGCTTCCTGCCCCACTCTTGTCTGACAGTGCTGCTCCCAGCCCTGCTCCTGCCTCTCCCCAGAGCTCCCAGCACCAGCCAGGATGGAACCGACCAAACTCCCACTCACCAAGAGGATGGCTCCTGCTCCCCCGGTTCCTGCCAAGACCAAACCAGCCCCCATGCTGGCCAAGTAAGGAACACGTGGCTGTGCTGGGGTGTCCAGGGCCACTGCCATGTCCCAGTGCCAGCACCATGCCCTGGCGTGGGGCTGGCAGCTCCCTGGCTGTGCCACTTCACACCACTGCTGTCCCCAGGCCCAGTGACCCCCAGCCCAGCAGCTCAGCTGACACGGAGCAGGGCAGAGCCGGTGACCCAGGTAGGACCAGGGGCCTGCAGGGGTGGCTGGCCCTGCCGAGCAGGTGCTGCTGATTCCTGTTCTTTCTTTGGCAGATGCCAATGGCTTCGACACCGTGTCAGTCACCACAGCCAGGCTGAGCCACCCCACAGCCACACGGCCACGAGTGCCCGGCCAGCGGCCACCCAGCATCACCCTGGGGAGCCTCGGGGGTCCCTGGGGCGGGGAGCAGCCCCAGGGGCTGCCCCGTGCTGCCCTCTGTGCCCCTGTCCCCAGCACGGGGCAGGTGCCTGTCCCACCCTGGAGCACAGAAGGGCCAGAGGTGTTGGAGGCGAGGTCACTGGCCCTGGAGGACCTAAAGGCTGAGGTCCGGACCCTGCACATCCTCGTGGACCTGATGCGAGTCCAGCACCTGTGAGTGGGGGTGTCAGGGGATCCCCCAGTGGCTCCTGGCTGTTTGCTGCTTGTGCTGGCCCCAGCTGAGCCATCCTGGCCCCACTGAGCTGTCCTGGCTGTTGCAGGCGGGACCTGCAGGAGCTGCAGCAGGAGCTGTGCCTGGAGCGCACTCAGCGCCAGGCGCTGCAGGTGAGTCCCTGCCAGGGGCTGCCCTGTCCTGGGGTCCCCTGTGCCCCCCAACAACCACAGCCTCTCCCCACAGGCGGAGATCGAGCGACTGAGGAAGGGGCTGCCCCGTTAGCCTGGGGGGCTGCTGTGCCCACCCCTGGCATGGGCTGGGTGGGTGGCACATGGCTCCGTGTGCCCCCCCAGCCCCGCTGCCCCCAGCCCGGTTCTGCACCCATCGGGTACAAATGCCCAGCCCACACCCAGGCACTGCTCCTTGAAGCACAACAGCCCCTGGACCCAGAGAAATTCTTTAAAATAAACTATTTTGGGTACAGAGTGCTGTGTGGGAGTGCTCAGGCTCCGTTGTTGGCTGCCATGCCCCTCAAGGGCTGGGCTGCTCCTGCCACAAAGGGTCCCACCAGGGCACAAGGGGTCCCACAAGGGCCCATGGCACGGTTGGGGCAGGGTCTCCTCCTCCCCCTCCCTTCCCTCCTCCTCCACCCCCGCACAGTTTCCCAGGCCAACTCCAGTCCCAGCCCCAGCACATCCTGGCCTCCAGCCACTGGAGAACATCTGGAAAACATCTGGATCCCGCTGGCGCTGGCGGCGGTGGGGGAACCAGCCTGGGAAGGAGCTATTTTTATAAAGCTGCCGGGGAGGGGGCAGTGGGGCCCGGCACCCCGCGGGGCTGGGCTGGGAGCGGGGCAGGATGCGGCTCAGCCCGGCGGGAGCTGCTGCATCCCTGGGGAGCAGCGGCGGGCCCAGAGTCCGGCGGGAACATCCGCCTTGGTCCGGCCGCGGGGCGTCGGGTCACGGCGGGCGGTGCCGGAAAAGACCCGGCTAATTTTAGAGGGGCCGGGAAGGGAATCGGCTCGGGGAGGGGCCGAGACCGCCCCTGGGTCGAGGGCCCCCAAAACGCCGGACCCGCCACGCTGCGCTCTAGTTCGTGTACAACAGCACCATGTTTGTGGGGCAGGAGCCCTCGGCTCACACACAGCCCGGCCCTGCCCCACGGGGTGAAACCCTCGCCGGATCCCGGCGGAGCCGCGCAGCGAGGGCTGCCCCGTCCTTGTCCCCGTCCCCGCGTGTCCCGGGGCGGCTCGGCTGGTGCCAGCCGTCGTACCAATGGCTCAAAGTGCATCGTGTCCCACAGCGGCGGGGGGGAGCCCAGCCCCGGGGGTGCCCGTGACACCGCGCTCTGGCTCCCCGTGGTGCAGGGACAGCCCAAGGCAGCCCCGCTGTCCTCCGGGTCCCTCTGGCACGGTGTGGGATCAGCTGCGGGGGTGCGGACACCGCGCCAGGGCAGCCGCCGGGCTCAGTAGTAGTGGACGCGGCCCAGGGTGCCGATGGTGCCGGACCCCAGGATGTCGGGCTGCCCGTTGCGCCAGATCTCGCGGATGATGCGCTCCCGCTCCTCCAGCCGCTGCGCCCGCTCCAGCTCCTCGGCAGAGGCGAACACGTTCACGGCCAGAGCCCCGTCCCCGGGGCCGTGGCTCTCCAGCGGGATCTCGGTCACCGGCAGCAGCGACTCAGACGCCGCGCGGTCCACGGTGTCCTCTTCGTCCTCGTCCTCCTCGTCGTCCTCTTCGTCCTCGCTGAGGTCGCCGGGGCGCGCCGGGGGCCGCGGGGAGGGCCGGCAGGACAAGCGCAGCACCAGCAGGCACAGCGTCAGCACCAGCCCGAAGCAGACGCCCAGCACGAAGTAGAGCCCGAAGCTCTCGGGGTTGGCTGCGGGGGGAACGGAGGGGGTGAGGGACCTGCCCGCGCCTGCCGGGGCCCGCGGTGGCCTCCCCGAGGCGTCCTGGCTCACCTCGGATGTGGGCGTACGCGGCCATGCTGTTGCTGAGCAGCTCCATGTCCCTCCGGCGACTCTCCATCCTGGGCCTGGCCCTTCTCAGCGGCTCCAGAGACGGCACATGCTTGGCATCTGCGGGACACGGGCCGAGCAACGCTCCAGAGGGGGCTGGGATTCCCCCCCAAGTCCCCTGTCCCTTTCAAGGCCGTGCCTGGGTGCACCCGGGGCTCCTCGCTGAGCTCCAGCTGAGCAGGGAGGTTGTGCCTGGGCTGGAGCCCCGCAGATGCCGAGCTGGAGCCGCCCCGCCGCCCTCCGTCCTTCCTGAGGGACCGGGACGGATACGGCTCCTCCTGGACACGGCATCAGGCGGATCTGTGGCACCGGGCCAGGGTTCTGTCCCATGCCCGGCCATGGGATGGGTCACGGGGCACGGCAGGGTCCCAGCGCCGGGCTGGAGCCGCCGCTGCCCGTGCCCGTGTGCACACGTGTGCTCCACACACACCCTGGGCAGTGTCCCTGTCCTGTCCCTGTCCCTGTCCCTGTCCCTGTCCCCCACACTGCTCCGGCCCAGCTCCACCCTTGCCCTTTACCGTGACACCCTGCAGCGCAGGGACAGGGCCAGGCACAGTGCAAAGGCCACCAGGACAGGACAGCGGTCAGGAGGAGAGGCAGGGCAGCGGGAAGGATGGGCAGCAGGGCAGTGGGCAGGCCAGGGCAGGGCGGGAGGAAATTTGGCCCTGGCAGGGGAAAGAGCTCATTCCCAGAAACGGCTCCAGGGAGGGAGGAATGAGGAAAGAAATGCAGAAAATGTGACACATCAGCAAAACCATCCCGGATGGTCCAGAGCTGAGGGGCCGCGGCACATCCCGGGGCTGGGCAGCCCCTCTAGTGGGGCACTGGGGCACCCCAAAGCAGGGCCAGCAGGGTCCCTAGGAGGGGGGTGCCCTCCCCGTGGAGCAGCGGCACGGCCAGCCCAGCCCTGCCCTGGCAAGGGGCTGCTGTGGGGCTGGAGGGGCACAGCCCCACCACGGCACCCCAGGGATCCCCGGGGTGCTGGTGAGGGCCGGGCTGGCTGTGGGGCCTTGCGGGTCCCCAAGCGTCCCCGAGAGCCGAGCCCCGAGTTGCTCAGCGCTGTGTCCCCGAGCATTCATCACACCGCGTCCCCGAGCCGCCTGCTCCGCATCTTCAGCCGCTCCGTCCCCACAGCCCGAGCTGTCCCCGAGCCCCGTGCCCTCAGCCCCCGAGACCCTGCACTGCGCCCGCGTTCTCCAGCCCCGCGTCCCCCAACGCCAGAGCACCTGAGCCGGGACGGGACCGAGCCTCGAGAGCCGCCGTGGCCGTCGGGGCTGGGTGGCCGCGGCTGTCGGGTCCCTCGGGGTGCCCCGGTGCGAGCCCCACGCGGTGCCCGGGGCCGGTACTCACCGGGGCGGGAAGGCGGCGGCGGCAGAGCCGCTGCACTTGGGCTGGAGCGAGGGAAGAGACAGCAAGGTCTGTTTAGCATTAAGGCTGCAGCAACAGGAAATAGTTCGGAGGCGGCTGGCGGTCAGCGCTCCCGCCGGAGCCAATGGCAGCCCCGGCCGGGGCTGAGCGGGGCGCGGGGCCGGGGCTCGTCCCGCTCCCCCGGGACGCCACGCTCGGCCCTGCAGTGGAACCGCCCCGGAGCGGGGCCACGGGCGGCTCCAGGACCCGTCCCAGCCTTGTCCAGCGCCCATCCGGCCAGGCCGGGCTTGGCCGTGCCCGGCCCAGGCTGGGCTGGCGGTGCCGGACCCAAGGCAAGCCCGCCGGGCTGGGGGTCAGCCCCAGCTCAGGCTCAGCTCTGAGGGAGCTGCCGGGGCTGGTGGCAGCCCCACGGAGGTGGGGGCCAGGCAGGGTGGCCCTGGCTCAGCCGAGGTGCGGGACACGCTGGGGACACGAGGCTCGGCATCCCAGCGCTGTCCCCAGCGGCCACCCCAGGCTGGACCGAGACAGCCCCCGGGGCTGACTCAGGGCACGGGGACAGGGCTGGGGGTCCCACCGTGAGCCCGCTCCCCTCCCAGTTCACGTCCCAGAGCACATCAGTACCCCCAAACCCCCCATCCCTCCCATCCCTTCCCTGTGGGGTCGCCGGGCTGTCGTATGAAGTTTTATTGCCGACATGCAGGAGTAGTTCCCATGTAGTACAAAAATAACGTCTTTATACAAATTTTTTTCCTCTTTTTTTTTTTTCTTTTTCTTTTTTTTTTTTTTTTTCCTTACAACAGGCTCTGTCCCGCCATGGCCCTGTGGCCCCCCCATGCCCCCTGCACCACCCCCTTCCAGTTTGCCTTAGCACAAGTGGATTGACCGGTGCTGCCACTGCAGGATCCTGGTGTGATACAGCCTCAGGGAGTCCCAGAATATTGCTTTTTGCTTTAACGTTGGGGAAAAAAAACCAGTAAAAATAAACAGGGAGTGAGGCAGGAGAGAACCAGAAGGAGAAAGCAGGGCCCTGGTGGGGTGCTCAGGGGATCCCTGCCCTGCTGCTGGTGGCACAGGGGGTGATGGGCCCACGGGACCATCTTCAAAATAAATAAGGCGAAAGAGTTGGGGCTACTGGCTGAGCTGGGGCGCTGCAGGGAGCTGGTCTGTGTTAGTGTTCACGAGGCCCTGCCTGGCCACAGGGCCCTGGCCAGGCACAGGCAGCACGTAATGCCCGACGTGGCCAGGGAGGTGCAGGTCCAGCCCCCTGTCCCCACAAAGCCACTGCTGGCGTGGCCCAGCCTAGACCCTGTCCCCTTCCCCAGCCCGGGGCAAGAAAAGGCAACAACAACACGCTACAAACATCTGCCACTCGCTCCCTGCCCGTGCAAGGGCTGGGCCCAGAGAGCAGTGCAGCCCCAAAAAGCAGGGCAGCCCCCCAGCTCCAGCCCTGCCTGCTCACAGGGCGGGCAGGAGGGTGATGCCAGGGCTGGGAGCAGCCAGGAGCAGGGAAGGAGGCAGCTGAAGGTGCTGCCTTGAGCAGGAGCCCTGGCCAGGGCACTGGGAGCCCTGGGAGCTCTGTGTGAGAACAGTTCATCTGGCAAGACAGGCATCCAGTTCATAAATGAGGCTCAGAAACAATCGTTCCTGTTCTCAGCACAGGCCAAAGCTCTTCCAGTGGCACCAGGTGACAAACCAGGATGTCCTTCCCCTGCCTTGGCATGAGGGCAGAGTCAGCCCTAGGTGTGGGCTGGGATGGCAAGAAAAGCTGGGAACAAATACAGTAGAGACTTCAGCCAGCCCCTCCTATCTCTAGGCGGATTATTTTGGGAAGCTTTTCACATTATAACTCATATATTACATCTGTACCACAACTGAGGGGGGAAAGGCTAAATCAGAATTAATGCAACTGTAACTGCACCTGGGATATGCTACTGAAAAAAATAAGATTAAATCATAGATCCTTATAAACGAAAGGAATCAGTGAGAGGTGGGAGAGGGGCCCTGGCAGGCCAAGTCCTGTGAAACCTTTGAAGTGGGGACAGGATCTGACCCCTGCAGGGCCCCGACGACTCCTCAGCTCCTGCCCGAGGCCGTGTCCGGGCTCTCCGGCCACACGGGGCCGGCCAGCACGGCCAGACCAGGCGGCACGGTAAGGACAGAAACAAGGTTTGATGCAGATGAAGGGAAGTGGGAGGTTTCAAGAAATTTCTGCCTTTCGAGAAACCCTGATAAATCCAAGCTTATTCAAACCACAGGGCGCGGGCTCGGCGCTGCACGGCCACAGCTCTGTGCCAGCAGCTTCACCCTTGGAAGTCTCCTCCTTTCCCACGGGCTTTGCTCGATCCAGAGAACAGCATGGTTAAAAAGACAAGAGAGGTAGATTACAGTCATGATCAAAAGCAGATTAGTCATCTAGGCTTCGATTTTTAAAAAAAAAAAACAAAAAAAAAACAGATTCCAGAAGATGCCAAGAGGTTGCTGCTTCCAAAACTAGCTTTTCCAAAAGTCTTCTCCCTCCGGAGCGGGCGTGAGCGCGTGTCCCTGGACAGAGCTTGGGATTGCTACATTATTCCCCGTCGTGGGACACCGGTATTGCTGTAGGCTGGAGCAGGCGAGGTGAGGGCAGGCAGGCTGCAGGGCGGTGCTGGTGCTGGTGGGGCGTGGGGAGCTACTTCCGCAGGTACCTCTGGGCCAGGATGGCCGCGTCCAAGGGGTTCATGGGCTGCGCGTCGTGGCCCAGGCGCCGCACCGGCGGGATGTTCCCGAACTGCCGCTTCTGCAGGAAGCTCTTGGCCTCATGCAAGGTGTTCTTCTCCTCGGCCAAGAGCAGCTGCTGCCTCATGTAGTTCTCGAACTCGTACTGGGAGCACTCCTCTGTCACCTTCACCTGCAGAGACCGGCCTGTCAGAGCCCACGCCTGGCAGCGCCGCGGCTCCTCTGAGGGGCCTGAGCTACCTGGGATAACTGGGGCCTTAATGCAGGGAAGGGACCTGCTGCTGGCACGCAGGCAGGACTCCCCGTGAGCCAGCAGTGCCACCAGGACACAGCTCTGGCCACCACAGCAGCTCTGTCCTGACACGGCTCATCCCAACCCTGCCAGCACTGAGGCTGCAGCTGCCTGACCCCTGTCCCTGCAGCACCAGCACAGATCCTGCACGGCCGGCCCCGGGCAGCCAGGCCACGGCCAGCACTTTGAGCATGAAACGCACCGGCAGGAAAACAGGATGTTTGCTCCCATGGCAGAGCTCACTGGGAGCCAGAGCCAACCCTGCTGCCTCCTCCCAGCATCCCCAGCTGTGTGTGAGGGAGGGAGCTGCTCCCATCAGCTGCGGGGCCGAGCTCACTTCCTGGCAGCCCAGCCAGCTGGATGTGCCTCTGGGTCCCAGTAGCATCGGCCTTTCCTTCCGCTGCACAGCATCAGGGACCCGGCTGCGTCCTCCCCGCCCTCCCTTCCCAGCCCGGGGACACAATGGGTGCCATCAGAGATGGATTGGCACAGCAGCAGAGAAAAAGCAGCTCTGTGGAAAGCAGGAGAACTTACCTCCTGGGGGTTTTCGGGATTAGCCACTTGGTCATCTATGTCCGGCACCACCTGCAAAGGGCCGCTCAGCGAGGACATGGACTGCCTGGAGGAGAGCACAGCGCTGGCACCCAGAGCATGGCACTGGCTCACCCACCCTGACCCAGCCCCACTGGGGTGATCCCACTGGCGTGGCCATGGCTGCCACAAGCATTGCTCAGGCCTCTCCAGCTGTATCCATCAGCACACAGTGCTGTGGACACACGGGATTTAGAGGCTTCCTGCAGTTCCCAGACCCTCCTGTGGTGAGGTGAGCCAGCCCCAGCTGGAACAACACAGCCTGTGGCCAGAGACAGCGTGGCCTGTCCCTCCCCTGGCACATACCAGGAGGCTATGATGGAGCTGAGGGAATCCAGCACTTCAGAAGCCGTCAGCCGCTGCTGCGGGTCCAGGACCAGCAGTTTCCGGATCAAGCACACGGTGTTTTCGGAGACCCGGCCATCCCTGGGGGAGACAGCAGCTGGTCAGCCTGGGGTGGGCACAGCGCTGGCAGGATGGAGCACAGGCCAGGAGCTCCAGGAGCCACCGCTGCTCCGAGCCTGCCTCACCTTCCCACCAGCTGTGCCAGCCCCGCTCCTGCTTCCCGGTGCCTACTGCAGCCTGTTGTCAGTACTGCTGTGAGCCTCGGGGTGCTGAGGGGAGCCCCCCAGGGCAGGCAGGAAGGGCAGGCTGTACTCACTCAGGGATGGTGTACTCGGCAGCCTTGATTTTGCGGAAGAGCTCCTGAGGTATGCTGTCGTAGAAGGGGAACTGGCCGTAGAGCATGGTGAACAGCACCACCCCCAGGGCCCACATGTCGCTGGGCTTGCCCCGGTACGGCCGGCCTGCGGGGACAGGGCACACACAGGGCAGCCTGAGAACCCTGGGGAGCACAGCCCTGCCAACCCCCCTCACCTCACAGCACAGATGCTGAGTAACCCCCACAGATGCTGAGTAACCCCCACAAGCACTAATCAAAACAATTAAGGCTTCTCAAAACACGGCACCAAGACTCTTTCCAAGCCGCATCCTCTGCGAATGAGCAAATTGTCCATCTCCACACAACTGTCCCCCTGTGCCCTATGGAGCAGGAATATCCCTGCTGTGAACCAAGGGCATCAGGCAGCTGGAACTGCTGCGCTGGAGCTCCCAGGTCGGTGTCCCTCGCACAGATCTGGGTCAAGGGAGAGGGAATTCAAGGACCAGGGAGCACAGGGCAGGAGGAGGCAGGAAAAAAAACCCAGGAAGGATTAGGCTGGGCCCATCTCTGACTGTGGGATGGATCTAGCACACAAATGTAAAGCCAGAGTGTGCAGGAAGGTACTTTCCTGCACAAAGACATTTAGACAAAGACACTAGACAAACCCTAAGCCAAGGCTGCTGCAGCCCCAGGATTCACCTGATGGAAATGCTGCTCCTAAGCCCCTTTGGTCACAACAATCAGCACTCAGCAGCATGGACAGGGTCACAAAATCAAACCCCAGTGCTACAGCACAGCCCAGGACTCAGGGAGAGACTTCCTCTGACTCACACAGTGAGTCACTGCTGCAGCATTTGGTATTTGTACTAATTATTCTTTGCTTTATATGCTCAGAAAAAGGCACCTCTCCCTCCTCCTCCTCCAACTTTTCCTGCTGTGACATTTCAGCAGCCATCCCTCAGCAGAGACAGCTTCTCCTGGAGACCCACAACAATGATTAATTCCTGAGGCGTTGCAGCTTCCCCCTGCACAGGAGCACTGGCAGTACAGAGGATGCGCCGAGCCTGAAGGTGCTGGTGACGCCTGAATGTCCTCGAGTAACTTCCCCCTTGATACTTGGAGGGGAACTGCAGGCTGAGCAATTCTGAAAGAGTGTTTTGGAGAGCACAGGATGGGCCCCATGGGAAGGGCTGTTGGCAGACACTGCAGCTGGGGTGCAGCACAATGGCAGCGAGAGCCAGGCTGGGCAGAGCAGGATGAGTCCTGAGCTAAGGCTGTGCCTTGCAGGGTCTCAAGCAGCCTCAGCTGTCAGAGATCAGCCAAGACAGCCTGTTCAGTGCCCTGTGGCCAGTTACAGCACAAGACAGCTCTTAGAAGAAACGTGAGAAGGTAGCTGGAGGCTTGGATAGATCAGCAGCCCAGAGTAGAAAGGAGCAGCTCCTTGCAGCCTCCTTCAGCCACCTGAGCCATAACTGCTCCAAGCTCCTGCAGAGCAGTTGGCTTCTATCATCCATCTGGTCACAAGGCCCTCAGGATATCCTGCAGAACAGGAAAGGCTTGCAAAAACCCCAGGATCCACCTCCTCGCCTGCCTTTGCTCCCTTCCTGGCCGGGAGGGAAGCGCCTCAAACCTTCCTGGCAGATCCCGATGCAAGAGCTCGGCTGCATTTACTGCTGCTGCCTGCAAACCTGACAAGAAAGCCTCCTGAGGGGAGCCCACTGGGGTTAAATCTTCCAGGACTGGCTGCCCCTGTGGGCATTTCTGCAATACAGTTGCTTGGGATGCCAGGAACGAGTAACTCATGTGTTAATGCCCAGCACCTGGATCTACCAGAGGGAGTGTGCTGTGGGACAGTGTCAAAGGCCTTGCTGAAGCTCAAACAGACAACATCCACAGCCTGTCCTGCATCCACCAGGCAGTCACCTGGCCATAAAAGGAGACCAGGTAGGTCAAACACGACCTACCCTCTGGCTGGGTCTGCCACCCTGGCCATCCTGTAGGATGACACTCAACAGAAACTGCTCCACGACCTTACTGGGTACTGAGGTCAGGCTGCCTGGTCTGTAATTACCAGGATCCTCCTTCCCACCCTTCTTGTGAATGGGTGTCACACTGGCCAGCCTCCAGTCATCTGGAACCTCACCAGTGAGCCAGGGCTGTCGGTAAATGATGGAGAGTGGCTTTGCAAGCTCATCTGCCAGCTCCCTCATCACCCTGGGGTGGATCCCATCTGGGGCCAGAGATTTATGAACAAAGCAGAGATGAAAGCTCATGGAGAGAAACCTCCTGAAGCAACTGGACAGGAAGCACAGCTGTTCCTGATGGTCCCATGCACTGGGAACAGTTAAAGGCAGGAGGACACCAGGGAAAGCTGCTCTGTGCTAGAGCCAGACTCTGCTCAAAGCCTCTGCTGGAGACAAGGCACAGGCCAGGCTGCTGGAGGGGAAATCCAGCTTTGGCCTGCTGTCATCATTCCTTTAATTTTAAGTCACTCCTCTCTGTTGGTCCAGAAGCTGCCCAGAGGGTCACCAATTCCCTCCTGGAAGTGAGCAGCAGCTGGAGGAACTGGTGCTCTTAGTGCACAGCTGGAACACACTGACATCCTGGTGGGATCTGGACTGGCTGCCCCTCAGGCCCAGGGTTTCACCTGCAGCTTAAGGGAAGCCTCAGGAACTGAATTCTGACACTGGAAACAGAAGATGTTGTCTGGGAACAGCCAGATTTAAATGTGCTTTGAAGTTCAGACAAGCCTTAAGAAAAAAGTCAGGCTCGCTCCTTCCCTCCAACTTTCCCAGCTGGAAAACCAGCCCAAGTCTCCTAAGTGGACCTTAATGAGTAGGCTCTGATGAAGGTGCATGTGGGAACACAACAGTGGCTGTATTTGCTGTCAGGAGGCACCAGTGAGAGAAATGAGGGGAGTTCCTACCGCTGAGCACGTCTGGGCTGATGTAGGCAGGGCTCCCCCGCTGGTCCTTCAGCAGGTCATCCTCGCTCACCAGGTGCTTCCCCAGGCAGAAGTTGGTGATGGTGATCCGGTGAGTCCTGGGGAGAAGCACAAGGGCTCAGGGAACACAGGCCACGCTGCACAGACAGCAAGGTGACTCCAGAACAGGGACTGATTGTGCCTGTGGGGCTTTCTGGGGAGCCTGAAGTGCTGGGAGGACAGACAGAGCTGTAAAATGAACTTCACGCCAAAGGGGAGGGATTCCATGCCTGCCAGCAAGGCTTGTGAGGCACCCACAGGGCAGTAAGAGGGCCTGTGACAGCTGTGACGATGTCTGGGTGGCCTGTGTCAGCGTGGCTGTAGGCACAGGGTGTACCTGGCTCATCTTGCAGCCACACAGGTGCCTTGGCCAATCTCCCAGGAACATCCCAGCCTGAAGCACCAGAGCTGCAGGATCTGCCCCAGGTCCTGGCTGACCACTGGAGGCCAGGAGTGTTAACAAAGCTGAGGTTTATTTCGCTGCTGATTCTGCCCTGCACTTCCCAGCTGCCATCTTTTCCACACAGCATTTTCTGGGAGCTAAGGGAAAACACCCTGTGGAAGCTGCCCCATGCCTGGCCCCTGAGCACTGAGTGCTTACAGTCACCAGAGGAGCTGCAGGAGTTGTGATCAGACTCAGCACAACCATGTCTGTGTCACTCAAGAGTCCCACACAGGAGCCTGGTTCCTGTGTGTTCCTCAGTTCCACCTGATCCACAGGACTGCTCTCCACACACAGGTGTGCACAACACAAAGCCTGATCAACACCCAAAAACCTCACGCAGAAAAGGGAGAGCTGCAGGTACACAAAATTCCTTTATTAGTTCACCCCTACTTCCCTATGGTACTGCCAGCTCCCATTAACAAATTTTCCAGTGAAAGTGAGCTAATTACAAAACTATTCCATTAATCTTCCCTGTCATTCAGACAATTTGGATTTTAACTTATAATGTAAAGGTGTGAGAACAAAAACACTGTCTGGAAGATTTCTTGTAAAGTATTTCACAACTGGAGCCTGAGAGAATGGATTAAGTCAGTCACAATAACCAGGAAACATTTCCAGCCAGTCTCACAGACAAATGAAATTGAACCAAGTGTGGGTTGACCATGGAGAGCTGCTTATTACAACAGACAGACTTGTGTTTAAGAAGTGTTAGCTTCAACTGTCAGGAGACTTCCCTGGCTGAATAACAAGCTGCAGGATTTGTTAAGGATTTAAAAGACTAAGTGTTCTGTAGGACACTAAAATGTTCAGGGTTGCTTGGTTCTATTTAGTCCCTGAAATTTGATCTCATCTGTAATCACCCAACTCCTCCTGCACTGGCTAATGGGGAAACCTGAGAGGCTTTAATGTCTGTGGGGAAGGAGGTGCGAGGGAGCCCCAGGTGGGATGTGCCTCCAGTGCCACTGTTACCTCCATTCCCTGCCCTGAGAAGGGCCCTGGCTCCCCGTGAGCAGAACAAACGGTTCCTCTCCATGGAGATGGCTCTGACGCCTCTCCCACCCTTCCCTGTGACTCACTGCTGCACAGGCTGCAGCTCTCCCTCACCAACGCTGAGTGAAAAGCAAAAGCAGGGATGTAACACAAGGAAGTGTGCTCAAAGCTTCCAATACCTCCCCCCTCAGTGGGGCCCTGGGTGTAGGTGCTCCCCTGCACTCAGAGAAGAAGGGAAGTTCTGCATGGATCCTTTAAAGCACCAACCTTTGTCTGCCTCTTCCAGCAAGGAGGAGAATCAAAGCAGCAAGCAGAGGAGATTTATCTTACAGCAGCTCTACAGAAACAACCTGAAACAACTTAGAGGTGGCCCTGAGAAGCAGCAGCTCTGTGTGTGTGTGTGGGGGGGAACCAAGAAGTTCAAGCTCTGTAGATAAAACCCATTTTCTTTCAGTGTTAGGGAGGAGAAAGCAGCAAGCTGTGAGCCCAGCAAACCTGCAAGCTTTGTAGCCTCAAAGCCTGCAGAACTCCAGCCTTCCCACTTTTTATTCATTCCACAGAAACCCAGACAGTGTGAAAAGGATGAATTCCACTCATTCTCCAAGTTAGTGCAAAATATTTAGTCAGTAATGCAATCCTGGAGGGGAGAGCAGAGGGTCTGAGCTGCACTAGGCTGCCAGCTCAAGAACACAGAGCAGCTCCAAAGAGCCCCCAGGCAGAGCCAGGCCACCACCCCCTGCCCTGAGCTCCTGCTGAGCTCCTGCCCCTCTCTGGGCTGGTCCCTCTGGGTCTGCACCAGCATCCAGCACCTGCCAGGCTCCAGAGGCTCCTGTCAAAGCAGCAATGGAACAAAGGAGCCATTTCATGCACAAATACACACTGGACAGAAGTGCTTTTGTTTAGATAAGTCAATATTTCACTGCTAGCAAAAACACAGCAGGGCAGCAGTCAGATCTAACACTGCTGTGATTGTAGGACAGCCAGCAGGGCTGGGAATGCCTTTAGCATGATGGAGGGTGAATGATGGGAACAGAACCAACCACCATGGTTTTTTTGGTTCTCATTAATATATTTAAAATCTGTACTTCTTCTGCAGGTTACTAAATTACCATAAAATTCAGTTTTCAGCAGTTAGAATCCAAGAGGAAGTCCTGACAAGTGGCCACTAAGCTGGGTGGGAAAAGTGAATAACCTAGGTGGGTCTCAATTAGTTTTTGGAGATTAATTTATAAAACTTTGAGCTATTTTGTGTTTTTGCACAGCCTGCTTTCCTTTCCTTCACCCTCCTGCACAAGAGCACCCAACAAATGCTGCTTTTGGCTGTGTTTGTATTAGGAATCTGCTTCAAGGAAGAAACAAGACTACTGCCAGGCCAGCAGCTCTCCAGCACACTTACCTTTTGTTTAGCACCATGTTTCCTAGTTTCAAGTCTCTGTGCACAATATTTTTCTGTAAAAAAATATAGGAGTATTACATCAGCAAAAACCTATTTGTTGTAGAAGTATAAATTTCATACTTGCACAAGAGACTAAAAAGAAATCATGGCATCTGCACTCTCTGAAATAATCCAGGTCAAGGCTTCAGGTCAGGTTCCACCCTCAGTAATTTGTGCCCTTCACTTTTGATTGTGATCGGAACAAGCAAATTCGGTACTTTGAACACAAAGACAGACTTACTGCACCTGAAAGACCTGAAACTGAAATGTCCAGCCTTAGAGCAATCTGATGAGCATTCCTTTGCCACAGGGGAACGAGTCAAACAGCAGCAGAATCCATTTTTATTACAACAGTTTCTAGTTCATTGATCTCAAAACTTGTAGCCCAAGGTTCTGATCCCCAATCAATTCTTACCCTGTGATTTATTTTATTTCACAGGGAAACAGTTTCTGTTTCCTGTGTTTGATCAGGCTCTGCTCTTTGACTGCCCCTGTCTGAGGTTTACACACTGTGGTTCACCTGACCTGCCCTCAGCCCAGCTGGCCCCTCTCCACAGCCCACAAACACAACATTTTCACCCAGAAACGTGAGGAGCAGGCAGGGAAGGGAATGCACTTCAGGGCTTGGGGCATGAGGCCTTCTGGAGAACACAGGTAACATCCCTGCCCTGTAACCTGCCCACTGCCTGCCCCAGGAAGCTCTGAAGCATCTGCTGATTTCAATGTGGGAAAGCTCTGCCTCCCAGCACTGGAAGGGAGCTCTCTTTGCAAGCTCTCACCTTGTGTAATGCTTCTACCACTCGTACCACGTCATAAAATATCACCACGGTCTCCCGCTCGCTGAGTCTCTTCTCTTTAATGACATAATGCTGCAGATTGATCAGATCTGCTGTCTTGTCACTGAAATCGTGAGCACAGAGACAGTCCAGCACCAGGCAGATGCGCTTCTTCATCTTCCTGACCATTCTGTTGGCTTCTAGATCCTCTATGATTTCACACGCCCGGTCCTGCGGGGAGGCAAACACAGCAGCAACCCCTCAGGGCAGCCCCAGGGCACAGGCACAGAGCCTGGCAGAGGGATAACTGCACAACTGGGGGTGAGCTCAGAAAAAGCAAATGCTATCACAGAGCTTGGTTGTTGTCCCGAGGCAGGATTTCAAGAAGATACAGGAGCTCTGCTTCATGAATCACAGAATCCCAGACTGGTTTGGGTTGGAGGGAACCTTGAGTTTCATCTCACTCCATCCCCTGCCATGGGCAGGCACACTTTTCAGTATTCCAGATTGCTCCAAGCCCTGGCTTTGAACACTTCCAAGGATGGGGCAGCCACAGCTTCTCTGGGCAACCTGTGCTGGGGCCTCCCCACCCTCACTGGGAAGAACTTTTCGAGGAGGAGGAGGAGGAGGAGGAGTGCAGAAGGCAGAGGAAGTATTCTCTGCTGTGTGTCTCTGTGTGCACGTCAGCACTAATGCTCTTTACACACACAGAGACCTCAAGCTGAACCCAGGACAGCTCTGTAGTGGAGCAGCCTCTGGGAACAGAGGGATCCAACACACCATTCATAAGAAGAACAGATATCTCCAGGCACAATTAGCTGTTCTTCCATGACAGTAAACAAGACACAGCTGAATTGGACATTTGGCTTATTTAAGATTTAGTACAGATGGTCTCAAGTGAAAAGTGTGTTGGCAAAATGCAACCAGCAAGTCAGGCAATACCAACACCCAAAGCAGTAACTGCTATCAGCCCCTCACATCAGTGAACAGCCTTAAAGTCACCAATAGCAACACAATCCACTCACACAAAAACTGACCAGCACAGTGACTGGTTTAACCTGCTGAAACAGTTTCTTGGCTGTTTGTCTCCTCTTAAAAGTTATAAACAGTACAGAGACCAGAAAGCATAAATTTAATCCTAAAGGTGATTTTTAGAATTAAGGTGCTAATTAATTTGCTGATGAAATAGCTGTTGGTCTGTTTGAAGGGGGAGTGCTGAGTGCTGTCCCATCTGTGAATGCTCCCACATTTCCAAAATCCCACTGTACTCTCCAGAGCTCCTGTTTGAAGCAGCAGTGGTTAACCTCAGAGTGCTGCAACTTGGGCACACAAGAGCAGGGTCAGCACAAACTGTACATTAAACAAAAGCAGCTCAACCCATCAGCAATCCCTGGCACTGCCCCAGCCTGGATGGTGACCAAGTGTACCTGGAAGAGCCCGTGATGATGGACCACTCCTTCCTGGTTGTGGAGCAGGGAAAGCAGAGAATATTCCGTGTGCAGCAGCATCTTGCCCTGTCGCTCCTCCTGGGTCTCTATTCCTTTATCACCTCTTTCTTCTAAGGTGAGAATCTTCAGGAAAAGGGAAAATGCCTTTACAGTTCCCAGAGGCACACAAATGCCCCCAAGCCCTCTCTCATTGTTGGCATTCCCATGTGTTTAACAGCTGGTGGAAGGAACTGCTCTGGGGGCTGTGTCCTTGCCACAGGACTGTCTGAACTCAGCACCACCCGTGCAGAATGCACAGCAGCAGCTTCATTAAATTGGGAAGGTGGCTGTTTGCAAATATCCCAGTATGTTTGCAGTAATCCTCTCCTGGAGCTGCCCCATTCAGGAACAGATCCAGGGGCTCTGGGAGAGCAGCACAGCAGCAGAGGCCTCATCTCAGGGCTGATCTGGACACAGATCTGTGCCTGGCAGGGCTGCCCTACCAAGGGGGAGCTGCAGCAGCCGTGTCCCACTGCACTGGTTCAGCCCACACCACTCACTCACTGCCCAAGTGCTCCTGCACAAGAGCTGGAGGGCCCTGAAGGTCTGGGAGCCTGCAGTTTGCTTACCTTCAGCTGATAAAAGTCATCTGTCCCGTCCTTTCTTGCCAAACACTGAACAATACTTGGCACAGGGGAGTTACCTAAACGTGGACCTACAGCACAAAGCAGAAACAGACTTGTTTTCCCTCCAGCAGCAGTGACTAACCCGGGTTACATCAGCTGTCACCAGTTCTGTGTGCTTGCACCAAGTTCCCTTTTTTGCATGAGCGCATTTTCACAAATCTAAAGCCAAAAAAAAAAGGGTCTTGAACTCTGAAACCTTTTGGGATAATGTTTCATTTGTTCCCTGGAGAAACATTTATCAAAGCCCACACATGGCCCAGCTGTTTGCAGAAATCCTAATTTCTGCATGCCTGAACCACACAGCTATTACATTCACAGCAACACCCATGGCAACTGTTACTGCCACACCTGGGAACACAGCTGCCACCTCTGCAGGGATGGCTCAGGGGTGTCCAAATCAGCCCAGACTTCAAGTTAACATACAGTCTCCACTCCTCACTTTAAATCAGTCAGCTCCAATTGATTTTCCATTGGTTTCAAATGTGAGGCCTGTGATTTTTGACAGTTTATATAAGCAGTTCTGAACCAGCAACTATTCTAGCAACTCTCAGAGCTGACAGAGTAGCCTTGCCCTTGGTACATACCACTTTGAGTGACCACTAGTGAATTATTAAGTTGCCCCCACAACACATTCCAGGTCAGCAGGACTGAACATCTCCCCACAGCTCTAATCAAAAAAACCCCCAATGAATTTGGTATTTAACAAAATTTAAGAACAGAGTTAAAAAAATAAAACAAAATTCAACAACAACAACAACAAACACACAAAAAAAAAAACCAAAACAAATCAAACCAACCCCCCCCCCAAAAACCCGAAAACAACAACAACAAAACAAAACAAAACAAAAAAAACAAAACAAACAAACAAACAAAACAACAACAACAAAAAAAAAAAAAAAACACCAAAAAAACCCACAAAAAAACCAAAAAAAACCCCCAAGGGGTAAAATCAAGATCTCATCTTTCTCTCCCAATCCCTGCCTGCCTTGCTGCATTGGCACCCCACATCTCCTGAGCCTGGCCAGCTGCAGGAGCTCCCAGGCTGCTGCTCTGCACATCCAGCAGCCTGCGCTCACACTGAGTGCCACACCTGCTTCCCCTCATCCCACAGCGCCTCCTGCTCTCAGTTCTGCCCCCACAGGCACCCTGCCAAGCACAGAGCCCCGTGCCTGCTCACCCAGGATGAAGGGCCCTGCTCTCTTGGCGTTGTTCCCCGCGATCCCCGCGCACAGAGCCTTCGCCTTCGCCGATGTTTCCCCGGCTCCTCTGTCCGATGCTCGCCGCTTCATCCTCGGCTCTTGAGAGAGAGGAGAGATCACAGCTCATCAGCCACCCAGTTATCTTCTCCTGTTATCCCTGAGTGCTGCTGGAAGGCTCTCACCTACGGATGCACTGCTGGCTCTGCCTACTTGTGTGTCTACACGCAGCCCTGGCTGGGTGCTGACAGACCAGGGGTGGGCTGCAGGCTCAGAGCAGCTCCCAAGGCAGAAATCAGCCTCCTTATTCAGGGCAACATTTCCTACAACAGTTGTTTGAGAGACATAGTGGGAACGAGTCAAGATAATTAAAGCTTGTTTTACAGCAGAAACGAGTCTGCAAATTAACATATTCCAAAAGCTCTGAAAGAAGATGCCCAAGTTAGCCCTGTGTATGGGTGTCTGCTGCTGCAGCCTTTTGGGGGTTCCTCCACAGAGGATCCACACAAGGAATCACAGCCACCCACTGAGTCCCTCAGAGGCTCCAGTCTGTTCCTCAAACAGCCAAGAATGCACAAAACTGACCACAAAAATTAGTACCTTCCACCTTTCCCAGCAAGGGCATAGAAAACAAGCACAATAGTTATTGTGAGATTCAGTTCAGAATGTTTTTACAGAAATGTATTTTTAGCCTTGAAAAAGTCCCCTCTCTGTGCCTCATTAGGCTCTGACCTTATTACATCTCAATCTACCTACATCCAGTGCAGGTGAAATTTGAAGTCAAGCACATAAAGCCCTGTCACCTGAGCCTCCATGTGCAGGAATCAATGCTGTGTTTAGAACTAACACACTATTAAATGCTCCCATGGACATTCCAGCAAAAGGCAACACTGGTGACAACGTGTGTGTTCTCCTGCACAACCACCACGGGCAAAAAACCATTTGATCTATTAAATGTGAATCTCGTGGTTTGCATCCAGGAATTTATTCAAGGTCCACAGATCACCACTACTCAGCACCAACAACTAAAAACTCAGCTACCTCCTCCTTACTCAAGTAGTGGAGAAAGTCTGATTTCCAATGTCCATTTTCTGCTGCTCAGAAATCTGAAGAGAATTTGCACAGCCAAGATGAGAAGGGCCAAATATATTCAAGGTTCTTCTTCTCTAAAGAAAAGTCTTGTTTCAGTTTAGTTGGAAAAGCATCTCTCAGGTGAGTTGCTGGGTGTGGTGTGAGCTCTCCACATCCATCAGCTCCAGCAAATGGAAGCTTTGCTCCCAGTACAGCTCCCCTTCATCTTTAGCTTTTGGAAAACAGCTTCAAAGATTTTTGCAAACATATACACATTCAATGTCTGCACTCCCACTTTTTAAAGATACTTTGGGGGTAGGTGAGAAGAGGACCCAGGCACAGCTCCATTTCCTGACTCAAACCCAATCCCAGGAGCTCTTCCCTAAGAGGTTACTACAACAGACAGGGGAAGATATTTTTTGGGTTGTACATATTTGCTTTAGAAGATCCCGGGTGTCTGACCACGTAAGAGATTGATAAATCAGCTCCCTGTGAGTGAAGTTCACCCTCTGGCAGTCCCGCCCTTTCTGTGCACACAGGCTGATCTCACTGCATTGATTCATCCAGCAGCACCTGTCCAGGAGCAGCCACAGCCAGCAGATAAAGGGAGGAGTCTTGCAGCAGACTTTGCATCCCTGCACTCCTGACTCCCAGCACCTGCACAGAGCAGTGTCATCACCCCAGAGCTGAGCAGGACACGGCCCTGACCCCCGTGTGCTCCTTGCTCTGCTCATTCTGCATCCCTGACCCAACACCCTTATGAACTCCTCCTCTCCTTGTACATCACCACCTCTGCTGGAAACTGTGAGTAACATTTCCACTGGAGAACCCCCCTGCACAGGAACTCTGAGATAAACCCATTGTGCAATCTGGGCTGGTTACTGTCATCAAAACAAGGACTCACGTAGTTCAGCATCAACTGTATCGTTACTCTTCTTCCAAACTAGGTTTTCCAACGTCTCAGGAGGCAGGAGTCATCACCTTGGAGAAGGCTGGATGGGCAAAAGGTCGAGGACTCTGTAATGTGAAATGAGATACACTTGGTGCTGCAGTTCTGGATTATTCTGGTTATGGTAACACAGGATGCACTGAACCTTTACAGCCACGAACAGCTCTGTTTGCTTGGGCTTGGAAAAGGATTGGAGCTCCTGGTGAGAGAATAAAACCCACTGTCCCTGGGATGGAGTGTTTTAAACATGGGTTTGTCCTGGGTCCTTGCAGAGATGTAGGAGGCTCTCTCTCAAGACCCATCCTGCTGATGTTAAAATGATTCTTTTTCTTTTCTGTCGTAAGACCAGTAAATTCCCACCTGTTTGTGGGCAAATGCATCCCTTCCCCCCAAATCCAAACTGAATCAAACCATCCTCCTCCCTTGTCCTGCCATTGGAATAAAAATGGTCCCTCACACAGACAAAGTTACAAGTCCAGCACAAAAATTAATACTTAATTTTGATGTGACACACGGGATGTATCACACATCTCACTGGAGAAGCCAGTCCAAAGCCTCTCACTGTGCTAGCTATGGCTTTAATAGAATTATGAATCAATTAATTTGGAGACCTAAATGTAATGTCTTTTAATTATGTAGCTTAAGGAAATTGTTTAATTCCTCAATTACTGCATGTCCCAGTGCCCAGTGTAACAACAATGGAAAACATGAGCTGAGGAAACTGCCCTTTTCATCCCAGAATAAGGAACAAGCAGGTCCTGCAGCCCAGCAGCCACAGCTCAGAGCTGGAAAAGGCACCTTTGGGGCATAAGCAGGATTACTCAGCAGCACAGGAACCACTCCTGGCTCCAGAGCAGTTGATCCAGCCCCCAGTGCACGTTCAGGGGGTTTGTCTTGCGCCAAGGGCACAACATGAGCTCAGTGGTGGTCACACTTCTTGTGTGAGTTCTGGGAACCCCAAAAGGGCTTGACCCCAGTGCTGTGATGAGCTGACTGTGGTGAACAAGGCAGTGGATGGGCTGGGAACCAGCAGCAGGTGACAGAGCCCCAAGAGCACCTGCTGGAAGTTCAGCACTGCTGAGAAGAAGCTTCAAGGAGCTCACACCGTTCCATGGCTGCCTCTGGAGCCAACAAATGGGAGCCATCCCACCACCCACAGCAGCAGCATTCCTGCCCAGCCTTCCCTCCTCAAGGCAAGAGCTGCAGCAGTTGGGATGATGCTGGAGAGCTGCTCCACAGGTTTTTGTGTCCCTCTCTGTGCAGCCTTCATGTCTGCACCTTTTCCCACCCAAACACCACCAGTGATGGTTAATCCAAGGTCACATTTAAGTCTGGCTCATGAGAAGCTGTGTTGGACACGACCTAAAAACCTCCACGAACAAAACACTAAATGGGTAAAAGCTGGAGCACAGCCCAGCTCCCCACATGAGCACCAGCAGGTCGGTGTCACTGCAAGGAGCAACAATCCCAGAGTTGCCTCACTCCTTCCCGGGCAAACCCGGCCAGGAACAGCTCAGACCCGAGTCATCAGCACTCCCAGGGACAGAGCCTGGGTTCTCGTTGGAAAAGCTTCCCTGAGAACAGGCGGGGTTTGGATCAGGCAGGCCTGCAGAGGAGTCACTGGCTGGGGGATTAAAGGGAATGTGTGCAGGGCAGATCCCAAGGAAAGCAGGCTGTTGCGTTAAGTGTGTGAAATTTGGTCCAAAACACAGCCCTTGTGTCCCAGATGGTCCTCAGAGACCAGAAGTGCATCCAGAGACATTGAAGACCAAGAAGACATCATCCCACCCTGGGAGCAGGGAGAGGAGAGTCACCTGTTGAGTGTCTCCAAGGACTTTTTAGCTTTTCTTCCTCCTCTAAAGGTGAATTTTCTGCCCCCTCATCCACAGACCACCTTTATCCTCTTCCTCCCCCGTCACACACAGCATGATCTAGGGGGGAAACTGAGCAAGAAAGTCATGTGTGGCAGCATGTACTTCATGAAGCTGATGTGCATTTTAATATTTAAATGACCCTTAACTGGGTGAAAGTTACTTTCTGGACATAGTGTCCTTCAAAGTTTCAGTCACAGGACTTTTGTTTTGTTCTTCAGCGCCAGACCAGGCCCATCCTGTCTGCGCTGTCCCTCCTCCTGCAGCCAACTCAGCCTTCCTGCCACCAGCCAGGCACAATTCCACCCCTAAAGATAACGTGGAATGCACGGGGGAGCCTCAGCCCTCCCCTGGCTCCTTGCTCATCACCTCACGTGGGCATCAGGGTGGGCTCCACTCCACTCCACAGATCCCCTGTGCAGGAATGCTAACATTACTACAGGCTCTGGGAGCTGAACGGTTCTCTAAGAGCAGCAATAATAATCTCTCTATAAAAAAAGCCCATTGGATGAGTCAGGCCAGCCTGTGTTCCGCTGTGCTGCCCTTCCGGGAAGGGAAGCCTGCTCCCGAAACGGAGCCCTGACTCACAGGCTTCTTGGAACCCAGCTGAGACTCATTCAACTTCTTCCCTAAGCGAGAAGTTCTCTCAAAACCAGGCACAGAGTTTCCTCTGCCCACAGGAGCAGGAAGAATCCTGGGGCACTGGGCAGCACAAGGGGCTGGGACAGCCCTGTGCTGTCAGAGGGCACCCAGGGAAGGCTGGACTCGCTGAGCTCTACAAACTGGGGGACAGGAACACCTCTGGCAGCCTCTGCTGGACCACCCCACTGCAGATCCTCCCTCCTCAGCCCAACCTGCACCTCAGCTGAATCCCAGGCACACCAACAAGGCACAGCCAGCACCTGGGAGCCCCGCAGGAGCCCAGCACACCTTACCTCCACTCACATCCAGCTGTGCTCAGCCTCCAGCTCCTCAGGGACAAAAAAGGCTTCCACGGGCCAAGTCAGACATCAGGGAAAGCAAATTCCATCCCTGCCGCCCCCCCAGCAGCTGGGGAAACTCTGAAGCGCGGGGTTCCAGTGCGTAATTACAGCACAAGCAACACGCCAGGCTTTCTTCAACCCTTCTGATGCATCAACACATGAGATAGCCAAGGACTCATCTCTGGGAGTTCCCTCTTTGGTTACATAAACACCAACCTCAGCTTAACCCTTTCGTGCTGAAGCACAGGCCACATCCACCAGGGAAAATCCCCATTCCAGCCCGACACCCTCACAGCAGGAGCCTGGAAATGCAGCTGCAGCACTTGAGGCTGCACTGCTGCCCCAGCACACGAGTCCCTGACCCCGTCTGTGCCTGAGGTCAGGCCGTGCTCACCTTCCAAACCCCACCAGGGGCGAGGGGTGGGCTGTATGACACTTTGACTTCTCATTTATTGCTGCTGACACTATCAGTATGCCACAAGCCCCTGCAGCAGGACCCTGTGTGCACAGAGCAGTGTGACCCACACACACACACACGTGCTGACACTTCCCAGCCAGGTGTGGCTGCAGTTTCTCACAGCGGTGACTCACCTGGCCCTACCTGGAGTGTTGAAGTTACCTGCACACACTGCCAGCCCTGCAACACTGGGGCTTGCAGCACGACAACACGCTGACAGGAACTGCACACTCACGAAAAGAATATTAACCAAAATAACCTGTTTCACCCAGAAAATGAGCATGGACACACAGAGCCTACTCTGTCCAACAAGAGCTCCCAGGCAGGAAGGAGACACACACCTGCTCAGAGCACCTGGAGCCTCTGCACAGGAACACCTCCCTGAGCTCAGTGGGCAGCTCAGGCACAATCCCCAGGGCTGTCCCTACTCACAGTCACAGAATAGTCTGGGTTGGGAGGGACCTTAAAGACCCTTCCAACCCTCCTGCCACGGGCAAAGAGACTTTTCACTATCCCAGGTTGCTCAAAGCCCCGTTCAACCTGGTCTGGAACGTTTCCAGGGATGAGGCAGCCACATTTCTCTGGGTAACCTGTGCCAGGGCCTCCCCACCCTCACAGGGAAGAATTTCTCCCTAATACCCCATCTAACCCTGCCCTCTGTCAGTGCAAAGCCATTCCCCCTCGTCCTGTCACTTGAGGCTCTCATAATTAGCCTCTGCCCATCTTTCTTGCAGCCCATTCAGGCAGTGGAAGGAGCAGTTATGTCACCCTGAAGGCTCTCCTCTCTCCTCTCCAGGTTGAACAACCCCAATTCTCTCACAGCATTAAGTGCTCCAAGCCCTCTGACCCACCTTGGTGCCTGCTCTGGACTGGCTCCAACAGGTCGATGTCCTTTGAGTGCTGAATCACAGCACAGCTCTCTGCCTGTGAGCCTTCCCTCGCCTCTCCCAAGCTCTGTGACACCCTGAGGGTCACAGCCCAGGTGAACTTTGCTTTTGAGGAACACAGTTATGTGATCCAACCCTCAGCACGGATACCACAGAGAAACAACCAAAGGATGCAGCATGAGCCCTTCAGCAACGGGGAAATCAATCCAGAATCCTGCCTGCTGCTGGCCCAGGGCTCCATGCCAGCAGGTGAGAGCTCCCGTGCTGTCCCTGGGGTCACACTCACCTGGGTGCCTGGCACCTCACCTGTGCCCCTTTGTGTCCCTGCTGCCTCACAGGAGCTGGCTGTCCTGCAGCACATGGCAGAGGGGTGGCTCAGCCCCACCACAACAGTCAGCAGCCTCTGCTCCAACTTCTCCAGCTCCCCCTGGACATGGGGCTGCAGCCTGAGACCCCCAGCACACCGTTCATGCCAGCACAAGCCCGCACATTAAGGCTCTAAACTGGAAAAGAAGTGAATCCCCGGCACTGGTGCAGCACATTCCAGCACAGCCCGGGCAGGAGGGAGCAGCTGGGGGGGCACATGAGGAACCCCAAACCCCCGTGCCAGGGGGTGGAGATGCCATCCCAGCAGTGAGACCTTTCCCACCCTCAGTGCTGCACAGGCAGCGGGGCTTCCAAAGGTCAGGGAGGGACAGCACCGGCTCCGGGGGTGGGTGGGAGGTGCCCCAGCCCCCTCAGCCCCGGGTGAGCTCCCACGGGAGGGCAGGGCAGGGCAGGGTCCGTCCCTGCCTCTGACACCTGCCGGTGTTACTCACCCTCACCCAGAGGCACTGCCCTCACCTACTCACTGCTGAGGCACACGGGGCTCCTCCTCGGCACAGAGGTCCCGAAAGTCTGAATTCAAAGGTTCCTGCCCAGACTAGAGGCAAAACCAGCCCCAAATCACCGGCTGTGCCTCCTCCGGCCCCCCGGACCTGCCCCGGTGCTGGCAGCAGCGCCGCAGCCCGCTGGGGACGAACCAGCGATTGACCGAGGGGCCTTTTCAGAGCCAGCCCCGCAGCCTGGAGGGCACCGGCAGCACCGGCAGCGCCGAGCCGAGCCGAGCCGAGCCGGGCGGCCAAGCCCCCGCCGAGCCGCCGGCACCTGGGGCGCTCCCCCGGCCCGGTCCCACCGAGGTCCGGCGGACAATCGGTACCACCGGTGCTTCTCCCCGCAGCGCCCGGCCCGGCCCGGCTCCCGGACACGGAGCCCGCCCGCCCCCTCGCACCGTGGGACCTGGATGGTGACGGGTGCCGGGGCCGTGTCCCCCGCGCTCAACCCTGATCTCCGCTTCCCCGCTCCTTCACCGACGGCCCCAGTTCCCGTATCCGTGGCCCCGATCCCGGTTCCCCCGGTTCCCCCCGCTGCCTCTCGCCCCTCACTCACCCATGGCCCCGGGCCCGGCCCGGCCCGGCCTCGCTCCGCTCCGGCGGCCGCCTGGCACCGGAAGTGACGCGCCGCCACCGCCCCCCCGCCGCCAGCCCGCCCCCTGCCGGCCGCCGCCGGGACGGGGAAGCGGCGGCGCTGATTGGGCGAAGGCGGCAGCGCGGGCGGTGATTAGAGGAGAGCCTGGGGGGGGCCGGACCGGCTCTCGCAGCCGGCTCTGATTGGTTGAGACGCGCAGGGGAGACGGAGGCGCGCTGCGGAGACTGATTGGCTGTGGTGCCATGAACCCGTCGCTGATTGGCTCAGGCCGGGGCAAGGAGCCCGGAGGGCTGGTGAACACGCGGGAGATTCGAACGCGCCGTGATTGGCCAAGGGGCGGGGCCTGTCCAAATGACCCCGCCCATAGAAGCCAGCGGGCCCCGCCCACCGAGCCCCGCCCTGCGGGACCGGGACCCCCGGGCTGGGCACACCCGGGCTGGGATCCCCCAGGCTGGAACCACAGAACCCCCGCCCTCTGAGCCCCGGGCTGGGCCCCCTGGTCCCCCCTGCCCAGCTCAGCACCAGAGGCTCCAGCTCCCAGGGCAGCCACGCTGGCGACAGCAAATCCTTTGCTCTGTAGGCAGGCAAAGGCTGAGCCGGGATGGCAGCTCTGGCCAAGGGTCCTTTGGCCATTGGAGGAGGGACAAGAGCAGCTGCCAATGGAACAAGAAATGAGCAGAGAGACCACAAAGCCTTTAAGTGGTGTTATTCACTACAAAAACCAGTCCTGCTCCTCCGCAGGCACCAGTGGGGGGTAACAGCAGAGCCCCAAGTCCTTGGGGGAAAACGTTCCTGAGGGGATGTCGCGGGGCAAGAGGGAGCTGGCAGTCCATCAAAGGGCCACGTCCATCCCAGGTCCATCCCGGCCGTTGTGGGCAGCGCCAGCTCCTCACTTGTGCTCGGCACGAGGGAACTCGCTGCGGCCCTTGTGGCTGCTGCCGAAGTACCGCACCCTGTGGATGGCCTGCAGCTGCTCCTCGATGGTGGCCCGGATGTCCACCTCGTCGGGGATGTGCACGTAGCGGATGTTCCTGCCGGTGACAAAGAGCTCGTCCAGCTGGGACACGGCGCCGTGCCGGTCGGTGAAGGTCACCTCGGCCAGGCGCACGTTCATGAAGGCATCCACGCTGGTGACGCGCCCCGCGGCCGCGCTCTCGTCGCGCAGCTCCACGGTGGTGACGCGGCCGCGCAGGCCCTGCAGTAGGATCACCAGGCTGTTCTCGGCGATGGTGCGCTCCTTCAGAGAGTGGCTCACCTCCATGGCGGCTGCGGCGGGATGGGCCATGCCCTGGGGCTGGGGACACCCGCCCGCTGTGCTCAACACGGAACGGTCCCTGCACACGGACCAAGCCCTGCACACGGACCAACCCTGCACGTTCTCCTGCCCATAGACCAGCCCCTTCCCATGGGCCAACCCCTGCACACGGACCAACCCCTGCACATGGGCCAACCCCTGCACACGGACCAACCCTGCACGTTCTCCTGCCCATGGACCAAGCCCTGCACACGGACCAACCCTGCACGTTCTCCTGCCCATGGACCAACCCCTGCACACGGACCAACCCCTGCACATGGGCCAACCCCTGCACACGGACCAACCCCTGCACGTTCTCCTGCCCATGGATCAACCCCTGCACGTTCTCCTGCCCATAGACCAGCCCCTGCACACGGACCAACCCCTGCACATGGACCAACCCCTGCACGTTCTCCTGCCCATGGATCAACCCCTGCACGTTCTCCTGCTCGTAGACCAGCCCCTGCACACGGACCAACCCCTGCACATGGACCAACCCCTGCACGTTCTCCTGCCCATGGATCAACCCCTGCACGTTCTCCTGCCCATAGACCAGCCCCTTCCCATGGGCCAACCCCTGCACACGGACCAACCCCTGCCATGGACCAACCCCTGCATGTTCTCCTGCCCATGGATCAACTCCTGCACACGGACCAACCCCTGCCATGGACCAACTCCTGCACGTTCTCCTGCCCATGGGCCAACCCCTGCACGTTCTCCTGCCCACGGACCAACCCCTGCCCCTGGACCAGCCCCTGCCCATGGACCAGCCCCTGCACACTCATCTGCACATGGACCAGCCCCTGCACACTGCCCTGTGCACGGACCAAGCCCTGCACACTCTACCAAACCTCAAACGCCCACCTGCACACACACCTGCACGCCTATCACCGGTCACACACCAACCTGCACGCACACGACACCTTTCACACTTACTTGCACACACACCTGCATGCGTATCACCGGTCACACACCAACCTGCAGGCACACGACCCCTTTCACACTCACCTGCACATTCACCCGCACTCAAACCATTCCTTGCACTCCCCCACGCACTCCCACCACCCCTCGCACACTCACCGCACGCCGCCCCTCTCCCCAGTCACTCCCGCTCTCCTCGCCCACCCCCCTGGCACACCGCCCCGGCACACCCGCCCCCCCTGCCCCGCACGCTGGGGTGCTTGGGGTCCCCCTGGCACTCTCGCTGCCCACAGCCCCCTCCCATGTTCGCTGTCCCTCTCCCAGGTCCCCCCAGTGTCCCCGTTCCCTCCCCCATCCCGCGCACTTACGCGCCCGCGCCTTCCCGCGCGCCCTCCCGCGCCGCGCCGCCCCCCGCGCACGCGCGGCCCCGCCCCTCGGCTGGAAGGGGCGGGGCAGCCGCGCGGTGCCCGCGTGTCGCGATGTCCCCAATGTCCCGGTGTCCCCAAATCCCAGTGTCCCGATGTCCCCAATGTCCCCAAGTCCCAGTGTCCCGCTGTCCGCGTGTCCCGCTGTCCCCCATGGCTCGGTGTGCGTGTGTCCCGGTGTCCCTCAAGGCTCGGTGTCCGTGTGTCCCGCTGTCCGTGTGTCCCGGTGTCCCCCATGGCTCGGTGTCCGCGTGTCCCGGTGTCCCCAAGTCCCACTGTCCGCGCATCCCGCTGTCCGTGTGTCCCGGTGTCCCCCATGGCTCGGTGTCCGCGTGTCCCGGTGTCCCCAAGTCCCACTGTCCGTGTGTCCCGCTGTCCGCGTGTCCCGGTGTCCGTGTGTCCCGCTGTCCGTGTGTCCCGCTGTCCGCGTGTCCCGGTGTCCCCATGGCTCGGTGTCCGTGTGTCCCGCTGTCCGTGTGTCCCGCTGTCCGCGTGTCCCGGTGTCCCCTTGTCCCACGTGTCCGTGTGTCCCGCTGTCCGCGTGTCCCGCTGTCCCCCATGGCTCGGTGTCCGTGTGTCCCGCTGTCCCCCACGGCTCGGTGTCCGTGTGTCCCGCTCAGAGCCCGTCCATCAGTGCCAGCAGGTCCTCGCCCTTCTCGGCGCTGCCCGGGCGCGGCTCCGCCACCTCCAGCTCGCCCAGGATGCGGGACAGCTCCGCCCGCCGCCCCGGCTCCTGCGGGACAGACACCGCGCTCAGCCGCCGCCGGGCTGGGCTGGGACGGGCCCCTTCTACACCCAACTCGGCTAAAAACTTCCTCTGGTATTTGTCAGGATTCAAGTTTTCTTAGCAAATATTCACCTTTTTTTTTTCCCCACTGTCTTGGCAGAAAATTGGCCATTACTTAGTTATGAGCTTAAGTGAAATGGGAAAAAAAAAGTGTTTTTAAGTCCCTACTCTGGATGAAACATGGTCCTTAGAAAGGCAGAGATGGTGAGTATGATGTGAAACATGTTACCTACCTGTGTGGCTTCAATGTTGATAACCTTGTAGGACAACTCCTCTGGTCTGGTCTGTGCAGCATGTCTTGATTAAAAACATGAAAAGAGTGGTTAATCCCATGAAGATGTATAAGGAAATGATAAAAATCAGGCTTCATGAGGCTCCTGTAGGCACAAATGACCCTCAGAGGATGCTCACAGGGCCAGATTGGATGGGGCTTGAAGCAACCTGCTCTACTGGAGATGTCCCTTCCCACGGCAGAGTAGAATTAGAAGACCCTTAAGGTCCCTTCCAACCCAAACCATTCTGCAATTCTACAAACTTTGGACAACACCTCTGTTCTTACTTGGCAAATCAATGTATTCACCCCAGTTTGAAGGCTTCTCCCTGTCCTAGATACTTTTGTTAGGCGTAGAAGAGCAAGGATATCTGTGTAGCTGAGATTAAAAGCAGATAGAAACACCCTGCCAGAAGGGCTGAAGGGATGTTTCTGCCCAGGGGCATTGGGAGCAAGGCTGGAAACACCCTGGGATGGGGTAACAACGTGCTGGCCTGACCCTAAAGCTGTCGAGGGCCAGCTTTGGTGCCCTCCCCACAGGGCACCCCAAACCCAGAGCAGGAAGGGCTCCAGCATACTCCTCCTCCTCGTCGGTTGTGAACAGGTTCAGCCGAAATCCTGTCTCACCACCAGCCGGTTTCTGGATGTCCAAACCTCCCAGCAGCCGGGCCAGAAAGTTCAGCTCTTCTTTGGCAAGAGGGTTGGGAGCTATGTTCTCCTGCAGGAAACAGCAACGGGCTCGTTGGGCAATTACCTGGGAGATTGAGGCTGCAAGGAGCTTTGATATCCCATAAATGTCCTGCATGTATTTCTAATATCCCATAAATGTCCTTCATGTATTTCTGATATCCCATAAATGTCCTTCATATATTTCTGACAGTCCACACATGTCCTTCAGAGGGATATAAACACATCTGCCTGTTATTCCTGGGACAGATTGTGCAGATAACCAGTAATCACACCAGCTCGATGCTGGAAACTGGTTGCTTGAATTTATAGGCTCAGCACAAGATACTTTTCCAGCTAAACTGGATAGATGAGAAATCTGTAAAGCCAACTTTCTGTTTTCTGAGGAGATTAAAATGGAAGCAAGCACGTCCTTGCACCAGCGTGTGGATTCTTTGGGAAAATGTGCCCTTCCCCTGGCTTCAAAGGGCTGGGGAGGATTGGATGAGGCTCTGAGAACAACAGAAAAGCTCCCCTGAACTCATCCTGTATCTAAGAATTTGGCCAGCTTAGGCAGTGGCAGGAAGAGGACAACACTGACCTTTGCCTGGGATGCCAGGTTTTTGGATGACCCTGACATGTGTGTCTCCACTGGCCGGGTCACGCTGTACCTGGAGGGGAGAACACAGGGGGAAGAGGAGCTGGTTCTGGGATGGGGAACTGCAACCAGAGAGAGCAGCACAGCAGGCAGAATTTCAGGAGATTTTTCTGAAGACTGAACAATCGCAATGAGAAGTTACAGCTCAGTGTGGTGCAATGCTGAGGCAATGAGGGACAAAGCTGTGAGAAGGGACACAGATCTCTTTGGATGGAAAATGCACATTAAGGCAAACACAGAGAACAGAGAGGATTTCTTGACTGTGGTTACATTAAATCACATTTCACAGAAGATGAACAGGTGAGAACACTCTTTCCTCAGCTCCACTGTGGACATAAATCAAAGTTTTGCTGTTTTCCACAGCTCTTTATACACTGTGCACACATGTCCTGGTGCAGGACAGCACCTTGTGACAAAGTCAACCTGATAATTAATAGCAAAAGAGGCCAAAACCACCCCAGGCTGAAGATGTGCTTCTGAACAATCCATCAGCATTTGGTTCTGGTTTCTACACAGAACAAAAATTACTTACATATTTGTTCCCAGTTTGAGGACTCTATCTCCATAAAGCTCAAAAGATCCTTCCCTTTGTGGAGTAATGTAATTCCCAGCAGTGGTGAACTCGGCCCTTTTAACTTCCACTCCTTTGTGATTGAATATCCTTAAAAACATTATTGAAGCATTTAGTAGTTTCAGTCCTGATTTTAGTACCTAACTCCTCTGCTTTCTCCCTGAGGGGAATAAAACTCGATTCTGTACATTGCTAAATGCCTCTGTTAAGGGGTAAATTACTAATAGCTAATTTACTGGGATAGAAAACTCCAAAAGCAGTTTAGCATTTCATTGCTGGGTGACTTAGTCCCAAGTCCTGCCCTTTAAAGAGTATTTACTGGGGGTTCAGCTATCCATGGAATGGCAGTTTGAGCTGGATTCCCGAGCCCTCTGGAATGAAATGCTCCTCCCTGGGCAGCCCCCACATGGCACAGGCTCACCTGATGAGTCCTGGCACCTCTGTGCCCCACGGGACAGGCCCTGAGATGGGCAGCACGAAGCGCCCGTTGGAGTTCTGCACTTTGTCCTTCAGGAAGATGGAGACCTGCAAAAGGACATCACAAACATCACACCCCTGGGGGAATCCTCCAGGGACCTTCCCATCCAAACTCCCTGAAATCTGAGCTTCAAGCTCTCTGCCTGCACTGGGGAAGGTCTTCTAGAGCTCTTGATGTGCATACAGGGATGTATTTACAAAGCCACTGATGTGGAATTATGGTCCAGAGAATGGGCACACTGATCTAACATTAAAAAAATTATATTAAAAACTACATCCTGTTTGTGCACTGGAGTGTGACCAATTTGTTCAGAGAACATCAAGACTTCACGCTCAGGTTTCCTATCAAGTTTCTTCTAAATGGAAAAATGAATTTATCAGTCAACAAATCACACCAGTAGAGATTCCTTTTTTTCATAATATTGTAGAATTATTCAGCATTATTGCAGTACATGTGCTCAATTTGTGACATTTGAATGCAATTACAAGCACATCAAGGTGACTGAAAAGCACAAGCAACAAAGCCAAAGCTGCAGTGTTTATAAGCAGATCCCTTTGTGTTCCAGCCCCAACCTCCCTGTCATTCTCCCTGCCTAGCTGGGTTGGGCTCTTACCCTGATGTGCATGTCCTGGAAGAAAATGAGAAGTGTCTGCCTGATGAGCTGGAATTCACCATCAGAGAGACAGTTGTAGGTCTGGAAAAGGAAAATCATTCAGGGTTTACAGGTGTGCCATGTCCCACCCAGGGAAAGAGAGAGCAAGTACAGCTGAATATTCTGATCCACTTGCAGGGGGAGAAGAGATGCTCTAAGGGGGCTGCTGGTCATTATCAGTAATTATTGTCTGAGACTAAAAGTCTGATTTGACTTCTGCTGAAATCAGTGGAGGCTTAAACCAGGCTGAATTAGCAATACATGGATTTAAACTGGGCCAGTAAAAAATCCCACTTGACTCACAGCCCTCTCCAATGTAGCAATTCATCTCTAAGAGGTAAAAAAAACCCCCACAAAATCAAACCACAGCGTGCCCCACCCTCTTGCTGAGGATTCTCACCTCAATCAGCCGCCGGAAGGTCTCATCCACCTGGTTCAGAATGCCTGGGGAGTCGGAGATGAAATCCTTGATGGCATCCAGGTGGTTGAAGGTGACCAGCAGCACGTCCCTGGGCCGAGGGCACAGCAGCACTTGGTATTTGAAGGCCATGGTCATGAGGTCGTAGAGCTGCAGAGGAACACAGGGACACTGCTCCTGTCACACAGGAACTCTCCCGGGCATGGAGAGAGGGGATCAGTCAGGCCAGTGCCTGCCTGTGCCACAAGGAACCATTTTAGCCTCATCTCCTAAAAAACAACCTCTGCAGTCCCCATCCCCAGACTTCTGCTGGGTCTCCAGTGTCACCAGTGCTCAGTGAGGTCACACCTCGAGTGCTGGGTCCAGTTCTTGGCCCCTCAGTGCAGGAGAGACATTGAGGGGCTGCAGCGTGTCCAGAGAAGGGAACAGAGCTGGGGAAGGGGCTGGAGCACTTGAAGCAGCTGAGGGGGCTCAGCCTGGAGAAAATGAGGCTCAGGGGGGACCTCCTGGCTCTGCAGAACTCCCTGACAGGAGGGGGCAGCCAGGATGGATCAGGCTCTGCCCCCATGGAACAGGAGGAGAGGAAATGGCCTCAGGCTGTGCCAGGGGAGGTTCAGGCTGGACATCAGGAGGAATTTCTTCGTGGAAATGTTGATGAAACATTGGAAGGGGCTGCCCAGGGAGGTGGTGAAGTGCCCATCCCTGGAGGTGTCCAAGAGACAACTGGATGTGGCACTCAGTGCTCTGGGCTGGGTGACAAGGTGGGCATTGGGCACAGGTTGGCACTCGATGCTCTTGGAGAGCTTTTCCCATATCACTGATCCTATGAATTTCAGCAGCCCTGACAGCTGGGTGGAGGGCTCTCTGGTAATCCCCTTCCTACCCTCTTTTCCTGAATTGGCTGTGGATACACTGTTTGCAGGCAGTAACTCTAACACCTGCATGACAGCCAATACAGAAATACAGGCATTTATCCACACCCATATCCCATACACGTGTATCTTTCCAACACATATGAAAACACCTAATAAACTGAAGGATTGCTTGGTGAGCTTGCTCAAAACAAACATTCAGCTGCTCAAGCAGAAACACCCAGCTCTGCAGCAGCTGACACCACCACGGATTTCCTTGGCTGAGAGCGCTTTTCACAAGGAAAGCTGTTCCAAAAACGCTTCAAAACAGTGAAGCCATTAATTCCTGCAACAGCAAGTGGCGAGGGGCAGCTGGGGAGTGCAGCAGGGGCAGGCTGGGCAGCAGGGCTGAGTTACCTTGTCCATGCTGGCCTGGTTCAGCCTCATGATGGAGGCGTGGGCCAGGCGGTCGTAGACGGTGCGCAGGGCTTTCTTGGAGTACAGCTCCTGGGGCTTGAACAGCTCCTCCATGAACTTCTTGTTGAACATGGTGGCGATGATGTCGTTCATGACTGCAAAGACAGAGAGGCTCTGGGGTTTGCTCCAGGGCAGCTGCCAGGCTCGCAGCGTGGGTTACCTGTGCACAGCAGGGACAGAGCACAACAGGAGAAGGGGAACAGCACCTCTGGATCCAGCACTGCCTCAGTCCCGCCTGGGCTGAGCCAGCTGATGTCCCCCAGGGCCACAAATGCCACCTGAGCTGAAGGCAGCAGGCCCTGTTTCCCTGTGGGAATAAGGCTGGCTTTGTTGCCCTGGTTTCACAGCTCTGGTTGGCACTTTTCACTTTTAAATAACATTGCTTGCAGGCTGCTCTGGTGCGTTATTATCTGAAAAATCTGCTTCCTAAGGAGAGTGTTTTGCACTGTGGTAGATCTTTGCAGATTACAGCTGCCTGGTTGTGCCTGTTCCTTGACACCCTCTGACACCATCAGTCTATTTTTTAACTTCTCAACAGAAGCTCCTGCAGGGCTCTCTGTAATCTTTATTCCGAATGGATTAACCCTGGCAGGTATTTAATAAAGCTTTTATATCCCTGGGATCTATATCAATGTGTTCAGGGCTCTCAGAGCTGAAACATCTGCAGGCCCTGGAGTTTCAAATGCAGAACTCCAAACCTCCTTACTTGTGGTTCATTTTTTAAATGTGTAAATTTAGCCATGGAACTGTTTTATTGCTGAGGGGTTCTCAGAGCTCAGCAGGTGCTGAGTGTGAGGGCTGTGCTCTGGATGTTGAGCTTTTAATGCAAACAAGATGCTGCAGGAAGAGCCTCAGGTGCTCAGGCACGATGAGCCCCAGGTGTGCACGTGGGGTTGGACTGGTGCATGCAGCCAGCAGTTACTGTACCTCGTTTCCTGTCCACATCTGTCCATTCATCTACACGAAGCATATAAAACAAAACAGCAGTTCCAGATGTAAGAACAAGAGTTGCAAGGAGAAGAAAAGAAATAGAAAGAAACAAACTTAAAAAAGAGAGAGAGAGAGAAAAAAAAAAAGCAGCTAACTAATGGATTTTGTGTTTTCTCATCAGCATTCAGCACTGAACAAGAACCTCGCCCTCCCCTTGGATAAAATCCTGCTGCTTCAATGCACATCAAATTTTACCTTTTGCATGAGCTTGGGTAGTTTTCAGCTGTGTTTTGCACTTACAAGTAACCAACATTTGAGGGAACAGCTTTAAGCATCAACAAACACCTCAGTGTGGATGAACCACATCTCGGTGAAATTAGCACACAATTTTTGGAAGAAAACAAAAAAAAATCCACGTGTGGACAAATTAAACCAGCCCAATTCTCCTGAGATACTCCACCAGGATTTAATTTAGCTAAAATCCTAAACTTGTCCCTGCATGAACAGCAGCAAACTTCTGTCAGATCATTCCCTCATCAGGACACACATGAATAATTACAAATTGCCCCCTCACAAACAACACAATAATTACAGTGAACCCTTTGCTGTTTAAGCACTTCAGAAGGGACAGGGAGAAGGGATAACCATACCAAGCTCATATCAAGTTGATTTTTTATTAAAACATCACAGAGCTTCCCCAGGCACATTCCCCATGCCCTGACAGAGAGGTGCAAAGCTTTAATTTGAAGTGGTAAATGCAGAGGTGCTTGGCTGTGAGCTGGAGTTTCATGGCCCAGGTGAAGCTCTGTTTGTACAAGGATTTTGGCCAAATGAGATTGTACAAACGCCAGACAAGGGTTTCAGGAGAGGCACTGGTATTTGAATTTCACACAATTGCACAAGTGCTGCGTCTGCACAAGATTTACAAATTTATTCCTGGGAACTCCTTCCCATTGCAAAGCAGCCTGGTCTGCCCTGGAACCTGGGCTGACATAACCAAATTCTGAGTTATTTCGAGCCCAAAAGTGCATTTAACCCCCAAAACTGAGCACAGGGACACCGGCACAGACTCCACTTTCTCCTCCCGGGTGAGAACCCCCCAAACCAAGCTCGGCAGCACCCTGGGGCTGTTCCCACCACAGGAACCTCCCCGAGCTGACCACCCCAACGGGCTGCGCTGCAGGGCTGATTCCTGTGCTAATTCCTGTGCTAATTACTGCGATGGAGCCCCGAAATCGGGGCAAGGCAACTCCTGCCCGTCAGTTCGGAGCATCCTCTGGTGTCCCTGTGTGTCCCGGTGCAACAGCCGGCAGAGGGAGAGGACACAGCCTCAGGCTGCGCCAAGGGGAGTTCACGTTAGATGTTAAAAAGAAATTATTTTTAAAGAAATCACTGAAAGAGTGATTGGGCACTGGGATGGTCTGCCCAGGGAGGTGGCGGAGTCACCATCCCTGGATGAATTTAAAAAGAGACCGAACGTGGCGCTCGGTGCCGTGGTTTGGGGGATGAGGAGGTGTTGGGTCACAGCTCGGACTCGATGACCCCAAAGGTCTTTCCCAACCCAGTTCGGTCTGTGTTTCTGTGGCACCGGGGGAACCGGCACGGCCGGGGGGAGCAGCCCGAGCCGCTATCGGGGAGGCGGGAGCGGGGACACAGCCCTGCCCGGGGACACCGGGGGCTCCGCCGGGAGCGGGGGGAGCCGTGCCCGGCCCCCGCCCGCCGCTCACCTTTGCGCGCCTTCTCTCCGGGGATGCTCTGGGCGCGCAGCCGCTGGTCCAGGATGTAGAGCATCTCCCCGCCCAGGTTGAGGAACAGCAGCGGCAGCGTCCGCGCCGACATGGCCCCGGCACGGCCCCGGCACGGCCCGGCCCCGCTCCCCGGGCCGCCGCCGCCGCCGCCGTTGCCGGGCAGCCGCGGGGCCAATCGGGGCGCGCCGTCTTGGCGGGGCGGGGCGCGCCTGCGCAGCGTGCGGGGTGTGCCAGAGTGCCGGTGAGTGTGTCAGTGTGAGTGTGTCATCGTCCTGGTGTGAGTGTGCCAGCGTCTCGTGTGAGTGTGTCAGTGTGAGTGTGCCAGCGGCCTGGTGTGAGTGTGTCATCGGCCCGTGTAAGTGTGTCATTGTACCAGTGCGAGTGTGTCAGTTTGCGTTATCATCGCAGTGTGAGTGTGTCATTGTCCCATGTGTCATCATCCCAGTGTGAGTGTGCACATTGTCACAACCTGGGTATGCATCATCCCAATCCGTGTGCACATTGTCCCTATCCGTGTGTGCACTGTCTGATCCGTGTGTGCACTGTCTGATCCATGTGTGCACTGTCCTGATCCGTGTGCACACTGTCCCGATCTGTGTGTGCACTGTCCCATCCCTGTGTGCACATTGTCTGATCCGTGTGTGCACTGTCCCGATCTGTGTGTGCACTGTCCCGATCTGTGTGTGCACTGTCCCATCTGTGTGTGCACTGTCCCATCCGTGTGTGCACTGTCTGATCCGTGTGCACAGTGTCCCCATCTGTGTGTGCATTGTCTGATCTGTGTGTACACTGTCCCATCTGTGCGTGCACTGTCTGATCCATGTGTGCACTGTCTGATCCATGTGTGCATTGTCCTGATCCATGTGTGCACTGTCTGATCCGTGTGTGCACTGTCCTGATCCGTGTGCACACTGTCCCGATCTGTGTGTGCACTGTCCCATCCGTGTGTGCACTGTCCCATCCGTGTGTGCACATTGTCCCATCCGTGTGTGCACATTGTCTGATCTGTGTGTGCACTGTCCCATCTGTGTGTGCACTGTCCCATCCGTGTGTGCACATTGTCTGATCTGTGTGTACACTGTCCCATCTGTGTGTGCACTGTCCGATCCGTGTGTGCACTGTCCTGATCCGTGTGTGCACTGTCTGATCTGTGTGTGCACTGTCCGATCCGTGTGTGCACTGTCCTGATCCGTGTGTGCACTGTCTGATCCGTGTGTGCACTGTCTGATCCGTGTGTGCACTGTCCTGATCCGTGTGTGCACTGTCTGATCCATGTGTGCACTGTCTGATCCATGTGTGCACTGTCCTGATCCGTGGGTGCACTGTCCTGATCCGTGTGTGCACTGTCCTGATCCGTGTGCACTGTCCTGATCCGTGTGCACTGTCCTGATCCGTGTGTGCACTGTCCTGATCCGTGTGTGCACTGTCCTGATCCGTGCGTGCACTGTCCTGATCCGTGTGTGCACTGTCCTGATCCATGTGTGCACTGTCTGATCCGTGTGTTCACTGTCTGATCCGTGTGTGCACTGTCCTGATCCGTGTGTGCACTGTCCTGATCCATGTGTGCACTGTCCTGATCCGTGGGTGCACTGTCCCTGTGCCATCGTCCCTGTCCGTGTGTGGAGCATCCCCGTCCATGGGCATTGTCTCAGTCCCTGTGTGACTCGTTCTGGTGCACAAGCACGGCCCCAGCACATGTGAAGAATGGTTTGGGTGGTTTAGAATTAAACGTCTAAACCACTAAACCCACCCACTGCCCTTCCCAGGTGCTCAGAACGGCGCAGACCACACCACAGGAGAAAGAGCCTTGCCTCTTTGTGCAGGTGTTTATTGTCAGCCCGTCTGTGCCACTACACAGGTGTCCCCTCCTGTGCCTGCTTCCCCTGCACCTGCTTCTCCTGCCCTTCCCGTGCAGCCCTGGCTCTCGCCTGCCTCTCTCTCCTCTGCTTCCGTCTCACAGCTGCTTTCAGCTTCTGCTTCTCCTGGAACACCTGTGGGAAAAGAAGGGAGAGAGATGAAGCTGCCTGCTGCAGGCAGAGCAGTTCTAGCAAGAGCCAGATCAAATCCTCCCTCTGTGCCTTCCTTGCTCCAGGAACCATCTGAGATTATTCTGTTACAGCCACCCAGTCAATCACTGAATCGTTCAGGTTGGAAAAGACTCCTGAGACCACAGAGTCCAACCTGTGACCAAGCCCCACCTTGCCAACCAGAGCAGAGCACTGAGTGCCATGTCTAGTCACTCCTTGGACACTTTTGGTCCAGTCCCTTTGTTTAGAATTTAATTGGACTGAAATTCAGGATTTACAAACCTAGGGCACATCCAGCTTTTGGTTCTGCTCAGTTACACCAAGATCTACTGTACGCAGCAGTCACACTCATATACTCTGAGCAAATCAGGGCAGACAGGGGGTGCACCCAGGTTTCTGTTCCAAACTGCCATCAAACCATCTCACACATCAGTTCCCATAGCAGGATTTGAGAGAAAAGCTGCTTTCAATAACACATTTTTGAGCAAACCAGTGGCCCAACCTGAAGTGTCCACGACATAAACATCCCCCCACGGAGCTCTTAGCTGAGCTCAGGCAGTTCTCTACAGACAGGATCCAAGTCAAAGCCCGACTTTAAGAGCACTGGGCTGTCAGTCATTTCCAACTTCCACAGAGGGGTTTTTCCCTGCCCAGCCTGCCCCATACCTTGATGCACAGAGCCTTCTTGACCAGCCAGCGCTTGGTGAGGCGGCGGCAGTAGGGCTGGGGCGGGCTGTACTGCAGCTGCAGCTCCCTGCACGTTCTCTCGAAGGTGCCGTAGTTGACCCGGCGCAGGTAGCCCAGCATCTTCCTGCGCCGGTCCAGGTCCATCAGCAGGAACCGCCGGTTCCTCTTGTCCTGCAAAGCAGCCAACGTTCCTGCGCTGCAGGCAGGTGCTCCTGCCAGCCCAGTGATTGATTGAGAACAGATTTTGGCAGAAAGGGAACGATCAGGTTAAGGACAGAGCCTTAGAACAACTTCTGTTGGCAGATGCTGTGAGTACATCGGGTCAGCACAAGCTGATCCAAGGAGATGTAATTTACTTTGCACTGGAATTGCTTTCTCCCTTCCATGGCTGCACCTTCACCTTCCCTGAAGACTGTTTTCAGCTTGTGTACAGTTTCAGGCTGTGCCAAAGCTGCAAGGAAAGTCTTCTGGCTAAAACCTGCTTCTCTTGAAGTGTGCTGCTTCAGAATAACACAAGCATTTACCTTTGCTTTGCCAGAAATTAAATATGAAGATAATCTGTGACTTGGCTCTGTCTGGTTCTTTGGAAGGGCACAAGCATAGCCTAAACCAGACCAGTCAGGGCAATCCCTGATGGGAGACATCTCCCTGTCCTGTATGAGTGATTTGTGTAAAGAACAGGCTGCAGCCAAGGAGTTCCAGAAGGTCCAACTTCACTGCAACACTTGGTACAGCTTCTGGCTCGTAATAAGAAGCTCCATTCTGTTCTCTTGTACCCTTCAGGTTTTCATGACTAACAATTATGTACTGCTTTCAAATGCAGTTATCAATCCATTTCCCACCTTTTGCCCTGCTTAAAGAATCTTTGATACCTGTTTTATGAACATAAATTCACTCAAGATGTCTCAAATTTGGGCCTGAACCCAGGTAGCTGCAAGCAGGAGAGTGGGATATTCACGGAGTGTTGTCCACCGAACATTTCCATGAGCAGAACAAGCACAGACTTGGCTCTTTGCTTATTACTGCAGCTGCATTCACTAATTAGTGAAAACTAAGTGGTGAAGCCACATCTGCAGAGAGGAGAAATGGAGCTCAACTCTGCCCAAAGGAATCTGCTCAGCCCTTTCCTCCACTACAGCAACAAACCAGAGCACAGACCAGAGTCGGCGAGAGTCCAGCTGTGCCTGAGCCAGCAGCTCCCCACGCTGGCACCAGGGAACAGCTGTAACTATTCCATAAAGCTCCTTAGAAAAGCCATAATCCCCAGGATTAAAATCCTTTCATTATAAACTGAGAAAACCACCTGAGCAGCTGCTGCCTGTGGGCTCAGAAGCCCGAGTTACCTTGGGATGCCTCTGGAGGTGCTCCTCGAGCGTGCGTATCCTGGCAGTCAAAATAGCAACTGTGAAGGCCAGAGAGAGAGAGCAGCTGTGTGAGAGCAGCAGCCTTCCCAGGTGATCCAGGAGCATCTGCCCTGCCTCACGCTGCCAGCTGAGCACTGCTGCCCCTGCAGGTACCCAGGGCAGCACAGCAGGCAAAACACTGCACGCAGGAAACAGTGTACACAGGAAAACACTGCACACAGCAAAACACTGCACACAGGAAACACTGCACACAGGAAACACTGTACACAATAAAACACTGCACGCAGGAAACACTGTACACAGGAAACACTGTACACAGCAAAACAGTGCACACAGGAAACACTGTACACAATAAAACACTGCACACAGGAAACACTGTACACAATAAAACACTGCACACAGGAAACACTGTACATAATAAAACACTGTACATAATAAAACACTGCATACAGGAAACACTGCCCACAACAAAACATTGCCCACAACAAAACACTGCACACAGGAAACACTGTACACAGAAAACACTGCACACAATAAAACTGCACACAGCAGCACAATAAACACTGCCCAGAGCCAAACATTGCACACAGGAAACACTGTACACAGCAAAACACTGCACACAACAAAACATTGCACACAACAAAACACTGCACACAACAAAACACTGCCCACAGGAAACTCTGTACACAGCAAAACACTGCCCACAACAAAACTGCACACAGCAGCACAATAAACACTGCACACAACAAAACACTGCCCACAGGAAACACTGCACACAGCAAAACACTGCACACAATAAAACACTACACACAACAAAACTGCACACAGCAGCAGAATAAGCACTGCCCACAACAAAACACTGCCCACAATAAAATACTGCCCACAGCAGCACAACAAACACTGCCCATAACAAAAGACTGCCCACAGCTAAAGAGTGCCCACAGCAAGCACTGCTGCCAGCAAACACTGCCCAAAGCAGCCCTTGCCCACTGCACAGAGCAAACAAACCACAGCACACAGCCTGCAGAGCTCTGAGTGTTAGGAGGCTGCTGAATTAGAGGGGAAGATTTTAGCAGCACATCATATAAATTTATCTGTGAATTTATTCCTCTGGCACTCATTTGATTCCCAGTGATTTGACATTTATTTCACCTCAAGGGATTTAAGCTCTGGGGGAGCAGACAGCAATAAAGGGGTTTTTTTTTTCCAAGGGCAGCAGCAGCCAGGTCTTTGGGATTTCGGGCTCTGGAGGGAGGGGCAGGTGGCATTGTGGGGAACAAAAGGGTTTTACTGATGACAGAGGAGTTGTCAGTGCTGGTCAGTGCAACATGGCCTTTGTCCCTGCACTGTCCCCACTGTGCTCCAGCCACAGCTCTCTGATGCAGAGAAAAATCTGGGTTCTGTGCCTGAATTTGGTTCATTTTACTATCAGCTTCAGCTCAGTGCTTCATGCCACAGAAGCACTCCAGGCAGAATAATGCACACGCTGCCTTTGGAGGGTGGATGTGCAGCAGGGGTTTGGAGGCACCCCAGCAGCCTCTGCAAGGCTGCCAGACCTGGAGCACTCCTGCAGGGCACCCTGCAGGCCACCTGCCTCTCAGCAGCTCTCCTGCAGGAGACTCTCCTGGATTAAACAGCAAACTGGAAGTGCTGGGGTGGGAACAGCTGAATAGAAGCAGGGATGTTTCATCTGCCAACAAAACCCTTCCCTTTTTTAACTTGCCTTGCACCTCAAAGGAGCCATTGTCACTGGGAGACCTCCTGACCTTCTCCACCAGCTGCTGTATCTTCACCTTCATCTTCTCCTTCTGTGGGTCACAGGAAAGAGGTTGTCACTGCCTCAGAACACTAGAGGTCAGAGACACTCAGCTCTCCTCCCAAGCACCCAGATCAAGGCTTGGCAATTCAGACCTTCACTCAGTGCTTTTACAACATTTTTAAGCTGAAGTGGCGAGCACAGAGGGATGGCATGGAGATCTTCGTGCCACTTTCCTACCTGCTTGGTTTTTTTGGGCATATGGAAAGTAAAAATAACTTGAAGAACATCTTCTGTCCAGTGCAATGGTGTCTAGAAGCAGGGGGTCAGCCATGAGCAGCAACAGAACACCCCTGAACACTTTCTTCTCTCATTTTAATATGCAGTTGTTACCACTTTAATGTGATAGATTTTAAGAGCACACCAGAGTTATCACTGTATTTCATCACACCATGTTCACAGTCACTTAGAAATACAGTAAGTGAAAGGTATTTAACCACATAGACAAGTCTCACATGAAGGTGTTCATTAAATCTGGTTGTTTTTTTCCAGTAAACAGCATGGCACTCACCTGGCTTGCCATTTCCAGGGACAGCACCCGTTTCACCACATCATCCACGCTGCAAGGAGATGGGAAATGAGCTTAGAAACCAGAAACAAGTCTGTTTAACAACAGAAATCAACTCAGGCTCTCAGAACACACTCACTTGTCTCAGCTTTAATTTACTCTACAATTTCACAGGGACTCTCCTCCCTTCCCAAACCTGGTGCTCACTTTCCTAAGCAAAACCATGGCTCAGCTTACAGGAGTATCCAGTCATTTTGCTGCAGAAATATTTCATTTTAAGACTGGTTCCTTCAGAGAGCAGTGAAAGTCACAGCTGGGCCACTGGGGGCCCTCCCTGCACCACACAGGAGCAGCTCTGCATCAGAGCACAACAGTGCTGAGCCCCAGAGCCCAAACTCACAGCAGCTGAGCTCGTGTGGAGCTGTTTAATGACTCTCTCCATCACCTGAGTTCAAGACAGGCACAGATTATTATTTGCAAGATGACTGTTTCTAGTATTTCAAGGTTATTTCCTTTGTTTTGCTTTGTTATGAACTGCAGAGCCCACAGAGGATGTGGGCACCCAGCACTCGACCTCACACGGAGGGAACACCAAGCCCTGAGCACTGCCTGTGTCTGTAAATTTGACTTTCACACTGACTTTGCCATTTTTTTGTGCCCAGAGGGCAATAATAATTAATTAATGAGCGAGCAGGTGACAGCTCCCACAGCCCGTGGGTACAGGTGAGACACAAACCCCCCTCCCTGCTCCTACCTGCTCATGACTGGGAGGTTGGCATACTCCTTCTTCAGCAGCGTGGGGGGAAGGTCATCCAGGTGGCTGGGGGGGGTGTCTGCAGAGAGAGAAACCTTTGAGGAGGAGCAGGACACAGCCAGAGCCCTGACCTTGCCAACCAGATCAGGGGAAACGTGTGCTGAAGGGAACTGTGTGCCCCAAGCAGGAACTGAGCAGAGCCAAGAGGGCAGGAACTGAGTGAAAAAACCAAACCAGGCTCAGTCTCTTCCCTTCAGCACTCTGGGTTTACAGCACGGTGTACATGTGTCTACAACAATCCTCCAAGCTCACAGATCACGGAATAACAAAACAGTTTGTGCTGCAAGGGACCTCAAACCTCATCTGATTTCACCCCCTACCATGGGCAGGGACACCTCCCAGCATCCCAGGGTGCTCCCAGCCCTGTCCAGCCTGGCCTTGGGCACTGTCAGGGATCCAGGGGCAGCCACAGCTGCTCTGGGCACCCTGTGCCAGCCCTGCCCACCCTCACACATCTCCTGCTACTGGGAATTGTTCATTTCCCCACACTCGGGAGGGGAATCCTCTGAGTAACTCCTGAGCTTGCAAGGAACTATTTATGGAATGGTTTCTGTGCCATGGGGGCACAGCTCTGAGCGTGCCAACAGCAGAACACTTGCTCCTGTGGATCCTGACATACCTTTCTTCTTCTTTGCTGCAGGTTTGGCATAGCCTCTGGCTGCCTGGAGCACAGGAGTGCAGGCTGGGTGGGAGAAACAGGAAGATATCAGATATATTGTGTGCACACAAATATATTGTGTGCACTCCTCCAGCTCTGTACACATCAAATACTGGTCTGCAGGGGCTCAGAGCACTGGGGTGACCAGGAGCAGGCAGATCTTTGTCCCCAGAGGAGCGTGGCACAGCTCAGTGTGAACAAACCCAGCTGTGCTGCCTGGGGGCGAGCAGCAGAGCAGGCTGCACACACCGAGCAGAGCCTGAGGGCTCCCCCGGGCAAATGCGCTCATTCAGAGGCTTTAAACTGCTGAATTCACTGATGGATTCACCCAACCCCATTGGCGACGTGGAGGGGCTGCTCTGGACCACCCCAGTGACACCCGGGGACAACCCGGGGACAACTCGGGGACAACCCGGGGACAGCCGGGACTCGGTCATTCTCTGACCTTCCAGGAACAAACGCTTCCAGCTGCTCTTCCAGGGCCGTGCTGCTGGAACCAGGGCCCGCCTCAGGCCGCTCGCCCGTGCCCCGCTGGGCCGCCCCCGCTGCCCCCAGGGACCCCCGGCACCCGCCCGGGACCCCCAAGGTGACCCTGCCCCTGTCCCGTTTCAGCGGGCACAGCCCCTGAGCCCGGTGTGTGTGTGTGTGTGACCCCCGGGACCGCCGCTTTCCCCCGCATCCTCAGCTCCCACCGCCCCCCAGTTCCTCCAGCGGGGTCCGCTTAACATCCCGCCCTCCCTCCCGGCGGCCCCCCGAGCCCCCCGTGCCCCTCACCGGGCTCTGCCCTGCCCAGCACGGCGGCCCCGGTGCGGCCCAGCCCGGCCAGGCCGCGGCCCAGCAGCGCCAGCATGGCCCCGGCCTCAGCGACGCGCCCGCATGGGCGCCGCCATCTTGCCCAGCCGCGACCGCCGAGTGCCGAGCCAGGGCGGAGGGAGCGAGCGCCGAGCGCATCGATGGCCGTCCAGGGTCCTGGTCCCGTCCCAGTCCCTGTCCCTGTCCGGTCCCGGAGCCCTCCAGGACCCCTAACTGTCCCCACCCTCGTCCGGGAGCCCTCCCGGCCCCTAACTGTCCCCATCCTCGTCCCGGACCCCTCCCGGTCTCCTAACTGTCTCCATCCTCGTCCGGGACCCCTCCCGGTCTCCTAACTGTCCCCACCCTCGTCCCGGTCCCCGTCCAGGTTCCGTCCTCATCTCCATCTCCGTCCCTGTCTCGGTTTCGTCCCCTACCTGTCCCCGCCCTCGTCCCGGTCCCGATCCCCGTCCTGTCCCCATCTTGGTCCCGTCCCCATCCTCATCCCCATCCCCGTCTCGGTCCCGTCCCCGTCCTGGTCCGGTCTCAGTCCCGGTCCCGGTTCCGGTTCTGTCCCCATTCCCGCCCCCATCCCCTCCCCGCAGAGGCGCCCGGGTTGTTCTCAGCACGTCCCCGTTTATTTCGGAAGGAGCCGGTCGGGAGGGGACACAGACACGGAGCGGGGCGGTGCCGGGCAGCGCCCCGGGGGCGCGGCTGGAGCCCCGCGGGGGGATCCCGCATCCCGGGGATCCCGCATCCCGGTGTCGCTGCCCGGCTCCATCCCGCTCTAGTCCGCCCGGCACTCGTGCAGCTCCTCGGCCCCGCCGATGCGGAGCCCCTGCAGCAGCGGGAAGGTGGCGGGGGGCTCCTCGAGGAAGCCCCAGTCCCCCCCGCCGCCGCCGCCGCCGTTCCCGCGGCCCCGCAGGTTCTCGTAGAAGCGGGGACCGGGCTCGGGGAGCACCCGCTGCCCCCGGTACCCCGCGCCCCCCACCCGCGCGTACTGCACGGGCTCCCCGGGCCCCTCCTGCCGCACGTAGGGCCGGGGCAGCGCCGAGGGGGCGGCGGGCAGGACGGGATGCTCCTTCCCCGGCTGCTTCCCCGCTTCCCCTTCCAGCACGGTGACCGTGGAGATGGCGGCCGGGCCGGGCTCCCTCGCGGCCAGGACCTGGAGCGGCTCCTGGGGACCAGCGGGAGGTGACAGGCGGTGCCACCCGTCCCTGCTGTCCCTCACGGTGCTGGGCGGTGGGGGCTGGGGGGCCGGGGAGCCGCTGCCCCGTCTCACCTGCGGCACCGCTGCCGGCACCCACTTGCCCAGGCTGCTGTTGGCCGGGTCGGGGACGCTGGGCCAGAGCTGCTCCTTCATCCTGGGCACCGCGGGGGTGAGGGGGCTCAGCGGGGCGAGTGGAATGGGCGCCCTCAGCGCCGAGCTCCCGGCGGGGTGTCAGCACCTGGCAGGGCCACCCTGTCCCACCGGCCCCGGGCGGGGCTCCGGTACTCACCGCTCGTTCTTCTGGAAGCAGACGAGCAGCACCGTGAGCACGACAAAGACCAGCCCCAGGGTCAGGAAGAGGAACTGGATCTCGGTGTCATCTGGGGAGCGGGGCAGGGTCACAGGGAGCTGCAGCGGCACCGCCGGCTGTGCCGTGCCGTGCCCTGAGGCCGGGGCAGCTCCGGGGGCTGCAGGTCCCCTCCCGCCTCCCCCCGTGCCCCGGTGGCTGCAGCCCTCACCCAGCACTGTGGTCACCAGGGTCAGGCTGGTGCCGTTGGTGCCGCCGGCGGCCGTGGATGCCATGATGTGCACCTTGTACAGGGTGGATGGCTGCAGCCCCCGGATGACAAAGGAGCTGAGGGAGGGGTTCACGGGTGGCACCTGCGGGCACAAGGGGCTGTTGGTGTGACAGGATCCCCCCAGCCTGCACAGCCCCTGCTGGCAGGGAGCCCTGTGAGGGACCCACACCGCTCCCTGACCCTCTCTGAGAGGGACACAGGAGCTGCTGGTGTCTCCATGAGCACAGGGAGGTGGGGCAGGGGCGAGGTCAGTGGTGCTGCGGGCACACTCACTGGCCACCTCGGCGGTGCTGCTGGCCCAGAAGATGGTGTAGCCGGTGATGAAGCCGTTCTGCACCTCCACGGGCAGCGGCTCCCAGCACAGCTCGGCCTCGGACTTGCTGATCCTCCTCAGGTGAAGCTTCGGGGCGTGGGACGGTGCTGGAAAGAGCAGGACAGGGAGGGACCGAGTGCTGAGCGGAGCCACCGCCTCGGGTGGGCACTGATGGGGGGTCCCACTCCCGAGGTGTGGCTGTCAGGACCTGCCCACGCTGTGGGGCAGCTGAGAGCACGTTTGTGACAATGGCATTCAGAGACCAGACAAATCCAGCCCCCCAGGCTGAGCTCCTCGGCAGAGCCCCCGGGTTAGGGGTGCATGGGGAAGAGGTCGTTCCTCCTCTTGGGAGGGCAAAGTCTGGGTGGTGGGGCTCCCTTCCCACGTACCCTTCTGCTGGGAGTAGGCCGTGGTGTGCACGGGCACCCCGACAGTGCCCTGGTAGAGGGGGAACAGTGAGATGTTGTACCTCTGGAAAGGCTCGATGCCACCTACAATGGAGAGCAGAGGGGGCTGGGGGCACTGACTGCTGAGACCCCCCAGCTGCGCTGCCCCTGCCCCACAGCACCGACATACCTGGGGGTGGATCCAGAGGGAGGAGGGAGGGTGGGGAGTGGGCTGGGGGTAGGGTTTGGTCCTGGTTTGGTCAGGGTGGCACCAGCCCCCTGGGACAGCTGAGCAGAGGGTCAGGGCCCCCTGGCAGCCCGCACTTACCCTGGATCAGGGCTGTGGTGGCCGCCCCGTCACGCTCAATCTGCCAGCACCCACTGCAGTGCTCGGGCTCTGCTGTCACCCGCTGCCACTCCAGCACGTAGGCGATCACCGGGGCCGGCGGCGCCTCCCAGTGCGCCCGGAGGCTGCGCTCGCCCCCGGGCACGGCCCGGAGCCCGGCCAGGGCCTGACCTGCAGGGGACAAGCAGCCGGGATGGTGGGAGAGGGGAGCACCGCTCCCACACCTCCCCCTGCGCGCCCGGGTCTGGGGTCCGCCCTCTCCTTGTCCTGGCTCGGGGGCAGCAGAGCCCCGGGGCACACACCGGAGGTTTTGCCCTCACCTTTCCTCTCCAGCAGCATCACCTCGGTGGGTGCCGCCTCGCCGGCGGCGTTGTAGGCTGAGAGATAGACCCTGCTGGTCCCCGCGGGCAGCGAGAAGCTGCACTGGGTGTGGGTGGTGTTGCAGACGGTGGCGGGGTCCCTGCCCCTCCTCCGGGGGCTCAGGGTGACGCGGTAGCCCAGCACTCGCCCGTTGGCCTCCCGCTGCCGTGGGGGCTGGGTGCGGGCAGGGCGGGTGGCCGTCAGTGCCCGCGGGGCTCCCGGGCCCCGGGGCAATGCCCCGGCAGCTCCCGCGCCCCCCGCCCAGCCCCTGCTCACCTTCCAGCGCAGCTGCACCTCCAGCCGGCCCCCTGTCCCGGCCGGCTGAGCCTCCCACCACGCGTCCAGCTTCCCTGTGGGGGCTGCGGCGGGGCGGGATGGGAGAAGCTGAGAGGAGCCCGAGTGGCTGTGGCCCCAGCACCGGGTCATGTGTCCCCAGCGCTGTGCCCTGTGTCCCCAGCTCTGTGCCCTGTGTCCCCAGCACTGTGCCGTGTGTCCCCAGCTCTGTGTGTCCCCAGCTCTGTGCCCTGTATCCCCAGCTCTGTGTGTCCCCAGCTCTGTGCTGTGTGTCCCCAGCTCTGTGTGTCCCCAGCCCTGTGCTGTGTGTCCCCAGCTCTGTGCTGTGTGTCCCCAGCTCTGTGTGTCCCCAGTGCTGTTCCCTGTGTCCCCAGTGCTGTTCCCTGTGTCCCCAGTGTTGTTCCCTGTGTCCCCAGCTCTGTGCCCTGTGTCCCCAGCTCTGTGTGTCCCCAGCTCTGTGTGTCCCCAGCTCTGTGCTGTGTGTCCCCAGCTCTGTGTGTCCCCAGCACTGTGCCCTGTGTCCCCAGCTCTGTGTGTCCCCAGCTCTGTGTGTCCCCAGCTCTGTGCCCTGTATCCCCAGCTCTGTGTGTCCCCAGCTCTGTGTGTCCCCAGCTCTGTGTGTCCCCAGCTCTGTGCCCTGTATCCCCAGCTCTGTGTGTCCCCAGCTCTGTGTGTCCCCAGTGCTGTTCCCTGTGTCCCCAGTGCTGTTCCCTGTGTCCCCAGTGTTGTTCCCTGTGTCCCCAGCTCTGTGCCCTGTGTCCCCAGCTCTGTGTGTCCCCAGCTCTGTGTGTCCCCAGCTCTGTGTGTCCCCAGCTCTGTGCCCTGTGTCCCCAGCTCTGTGTGTCCCCAGCACTGTGCCCTGTGTCCCCAGCTCTGTGTGTCCCCAGCTCTGTGTCCCCAGCTCTGTGTGTCCCCAACACTGTGCCTCCTGCTGGGGCAGAGGGGACCCCCCGGGTGACCCACCCTCACCTTTCTCGTGGGTGGTGTAGTTCCTGCCGGGGCTCCACTCGCTCCAGGAGGCCAGTGGCGATGCCGAGCGGCGCCGGCAGCGCATCTGGAAGCGGTAGCGGGTGCCGAAGCGGAAGCCGCAGCGCTGCGCCGTGCCCGCCCCGCCCGGGATCCCGGTGACCTGGGGGCAGCCAGAACCGGGGCTGGGCTGGCTCCTGGTGTGGGCTCAGGGGACACCTTGCTGTCCCGCTCACACGGGGACCCTCCCGCTCCCCCTGCCTGGAGCAGAGGAGGCTCCCGGCCCCTGCCCAGCCCCGCTGTGGGCTCAGGGGGACACCTTGCTGTCCCGCTCCCCCTGCCTGCAGCAGAGGAGGCTCCTGGCTCCTGCCCGGCCCTGCTGTGGGCTCAGGGGGACACCTTGCTGTCCCGCTCCCCCTGCCTGCAGCACAGGAGGCTCCCGGCCCCTGCCCGGCCCCGCTGCCCCGGCTGCACTCACCAGGGCCCAGGCAGCGTCCTCGGGTGCCCGGTAGCGCAGCTCACACTGCAGCTCCATGTGCTCCGTGCCCCACGCCGCCTCCCAGGCCAGGGCAACGCAGTCGGTCTGGAAGGGGATGGACTGGATGCTCTGCAGGGTTGGGGGGTCCAGCTTGGCTGCAGGAAGAGCAGGGGGGAGTTGCAGAGGTTTGTGGCGGGCAGTGCTCAGAGCCGTGACCTCACACGTGCCTGTTGTTAATGCCAAGAGCTGCAGCCAGGGTGCTGCAGCAAAAAATGGGGAGAAAGCACCCCAAAACGTTTAGGAGAATGGCAAGGTACAGGAGCTGGTGTGTGCCTCTGCTTGGGATGGAGTAATGCTCAGGAGTGCAACACTGGCACAGCTCTGCATTGATGCCCATGCAGAGAAAAGAGATTCCATGGGGCCTGGTGCCTGGAACACCCCACATTTGGGTCTGCTCCGGGGTGAGAGTGTGGCCCAGCCACGGAAGGGCTCAGCTGGTTTCTGGGCAGCCCTTCCCCAGCCCCAGATCAGGGAGGAGAAGCCTCTCCGTCTGGGAAGGCTCCTTTTATAAATAGTTTATGGGCGCTGGATCCATTATTAATAGACCTGCCGGATAAATGGGTAATCAATTGCTGCAGGAGCTGCGGAGTGCAGCAGGTCAACCGGCAGCTCATAACCCTGCTCGCTCCGTGCGGCGGCGCCGGCCCCGCTCCACCCCCGGCACATCCATCACCGAACCCGCCCGGGAAACCTGACCCCGCGGCCCGGCGTGCTTTAATGTCACTGTAACACCCCTGTCACCCTGACGAGCTTCCCTGACCCGTGTGCCGTCACTCACCCACGTCCATGGGGTCGATGCGGAGGCGCTCGGAGTCGGCGCTGCCCAGCGCGTTGCTGGCGGACACCCAGATCTCCATCAGCCGGTAGAGCTGCAGCAGCCGGCGGGGCACGGTGCAGCGGCTCCGCCCGGCCCGCGGGGTGCAGCCCGTCACCGCCTGGCCTCTGCCCCTGCGGCACACACAGCGCGGCGCTCGGGGGTCTCTCTGGGGGAGGGGGAGGCTTGCTGTGGGGCTGGGCAGGGGGGCACAGTCCGGGGACTTACCCGGAGCACTTCAGCACGGCGCTGGTGGGGAGGTGGCTGTCGGCTCCCCGCTCCCATTGGCACGTCAGGCCGTAGTCACTGAGGTTCAGGGAGCAGCTGAGGTTGAGGGGTTTCGCGGGAGGGTCTGGGGGGAACAGCCAGGGAAGAGCCTGAGCGAGTGCCGGTCCGTGCCGGGGAGGAGGGTGATCCCTAGGGGCAGCAGACTTACAGCCCGCCCTGATCTCGGCCGTGCCAACGCGCTGCTTGGTTCCATTCCACTCCACACAGCACCACAGCCTGGCCTGAGTGTGGTTGAACCGGGGCAGGGTGAGGTTGGACACCTCTGTGCCCCCCGGGCCCTGGTGCTGGCTCCCAGCCACGGGCTTGTTGTCCAGCATCCAGCTGATCCGGACCTCCCCCTGCTCCAGCCCGCGGCAGAGCTCTCTCTGGATGGTGCAGGACGCCGTGACAGCCGAGCCCAGGGGCACGACGGGGGAGCCCACAGTCACCGAGGCACAGCCCAGTGTCCCTGCAGGCAGGAAAAACGTGTCACGGCTGTGACAAAGCCATCTCAGCTCCTCAGCGCCCAGGCAGGACACAGGGACGAGCCTCTCCCCTTAGACGGGCCCCCCATCTCTGGAGAGGAAGAGCCGAGCGTTGGGCAAGCCAGCGGCGTGTGCCGGGCCCCATCCTGCCCGCACGGCCTCAGGGCCCCGGGGACGCTGTGGCCGTGGGGCGGGACGGGACGGACCGCACTCACCGCCCAGGTGGAGCAGCAGGAGCAGGGAGAGCTGCAGCAGGAGGGGTGTCCCGGCACCGCGCCCGGCCATGGTCTCCTCCGTGCCTTTGGCATCACCTGGAACGGAGAAAGCGGCTCGTCCTGGGGGTCGGCGAGGGCTGGGGGCGAGGTGGGCTGAAGCAGCCGGGCTCCATTGTCACCGGCGCCTCCCGGAGCAGAAATGTCCTTTCCCTGCCAGCGTCAGCCCTTCTGACACCTCCGCCCCCGCCTCGGCGTCCGCACCGCCGCAGCCGCCGGCGTGGGAAGCGCAGCGCAGAGAGCCCGGGACGCGGGTCCCCCCGCACCGCCCCGGCCCCGCACCCCATCCCGGGCACAGCGCCCTGCGCCCGGCCGCAGGCACGGGCTGATGTTATCGCCGCTCTCTCCGGCCGCTGCCGGGCAGAGATTTGCGGTTTGAGGGCGGCGGAGGGCGATAAGCTGGGAGAGGGAAGCGAATGACCGACAGCAGCAGAGCGGGACCGGCCGGAGCTGCGGGGTCCTGCCCGCGCCCCTGCCGGCTCCCCCCGTCAGCCGCATCCCCTGCCTGCTGCTGGGAACGGCCCTGGCAGCGCTGGCTGCCTCTGCCCCTGCTCCGCCCGGATCCTCTGCCCCAGATCGGTCCCAGACACGCTGGTGGCTCAGGAGGGGCTGCCCGCACTGTGCCCAGCTCCTCACGGCCCAAGCCGACACCCAGAGAGAGACACAAAGCACTCGAGTGCGGGAAGTGGGACAGCGGCCACCCCTGAGCCCTCGGCACGTGCGGCTGTCCCGGCAGGGGACTGGGTAGAGCAGCCACAGACCAGATGCTGCTCGGTGGGGCCTGAGCACCACGCAGCCACCCCTGCCCCACCTCCATCCCTACCCCACCTCCACCCCTACCTCTCCTCCATCCCCGCCTCTCCTCTGTCCCGTGTGTCCGGCGTGTCCGGCGTGTCCGGCGTGTCCGGCTGCCCTCACCGCCCGCTCCGAGCGCGGGGCTCGGGCTGCCGGCGGCTGCCCGTGCTGGCTCTGTTTGCTAACATGCCGCTTTCCCCCCGCTTAGTTCCTCAAAACCGGGGCCGTCAGTTGCTGTGACGCTCTGAAGGAGGTGATTGCAAAACACTTCCCCGAAGCCTGCGACCCCCTCGCTCGCCGCAGGCAGGAAAGCCCGGGGGACGCGACACCTCGAGCAGCGCCGGGTCTGCACCCTGCCCCGCCTGCCGGGGCCGGCCCGGGCACGGCCGGGATGTGGCACAGACAGTTCCTCGCTGCAACTGCCCTGGGGCCACCCCCGGGGCCGGGGGACACGCCAGAGCTGGGGAAAGTGTCGGGAGGCCATGGGCCAGGGAATGGGCAGCTCAAGGGGCTGGAGGCAAAGCCAGCCGAGGCTGCTGGGGTGGTGTGATGCCACCTGGGAGCAGCTCACATCCCCAGGCCCGTGTCCGTGTCCATGGCCACGTAGCCCAGCTCGCCCCGGGGTGAGCGGCCCGCCAGATGCCCGAGGGCAGCCCATGACAGGATGTTCCCACCAGTATCTCCCAGTTCTGACCAGTAACCCGAGTTATTCCAACAGCTCCTCGCCTGGGGCCGTGCCCAGCTGCTGTGCCCACCCGTGCCAGGCGGGAGCGCAGCCCCGGTGGGGAATCCCGTGTCTGCTGGGCTGGGGCTGGCATGGGGGACAAACAGAGGGTTGCTCAACCCCGCACACACTCACAGCCCTCGCGGCCGCAGCGGCTGTTGTGCAAGGAGCTGTTTACTCCGGCCTTGGGGCGGTGTTCCATCTCCGCTCACGCTGCAGCGCTCACGCTGCCCCGCGCTGCCAAAATGTGGGGGGTCAGAGCAGCCCCTCGGGAGCAGGGTGTGCCGGTGTGGGGGGAGAGCAGCCTGGGGGGAGCCGGCTGTGCCTCCCGCAGGGCCGGGCACTGGCCGGAGGGGATGGATGCCCTGGGGCTCTCTCTCACTGCCCACTGCACAAGCAAAGGCGCTTTCCCCCAGACCTGCCCTGTTTGTATCGGGTCAGGCTGCTGGCGGGGGTGGGATGGGGGGCTCAGCACCCCGGGCTGGGGGGCAGAGCCGATGCCCACTGCCCGCCCGGGCCGGGGGAGCTGCCCTGGCAACATTTCCCGGGGGTGTAGCAACCCGCAGTATTTCGGGGCGGAAGCTGGGGCTGTTTACCAGCCCAGCAGGAACATCCCTGGGTAGCCATGGCGACGTGGGCATCTCCGTGGGAACCGAGGCCGGAGCGCTGCAGACTCCCAGCTGGACACCGCCGAGCGCCCGCCGCCCCTGGGGCCCCGCCGCGGGCTGGGGTCGGGCTGGGGAGGGGACCCCGCACCCCGCAGCAGCGCCCGCCTGTCCCCGGGCTCACCCCGCGGGGAAAGGGCTCGTCCCGGGAGGCTCCGAGCGTGCCAGCCTGCCGGGACAGCCGGGGATGGAGCAGCCGAGCCTCCCGGAAGCGCTCTCGGTTCCCCTCCGGCTCTGAGTCACGCTCACAAGCTCACAGGTCCCGTGCCTGGGACGGGACAGGAATACCAGGCAGGATGCGGGGTGCCACCCCTGCCGGGATCCCGAGCCTTTGCTTGTGGGTCCCGGCCAGCCCGGCAGAGGGGCTGGGGCAGGAGGGTGCACGGGGAGGGGGCTGCGGGTGTGAGGGGCAGCCTGGTGACAGAGGGTGCCGCGGTGCAGTGACAGGTGGTGGCACAGGCCGCGGGGCAGGGCAGCAAGGGGAGCAGAGCTTGGAGGGAGGCTGGATGCTCACGAAGCAGCGTTTGGGGTGGGTGCTGGGGCAGCGGCTCCCAGCTGGTGACAAAAGAGCCTCCCAAGCCTGAGGCCGTCCGGCAAGGGGGAAGGTGGAAAGGGGAAGCAGCTGCGGGGTTTTTCCTGCTTGCAGTGCACAGGATGGGCGCCAGTGGCATTGGGCAGGAGCCCGTGGGCACGGCCAGACCCTGCGGGCGGCTCTGGTTGCAGCCCACAGGCAGCAGCCCCACACTCGGTGCCCGGGAGCTCTCAGCTACGCCTCTGTTCCCCGTGCCCCTGATTCCATCCCTGCCGGGTGGATCATTGCTCTTAAACAGAATAAAGAACATTCCCGGTGTGTGTCAGCTCCGCAGGCAGCAAACCCCAGCTCCCCTAAAGGGATTTTCCCTTTCTTCTTTTCATTCCCTAAAAACCCAGAATCCTGCCAGTCACGTAAGATGCAGGACCGACCTGCAAAAGCTTCTGCAGCCTCTAATGGGTGAGGAGAGCTGGTTAATTGGTGCCCAATGCAATTAATTCAGCACTGAGGAGGGAGCAGAGGGCTCCCCATCGAGTCACTCTGTGGGTGGGCAGAGGTGGTCAGGAGAGGACCCTTGGCTCTGGATGGCATCACTGGGGACAGGGGGACACGGGCAGCCTGCCAGCAGGGAGCCACCCTGGGATGGAAGCCCATCCTGGACCCTCCAGTGTCTGCAGGCTCTGGTCACCCAAACACCAGAGATGTCCCCAGTGCTCGTCCCTGCTGTGCCCCTGCCAGCTCCTCCCCAGCGAGGCAGCTGCAAATTGGAGAGGATTGATGGCAGGGGTCCTGGAGGCTGACCTTGAACAGCTCCCGACACACTCCTGCAATTAATGAAGCAGGAGGATTAATTTCTGTGTGGCAGATCCGGGGAGGCTCTGATGGGCACGGGGAGGGGGAGGAGGGGCAGGATGTGCTGCCATCATTCATCTCTGCTCTGCCAAAGTGGTGCCGAGGGGCTGCAGCTCCAGCTCGGCAGAGAGGTTTGACAGGGTGGATGGGCAAGAGGGAGAGATCCTCCATGGGATCACCTAGGGCTTGCCTGTCCCAGCTCCTGCCTCTGCTGCACAGGTGTCTGTGGCAGAGGAACCTCCCCATGTCCTTTGGCCGAGCCCTGCACCAGCCTCTCACCCCTCATACTCCTGGAAATCCCTGATTTCTTCTGCTGAGTCACTCCGGAGCTCCGGCTGGTGAGGCATCTTCTCCTTCTGCCATCGCTGAGAAGAAATTTCCCTTTGATGCTGCCCCCCATCAAACCACCTGGGTTTTCAGCCCCCCAGCCCACCCCCTGACCCTGCTGTGGTGCCAGGCAGGGTGTCTGAGGCTGGTCCCAGCTGTCTGGGCTGCCTGGCCACCCCCGACACTTCCCAGCAATCAGGCTGCAAGCAGAGCACTATTATTTTTCTGCTCTAATAAACACCTCTGACAATAATAGAAAAAAAAAAACACAACCCACCAAACCAGCTTTTATCAGGAGAAAAGGATACCTGGGGATTATTTACTCAGAGTCAATAGATGCAGGTAGGGGCTGCCAGCCCAGGCAGGCACTGACAGCTGCTGGTGGCTGGAGTGGCTGTAGCATTCATGGAAAAGGAGCAAAGCTCTCCCCACTGCTCCCCCCTTGCTCCTGCTGTGTGAGCCCCCCAGCTCAGCTGTGCTGCCCTGGGAGGCCCCTTCAATCCCCATCCACATCCCTCCCCGCCACTGCCAGCCCCCTGGAGGGCACAGGGGGGCTCTGGGTGCTCGAGCTGTGGGGTGGGAATGTGCCTTGGAGCCAGCACTTCTCCTCTTCCAAGGGCTCGGACCCGTGAGAGCACAAAATCCACGCTCAATTGAGCTAATCACAAAGGCAATGAAATGTCTTGGTGAGGTTATAAACATCCCTGCTTGAACCCCGTGACACAGGGAAATGGGAATCCAACCCAGCAGCCTCCAAAAGTGCTTTATTCCCCATTATTCTCATTAGCTGCCTTGTAATTTGATTTGTCCCTCTCCTGCTGCTGCCTTTTTCCACGGCCAAGGGGAGTGACAAATGAGACACCCACAACCGAGCCTGACAGCGGCCGGGGGGCTCGGGGGTGACACAGCTCGGGGGGAACAGCCCTGTCTGTGCCCTGCTGGGTGGGGCTGGAGGCTGGACCACCCTGAGGGCTCTGACACTGCCCAAATCTCCTGGCCAGGACCCCCTGAGGCTCAGGCTGTGCCACCAGTGCCCTTCCTGGGGGCACAGGTTGTGTCAGCACCACCAGCACCTGTCTGATCCTGTGCCCCCTGCTCCACACTGACATCCTGTCCCCATTATCTGCAATTTCCTTGAGAGCTGTCAGGCCTCCAAGGGGGCCCCTCTGCAAATGAAGAGAGGAGGAAACAACCAGCTCTGCGTCTCCCACCAGGAATTAATCCCCCCTTCTTATTTAAAGGTATCAGTGAATGAGGCCAAGTTGTTAAGTGACAAAAGAAAAATGATTCTTGCCTTCCAGGGTTATTAAAATCATGTTCTACAATTTTAGCAGCCACAAGGAAGCCCAGATAATGACAGATGATGATAATCCATCTCCAGCACAGCCTGGTCTATAATGATACTGCCCATATCTCTTGTATTACCACCAATTACTCAGTGTATAATGAAAATGTACATCCATTCTGCTGCCTTTGCTGCCTCTGAATCCAATTTCTCCTTCTCCTTCCCCCAGTACTGTCCTGCTACAGCTGGAGCCCCCACCCTGCCTGGCTCTGGGGTCTGGCTTGGGGGATCCAGGCTGTCCCTGGCAGGGATTTGTGCCTGTCAGGGCTGTGAGTGCCCCTCACCTTGGCCTCCAGCTCCTGTGGCTGCACGAGGCCCGACGGGGGACACAGGCAGGACAGGAGAGGCTTTGAAATGCAAATTGCAGGAGGAACCTGAGCAGGTACAAAGCCAAGCGAATGCTCTCTGCTGGCCGAGGGGGCGGCTCACGGCCAACCCAGCCTGGGCTGCCCCTCCCGCCCTGGGAGCTCCCGGCAGCCAAAATCCGGGTGGAAGTGGCTGTCCAAATGCTGAGGTGGCATGATCCTGCTGAGCTCAGCCACATCCCGCTGGGCAGAACAGAATCCTGCTGGGCACAGCATCATCCTGCTCAGTACAGCATCATCCTGCTCAGCACAGCATCATCCTGCTCGGTACAGCATCATCCTGCTGGGCAGAACAGAATCCTGCTGGGCAAAGCACCATCCTGCTCAGTACAGCATCATCTCGCTGGGCACAGCATCATCCTGCTCGGTACAGCATCATCCCCCCCAGCACAGCATCATCCCACTGGGCAGAACAGAATCCTGCTGGGCACAGCATCATCCCGCTGGGCACAGCATCATCCTGCTGGGCACAGCATCATCCCCCCCAGCACAGCATCATCCTGCTCAGTACAGCATCATCCCGCTGGGCACAGCATCATCCTGCTGGGCACAGCATCATCCCACAGGGCACAGCACGATCCAGCAGGGCACAGCACCATTCTGCCCAGCCAGCAGCAGCTGTGTGACCCAGCCTGGAGCAGAGCTCCCATGACAGCCCCGCTGTCACCTTCTGATGTCTGCAGGTGACAGGGTCACACACCATGGGTGTCTCTCAGGGAAAATGTACCCAAAGCTTTTCCACACCCTCCCCAGGGGAAGCTGTGCTCCTGCACCGGGACCAGCTGCATTTCCCAGCAGAATTAATCCTGTTCAATCAGAGTGGGAATCACTCAGAGCCAGGTGGGCACCTGATTGCAGCTGGATCCGCTCCTGCCTGGCAGCGGCGCCAGGCTGGGTGAGGTTAATGGAGACGTGTGTTTCATCTGGGTTCCATCCTCTTCCACTTTATTCAGGGCAAAAAGCAGGAGACGACATCTTTGAGGATGAAAACATAATCTTTTGGAAAATTGAAAGCAGGGATCGTTGTTTGGGCAGCAGCCTGTGTGTGTGGGGGGCACCTGCACGGGGGTCCCTGGGGCAGAGGAGCATCTTGTGCTGGTGGGGAGGAGCTGGCAGGGGGAAAGGTCCCAAAAAGGAGCATCTTGTGCTGGTGGGGAGGAGCTGGCAGTGGAAAGGTCCCAGAAAGGAGCATCTTGTGCTGGTGGGGAGGAGCTGGCAGGGGGAAAGGTCCCAGAAAGGAGCATCTTGTGCTGGTGGGGAGGAGCTGGCAGGGGAAAGGTCCCAGAAAACACCGTGTGTGTGTGTGTGTGTGTGTGTGTGTGTGTGTGTGTGTATGCACACCCCATGTGCACTGGGGTGGCCCTGCCTGCCCTTCCCAACACCCTCCCACACAAACCAAGAGCTCACCATGGTGGCACCAGGCCCCCTGTAAGTGTTTTCCCCTGGAGCAGAGCTCCACTGCCAGTGGCCTCGTTAACACGGCTCCCCAGGTAGCGGATCTTGCCTCGTTATTTCTTCAATTAAATGCCTTTATTTTTCATAACTTTGTGCAGTAAATCTGTGTGTGTTTAATCCATAATTAAGGGCTCCTCCTGCTCTGAGCTGCTCGGAGCAGAACGCCCCGTGCCGCCTTCCCCAGCACAACTTTACCTGAGTTATTAAAGAACAGAGGTGCATCTATTCATTATTTCATAAATATTAACGAGCCCTTAATAGCTGGGATCCTGGAATAACAAGTTCCCAGGGAGCTCAGTTTTTCAGAGGTTGTTAAGGACGCTCTGGGAGCCCACAGGACCCCACACCGTGGGCAGTGGGAGCAGGGGCAGTGCCAGTGCCAGCTGCTGTGCTTGGATCCTTTGGCAAATCAGCCCTCAACTGGGGGTGGAGCTGGGGTCACCAGAATTATGATCCTAAATTGGAGGACAATAGGTTTAGACTGGATATTGGATAAAATTCTTTCCTGTGAGGGTGGTGAGGCCCTGGCACAGGTTGCCCAGAGAAGCTGTGGCTGCCCCATCGCTCAAGGCCAGGCTGGACAGGGCTTGGAGCAGCCTGGGTGCTGTCCATGGGAGGTGTTCCTGCCCATGGCAGGGGTGGAATGGGGTTGGTTTTAGGGCCCCTTCCAACCCAAACCAGTCTGTGCTCCTACAGGCAATGCCTCAGGCCAGCTTTGATGTGAACCAAGCCAGTCCAGCTCCCTCACCCAGCAGATTGGCACCTTTGAGAGCTCAGCTCAGGGCAGCCCCTGCACAGCTCCTTAACCCCCCCTGAGGCTGCTCTTACTCCTTAGCACCCCTCAGCAGCAGCAGTTGTGGAGCAGCTATCCCACATCAGCAGCACCTCATGCCCACGGTGCCTGGGTGTCCCTGGGCTCCCCAGCCCTGCTCACCCTGTGCTCTCCTTCCTGGAGGCACAGAGAGCCTGCTCCTGGGCCCAGCAGGAGCTTTGTGGGGGCAAAGTTTCATGGTTTGAGAGGAGGATGCACACCTGCCTGTCTGAAACCCAGCCCAGCCCCGGCTGGGGTGCAGCGGGTGCGGTGCTGTGCCTGGGGAGCCGGGGATGACACTGATTCATCGGGGCAATTAAAGCTCTGCCCGGCCTTTCCTCAGTGCCATTTCGGCATTTGATCCTTCGTGAGTTACAGCACCTTCCCCCCCCCGAGGAGACATTTAGAGCCATGAATTTTGCAGAGCCCAGCAGAGCATAATTACCTTCTGAGCAGAGGATGGGGCAGCAGCCCAGGCAGGGGCATTCCAGCCAGGATTTCCTGTGAATTCCCAGGGGATGGGGCAGCAGCCCCGGGCAGGGGCATTCCAGCCAGGATTTCCTGTGACTTCCCACGGGCTGGAGCTGCTGAGGGCGAGAAACGCCCAGCCAAACCCAGGGAGGTTTTCATCCCACCCTGAAAATTCCCTTTTGCTGAGGGAAGACTGTTGCTGTCGACATAAAGAACTCACCCCCACACCTTGCCATGTCCCAGGCGGAAAAGAGGGAACTTTATTTACAGAATCAGCATTTATCGAACTCCAGCAGTGACCGTGGATTGGAGGAAGAAAATCTTCTTCTCCAACCACACTGGACAACCCAACAGCCCATCAGCAGTCTCCTCCTTATGAAAAGAATGTAAACATTGCCAGATTTTACAATAACAAGTGGCTTGTTTATATGAAAGTGTACCTGACTCCAAAAACACAGAAGGCAAAAAATAAGACTTTTACAAACTCTTTAAAGGGGACAGAGGAGAACGGTAAAAAACCACAGAGAACAGAAGACCCCGCGGGCCAGGCAGGAGCTCCCCTTGGAGCATCACTCCGGCATGCGGGTCTGGCAGCATCCCTGCCCCTCCTCAGCCCCGGGGATGGGACAGGGATGCTCGGGCACCGCCTGGAGCGCAACCACGCCCGGATCGGCCCCCGGATCCCGCGGCTGAGGCCGCTCGGTCTCCTCCGAGAGCCGCGGCTGGGGCACTCCCCGAGATGAATATTGATGGAGGCGGGGAAGGCGCTGATTTAATCAGGGTGACAGGAGCGGGGCTCCCCGAGCTGCCGCTCGCTGACATTAATGTTACTTTGTGTCACAAGGCATTTTTTAATGTTTCCTGCCAGCGAAATAATCAGCCTTCTCCCGGGTGCAGAGGAGCTCGTTCCTCATCCATTATGATACAGGCGTCGCTCCGCAGCTGTCATTAGCGCACGAGAGGAGAGTCGGGGCAACACGTCTGGTATTTTTAGCGGTGTGACACGGACGAGGAACATATTCCTGCCTTTCAAAGGCGATAAACAACCTCTGTGGTGCGGCTCCCCTCGGGGCAGGCAGGGGTGGCGGGCGCTGCCCGGCCCAGCCGCACCCCGGGGCTGTCCCTGGGGAGCAGAGGGCGATCCCAGGCCTCGGTGCTGGGATTTGGGGGGCTCTGGGGGGCTCTGGGGGACCCCTGTTTCAGCCCCTGGGAGCTGGGTGATCTGCGGGAGGGCACTGGCAAGGACATCCCGGAGCAGAGCAGCTCCGGCCCCAGGGCAGCTCAGGGCTGGCAGGAGCCCGGGCAGGGGCTGGGGGGCCGGCCCGAAGCACCCCCAGACACGGCCAGGGCTGCCCGTGCTCTCCTGCCTGATCCGAGGCAGTTTATCAATTTATGGAGTGAGCTTCCAGCTCACCTTCAAAGCCCCCGACTCCTCGGTGAGCAGCCCTGCTCCTTCTGCTCATGCATCTTTAATCTCGAGTGAAAAACAAGGTTGTTTTCTTTGTTTTTTTCCCTTTTCTTTTCACTGTTCGCCTTCAGAGACTGGGATAACAACCTCAAATCTCCTCCTGAAGCAGACCCAGAGGGGCTTTCTGTTCCCCCAAAACACCACATTGCCCTCTGGGACTGTGCCCAGCAGCACGAGGGGGCACAGAGTGACCAGAGCTGGGGAGAGGAGCCAGGATGAGCCCCAGGGGGCACAGAGTGACCAAAGGTGGGGAGAGGAGCCGGGATGAGCCCCAGGGGGCACAGAGTGACCAAAGGTGGGGAGAGGAGCCAGGATGAGCCCCCAAAGGAGGCACCGAGTGACCAAAGGTGGGGAGAGGAGCCAGGCAGCTCCTGTGGAGTGGGGATGAGCCCCGAGGGGGGCACAGAGTGACCAAAGCGGGGGAGAGCAGCCAGGCAGCTCCTGTGGAGTGAGGATGAGCCCCCATCACGGCCATTCAGGCGTGAAGCACCAAGAGCAGCCAGACAGGCACTTGAAGAGCATTAAAGCCACTGATGAGTCAAAACGCGACTTCAGCTCCTGCCGCAGCAGGGTCCGGCTGAGGCCCTGGGATCAGCAGGGAGAGCAGCAGCGCCTGGTGGGAGCACAGGGATGCGCCGGCTTGTTTTGAGTTTATTCTATTATCTGGTTTTTGTTTTTTTTTTTCCAAGAGGAAAAAATCGCTATGGCAACTTCTGCAACCGCGGCGCTCCTGGGAGAGCGACTGCGGGTGAGGCTTGCCACTCATCATCTGACAATGTTAATCTGCCGGATTTACATAGTAATTAATGTCAAGAGGCAATCTACGACTCGAGCAATCAGAGCTGCTGTGCATTAAGTCAGGCTCCGAAGGCAGCGATACATAATCGTGTGTGAGAAAGGCATTTAACCCCTGGCGGGCTTTCCCCGGGGAGCCGGAGGGTCGGGCAGGCTCTCCCGTGCCCTGACGCGGGGCAGGGAGGATCTTCAGACCTCCCCGGCCCTGCCCCTGCTGAGCTCGGGGCTCTCTGGGCTGCAGCTCCCAAATTCTCTTTGCCCTTGAGCTTCACCTGAGCAGACAAATCCTGCTCGGGCCCAGCCTTTCCTGCCCGAGCCCACTTGGGCTTTCCCCTGGGTGCAGCACTAACTCAGCACCTGCAGGATCCATCTCACCCCCCTGCAATAACCCAGCAGCACCAGGGTCACCCCCAGCTCCGAGCTGAGGAGTTTCCCCAGCCCCAAGGCAGCCGCCCTGTGTCCCCCTCCCCACCCACACCCCCAGGCTCCCTGGGAAAGGCACAGTGCAGGGTGAGGGGCTTTGGGAAAGGTGGGACACCTGGAGCCTGGCCCTGGAGGGGAGAATGAGGGGATTGAGGGAGGGCAGGGCAGCTTTTCTGCCACGCAACGAAGCTGGTGCTGAGGGGCTGCTGGCATCCTCCTCTGCATCCAGGTCCCTGCCTCCCCAAACCCCTCCAAATCCCCGCCTCAAGCTGTTCCTGCAGCCCCCTGTGTAAAGAATAAAGCTCTGTTGAATCCCAGCGTCCTTTCTTCCTCCATCCTTTCAGCTGGATCCAAAAACTTCAGAGGAGGAATAAAAAAAAATAAATTAAAAAAAAAACCTAATTGATTTCTTCCGTATTAACAAGTCAATCATTGGGGTGGGTTTTTTAATGACTCATAAGCAAGCTTGACGTGTCTGTTAATTAAATAGCCATCCCAGCTCTAATCTGCTGCAAGTTAATCATTTGGGGAATTAAAAGGTGTCAGTGCTGAATACCTCATTATTGTGAGTGCTCGCCTGCCCTTGCTGCTGGGGGGAGCTGGGGTGAGGATGGGACCGAGCCCTTGGCAGGTTTGAGCCCCAAAATCCCCCAAATCTGCTCTCCCACCTGCCCCAGACCCCTCACCCACTGTTTCCTCCTCCCAAGCCCACCCGGCTCTCACTGCCCCGAGGTGGCTGAGCCATGCTGCTGTTGTGGGCTGAGAGAATGGGACAATTTCAGGGCTGAAAAAACGGCCTGTTTGAATTTCCAGAGCAGGGCTGGTGCCCGTGGTCAGGCTCTTTTTAGTATCATCAGAATTGATATTGATGAAGCCACCAGGATTTAATTTATTGGCTGAGTGCACAGCCCGTGAGCAGCCACGTGCAGGAGCTGACAGCTGAGCCACGGCATTGGGTGGAATTTGGGTCCTTCCCCGCCCCATGGGAGAACCTATGGGGGAAAAAAAAACCGTGGAAAGCAATTTAAGAGACATTCCTGCTTCTGTCGTGTTGTGGTTCGAGACCTTCAGGTTTCAAATCCCTTCACAGGGTGTCAGCAGGGCACAGCTGCACTGGTCATGCAGGGGGGCAGAGGATTTACAAGCCCATTAGAGGCTCCTGTACTGAACCTTAATTACAAACTGCCCAGAGCCGCTTCTCCTGCCTCCAGAGGATCCTGGCCCAGCCCTGTTGCTCCTTTGCCCTCCCAGCTGCTCCTCCAACAGCAAACACAGATTCCTTGTGTCTCCTGCCTTTCTCACTGCCCTGTGGAGGCAAACAAGGAGAGGGCAGCAGGATAACTCTGGTGCTGAGTGAGGGATGCACACGCGGCACACGTGGCACACGTGGCACACTTGGCACACGTGGCACACGTGGCACACATGGCACATGCGGCACACATGGCACACATGGCACACTTGGCACACGTGGCACACATGACACACGTGGTACACGCGGCACACATGGCACACGTGGCACACGTGGCACACATGGCACATGTGGCACACATGGCACACGTGGCACACATGGCACACGTGGCACACATGGCACACGTGGCACACGTGGCACACGTGGCACACGTGGCACACATGGCACACGTGGCACACTTGGCACACGTGGCACACGTGGCACACGTGGCACACGTGGCACACTTGGCACACGTGGCACACGTGGCACACGTGGCACACATGGCACACGTGGCACACGTGGCACACGTGGCACACGTGGCACACGTGGCACACATGGCACACGTGGCACACTTGGCACACGTGGCACACGTGGCACACATGACACACATGGCACACATGGCAGACATGGCACACGTGGCACACTTGGCACACGTGGCACACGCGCTGTCACCACGGCCAGGACACCTCCCCTCCCCTCCCCAGCCCCTGGAACAGCAGCCACGGGGAGCACTCGATATTTTCCCCGTGCAGACACAACCGGTGTGGGCAGAAAATCCCAGCTGCCGCTCGGCGAGGGGGGCAGAGGCCAACTCCATTAACGCCGCTGGAATTGCTGCGTTTGACACGACACCGGCTGTAACTTAAAGCCGGAGTATGAATAATAGAGCTCTGCACTCGGACCTGCAAGAGAAATATATCTGATTGTTGGATCGCCTGCTGCTCTGAAACAATCCCAAATCAATTCCTGCGTGTCTGGGGCGCGGGCAGAGCGGCCTCCCCTCCCTCCTCCTCCTCCTCCTCCTCCTCCTCCTCCTCCTGGGCTGCTGCCCCCGAACAAAGAGCCACCAGGTCCCCTCACGGACGCGCTGAGCCCGTGATTGATCGCTGTGCCCTAAGCTAATTTGCACATCATTAAAAGCCATGTCCGTGCTGGGTGTGGGGAGCCGGGGCTGTCAGGGGACGCTGTGCCCGTGCGGGGCCGGGAGGGAGGAGCAGGGAGAGGGAGAAGAGCGATGCTGTGACCATGCCCGGGTCCCTGAGGGAGCCCCTGGGGATGTGGGCACCAGGGGCCGGGGGCTGCCCTGAGGGGTGACAGTTTGGAGCAGGAAGAGTTCGTTCGGGGACAGCCCGCAGGTTTGGATTTGGAGCCTCCAGGTGCTGGCAGGTGTCCCGCAGAAGTGATGAAGTGTCCTGCCCGCAGCTCCTGCCCCGGCCATCCCCGCCCCACGGCTCTGGGTGGGGGCTGGGAAATGAGGGGCTGCTCACTGACAGGGGCTTGGGCTTGGCACAGCCTGGGGCTGGAGCACGGCAGGGAGCGGGGGAGCATCCCCGTGTGCCAGAGGCGGGGGAGCATCCCGGTGTGCCAGAGGCGGGGGAGCATCCCCGTGTGCCGGAGATGGACGAGCACAGTGAGAGATGCGGGAGGGCCCGGGAATTCCCGGCGGGATTTCTCAGGCTCGGCCGTGGCACACGGCCATGGCAGATCCCTGGTTAATCCTCTCGTTGCCGAGGTGCTTAAGGAGGGATTACAGCGGCGGGTTCGTGGCGAGCTGCCGTGGCTGTGGCGGCGCCCGGGGAGTCCCGTTGGCACAGCCAGGGGGTTCCCTGCGGTCCGGGGGCTTCCCCGGGCTCGGCTGCCCTCACCGGGCCACCCTCGATGGTTCTCGCTGCCGGGCGGGGTTTTACAGCAGGAGACAGCACCGATCCATCCTGTAAAATCCGCTTGTCAGGCCAGCCAGGGGAGGATTCGGGTGCGAGGGTGGAATCGGAACGGGGCAAGGATGGTGATTTTATTTACCATCGGGCGTCTGTTCACCGCAGCCAGCAGCCAAAGCCTGACCCGTCCCCTCCCGTATTTACTTTATTTGAGTTTCTCTGTTTATTTATTCAGCCTTCTTGGCTGAAATCGCGGTTCCTGCCCCTCCGAGCCCCTCCGAGCCCCCCCAGCGCTGCCGCGGGTGCGAGCCCGAGCTGCGGCAGCTGCAGGGCTCGGTGCTGCAGCCAGGGAGCAGAATTGCCCCGCGCTGCTGCTGCTGCTGCTGCTGCTGCTGCTGCTGCTGCTGCTCACCCTGCCCGGCCCGGCTGGGCTCAGCAGGGGGGATCCGTCCGGCCCGGCTCGGCCCGGCTCGGCCCGGGGCCAGCGGGGTCTGTCAGCCCTGCAGCGGGGACAGGGTGACAGCCCGAGCGGGGACAGGGTGACAGCCCCAGCAAGGACAGGGTGACAGCCCCAGCAAGGACAGGGTGACATTCACCTCCCGACGCGGCCCCTGCACCCCTCCCAGCCCCTCGCGGGGAAATTCTGCGGGAGTAATTGCCAAACCCTCTGGTGCATCACAGGCAGCCAGCGGTGTTATTAACTCGGCAGGCAGGGGCTGGCAGGGAAGCGATCGGGCTCTTTCCCCAAGGCTGAGCCGGGGATAATTGAGCTGAGTGGGGAGGAATCGCTGCTCTTTGTTAGAGATCCCCCAGCCCTCCCACACCGCTCTCGTTTTTGGGTTATTCAGACTTTTCAATTAAGAGATAAAGTTGTTTCAAAACATTACAAAGCTCGTAGAAAAAACTCGGAAATCCTTCCTGTTCACACCAAACCTTTCTCGGGGCTCAAGCACCGTCTGTGGGGGGATCTCAGCCCTGAGAGGTGTGGGGCGGGTGAAACACGAACTGCCCGTCCCATCCTGTCCCTCTGTCCCTGGGAGGGGAGCTCAGTGAGGGACCCGGGGGGTTCGAGTTATGGAAAGTACAGCGAGCTGGCAGGAAATCGATGCTGAAATCCGGCCAGCCGCACTCCCTGCCTCAACCAGCTCCTCTAAGGCCGCTTTAAGTTGCAATTATTTAAGGTCAGCGAGGTCAAGTACACAGCACAATAGTGCTGAAAATTAACCACACCGCGTAATGCTGCTGAATAATGCAGCCTAATACTGCTGAAAATTAACTACACACTGGAATATTGCTGAAAATTAACTACACACTGGAATATTGCTGAAAATTAACTATACACTGGAATATTGCTGAAAATTAACTGCACACTGGAATACTGCTGAAAATAAACTACACACTGGAATATTGCTGAAAATTAACTACACACTGGAATATTGCTGAAAATTAACCACACACTGGAATACTGCTGAAAATTAACTACACACTGGAATATTGCTGAAAATTAACTGCACACTGGAATATTGTTGAAAATTAACTACACAGCCTAATACTGCTGAAAATAAACTACGCACTGGAATATTGCTGAAAATTAACCACACACTGGAATATTGCTGAAAATTAACCACACACTGGAATACTGCTGAAAATTAACCACACACTGGAATATTGCTGAAAATTAACCACACACTGGAATACTGCTGAAAATTAACTGCACACTGTAGTACTGCTGAAAATTCCCCTGTTTGAGCAGTTTTGCCCCAGTAATGGAGACTCTTCCCTGGTATTTGTCTGACCTGTGTACCAGCTCATCCCAAACGCAGGAGAATCCAGGGCTCTCCTTCTCTCCAGGCTCTGGGACGTGCAAAAACCCACAAAAATCTGCACCACTTGGAGTAAAACCCCACGGGAAATGGCAGTGCTGCTGCTGGTGGCACTTTGGCCTGTGCTTCGTGGCAGCAAAAAACATCAGCTGGGCAGGAAGAATAATTTTATAAAAACACAATAAATGCACCCAGGTTGGAGTGAAACGGGGCTCTGCAGGAGGAGGGGGAGGCAGCAGCTGGGGGGTTTGGTTGATGGAGATGCCAGTCACAGCAGGGCACCAGTGCCAGTGAAACCCCCTCAACAACGATGCCTGTGCAGGATGGAGCTCCCCGAGTGTTCCCTCAGTTCCCCTCCCTAAATGCCCCCCAAAGCCCCTGCAGCCAGGTGGGACCCTGAGAGGAGCTGGGGGGCTCAGGGGCTCCCTGGGCTGGGGCCAGAGCCAGGCCTGGGGTGCAGCTGAATGTGCTGGGCTGGAAAACAACCTGGAAACAGCAACTGATTGGAAGAAAATTGATATTGAGGCAGGCCAGGAGCAGAAATGGTTAAATGTGAAGGTGTTGGACCCACAGCAAAGCAGCAGTGATCCCCTGCTGCCAGCACTGACAGCCCAGAGCTGATGGAAACGGAGCGTTTATACCCAGTTTATTAATTTTTCTACATAAAGGGATGCTGCCCGAATAACAGGCTCTTCCTCCCACTGATAACAAAATCCATATGCAGGAAGTTTGGAATTAATTTCTGTGCATTCTCACCTGAAGCTGTCAGCAAAAAAAAAATCGGGTTGTAAATGGGAGAATTGGCCGTGCCAGGAGTGCCTGGGGGGCTGTGGGGACGCCAAGGGTGATTTGTGCTGGGAAAAGCCAGGGCAAAGCCCCCCTGCCCTCTCTCTGAGGGTCAGGGACCCTCACTTGTGATGATTTTTTGTCTGTGAAATGAAATTATTGTTCCTTTTGATGTGGGGGTGCTGCTCAGCCCCTGGTTCATCCCAGGGTTGGTGTTTTCCACCTCCTCCTTTGCTCCAGGGTCGTTTATACCTGGTTTTCACCTCTAATTAAAGATAAATCCGATGTTGCAACGACAAAAAAGTAATAAAAAATCTCATCAGAAAGAAGAATCCATCCTTGAAGAGGTGCCAAGTCCTAGAAGTCCAACCCATCCCCTGGCACCCATTTCCCTTCTGTCCTGCCCATCCCACTCCTTGTCATGATTTCATCCCCTGGCTCTTCTGCTTGGAGGAAGAGGCTCTTTATCCCCAAAACTGCTGGATTTTGTGGCCTCAGGAGGACCCTCAGCTACTCTGGGACCTCCACAGCCTCCTGCAAAATCAATGACAACAAAGTTGGGGCCTCAGTTGAATTAATTTTGCTTCGAATCTAAAAAAAATAACTTGCAAGAAAAAGAATTAATTATTCACTAAGCTCTTAAGATAATAAAGATAAAAATTAAGCTTGGATTTCCAGACAGAAAATTGTTCCTCTCCTGTTCAAATATAAATTAGGAGTGCAGATAAACGCTACACAACTCCAAATTAATTTTCATTTCTAAGCAGCTCTGTGATATTCACAGGCACAGAGGTGATTCCGTGTCTCACCCCTGAGATGTTGGCACCGTGGGTATCCAGCTCCTGAAGCTCACCTGGGTGGGGGAAAGGCTGCACAGCCCCTCCTGGATGGGAGGTTTCTTCTGGCAGGAGAAATCACAGAATTGCCTGAGCTGGGAAAAGAAACAAACCCAAAAACCATTAAAATCATCGAGTCCAACCATTCCCTCAGCACTGCCCATCCACCACATGTCCCCAGGTGCCACATCCACTGTTAAACCCCATCCCTGTGCCCTCAGTGGGGTTTTTCTGGTTTCCAGAGGCAGCTGGTCTGGCTGTCAGTGGGAACAATGTGAGGCCTTGGTCTGCTCCAATCACTGAAATCCTCAAGGATGGAAAAACCCTCCAAGACCTTCAGATTCCACCCTCAACCAAAACACCCCTGTGCCCATGAAACCTGGTGTGACAAAGTGCCACCCTTGGGGGCTGCAGCGTTTTGTCCCTGGAACAAATGAGAGATGGGGGGAGGAAGGGGGGGGAAAAAAATCTGCATTTTTGCCACGTATTTTTGTAAGTGTTGTGCAATAAATGCACGTTGAACAAATTAGTTTTTGGTGATTCCAAGACCCTCAGGTTCCACCCTCAACCAAAACACCCCCGTGCCCATGGCACCCTGTATGACAAAGTGCCACCCTTGGGTGCTGCAGAGTTTTGTCCCTGGAACACATGCAAGATTGGGAGAGGGAGGGGAAAAAGATTCTGCATTTTTGCCACGTATTTTTGTAAGTGTTGTGCAATAAACGCGTGTTGGACAAATTAGTCTGTGGTGATTCCAAGACCCTCAGGTTCCACCCTCAACCAAAACACCCCCGTGCCCATGGCACCCTGTATGACAAATTGCCACCCGTGGGTGCTGCAGAGTTTTGTCCCTGGAACAAATGCAAGACGGGGAGAGGGAGGGAAAAAAAGAAATTCTGCATTTTTGCCACGTATTTTTGTAAGTGTTGTGCAATAAACGCGTGTTGAACAAATTAGTCTGTGGTGAGAGAGTCGCCGCCGGAATGCTCGCCTGCAGATAGCGCAGGGAAAGCTTTTGAAAGCCAGTGCCCAGCTGCCGAGGCAGGGAGACGGCCGTAAATGCTGCTCAGAACAATTTAAACAATTAATTTCGGCGTTTAATGGGCGCTGGCGCTATCTGCCGGAGCAGAAATGAGGACGTGCCTTTCATTACCTGCCACACTTCCCCTGCTCCTCGTCTCACCGCCGCTCCCCGGGGGCAAAACAAGGCATATGGTAATTGAAATTGCGGCACAGCTGCAAAAAGAGGGGGAGAAAAAAAAAAAAAAAAAAAAGGAGGTGGATTTCAGGTTTTTGTCGACCCTGGTTTCCACAGGGGGAATGTGATACTCGACTGTTTACAAGCAGAACAGTGTCAGGGGATACGGAGGCTGCTGGAGAAGGAAAACAAACAAAAGGCATGTGCCGCCAGCGGGGGTGGGAAGCGAACCTGGGTTATTTTTGGCTGCTAATCAGCGCAAATTGTCTGTGGAGGGAAGGGGCAGCAAAACCTCCGCTGCGCCTTTCTTCCCCCTCTGCCCTTTTGCGGGGGCACCCTCTGAGCCCTGCCACACCCGCAGCCCCTGGGGATGATGCCCCTGGAGGCTCCGGCCAACATTTGGGGCTGGGAGGTGTCAGCTCAGGCTGCAACATCAGCCCTGCCCTCACCAGCCCCTGCCCCGGCCTGCTCCTGCCACCGCCACCCGCACGGAGAGCAGGGAGCACCCGCTGGCCCTGCCTGGTGCCTCCCTGCTCTGCCCCTGCAGCTCCAGTTCCCTGCGGTCCCCTCTGTCCCTGACTGCTCCCTGCTGTCCCTCCCTTGTCCCCTCTGCCCCTCCGTGGTCCCTGCTATCCCTCTCTGCCACCTCCTTTGTGTTTCCTGTCTGTCCCTGGTCCCTGCTGACCCTGCCTGGTCCCCACCGTCCCTTCCTCGGTCCCTGCTGTCCTTCCCTGCTCCCCGCTGTCCCTGTCTGCTCCCTGCTGTCCCTGCCCGGTCCCCTCTGTCCCTGCTGTCCCGTCTGTCCCTCCCTGTCCTCGCTGTCCCTGCCTGGTCCCCTCTGTCCCTGCCCAGTCCCTGCTGTCCCTCCCTGTCCTCGCTGTCCCTGTCTGGTCCCCTCTGTCCCTGCTGTCCCGTCTGTCCCTCCCTGTCCTCGCTGTCCCTGCTCCCCGCTGTCCCCGCTGTCCCTGCCTTGTCCCCGCTGTCCCTCCCTGGTCCCTGCTGTCCCCGCTGTCCCTGCCCTGTCCCCTCTGTCCCTGCCCGCTCCCCGCTGTCCCTGCTGTTCCCGCTGTCCCTCCCTGTCCCCGCTGTCCCTCCCTGGTCCCTGCTGTCCCCTCTGTCCCTCCCTGGTCCCTGCTGTCCCCTCTGTCCCTGCCCTGTCCCCTCTGTCCCTGTCTGCTCCCCGCTCCCGCCGGGCTCTCGCTGTCACTGCAGGACCTGCCCGCGGTGCCTCGCTGGGGACACTCGCTGCCCATGGCCCTGTGGATGAAAACACGGGCTGGGAAACGGCTCCTGGCCCTGGGCAGGGGGCTCGGGGGTCTCAGGGACGAGGAGAGCAGCTGAGGGGGGCAAAAGGCCAAATGTTCGTTTTCTGTTCAGCTGCAATTGCCTTCATTTTCTCCTTTCGGTGAGGAGCAGCAGGCTCAGGAGTCCTTTTGCTCCTGCCATTTGCTCACTATCAAGATAGCAAAGCCTCCTTGGCCTGAAAATGATTATTTTTCTTGACAAATCCTCCTGCTGCTGCTTTTTCTATTAATCTCCCTCTGTCTCTTCAGAGCAAAGAGAATTACAGCGGCTGCTCCGAGCCCATCGCTCGGCTGTCCTTGAACCCGGCTGGCAGCCTGTTGTTAGCAGAGCTGAGCAAACAGCAGAGCAAGGGATTCCTACAAACATTCCCTCGAATTTGAAAGGAAATTTCCACCCAGCAGCACAAGCATCTCCTTTGTGGTCTTGTCCCGGGAACGCCGGAGCGTTTGCCCTGAGCCAGCAGAAACACAGGAAGCACAGCTCAGGCTGCTGCCGGCTCGAACAGAAAGTGTTGTTCTGACTGAGAATACCCGCTCTGAACAACCAAGCACCGGTGATTAATGTCAGCCTGTGAGGAGGGGGGTGGAGGTGCCTGTGCACCTCAGGTGCTGCCCCAGCACAGACCCTCAGGTCCTTGTCACTGGTCAGCTGCCAGGACAGAGCTTGGACATCCCTGTCACCACCACACCAGCCCCAGCACGCCACAGGAGCTTTATAAACCAGAGCTGTTTTGCAATTCGGACAAGACAGGCAGCCAGAATTCGGGATCCAGGTTTAAACTCCTATTACTTTCTGCTGAGCACTTAGGAGAGCCTAATCCAATTGGCCATATGGTCCTGGGCTCCCTCCAATCTAACTCACCCATCCCTTGGGCATATTGAAGGGAAAAGGGGGGGGTGGGGGCAGAATTGGAAAAATGTAAATCACATTTTAATAGACTCATAAAAATACACAAAGTGATGACCGAGAAAACTTATCAGATTTTATGGGCATGTGGGTTGCTTGACAGAATATGGAAATGCCACTCAAACAGCAGAGCTGTCCTCTTTGGAGGCTTCACAACATAATCCAATTTGTGCCGTTGGCTGGGCAGAGCAGCCGGGCTGATTCAAGTCTCCTGCATCACTGTCACCTCTGCTTCCCTCCCGTGCCACTCAGGGGGAGCGGGAGCTGGGGGCAGCTCTGCACAGCTCGGTACAGCTCAGCCCTTCTGTCTGTGGCTGTTGGCAGCAAGGGAACCCCTGCTCTGGCTGCTCCCCACGTCCCAGAATCCTGGGGGTCTCTAAATCCCGGCGTCCTGGGGTCACAGAGCCACAGAACCGTTTAGGTTGGGGGAAATCTGAGATCTCTGAGTCCAGCCTGTGACTGATCCCCAGCTTGTCACAGCTCAGAGCGCTGAGTGCCACATCCAGCTGCTCCCTGGACACCTCCAGGGGTGGGTGGCCACGTCCCAGCACCCCAAGGATCAGCCCAGCCACGGTGCAGGGCAGGAGGGAGAATGGGAGTGCTGTCAGGCTTCCCTGGACACGGCAACAGCATCTGAGAACCACAGAGACATGGAAAATCCCGGGCTGGAAGGGACACAGGAGGATCATGGCACCTGAACAGGACACCCCAACAATCCCACCATGTCCCTGGGAGTGTTGTGCAGATGCTCCTTGACCATTTTCCTGGAGAGCCTGTTCACCCCCTGGGTGGAGAACCTTGTCCTAACATCTGGCCCAAGCTTCCCCTGACATGGAACTTCCCAGGAAGGGACAACTCAGCCATTCCATGTTGGCTACCAGTGCCCGGAGTCTGCTCAGGTGAGAGCCAAGGGAGGGAAGGAAGGAGTTAAAACAAACATGCAGAGGGTTTATCTCAGGGTTTATCTCAGGGCTGCAGGGCCCTGAGCACCCATGGAGGGGAACAAAGGGCTCCTGTTGCCAGGGGCTGCTCCAGCAGGTGACATCCAGCTCCTCTCCTCATGGAACGCTGCCCGGTTTGGATGCACTGGCACACGGGGGTTTGCAGAGCCCACTGGAGACATGAGCATCCTCTCCTGGGTGCTCAACGCTCAGAGGTGCAAACCATTTCTCCTGGGAGAGCCCACGGGGAGAACGATTTCTCCTAAAAAGTGCAGGATTTTGGCAGGAAATGAGTATTTGCCTTTGGCAAATGCTTGGAGACACCGTCCCCAGGTTCCTGCAGGCACAGTGTTCTTGCTGATGGTAATTCAGCCAGCGAGCGTTGTTTGGAACAAAGGAAATGTTTGAAGCCTTGACAGACGATTGTAGAGCAGAAAATAGGTGTTGTGCAGGTGAGCTGCTAAAGTTCACCCCTCTAATTGCTCTGTAATTGTGCTGCCTCGCAGAGGAGCTCTCTCCCGAGCCTGGTTTGCTCCAACACGCTTGCAAAGAGCTATTTCGTCGGGAGAATTTAATTTTTGCCATTATGTTGTCCAGCACAGCCCAGCTCTGGGTACTTACCACCAATTATCCGTCTGGTGTAAAGCTAATGTTGACACAGAGGTCCTCCATGCATCGACTCTGGGAATCTGCCAGGAGGGCTGGTTTCGAGCAGAATAATTAGTGGGCATGGATATCCGTGTAAGATGCCCTTGAACTGATGGACTGTCTTTATTCACTGGGATGTGATCAATTCTGAGTTTTTTTTTTTCTTCCAGACAAGCCCTTGAATTTAATTCCATTCTGTACAGTAAGGATTTCTTGTCTGAAATTCACTTTGCATCAGGAGAGCCCTGTCTGAGCTCCCCCATTAGCCATTCTTTCCCCTCATTCCAGAGTCTTAAAGCACTTTACAGGGATTAACTAATTAGCTCTCCTCATAACCCGGGCTTTAAGTTAATTTCCCCGTGTGCATCATAAGGACGGTGCCAAGGAGCAAATCGCCCTCCCCCCAGCGTTTCTCACCTCCCACGGCTGCAGGTGACCCTGAGGTGGTCGGGGTTGGAGAGAAAGGAGCCAAAACCCCACGGGAAGGTGTCACGCAGGCCTGGATGCCACGGGGACTGTCCCACCCTGCCTGTCCCCTGCTCGGGGTGTGTAGCCACAGTTTGTGCCTGCCATGTTTGGATTTCAAAAAATTCTTTTCCCGGGGACTCTTGTTGTAAACAAGTGCATGTTATTGTAGACTATCTTGTTTTTCTACGTTCTTTCCCAGAGGAGGGAATTTGCTTGATGGTCCCTTGGTGTGACCAATGGGCCCAAGGATCCCACCTCTTAGGTGGGCTCGTTGTGAAAAGGTATAAAAGGCAGGTTTTTGATAATAGAGCCAGATTTTGAAACTTCAGCCTTCTGTGAGTCCTGATATCGTGCTCTACAGCGACAGGGGTGCAGCCAGGGAAGGGGGAGAAGCTCCCGTGGCCATCCAGGGCCAAACCCCTTGTGCAGAAGGATCTGGCAGAAGAGCAGTAGGGAAAAAACCCCAAGGGCAGTGCCAGAAATGAGGGGAGAGGGAGGAGACCCAGCCAGAGCGGGGCTTTGTGCAGCCAACCCGGGGCGTTTGGGCAGATCCCGTGCTGGGGACTCTGCCAGGAGGCAGGTTTGGAACACAGGGTCAGGTCCTGCCCGTGCGGGCCTGTGGCTTCCAGGAGGGGTTTGAGGATGAAAATCCAACGTGCAGAGAAATCTGTCAAAGAGCCAAGGGCGTGGGGCGGGCAGGGGCTGCCGCCTCCTTGTGAGGTGGTTCATGGTGAAAGGAACCGGGGATTTGTCTCTCCAAACCAACCTTGGGTCTGCTGGCAGGTAAAACCGGCACTGAGAGATAAAGAAACAATGGGAAGGATTCCACTGATTGATAAACGGAACGAGAGAGATCTGTCTTTGCAAACAAACTGTGGGAATGCTGATAGACACAACTGGGTACTGAGAGAGGAAAGGAGCAACGGGAGGAACCATAAATTCCATGGGAATTCCACTGGTGGACACGAGGGAAAGAACAAGGGGGTTGTTGTGCATCAGGGGTCTGTGTGAGGGGATTTGGGGAGTCTGTACCTGTCAAACACCTCAGCCAGTGGGGAGAGAGAGAGGGAAACGCGGCCGGGAAATTGGGATAAAGAGGAGGCTGTGTCCTCCAACAATGTGAGAGACCCCATGGGAAACGCCCCAGGGCTCTTCCTTTATTCAAATGAAGTCACAGGGCTCCTCTGTCTCCTTTTGGGACATAAACCTCTGGTGTTTGTGGATTAATTTCGGTGACAGTGACCTGGGGTGTCCCTTAAAGCTGCAGTGGCGGTTCCTGTGAGCGCGCCGGGCCGAGCGCCCGCACAATTCCCCTCCGGAGCTGCACGCACAGCCAGGGGGCACATCCCAGCCCGGGTGTTCTGAGCGGGAGGTCCCAGAGGCCGGTAAATTTGGGCTTTTTAATCTTATTTTTATGCTGAAATTTCTCCTGCTGCCATTCCGCTCGGTGCAAGCCGAGGGAAAAAAAGAAAAAAAAAAAAGAAAAAAACCAACCCACTGAAGAAATTAAGGTCGCGGTTGTTTAAGTCCAAAGAAACACGTGGTTTTATTAGTCGTGGGGGACAGCCTGACCAGGGAACAGCAGCAGGAAAGGTCTAAAGGGGCAGGGATCCAACCAAGCCAAGAGAACAAGGCAAAAAGGGGAAAAAGGGGGAAAAAGGGGCGAATTACCTGTTACAATCTCTTTTAACCCTTTCTATCATGAATATTCTAATGGGCATTAACCAATCACCTCAAGATACAAAACATACAGAATTTACATGCAGCCTATAGGGACTACTACATTACCATGCTAATCTACATACTAAAAACCTGAGGAACCACCTTTTCCCTGATACCTGAGAAGTCCAAACCCCTTCTGTTTGGGGAAGGGAATTGCTTAATCAGGAGCCTTGGCTATTGACTCAGTTAATTCAATCACTGTCTTCCTGCTCAACATTCCACAGTTCAAACCTTGCTTTCAGTTCTATAACTCTTGTAGGTTTCATATTCTTACAATCTTTTACTAATGAACTATCTCTGCAGGGGCTTCCTGCTTCATCTTTTCCAACAACCCGCCACAAACAAACAACCCCAAAAACAACAACAACAAAACAACAACAACAACAACAACAAAACCCCCAAAAAAAACCCAACAAAAAAACCCCAACAAAACAAAACCGTGTGGCTTTCTTGTCTCTCTCCTTCTCTTCCCAAGGGCTGTGATTTTAGGTTTGTTTAGAGATAATCTCACCAGCCCCCGAGTTTCCCAGCTGCTCTGTCTCCCTGTCCAGGGCAGGTCGCTGTGCTGTGTGAGTGGAGGGTTCTCCACAGCTGCTGATAAACTCCAGAGGCAACAGGAACAGCCACTGCCATGGATTAAATGCTGCAGTGCAAAATAGGAGGAGATGAATCTTTTATTTCTCTCCCTTTATAAGCTCCTCCTTGTGCTCTATTGCTGTCCTTGTAAGTTATGAAAAGGTTTATTTTTCAGCAAGCCTGTTCTGTTTGTAGCACCCAGAAAAAAAAAGAGCAGTGCATAAAGTGAGGATAAAATTCCTCCTGGCAGATCCTGGGCATGAGGATGGGGAGAGATTTATCTGAAGGAGGAAGGGAGTGAAATTAAGAGATGGGATTTACACTAAACAGCAGGGAAATGTGTGAGCAGGGAGAGCCCTCAGGCACAGATAAAGCTTCCAAAGGCAAGGGCTGCCACGCTGGGATGGCAATATTTGGGAAAATATTGTGGAGTGTGGGAAGCTGGCAGGGATTTTGGATCCCAAATTGCAGGAGGCTTCGTTTGCAATAAATATTGGGAGCAAGCAGAGCCCTGTCTCCTTCACATCCCCTCTCCTCTTGGCTTCAAAGCTGCACAGATTTAGGGAGTTCCTGGAAGAGGAGAGCAGTGAGAGGAATCCCCTGAGCCCCTGAGGGTCTCTCAGGGCTCACAGGGAGTTATTTCTCCCCCTGCTGAAGCCCTTGGTGACGGTCACTGCTCTGGGGACGTGCTCAGTGCCCAGTGCAGGTGGCTTGGTCACAGCCCCATCATCCGTGTCTCTGCAAAGTGACCTTTCCCCACCTGGTCAGGGGGGACTGAGTGACAGCACGGGGCTGATGGCAGCTGTAAATCTTGGCCCAGGAACGAGTTAGAGACGGAAATTCATTGCTGCACCTTCAGCAGGTGGTAAAAACCCGCTGTAAATCTCCGAGAGGCTTGTCAGGACGTTAATGGATTGAGCTCCCGATGCTTAAATTTCACAGCTTCCAGTTCTCCTGAAATGTCACCTGGAGGACTCTGCAGAAGGACAAGGGGACAGGAGAGAGCCCCTCTGGCCTTTGGGGAGCTCTGGCACTGGAAGGGAGGGGTGGGGGTGGTTTCCAGGGCACAGCCTGGGGCTCAGCTCCTGCTCCAGCACCAGCCCTGGGCCAGCACAGGGCAGCCAGGTTTGGTCCCCACCTGCACTGCTGGTGGACACATCCCCCAGTGTAGCCATGGTTGGTGCCTGCAATGCTTTGATTTCTCTAAAACTGTTCCCAGGCACAATTCTGTAACCAAGGGATGTGTTACTGTACACTCTCCTGGTTCTCTGCATTCTTTCCCAGAGGAGGGAATTCACTTGATGTCCCTCTGAGCCGACCAATGTGGCCCAAGGATTCCACCCCTTGGGTGGGTTCTTTGTAAAAAGGTACAAGGGGAAGTGGCTGGAGAATAAAGAGAGATTGGAGTCAATCTTCAGCCTTCTGAGAACGAGTCCGTGTCCCGATTTCGTGTCCTATTGCGACACCCCAGGTCCCCATGTTCCCTTCCTGGGTGGATGTGCATCCCACTGCTGCTCTGTCCCCTCCTGTGCTGCTTTGGGCTCCAGGTCAGGGCTTCCCCCAGCTCTGGGGGCAGCTGCTGCTGCTCAGACCTCCCCACACCCATCCCAGCGTTCCCCCCGTGCCTCACTGAGGAGTCAAACACCAAACCCCTGCCTGGCTTGGCTGCCTGCAGCACAGGGAAGGTGTTGGGGCCGACCTGGAGCCCACAGCAGCAGCAGCAGACAAATGGGCCTGGGGGTGGGTGGCATTAATGTGCCTGTGGTGGCATTAATTTCCCCTCTGCCTTGCCCAGGTGAGCAGCGCTGTGGCAGCACCTCCCTGGTGCAGGAATGATGATCCCTATTTATCTCGCCTGGCGTCTCGGCTCTGGGAGCATTTTTAATTCAGTTTCTCCACTTTCCCCTCTTTTTGTCTTCCTGCGTGTGAGTCCCATTAAAATCTGTCTTGTTGGCTGCTGTGTGGAGCCAGGGAGAGGGATTTCAGGTATTTCTCTCCTGAAGGTCTGTCCTGACTCACAGAGAGTTAACCCCTTGCTGCTTCTAAGCTACTCCTGCTGTGTTTTCTTTCATTTCTTTGAATAAACAGAAGGCAAAGGAGGATTCTGCTCTGGTGGCAGTCCTGAGTCAGTCCTGGCTTGTGGGGGGCTCAGGGGTGGGGGGCTCCTCCCAGGCTGCTGGGGGGACACAGCAGTGGCTCAGGCCAGGACATGGAGAGGAAACACAACTCAGCCAATTAAATAAAAGAAACATTTCCCCTAAGCCTGGTTGTAAGCAGGAGCCCCAGTTCCTGCCTTTCTGCCCCTCTGGCTCATGCTGCTGGCAGCCCCTGACCCCAAAGTGCCTTTCCCAGCCCCTGTTAAACTCTGCCAGCTGGGAGCTCTCAGTGCATGAACCGGCTCTGGTGGGGCTGTCAGGATTTGCAGGGAGCAAACAATAGGAAACAACATTTTCCAACAAATCCTCTGTAATTCCAACACGGTGCCATTGATTTCAATCCCCTGGGCTGCAGCAGTTGCAGGTTTGTGTCATTAAGGGCTGGGGCAGGGGGGCTGAGGGAACCCCCCAGGCAAGGCAGTAAATATTAGGGCTGGTTGTTCTTTCTGCACATTCCTGCCTTCCTTCCCACTAAGCTGCTACGCCACAGGAGACCCCAATCAATTAAAATAAAGCAAATTAGGAGTGGAAAAATATCAGGCAGGGAGACACAAACTGAAGGGATTTGCTGGTGCTGCCTGGTGGTGGCAGGGAGCTGCTCTGGCTCTGATCCCTTTCCCGGATTTTTGGGATGATGTCTCAGCCCTGCCAGGGTGGATCAGCAGCTGCCTCAAGGGTCAGGACAGATCCTGGGCAGCCCAAAGGCATCCCACGGTGGGAAGGAGCCCTTTGGTTGGGTACAACACATTCATTCAAAATTTTCACACCCGTGCCCGCGTGCTGATAAGAGAAATCATTAAATGCAGATGGAATTGGAGGAGTGTGATTACACCAAGCAGTCTGAGTTTTGTGTGTGGAGTGGTGGGGAGAAACCTCCTTGACCCAAGATTGATCCTTCCCTGTTTAGCTACATTTGGCACAAAGAAAAAAGAGAAAAAAAAGAAAAAGAAAAAGAAAACAGAAAAAGAAAAAAGGAAAAGGAAAAGGAAAAGGAAAAGGAAAAGAAAAAGAAAAAGAAAAAGAAAAAGAAAAAGAAAAAGAAAAAGAAAAAGAAAAAAGGAAAAGGAAAAGGAAAAGGAAAAGGAAAAGGAAAAGGAAAAGAAAAAGAAAAAGAAAAAGAAAAAGAAAAAGAAAAAGAAAAAGAAAAAGAAACCACCAAAACCCAAAAACAACCACCAAAAACAAAAACCCAAAAAAACCCAAAACAAACCAAACCAAACCAACAAAAAAAAACACCCCAAAACCCCAAAAGCATGTCCACAGAATGACAGATGTCCAATTCCTCAGGTTCCAAAGATGCCTCAGGGAGGTGAGGAGAGCAGGGCACCTGCTGGGCCAAGGGGCAGCACTGGGCTGGAATGCCAAGGGGATGGATGCTGCTGCTCAGGCTCCTCCTGCACCAGAGGAACATCATCACAGCCTGCAAATCTGCGCTGTGATCATCAGCTGGAGCTGTGGGAGGTGCCTGAGATCAGTTCAATTCTTCCAGGGGCTCCCGCAGAGCTGCCGAGAACTTCCCCAGTGCACAGTGGCATTTAAGAGATTGCTGCCTGCTCCCAGCAGATGTTTCCACGGATTAGCCAGCTCAGTGTGCCAGACAGCTTCAAATTTAAACAAAAAAAAAAAGGAGATGCAATATTTATGGGCTGCTCTGCATGTGCTGGAAATCCTGGAGGAGCACACCGTGCCTGGTGGTAAAGGTACCCCCAGAAATGTTCCTGGAAACACCCAGAGTTTGGCTTCAGAGGCAGAGCAGCAGCGATGGGGGCTGGTGAATTAGCATTTCTTGAATATTTACAGTAATTTACACCATTCTTCGCTGTGAGGGTGGGCAGGCCCTGGCACAGAGTGCCCAGAGCAGCTGTGGCTGCCCCTGGATCCCTGGAAGTGCTCAAGGCCAGGCTGGACAGGGCTTGGACACCCTGGGACAGGGGAAGGTGTCCCTGCCCGTGGTGGGGGTGGAACTGTTTGACCTTGAAGCCAAAGCACTCTGTGGTTCTGTGACCCTGATTTCATTTATCTGACAGTGCTCAGCAGCTCTGCCTGCACCCCCAGCAGCCCTGGCCTGGCCCTGCCGGGGGGGCAGAGCTGGGGCTGCTCAGATTTTCAGGGATTTGTCTTTGTCCTTCCCCCTGGCAGCACAGGCAGAGGCAGAGGCAGCTGCCCGTGCCCTGCACCTTCCCTCAGCACAGCCCCGGCCTGCCCGGAGCCCGGACGGGCCCTGAGGGAGGGGCAGCAGCCCCCACCCGCCCTTCCCTGCACTGCTGAGTCCCATTCCTCAGGGAAGCAGCTGATGCTGCCCTTTTGTACCTCGGCATCCCCACCCACACCCGCTCCTCTTCCCTGCGCTTCCCTTTCCCTCTCAGCCTGCAGGGCTGCCCTCTCCATCCTCGGGTGCATTTCCCTGTTCTCTCCTTCGCCCTCTCCGCAGGGGCTGAGCTCGGGGCCGCGGGGCTCCCCGCAGGAGCTGGGGTGAGAAAACCTCCCTGGGGAGGGGGACAGGGACCCCGAGCTGGGAGGAGCAGAGGGGCTGGAGGCTCCCAGGAGCCCGGCCCGGTGCCGCCGCTCTCAGCGCTGCGGGGATGGCACGGAGCGGGCCGGGCACGGGCGGGGGCACAGCCGGTTCTGTGCCCTGGGAATCCTCTCCAGAGAGCAGAGGATGCTCTCCAGCGGCTCCTGCCCCAGCGCCGTGCCCCGGTACCAGCCCCGGGAGCCGCTCGCTGCTGCCGAGCCGCTATAGGTGGCAGCATTGGCGAGCCAGAGGCTCCTCGGCGGCGCCGGTTTGGGATGATTCGGGCACAGAACAGCAGAAAATGCGATCCAGGTAACCCCGAGCGCAAACACTCCCCTCCCCGGGGCTGCTCTCCAAGGCCGGGCTTTCCGCTGAGAGCGGCGGCACCGGGCCAGGCTCCTGGGAGCCTCCAGCCCCTCTGCTCTCCCAGCTCTGGGTCCCTGTCCCCCTCCCCAGGGAGGTTTTCTCACCCCAAACCCTGCCCTGGGTGTCGGGATGCTGCACGGAGCTTTCCCCGAGCCCTCGTGGCTCCAACATTTATAGTGACGGTAACTCAAACACGATCTGCGGTTCGACCCGAGGAACCCGAAGCCCTGAATCACCCGAATGTGCCCGGTGAAGCTCTTTAACCTCTGCCCTGGCCACGGTAACCAGCGGCGGGCTGCGGCTCCCGGGAGCGTTCAGTGAACTGCCTGGGGCTGCCGGCAGGCTCGGGGATGCTCCCTGTGCCTGCTCTGCCAGCCCCTGTCCCTGCTGTGCCAGCCCCTGTCCCTGCTCTGTCCATCCCCTGTTCCTGCCCTGTCCATCCCCTGTCCCTGCTCTGCCCATCCCCTGTCCCTGCTCTGCCCATCCCCAGTCCCTGCTCTGTCCATCCCCAGTCCCTGCTCTGTCCATCCCCTGTCCCTGCCCTGCCATCCCCTGTCCCTGCCCTGCCATCCCCTGTCCCTGCTCTGTCCATCCCCTGTCCCTGCTCTGCCCATCCCCTGTCCCTGCCCTGCCATCCCCTGTCCCTGCCCTGTCCATCCCCTGTCCCTGCTCTGCCCATCCCCTGTCCCTGCCCTGCCATCCCCTGTCCCTGCTCTGTCCATCCCCTGTCCCTGCTGTGCCCAGCCCCTGTCCCTGCCCTGCCATCCCCTGTCCCTGCTGTGCCCAGCCCCTGTCCCTGCTCTGTCCATCCCCTGTCCCTGCTCTGTCCATCCCCTGTCCCTGCCCTGCCATCCCCTGTCCCTGCCCTGCCCATCCCCTGTCCCTGCTGTGCCCAGCCCCTGTCCCTGCTCTGCCCATCCCCTGTCCCTGCTCTGCCCATCCCCTGTCCCTGTTCTGTCCATCCCCTGTCCCTGCCCTGCCATCCCCTGTCCCTGCTCTGCCATCCCCTGTCCCTGCTGTGCCCATCCCCTGTCCCTGCCCTGCCATCCCCTGTCCCTGCTGTGCCCAGCCCCTGTCCCTGCCCTGCCAGCCCCTGCCCCTTCCCCGAGCTGTCTGAAATGCTCTCCTGTCCCTGCTGCCCTTCTGCCAGACACAAAGAGCAGCTGGGCAGGCCCTGGGCTCCTTTGGTGGCACTTCCCTGCTTGTGGCCCTGCGAGCTGGCCCCTGGCACCAAGGGGAGGCTCCTTGGCTCCCCACACATCTTGGAAGGGAAAAGGGGGCAGAGAGAGACCCCTTGGGGGCCACAGGGAAGGCTGCTGAGCAGCAACAGGCAGGGACAGCTTCCCACAACAGGCAAGGGAAACCAAAGGCTCCCGAGGGCTCTGCCTGTGAGAGCAGGGCTGTGCAAAATCCCACCCAAAGCCTCCCGTTGTTATCTCAACGAGTTCCCTGTTTATCTTTCCAGGCACAGCACGCTCTGTAACCTCCTGCTCCACACAGAAGGGAAACCCCCCTTTATTTATTTATTTATTTTAATTGAGAACCCTGGTGGAAGAACAAGCTTTGCTTCCAGAAGCAATTACATTCCATCTCTTTAACTGGATTAGGTACCTTGATAAAACTCCAGTGGAAAAAAAAAAAAAAAAGAAAAATATTTGCTCGTATTTAATCATTTGTTGACTTGGCGCCTCGCGAAATAAAGCAAAATTAAATAAAAATGTGCAAAGGGCAATCCTGCTCGCTGCTAAATCCAACCCACTCCGAGCAGTTCATTACAGGAGCAACCATCCATTAGCTCACACATAAATTAGAAGCCTGCATCCCCTTTATGGAGTTGCAAATTGTTGGCTGCTGCTGTTGTGTCAAGAAGGGGCTGTGCCAGGGATGAATCATGGTCCTGGTCTGGACTGCCTGCCCTCAGCAGTTTAGGGTTAGGCAGGGTGAAAAGCAGGAGGAATTCAAGCCCCTTTGTTGAATTTCATGGAATGACAGGGAATGGTGGGATGTCCTGGGTGGGAAGGGACCCACAGGGATGGTGCAGTTCAACCCCAGGCCCTGCACAGACACCCCAACAATCCCACCCTGTGCTGAGAGCGTTATCCAAGTGCTCCTGGAGCTCTGGCAGCCTTGGAGCTGTGACCATTCCTGGGGAGCCTGGGCAGTGCCCAAACACACCCAGGGTGAAGAGTTTTCCTAATTTTTCCTAATTTTTCCTAATTTTTCCTTATTTTTCCTAATTTTTCCACATTTTTCCACATTTTTCCACATTTTTCCACATTTTCCTAATATCCAACCCAAACCCACCCCCCTCCCCTGACACAGCCATTCCCCTGGGACCTGTCCCTGCCACAGGGAGCAGAGATTGCTGCCTGGTTCCTTGTGCTGCTTGTACAAACAAAGCAATCAGCGTGTTTGCATGGTAACAGGGAAGGAAGGGATCCTCTGCTGGTGCCCTGCGAACCAACCCCGCCCAGCCATCGACCCCAGCTCGGTGTTATCTGTGTGGGAATGCAGCCCTGAAACGGGAGCCAGCCATCAATATTCTCCCAGCAGTGCAGCTGCTGCTGTGCTCCTCATTGCAGGTCGGAGCACCTCCCGAGGAGTTTCCCATCATTGCTCAGCCCCAGAGGAGAGCAGGCTGCCTGACACAGCCTGTGTGCTGCTAACAGGGAAATGAGGGGTTCTGGGGTTACCTGGGCTTCCCAGGTGATGATTAGGCAGCTCCAGTGGCAGCAAAACTATTGCTCTGGGGGGAATTGCAGCAGGAAGCAGGTTCAGCCAGGTGTTGGCATCATTAACCCCGACAGGGCTGGCTGCTGTGCAGCTGGGCTGGGGCTTCAGCCTGGATGGGATTCCCAGGAGCATCAAAACCAACAGCAGGAGAGCCAATCCCAGGTGAAACCCTCCTGGGAGCGGTGAGCTGGGCCAGCCTCTGCCTTCCTCTGCCTTCCTCTGCCTTCCTCTGTCTTCCTCTGTCTTCCTCTGCCTTCCTCTGCCTTCCTCCTCCTCTGGGGCACCTTGTGCAGCCCCGGGCAGAGCCCAGCCCCAAAGGCACAGCTCCTGTTTGGGCACAGCCCTCGGGATGTGGCTGCAGTGGTGCAGGAGCTGCCCAGGCTGTGGGGCTGTGGCTGCAGTGGTGCAGCTGCCCAGGCTGTGGGGCTGTGGCTGCAGTGATGCAGGAGCTGCCCAGGCTGTGGGGCTGTGCTCCTGCAGTGGTGCAGGAGCTGCCCAGGCTGTGGGGCTGTGCTCCTGCAGTGGTGCAGGAGCTGCCCAGGCTGTGGGGCTGTGCTCCTGCAGTGGTGCAGCAGCTGCCCAGGCTGTGGGGCTGTGCTCCTGCAGTGATGCAGGAGCTGCCCAGGCTGTGGGGCTGTGCTCCCGCAGTGGTGCAGCAGCTGCCCAGCTGTGGGGCTGTGCTCCTGCAGTCAGCCTGGCAGATGTTCCACACAGACCTGCAGTGCCCAGCACAGGGCCCAGTGCCCCTGGTGGGATTTCTGCCATTGCCAAGGTGACCCCAAGGACCTTTCCACTCCTGCCTTTCCTGGGAGCTCAGCTCAGCTCACACCAGGGGGGTCAATGCCTGGGGCTCCCCAAAACTCTGCAATTTCCTCTTTAAAACCACGACTGTGAGGAGCAGCGTTCAGGAAACTGTGGGTTTGTGTTTGCTGAGCTTCCCAGGGGCTCTGAGGAGCAGCCTGTGCTCTGTGCCCCGTGTGCTGCCAGGGCTGTGTCCCCTCCCTGCCTGTGCCACTGCAGAGGTGTCAGAGCAGACACACACCTGGCACAGGTTCCCTGGGCCAGCCCCAGCCCGTGCTCTGCAGAGGTGCAGAGATCTGCAGAGGGCAGAGCTGCAGGGAAGGGCTGCACAGGCTGGTTTGTGTCCCTTGGCCCCACACTGCACTTTGGGCTCCCCACAAGGCCCCACACCCCCTCCCCAGGGGCTCAGCTCTCCCTTTGGTGGTGGCTGCAGCTGCTCAGGGTCCCTGCAGAGCCAGGGCTGGGTGACCCTCCCCATTCCAGATGTGCTGATTTAAGCAGTGGTTAATGACCCCTGCTCACCTGCACAGCCAGGAGGAATGAAATAAAAGAGGTCTTGCTTTATTTATTCTTCTTAATATGAAATTCATGCCCTGATTGCCTTTCCTCTCTCCAGCCAGGCTTCTGGGAGGTAAGAGATTCAGTTCATGAATCTGAATTTGGGGAAGCTTCATCTTTTGAGCTTTCTGTTCAGGGAAAGTTACTTGATAGCCACAGAGCCAAGGGGGAAATACATTATTGAAAGAAAAGCTTCCTTTTTAATCTAAAATTCAGCAGGATCTTTGAGATGAAAAAGGTTATTTCCAAGAGTCTGTCCAGCATATCTTGAGGGCTTCTCCTTCCCATACAATAAGCAGTGAGTGGGAGGGAGGGAGAAAAGAGCCTCAGTCAGAACCAGGCTGGTGTTCTCTCTCAATTACACCAGCATCCCATCTCCTGACAAGGGAATAGCAATTCCCCTCGCAGAGAAGTGCTTGGAGGCTGGCTGGAGAAAGAGGGGAAAGTAATTATGGCTAAACTGTGCAAACAGGGACTCCTGGGAGCAGCCTGGCAGTGGCAGGGGCTGCTCACAGCAGTGTGAGTCAGAGCACTTCCACCCGGGAACGGAGCTTAAACAGGAGCCTCAGTCCCTTTGAACTCAATCTGTTCAATGCTGGTTAAGAGCATCTCGAAGCCCAGAAAAGGGAATTACAGGGTTTCTGAGGACAGGTGGGTGCTGGGGGGCTCCCACTCCAGGGGATTGTGGCTGGTTGCCAAAAGCTCCCTGCAAGGGACACTCGTTTTTGGGGGGCTTGGTGCCTTCTGCTGCTTTGCTGTCCCAGAGCTCTGCAGCACGGCCAGGTTGAGGTGCCTTTCCCCCTGAGATGCAGACCCCACCCCATCACCCTGCAGCACTGGGGTGGGATGTTGGAGCTGGCCCCCGTGTGAGGCAGCAAGAGAAAACCTTGCCAGAGAGTCAGACCCATCCTTGGGAGAAACTTATTTTTCTCTCTGACCTGGAAAGGCTCCAGCTTTGCTTCTGCTCCCAATTTAAAACCATTCTCTTGCCACAGTCAATCATTTTAAATCCTCTCCCTGGACTGTGCTGTGCTGGAGGAGCTGCAGGAGCAGGAGCTGTGTGTGTGTGCCTGCAAAGGGAAACAGGGAGGGACAGGCTCTGCCTCCTCTCTGGGGATGCCATTAGGTGGGATTTGTACTCGGGGTGGAAAAGCAGCAGCTCTGCTGTCAGCAGTTTTCTCCACAGCCACGCTCCTCCCCACCCCTCTGGGTGGATTTTGGGGCTTGCTGCGCTAAAGGGAAGATTTAATTGTGCCACTTGGATGACAGACACCAAAGGAGACATTCCTGTTCCAAAGGGAGTCTGAGCCACGTCTCCCTGGGCCCCATCCAGGCTCTGCCGTGCCCTTCCCCAGCCCTGAGCACCCAAATCTCCAAATCCCTGTAACAGCTCAGGGCAGCTGCTCCCACCTGCTCAGCTTCAGGACACACACAGGGCAGCTCTGGAATATGGATTTCCACGGGAATCTCTGCATTTCTCTGCTCCCCCCCTGTGCTGACAGCAGCACCCTCTGCTCCACAGAGCTCCACCCCTGGAGTGGGGACACCCAGAATTTTGGACAAATAGTTCTTTTCCGTGCCTCCTCATCCCAGTTCTTGCCCTGCCTCACCCAATGGAGTTTTCCAAGTGGTTTTATTCCTAAAGTCATCACCCAGCAAACCTGCCAAAGCCTTTATCTGAGGGGAAGCCTCAGTTAATATTGGTTAAAACAGCTTTTTCTGAGGACAGAACATTGCTTTTTATATATGTTTTTTTAACACCTAAACTGCAAAGTGATGCCTTGAAGATGAGATTAGTTCATTATTTATAAAAGCAAAATCCCTCAGAAGGTATTAAATATGAAAACATTGTATCAGGGTGTAAGATTTGGGAGGATTAGGCTCTGAAGTCTAGACATTTATCTGCCACTGCATCGCATTTGCATTCATTCCGTGTCCTGCTGTACCTCTAAACAGGAAAACTGATCTGCAGAACGGATGATCAAAGCAGGGAAATGCAGATCAGAGAACACGCTGTGTTCGCTCAGCGACGAAAAACGGTGTGAAAAAAAAAAAATAAAAAAAAAAAAATTAAATTGTCTGATATTGCGGTACACGAGGCTCTGCCAGGCCCCCAGCAGCGAGGGGAGCAGCTGCTGTTGGGTTTGCAGGTGCTGCTGGTGTTTGGGCAGAGCTCCTTGGTGGGGGTGAGGGATGCCCCCCAGGGCAGTGTCCCAGAGTGATTCAGCCCCTGGCAGTGCCCCGGGGTCTCGGGCACATCCCCTGTGCAGCACCAGCACCTGACACCCCCAGGGTGACAGCAGCAGGTCACAGGAGGGGCAGGCTGCTCCAGCCCACCCCCAGCTCCTCAGAGTCCCGTCATCACTTCTCAGCTTTTCACTGATGGAGACCTTTCCTGGTAGCCCTGGTTGGTGCCTGAGATGTTTGGGTTTCTCTGAAACTCTTTTCCCAGAGAGTTTTCTGCCAACCACAGACACGTTTTCCTGACTGTGACCTTTGTTTGCATTCCTTTCCCTGGGAGGGACTTCTCCTTGCTGTCCCTCTGCTCTGACCGATGTGACTGAAGAAGTTTGTCTTTGTGTCACCCATCGGGTTGTTCTCTGTAGAACGGGATAAAGGGAAGAAATTCCTGGAAATTAACGGAGTCGTTATCAGCCTTCTGGGTCAGAGTCTGTGTCGTTGTGATCTTGAACAGCATCACTTTCCACTCCTTGAGCTGCCTGGATGACGGATGCACCACAGCTCCATTCCCACACCTTCCCTTTTCCAGCCCGGACCTGGCACCCACCTCACTCCGAGCCTCTGAACTTTACCCAGTCCTCTAAGACTCGTGCACAAAAGTAAAAAAAATCTGTATGCCTGATGCAGAGCCCCCTTTGGCCAGGCCTTCAGCAGCCACGGGGTGAGCAGCTCTCCAGATCAGTACAATTTGCTGTTGTTTTTAGCATTCCTGGTTGCTGTTGAACATCTCCCTGAGCTCCTGTTGGACCGAGGTCTGTCAGCATCCCAGAGTGAACCCTGGTGCCGGGACACACTCTCCCAAACAGGATCCCAAAAAACTTCAGTATTTCTGCCCTTTCTGTGGGAACACTGCATCAGACTCAAAAAAGGCCAAGAAGTTTGAAGCTAAACCCTTGAAAATGGGTGCAATTTCAGGTGAAATTCATCTCATTTTCAAGGCGCTTTTATTCCGTGCTGGGACTAACGCCAGATCTCCTGGAAACATTCCCAAGGTTCACGGAGCATTCCAGCGGGTTTGGAATCACTTTAGGATGATTTATGTGTTTGGAAAGGGACCAGGCTCCCAGGCTCCCTCTGCCTTTGACCCGGACACTGCTCCAGCCTTGATTATCCCTTGATTTATAATGTGTGGGGTTTTTGGTTTGTTTTTTTTTGCGTATCAAATCAGAATAAAATTTGAGTCCACAAAACCATGCGAAGACTGACAGCCTGGTCTGCAGCAATCCCTTCTGGATGATTCATCTGCCTTATCTCTCCAGCGTGCTCATTTCCCAGCCCAAATGCATCCAAATCCCAGATCAGAGGTTCCATTGTTTCCGGGCTCTGTCTGTTCCCACAAAGGAAAGCTCATTATGCTCCGTGTCTGTTTAGTGTGACAACAGAACCACTGGAGCACTGTCACAGCTCCTGCTAACTGCTCCCCAACTCTGCTTTTAAAGCAGAATTCCCCTCCTTAATAGAAATTTTAAGTGACAAATCCACGGAATGAATCTGGTATTCATTGTTTGCAAGAGGGAAGAGAGGGGGGATTTAAACAAAGCAGATATTCTGTGAGGAGCCTCAGGAAATCATTTACCAGCTCCAGTGAGAGGGGAGCCGTGTTATCAGCAGAATTTACATGTTACATTAGCCAGGAGTGGGAATGCTCATCTTTCTATCCAAAACCTGTTTGCAGAATTAGTGGAATACTGTTGCTTTCCTGCCTTTTTCTTGTCACCCACAGTGTAAATCTTCTCCCCTTTGCTGGGAACCAGAGAAATTCATTTTGTGAACTACTGCCCATTCCCCAAATCACAATAAAACAGGAGCAGGGAGAGGCTTCAAGGTTAAAAATGACGAAAGTTGCAAAAAAAAGAGGAGGCATTTTTAGCCTCTGAGAAGTGCTCACACAGCGAGTGCCAGAGAAACAACCGCTGCTCTGTCCTGCTGCTGCTCCATCTGGATCTGGAGCGTGAGCGCAGAGAAACCTGAGGTTTGGCACTGGCTCTGCCCCTCCCTGGAAGCTGGGCTGGGGATGGACAAACCAGGCTGGCTTTGGTTCCTCAGGATCCACCAGGTCCACCTGCAGGGCCTTTTCTGAAAGAGTTTCAAAGTGAAAAGGTGAATGAGTGGAAATATTTTCTCCCACCTCTCTTATTACCGACCTCGCTGATTTTAACTCCGTTGGCCCAAAAGCAAAACCAGGACCCCCAGGTGATTCTGAGCAGGTGAGTGTCAGCATGGAATTCAGTGGAGCCAAGGAATCACTGAGGCTGGAAAAGAGCTCCCAGATGACCCTAAACCCCTTCCTGCACTGCAGCCCAGGTGCAAAGATTCCTCGTGCACGAAAACCTCGCTGTGAATTTCCACAAAATGGAAAAAATGGGAGGAGACCCCCACTAGTCCCTGCTCAGAACTGCTTCTTCTCAACAGCAAATCCCTGCTTGGCAAAGCAGGAGCAGGAGGTGCCAGTGGGAAAGCCTGAGTGTCCACCCAGCACAGCTGCAAACAGGATTTTTATGAAGGCAGCTGGGAAGGTCTCCTGTGCAGCTCGGCCCAAAGTGGATTCTTTACCCCTAAATAACAAAAGATCTGGAGCCAGGACAGCCAGGAGTGAGGCAGAGAGGGGGCTGCTGCACCCCCTGAGTGCCAGGGGCTGGTGGGACGCTGTCCCCTGTGCTCTGGGGGACAGAGGTGCCGTGGGAGGTGTAATGTGATTCGGAAGAGCTTTATGCTCCAATTAAAAAGGCCTAATTGAGTGTCCTGGTAGGACAAGGCACAGCTTCTGGTGCCCTGGAACAGAGGCAAATCTGGACCATGAAATATGCTCAAACCTGATTTTCCTCTGTAGCAAACCACTGCCCTGAAACCTCTTTATTCCTCCTCACAAAGGCTGAAAGCTATTTCCTGGCACCAGATCCCCCAAATTTCCAGTTAATAAGCAGGCTTTGTGCTGTTGACCTTACACACGCTGGCACAGCCAGCTTTTCCAGCAGAAATGAGAGGCCAGCAGCCAACTTGCATTGCATTTTAAAGCTCTGCAGCTCGGAGAGGGAAGGGAAATGATCCAGAGGGGCTGCAGGCACGGCACGGTGACTGGCACCCTCGGCGCGGCGCGGTGGCACCGGGACACGCTGCTGAAATTACTTCTGGGTGCTCTGTCAAGCACGAGATATAAATTGCACAATGTTTTTAAATGTTTTGGAGAGATTGCCTTTTGAGTGGCACCCTCCATCCCGGTGTGTCCAGTAAGGTGGAGAGAATTCATTTGCATTTTTCATTTTTAGCCAGCCCGGGCCGGGAGAGCGGATCCAGCTGTGTGGAGGATGCCAGCAACAGCTCAGCCTCCATCTGCTCAAAGATACAAATTTGATTTCCCCCCTCATCTTTATTTTCGTGTCAAAAATTTTTTTTTTCTCCACTTTCTCAATATCCTTTTTCTCCCTCTTTTATCCCTGGTGTAAATCCTGACTATCAAATGGAATGGAAAGGAGGGGAATGGACTGCCTGGAGCTATTCATGGCACGGGGAACTCACTACACCTCCTAATAAGCCATTCCCTATTTATTTTTAGCAGCACACCATCCCTATCTTTCCTGTTACTGTTGAATACTCAAGTGCTGCTGCTGCTAAACATTATGACTTTCTTTCCTTTGCTTAATTACGTGCCAATCAGTGGAGAGCAGAGCGTGCTCTCAGCTGGCTGCTGGGTAAATATTGAGTGAGCTCAATGCCATTCCAGCCATCACTGCAGGAATGGGCATTCCCAAAGCCCACATTGCTGAGGTCCTGCTGGAATTGTGTGCCAGCTGTGTTTCTGGGGAGCTCTGGGAGCAGCTCACGGCCTGCCCTGGGCAGTTTGGAGATTTCCAGTCTGCATCACCCCCACAGGGCTTAGAAGAGGTCTGTGAGGATTTTTGGATCTGATAATGAACTCCCCATATTTTGGTACCCAGCTGTGCAGTTTTCAGCTGGTCCATGTACTTTTACCTGTTCAGTCAGGAGGGTGAGCATGCCCTGCATAACCTGCCTTGCCCTTGGCTATTTCTGTAAATAAATCCCAGCTTCCAAGAGGTGCCCAATTTGCACCCCAGTGATCCCTGCCTGAGAATCCACAAAGGAGAAACAAATCAGCCTTTTTTTTTTCTTAATTTTATTTTTTTCTCTGTCTCTTCTGGTGTCTTTCCTCTGCTCTTTGTTGTTGTTTTAACATAGCTGAAAATATACTGTCTGCTGCTAATGAATAGCAGGGAAACCATACGCTTCCAAGGCTCTGGGGTCGTGCCGAGTCGGCTGCTGCTCCCCATCTACTGCTGGAATATATTTGCCAGCATTTCAATTAGATCATCAATAACCCAGTGCAGCTGCTGAGAGAGGAACTCAGATGTTCATAAATGTTATAGTCCATTAAGTTCAGATACTTCAAAGGCAGTTTGGAAAGAAAGTCATTTGTTAGGCCGAGTGTCAGTACGGCGGAATGCAAATCATGCTGGATGCCAAAGAAAGGGATTAAAAATGGAGTTTAAAGGTCAAATTAACTTAATTTGACCACTTCTGACACATAATGTTGCTCCCTGACTTTTCAAATGTCGCAGCCGTGTGCCGGGGTGGGGATTCCTCTGGAAGGATGCAAGCCCTGGGTGCAGGATGCTGGGGGCAGTGCCAGCAGCAGCACAGGGACACCCCGGGGTCTGGGGAGTGTGAGGGGTGTGGGGTGTGTGTGGGGGTGTGAGAGGGGTGTGTGATTGTGTGTCTGTGTGCAATTTCCTCCTCCAAAATCCCGGTGATGTTTCCTGCCCTCTCAAACCCACAAAGCGAGTCGGTGCCTGGAGCACAGCAAATATTGAAAGAACTGATTAACATCGTGTGAGGTTTTCCCGTTTTAAAATGATTTCCGTCGGGAGCAGGCAGAGAACCAAAGCCCCTTTCCCAGGACCTCTCCCTGCAGCCTCCCCTCTCCCCTCGGTGTGTGCGGGAGGGAGAGGCAGCGTGATTTGTGACGCTTTGGAAGGGGAGAGGAAGGCAAACATCAGAGTGAATTAACAGCCGATGGCAAACGCGGCCAGCTCACCTCGGAGGAGGGATGGCATGACAGGGAGAGGGAGGAAAGCACTACATCACCGGGCAACTGCCGAGCTGCAGCTGAGATCCAGCAGCAGAAGGAATCTGGGCACGGCATCTGCCTTCAGCAAGTGGAGCTGCATCCCGGCAGCGCAGCAGATCGGCCCCGGGCGGGGGGAGCAGCAGCACAGATCCTGCCCCAGGAACGCAGCCAGGATGGCCGTGGCTTGGAAAGGCTGCTCTCTGCGAAGGTGGGAGCTTCAGGAGGCAGAACAAATGCTTTCCCCACCTGGCAAGGGCAGGCACACGTGGATAGCCAGGGAAATCTGTCCTTGGTGCCGTGTCCTTCACGAGGGTGCACATATGGCCAGGCAGGGTCACCCAGCCTGATCCCAGCTGCTGCCATCCCACTGTCCTCTGCAGAAGCCTGGGATTTGGGCTGGATAAAGCATTCCTGTGACTGCCTTGCTGGAATGTTGTTTTGTTTTGTTTTGTTTTGTTTTGTTTTGTTTTGTTTTGTTTTGTTTAACAGACACTTTTCCCACTTGCTGCTATGAAACAAGCTCTGTAGTTCAGGATATTTGTGCCTGGTGACCCAGTCACATGAAGTGTCCTTGGCAAATTTTGACCTCAAACGGGATTGGTTTTAAAATCCCTTTAAAAATCAGGGCAGCGTTTCTCAGAGTCCTGCCCCAGCTTTGCCCAAAGCCTCTGAGCCTCAGCATCTCCATCTGCAAGGGTGGGGACAGCACAGCTGGGTTTGGAGGTGTTTCAGTGCCCACTGGCAGTGCCAGCACTGTCCCGGTGGCAGGGACAGCAGCCAGGGAGGGTTCGTGGCCCTTGAGCTGGTGATGAGGATCTGCAGTGGGCACGAGAGCTCAGCCTCATGAAAGCTCAGGAGAGAGGAAGGCAGTCAGTGGTTCTCCTCTTGGGGAAAATCTGCTTTTCCCTCAAGTCAGCTTCTTCCAGACAGCACAGAAGGAAGATCCATGTCGTGTTCTCACTGCCTCCCTCCTCCCATGAGCCCCAGGAGGCCTCCCCTGGGTGATCCCCACGGATTTCTGTGGGACAGCCCCAGGGATGCCTCTCAGACATCCCCGGGGGCGCCTCGGGGCAGCTTCTGCCTCACCCCTCCTGCAGGGACGCTCAGGGATGGATGCTGGCTCCCCAGGGAGGCGGAGGAGCTGCAGGTGCCGCTCAGGGATGGATGCTGGCTCCCCGGGGAGGCTGCTGAGATCACAGAACCGGGTGTCTGCGCTCCCGGGCTGCTGCTGGGTGCTGCGGGAGCCTCTGCCCGGCTCTCCCCTCACCCTCCCTGGTGTTTCTGAGTCAGGCAGGGCGGCAGGGAAAGCCCCACCTGGAAAGATGATCTAAATATCCGGTTCATCATTGTCACTGGCCTGGGAAGTGGCTCATTAGCAGGATGTTAATGAAGCTCTGGGCACCGCAGGGGCACAGGCAGACCACGGTGGCTTCCCTGGTCACCTCTGTGCCCTGTCCCCAGCGCCTGTGACAGCCCAGAGAAGGGCAGCTGGGCCATTGGGGCAGATTTTGAAAACTCCTGAGCGGGACAGGATCACAGCAGGCGCAGGGAGCAAAACAAAGGCAGAAATCCCTGGGTGCTGAAGCAGCCGAGGCCAAATTTCCCGTGGCTGCTGCCGTGAGTGGCACTGCCACGCTCCGTGGCAGCTGATCTGCCATCAGGGAGGATTCAGATCGGCTTATCAATTCCATCGGAGTCGGCAGGCAGCAGGGAAATTTGATAAGCGCCCGCGATGGCTGATTAAGATGGAGAGAAGAGGAGCCTCCGGTTTAACTCCCACCTGACCTTTCGAGAGGGAGGCAGCGCGCTGAAAAATGCCATTTGCAGCTCTTAAAGGTTTTATGCCCCTGAACACCTCGGAGCTGTTTAAGGAGAGTGATATTCAGCTTGCTCAGGCCCTGCCAGCTCCTGCTTCCCCTCGCAGCAGCGCCTGCCCCAGTGGGAGGCTGAGAAGGATTCGTGAAAGGTCAATATTTGAATGTGCAAAACTTACTGAGTCTATCAGAGCACGGGGAGAGCTTCTGCAGCAGCTCACCGAGAATCAGCCTAAATTTGCACTCAAGTAGGACAGCAGCTGGAGGAACCCTGCGTGGCTCCTGGGCAGCTGTGCACCAGCAGCTCCCTGGATTCCCATCCTCTGCTGGCACAACAAGGTCTGGACAGGCTGCAGAGCAGGACAGAGGGAAGAGAGTCTGCCCCAGAGTGCCCAAAACCCCTGAGATCCTCACTCCTTCTCTCAGAACCTGCTGCTGGAACGGAGCAAGCTCCTGCCAGGAGCTGCTGGGAGCTGCTGCAGAACCAGGACATTCCCAGTGGATGGGGGGAGCATTCCCAGTTTGGGAACACTTCACCAGTGCTGAGCACTCGTGTGCTGGGCAGGTGACACCTCAGAACCTCCTCCACCCAACTGCAGACTCGGGAAGCAAAGCTGGGGAGCAGACTCAGCTCTGCACTGCAATGCCAGGGAATGTTGTTCCTTGTTTGCAGGATCAGAGCAGCTGCAGCTTTCACAGATTCGGTGGGGAAAGGAGCAAGTTTCACTGAAGCAGAAGAATGAACCCGGAGCAGAGGAGCTGCAGCAGCCACTGACAGCTGCTGCAAAGCCAGTGTGAATATTTCCTATCACACAATATCTAAAGTTTGCTCATGTCCCCCAGATGGGCCGGGTGGTGATGTGTAACCGAGGGGGAGCAGTGGTTCAGCAGGAACATATGACAGGAATTGGTTCCAGATTTCAGGATCCTTAGCTGTGATTTCATTCTCATTCAGTGATTTGACAGGCAGCCAGTTAAATTTCAACAGAAGGGAGAAAGTGAGAAAAGGCTCCTGTTCCTTGGGATCAGTCAGAGAAGAGGATCCTTTCCCATTTCGGTGCCTCTTCTGGTCCCAGGTCAGGGCCGTGTGCCAGGACAGGGAGGTTCCAAACCCTCCGGGCAGGGCAGGTGCTGCTGGCCCCGGCACAGGCAGCTCTTCACTCCTCTCGCTCCGGAGCCAGAGAGATTTTGGAACCCCCAAAATGAAAAGCAAATATTTTTGCATCAGGAACCGCACCCGTGTGAGGACGGGACGCGGGGCTGAGGGAGGCTGGGATCCTGCCTGGGCCGATTCCGGGGCTTCCCCGCTACTTCCCTCAGCCAGTTCCTCAGTATTTAAACTCCTTTCAAGAGCTGAAGTGCCGTTAAGTCTCCCATTTTGCCACAATTTACAATTAGTTTACCTCATTAAGCGTTGTACAAGCTGTCGGGAGGCACCTTGCAGGTGATCCATCACCCTGAGCGCCGCCGCTGCCGCCTGGCTCTGCAGAGCAGGAGGCTCCGGGGGACCCGGGGCAGGGGGTGACAGCACCGGGGGGACACCAAAGCCCCCAGGGCTGCGGGGTCAGGGCTGCGGCTGCTCTGCTGAACCCTCGAGCATCAGCCTGGAGTGATCGCAGCTCCTTGTGATGCCTCTTTGGGCTGCCTGAAAACAGAGAGCAGACAGAATTAAGGGGATAAAAAGCAGTTCTGGTTATGGAAGGGACTTGGCTGCACCCAAAATGGACAATGGGGCACGGGTTTCACACTTTGATCACTTTGGGCCATTTGCACATTGGGGGTTCATCTCCCAATTCCAGCTCCAGGTAATGAACTCATTCACCCCCAGTTTGCTGCCCCCAGCTCACTTTTGTTTCCATCTCTGGGGGCCTGAGGCAGTGAGGTGTCCTTGATTGCCAGGCCTGGGGAGGAATTGTTGTGTCTGAGCAAAGTGGGGAAGCAGCAGCTCACGCTGTAAATGGAATTTAGAGCTACACACTAAGGAATTGCAGGGTTATAAATACATGAAAAATATAAAAGCTGAAATCCTGAGGCATCTTCCTCATTTTAAAGCCCAGCCCTTGGATGACTAGAGAAGCAGAAGGAAGCAATGAACTCTGCAAAGCACAAATGAAAGCAGCAGAAGTGAAAAAGCTGCTTTTTACCAAATCCTGTGTAAGAGCAGCCCAATATCAGCGCGGCACTGGAGCTGCATTTTAAGAGAACAATCTCTGCTCTGTGTGTAAGAAGTTCTTACCCCTCCCAGCAATCCCGGATCTGCCCTGGCGCTCCTCCTCTTGTCTTCTGCCAGTACTGGCAATTTCCAGTGAGCAGTTAAATTTGACCAAAAGATAAAGCTCACATTTGGTAAGCACGGCCCGAGGACAGAGTTTGGATCCAGAGTCGGGTCCTTGCTCAGCTGATGGAACTCAAACAACTCAATTCTCCTGGGAGCTGATGTGATCCTCAGCTCTGCAAACCAAGGCACTTCTGCCGAGTCACTGAAATTGCAGAAAGAGGTTTTATTTTAAATAATTGAACTAGAATAATTTGGGAAGTTCTGCCCAGAGCAGAACTCGCACATTTGGCAGCAGGGATGGTTCACCTGTGCCTGTGTCCCGCCAGGAATATTCCAGAGGAGCATGTTGGTTGCTTTCTGTTCAGATTTCTTTTCTTTCCAGCAATGATGCTGAAAGTTGCTCTGCAGGGTGACTTACAGCCCCGGGGACACTCAGTGAGAGCCACCAGAGCTGCCCGGTGACACCGTTACCCCAATTCCCGTGAAAAATCCACCCATCAGCAGCGGATCTATGGGATTTAATTGTTCTGGTAAGCACGGGGCACTTTGCCAAATAGCCCATTGAACAAAAGTGCGGCAATTAGCAGAGAAGTTCTCCCCGCAGAATCCTTAAGCTCCGTTCCTGTTTACAAACGGGATGGGATGAGTGGGGATGTCCGTGCTGTGCCCGCCCCTCCTGCTCCCACAGCCGGGGCTGTCCCAGCTCTGTGCTCTGCCGGGTGCTCTGACCTCCCGTCCGAGTATTTCTGTGATATTTACACGCACAGAGAGAACAAAAGGTGATTTACCCAGCCAGGTGAGGATCACATTCTGCAGAGGAGTTCCCGCTGGATGTGTATCTCGGCTTGTCTCCGGTGTGGAACGGCAGCCTCGCTTTTTCATCATGAAATATCAGTTTACAGAGTCACCTCACCTCCCAAAATCCCACCTGGAGGGCCAAGAGAAGGTCTCACTTACTCAGAACTGGCCATCCTGGAGCTCTGCAAAGGAGCCTTCCCTCCCAGTCAAACCCATCTACAGGGAAACTGAAGCCAGGAAACGGATTCTTTGGGTTTATTGCCTCCGCTTTTGGGGAGAAAAATAAAAATAAAAAAAAATTAAAAAAGTGCTTTGTTTCCTCCAAGAGGAGCAGTGATTATTATCAGGGATCTGTCTGTGTTCATTTTCCTGCTCTCCTCACAGGCCCGGTGTGACGGTGCTGCTATTGATGAGCGCTCGGAGATCGATGGAGGTGCTGGGTCGGAGCTCTGACATCAATGAACGGGCAGGGCCCGGCTCCTGCCGAGCCCCCACCGAGCCCAAACCTTTGTAAAAGGCCAGGGAAGGAAAAGCTTTGCCCGCAGGCACTTGCTGCTGTCCTACCAGGCAGAGCAGAGCTTTACAGCCAGGGTGTGACTCGTGGTGAGCTCTGTAAGGAGTTTGGGGATGGTTCCCTTTGCCAGGTAACTCCCCTGAGCTGGTTTTAGCTCAGTGTGGCTGAGCTGGAGATGGGTAACTTCTTCCTGGAGAGAATTAACTTCTTCCTGGAGAGAATTAACTTCTTCCTGGAGAGATTTTTTTTTTGCCCCAGGGTGGATGAGGAGCCAGGGGAGAGAGAGAGAGCAAGGAGGCTGCTGTGCTTCACCTGTGGTTTCAGTGCAAGCCCAGAGCCCGGCATTTCCCCATCCCCTGGGCTGGCAGCAGGTGCTCTCAGCAAAATCACTGTTTCAACAACCTGGCCGGCTCTGTGGTGCAGGATCTCCACAGGGCAGCAATTGTGGCTGTCACAGCCCCCTGATAACCCCCCGCAGGGCCCCTGGGGCTGATAAAGCTGCTGTTGATGTGTGACACACTGGGCCACTCAAACCAGCTCCAGCGCTGCCACTCGCTCTGCTAATTAATTTTATCTTCTACTCCAGCCCAGGCGATCCTCAGCCTTGTAGAATTGATTTCAGGGCAAAGGAGGGGTATTTGTGCCTCACAAAGCCACTCCAGTTACAAACCCGAAGCACTCGCTCCCTGTTATTTGCATCAGCATGTTCTAAAGTAGGACACAGCACTTGGACTGTTTCTATTCTGGTAGCTCACAATGTATTTTTATAATGTCTCTTTTCTTTTCTCAGAGACAAACAGCAGCTGTGTTGTTGGCACAGCGCTGAGAAAGGGAAGCAGGGGGTCAGCGAGGGCAGGGAGATAAGCAGTTCTGGTGTAAATCAGATCCTTCACAAAGCTGAGATCAGAAATTGTCGCTTGCCGACGAGTAAGTGATGATTTCTTGCCCTCCCCGTATGTGCAGGCACTTTGATTTTCCATTCAGATGGTTTCTCAACACTTCATTCTGGAGTGGGAAAGGCAAGGATCAAGTCTCCACTCGTCTGCAGAAGGGCAGAGCCCGGTTCTGTTCCCAGGCACAGCACACAGACAGGCCCTGCTGTGATGCCATCACTTGGGCAAGGCTGCAGCAGCAGCCCTGGCCCTCTCACCCTGTGCTGGCCACCAAAAGCCCCCAGGTGGCTGCAGGGCCAAACCCAGAGATGGTTTTAACAGTTGGCCCATTATCAAAAGGCATCCGACCCCTCCTTCCAGAGTCACAAGAGATAAAGGAGAACATTTCCCCAGCTGCTTTCAGCAGAGGAAAATAGAATCCACATCCTGGGTTCCATAACCCTGGACAATGGCAAACCCAGCAGGTCAGGGAAACCCACCCTTAACCCTCCAGAGAGCTCTGCACAGGCTGCCAGGGCCACTGAGGGCACAAGGAAATTCCTGCTCCAATAAACCAGGCTGAGGCCAGACCCAGCTCAGGACATGGGTCACACCTGTGACCCCCAGCACCCCGTGACCCTCTGGAGAGGCTGGGCAGGATGCTCCATCCCTGCATCCACAGCTTCTGGACAGGGATGGCTCAGCAGACACCACATGCTCGGCTTCTCGGAAAGCTGAAGGGTGATCAATAGCTGATTAATCTAGTGAAGAAATTAATGTATTAAAAGCAGTGACTGATGTCAAATACATTCTCTCTTGCTCATCGATTCCCTGATTTTTAACCTGCACGTGCCAAAGCCCTGCAGCCCAGCCCCAGGGTGCAGCTGGCACATCCATCTCTTTAATTCCATATGGATATGAGGTCCCCAGCAATGCCTTTGATTGAGTAAATGCGGCGCCATCGATTTTGTGGCTGAATTATCTGATTTGATTGGCACCGTGTCCCGTTTAATAGAGAAAGCCACCAATCCAATCAGTAATGGCAGTAATTGGGTGGTTGTTCTCTGAGGGAGGATCACTGGGGCTCGCAGCACTGATGTTCCTGGGCTCCCAGAGAGGATAAATTTCTCTGTGAGATGAACACGATAACGTTTATCCTGTAACAACAGCGCTGGGCTCTCCCGTGCAGCATCCAGGGCTCCTGGGCAGCCCCCACTGAGCAGCTCCCACGCTGCTCATGCACCAACACCAAGCTCAGGCATTGGGGCTGTTCATTAATTAACCCCCAAAAGGCACTGAGCTCGTCTGTGTGTGTTCTGAGCAGCAGGCTGACGATGCTCTGTGCCACACAGTGATAACTGTGTCTGACTGTGCCCTTTCCTGACCCAGACATGGGGCAACTGAGAGGTGCTTTAAACACTTTTATTCCATTTTCGGTCTCACGTGAAGGGTGAGACAGTACAGATGTTATAATTCATGTCATCACTTCAAAAAGTTTTATTCCATTTTCGGTCTCACGTGAAGGGTGAGACAGTGCAGATGTTACAGTTCACACCATCACAATCAGAAGCCAAACCATTTCCTAATTACAACACATCATAAGTGTTTCTTGGCCCACCAGGTTTTGCTACACAATGCTGTTAATTCCCTAAAGCCAGTGATCTAAAATCACCCCTCCTGGGTCCTGCTACAATGCCCCTTTCACAGTTTTATTTCTCTGAAGTATCTGGTCTTTCTTGCAAGGCCATCCTTTGAAACTTGTTTTCAGTTCCATTTCTCTCTCAGCAATGTCCATCCTATTCCATGGCATTTCTAACTCAGCATTTCCTATCTCAAGGTTTGCACACATACTCACACTCTGTGAGCCTTCTGTCAGGCTTTGAGAATTCTCTACAGATCCATTTCCCACAGCGCTGGGCTCAGGGCACTGCTCGGGTTTGGGGTGGGAGCAGGAGCAGCCCTGGGGCTGAACCAGAATCCCAGAATTCTTTAGGTTGGGAAAGACCTCCAAGTTCACCAGGTCCAACCTGCAGCCAATCCCCACCTGGTCAAGCAGGCTGGGAGCCACATCCAGCTGCTCCTTGGGCACCTCCAGGGGGGAGGACTCCACCCCACTTGGCTGTGTGGCTGCAGAACCACGGCCCTGCTCCTTTCCCAAAACACCTTCCCAAGCCTGGCTCTGAGGTGGGGGATTTCATTCAGGGTGCTGCTCAGTACTAAGAGGGAAGATATTTAATTAGATGTTACACTCGACAAATTTGATACCAACAATCATCTGTCCTGCTCACATAAAACTGACAGTAACAAAAGCAGAACCACTCACACACTGATTTTCCAGCCCATGCTGTATTATTTTCAAAAGAGCAACCAGCACACAACAATTGGATTCCATGCTGATATATCACAAAACACAATCTAGCCATAATGCTGATGTGACAGCCAAAAGCAGATATTAGCAGAGGAAAGTGATTTTATTTTTTTTTTTTATTATTATTATACAATTTTATCACTGGATGGAAATTTCAGGACTTAAATTCACCATCACATCCAACATCTGAACCTGAATATCTGGGAGGTCATTTAACTCCAGTGCACAATGAAAGGGAGTCAGACAAGGTAATGCATAATGGAAATCAAAGTGGAGCTTCCATCTGCGAGGCTGCTGCACACAAACTATCGGCTGCAGGATCTAAATTATGAGGATTTTCACTCCCTGGTGATGAATGCGGAACACAACGAGTGGGGAAGGACAGGCCCCGAGGGAGGAGGAGGAATGTGCCACTTGTAGATGTGTTTATCAAAGCAGAGATATGCTTCTGTATCTTAAAATGTTCTTTTTCTGGGAATTTATTTCAGATGCTGATAAGCAAGACCTGTTTATTTATTTCACGGCAATTACAGGGTTGCTCAGAGCTGCCTGTTGTGGCAGATTCTCCCCACAGAAAAGGCTTTTTCACTGAGCATTTCTGGGCTTTGCTTCTGAAAATTCAGAACTTCAAACCCATTTTTAAATGTAGAAATATTCAGTTTGGTTTGGGTTTTTTTTTGGTTTTCTTTGGGTTTTTTTTTCTGTTCCGGAGGCCTAGGCTGCATCTTTCAAACTCCCGACTTCTTAAAAAAGGAAAGACGTTTCAGGCTGCAGAACAGCAAAGAATATTTTGTTTTCCTGAGGGCGCTGCAGGGCAGGAGCCCCGTGGGTGCCACCAGCCCCGGGGGTGCAGCCTCTGGGAGCTGCTGCCAGCCCTGCCCTGCTGCTGCCTCCCTGTGACACCCCAGATTTCCTCTGACACCCCAGATTTCATCTGACGCCCCAGATTTCCTCTGACACCCCAGATTTACCAAGCAAACACAGCTCTGGCCATCCCAAATGGGTGAAATAGGCAGAGAACAGCTTTCTGTTAGGTTTCCTCAGCTGTTCAGGGGACACTCAGGCTCTCCTGCCTCTCCTAAGCTGGCTTGTGTGAGAGCTGGAATGGAAAACAGCAGCCACTCCAGTTTTATCTGCCCTTAATTAAGTGCTGAAGTGCTGGTGTGTGGTGCTGGGGTTGTGTTGTGGTGAAACCCGAACCCCAGGAACGGGGTAATTACAAACCGAGGGAGTTTGCTAATGCCAGGCTTCCCCTCGTTTTCCCTCAGTAATTAGAGCACAGCAAATAAATCAGTGTGCAGTTGACTTAAACAATCTGCCACTGGAGCAATTGCTTGCTGATGACTTCCCTGGCCAATCACATCCCTACTGCTGCCACAGAGCAAAGAAATATTTTTGTTTCTTCATCTTAAAGGCATTTAATATGAAGGCTCCTGTCCTTGCCTGCTCCTGGACAGGACAGGGACACTGTTGGAGGAGGTGTGAGAGGTGAGCTGCTCAGGGTCCTGGTGCTCAAATCTGAGAGCCACAAATGCCTAAACTCGGGGTGGGGGCAGCGGTTTGAGAGCAGCACAGGGGACAGCTGGGGTCCCACGGTGCTGCTCCAGAGCCACATCTCCAACCCACAGCACCCCGTGCCCCTCTGGGGTCAGGAGAGCGAGATGTGGGTGACTGGCAGAGAGAGAGAGATCTCCAGAATAAACCCCAGCAGTGAAACCTCTGCCTGATCTCTGCCCAGCAGGACCAGGCCCTCCTCAGGGGCCCGTGGCACACATCCCCTGTCCCAGGCTGGCTCTGGTGGCACCTGCACCAGCTGCTGTCCCTCTGCCCCACGGGCTGAGTGGTGCCACACACAGCGCTGAGGATGAACCCAGAGGAATCAGCTGCACCAGGGTCACTGCAAGAACTGCAGCAGATCTGAGCTCTCCTGACCCCCCCTTGTCGCTGTAGAACACGAAATCAGGACACAGACTCACAGAAGGCTGAAGAGTTTAAATCTTGTTTTATTATCAAAGCACCTGTCTTTTATACCTTTTTACAATGAGCCCACCTAAGAGGTGGGATCCTTGGGCCCATTGGTCACATCAAGGGGCCATCAAGCAAATTTCTTCCTTTGGGAAAGAATGTAGAAAAATATGATAGTTTACAATAACATGCTTTTGTTTACCACAAGTGTTCCTGGGAAAGAATTTTCTGAAATCAAAACACGGCAGGCACAAACCGTGGCTACATCCCCCCCTCCCTGCCGGTTTCACCTCTCTGAACCTCGGGGAGCAGGAGGAGCCCGGGGAGCCAGCCCGGCTTTCCCCCCACCGGGCACACCTCGCCCATTCCAGGGACACAGCTCCTTTTGGAAGCAGTTTTCCCCAGCCCTGCGCGGGTGCCGAGGCTGTAAAAGCCCCGACAATGGGTACCGGAGCGGGATCTTTGTTTACCAGCTGTCAGCTAATAACGGGAGGCGTTATCCCAGCCCTGAGAGCCATCGCCGGCTGGAGCAGGAGCTTACAAGCTAAGCCGGCTGATTTACTGACTGCTCACGCCCGCCTTGCATGAGCTGGTGTGAATGTAATCTACTCCAAACACCCCGGTGGGACCCATAAACTTTATATAAGGAGCCTTAACTCAAACACTAAGAGGCTCCCAGGGCCTGTGGAGAATGGCTCAAACGCTGCCGTGGATGGACTTTTACGCCTTTTGCTTTTTCTCCTCTGTAGTCACAGGGGCTGTTTCCTGTTTATTTTTGCAGAACAAAAGCAGTGCCCCCTCCCCAAACTGCCCCCCAGCCCTGTGCCACAGGCAGGGCAGGAGGGGTCAGCCAGCACCCTGTCATCCATCCAGACCGGGAAGGGAAAAGAGCTGGGCGACCTTTCCTGGTCCTTGTCCTCGGCAGGGATTTGTGAAAAGAGTGATTGACGTTGTTTGATGGGATATTTGCCCTCTGAATGCAGCAGGGAAGTTTAACGGGAATGTAAAAGTGTGATTTCACTGTGCTAAACCCCTGACCCTGGGATGAGCTGTGCCAGGGCTGTGCTGCCTGGGGCTCTCTCCAGGTGACATTCCCAGACAGGCAGGTGGCATTCCCTCTTCCTGCAGGTGCTGCTGCTGTGCCCGACCACACAAACCCTCCTGATCCCATCTTCCAGCCGTTTCTACCCAGGGAAAGGAATTTCTGTTGTCCAGCCTGGAGAAAAGGAGGCTCAGGGGGAAATTCTGGCTCTGCACAACTCCCTGCCAGGAGGGGACAGGAGGCTCTGCTCCCAGGGAGCAGGGACAGGAGGAGAGGGAACAGCTCAGGCTGGGCCAGGGGAGGCTCAGCTGGGACAGCAGCAGGAATTTCTCCATGGAAAAGGTGGCACTGGAGCTGCCCAGGGAGGTTTGGAGTGCCCATCCCTGCCGGTGTCCCAGGAATTCCTGGATGTGGCACTCGGTGCCCTGGGCTGGGGACAGGGTGGGGATTGGGCACAGCTGGGACTTGATGGCCTTGGAAATCTTTTCTAAGCTTAGTGATTTATTTTTCTATGATTCTACCAAAAAGAGTCACACAATGAATGTGACTGTCCATTATTTGAATGCCCACAAATAATGGAGAGAAGCTGGAACATTATCTCCCTGAACCCCACACCAATAAGGATTTGGCTGCTTGGCACCACTTTGAGATAATTGTTTCCAAGGATCTGAATGAAGAAAATACTTTAAAAACAACTTTAGAATCAATAGCTCTTTTAATTTGCAACTTGCAGCTCACTTTGACAAATAACCCGAAAAGGGAGGATAAATAATGCAGCTTCAATTATATTTCTGTACAAAATTTGTCTTATTTTGTGTAGTGCACTGCTGAGCTAATTCAATTTTCTGCTGCCAGCCCATGCTTGTTTCCCCTTCACTTGTAATATATAACTTTATGAAGAGGGACTAAATCTTCCTACGTGAATGGCACTTTATCCTGCAACGTGAATGTTGCTGGAAAATAAGAGAAAATAAACCAACGACAATGCTCTTCAGAAAACTGCGAAAAGCCACACAGCTGAGTTATTTTTCAGCAGGGACAAAGGCTGCACAATAGAGGAAAGCAGGTGGCAGCTGGAAAACATCCAGAAATCCCCAGAGGCTTCTGGTTTTACAGCTGGAAACCAAGACCTGAGCCCCCCTGTGTGAGCACGCTGCTTTGAGGTGCCAAGCTGGAGGGGAGCTCTCTCCCTGCTCTTCCTGCTGCCTGCCTGAAGGATGCACCAAGATCTGTGATGGAGAAATGGTGCTTCCTGGCCCAAAAAAAGATGAAAATTTAAATTGGTTTTAGAGCTTGGGGGTGGAAATTTCAAATTCTGTTTATTTAAGCATGAAGGTGGAAGCTCTGGAATGCTCTGCCCAGGGTGGTGGTGGAGTCACCACCACTGGATGTGTTTAACAAAAGCCTGGATGTGGCACTGGGTGCCGTGGTCTGGTTGGGGTGTTAGAGCTGGGTTGGACTGGATGATCTTGAAGGTCTCTTCCAACCTAGAAATTCTGTGATCCTGTAAAAACAAACCAACCAAACCAAACCAAACCAAACCAAACCAAAAAAACTAACCAGCCAACCAAAAAAAAAACCCACAAAAAAACCCCGAAGGTCACTGGGATATTCCAGTGTGTCCAGGAGGTTTTTGGAGCTTGGTGCCCACCACAAACCCTGTGCCTGTTTCAGTGGTGTCACTGTCTCTGCTGGTGTCTGGCACAGGCCAGGGGTGGAATCCTCTTGTGCAGTGACCTGAGCCAGTGCCCACAGCCCCTCTGTGCTGAGCAGGGCACAGGCAGGGGACACTGAAACCTTCACCCCATTGCTCATTACTGACATCTCCATAACTTCTGCATCCTGCAACTCACCCTCATCAGCTGCCTTCGGAGCTATTTCTGCTCCTATCCCAACACCTTTAATTTCTTTTTCTCCAAATTGCTGCCTCTGGAGGGGAGAAACAAGCCAGGAGCAGCAGTCTGCATGTCTGAAGGCAAAATGTCAGTCAGGCTCTGCCTGTCCCTCATCTCCCAGGATCCCAGTGTGAGCTGCCTGGCTGCTGGGAGTGAGGAAAGAGGGAGAGGAGTCTGCTCAGCTCAGGGCTGGGAATTGTTGGCAGCAAACCACCAGATGTTGATGGTTCAGGAGTGCATTCCCAAAAGGACGATGTTAGCAGCCTGAAAACACGGGAGGGCGGAAAGACGGAGGGATTGATTTAACATCTGTGTTTTTCTTGCAAATCTGTTCTCCCAGGGATGTTGGGGAGCTGACATTTTCACAAGGCGGGAGTGGGGCTCACGGCTGATTGTGGTCCTGACACTGAAACAGCAGAGGATCCAAAGGGAAGGTTTGGGGACTGCAGCATCTCCTTGGTGTCTCCTCCACCACCTGGAGTACTGACAGTGAGAAAACAGAGATGAAAAAACCTCACCACGACTTTGTCCTTTTGGCTTTTTTCACACATTGCTGAGACAGCGATGGCTTTTCAGCCTGCACCTCGCCTCAGCCGGCACAGCCTGGAGGGAGCACCACTGCTCCAGGAATGCGCCGGGAGGGAAATCCGCCCTCAGCTCCCTCTGCCTCCCTCCTCTGATGACAGCCCCGCTGCTCCGCAGGCTCCCCCACGCAACGCTTTGTGTTACGGCTGTTTGATTATATTTCAATTTCCCCTTGAACTGGTGCTGCTCTCGCACAGACCCCACACCCGGCAGGAGCGGGGCCAGCTGAAAGCCCCACAGCAATAACGCTGCCCGGAGTTGGGAGATCCACACCGCACCTCTCTGCATTTCAGCCCGTTCGGCGTTGATTTTAGACGCAGAAGTTCCCATTTGGGAGCTGAAAACGCCGCTGGTAGCACGGGTCACCGCTGTGGCTGTGCCCCGGCTCGGCAGGAGGCAGCAGCATCCATCCCTGAGCCCCGCCGGGCACCGCCGGGCTGCTCGCACTGCTCCTCCCAAAACCGCAGCCGGCTCGGCCCCGCGCTCCCCGCTGCTCTGGCTGGATTGTTGGACAGAATTTTGGGTATTTCTGCCACTGGCAGTGTCAGCTTTGCGTGCTGGATGAGCCTGCGGGCGCTCCCGAGTCTCCCTCTCTGCCCTGGTGCCACCAGGTGCCCAGGGGACATTTTTGGGAGCACTGAGGACACACAAGACACCTTCCCTCCCTCAGCTGGTGCCAGGTGCTCTCTCCTTGGTCTGAGGGATCCTGGTGGAGCCTCCCCAGTGCTGCTGTGGTGATGCTCCAGCTCTGGTCCTCACTGGAGCTACAGAGGCTTCTAAAAAACTTCCTTCTGAAGTTTTGGAGGATCCCAGCTCTGGACCTGCAGGAAAAAGCAGCAGCTGCAAGGTCCCTGGCACGTCTTCACAGGGGAATCTGCACACCCCAAAGCTGGGTTTCAACGAGCAGGGTGCAAAAGGGAATCCACAGAGCTCCAGGATCCAGCAGTGCCAGAAATCCAGATCAGCCAAGAAGCTGTGGAGTTGTCCTTACTTTCAAAGTAATAAACTCTGTAATTAACCACAGCTTAATAAGTCATCAATCTTACGTTAAAAAAGGAATAATGAACTAATTAACTAGAATGCATTTCCCAGTGTAGACAATCAATGCCTTATCTTACTGCTGGGTATCTCTGGAGGGGAAGGAGGGAGGTTAGAAACAGTAAAGATACAAAATATTGAGAGAGAGAATGATTTGTTTTTCCCCATAAAAGGAAATGGATTAAGAGACAAACTCCAGTGTTTGAAACCCGGGACAATTTTCCCCTGTTTTAATTCTTAGAGAAGATACAGACCAAGAGCTACCCTTAGTATTCTCTGAGTAACTGTTTAATGTGTAAGACAAGAAGCACAAGGCTGGCAAAGCCCCTTCAGATCAGCCTCCTTCCCCCTCCCCGAGTTTAAAGAGATGGAAATTGCCATTCCAGAGGCAGTGCCTTCAAAAGGAGGCAGTTTGCATTTCTGTGAGATTTTGGAATGTGTCTTTCTAATCTTCCAGTCTCACACATATTTATTCCAGTGACTCCCTTTGCTTCCTCTTGTCAGACTGAAGTTAATTCAAGTCATTTTATACTCCAAAAGCCAGCCTTCTCTTGTATGTTTAAAATACAGTTTGAACCTCTCCCAGTTCAATAGAGCCACTTGGGCTGCGAGCAACTGCTCAGGCAATTGCTGCTGCTTCTCTCCCTGCAGAATATGCCATCCTCTGGTGCTCACAACAAAGCCATCAGGAGTGTTAATATTGTTGTCATGGTGACTGACAGCTGCTGCAAACATGGCTGATAGAAAGTTAAATTACTGCACTTTGGAAGGCGAGCAAAGCTTTGAAGGGCGCTGGGGGATCTGTGGCATCCTCCCGGGGAAAGCTGAGAGCTGAGAGCTGCCCCCAGTGTCAGCACAAAGAGCCGTGCACACACCTGTCTGCAGGGGAGAGACACCTCACCTGGCTGCCCGGGGAGCTGGTGGAGCCACCACCCCTGGAGGTGTTTAAAACAAGACTGGATGTGGCACTGGTGCCATGGTCTGGTTGAGGTGTTGGGGCTGGGTTGGACTTGATGATCTTGAAGGTCTCTTCCAACCTGGAAATTCTGTGATTCTGTGATTCTGTGATTCTGTGATTCTGGGATCTGTGATTCTGTGATTCTGTGATCTGTGATTCTGGGATTCTGTGATTCTGGGATTCTGTGATCTGTGATTCTGTGAGTCTGTGATTCTGTGATTCTGTGATTCTGTGATTCTGTGATTCTGAGATCTGTGATTCTGTGATCTGTGATTCTGTGATTCTGAGATCTGTGATTCTGTGATTCTGTGATTCTGTGATTCTGTGATTCTGTGATTCTGTGATCTGGGATCTGTGATTCTGTGATTCTGTGATTCTGTGATTCTGTGATTCTGGGATCTGTGATCTGTGATTCTGTGATTCTGTGATTCTGTGATCTGTGATTCTGTGATTCTGTGATCTGGGATCTGTGATTCTGTGATCTGTGATCTGTGATTCTGTGATTCTGGGATCTGTGATCTGTGATTCTGTGATCTGGGATCTGTGACTCTGTCATTCTGTCATTCTGTCATTCTGGGATCTGTGACTCTGTGATTCTCTGATTCTGTGATCTGTGATTCTGTCATTCTGTCATTCTGTCATTCTGGGGTCTCCTGGGCTGAGCCCCGAGCCCCAGGGCAGGGAGCAAGGGGCTCCTCCAGCCCTGCTGGGGGCTGCAGAGCAGAAACAAACCCTGAGCCAGCGGGGCTGGGGGCCTGGCTGAGCACAGAGCCCCGAGGGCTCACCAGCACCAGCACCAGCAGCCCTCTGCCCTGTGCATTCCCTTCTGTGCCACGGTGATGTTATCTTCTGATATCATCATCTGATATCATCTTCTGATATCATCATCTGATATCATCTTCTGATATCATCATCTGATACCATCTTCTGATATCATCTTCTGATATCATCTTCTGATATCATCTTCTGTTATCATCTTCTGATATCATCTTCTGATATCATCATCTGATATCATCTTCTGATATCATCTTCTGTTACCATCTTCTGATATCATCTTCTGTTATCATCTTCTGATATCATCTTCTGATATCATCATCTGATATCATCATCTGATATCATCTTCTGATATCATCTTCTGATATCATCTTCTGTTATCATCTTCTGATATCATCTCCTGATATCATCTTCTGATACCACCTTCTGATATCATCTTCTGATATCATCTTCTGTTATCATCTTCTGATATCATCTTCTGTTATCATCTTCTGATATCATCTTCTGATACCATCTTCTAATATTATCTTCTGATATTATCTTTTGGTATCATCTTCTGATATTCTCTTCTGATATCATCTTCCTGCTGCTCACCCGTGGTGCAGGATGGGCTGCACCCAGCAGGCACGTGCTGCACCAGAGCAGCTCTGCAGGATGAGCTCCCACCAGTGGCATCCCCTGGGCAGGTTTAACCTTCACATCCATCCAGCTCCTCGTCCTTCCCCCCAGCAGCCAGCAAGGCCCAGCAGAGCTGCTGGAGCAGGCAGTGCACCTGCCAACAGGTGAGCACCACCTGGGCCCAGCAAGTGTCTCCCACCAGGTCTCTGAAGGGTTCCAGGCTCCACCAAGGAATGAAAGCCACAGTGGAGTTAACAGGGAGAATCAATCACATGGATGGAAGTGTGGGAGTGGAGTTTAGGTGAAGAAAGGCCAATTCCAAACCTTTATTTTTAATTAAATCGGGGGAAGTTTTTAACTGATAAAAACATCTTTAGTTGGACTTAATGGCATTTAGCTGCTTTAATTGGGATGTCTATATTTGGTGTTTGCAGACAGAAACAGATAATAAGGCAACAAAAACAGATCACAGGGGCTTAAAATCCTGGCATTTGCATAACCCAATTGTTCACATTATGAAACGGAAACCCTGTTATCAGCCTGCATAAAACAGCTTGTTTTGGTAGATTGCAAATACTGTGTTTAATTAACCAAGCTTCAGGGACAGTGAATCTTATTGTTACAAGATACCACTCTGCGGAAATAAAGGCGTTTTCATTTAAATAAAACAAAAGGGGATGTTTATCAGGATGTTACTTAATTGTCAGCCTCGCTAAAGAGTTTTGTTCCTGCTACAATTTATGAACTGGAATTGATCAGTGAAGCAGGGAACCAGACGCCTTTGTCCTGTACAATTAAAGTTCTGTCATCTTAAATCCTGGCATTAATGGTGCCAACAGCCAAGAGGGAAGGGGGAAAAAAAAATCTGCATTGGAAATCCTGGGTGGTGCATGAAACCCGGGTTTAACCAACTGCCCTCTCCAAGGAGCTCGACCAAGGTGGAATTTACCTCTGGCTCTGTCACTGAGGCCCCATCGTGTTCCCCAGCAGAGAGCAGAGGAGGAAGCTGGGCTGCTGTGAGGGTGTTTGCCACTGACACGTCCTTTGCCACCTCCTCCCTCAGCACTCCAGCCGGAGATCCCTATCTGAGACCCGGGAGCTGTCCACAGAGCGAGGTGGAAAATAACTCAGCTGCCGTGCAGGGAGTGATTGGGTTTTCCTTGCAGAAAACACCGCTGGGAATGGAAAACATCCATTTCGGGCCCCAGACGCGATAAAAACTAAACATTTCTCTAGCGAGATGTATATTCACATTTCCAGTGCGTCAGAAATCATTTTTCATTGAGGGGAGGGGAAAAACCGTACCCAGGCTTCTCCAGAGATGTTTGCTGTGCTGCAGCCTGGCTGGGCACCTTCCTGAGGCCACACGGGGTGCAGCTGTGCCCCAGGGGCTGGGCAGGAGCATCCCCCGTCCTGGGGCATCCCAGACTCCGGGAAAAGCCCGAGGGAAGGGAAGAGGGTGCTGTGCACACAGGGGACACGGCAGGAGCATCCTCTATCCTGGGATAAGGAGCATCCCCCGTCCTGGGATAGGGCATGGCAGGAGCATCCCCTGTCCTGGGAGCATCCCAAACTCTGGGAAAAGCCCAAGGGAAGGGAAGAGGGTGCTGTGCACACAGGGGACGGTGCTGTGCACACAGGGGACATGGCAGGAGCATCCTCTATCCTGGGATAGGGGACAGGGCAGGAGCATCCCCCGTCCTGGGGCATCCCAGACTCCGGGAAAAGCCCAAGGAAGGGAAGAGGGTGCTGTGCACACAGGGGACGGTGCTGTGCACACGAACGGGAATGCAAACTACAAAGCACAGGGTGTTCCTCTGGACCGGGTAATTGTGTTTGAAAGGACACAAAAGCTGCGGTTGCCGAGCTGCTTCCAGCAACAAATGCATTCCGTGGCCTGAGACAAAATCTCATTTGCGTGCTGTGTTTTCCCGTGATTGCTGAAATACGCTCAGCACATTGGTCTCCGTGCCATGCGAGGGCACTGAACTCCTCCTGTCCCGCCGTGACAATGCTCAACCACCGATTCCTGACCACAGGCAGAGCCCCGAACACCCGGAGGCTCTGCCGGGGAGTTCAGCCGGGGCAGGAGCTGCTGGCGAACCCGGTAAAGCGAAGAATCAAAGAGATGTGCCGGAGTAATTGGAGGGGAGAGCAGATGCTGCTGGCGATAAAAGCCTGTGTGAAACCCAGCTGAGAAGCCAACTGTGAGACCCAGAGGGGCGAACCTCCCCGTGGCAGGACAAAAGAGACCCAGCGAGCGAAGAGCGGAGAAATCTATCGCAAGGTGCCCATTATCAGGCAGCAGCCGAGCTGCAAAAGAGGAGCAAATTGGATTTGAGGAGGGAAGGGAAGCAGGCACCCTGCGGACACAATTACAGAGCCAGCTCGGGAATTGCAGGGTGTGTAAATGCAGCAGCGGCGGATGGGAGAGGGCTGAGGATGCACGGGAAGCCTCTCGAGTGTGCCGAGGGAATGTCCGGCTGCTGCTCCTGCCCCTCCACACTGCCCAGACCCACCCGCTCCTGCCTCTGCCTCTGTGCACATCCTGGCAGCTCCAGCCCCGGGGCTCCCTGGGGTGGCAAAGGGCACCTGGGGCTGTGCCCCGAGCGTTGGAGGTGCCCCTGACGCTGTTAAATTCTCAACTTTGACACAGACTGACTCAGAAGGTGACAATGACTCCGTTTATTTCCAGTTATTTCTTCCCTTTATGCTGTTCTACAGAGAACAACCCAAGGGGTGAAACACAGACAAACTTCTTCAATCACATCGGTCAGGGCAGAGGGACAGCAAGGAGAAGTCCCTCCCAGGGACAGGAATGCAAACAAAGGTCACAGTCAGGAAAACGTGTCTGTGGTTGGCAGAAAACTCTCTGGGAAAGAGTTTCAGAGAAACCCAAACATCGCAGGCACCAACCAGGGCTGCAGCTCACCAACACACTGGGGTTCTGCTCCCTGTCCAGCTGGGATCCAGCACTGCACAGCCCTGGAACCTCCCAGGAAAACTCCCCAGCAGCCAGACTGCTCTTGGAAAAGGTGAACCTGCTGCTTGGAAGGCACTGAATCCTTTAATCCCCGCAGCCACTTTAACCCTTGGCCTCCAGAGCCTTGCTGAAGGATCTGAGAGCTTGCTGAAATCCCAGAGTATCACAAGGATCATTGTACATCCTTAAATAAACCTCCTTTCTTTAGCTCTCTCCCTTTGTGAGGATTTCTGCTGCCAGAGGCACAGCTGCTCCTGAGGAAATGGCTTCAGGTTCCAAACCCCCTCCTGGTTTTCACTGCCTCCCTCTCAAGGGTTAACAATCCCCGGGAGAGCAGAGCAGCCTGTCTATCCACTTTGGTAATTGAAATCAATTTCTCTGCCTTATCTGTAGGAAACCTATATAGTCAAGACACTAATCTGCTGGCTCTGGCATCCTTTAAATGAAAACCTATTTAAAAAAAAAAAAAAGAAAAAGGTCCTTTCCTGGCCTGCTGGTGCTCCTTGGTTCAGCTCCTGAGGGTGGGGACAGACAAAACTCCAGGCCCTGGGCTTATTTTAGGATAAAACATGCTGGCCAAGGGGACATCCAGTGGGAGAAGGATGCCAGGAACATCTGGGAGTGGGGCTTTGGGGTGGATTTCTCCCTGCTGCAGCCCCTTGGCTTGCCCTGCAGTGACCCCCAGGCTCTGCTCCTGACCCCTGTAGACAGCAGGGGCCACAGAATCAGGGTGCCACAAGCACAGCCACGGGCAGGGATGAAGGAGATAAACCCCTCCCAGCCTGCCCTGATGGGATCAGTGCCTTCCTTCAGAAACCTCGTCAATCTCCAGTTACCCAAGCCCAATCCTGCAGAGAAAGAGCAGCCCCAAACCGTGTTCTCTCCTAATCCTGGTCATTAGGAGCCCAGCCAAGCCAATAGATTTCTATTTTGCAGTCAATCAGGCTTGAAATCCCCGTGGTTTTGATTGTAATTACACAGATCAGGTAATCAATAGAGAATCACACCTTCCTGAGCCCAAAACAGGGGAATGAGGAGGCAGGAGCAGCCTCAGAGCAGGGACTGGGGCACACAGCACAGGACTGATGGCTGGGAAGCAGAGGCTGAAAGGCTCTGAGTGCTTCCAGAACTCTCTGTGTTCTCCCACCCACGGACCCTCCCCAAACCCCCATCCCACTGCTGCAGGGGGCACCAGCACCATTCCCCAGTCAGAAATGTGCCCTCCCCAGGAGTGAACAATCTGTGGTTTCCTTCAAACCAAGTGCACTCCTTGAGCAAGACAATGTAATTAAATGAGGCACATTAATACCCTGGGATAAGCATCACTGGCCACGTTTATGACAATATTAAAGGAATTCAGGGAGAAAAGGGACTTCTACCCTATAAATCAAAGCATTTTTGGTGCAGAAAATTTGGGAACACGAGCCTATGAATTGTAATAGAGCATGACCAAGTCTCATCAGCAGAAGTAAATATTAAGCCCCCGATGACAAACAGACACACACATCCTATCTGAATGTTTTTTCAATTTAAAGCAGTTCCCTGATTCTTATTCTCTTAATTGAGGTAATTTGCTCTAAAGTGTCCCTTGCAGCTGAGAAATTCCAATTGCCCCTTTAATATTCTGGTAATACTAACTGCATCTTTCCCATCTGATGCTAATCCTCATGTTCCTCTGAGGAGGAATCCTCTTTGGGTGAAAAAAGCTTGATAAGAGGCCAACATTCACATCAGAAAATGAAATGTCTGCCAGTGATGTGGCTGCAGAAGGGTAGAGGAGGGAAGGGCCATTTCCCTGGCCTGGCTCCCCCAGCCAGTTATCCATTATGGGAAATTGCCATTAAATTCCTTTCAGCTCCCTGAGAAGTCAATAGGACGTAATGAAGTTATCACAGGATGCAGCTTCCTGAGCTAATTTGGTGATGGCAATATAAACCAGCCCTGGGTAAAGGTGGGGAAGAGCTTTGTTGGCTGAAGAGAACACAAAAACAGTTGGGGTTGTAGAGGACAGGTAGGAGTTTCTTCCACCCCCTCTGCCTTTCAGACAGACTTTCTTATGAAATGCCAGAGAAGTTTTAGTGCTCAGTGTCACAGCAACAGGAACCTGAAAGATCAATGTAACTCTGAGCTGCTCTTGCCTGTGTCCATTCAATGTGTTAAACAAAACTTGTTCCATTTCTCCAGGAGCTTCCATGAGTGTTGTCTGCATTTTTGCTGTTCTCTGTCCCCTTTAAGGAGTTTGGAAAAGTCTTATTTTTTTAGCCTTCTGTGTTTTGGAGTCAGATACACTTTTGTATAAAGAAGCTTCTTGTTATTGTAAAATCCAGCAATGTTTACATTCTTTTCATAAAGAGGAGACTGTTGATGGACTGTTGGGTTGTCCAGTGTGGTTGGAAAAGAAGATTTTCTTCCTCCAATCCATGGTCACTGCTGGAGTTCAATAAATGTTGATTCTGTAAATAAACTGCCTCTTTTCTGCCTTGGACATCACAAGGTGTGGGTGTGAGTTCTTTATGTCATCTGTGACACACGAGGTCTTGCAGGAAAGCCCAATGCACACACGTTCATTTTCTCAGCAGAAGTGACACCAAACAAATAAGAATCACAGGATGGTTTGGGCTGGAAAGGACCTTAAAGCTCATCTGGTTCCAACCCCTCTTCCATGGGCAGGGAGACCTTCCACCAGCTGTGCTCATCCTCCAATAACCCCTCTGAGGAACACCAGGACAGGTGTTTTCAGCCTCTTGCTTTGCCAAGTCATCAAGGAAGGAGGGTGGTGTGTTTAGTCTGGTTTTTGCAAGAGGAATGAAGAGAATGAAGGTCAGGGAGCAGCGTGGGCTGACCTGGACAGATCTGGCATTTTTGCTCCTGTGATGAACCACCCTGAGCACAAACCTGCCTCGAAATGAATCACCCAGGGCTCCACAGAGCAGGAGACTGCAAGGGGACACTGTGGGCCCTGGGCACAGAGAGCTGCTGCCCTCTCAGCATCTCCACCAGGTTTCATTCCCCCTCAAATTTCAACAGGCCACGTCTAATTATTGACTGACACGTGCTCCCCTCACACCGGGGCATTGTCAGAACACGTCACTTGTGTCAGTCCACGGAATCAGCAGCCATAATTGGACCCCTCTAACAAGGTACACAACACATTTGAAATTAAATTGCGTTCCATAAATCAGCTTAACCTTTTCAACATTGCTCTAAGAAAATTAATTACTCATATCGAAGCACATGACCTTTTCACAGTGCTTGGGATTAGCTCCCACATTTCCTTTATTTTCCCTTCTCTCTGCTCCTCCCTCCTCTCTCCCCCAGCCCAGACTTCTTTCTTGGCTTAAAAGCATCAAAGCCCAGAAAGCATCGAGGCTGAGCACCTTGCTTCAGCTCTCATGGCTTCAGACAGGCAGAAATTAATTGCTTCATCTCCTCTGCTAAGTAAGCTGCCCCTCTTGCCCCTCCTCTCTCTCCTGGCAGGTGAAGCCAGGGCTGCCCGGTGCCAAAGCTCAGCTTTGCCATCAGAGCCTTTCCTTGTGTTTCGTGTTTGCTCAAAACACCAGGGAACCTGGCTGTGTGAGCATCTCCATCCCCACCTCCAGCAGCTGGCAATGTTTCTACTTTATTAGCCTCAGAACCATAAATGGAGCGTGGATCAGTGCCAAAAAGCTCAGAGGGAGGGAAAGGGAAACGTGCCTGGGTGGCTGCAGACTGGGAGTTTTCAAAAGCCACAAAGGGCAGTGCCTGGAGCAAACTCTGACAGGATAAGCTTGGGAGCTGTGACTGATCACTCTGGGGTGCCAGTGCAGCCCCCATCACACAGGATCACAGAATCACAGAGTGAACTGGGCTGGGAAAGACCTTTGGGGTCATCGAGTCCGAGCTGTGACCCAACACCTCCTCATCCCCCAAACCACGGCACCGAGTGCCACGTTCGGTCTCTTTAAACACACCCAGGGATGGTGACTCCACCACCTCCTCAGACAGATTATTCCAGTGCCCAAATCTCTTTCAGTGAAGAATTTCTTTCTAACATCTGACCTCACCTAAACTTCCCTTGGTGCAGCTGGTGTCCCATGTTGGGTGACCTGGAGTGAGAGGCACGGATCCATGGCTGGAGTTCACCTGGGGCTGGTGCTCCCCGTGCTCTCCAGAGATGGACAGAGAGACAGCAAGGCCCCCAGATGGACAGACTGACTGCAAGGCCTCCAGGCCTCAGGAATGTGTATTTCCAGTGCCTGAAGGCATCCTGTCTGTCCTGGGTGCCCAGGCTGAGGGAACAGCATCTGGAGAGGGGTGTCACACAGGACACAAAGCAATGACACCCACACGCTGAGGTGTCCAAGGCACAAAAGAGGCAGTTCATTTATTTACAAACTTCAACGTTTATTGAATTCCAGCAGTGACCGTGGACTGGAGGAAGAAAATCTTCCTCTCCAACCACACTGGGCAGCCCAACAGTCCATCAGCAGCCTCCTCCTTATGAGAAGAATGTAAACGTGGTTAGATGTTACAATAACAAGAAAGTTGTTGATGTAAAATCGTGTCTGACTCCATTGCAGAAGGCAAACACAGAAGGCTGAAATAGAACTTTGGAAAAACTTTTTAAAGAGGCAGAGGAGAACAGCAAAAACCCAGACAACAGAGGGGGGTGGTTCAGTGGGTCTGGCAGCAAGGTAAGAGCAAAGCTCTCAGGGCCTTTGGTGTCCACAGCAGCTGCACTTTCCAGGGTGAGCTGCTCCTTCCTGGGTGCATTTGGAACAGGGAGGCTCCTTCCTCTCCCTGTGCCTGCTGTCCACAGGTGAGCCAGCCCCAGGTGTTGGTGTCTCAGTCCTGTGGGGCCCACAGTGGTGGGGATTGGTGTCAAACTCGGTACAAATGTGTGACTGATGGGAGCTCTGCAGAAGTTGAGAACATCTGTTGTGCTGTTTCTCCCCTGAAACAGGATAATCTATGTAGTTTTACTATAGACTGTATTTCCCAGCTGCCTTAATTTCTTTAAATTGCTCTCCGAGTTGCTGAAGTCATCAGCAGAAACGCTGGAGTCAGCTGGATTTTAAGCATTTAAAATGATATAGCACCATTTTCCTTCAGAAAGAATCTTAAAAAAATTTAATTATTCTTTTTCTTTTTTCCTATTTCTTTCCTTTTCATTTAATGACGGGGTTGTTGAAACCTCTCATTAAAAGTGCCATAAAATAAAACAGACAAAAAAAAAAAAAGCTTAGAGCAGAATCTTAGAATGTGACAAAGTTTTGTTGAAAACATCAGGCATTTGCTGCTGCTGCTTTAGTGCCTTTTTATTTTTTTTTTTTAGACAGACAAGCAAGGAATGAGGAGAAGGAGGAGGGGGATGCTGGAAGGTGGCTCCTGTGTTTTATGGTCCAGTTGGTGCCTCCTGAGCAGCACTGCAGTGTGGTACCTGCTCCTTGGGAAGCAGATACGTGAAGAGATGAGCATGTTAATGACCCAAGCACAATTAAAACAGCTGTTCCAGCCTGGCCAGACCCATCTGCCCTCAGGGTGAGGGTGGTGACTTCCCTGAGCAGGTGTAGACCCAAGGATGGTGATGCAGAACTAAACCCTGCCCCCTTAAACTTTCTGAGAACATTTGTGTCTTCCGTAATTTCCCAATTAATCAGAGCTGATTTCAGAGTTTTAAGCTGGAGACAAAGGCAAAACTGGGAGCTCGTTTGGAGCGAGGAAACAAACGTAGGCTTTCCCCTTGCAGTGTGCTTAAACTGTGTTTGTTTTTGTTCCTGTGTACCCAGACACACATTAAAAAGATTGAACATAATAAGTTAATTGTTTGCCTAATCCTTAATGAAGATTGCTATTTCCTCTCCAGAATTGCTGCTTGAAGTAAAGATGCATTAAAGCTCCCTTGGAAGCACTGGGGGTGTTGGGAGGAGGTGGAGCTCACGGGGAGTTTTTGTTTTACTGCTCTGAGTCCCCTCCCAGCAGCAGGGTCCCGTCCCTGCTCCGTTCCTCAGTGGCAGCTGCAATTTTTTAATTAAAATATTAAAATATAATATTTTTTATTAAAATACAAGTCCCATCAGCAAGTGTCCAAGAAGATAACCTTGAGGGTCATTTCTGGGCAAATTCCTGTACTAAATGTTTGCTGGTTGGTTGCCACAGTGAGGAGCTCCAGGGGTGGGAGAGGGGCCTGGGGGCTCTTTTCTGTCCCTGGTTTCTATGAAAAAAATGGACTTTTTGAAGTTGTTCTGAAGGCCTTTTTCTGTGGCTGGTTCTCTTCTCCGTGGCAGCGCTGGCTACCCCGGGCTCTCTGTCATTTGTAATTACGATGGTTTGGTTCAAGTGGTTTTGCATCAATCCCTCTCTCCATCCCTGCCCTGCAGTTGTGATTCTGCTTTCTGACGCCGTGGGATTGCAAAGATCCAGGGGAAAATCCTTTCAAACATCTTTGAGAGCAAAGCTCAGCTGGGCTGGGGCAGGGGCTCCTCCGGCTTGCCCCGAGCACTAAATCAGATATTTTGATGGTGAGTGACAGAGCCATGGAGATGTCTCCTTGCAGATTAATTCGAGGAGTTAAACAAAGCCAGAGCCCTGTCCACAGCCCCGTGGTGCTGATGGCTGCACGAAGAGTGTGAACTCAAACAACCCAAACCAAACCAAACAGAAGCGGGTTTGCTTCTAAGAGATGCATTTTTCGCCCCCAAGTTTCATTTGTTGCGTTCCACTCGTTCCAGACGTTGCTCCGGCAGCTCCTTCATTACAGCAAATCAAATAAACAAATGAAAAATTAAAGCTATTGTCATCCAGCCTCTCCCCCGGGGGGGGGTCTGTGGTTCTTTGCATATTTATGATGCTTTTTGGGCTGCGTGTGGGATGAGAGCAGATGGCTGATGGGTTCCACTGACTTACCTGCTCCAGCACACTGGCAGGTGTCCACACCTCCAGCAAACGGAAACCCACAGAGCAGCTTTGGGAAGGGAAGTGCATTGGAGTCATTGAAAGCTGCTTCCAATTGCTTATTGTGGGTTTTTTTTGGTTTTTTTTCCTCCTCTGCTGTGCTGTTCATCAGCCCCTCTGGAATTTAAATGGCACATTTGATGGAGTTAACTGGTTTTGCCAGACAGAATTGCTGCCTGGCCATTGCTCTGTGCATGAATACAGAGATGTGGACGTTGATAGGAATGCAAGTCACTCGAAACGCTCGGGCTGCTAGAATATTTCTTCTCCCTCCTTATTTAATTTTGCTGTTTGGAGTGAAAGGAACACATTTAAATAATAAAACGAACCACAATGTGCCTGCTGCTCTATTCAGGGAGTTTTTCTAATTTCAGTCCTTTCTGCAGAGCTGCTATAAATACTCTGACATGAGAACGCCTGAGAAATAGGTCACAACGAAAACTGCTAATATGTACATTTGACAGAAGTCCTTCCAAAGTCGATTTCTTTCAGAGTGTTTCATAAAGCAAATAATGTGAAGATTAGGCTGGAGTTTTCAGGAATACCTGGCTGAGAGTGGGAAGCAGATGAACACTCCTCTGCTCCTTCTCACCCCCAGACACGCTCTGAATGCAGATCTCATGAGGGACAGGTGAAGCTGCTGCAGGCTGGAGCCCTGCAAGAGCACCAGCAGCGTGATTGTCTCTTCCCAGGACAGTTTGGGTTTTGAAGTGACCACAATTTGGCAGCTGCTGCCCCTCCCAGGGCTGGTTACCCGGGTGTCTCCTGCAGGGTGCACCCAGCAGGGCTGGAACCCCTGGTGCTGCCGAGTCCTCTTCCCCGAGAGAAAACCCACATCACCTTTCCTCAGAGAAAGAGGAGACAAAGCAAGCATCGATGTGCTCGCTGGCAGGGTGAGCTGCAGTGGGGAGAAGCCCTGCAGCCGCCGAGCTGGCAGCCTGACCCGGGAGGGCGGGAGCAGGGAGGTGAATCCAGGGAGCAGAGATGGGTTTGTGCCACATCCAGGGAAACATGGGCAAGTTTATGCCACATTCAGGGAACACGGATGTGTTTGTGGCACAGCCAGGGAGCAGGGATGTGTGCCCAGGGAGCAGGGATGGGTTTGCGCCACATTCAGGGAGCAGGGAGGTGTTTGTCCACATCCAGGGAAACATGGACATGTTTATGGCACATCCAGGGAGCAGGGATGGGTTTGTGCCAGGTCCAGGGGAAAACGGATGTGTTGGTGCCACATTCAGGGAGCAGGGATATGAATCCAGGGAGCAGGGAGGTGTTTGTGCCACATCCAAGGAGTAGGGATGTGTTTATGGCACGTCCAGGGAGCAGGGATGTGTTTGTGGCACACCCAGGGGAACACGGATGTGTTTGTGGCATATTCAGGGAGCAGGGAGGTGTATCCAGGGAGCAGGGATGTGTTTGTGGCACATCCAAAGAATAGGGATGTGTTTGTGCCACATCCAGGGAGCAGGGATGTATTTTTGCCACATTCAGGGAGCAGGGATGTGAATCCAGGGAGCAGGGATGTGTTTGTGCCACATCCAGGGGAACACGGGTGTGTTTGTGGCATATTCAGGGAGCAGGGAGGTGTTTGTGACACATCCATGGAGCAGGGATGTGTATCCAGAGAACAGGGATGTGTTTGTGGCATGTCTGGGGAGCAGGGAGGTGAATCCATGGAGCAGGGAGGTGTTTATGCCACATTCGGGGAACACGGATGTGTTTGTGGCACATCCATGAAGCAGGGATGTGTATCCAGGGAGCAGGGATGTGTTTGTGCCACATTCAGGGAACAGGGATGTGTATCCAGGGAGCAGGGATGTGTCTTGGCACACCCAGGGGAACACGGATGTGTTTGTGGCACACCCAGAGAGCAGGGATGTGTTTGTGGCACACCCAGGGAGCAGGGATGTGTATCCAGGGAGCAGGGATGTGTTTGTGCCACATTCAGGGAGCAGGGATGTGTATCCAGGGAGCAGGGATGTGTTTTGGCACACCCAGGGGAACACGGATGTGTTTTGGTACACTCAGGGGAACACGGATGTGTTTGTGGCACACTCAGGGAGCAGGGAGGTGTTTGTGGCACACTCAGGGAGCAGGGATGTGAATCCAGGGAGCAGGGATGTGTTTGTGGCGCACCCAGAGAGCAGGGAGGTGTTCGTGGCACACTCAGGGAGCAGGGATGTGTATCCAGGGAGCAGGGATGTGTTTTGGCACACCCAGGGGAACACGGATGTGTTTTGGTACACTCAGGGGAACACGGATGTGTTTGTGGCACACCCAGAGAGCAGGGATGTGAATCCAGGGAGCAGGGATGTGTTTGTGGCACACCCAGAGAGCAGGGAGGTGTTTGTGGCACACTCAGGGAGCAGGGATGTGAATCCAGGGAGCAGGGATGTGTTTGTGCCACATTCAGGGAGCAGGGATGTGAATCCAGGGAGCAGGGATGTGTTTGTGCCACATTCAGGGAGCAGGGATGGGTTTGTGCCACATCCAGGGAGCAGGGATGTGAATCCAGGGAGCAGGGATGGGTTTGTGCCACATCCAGGGAACAGGGAGGTGTTCGTGGCATGTCTGGGGAGCAGGGAGGTGAATCCAGGGAGCAGGGATGTGTTTGTGGCACATTCAGGGAGCAGGGAGGTGTTTGTGGCACACTCAGGGAGCAGGGATGTGAATCCAGGGAGCAGGGATGTGTTTGTGGCACACCCAGGGAGCAGGGAGGTGTTTGTGGCACATCCAGGGTGCAGGGATGTTGGTGCCACATCCAGCAGAGCAAACCCAGCACGCAGGGCTGGGTTACCCGGCTGCTGCCGCTGCCTTATCTCTCCTTACAGAGGGCTCGGTTGTGTTTTTGTCGGGCTGTCCCCGAGTGTGTCAGCACCCGGCACCTTCCCCCGGGGGCTGCTCTCGCCTCTCTGGGAGGAGCCGCGGGGCCCAGGGGAGGCTCCTGAACAAAAATCTTCTGGAAACAACTGATTTCTGTGAGCAAAAAAAAGG